>CM026270.1:19557668-20899334 GCA_014851425.1 Senna tora | reverse complement strand
AGTCTCGTCGGGTTCTAGGACCTTAGAAAGGACTGTGACAGATGAGTGGGAACCCTGTCCGACGATGTGGGGGTAACGAGTCAAGTTTTTAATTTGTGTAACTATGGGTGAAGTGGTAGAAAGGTGTCCATGTATACCCCTTCACCTGTCAAGGTAATGGAATGAATTACCTCTTAGTTGGGTTCAAGGGGTTTTGGCAGTAAGGCTTAAAGGCTGATATGAGGATGGTATCACGATCAATGCGATAGACTAGATTATGCCTTGGTAAGAACTGTGGGGATGGGTTTTTCGTGCGGTTGTCGCGGGCCACCCCCACGCAGGGATATACTATCGTGACAGGGAGTCGCAACCAAGTTTTCTATCGAAACCCCCAAAACTTGGAAAGGTGGTTTTATTGATTGAAAATATGAAAAGAATGATAAAATGAGATTACAATGCAATTAAGAATGTTAGAAAGTGAAAAATTTACAAATAAGTCTGCAAAAGGGTTAGAAATGTCTTTTGAGAGAAAATCAGGCCAAAATGTAATTTTCACAAATTTGAAATTGGAATAAAAATGCAATTTTGATAAGTTTCTGGGGTCTAAATAAAAAAGAAAGAATTAAAATGCAATTTGGGCCAAAAGTGTAATCATGATAAAAATTATGGCCAAAATATAATTTTGGAAAATTTGGGTTAGGGAAAAATTGTAATTATGAAAATTTCTAGGCTCATAATCGAAAAGAAAATGTAATTTTGGGCTAAAAATTTGATTTGGGGAAAAATTGTAATTTTAGAAAGTTGAAATCAGAATGAAAAGGAAAATATGGACTAAAAATGAAATTTGGGGAAAAACTATAATTTTAAAAAGTTAAAATCGAAGAAAATTTGAATTTTTGGTAAAAAATACAGTTTTAGGGTAAAATGGTAATTTTGAAAAAGTTTGAATCGACGAAAAAGTGAAATTTGGATGAGAAAATGAAATTTGGGGTAAAATGTTAATTTTGGGAAGTTTGGATCAAAGAAAGAATGAAATTTGGGTAGAAATGCACTTCAGGGGCAAAATGTAGTTTTGGAAAATTATAATTGAAGAAAATTATAATCGAGTAAAATGGTAATTTTGAAAAGTTTGAATCGAAAAAAGAATGAATTTTGGGTAACAATGCAATTCAGGGGCAAAATGGTTATTTTGGAAAATTAGAATCGAAGAAAAAGTGAAATTTGAGTGAAAAATGAAATTTGGGGTCAGTATGCAAAATTTGAAAGTATTTGGGGTTCATTTGAAAATATAGAATCTAAATGGGTAATTATAGCGACGTTATCATCCTTTTAATATAATTAGTTAATTAATTTCTTGATGAGATAATTAATTAATATATTAAAATTCAGGTGAACCAGTGCTTGAACCAAGAGGCTCAGGTTCGAGATTCTGTTCGAGCCGAGGGGAAGATGTTAGCACCCCTCGTCCCCTGTCCGAAGACGGTTACCCAATTCAAGTTGATCTGGCTTTTGGAAAAATAAGTGTTCTATCTGACAAAATGCAATGCTGGGCTCGAACCAGGATGAAAGCCTGGTGCCTACGTACCCTCATGAAGGGATCAAAGTTCACGTTGTTTGCAATGGATGCTCATGCAAATGCTAGTGTGTATGTGGATACGCGCGTCAGGAACATGGGCCCAGGCGATGTATCTGTGAGATGCTGACTGAACATAATGGCCTCAGTGCATCTATGTATGCAATGCAGATAGTTACAGGCATATTATGATGTAGATGCAATGATATAATGTAGATATATGATGCAATGCAGTCCTAGGTAGATCCAACAGACACTAGGCGTCTAGGCCCAGCTGTCCCAATGCTACAGGTGAGAATTGGGGCCCCCCAACGCTTCTAATGCAGATGAGTCCTAGATTTCTGCATATTTGATGCAATGTTTTAAAAATCGGACCAGACGGTCCAACCAGTTGAACCGAGACCCTTTACTAGTCTAGTCTGGTTAGACCAAAAAATCCGGATGAGTGGTTGTCTGGTTTTTAATCGGGAATTGGACCGATTTTTTGTGGTTGAGCCGGTCAATTTTTTTTTTCCTTGTTTTACTGATTGAGCTCAACATTTTGACTTATATTTGAGTATATACATGATGTATTTTATATTATCAAATCTCTTGTGATTATGGAGCAACTAACATAATGCATAAAAATATATAAATGCTTTAATTATTATTATTTGAGCTTACTTTTTTCATATGTATAGTTAAATCATATAAATTACTCATTATATTTAAAAGTTATGAATAAAAAATATATTTTGCCTAATAGAAAATGTATTATTCATATTAATATTAGTAAATAATTATTTTCTTGTATTAATTATATCATTCGGTTCGACCAACGGTTCAACCGACGGAACCGGTTAGCCCGTGACCCGGAAGGCTTTCCAGTTCAATGACTAGTTCGGTTTTTAAAAAATTGGTTTGATGTAATGCAGGGACTAAAATGCAATAAATAAGTATTTAAATGACTCGAATGCGAGAAATAAATAATTAAAGGACTCAAAGAGAATCATTAAAGGACTAAAATAAAATAAATAAACAATTAAAGGACTAAAATGCAAAAATAAAAACCTAGAAGGAATAAAATGAAAGACTAGAAACCTCACATGGCCGCTCGAGCCCCTCGGAACCCCGAACCCGGACCCCAAGCCGCTCGCCTAGAGAGCTTCTCTCTCTAGAATACTTAGAAATTTGTGTCAAACGTGGGATGGAAGGGGTCCTATTTATAGGAGAGACGTTGTGGGAAAAATGCCCCGGCCCATTGGACCGCAGTCTAGCTATGCCTCGGTCTACCACACGACCGCGATAGTGTGGTATACCTAGCCACTACACCCAGTATGGCTGAGGCCCATCTTGTGGTCGCGCCACTTTCGGGGGTCATTTTTCCTCCGTCCAGTGTTTGTTTTGTGCAACATTTACATCCATTCAAAGTATTTTTCGTCCTCTATGCAACGGAACAAGTTTCGGGACTGAATGACTTAAGATGAAACCGTAGTGATCAAATCTTCATCGACTGCCATATTTTCACCTTAAACGGCTCCTACTCTTTAATCAAGTTTTTCCCAAGTTCGTTTCCCTTCTGTCTGGTACCCGTTCTGCACAAAAGTTATGTCCGTTTCGAAGGATTTTTCGTCCTCTATGCAAAGACACAAGTTTTAAAGCCAAAATACTTAATATGAAGCTGCAGTGATTGAATCTTTGTCTACAACCAAATTTCCACCCTTAATGACTCCAATTTTTTCTTTTGCTTTGAAACTCCTTCGGACCCACTCTCTCTTGGTCCTTAATGACTCCTGTCATCAATTTAAAAGGCTGAGAAAAAGTGGGGAGTCAACAGATTCCCCTCTTTACTTGTTTTTCAACCGATTATTTTACTGAAAAGGCGAGCGTAGCTCACAGAAAGGAGAGGGAGGAAACAAGTAAAGAAAAAATAGACTCCCATTTTGTTCAGGAACAGACACAAGAGTATAAAAGCAATCAATACACAAGGCCTAGAATAATGCAACATGGATCTAAGAAATTTAGCACACATCCTAGAAAACAAATACCTCTTTGGCCAATAACGCTATGGTTCTTCATCATTCTGCGCGCTTACTCGAGACATGCGTGATTCATCCATTCCTCCACAGGTATCTGATCACATCATGGAACCTGTCATTGCATTCTCTTGTTTTAAGTCATGCATGTTTAGGAGATTGCTCCGATTGCGCCTGGTCAAAGAATGATTGGGCTATCTGAGTCTACTAGAATAAATGTTGGCCACCCTGAGGATATCTTTGACTCTACTCCCTCAACTTGACGAAGTTGATGCTTGTTCTCATTCCAAGTTGCAAATTTGCTTAAATGGATGACCATAGCGCCATTGGCCAGAAGAATAACTAAGGGTGCTAGAAATACTAGAAAATCTACTCAATTATGCACCCCAAATTAAAATAGGAATTAAGTATTCTAACCTTTTATTTTTGCAATGGGTGCTGCCGCCTTCAGGGTCACTGAGTTAAACATGAATGCGCGGTGTAGAGAACTACAATTCATAAGTTATTAGCACAGTCTACACTAAAGGAGAAGAGACCATTCAAATAAAAGATGAGCATATTAGATGCACATTTTTACACTCATTATGATTCTCCTAGCCATGTTAGCAACATTAAGAACTTATGCGAGGACAATTCACCAATTAAGACAAAAAGAGATGATTCCCCAGTTTGCCGACCAAATTCCTAAATGAAGCACAAGACATCGGGACCTTAAGGCCCAAGAGGATAGAGGGGGAGCGAAAGAGCGATAGGAATCAGGCAATTAAGTTAAAGATTTTTTTTTACCCAACACTAAAATTTATGTTATCTATATAATGGTCCTAAAAATAAAATAAGACCAACAACGTCCGGCACAGTTAGTAGATGGATGGGTCTCTTAAGCTTGTTGTCATGGGTTCGAACCAGGCCTTGTGTATGAAAAAGGCTTTGTTGGGAGAGGCAAAACCCACTTCGGTGATCTCTACGCCTCAGGATGATTAGTCTCTGGCTACTAGCTGGGGGATACCGCCTCGTTTCTACGAAAAAATAAAATAAAATACTACATGCAACGTAACATGCTTAAATGCAAATGATGCTACCTATTCTAAATGCAGATGATGTATCTATTCTAAATGCAAATGAATGCAATGCATGCAATATGAATTCAAGATGATGGGTGAAAATTTGATATCTCATTGTTATCCTACTTCATAAGCTAGGTTGTACTTTGCTCTAGGATGAAGGCCGGGTGATTCCCACTCTTCAAGAAGGCACTAGATGCTATGGCTAAATCGAGGTCGGGTGTCTCATTCCGAATCCCCTAAAAAGGATGAAGACTGGGTCATTCCCACTCTTCAAGAAAAAGCTAGAGGCTTTGAATAAGGATGAAGGCTGGGTGATTCCCACTCTTCAAGAAATGACTAAATGAATGACGGTCGAGTTTCTCATTCTGAATCCTTCAAGGAGGATGAAGGTTGGGTAATTCCCACTCTTCAAGAAAAAGCTAGATGCTTTGAATAAGGATGAAGGCTGGGTGATTCCCACTCTTGAATAAATGACTAAATGCTATCAATGAATGAAGGTCAGGTTTCTCATTTCGATCCTTCAAGGAGGATGAAGGTTGGGTAATTCCCACTCTTCAAGAAAAGACTAAATGATATGGATGAATGAAGATCGGGTTTCTCATTCTGAATCCTTCAAGAAAAGACTCAATGCTATGAATGAATGAAGGTTGGGCATCTCATTCCCAAAAGTTTCAAGAAAAGACTCAATTCTGTGAAGGTTGGGCATCTCATTCCCAAAACCTTCAAGGAAAGACTCAATTCTATCAATGAATGAAGGTTGGACATCTCATCCCCAACTTTTCAAGGAGAGACTAAATTCTATAAATGAGATTGAGAGTTGGGTCTCCAACACACAATCCTTCAAGGAAAGACTAAATTTCTATGAATGAAGGTCGGGCCTCCTGCACCCAGAACCTTCAAGGAATGACATAATTTGATTAATGAGAATGAAGGTTGGGTCTCCTACACCCAAGAATCTAAGGAAAGACTCAATTTAATCATGAAAATGAAGGTTGGGTCTCCTGCACCCAATCCTCCAAGGAAAGACTCAATTTTATTGATGAGAATGAAGGCTAGGTTTCATGCACCCAAATCCTTCAAGTAATGGCTCCATTTATTGATTAAGATGAAGGTCGGGGTCTCCTGCTCCCGAGACCTTCAATGAATGACTCAATTTCTTAATAAAGATGAAGGTTGGGTCTCCCGCACCCAACACTCCAAGGAATGAATCAACTTTTTAATGAAGATAAAGGTTGGGTTTCCTATGCTCGAAACCTTCAAGGAATGACTGAATTTCTTAATAAAGATAAAGGTTGGGTCTCCCACACCCAACACTCCAAGGAATGAATCAACTTTTTAATGAAGATAAAGGTTGGGTTTCCTATGCTTGAAACCTTCAAGGAATGACTCACTTTGTTGAGGAAGACGAAGGTTGGGTCTCCCGCACCCAAAACTCTAAGGAATGACTCAATTTCTTAATAAAGATGAAGGTTAGGCCTTCTGCACCCAAACCCTTCGAGGAATGACTCAATTTTTTAGGGTTGGGTCTCCTGTGCCCAATCTCACAAGGAAAGACTTGATCCTATCAATAAGGGTGAAGGTCGGGTCTCATGCGCCAGAAACCTTCAAGGAATTACTCAATTTTATCAATAGGAATGAAGGTTGGGTCTCCTACGCCCAGTCCTTCAAGAAATGACTTAATCCTATGAATGAGAATGAAAGTCAGGCCTCCTGCACCCAGAACCTTCAAGGAATGACTCAATGCTATGAATGAGGATGAAGATGGGGTATCTCATTCTCCATTATCTTAAAAAGACTAAAGATTAAAACAAAGTATCATTCCCATCCTTTTCTAGCCGAGGTTGGACTTTTCCTAAGGTTTATCTTATTTTATCATGCACACATGCGGTTATCATGCAAGCATACGTGCGACTCATGCAAATTGATATGAAAATATCATGCAATAATCATGCAAAATCACGTTTTACCTGCTACTCTAGCTAACTCTGGGTATTGCCGATTAGATAATGTTTATGCAAACAAGATATCATTCCCCTGCTTTCTTAGCTAATTCTGAGTATAGCAGGTTAAAACAAGCGAATGTCAAGCTAAATCATGCTTTTCTACCTTCCTAGCTTACTCTGGGTATGCCAAGTTTAAACATATGCAAAGACCATGCGAATCATATTACTCCCGCTTTCCCCGTTAACTCTGGGTTTAGGTTTAGAAACATGGAAAGATAATGCAAATCATATTTCTCCCGCTTTCCCAGCTAACTTTGGGTTCAGGTTTAGAAACATGCAAAGATCATGCAAATCATATTTCTCCCGCTTTCCCAGCTAACTTTGGGTTCAGGTTTAGAAACATGTAAAGATCATGAAAATCATATTTCTCTCGTTTTCCCAGCTAACTATGGGTTCAAGTTTAGAAATATGCTGATCACACCCAAAATTAACCTAACTTTAGGGTGTTAAATAGTATAAATAATAGATAAATATATATGAATTTACACCAAAAAGGTTCAATATTTTGACAAAAGGAATAAGTAAGAAAATATGATAAAATGCTCATAAAAAGCACCAATTCTTGATTATTCGTAAAACATGTGGAATATTGGATAGGTGCATTTGATGTTTGCTGAGTGCTGCAGGCTTAACAGGGATCAATGGGAAGGATATATTCCAAGCATGAGAACCAGAACCAAAACAAGAACTCGTAGCAAGGCCAAGAAGGAGATCAAGATAAGCCAAGAACGGAGCATTCACCATGGCAAGTAGAAAGGCTCACCACAACGAGTATAAGGGCACTCGCCATGGTGAGCACAAAGGGACTCGCCATTGCGAGTCATGCAGATGATGTGGCAGATGACGTGGACAACAACTTAATGAAAAAAAAATAAGGAGTCCAGTCATACGAAGAGTTGGAGAAGCATTTAAATTGGTTTGAATTCAAAAGTCAAACCACGTATCTATTATCACTTATCTCCATCTTAATCCCAATCAACTATAACTCCCGGAGCATTATAGATAGGCTTCATCAAGTTGTGAAGAAGATGTCAATAGGTCAAAGGTAGATAAATTCAAGTAGAGATTAGAGAGAGAATATGAGCGGCTAACTTCTTCGGTTTTCAAAAAAAAAACAAGCGTAGGCATGAGCCAATGGCTTGTCATTAGAGTTTACTAATTCATTCTTCTTCTTCTTTGTATTCATCTTTTTCGATTCATACGATAGTATTTGCTTCATAACACATGTCATTAGTTTATTTTTCATCCATGAACGGGCGTGTACTAAGTCTGTTGAATCCTTCATATCGAGTCGGTAATCATTGATTATGTGGTAGGGTATTTAGGAATTCTAACCTTTTGGAATTCAATACAATTCTACCTATTGGGTTCTTGATCGTATGCATCTCTTATTGCGATAATATTTGATTAAATTAATTGACCCGGTCAGGCAGTTGTTTGGCTAATAATATCATAAAATCTATTTGTTCATGTTATTGATGTTCCCAGTCAGGGATAACATAATCATTAGGTAGGATTTCGTAATGCATGACTATCTTGAATAGGGTGAATTTAGAATGAACTAGTTCAACCTACAAACCTTTAGATTGGCTATGATTACTGAGTTCTATTCTTCTTGGGACCTGTTGAATTAAATATTGAATTTAATATCTTTGTCTTTGTTACAATCTTCATTTGCCCCTTTCATTTCACAAATACTTGTTTTGCTTGGATCACTAACCAATTGTAGGATCAATGCGACGATTCCGCGAGAGATTCGTCCCTTGGGTTATATCCTGTGCTACCCTCAGTTCTCTCATCCTTCATTTATGGTAAACCTCCATCAGGTGGCTCGCCCGCCTAGAGTAATACACACACGTCCTAGCCACACACCGCAATAACAGGTAATATTCCTGCCTAACGGCTCCTCTAGACGTTCCTTCCTCGAACTACGTGGACTTTGATCCCTTACCAAGGGTACGTAGGCACCTAGGTCATCACCTAAGAACAAGTCCCCCAAGGTTACGACCCCTTGCGGCCCTTATTTACAATTATGGATTGTCTAATCCAAAAATTACAATTACATTGGCGCCCCCCGCGATCCTACTCGGACCACAAATGCCTTGCGCGTTTTGCCACTAAACGGTAATTCTTTTTTGGGGAATAGGAGTATACACCTAACACTCAAAAATCCATTTTATGTTTAAATCTCTTAAATAGGTAGCTTCCACAAATGGCTGACTCAAGTGCACCCACTGCCATGATCAACGTGAGTGCTCCGAGATGCAGTATGCGAAATAGACAATGAATAACCGAAATCACTACAGTGGAGGCAGGAACTTTGATTGCAAGTCAGCCACAAAACGTCACATCCCAAGTGACTGTCACAAAAAACTTTAGCTAAACACCACCAACCAGGGAGAAAATATGCTCCCAACATCTTTATGGTATGCCATACAACCCATGCCCGCCTAGTAGTAGCCAAGGACCGGTGGACCCAAAAAGAGCCACGCGCGAAAATGAAATAGCCCGACTAGAAGCTGAGATAGCATCGATGTGCCAACGCGAAATGTACGGAGGCCCCCCTTAAGCAACTACAGACACCCATATGGCAGCAACATTACACAGCGCACCAGTGCCAGCCCTCGTAGGTCCACCAAACATGTTAGCACCAGAAACAGCCGGTCTGCTGCCAGTGCCCCCAATACAATTTGGAACTCTCCCAATGGAGTTCGCCCGACTATCGCTCACCGCGCCAGCTCCTCCACCAACCATCCAACCTGGACCAACAAAGGTCGTCGGGCAAGCAGTACGTCAGCCTACTAACTATCCACGACCACTTGTCCCAAACTATCCACCGGGATCTTACCTACATATGCCATGGGCAGGTGCCTACAGCCCATACGCCCCCTATGGCACATCCTCGGCCTACCAGGGCCAATACCATTGGCCTGGGTTCAACTTCCAAGGGAGAGGGAGACACACCTTCACTTAGCAGGTCATGAATGAGCACGTCCCCAGGGGCTTCAAAATGCCTTTCCACAGAGCCCTATGGAGGAGAAACTAACCCACCGGACCACTTCAACACCTTTAACTCAGCCATGTCAATACTCGGTATGACAGATGGCCAGCAATGCCAAAGATTCCTTCATTTGTTTCCACCAAGAAGAAGGGGAAACGCTGCAATCTTTCCTGGCATGACTCACGCAGCTCTCACTCCAAGTCAGGGGCCTCCAAGATGCGGTCACCATCTTCGTTATCAAACAAGGCCTCAGATGTTCGCAGTTTTACGGTGAACTCAACGGATGCCCAATGTCCACGTTGCAAGAACTGATGGACATGGCAAAGTGGTTCATTCAAGAGGAGAACGCCCAATATCAAAGGACAAAATGCGGAAGTTCCTAGTAAGCAGAACTGACCTGGAGCAATATGAAAAGAAGAAGGAAAAAAGGGACAATAGAAAATCAAAGTCAGAAGAAGAAGAGCAGCAGGAAGCGCTCGCCACCGCGACCTTGCTTACCTCCCAGAGGACGATTCACCAGCTACACACCCCTTAACAAGTCCCACGTTGGAGTCCTAGAAGAAATCTACCATTTCTATATGCTCAGTTTTCCTCCTCAGATCAAAAGGCGGAAAATGGGAAAACCCGTAGACAAGTTTAAATACTGTCAATTCCACAAGGACTACGGTCACGAGACCAATGATTGCATACACCTCAAGGATTAGATCGAGGACCTAATAGGAAAAGAACAACTAGGTAGGTACATTAAGGACACAAGCAAATCCAACACAGAACGGTCAAAGGATAATAGCGAACAACAACCCCCTCGCGGAGTCATCAATATCTTCGCAGAAGGACTACTGAAGGGACTATCTCACATCCCCAAAACATGAAAAGGCCGGAACGTTCCATACTCACCCTCGACTACATCCCCAAACAAAAGAAAAAAGACGAAGAGCCCAAGGGACATCCAATCACTTTCGACCTCTCAAACCTACAAGGACCAACCCACGATGGCCCTATGGTTATAACCGCGACCATAGCAAACTATGAGGTGAAGCGAGTCCTAATAGACCAAGGGACCTCGACGAACGTCCTATATTTCGATACCTTCAAGAAACTTAGCTTAAGTGAGGCAAGCTGGAGGTCATTTCCCGGTACACTCATCGGATTCTCCATAGCACAAGTCCCAGCGAAAGGAGTCATACCAGCCTGCACATCGGTCGGCACTCTACCGAGGTTAGCAAGCCTTGACATAGACTTCATCGATCGTTGTCTCGGCACTCTCAGCATACAATGCTATTCTAGGGCGACCATCCCTAACAAGCTCAAAGATATTGTGTCCACGACACAACTTACCATGAAGTTCCTAACGCCGCATGGAATAGGAGAAATTACGACGGATCAAAAACTAGCGCGAGCATGCTACACAGCTAGTCTAACAAAGACCATCAAGGTCACATGCCCTGGCCCCAAAGAACCGCACGAGAATCCCACAGAAGAAGCAGAAGCTAAGAAGTCCGTCTGCCCGGATACAGTCGCTACTTGAACTCCTTTGCAAAACTATGCATTTCACCCACTAGGCATTTTGGCTAAAAATTTTCCTTGTCTTTTCAAATTATCATTTTCAGAAAACAGACCTTCTAAGGTCTTTAGGTTTTCGAATGTAACCACTTTGCTTACAGTTAATCGAAATTTCCTTTTTGATAAAGACATGAGCCGTAAACCAAATTCGCAAAGTCAAAGCTTCCGAAAAATCCCTTTTTAAGGCAAAAAGGGGCCGACTGCCCTCGTCAGATACTTGGAAAACTACCAAGATCATGCAAAAATTCCCTGCAAGACGGTAGCACTCGTCCGAGTAACCTCTCGGGAATCCAAGAGCTCCACATGGAACCCTAAAAGAACCTTCGTACACAAACTATGCTAGCAAAATTACACAACTCATGCAAAAACGTCTTGATCACATGGTGCTTGTGCAAACAATCTTTTTACCTAGAAGTAAAAGGAGAAAGCAAATAAATGCAAGACAGACAAATTCATTTCATTAATGTCCCCATTTCATTACTGTAACAAGTAAGGAAACTACCTATTACACTTAGTACAAAAAAGCCTCTACAAAATACAATCTACTCTTGGGCATCCCCAAGGTCAATATCAATCGGGGCTCCCTGGGCTCGGGGTCGCCAACATTTCCCGATGGCTCCCTTACCACACTCTCAGCCATCGAATGAGAAGTAGCTTCAATCTCAGGAACACGCCCGGTCATCACGAATAGAAGATGATGGCTTAACGGATGCTCATCCAACTCGTGAAGGTGGGAAAAGTCTACAGGCGGATTAGTCGCAAGCCGACCCCTAAGTTCACCATCATAGAGCTCCAGGAAAGGATGCAAAGAGTTCACCCACTCAACGAAAAACCTCTACCCATGAAGACGCGTGAGATGCTCGATCGCCAACAACATCCCATACATCCTTTCTTCTGGCATCTCCGCTTGACGATCAGCTGTGCCCCCAATCTTGCTCTCAGCATCCAACCAGCCCACCATATTTTCATGAGCGCTGGCCTCGGCATTCCTCAAAGCCTCGCGAACAGAATGTAGTTCCCGTAGATGCTTCTCCGCATCCTCCCGGCAAGCACCTAGCTCCCCGCAAGCCTTCTCCAGCTCCGACCACAAAAGTTTATCCTTGGCAACTTGGCTACTTTCAGCACGAAGGCAGGCAACCTCATGAGTCAAAAAATTCAACTCATGACTCGTGCCTTCACATTCTTTCTCCTTTATAACCAGGCGCTCTCGCAACTCCTCAAGCTGGTTTTACACGCGATCGAGAGCACTGCCCCTAGACTCATTAACAGAAAGTAGCATTTCCCGATGTAAGCGAAGCTCATCCTACATAGGCAAAAGGTATTTACTTTAAAAATTTTATGCTGAAGTTTTTACGGTAAAAAGCACAAGAATTCTAATTTCAAAACATATCACTTGCGTCTGCCACATATTCCCAGCTAGATGGAAGTTAGCCAAAGAATTGGCAGCACCTTCAAAAGCACATAGGGCAAGACCCATGGCACTTGTATCCAGTGCCTTACAAGTCCTCTCGGTCAAATTCACAAGAAAACTCCTGCCAAGGGCCACTAAGGCAAAATGGGGGCACCTCCCCCGACGTACCATCAGGTTCTGATGGCGTACCCTCAGGCTCCAAAGCAAATACTTATGGAACTGCTCCTCCAGAAGCAATGGTAGCCATTTGACTCACCACTACATTCTCAACAACAAGCTCATTGCGGCCACCCGCCGCCGCTAAAACACTCTTCTCCACAACGACCAACCTTGCAGTTGGAGCCTCAGCCCTCATTTCAGCAGCAGCATGGTCGACCGTCTCCTCTACTTGAGCCCTCTTGCTTGCCAATTCCTCAGCACCCTGGCAAAATCTGAGACCACGGGCATAGTAGAATGAGAGGAAACAGAGCTCGACAGAATTACCCTCAAGGGCGAGCAATGAGTTAGCTCTGAAGACGGTAAAGTACCCTCCATTGAAGCAACAACTCTGATTTCCACCGTAGTAGTCCTCTGCTGTGCCGAAAAGGACGAAGAAACCTGGGAGGAAGGTCGAGAATCCACTTCGGTACACTTCTTGTACCCCCTTCTCTCCCTTTAGGGTTCCCTCCTTCTTTTCTTCCTTCTTTCCTCCTTTCTTTCCCTTGGAGATCCTCTTTCCACTAAAGACGATCACCAGAGGATGGAGGAACCTGCTTTCTCTCAGTTTTTCTACCTCCCTCGGATACCCTAATGCGGACTCCGGTAACCCTATCTCAGCCAGGAGGAGAATCCTGCCTTGATCTTTTTCCCTTACTCTAACTGCCCTCCCTCTGACTATCGTCTCGAGCACGACTCAGAGGAGGAGGAGGAGGAGAAAGGTCTTCCAGATCAGTGAAATTGAAGGGATATAATCCTGAAAACCAGAAACCCCTAAAATCATGAAAAAGGAGAACAAGGCACAGAAGATAAGAAACAAGGAAGAAGAAGGAGACAACGCTTACTTTCATCCTCGTTAGCCATGGTGAAATGTAACCCACAAACAAGCGAGCAAGAAGATTCGAAAGTCCCCAGAGAGAGGAATAGAAAGCTCTCGAAGATGGAGGTTCGAAATTAGAAAACTTGGAGAAAAATAGGGCTTGTTCCTTTTCAATCTTGGGAGTATCTATAAGAACCTACAGGCGCGACGATTCAAATCGTAGCCACCCTCGAAACCCGCAATGAAAAGGAAGTAATTATCACCTATACTTAATCGAGGTTGAAGCTGTCCGATCTTAGCAAACGCACACCAAGAAGAACGGTCCAGATTCAAAGTTATCAGGTCACATCCGGAAAGACCCAAATACCCTAATTAGAAGTCCAAAAGTCCTTAAAAGACCCCAAGGGTAGATGTGGAAACCCCGAGACAACAGCTAATGATGACATCTCCTGGAAACACGAGGGTATTAAATGGAGAAAAACGATTTCACAGGTAAATTACTAGGCATCCGAAGCAACGGCAACCGACAGAATCCCAACATGTGGCATCCGTGGCTACCCACTCCCTCAGAATAATCTCCAGAGAAACTCAAAGTTCTCATTTACACGTTCGACCGCCCTCATCCCTCTAATTAGCGGTCGATCTCACTCCTCAAACAACTCATGGGGGGCGACCTTGACCCCAATACTTTGCAAAAAGAACTTAAGTCCACGGGCGCCCAGCACCCATAGACTTGGGGAACTTATGTAACTCCATAGTAATCCATCCTATGGACACGTGGCACTAGCCTTCTAGAAGGCTAACCAGACCACAGATCAGTGACACGTGACACCACTCGATGGACTCATACGTGGCCTTCACTCATGCTTTCCCATAAACACTCTCGTATTAGAGACGTGGGAGAGGTCCAAGGATCATGGGTCAACCACGTCCTCCTCTACCTCGAGTATAAATACCCCTCCCCTGGGGGACTTAAGATAAGTCCAGGAGACTACTCTATGTAAGATCAACAGCACCAAGTCTAATCGACTAGCAACAGAGCTCTCATACTCTCACCCAAATCACTACTCAGAGACCTCAGCTCTCTCATCCTTCATTTACTGTAAACCTCCATCAGGTGGCTTGCCCACCCGGAGTAACACACACACGTCCTAGCCGCACAAGGTAATAACAAGTAACATTCCTGCCAAACGGCTCCTATGGACGTCTCTTCCTTAAACTACGTGGACTGTGATCCCTTACCAAGGGTACGTATAGGCACCTAGGTCATCGCCTAAGGAGAAGTCCCCCAAGGTTACGACCCCTTACGGTCCTTATTTACAATTATGGATTGTCTGAACCAAAAATGATAGTTACATATACATATCTTATATTTATATGTTTAATAAAACAAAATTGAAGTTTGTTACACTCGGGCAACATTTTACTATTGTTGGAAGAAAGTATTGCCAATTATATGAGTAAAAAAAATTTAAGCTTAAATGGTGGTATTATTAGGGACTCCAACGGGAACTTGGTTCATGGCTTCTCAAAATTTATTGGAGAAGGGTATAGTTTAGATGCTGAGTGCGCAATTGCTATTGGCCTTAAACCTGCTTGGGATTTGTTGTGTGATAGATTAATTCTTGAAGCTGATTCGTTTATCGCCACTAATTAACCAAGTTTTAACTCAGATATTTGCTCTTATCAGCATTTGGGTCCTATCATTCGGTTTTGTAGATCCACTCTCATGGAATTTTTTTTGAATTTCGGGTGAGCCACACATTTAGGGAGGGCAATTCTTGTGCAGATATGCGTGCTAAACAAGCCATTTTGGATCGTAGTCCTGTTATTACCTTTACTAATATGCCCCTTTTTTGAGAAGTAGCTTTTAATAATTTGCTGACTTCACTGGTGTAGATTTTATTAGAGTTTAAGCTGTGCTTGTTGTTTCTATGTTTGTAATGGCTTCTATGTTCTGTAACAATACTTTGGTTTTCTTAATTTAATTCCTTTTTATGAAAAAAAAATTTAATCTTAAATCATAGCAACAATGTTGTCAAATGTGTTGCAGATATATAGGGTTTAATTTTTGGAAGGCAGCCACACTTAATAAGCATTGCCTACTTCTTTTTTTAATAAAGCATTGCCTACTTCAATGAATTTAATGCTTGACTCTTCTATGTATTAGTATGTTAGGGTGACACTTTTTCATAGTTTTTTTTATTTTTTATTTAAATTTGAAAATTTATATACTTTTTTTAAAGAATCTCTAAAGTATGAAAGATATAAATATATAAAAAATTTAAAACTTCACATAAATCGAGATTTACTATGAATGGATCAGGGACTAACTTTTTAGTCCCTAATAAAGGTGGTCTCTAAACCATTCACGGTAAGTCCTTATTTGTGTAGAATTTTTTATTTTTTTGTGTCTATAACTCTTATTCTTTAGAAAAAGTTTACAAATTTTTAAATTTAAATAAAAGAAAGTGAAGAAAATTATGAAAAAAAACCGGCCTAACATATACTAATACATAAAAGAACTAAGCACTGAATCTATTCTGGGTTAAAAGACAAAGAGAAAGTTATTAGAATTTCATTATCCCCAATATTAAATATCTCTTCGGATCTCCCTCTTTCTGATATTGTTTATACATCCGAAGAACACAACACTAATTTTTCTAAAAAAGTGTGATTTTTTTTTATTTATATAAATGTAGAATAGAAAAGCATTATCATGATGAAGAGAAATGGTTGGAGTAGGAAGTTGATGTAACTAATTAATTGACGGTCACCCAAAGCTTTTGGCCAGTCTCGCAATGCTTGCCGATGTTATTGAAGTAGTAATATTGGCCTGGTTTATCCAACAAAATTGTAGTATCCCCATTGAAATATGTGTACAATGTATTCCTAGAAGTGCAATGGTCGTAGTCTTCTTTAGTAACGCTCACAACTGTGCTCATTCCTGGCTCATACCGGAAATCTGCAATACAATATTAATTTACTTGAGTACATAGTACATACATCATATTAAGTAGGAGAAAAAAAGCACACACATCATATTCACACGAGATTAGATCCTTTTAAGTAGGAGAATGTCAAAGAGAGATTAGAAGAAGAAAAATAATCATGGTAGTTTTTTTTTTTAGTATTTGGAGTTATCAATAGTTCAAGCTCACCAGTTGTAAGTTGTTAGATTTGTTTTAAGATCTGTGCCATCTTATATTTTAAAAAGAAAAAATATTTTTGCACATATCTCTAGACAAATCTAACTGTTGATAGATGGTGAGTTTGAGCTATTGATAGCTCTATAGCATTACCCTTTTTTCTTTCTTTTTATCTCTCTCCTCACTTGGAAATCCTATGCTATTTGGATATGTTTAGATTGGGGATTAAGGAGGAGAAGGGAAGGGAATTTCGAGCACATTCTTTACGCAGAAATAAAAAGGGAAAGGGAATGGGAATGCATTTGCTGTGTTTGGTAGTAAAAATTGGAAATGAAAATGTATTAAAATTACCACTTTGCCCTATAAAATAATAAAAAGAAAAGAAAGTTATGATTGTGTCAAATCAAAGAGTATAATAGACATATTATATTTTCATTTTTTTTAAAGTTGATGGAAATGAAAAAGTGAAAAAATAGGTGGGACCCAGTGGGCCCCACCCATTCCTTCCTCATTTCCTTCCTTGATTCCACCTAAAGAACACCACCTCAGACTTTTAAGATATCTTTCCCTTATTTGGAAAGATGAAAATTGAAAGAAAAGATCACGAAAGATCAATCTTTAATCTTCCATTATCTTTCCCTTTTACAAAGTCACTCCAAATTAGAGTATTTTAAAGGAGATATCAAAATCCAAACAAAAGGAGGATATATGGAAGGTTAACATTTCCTTTCCTTTCCTTCCCCTACCCTCTCTTCTCGTCTAATCTTTTCCCTTCCCTTCCCCTCTTAATTTCCAAACAAACTATGTTTCGATTGGAGACTAAGAGGAAAAGGGAACAAAACGGGAGAGAATTAAAATATCTTTTCTTAAAAAGATAAAAATTAGAAAAAAAATAATAAAAGATTAATCCTTAATCTTTTATGAAATCATTGAAAATGTTTTAGAATCCCAATGGCAAAGAATCCACCTCTCTCCTCCTATTTGAGAGAATCATCTTCCTATTCATATATCGTACATGCGTATTAAAGAGAAGAACAACAATCATTGATGGATCATAGTCTTACGAAGAGAGTCGCCAACAGCAAAAGTGGACTTCTTGGCCCAATCCTGGTAGAATGTTGGGTAAGTAGGCATTTTCCAACCATAGTCGCCTCCCACATGGTGGGTGGTGGGTGTGGCTGAGCTTTGAGTTACAGACACCAACATAAGACACCCTATCATCCCAAACATGAACACATTGATTCCTTGCATCTTCTCCCCCCTTTTTTTCTTGGTGTCGATCTATCGACTTGAAAAAAAAAAATCCAAGGGATTCAGAATGCTACCCTTTTAAATATTTTTCTTAGCTAAACCCTTCCTGTCAATCACCTAAATTCCTCTGTATTCTTGACTAGGTCAACTCTTTCAAACCTCTCCTTTGTGTTTTTAATTCAGGTACGTGCTGTTACAAATTAAAGGGATGGGAGTGTTTTTAGTGTTGCTTTTACCAGAAATTAACGAACCAATTAACTCATCACATTACATTTCTTCTCTTTTTCGCTCCTTCCTCCTCCTACACCTAAAATTAAAAAAGAAAAAAATTATATCCATTTTTTTACATCAATTTTATCAAGTTTACCTATCAAAACATGACATGTGTAATTTTCTACACATATCATGTTTTAATAGGCAAACTTGATGAAATGGTTGTTAGGAAATGGATATAAGATTTTTCCAGTTAAAAAGTATATATGTAAAAGGATTTTCCCTTTTTCTTTTTGTTTTTTCATAGTCCCCCCTCCCCTTCCTATGTAAATATGGACCCATTCAGTATAAGAAAAACTCACATTTCGGTTGACATTTTTAAGATCTTAAGAAAAACAAAATCACATTGAAGGATAAAATTGATAAATGTACAAATTTTAATTTTATTGATCAAAAACATATTTTATATTCAACATTTATATAATTATAAATATGAATTATTTTTAAATATTAATATGCTGAAAAGAAATAGGAGTTTGAATTTAAAGAGACGTAATTTTATTATTTGAAGAAAAGTAGAGAGATTAGGTTAAGATGCAATTTTTCTTCAGGTTTCACAAAATTATATTCAATACATTTACTTTAAAAATTATATTCCGTTTTCCTTTAATTTATTTTCATACTATAATTTTTTTTTAATAAAAAAATAATATAGTTAAATTAATAATAAACTTCAACATGTGATTTTTAATGTAATAATAAAGATAATCAAATAATTCTATTGCTTTAGGATGAACACATAAATTATAAAATTTTAATTTTATTAACAGAAAATAAATTAAAATGAGATTTATCAATATTCTATCAAATTTTGTAGTACCAAATATAATTTGTAATTAAAATTAATTTTTAGTCCTTTGATGGTCTTTTATTTTTACTGATTGATACAATTTTTTCTCTTATCAGTAGGGGTGAACACCGGTTCGGGCTTGCCCGCTAACCCGCCAAACCCAATCCAACCCGCCATGTTGGGTTGGTTTGGTTCGGGCTGGCGGATTGGTTTATGTTGAAATTTTCCATCCCGAACCATGGCGGTTCGGGTTGCGGTTTTATCAATATTGAGCCCGTCGAAACCGAACCAAACCGCCAACCCACAAGAAATTGCTTTTTTATTTTTTTCATACATTTATGATTAAAAAATTATTTGATAGGTTGATTTCAAAATATTCTTCTATGATTTTTTTTATCATTCCATTACTCGACACGCAAATCTCTCCAATCATGAAATTAATTAGATAACCACATAGTTGAATTATAAATATATTATGTTCATAATGCATTGAAACTTCAAATAACAAGATCACAACTAGTTAGATTAATCATAATTCAAACAAATTTAAAAAAATGAATGAAACATGATATTAAAAATTTTATGAAATATAATTTGTAATTGTCGTTTTTGGTTTAGACAATTGTAATTTGCATTTAAGGACCGCAAGGGGTCTTAACCTTGGGGGACTTGTCCTTAGGTGAAGAACCTAGGTGCCTACGTACCCTTGGGAAGGGATCAAAGTCCACGTACTTCGTCATGGTGACGTCTATAGGAGCCGTTAGGCAAGGTGGTTACCTGTATCGGGTCGTGTGCGGCTAAAACATGCTTAAGGTACTCCGGGCGGGCGAGTCGCTCTTAGGATGAGAGAGCTTGAGTCTTTGAGAGCTGCTGGGAGCTCTGTTGGTGGGATGCTCCGGGACAGAGATGAGTCTGCCAGTGACCGTACTTGGCGGTGCGCATGGCAGAGCTCATGATGTGTGATGGATATTGGGCATGAAGATGCCTGAGAGTGCTCGGAATGCCTGCTTGAATGGTTACGGGTAATGTTCTCTAGAGGTACTTTAGATGTCTCGGATTTTTTTGTCCTTAGTCCCCCGGGTGAGGGTCTATTTATACTAAGTGTGGGGAGGACGTGCTCAACCCACGTTCTCGTGGGACGTGGGTCGTCCCACGATGCCCAAGGAGTCTCCACGTCTCGTTGAGTGGGAGTCTCCGTAGAAGGACACAGGTAATGGCCACGTGAGAGGTAGGTGAGTGGTGCCACGTGCTGCCAGCGTGTGCCACTGCTAGGCTTCTGGAAACTTTGTGCCACGTGTCCTTAGGCAAAATATTTCGTAGTTACATAAGTCCCCCAAGTCTACGGGTGTCGGGCGCCCATGGACTGAAGTTCCCTGTTAGTAAGCTTAGGAATTTCTATTGCCTTTGTAAAGAAGAGTTCGTCTGCAAGTGAGTTTGGTCATTACGAGCTGGTCGTCCGACTTGCGAAGGTGTGTCTCTTTGTTTTCCTCCGTGGGAGTGTAGACGTTTGGAGGGTGCAACACGTCTTGATTCGAGTAGATGACTGCTTGACTTTCTCAGCAAGTTTTCGAGCTGTCTCTGCAGAAAGTACACGACTTACTGAGGAGGGGTCATCATTGCTCAGAGGAGAATTTACTGAGGTGCCCCTTGAGGGTGTGCAGAGGAAATTCAAGGGTCAAGGGCCTTTTGGTTATTCCCTTTAGTTTCAGAGTTGTACCCGTTTTCGTGCCTTTTGGTTGGACTCCGAACCGTCTGTTGGGCCTCTTTTATTGTTGAGAGAGGAAGAGCCTCATTCCTTTGTCTTGTGGTCTCCTCCCTCTTGGTTCAGATTTTCAGTGATTTCTCTGCTCCTAACCATTCACAAATAGCTTCGGCTAGTGCTACCGCTTCCGTGTGCTCTTCCATGGATCCGGATTTCGAACAATCCCTTCTGCTGGTTGCCACAGAGGGAGTTAGGGAGAGATTGGATACTCTCATCATGCTGCAAGATTCCGTAGACCTCCGAGAGGTTCTGTTCGGACAGAGTGAGAACCCGGTGGTGCCTCCTTCGACTATTTCTGCGAATTGGTATTCTGCCAAACCGGAGCCTGGTTCTACGGCCAACATTCCAGCGGTGGACGCCGGTGTAGAATCGCGGGTGTTGCAGGCCCTGGGATCGAGAAGGTATGGAGGGAACATTTTGCTCCCTCTCTTCCTGAGGGTTATGAGATAAGGCTGATGGGGGAAGGAGAGACGATTCTTTGGAGCGACGGCGTCGGCTTCGTTCTCCCCCTCTGCGTCCCCTATAATGCCGCCTTCATTCCTCCTTTCTCCGGCTTCGTGGAAGCCATGCTTAACATGCTGAACGTTTGCCCCGCGTAGTTGACTCAGAACGCATGGTCAATACTCAGTGTTTTTTATAGGTATTATAGGTCGAATAAATTGGAAGCTCTTCCAAATGTATTTCTTTGTCTCTACTCTGTTCGCGAGGCACACCGATGGGTATGTTTTTAGTCACGTGCTAAGGGTTTCGCCATCGCTGATCTGCCGGGTAATAATCACGCCTGGCGGTCGTACTTCATCAAGGTGGTACCCAAGAAGGGATTTTGCCACCTTGGGTTCAGCCTACCGACTGGCGCCCGCGCTTCCCTCTTAAGTGGTCCAATCCTATTCTCCGGGTTCGGTATGACTGGGAGGATTATGAAGAGACAACTTTTGAGTTTTTGAAGGGGGCCGTAGTCATAGGAGCTGCTCTAGGTAAGCTTATGTTTCGATGGTGAGTTGTGTTTCTTTCGTGCTCTTGGACTTTTCTTGAGTATTGATTGTTCCCATTTTGCTTCCCATTTTGTAGGGTTGACCCTGGGTGCTATTCAGGGGAGGCTGGCTCCCCCGTCGAGTCGGAAGCACGGGCGGTCAGAGCCTGTGGAAGCCGTCGTTCCATCTTTGGGAGCAGATGAGGACGCTAGGTCGGACGGGGACCCTGAGGGTACAGATGTGGAAGCTATGAATCAGGTGGGTGAAGCCAGCTTGAATCGTTGAGGTCGCAGGAGGGTTCCTTATACTCCCATACCCCCCGAAGAGATGCCCGTCCGTCTTTTGGGTGAGGGTGTATTAGCTCGTCAGCATTATCCACTTGATTATGGGGATTACTATGCTTTAGAGCGTATGACCAAGGAGACCATGCTGTTGCTAAGCCGTCTCACAGGCTTTGCTTATCAGCGGGAGGTCGAGGGGGTAGGACGCTTTCCTCTAACTTCAGTGTCCTCTGCGTAAGTTGGCTGACTCTTCATGGTTTTGTGCAGGAAGTGGTGGAGGGTTTGCTAGATGAAAATGTCCAACTGGTTGCTCGTGTGAAAGAGTTAGAGGGCGAGCTAGCGAAGTTCAAGGCCAATTCTCTGCGGCTTCGTCGCCAAGATTTTCTGCGCTTTGCAAACTACGGGATGCAGAATGGCATTGCACAGCTGTAGGATTTGATGGGCATCTCTGTTCCTCCAGAGGTCAGGGTGATGATGCATCCTTCCTGGGAGAATATTGGTGGAGAGTTTCACGTTCGTGCTCGAGGAGACTCTCGATTGAAGATAGAAGACTATGATGTAGCCCCCAATCCTCGAAGGGATCCTCCACCGTCGGGCGAGCTGTCTCATCCTTCAAGTGGGGATGCTTCCTGATTCAGACTTCGTAGTGTGTCTGCGTTGTTTTTGTATTTTTAGGACGATAGTCCCCGTATGTAAATACTTTTAGTAAGGAGAATTAGAATTTTAAGCACGAGAGTTGATCAATCGTATTGCATTCTATATTCCTTTAAATTGGTACTACATCTTTCTTGGGACTAAGACAAGAAAAGGAGGAGTACATAGTAGATTTGCTTGTGGATTAAACCAGCGTGAAATATTTGTTTGCGAAACTTGTCTTCGGACTAAGACATCGCTTGCAAAACTTGTCTTCGGACTAAGACATAGTAAAATCTTTCTTGAGGCTGCTAGCATTCCAAGTATTTGGGACGTGCTCTCCCGTCAGGTGAGCTAACTTGTATGCGTTGTGTGAAGCGACTCTGATAACCCTGTACGGGCCTTCCCAATTAGGTGCGAGCTTGCCGTGCAGGCGGTTTAATTAATTCATTCTGCAATTTATCCTACTCATGATAGTTATGCATTATGAAAGCTTATCTAATGATAAT
Source organism: Senna tora (assembly GCA_014851425.1). Classification (NCBI taxonomy): domain Eukaryota; kingdom Viridiplantae; phylum Streptophyta; class Magnoliopsida; order Fabales; family Fabaceae; genus Senna; species Senna tora. The sequence continues at coordinate 20,876,091 of CM026270.1, read as the reverse complement.
GTTATCCTCGAACGGGAACATCAATAACATGTATTGAGAGATTTTTATGATATACTTAATGATCAACTGCCAAACCAGGTACAATTAATTCAAATAAATATTGTCGCAATTAGAGGATGCATACGATCAAGAACCCAATAAATAGATATATATGTAAATCTCAAGAAATAGAAATTCCAAGTGCTTAACCACATAATCAATGATTACCGACCCGATATGAAGGATCTAATATACTAAGTACATGCCCATTCATGGAAGAATCTAATAAACTAATGACATGTGATTAAGAAGCAAAATACAATCTATAAATTGAAAAGGATGAAACACAAAAGACAAATGAATTAACAAACCCTAATGAAGAGTCATCCCAGTTTGATTCAGATTGGGATGGAGATAATTGATACATGTGATTAGACTTTCGAATCCAAACCAATTTCAATGCATCTCCAACTCTTTGTATGGTTGGACCCCATTGTATTTTTGTTCATTTAATTTGTTGTCCATGTCATCTACCCAGTCAACATATGAACTCGCTGTGGCCAGCGTTTCTGCTCGCCACAACAAATGGTAGGGAGCTCGCTGTGCAAGTTGTTTTACTCGTTGTAGCAAGTAGTTTACTGCTTGCTGTGGCGAATGGATTTGCTTCCTGCAGTGAATGCTCCATTCTTCTCTTAATATGTTCTCCTCATAGGCCTTCACTTGGGATATATCTTCACATTGGTCCCTGTTAAGCCTGCAGCACTCAACAAACATCAAACGCACCGATCCGATATTTGACATATTTTACGGATAATAAAAAATTCAATAAATAGTGCATTTTATGGGCATTTTATCACATTTTTTACTCTAGTCCTTATGTCAAAATTCTAATACTTGAGAATTTTCGAAGCTTTAAAAGAAAAGGGGAAGAAAAGAAGTAGGAAAATTTAGTATTTAAATTGGGACTTAAGTGAATAGAAATTTAAATTTGGAAGGAGGAGGGACTAAATTGAAAGCATTTTACTTTCAGCCTTATTATTATTTTTATTTATTTGGGGTGCCATGGGTTTTAACAAATAAAAAAGAAAAGAAGAAGAAAGAGAGAAAGAAAGAGAAACCGAGAGAGGAAAGGAAGAGTAACAAAACGAGAAAGAGAGAGAGAGAGAGAGTGGAGCCGTGAAGGGGAAGAAGGGGAAGAGGGAGGATTTCGCCAGAAAGTGGCCGAAGGGAGCTAGAAGACGCCGAAAAAAGCCACAGGAGCTCGATTACGACGTCTCCCACACCTCCCACCGGTTGAATCAAGGTTGGTAACCCCAATTTCTTCCTAAATCCTCAATTTCTCCATTTTTAGAGATTTCTTCAATTCATCTTCATCGGAGTTGTTTCAAGGGTAGATTGAAACCTAGAAAGTGTTCTTGAACACTTAGTTGGGGTAGGAACCGTGGCTATAACATCGGATTTGGCCGAATTCGAATTTTGAAGGGTTGAGGTTGAAAATTCTAAATATTCCCAACTTGGGAATTTGTTGATAGTTTAGGAATCGGGCTTCAATTTGAGTAGTTAGGACTGGAATTGTGTTGTTGAAATATTGGTGAGCAAAACCCATGAGAAGTGGAATCGAAGCCGGAGTGGAAGGTGGCCGGAAAAGGGCCAAGAACCAGCCCACAGCATAGCAGAAATCTACTGTGCCGCGAGCTGGCCAAAGGCTGCCAAGGCAGACCCTTGCCGCAGCAGCGCCAGGTTCCTGCTTGGCTTGCCCCAAGCCTACTTTAAGGGCGAATTGAGATCTCTAAACCTCCTCTCTTCGATCTTAAACACCCTAGGACACTCTTAAATATGGTTTCAAGAATTAAAATTGTTTCGAATACCTTCTTGTTTCTCAAGGATGGAAACTTGCGGAACTAATTAAGTTCAACCCCTTCAATTTCAACTTTATTCCTTCATAATCCTTAGGAAACCTTAAGTAGGATAGTTTAGAAGCATATCGAAGGTTAATAACTCAAATCCAAGGCTACAAAATCATTTCAGATAAGTGATAGTTGTACAAAACCGAGTGCGAAGAACTTGAGACTCTCATAGAAGAGAGGGATGAAGGATAAGACCAAGAACTCGGTTCTTGGCGACGCTAGGTGCATTTTTTTAGGCACGAGCATGTCATATGCATATGTGTTACATATAGTCTAAGATGTTAACCAAGTGAATGCATTCGTTGGGAAACCACGATTCATCATGAGCGGGAGTTACTCTAGGACAAACACAAGGAAGCCGTCCAGGTGAGGGGTTTCCCATCCTTGCCCTATAGGGTTGATTGAGGATGTGGATATGTGGTTTTCCTATTTGTAAGAATAACTTAGTGGTTAACATGCTATTGTTGTTCCTAAATTGTATTATATGAAAGTACTTGTATGTGTGTGATTACTTACAGGCAAAGAGGTACTGGAGGGTATTCATGTGATGACATGAGATACACCGAATATTACGAGAAAGGGGGTAAGCTATTGACTATGTCCGAGGTTTGGTTTACACTATTAATTAGAACTCATTAAGAAAATCGCAAAGAACTTTTATAAACGTCGACGTTATATAGTAACCGAACTTAGGAAAAATATTAGAGCTAGGTTATGATATAATCTAAGGTTTGGGTACTAATTAAGGATTAAAAACGATCTCATAATTGATTAGTGAGTCATAGGGATGTTTCAAATTACTGAGGTAAAGTTAGTTTAGGATAGCAATGGGTAGATGAGGTCAGAATCCCAGTTGAAAGCTCGGGAGGAAATATAAGTCAGATAAAGTTGCCTATGGGGTCATTACTCTAGCTTGTTCTAGGGCCAGTTGTTTAGTTTGCCCAAGGAGGCCATTGCACTAGCCTGACACTAGGGTCAGGTAAGAGAATTGCCTGCTGAGGCCATTGTCCATTGTGAGATGCATGGACCAGATGAATGATTGAAGCCATAGAAGCCATGGTCCAATGTGAAATACTTGGACTAGAATTTTTGCTTTCTAATAATATGTTTAAAGTGATTGTTTGTTTTACGAATAGTATGTTAGAAGAGCATGATTCGTACGTTTATCTTTGATTACATGTAATATTAATATTGCCTGATCGTAATATAACATTGGATAAACTGAGTTTTCATGCGCATGTGATTGTGGGTGTTTCCCTTTCCCCAATTGTAGTGGTACCCGCCTCTACGCCGAGGATGTGAAGCTCCTCACTGAGTCTGTTTGACTCACTCACCCTACTTAAATGTTTCAGATACAGGAATGGGGCAGGCATCAACGTCTGGACAGTGACACGGACATCAGACCAACCTTAACGCATTTGTTCGCGTGGGTGGACACCTTTTTGGTTATTTTGATTTCTTTTGTTGTACATATTCTAAAGTTGTAAGTGTTGTGTAAATATTTACAGCTTTCGATGTGTGCCTACTCTAGACTTGTCGGCTTCACATGTACTTAAAGACATGGCCCGGTTTTGGGGAAAAATAGGTTATACGTATGAATATTTAAAATCTCTGTATGTGAATAGGATAGATCGTACGCACGGTCAATATGATATGGATACATATATTATGTGTGTTTGTTGCATGTGAATTGGATAGATCGTAGGTATTGAGACGTGCGGTCATTATGATATGAATATTTATATTATGAGTGTTGACATATATCTATATACTGGGCTGAGCTGAAGCGGTATTGAGCGAACCATGGATATCAGGTTAATTAGGCCACCTGTGAGGTGTGGCCACTATTATATTATATAAATTGATTGTATAGCAAGGTAGTTATATTGATGTTTTATAGGGTAAGGCTTACAGGTTTAGAGGTAAAAGTCTATTCCCGTTCCGATCACGTACTCCCGAATTGGGGTAGTGACAAACTTGGTATCACAGCCTGGTTATTCTTTAAGTCATGTGAAGCCATTGGTATAACCGAGTGTCGGTTTAAGCTTCGTTGTGAAACACGGGCACAACGTTGAATTAAACAGGCACTTGTGGGAGTACCCAGGATAATTTGAGTCAGCCTTTCATTCATTCTTTCTTAATCTGTGATAGATTATATAAATGTTTATCAGGTAACATTCTTGTGCAGTACATGGATGCCGCCGACTACTAGGCAGGCTAGGAGGGGCGGTAGAGTCCCTGCACGTACAGATGAGGAGTCGGTTCGGGAGGAGAGAATGCCTCCCAGAGGCCGAGCTCGTGTTTTTGGTAGGGCACAAGGAAGGAGAGCGCCTAGGAAACAATCTCCAGAGACACAGGTTGAGACGGGAGCTCCGTTGGTGGTTGAGATGCTGACTGCAGGATTTCAGGAGTTGAGAGCTGAAATGACCCGCCAAATTCAACGAGAAGTCTGTCGTTTAGTTGTCGGCGAGGAAGAGGAGCAAGTGATATCTACTGAACAGGGAACTGAGGTAGTTGAGGAAGGGAATGAAGAACCAAGAATGGAGTGGCAACAAAGGAACGTGCCCCGGAGGCCGAGGGGAGTTCCGAGGGATTTACCAATTACTAAGTTCTTGAAGCTGAATCCGCCCACATTTTGCGGAACTGAAACCAAGGAGAACCCTCAACACTTCCTCTGTGATGTAATCAAAATTGGGCAATTTCTGAGGTGTCCAGGAGGAGAGTTGGTGGAACTTGCCTCGTTTCAGTTAAGAGACACTGCAAGAATTTGGATCGAATCAGTACAGAAGACATATGCAAGAAGAGTTGCTCCTATGACCTGGGAAGATTTTCAGAGGGAATTCCTAGGTCGGTTTTTGTCTGAAGGAACAAAGTATGCCAAGTGTCAACAGTTTGAGGACTTCTGGATGACGCCGAACATGTCAGTAACGGAGTTTGAGCTGCAGTTCATGGAGCTAGCCCAATATGCTCCAGAATTGGTTCCCGATGAGAGGGAGTTGATCAAGGGGTTTATACACAGGTTGGTAGAGCCGTTGTTCGTAGTTCTACTGCCGCAATGTGGTCAATTTGAAACTCTAGCACACGCTGCTGATTGTGCCAGGGTAATTGAAAACAGAAGAAAGTTTGGGACATCGGTGAATCCCAAGAATAAGTTACTGACAGGTAATGATGGACAGGGATGGAAGAAGAAGCAAAAGACGACAGGTAGTTCTGGTGTAGTCTCAAACTATACGGGACACGTTGGTGGGCAGTCTGCTATTACCACCACAAGTTCTATGAAGAGTAACACCCAAGGTGGGCAGAGATTCCAAGGCAGTAGTCAAGGCGGTAGCCAAAGACCGCAGTGTGGAACATGTGAGAGGTTTCATTTTGGAGAGTGCAGAGTCACAAAGGGAGGTTGTTACAACTGTGGTCAGTTCGGGCATATGGCTAGGCAATGTCCGCAGAGGAAGAGTAATACTAGTGTCAAGAGTAATCCTACTCTGGGTAGTACTCCGATTGCAGCTCCACCAGTCAAAATTGTACCAACCCAGGCTAGCACCTCAAGTGCGGGCAGAGGTAGAGGAGCAGGAGCAGGAGGTAGAGGTCCAGGTGCACTAGGAGGAGGACATGCACGAGTGTTTGCTTTGTCTCGACAAGATGCACATGCCTCAAATGCGGTTGTGACAGGTACACTTATATTATGCTCTCTCAAGGCTCTTGCATTTATTTGATTCGGGTTCAACACATTCCTACATCTCACATGAATTTGCACGGAAAGTTGAGAGAAACCCGACTAGGTTGAATGAGACAGAAATGGTCTCTACTGTGATGGGTGAATCAGTCCAAGTCAAGTATGTGTATGATTCGTGTGTGATTGTGGTCGAGGGTCATGAAACAGTTGTGGACCTACGACTACTATACATGGTAGACCTGGATGTTATTCTGGGTATGGATTGGTTGGAATCTTTTCATGCGGTAGTTGACTGCAGGGCGAAGTGTTCAACATGTCGAATGAAGAGCCATTCGTGGCGCGAGGTGATGATGCTGCACCATATCCAAGTCTGATTTCGGAAATGAAAGCTTCCAAGCTACTTGAGAAAAGGTGTAAAGGATACCTAGTTCTTCTGAAGGATACAACAAAAGAAGTACTTTCCGCAGATCAGGTACCGGGGGTTCGGGAGTTTCTTGATATATTTCCTGACGACTTGCCTGGGTTGCCGCATGATCGAGAAATTGAATTTGAGATCGAACTTTTACCAGGTACTCTGCCGATTTCCACACCACCCTACAGAATGGCTCCGAAGGAGTTGAAAGAGCTACACACACAGTTACAGGAATTGCTCGATAAGGGTTTCATCAGACCCAATTTTTCACCTTGGGGTGCACCAGTTCTATTCGTGAATAAGAAGGATGGAACTTTAAGATTGTGTATCGATTACCGAAAGTTGAATAAGGTAACGATCTGCAATCAATATCCACTTCCAAGAATTGATGACCTGTTTGATCAGTTGTAGGGTGCTAAGAGGTTTTCAAAGATCGATCCACGATCAGGGTATCATCAGCTGAAGATTAGAAATGAAGATGTGCCCAAGACTGATTTTCGAACCCGATACGGCCATTATGAGTTTCTAGTCATGTCATTCGAGCTAACTAATGCACCAGCAGCTTTTATGGATATGATGAATCGGGTTTTCAAGCCATTCCTAAACCGGTTTGTCATTGTATTTATAGATGACATTCTAGTCTATTCCAAGAATGCTGAGGAGCACGCAGAGTATTTAAGACTGGCATTACAGAAGCTAAGGGAAGAGAAGTTGTACGCTAAGTTTTCAAAATGCGAGTTTTGGCTTGATAAAGTTGCATTTCTTGGTCACGTGGTATCTTTAGAGGGAATCCATGTTGACCCGAGCAAAGTAGAAGCAATGAAGAATTGGTCTCAGCCTACCTCAGTCACGGAGATTCGCAGTTTCCTAGGTTTGGCTGGATATTAAAGAAGGTTTGTACAGGATTTTTCGAATGTTGCTGCACCTCTCACAAAGTTAACTCAGAAAGGGGTAAAGTTTGTGTGGGATAACAAGTGTGAAGAGAGTTTTCAAAAGCTGAATGAAAGTCTCACCATAACACCGGTGTTGGCTCTCCCTGAGGGCACTGGAGGGTATGTAGTTTACTGTGATGCTGCGCAAATCGGGATAGGGTGTGTTCTTATGCAACATGGCAAGGTGATTGCTTATGTGTCTAGGCAACTCCGGAAGCATGAGAAAAACTACCCGACTCACGACCTTGAAATGGCAGCGGTGGTATTTGCCTTGAAGATTTGGAGGCACTACCTTTATGGCGAATCATGTGAGGTATACACAGACCACAAGAGCCTCACGTACATTTTCGAGCAGAAAGATCTGAATCTGAGACAACGCAGGTGGATAGAGTTGTTGAAAGACTATGACTGCACGATTCTGTACCATCCTGGTAAGGCGAATGTGGTGGCAGACGCTCTGAACCAAAAGTCAATGGGTAGCTTAGCCCATATTAGTGAAATACGGAGGCCGTTAATTCGGGAATTACATGAGCTGGAACACTCTGGAACTCAGTTTGAAATTGGAGACTCCGACTTGTTTCTAACCCATATCCAAGCTAAGTCAACTCTAGTTGAAGAGGTTAAATCCAGGCAAGATCAAGACGCCGACCTCAAACAGATAAGAGATACAGTGGTTAAGGGGAACGAGGACGACGTTCGGTTCTCCATAGATGACAGTGGAATACTCCGGTTGGAGGGACGGCTGTGTGTACCTATGGCAGATGGTTTGAAAGAGAGAATCCTTGATGAGGCACACAAGATAGCGTACACAATCCATCCGGGTAGTAATAAGATGTATCAGGATCTGAGAGAATTGTACTGGTGGAATGGTATGAAGAAAGATGTGGCAGACTATGTATCTAGATGTCTAGTGTGTCAGCAGGTTAAGGCTGAACACCAAAAGCCCGCCGGAAATGGGAGAAAATTACTATGGATTTTGTGTCAGGATTGCCGCGATCACAGAGGGGTTTCGATTCCGTTTGGGTAATCGTTGATCGGATGACCAAGTCCGCACATTTCCTGCCAGTTAAGACCACTTATGGAGTGGGTCAGTACGCCCAGTTGTACCTATCAGAGATAGTGAGGTTGCATAGAGTACCGGTGTCAATTATCTCTGACATGGGGCCGCAGTTTACCTCTCGATTCTGGAGAGCATTGTAGGAGGCGTTGGGGATGAAGGTTGATCTGAGTACATCGTTTCATCCCCAGATAGACGGGCAGTCTGAGAGGACCGTCCAGATTTTAGAGGACATGCTTAGGGCATGCATTATGGATTTCGGCGGAGGGTGGGAGAAATACCTGCCGTTAGCAGAGTTTGCTTACAACAACAGTTACCAATCCAGTATTAAGATGGCACCCTTCGAGGCTTTGTACGGTCGGAAGTGCAGGTCCCCGATTGGGTGGTTCAAGGTCGGAGAGGCCAAGTTAGTTGGTCCAGAACTTGTTTAGGATGCTTTGGACAAGATAAAGTCCATTAGAGAAAAGCTTGTGACGGCTCAAAGTAGGCAGAAGTCGTATGCTGACGACCAAAGAAGAGACTTAGAATTTGTTGTGGGTGAGCAGGTTCTCTTGAAAATTTCACCAATGAGGGGTGTGATGAGATTTGGCAAGAAAGGCAAGCTAAGTCCAAGGTACATCGGACCGTTTGAGATTCTAGAATGCGTGGGAAATGTTGCCTACCGTCTAAAATTGCCGGCAGAATTGGAAGGAGTTCACCCGGTGTTTCACGTGTCTATGCTTTGCAAGTACTTGCCAGATCCCTCTCATGTAATCCAACCCCAAGAAGTACAACTAGCTGAAGGTCTGACTTATGAGGAGATGCCGGTGGAAATCTTAGATCACCAGTTGAAGAAGCTGAGATCGAAGGAAATACCATTGTGAAAGTTCTGTGGCGAAACCATTCAGTCGAGGAAGCAACGTGGGAGGTTGAGGCTGAGATGCGCAGAACACATCCTCACCTATTTCAAGACTAAGGTTAGTATGTTATTTGAAATTCGGGGACCGAATTTCTTAAGGGGGGAAGATTGTAATACCTGAGAATTTTTGAAGCTTTAAAAGAAAAGGGGAAGAAAAGAAGTAGGAAAATTTTAGTATTTAAATTGAGACTTAAGTGAATAGAAATTTAAATTTGGAAGGAGGAGGGACTAAATTGAAAGCATTTTACTTTCAGCCATATTATCATTTTTTATTTATTTTATTTTTATTTATTTGGGGTGCCCTGGGTTTTAACAAATAAAAAAGAAAAGAAGAAGAAGAAAGAGAGAGAGAGAAAGAGAAATGGAGAGGAAAGGAAGAGAAAGAAAACGAGAAAGAGAGAGAGAGTGTGGAGCTGTGAAGGAGAAGAAGGGGAAGAGGGAGGATTTCGTCGAAAAGTGGCCGGAGGGAGCAAGAAAACGCCGGAAAAAGCCATCGTAGCTCGATTACAACGTCTCCCACACCTCCCACCGGTTGAATCAAGGTTGGTAACCCCAATTTCTTCCTAAACCCTCAATTTCTCCATTTTTAGAGATTTCTTCAATTCATCTTCATCGAAGTAGTTTCGAGGGTAGATTGAAACCTAGAAAGTGTTCTTGAACACTTAGTTGGGGTAGGAACCGTGGCTATATCATCGGATTTGGCCGTATTCAAATTTTGAAGGGTTGGTGTTGAAAATTCTAAATATTCCCAATTTGGGAATTTGTTGATAGTTTAGGAATCGGGCTTGGATTTGAATAGTTAGGACTGGAATTGTGTTTTCGAAATGTTGGTGAGCAAAACTCGTAAGAAGTGGAATCGAAGCTGGAGCGGGAGGTGGCCGGAAAAAGGCCAAGAACCAGCCCACAGCACAGCTGGCGCAGCAGCGCGAGCTCTTGGGCTGGTCAGGGCCTGCCAAGGCAGACCATTGGCGCAACAGCGCCAGGTTCCTGCTTGGCTTGCCCTAAGCCTACTTTAAGGGCGAATTGATATCTCTAAACCCCCTCTCTTCGATCTTAAACACCCTAGGACACTCCTAAATATGTTTTCAAGAATTAAAATTGTTTCGAATACCTTCTTGTTTCTCAAGGATGGAAACTTGCGGAACTAATTAAGTTCAACCCCTTCAATTTCAGCTTTCTTCCTTCACAATCCTTAGGAAACCTTAAGTAGGGTAGTCTAGAAGCATATCAAAGGTTAGTAACTCAAATCCAAGGCTATAAAATCATTTCAGATAAGTGATAGTTGCGCGAAACCAAGTGCGAAGCACTTGAGACTCTCATAGAAGAGAGGGAAGAAGGATAAGACAAAGAACTCGGTTCTTTCCGATGTTAGGTGCATTTCTTTTAGGCACGAGCATGTCAAATGCATAGGAGTTACATATAGTCTAAGATGTTAACCAAGTGAATGTATTTGTTAAGAAACCACGATTCGTCCGGAGCGGGAGTTACTCCAGGACAAACACAAGGAAGCCGCCCAGGTGAGGGGTTTCCCATCCTTGCCCTATAGGGTTGATTGAGGATGTGGATATGTGGTTTGCCTATTTGCCTATTTGTAAGAATAACTTAGTGGTTAACATGCTATTGTTGTTCCTAAATTGTATTATATGAAAGTACTTGTATGTGTGTGATTGCTTGCAGGCAAAGAGGTACTGGAGGGTATTCATGTGATGACATGAGATACACCGAATAGTACGAGTAAGGGGGTAAGCTATTGACTATGTCCGAGGTTTAGTTTACACTATTAATTAGAAACTCATTAAGAAAATCGCAAAGAAATTTTATAAACGTCGACGTTATATGGTAATAGAACTTAGGAAAAATAGTATAGCTAGGTTATGATCTAATCTAAGGTTTGGGTACTAATTAAGGATTAAAAACGATCTCATAATTGATTAGTGAGTCATAGGGATGTTTCACATTACTAAGGTAAAGTCAGTTTAGGATAGCAATGGGTAGATGAGGTCAGAATCCAAGTTGAAAGCTCAGGAGGAAATATAAGTCAGATAAAGTCGCTCGTGGGGCCCTTGCTCTAGCTTGTTCTAGGACCAGTTGTTTAGTTTGCCCATGGAGGTCATTGCCCTAGCCTTACACTAGGGTCAGTTACGAATAGTATGTTAGAAGAGCATGATTCGTAGGTTTATCTTTGATTACATGTTATATTAATATTGCTTGATCGTAATATAACATTGAATAAACTGAGTTTTCATGCGCATGTGATTGTGGGTGTTTCCCTTTCCCCAGCCGTAGTGGTACTCGCCGCTACGCCGAGGATGGGAAGCTCCTCACTTAGTTTGTTTGACTCACTCCCCATACTTAAATGATTTAGATACAAGAATCGGGCAGGCATCGACGTCCGCACAGTGACAAGGACATCAGACCAACCTTAACACATTTGTTCGCGTGGGTGGACACCTTTTTGGTTATTTTGATTTTTTTTGTTGTACATATTCTAAAGTTGTAAGTGTTGTGTAAATATTTACAGCTTTCGATGTGTGTCTAATCTAGACTTGTCGGCTTCACATGTACTTAAAGACAGGGTCCGGTTTTGGGGGAAAATAGGTTATACGTATGAATATTTAAAATCTCTGCATGTGAATAGGATAGATCGTACGTATTGAGACGTACGGTCAATATGATATGGATACATATATTATGTGTGTTTGCTGCATGTGAATAGGATAGATCGTACGTATTGAGACGTGCGGTCAATATGATATGAATATTTATATTATGAGTGTTGACATATATCTATATACTGGGCTGAGATGAAACGGTATTGAGCGAATCGTGGATTGCAGGTTAATTAGGCCACATGTGAGGTGTGGCCACTATTATATTATATAAATTGATTGTATAGCAAGGTAGTTATATTGATGTTTTATAAGGTAAGGCTTACGGGTTTAGAGATAAAAGTCTATTCCCGTGCCAGTCACGTACTCCCGAATTGGGGTCGTGACAAAAATATTCAACCTTTTTGGTCTAAGGCTGATTCACCTCTTCTCTCTCTTCAATCACATCTTCTTCAGGTAGCTCTGCCGCTGAATCATCAAGAGTCAACTGCGGTTCTTCACTGAGGGTCTCAATTGGGAATAAGGTTTCCAAATCAGGTCTAGAATCCCCCATCTCCTCTAAGTCAACTAGAGGATCCTCCTCGTGTAGCCACACGGGGATTCAATTATTGGGACGGACGCAAATTGGTGTACACAACAAATGCACAATACAATGGAGGATAACAAAGAGAAAAGGGAATTCTATTTTGGTGGTTTCTTACTAAATGAGAATAAATCAGTTTTTGCACACCTAACATTATCATAACCAGTTCTCGTTAAATGCAAATAATTGTTCCATCCAATATGTAATTTAAATAAAAGGAGAAAATTGAATATTGTGGCCTCACATTTTATGTTATTTGCACAAAGGCCCATACTCAAATGGGTTTGGGTCCAATCCACCAAGGGTGAACTAACCCATTTCCCTACAGAAAACATTCTAGGCATGATTGATTCCATTATTTTACTCTTTGGTCATTTACCATTTCATTATTTCATTTTCTTTTTTTAATGACTTTAATAATTAATTTCTATTTCCGTACATTATTTTTGTTCTACTGAATTTTTTTGTTGTTTTTCGCAACCTATGTTTTCTAGAACTGGTGCTCTGCAACAATTCTAAGAATTCTCTTCTTTGACAACAGTTTCTTCTAAGAATATATTCAAGTTTTCTTCCAAAGTTGCAAAATATGATTTGATATATTTAAAAATTTTAGAAATGGAAAAACATGAAAACAAAAAATAATGAGTATTGGCAGATACCAAACCGCTGCAATATAAAACTAAAAATATTTAGCAGCGGTTGGAGTTAACAGAAAATGTAAAAAATTACATATTTTTCCTTCTTTTAGCAACGGTTGTTAACCCCCTACCGCTAATAAGAAAAATTGTTGCAATGCATTTAGCGATTGCTTTACTATCATAAAATCTTTTAGCGTTGGTTTTAGACATAAAAAATGACTGCAAAAAATGTAATTTATTCGTTGTGAATAAATTATATTCGAAAAAGAAAAAGTTAAAGAGTGACTATATGACTAGTTAGAAAGACGCAACCAAGTGGTTGCACCAGGAGCTTCATTTGTGATGAAGATGAATGAAGGGTTTCAAGTTTCAATGCATGCTTTAGATCAAGAGCTAATATGAGGTATAATTCAAGAATCATAAGTTTTTTATACCATTAATAAGTATATAATGAAAACTGAAAAAAAAATGGCTTATTATGTTTAATGATGCGCACGTAACGTAATAATGCAAGTGTTGGAGAAAGGGGAATTGATGGAGTCCAAAAGCAAGAGTAGAAATTTCGATGATTAGCTGTAAGTGTAGTCATTCATGGGGTAGCAAAGGACCACTTGTCTAGTCCAAGACACAATGAAGATATCATGACTTGGAGAAGTTCGAATATGCATGTATTGTGTCAATTTTTTTGCGGACTGGCCAATTATATTGATTTAAATATTCACATTTCAAATTACAGTCCCACTTAGTAAATAAATAAAAATAAGTAGATGAATATTAGTGGTTAGTGTACAAATGACATGTTATATATCTAGTTACTAGTGCTACACTACTTCATTTGTTGCCTCTAATGTCTTCAACTCAGCTAATCCTTCTCTTCTAGATAAAGCTAATTTAACTAAAATATAACTTAAGTAAAAAATAATTTATTCGATAACAGACTTTATTTTTTGTTGTTGTCGGGTATTACAAGCTGATACTGCTTGAAGGTTATCAAAGACCTGATTAGATTGACCTCGAATTCAAACAAATATGATTGTTGGCATCAATGAACCTACATAATGGTCAATGATTTTGTGACACAAAAATACTGTATGGTGAGAGGTTTAGTGTTGAGGGGTAAATAATATGTTGATATCTTAGAAGATCTTTATTGGAAAGAAGCATTACAACATACACAATCTTAAGATTATTCATTGTTCACCATGTCTTACTACAAGAGTAGAGACATCACACATCTCCGATTTAATACATTACAATAAAACATGCCTAAGTCCTCCATTTACAACGATATTAGCAATGGTCTAACAAACCCATAGCATACTTATGGGTCCATCTTCTTGCTAGGAAATCATACCTGCTCCTGTCATTCTTGTACATGTTGGCAATCCTTGGCACTAGAGGATGATCAGGATTAGGGTCTGTTAAGAGAGAGCAGATCGAGAGCAAAACCTGGATAGCACAAATATTAACAAAATTCTACTTAGTTAACACATGTATGGTTTATACAATATATCTTTCCTATGATTCGTTCTTTTAAAAATAATTCACATAGTTTATTTTGATTGGAAAACCTAATAGCAAAGATGTAAGGAACTGCTATTAACTCAATTGCTATTTTATTAGGGATTTGCACCCTTCTAACTTTTAATCAAATTGACGGTGTTAGATTTTGAAAGAAACCAAAATTAGTGTGGAAAAACTATAGCACCAGAGAAATTTATTTCAAATTATATAAATTTGTTTGATTTAATTTCTCAGTGTTCTTCAACAACCTTCATTATTTTATACATGCATTTCAAACGATCAATATTTCTTGTATGGTGAAACAATGGTTTAAGGCTGTAGTATAGACAATTGGGAAATTCCTTTTACAGGAAATATCATTTAGGATAGCCTTGTACCATCATAACAATCCAACTATGAATTATTAATTTAAAACCTTTGACCATATGATGTCCATCTATTTTAAATAAACTTAAGCCACTCAAGAAAGAAGAAAAAGAAAGCAATACACTTAGTGCAAGCATTTTGTATAGGAATGTACATTTTCAACAAACCTTTGATATTGTTAGTGCAGGACTCGATTGCTCCTTCAATATGTCAAGACATATGCTCCCTTTGGGGTTAATATTGGGGTGAAACACCTTTGTCCGAAAAGAAACCTGCTAGGTTATCCACATAAGATTACAAGTTAAATGTGACAATGAAATAAGAAATTACTCCCAAGGGAATAGAAGCAAATAAAAGGTTCTCAACATTTCACCACATGAGGTCACAATATATTTAAACCATTTATTAGTTACCCAAAAGGACAAGGCATGAAACATAACATCAAAATGTTAGCACCAAAACTTTGTGTTTTCTTTTTACAAAATATTTTCCTGTAATATCCAAATGCAAAGAACAATTGTAACTTGTAAGTGCTACTCTATCACAAGATAATGTGAGAGAGAAGCATTATTGAATCAATTGTTCATGCTCCCTAGAGAATCCAAAAATGTTTCTACATTAATGTACAAATAGTGAAATGAATATTATTTTTCATTTCATGTCTAACCATGGAGACAATGTGGATGCTAATATTTAAAGAAGCCTCAAAATCAATAAACAAACACTTCTTTGATCTCTTTACAAGGTTTTAAACATAGCAATATAAGGATGAAAGCACCTTGGGAGGTTGAAAGGGATACTCTGGAGGAAATTGAACAATGACATGAAATACTCCACCAGCATAGGGACTGTCAGGAGGACCCATAAATGTAGCTTGCCAATGAAATATGTCTTCAGCCACTGGACCTATATGGTTAGATGTCAACACAAGGAATTACAATCAACTTATCAAGAGTCCTACATGCATTTTAGATTTTAGATTCTTATTTCTAAAGATTATATTTGACAAGTAAATTCGCAAGAAATAAGAAACATGGGAAAGAGGGAATGGGGAAAGAGGGAAGGAGAAGGTTTAATACACAAATTCATTTACAATAAAAGAAGATTCAATATCAATTCGTGACATCAAAATGGATAGAAGGTTACTCATCATAAGTACTTTAAGTTATGTAGCAGAAACAAGTTTAACAGAGTATAAGGAAAACTTGTATAAACACTTCAAGCCACAATAATTCATGTAAATATAAACTAAACAATGAAGACTTGTAATAGGAAGCTTATAGCTATAACCTCTTGGGAGGCAATAAATACTTCATAAACTAAAAGACATAGTATAGGGTAGTTAATATTCTGCTTCAATTCTTGATTTGGCAATCTATCTCTTGTATTCTAAAAGGTCTTCAATGGTTGAAGTATTTACAGTTGCGCTCAGTAGTCACTCCACATAATCACAAATCATGAAAAAAAAATAATACAGTTATGGTGAAATATTTCAGTATAGAAGTACAATGCTCCTACCACAAACACCAAGAAGAGTTGGACATACTTCCACTAAGAAAATGAATCAAATCCCACAAAAATGTGGATTTTAACATCGTGGAAACCATATTTATCATCATGACCTAGATAGATGCCCTAATAATTAACAAAACAAATATCAGTATTCCATAGCAATGAAAGGGTTTATTTTTGTTTTCTACGTATCCTCTCAATTTTTGGGTATGAAGCTAATTTCACGTAGAGTACTGAAGTTGCTCATCACTTGATCCCACAAGTGTTTTTTTGTTAACATTGCATATGCACTCTTTGTGGATATTGGCAGATGCTATGCTTACCAATATGGTTCAATAATTTGCATAAATGATGACAAAGAAGGAAAAATGATGATAAATATTACGTTCATAAATTCATGTAATATAGTAGCTAGTTACTCAACTTAACAAGGTTGATTTGTTTATATCCTAAATTGGAATAAATTAAAGTTACATTGTTAAGAGCATTACACACACTCATAGACACAAAACACAAGTATCAATACAAAATGATAGCCTCCATGTTGTAACAGGGTTGTAAGAGAGGAATAAACAAGATGGTTTACAAGTTATTAGGAACTAATTATTTTTTGTGGCCCATGTTAAGCATACTCACTAATCAAGTATAAGTTGATTACATGGTAAAATAAAACAAGGGCTTGCCACAAAAAGACTCATAATTAGTGTGATGTAGGGCAACTAAAAATTATCTAGAGAGAGTAAGTACAAAGGTGGGTCAAATTAAGGATAACTGAAGCTCCACCGAAGCTACTCATAGCTCACAAGTTACAATTATCACAACCCTAGTAACCAATAGTTTCAATGATTCTTAACCTCCAATAGTAAGCAACATAATAATGTAAATCAAATTCACTTATCAAATTATCAAGATGCAATCAACATTAAAGAAAGTGAAAAAGAAAAAATCCAAAAATAAACAAAAATACATATATTCGCAAGACTTATTCACAAACTAAACAGTCAAAAAGTAAAATGAAATGAAAATTTGAATTGGAAACACAAAAAGCCCTAATTTAGCTTAAAGTTTGGGGGAAAAAATACCAGCACTGCAATAAGTAGGAGGATCTTTCTCGAGATCCTTGAGCTCCTTCAAAATCCGCTTAGAGGCCATTAGTCACTTGAATCCAAAGATCTGGTAAGATCCCAGATATTTTAAGAGCCTAAACAACAATCATACACGAAATAAAAAAAGGAAGTTCACAAATTTAATTGAGCAAGAGAGAGAGTGAGTGAGAGAGAGAGAGAGAGATAGAGACTTTACCTATTAGTATCTAATCCTCCTTGTTTATTATCCCAAGTTTTTGCAGAGCGTTGAGAAAGAAAAACACAAGGAGATGCACAGTGTAGGATGAGTTTTTATAAGAGTAAAAACTTGGGCCACTCTTAATGGACCCTAGCGCTTTATAGTATTTCTTTGTATTTATTACAATTTTCAATTACGTATTTATTTAATTATAGTATGTAGCCTGAATTGTTTGACACATTTTTACAAGGGAACAATTTGAATTTCAATATATTTCATTCCAACCTAATTACTTATTTATTTGATTGATAAAATATTTAGATTAAAATGCATAAGGATTTTTGAACTTTAAAGAATGTATATAATTGCTTTTTTTTTGTTGGTAAATGTATATATAATTGCTTAATTATAAAATGTTACATAGAATCTCCTAAACGTTGTAATTTTTTGTAAAAACCAAAATTCTTTCCTTAATTTTTCCTTTAAAAGTACTAACGAAATAGTGACACATTAACAAAATCATGTCATATCAAAATGTAGAAAATCCCCTTAAATTTGAGGATTTATACACAGAAATCTTTAAGAACTTTTAGATCTTGTGGAAAAAAAACACCTAAACTTTCAGCCTTGATAAAAAAAAATCTCCTAAATAATTTCACATGTATTCTATTTGTTAGTGTTTTGGATGGAAAATTAACAAAAGATGTATTCTTTGCAAAAATTGCAAAGTTTGAGGGGGTTTTATGTCTAGTTTTATAGTTTAAATGAGGTTATCACCACATGACTTACAATTTAGCGAATTATGTACATTTTAGCCATATTTAAAATTAATAAATTTTTATTAATATTTTAATGATATTAATTAAATAAATCCTCCTCGTGGTTATCTATACATGACCTTTAATTTACCGAATTATGTTCATTTTAGCCAAATATTTAATTAATACAAAATTTAATTAACATTTCAGTGATATTTATTACCAAAATCCTCCTTGTTCTCCTTTTTTAAATAAATAAATACGTTTCCTTTTTTTTTTGGCTCATAATACGTTTCCATTTTGATATTATTGGAAATGGCACATCTCTTTTTGGTACATACAAATGATTCAAAATTGTAATGACGCAATTTTCTATCAAAATTATTTGAAAGAACAGGTGAATCGAGATGTGCCATTTCTATGTATCTTATCAAATGACATTAAAAGGAAAAAAATAACTTTTTGTTTTCAAAATTTATATTAATATTTAATTTTTTTTCCAGTCAATTTTATTCTAAAATTTTTTAATTGTAGTTGATTTCATCCTAACACATAACACCATCCAAATTACTAAGGAAAAATGATGACATCACATCACACATGTAATATTAATGTTAACTCATCACTCAAAACGACATCATTTTTCATATTAGTGTCAACTCATCACTTAAAATTATGATGTTTATTCATATTAAGAAGAAGATGATGAAGAAATAATGTCGTTTTTTCTGATAAGTTAACATTAATATTATACTTTGTAAACACCAAATTTGGTCCGTCCCCAAAAACATAAGAAAAACAAAATAAAAAATAAAAATGCTATTTAGGGCTGTAGGTCGCAACCCTAGTCAAGAGAGGTCGCGACTGCATGGTGTAACACCCGTGTAATTCTTGCATTTAATTAAATTAGATTAATTAAAGAGATAGTTGTTAATGTTGTGTTTTAATTTAAAATGTTTTTGTGTACCTTTAGTTGATGCATTAGTTGCATATAGTTGCGCTAAATTAAAATTAAGGACTAAATTGATAAGAAAGAGGAAAGTTGAGGACTAGAATGAAAAGAGGTTTTCAAGGTTGGGCAAGACTTAAATTATGGGAAAGATGAAGCAATAAGAATTGGAGTGAAAAGGGAATTTGTTGGAGGGGTTAAGGAATAAAAAGGTTGATAAGGAGAGAGATTAGGGACCTAATTGAAAGGAAATCTTTGAGAGAGGACCGAAACTTTAGTCCTCCCCTAGTGTTAACAATTAAGTCCCCTCCAAACCATTTTTCTTAAATCATCGACACACACATACACAAGAAGAGAAAGAGAAATGAAAAACCCTAGGAGAGCTAAAAGAAGGAGAACTTGGTGGTTGTGGTGGATCTTGGCTGAAATTCGGCGACCGGTGAACGAAGCAAAAACTTGGGAACCTCCTCAAGCTTCTTCTATCTCCATCTTCTTTCATTTAAGGTAGGTGAAGCAATCTACCACCATTGTTGATTTTCAAACTTCAACTTTTCTTGATGGTTTTGAAAGATTTCTTGAGTTTAATGATAATGGTGGAATAAAACTTGCATTCTTGAATTTTCTACACTTCTATAATTATCAGTGTCATTAGTCAAAAGTAAAGATGGAGCAAAAAAGAGATGGCGTCCTCTTCATCATTAATTGATGCAATACGTCCTTGGTAATTGTAACACCCCAGTTCCAGACCCTTTGGAAATCAGAGTTTTGTAATATAAAATATATCTTTAATCTAGAACCGATGTGTTACCTCTCGCCTTCTACCCGAATTTATTAAAACTTTTTCCATATTAATTAAATAAGTGAACTAGTTAGGGTTCTACCTCTCGGGTATCTCTCGCGCATATTTAAAACACGGAAGCATATAAACAAGCATACATAATAATCCATGATTAAAAACTTCTTCGTACTTATATTTATGTATATATACAAACATATTCGAAATATAGTCATACACATATGTTCTTACTTATATACATCACAATACAAAATCCTTATCTTCATCCCTTATCTATACATGTATAAAATAGGTCATTTAACCTTTCCAAAAATATACCTAAGGTTAATGGCTCAAAGGGACGGACATTTCAACATATACAAAATGAAACTATATGTATCTAGACTATCTTGTCCACTTCTTTTCAAAAGTCAGGCTACCCATCGCTCCAACCCCGTCTCGTAAGCATTTGAGTACCTAATCAGCTGATAAACACCAACGTAATGAGGATAAACCCCAATAATCAAAACTACCTGTTTTCAAACTCGTTGTTGTGTACCACTGTGCCTTGCACAGAAATCTCTGCATTCCTTTCTTATTATACACATAAAACATGGATGTGATGTTTAACTTAAAACTCATGCATGTCATACTCTGAGAAAATCTTATAGTATGAAAATTCATACAAAACAGGGCATGTGAAATGGAATGGCATAATTTTCTTAAATATAAATATGAGCATCAACTTCTAAATGTATTCTCACATATCTTAAAGGCAGAGAAATAACAATCAAAATAGAAATATAAGAGCATAGAGAGCACCACCCAGTGGTTACTCGTACATACAACTCTAATGGCATGTAATAGATGAGAAACTATAGCAATCAAGCTATTTCAATTTTGTGTACTATCTGGTGCGTCCCCCAGTGGATCCGAGTACTATTCTGGTTTGTAGATCACCATCCTTTAACTGATGGATCGTCTCTACTTCTGATTGGTTCTATCTAGTTAGGGAGTCACTTCTACTTAGAATTTGGAGGTCCCCGTCTCTTACTAACGGTTCTTCTCCTCTTAAACTTAGAGGTCCCCGTCTATCATAACGGTTCTTCTCTTTTTAATTTAGAGGTCCCCATTTCTTTTTAACGGTTCTTCTCATATTCGTATATGTAGATCCTCCCTTTTTGTATGCTATCTATGTGAGTATAAGATAAAATGACTAGGTCCTAATCTTGGTTATCCAAACCTTAAGTATATAACCCATTCTTCACTAGGTTAACTTAAAGTTCGGCAACCAACACGGTGTTTTGAGAACATTGTTTGGTCTATTGAATGTGTTACCATCCTAAAACTTGGAACTACCGTGGAAAGTCAACGGCCGTGCCATACCAACAATTGAACATTCGATTATGGACCTTTTCATTTTCAAAACATACACACTAGATACTTACTCTTTTCTTTTCTATGTTATTTATCTCTACCCTTAGCTCATATTACTTTTTCCACTTGATACATAAAGTTTGGACATTTCACAGGGCATTTGAAAGCCATTTTTGAAGTGGTAAAGAAAGAACTCTTGAAAAATGCAAAATTTCAAGTTCATTTGGCAAATCTGTTAACTTTAAAAAATCACTACATATTCTGTAAAATTCCAAAAATTCTAAAATTTTTATAACATAATTAGAAATATAAAGTATAGTTGTCTGCAAAACTTTAGCTCAAAACTTAAATGTTTGCCCACTGAAAACATGATAAAATAGTAGCGGTCTAATGTGGCTGAGCAGCAAACCCGACTTCTGTAAATACAACCATACTTAATGAGTTCCAAATGACATGAAATTTTCCAGATCCATGATTTAGAACATCAATGACCCACATATCAAATTTTTTCTCTAATTTTTTCATTTGGTACTTCAACAATTAGATGAAAGTAAGAAAACCAAAAAATTTCTCTGCATAATTTCATGAACTTCAGGTCTATGAAAAGTGTGCCCAACAAACTCTGAAATTAACAAAATTTGGAGAGCATAAACTTTCATATATCTAGTTTTGGCCTACAAAATTTCATGATTTTTGGAGCTCGTTAAGTATGATTTTCATATTTTCCTTTATGCATCCCAGTAAACTCTGAAAACAGAGTGCTACAACTCCGATTTTCAATTAAAATCCATACCCATTTCCAAACCCTTTCTAGGTTATCTAATTTCCAGCTAGAATCCAGACATATAAACATCATCTAACATCCATCTAAGTTAAATAAACATAGGAAAGCATGTTTTTCCTCTCAAATGGCCCAAAAATCTGAAAAAACTAGGTTTTGGCCATTTCTTGAAAACCCTTTTGAAAAATTGAGAGGTTAGTAGTTTGATTACCTTAATCTGAAGCTAGATTCTTGTTTAGTTGGTGTCCAGCTGCAATTCTACGGTTCAATTCTTGCTAAGTTTGGATTCCCAAGCTTGAATCCTCTTTGAGCTCTCCTCCTTCTCTCTAACTCCCTATCTCTCAAAATGTGGTGAAATTGTGGTTTTGCCACCTTGCTTGTGCGTGTAAGAGCTGATATTAGTTCTTGGGGAGAAAATTCTATTTCTCACCCTACACACACCAACTTTTCTATGCACTTAAGCCCTCTTTCTTTTTAGTCCCTTCCTACTTCTTTCCTCATATTAATGCATTTGTATATGCTTTCTAAATGCAAAAATCAATGTCACACAATCACAAACACTTAGTTCTTCTAGCAAACATTTACCACATCACTTGGAAGGTCCGGATATTACAGTAATCTAATTAAATTAAGTTTTCTTAGATTTTTATTTGATTATTTTTTGTTATTTTCCTTCTTTGGAGTCATTATTTATTTGACTCAAGTATGAGTCACGTTCACCGCTAGTCCAAATTGAAAGTGTAATACCCCGAAAAAATTTTGAGGATTAAAGAATGATTTATTTAAAAATTGAGGATTTAAGAATAATTTATTCCGGGGCTAGGAATTAAAACCCCATAAAGAATATAGAAAAAAGGTATGCAAGTTAAAAGAAACCGGAAGAAATTTTTTTTGAAGATTGTAATACCCGAGAAAATTTTTCGAAGTTTAAAATAAAATAAAAAGGAAAAGAAAAGAAGTAGAAAATAATTTTTGGGATTTAATTCAGGACCTAAGAAATTGGAAACCTGAATTAAATAGGGAAAGGAAATTAAATAAAAAATATATCTTTATTATTTTTAAGTGATTATTATTTATCTTATTATCTATTTCAAAAAGAAAAGAAAAGAAAAGAAAATACATATTAGTTATTTATTTATTTAATTATTAATTAATTTATTTTTAATTATAATTATTTATTTAATTAATTATTATATATATTTTAATTATAATAATTATTATTTTTAAAGAAAAAAATGGGTGGGTTTGACGTGGGGTTAGGTATGTAAATATATATATATATATATATATATATATATATATATATATATATATATATTATAAAGGAAAGGAGAAGGGATTAGAACAAAGAAAAAGAAAAGAGAAAGAGAGGGGATCGTGAGGGAGAGAGAAGACGAGAGAGAGAGAGAGGGAGCATGAGAGGAAGAAACGGGATGGAGGTTTCGCCGGAAATTCGTCGGAAACTCGCCGGAGGAGAGCGATTCGACGCCGGCCACGACCACTAGAGCTCGACTCCAACATCTCCTACACCTTCCACCAATCGAATCAAAGGTTGGTAAACCCAATTTCATTCGAAACCCCAATTTTTTCATTTTTAGGGATTTCTTCGATTGACCTTCGATTGAGTTGTTTCGAGGGTAGATTGAGACCTAGAAAGTGTTCTTGAACACTTAGTTAGGGTAGGAATCGAAATTATATTTCTGGATTTGCCCAAATTCGAATTTGGAAGGATTTGGGGTTGAAATTATAATTATTTTCAATTTGGGAAAATTGTTAATAATTAGGATTGAGCTTGGATTTGAGAAAATAGACTTGGATTGGTATTATTAAAATTATATGGTTGGAATATTAGCTGAACAAGACCCGTGAAGAGCTGGCCCGAGATTACTAAGGTTGAACCTTGACGTTAACGTACCGGGTCCTTGCTCGGGTTTCCCAAATATACTTTAAGGGTGATGTTGAGGGCTCCAAATCTCTTCTTTTCAATCTTAAACACCCTAGAATAATTCTAAATATGCTATCAAGCATCAAGAATCAATTTAGGTACCTTCTTGCTTTCTCAAGGATGAAAACTTGCGGAACAATGAAGTCCAAATTCTAAAATGGTAATTTTATTCCTTCATAATTATTAGAAAGCCTTATGTAGGATGAATTAGAGGTGTATTGAGGTTTAGAAACTAGATTTCTTAGAACCCAAGTAGGAACACAAGTTGAATCAAATACTTAGACCTTCCTAAAATTAGGATTCCTTCAAACCAAGCTAGATAAGCTTCCTTAGAGGTGAATACAAGTTAGGTAGAGGTCTAATACTCAAATCCAAGTATGTGAAACACTCAAGTAGAGTGTTATATGCGAGTAAGTCAAGTGTCCGAGAAAGGATACGCATAAGTCGGGATAGAGAAGTCCAATAAGACCAAGAGCTGGACTCTGTGGCAACCATGGACTACACGTGAGAGTAATGGAGAGATAAATAACAACTTAAGCTAAGTAATAAACTTTAATGAAATAAATGTTGTTCTTATAGGAATAATAGTATGCAATAGAGTGCAATAGGAACTCCGAGGAGACTAAAGTTACAGGAGATGATTGCATGGAAGGTTGGCCAAGGTGAGGGTTCTTCCATCTCTGCTCCTAGGGTTGTATGCTTATGTGGATTACATGAGTATGTATATTCTCTGCTTTTCTGGTATGTATTAGCTAGAGATATAGAATGCTAAAAGAATGAAAGAACTAGAAAATAGGTTGTGGAAGGTAGCTTGGATAGGAAGACATAGGAGTAGAGTATAATTGTTTGCTATGATTGATGTGTTACAAATCCAACTCATACACTCCGGAGGCATGATGAGTATTTTATTAAATCTTTTCCACGACGGTGGCAAGAGTCCTTGTACGGAAGTGCTAAACTTTATTTTGAAAACTCGTCACGACGGTGACTTAAATTAAAATCATGCAAAGGGAGTTATTGGTGGGTTTCGGATTTGGTTATGCTAGCGATGTGAGACATCGACTAGAACAACGTCAGATGGCACTTGAGACCATAGTTTTTATAATCACCATGACGATGGTCATTGCCCTACCCTGGAAATAGGGTCAGAAAGGTTTTATATTGCTATGACGATAGCTTGAGGCTCAGAGAGTGCATCTGGACGGGTATATGAGTTATATCCTGTTGAGGATACTTGTACATATTAATAAGGAGAAGAATTGTTGATCCTTCGAGAAATATACAAAGAAACCTATTAATATGTGAGACTAAGGTAAGGAGACACGGGAGGAACCTACGGGTGAACCGTGAGCCTAACCTATTAAAAGAGAAACCATCCTGTGGAGTTGGTCCAGGGTCTGTCAGCGGCCATGCTTCGAGACGTCGTGTCGTGCCTGCCTTGTGGCCTGGTTGGGTAATGGACGAGTGTGCTCAAGCTATTTCCCCGCAGCAAGGGGTCAGGACGTGCCATTGGGTGGCTATGCGTCAGTTGTTTGATAGATAGAAGTTGATTGTGTTTGATTAATAGAATTGTCACAAGGTGACTCGTACTCACGTGAATGGGTTAAGTATTGTTTGATTGATAGAATTGTCACGAGGTGACCAGTACCCAAGTGAATGGGTTAAGTATGTTTTGCCACGTGGTGGCCAGCAACCCGAGTGCATGGGTTCGAAGTGGGAAAGCCACGTAGTGGCTAGTAGATACCCAAGAGTTGGGGAGATTAAGTAGATGTATGTTTAGCATCTGTGTGTATGTACAAATTGCCTGTGTTTGCATATAATTGCTGATTGTGCAACGTAGTGGTAACGTGCAGGATTACGTTACCACACGTCTTGTTTGATTCATACATGCTGAAACGTGAGAAGACCGGTAAGTAAAAGCCGACACTATATGTTACATGTTTACTTGTTGATTGATGACGTGGAATAAACTGCTGCATGTTTACAGTTATTAAATGCATGTGAGTGTTTGGGTGAAATTTCTGTTGTTGTGTGGTCGCCAAGAATGTATGCTAACTAACAGTAACCAGTTGTTTTTGCATGTGGTTGTGTATGACTCCCAATCCCAGCGCCATGGTACCCGCCTTGCGCCGGGGATGGGAGAGTTCTCACTGAGCCGCGTGGTTAAGACTCACACCTCATTTTTACTACACAGAGACTGGTTAAGTACAGGTGGAAGAAGTCTCGGTGGAACGAGGGGCAAGCAAAACTTTCCAAGACCCACAACTTGTTCATGTGGGTGAATAAATTGTAATTGTAGTTTTATTTACTTTATTATTGTATCATAAAGTAAAGGGTAGACGTATCCAATTAGATTGTATTACTAAATCTAGAACCGTCAGCTTCACACACCTTAAAGATCAGGATCCGTTAGATTATAATGCAGGGAAAACTTGTTTCCAAAATATATATATACATATATCTGTTGCATGCGAATAGGATAGGCAGCATCTTCGGATGTGTAGCCAGTACAGAGGTTATATATTATGTGTGTATTCCTATATCTATATCCTGAAGCGGCACTGGCCGTGGATTTGCTTGCCTAGGATAGGCCACCATTTCGGTGTAGCCATGGTATTATAATGCATGTAAATGTATTTTTCAATAATAGTTATTCTGTCAATTAGGTGATAAGGCTTACAGGCAGAGGGATATTCCCTGTGTCTGTGCCGGTCATGGTCCTCTAAACGAGGGTCGTGACAGAAGGAACCAAGAAGGGGATTGAATTGGTTCATCTACAAAAATATTAACTTTTAAAAATTTAAGCTACTAAAACTTTGGTTAATGGAAAATATGCTCAGTTTTTCAAATAAGGCTAGTTTTATAAAAAGTTCAGTTCTGGTTAACTTGAAAAACAGTTTAGGTTAATGTTAAAGGCAGTAAATAAATAAAGAACACAAGAAATTATTATAGTGAGAGGTTCGGATCAAATATCCTACGTCCTCTCACTCCCTCTTACTAAATAAGTAGGAGGAGTTACTTCACTAGCTTGGGAAAAGTGAACTACAACCAGACAACCTTCAAAACACCAAGGGATTAGCCACAATGGCTTTTACTACTTAACCCAGGTAAGCCTTGAAGACAGGATCAGCCTCTAGGGCTTTTACCACCTAATATAGGCAACCTCAGCCGAAGGCTCAGCGCAAGTGCTTTTACAACCAATCCGTGAATTACAACACTCCCAAAACTAAAACCTGACCAGTAGCCTACTGACCAATTAGCCTCCCAGTCCTAGGTTCCTACCCAGACTCTAGACAGAAAGGGAAGAGATTCAGAAGTGAAATGAAAGGGATACAGACTTTAACTTCTCACTAACAGACAAATAAATTCAGATGAATGCTTGAAGGTTGAATCACACTCTCTTGGAACACTAAGGCTTGTAGATCAGTCTCTTCAGGTGCAAATGTCCAAGTTTTGTGTTTATATAGGTTTGAACTTTTGAATGTTGGAGAGCTCTTCAATGCAGCAAATCATCTTCATTTAAGTTGCCTTTAACCCCTTCTTCAATGCTATCTTGATTGTCAAAGATATCTTTCATTTTGGCTCGGGTTAATGTTTGACAGCCTACTGGTAGCTCCCAATATTGAAAGTAGGTTAATGCTGAATCAATCTAGTCAATATCAACTTTCCTGAAATCAAGCTAAGTTCCTTTTTTGGATTTGTCAACAATAAAATCATTTAAGGACAATATATATTCAAATAAAATATTCCTTAATTCAACTTATATGCTTAGAAACCGAAATCAAATATTTATTAAGTATGATGTCATCTTGATTTCTCTTCTAAAGTATTTAGTCAATGATTCACTGTTCAATCAGCTTTGAATGCAGAATGAATCTTATGACTAAATCTTTCCTTTTTCAATTCTCCCTTTGATTTAAAAACATGTCAGAATATATGAATGCATAATTAGGAGCCTTAAATGCATAATTACCCTTCTGATCAATGATCGACCAATGATCTCAAGAGCGTTTTATAGAAAGATTCCTCAAAGTAATAAATGCTATTTTATTAAATCTCTTGATAGTCATTTGATCAATCATGGATATTCTAATATTAAAGACAAATATACTTAATAAAAATATTCTAGTAAAACATTTCTTATTTGTCTTTGATATGATTCCATAATAAATCATTTAAGAGCCTGATCAATATATGACTAAATCACAATCTTTCCTTAATTGACCGAGATCTTTATTTGAATTAATTGATTTATATATAAAATATTTAAGTTACAACTTAATCAATCAAATCAAGATCTCTCAACATTAAAATCATATTTTTGTAAAATATTATCAAAACTAATCAAATTAAAGTATGGACAATATATTGTTCCAATATTCTCCCTCTTTTTAATAATGGCAAAAATGCGATTTTCCAAGTAAGCATAATGAGTAAGTAAAGCTTCCCCTCAATATATAAAATCCCCCTCAATTGATGCAATAGGGTGAAGTTAAGAATTACTTAAAACGCAACATTAAGCAACCTAATTAGGTAGCTTATAGAGCTTACTTAGCTTACTTATTTCTCCCCTTTTGGCATTAGCAAAAAGTGAACAAATTGGTTAACAGTAACAGTTTATGGCAGATTATAGCAGTTATAGCACGCATTAACCAGACTGAGCAAGTAGTAGCCAAAATATGAATCATCAAGCAAACAACAGCAGTGACCAAAACAAGCAAATTAAAACCATAGTAAGCACGTCACAAGGGGATAAAATCCAGCAAGACCCAACCAGAGAGGCCAGTAAAAAAAATTAATCTAGAATCAAATAGAGAATTAAGAATTGAGAATGCATATCACATTCAGATTAAGCTTCAGCAGGAGGATCCTGAATGAGAACATATGGCTTAGGCTTAACATGATGTTCCACCATTTTAACTAAAGCTCTAGTGTCAACAATTGCACAGTGGAGTTCATAAAACTCCTTTCGAACAACCCTAAGTTCACCATGAATTTCTTCAAGTTGAGCATTAATATGAGCAAGTGGTGAGGTAGCTATAGGATTATTATCAGGATTTACTTCTGGAGCAACCTCTTTGTCAGAGGAATAGGGAGTCTCATTTGAATCACCATTATTGGGTTCCTCCTTGATGAAGTGATGAGTAGGAGATTCATTATATGAGTAAATGGTATCATCAGAATCTAAGGACGTTCTCATAACTAGGGCAGAGGATGCCATTGCAGCGGAGTAAATCAGAGAACAAGATTGATGAGTTCGAGAGATGTATAGAAGTAAAGCACTAACCTAGCTTTTCAGGTTGGCTTTATAGGCTGAGAGGAGCAATTTTGGAAAAGGAAAGAGAGATATAAAGAGATACGGAGAAGATTTTCCAAAATCAAATCTCAAGCATTAAATACCAAACTAATGCGGGAAGATTTGAAAATAATTTTAAATGAGACAAATTGATCATATCAAATCATTTAATTTCTCAACCGATCTTCACCATTATTTTTGCACATAGATTAAACCTCTTATTTTCAGAATACTTACTCATTAATGGAACCAGAACTAGTTAATCCCAATTCTCTACGAATCATGCAAAAGACATCAGTAGCCAAAGGTTTAGTAAATATATCAGCTACCTGCTGATCAGTAGGTACAAATTCTAGGCTAATGTCTCCTTTCTGAATGTGATCCCTAAGGAAATGATGTCTGATCTCAATATGCTTAGTTCTTGAGTGTTGTATGGGATTTTTCGAGAGGTTAATGGCACTGATGTTATCACACCTAATTGGTACATGATCAAGATGTAGGTTATAGTCCTTAAGTTGCTGTTTCATCCACAAGAGTTGGGCACAACAGCTACCTGCAGCCACATACTCTGCTTCAGTAGTAGAAAAGGCAGCAGAAGTCTGTTTCTTGCTATGCCAAGACACAAGACAGTCACCTAAAAACTGACATGTACCACTTGTGCTTTTTCGTTCAATTTTACATCCCCCAAAGTTAGCATCTGAATAACCAAGTAAATTGCAGTCATTATCCTTAGGGTACCATAGACCAAGATCTTTGGTTCTACTAGATATCGAAAAATTCTTTTCACAGATTTAAGATGAGATTCTTTAGGGTCAGATTGAAATCTAGCACACAAGCATACAGCAAACATGATATCAGGCCTACTAGCAGTAAGATACAACAATGAGCCAATCATACCTCTGTACTATTTTTGATCAACCGACTTACCAACCTCATCCTTATCTAATTTGGTTGATGTACTTATTGGTGTATTAATGACTTTAGCTTGATCTAGGCCAAATCTTTTCAGAAGCTCTTTGGTATACTTCTCTTGGTTGATGAATATCCATTCCTTTGTTTATTTTACTTGAAGTCCAAGGAAGAAGGTCATCTCTCCCATCATGCTCATCGCAAACTCACTGGTCATCAACTTAATTTATCCAAATATAATATCATCAACATAAATTTGAATAATGATAATGTCATTTTTGTGAGTTTTTGTGAAAAGAGTAGTATCAGCCTTTCCTTTTAAAAAACTATTATTAATCAAAAACTCACTTAATCTTTCATACCAAGCTCTAGGAGGCTATTTCAGACCATAGAGAGCCTTGGTTAATTTATAAACATGATTAGGTTTTTCATCACTTTCAAAACCAGGAGGCTGTTTAACATACACATCCTCATTTAAATATTCATTAAAAAATGCATTTTTCACATCCATTTGATAAAGCTTAAAGTTTATGGAACTCGCAAATGCAAGTAACCTTCTAATGGATTCTAATTTGGCTACTGGTGCAAAAGTCTCATCGAAGTCAATACCTTCTTGTTGGTTGTAGCCCTAAGCTACCAACCTAGCCTTATTTCTTACCACATTACTTGTCACGACCCCAAATTGGGAGTACGTGACCGGCACGGGAATAGACTTTTACCTCTAAACCCGTAAGCCTTACCCTGTAAACATAACTATAACTACCCTGCTATACAATCAATATATATATATCATAATAGTGGCCACACCTCACTGGTGGCCTAATTAACCTGTAATCTGCGGTTCGCTCAATACCGCTTCAGCTCAGCCCAGTGTATAGATATATATATCAACACTCATAATGTAAATATTCATATGATATTGACCGTACGTCTCAATACATACGATATATCATGTTCACGTGCATATATATATATATATCCATATCATATTGACCGTACGCCTCAATGCGTACGATTTATCCCATTCACATGCAGAAGTTTATATACTCATAAATATATCCTAGTTTATCCCCAAACTAAACCCTGTCTTTAAATACATGTGAAGCCGACAATTCTAGAGTAGGTACATATCAAAAGCTGTAAATATATATACACAACTCTTACAACTTATAATATGTACAACCGAAAGAGTCAAAATAACAAAAAGTGTCCGCCCACACGAATTAGTGCGCAAAGGATGGCTTGATGTCCGTATCAATGTCCGGACGTCGATGCCTGCCCGATACCTGTATCTGAAACATTGAAGCAGAGGGAGTGAGTCAAACAGACTTAGTGAGAAGCTTCCCATCCTCGGCGTAGCGGCGGGTACCACTACAGCTGGGGAAAGGGGAACACCCCCAATCACATGCGCATGAAAATCCAGTTTATCAAATTTTATATTACGATAAGGCAATATTAATATAACATAAAAACAAGGATAAACCTACGGATCATGCTCCTCTATCATGCTTTTCATAAACAAGCAAACACTTTTAACATATCATCTGAAAACTATAAATCATTCAACTGGTCCATGTATCTGACAATGGAAAATGGCCTCAACGGGCAATTCTTTTAAATCTTTAACTGACACTAGTGCCAGGCTAGGGCAATGGCCTCAACGGGCAATTTCTTTTAATCTTTAACTGACCCTAGTGCCAGGCTAGGGCAATGGCCTCAACGGGCAATTTCTTTTAATCTTTAACTGACCCTAGTGTCAGGCTAGGGCAATGGCCTCAACGGGCAAATCTTTTAATCTTTAGCTGACCCTAGTGCCAGGCTAGGGCAATGGCCTCATCGGGCAAATCTTTTAATCTTTAACTGACCCTAGTGCCAGGCTAGGGCAATGGCCTCAACGGGCAATCTTTTCTGACTTGTTTCTCTTCCCGAGCCTTCAGCTGGGATTCTGACTCTATCTACCCATTACTATCCTAAACTGACTTTACCTAGGTATTGTGAACCTCCCTATGACTCACTAATAAATTTATGAGATCTCTTTAATCCTTATTTAATACCCAAACCCTTGATTGGATCAAAACCTAGCTCTAAGGTCTTTCCTAAGGTCGATTACCATAAAACGTCGACGTTTACTAACAACTTCTATACGATTTCTTTAATGAGTTTCTAAGTAATAGGGTAAACCAAACCTTGGACTCAATCAACAACTTACCCCCTTGCTTGTACTGTTCGGCGTATCTCATGTCATCACATGGATACCCTCCAGTACCTCTTTACCTGTAGTCAAACACACATATACAGACACTTTCATACATAACAGTTTAGGAACAACAATAGCATGTTAACCACTAAATAATTCTTACAAATAGGCAAGTAGGAAAACCATATATCCACATCCTCAATCAACCCTATAGGACAAGGATGGGAAACCCCTCACCTAGACGGCTTCCTTGTACTTGTCCTGGAGTAACTCCCGCCCGGACGAGTCGTGGTTTCCTAATGAATGCATTCATATGGTTAACATGTCAAACTATATGCAATTCATATGCATATGACATGCTCGTGCCTAAAAATGCACCTAGATGTCGCCAAGAACCGAGTCCTTGGTCTTATCCGTCTTCCCTCTCTTCTATGAGAGTCTCAAGTGCTTTGCGCTCGGTTTCATACAACTATCACCCTCTTTGAATTGCTTTTGGGGCCTTGGATTTGAGTTACTAAACCTCAACGTGCTTCTAAGCTATTCTACTTAAGATTTCCTAAAGACTGTGTAGAAGGAAATTAGAAATTCAAGAAGTTGGATTTAGCTTATTCCGCAAATTTCTATTCTTGAGGAACAAGAATGCATTTGAAATGATTTTGATCCTTAAAAACATGGTTGGGAGGTTCCTAAGATGTTTAGGATTGAAAATAGGACGTCTCGAAACCTTTTTAAAATAGGGTTGGGGTATGTTGGGCAGAAACCTGGCGCTGCCGCGCCAAGCTGCTGCCCAAGCAGCCCTTGGCCACCCGAGAGCTGGCGCTGCAGTGCGAGCTCGCAGCACAGCAGTTCTTCTGCTGTGCTGTGGGCTAGTTTGGGCTCATTCTGGCCCCCTTCCGACCCCGGCTTCGACTCCGCTCCTCACGAGTTTTATTCACCTACATTCCAACAACATAAATCCAATCCTAACTACTCAAATCCAAGCCCGATTCCAAATTTATCAATGAATCCCCAAATTGGGAATATTTAGAATTTTTAACCCCAAATCTTTCAAAATTCGAATTCGGCTAAACCCAAGGGTATAGTCTCGATTCTTACCCCAACTAAGTGTTCAAGAACAATTCCTAGGTCTCACTGTACCCTCAAAACAATCCAATCGAAGGTGGATCGAAGAAATCCCTAAAAATGGAGAAAGTGAGGGTTTCGAATGAAATTGGGGTTACCAACCTTTGATTCGATTGGTGGAAGATGTAGGAGACGTCGTACCCGAGCTCCGGTGACTTTTTTGGCGTCGACTAGCTCTCCCCGGTCACTTTTCCGGCGAAACCCACCTCTTCTCCTTCTTCCTCCTCCACGCCCCTTCTCCCTCTCTCTCTTCTTTCTCTCTCTCGTTTTCCGCTTTCTTTCTTTTGGTTTGTCTCTCTCTTTCCCTTATTCCTTTTTATTTCTTTCTTCTCCTTCTAACCCCACATCACGGCACCCCAACCCCAAAAATAATAATAAATAAATAAATAACTAAATATGAATAATAATAATTATATTAAAGAAGGGGTAAAAAAAATATCCCCAATTTAATCCCTCCTCTTTCCAATTAAATTTTATTTTCTTTTATGTCCCAAATAAATACCCAAAAAAATTTCCTATTCTCTCTTCTTCCTCTTTTTATTTTATTTCAAGCTTCGAAAAAATTTCTCGGGTATTACATTACTTGCCTCATCAAGTTTGTTCTTGAACACCCATTTGGTGCCAATGACTGGTTGATTCTCAGAAGGAGGAACCAAGGTCCAGACTTGATTTCTCTAGAATTCATTAAGCTCCTCTTGCATTGCTATGATCCAACAATCATCTATCAAAGCTTCATCAACCTTCTTAGGTTCAACCTGAGACATGAAGGCCATGTGGTTCATGCTCCTGAAGAAAGATCTAGTTCTCATTCCTTCTTAAGGATCGCCTATAATATATTGCATTGGATAGGTTGATAAGTGTCTCCATTCTCTAGGTAATTTGCCTCTGTTCATAGGCTGATAACTAGAGGCCGCAGGTTCAGGTGTTTGATGGCTGTCATCATTCTCAGAGATAGGCTCATTGCTCTCAATTTCATGTTCCTCCAGAGGTTGTGGTTCCTGCCTTATTTGGCTACTGATACCTGTTTTAGGTTTTACCTCTTCCAGACTAATTCTCGCAAGCACAGGGTTAGTTTCATCAAATATAACATGGATGTTTTCTTCTACAAGAGATTTCTTATTAGACACCCTATATGCTTTACTATTAGTGGAGTAACCAACAAAGATAGCTTCTTCAGATCTAGCATCTAATTTCCCTAGGCTTTTTTTATTATTATAGATATAACATTTGCATCCAAAAGTCCTGAAGTAGCTAATGTTAGGTTTTCTTCCTTTCCATAACTCATATGGTGTTTTTCCTAACATTGACCTTATGGTTGTCCTATTTAGAATATAGCAAGCAGTATTAACCGCTTCAGCCCATAAATTCTTAGGGAGATTATTTTCACAGAGCATGGTTCTAGCCATGTCAAGAAGTGATCTATTCTTTCTCTCAACAACACCATTTTGCTGAGGTGTTCTTGGAGCTGAAAATTTGTGGCTAATGCCTGTTTCATTGCAAAAATTTTCAAAGAAATGATTTTCAAATTCTTTTCCATGATCACTTCTTATGCTTGTGATAACTTATCCATTCTCATTTTGAATCTGATTACAAAAAGATTTAAAATTTTCAAAATAGTCACATTTTGTTGCCAGGAACAAAACCCAGGTAAATCTTGAGTAATCATCTACTATTACCATACGATAGTACTTACCACCCATGCTTCGGGTTGTTAGAGGACCAAACAGGTCCATGTGAAGCAGTTGTAAAGGTCTTTCAATAGATACATACTCCTTTAGTTTGAAGGAGGATCGAGTTTGCTTTCCTTATTGGCAAGCTTCACATATATGATCCTTTACATACCTTAGGCTGGGCAGACCATTGACCAAAGTTTCCTTAGAAAGTTTGCTTAATTGTCTCATGCTAGCATGACCTAGCCTCTTGTGCCAAAGCCAGCTTTCATCAATAGTAGATGCTAAACACTTAAGAGAAGGAAAAGGTAAATCATCAAGAATGTAAACATTATTATGCCTTACTCCCTCAATTAATATGCTGTCAGTATCCTTTTCATGAATCATGCATTTTGAGGATTGAAAAATCACCTTGTGACCATTATCACAAAACTGGCTAATGCTTATGAGGTTATGTTTTAAACCATCAACCAAATAAACATTATCAATTGATAAACTAGAATTAATCCCTATCTTACCATAGCCAATAATTGTACCTTTATTATTATCACCAAAGGTTATTGTTCCCATTCTTTTGTGAGTCAGGGACAAGAACTTTGATGCATCACCAGTCATGTGTCTGGAGCAGCCTGAGTCAAGAATCCAGTGCTCCTTCTTCATTCTGGCTTTGAGGCACACCTATTACAAGGTTACTAAACTTAGGTACCCAATGACTGTTGGGTCCTGAAGTGGTTAGTCAAATAATTCCTTGTTGCATTTACAGATCCTTTAGGCACCCAAACTTGTTTAACTATGACCCACTTGTTTTTACAGGTTCCTGATTTATGACCTCTTTGTTTGCAAATATAGCACACCCTAGTGTTTCTAGGTTGAGGTTCCTGTTCAGCAAAGAATTTTCCATAGGGTTTTTCAAAGCTCCCTTGTTCATAGCCTAATCCTGTCTTATCAAAGCAACATTTTCCAGATCCAAGTAATTTATCTAGATTTTCTTGACCTTTAACAAATTTTGCTAGATCTTTCTTTAGGCTATCCACTTTTTCTTCTAATTCTTTATTTTTAGCCAATAACTCCTCTAATTCTTTATTTTTAGCTAGATCCTTTTTTAGGCTATCTCCTTTTTCTTCTAATTCTTTATTTTTGGCCATTAACTCCTCATTTGATTGTTCTAACTCTTTTAGTTTATTCTCGAGATCATCTATTTCCTTCTTATTTTTATAACTCACTTTCTATAGTTCATTATTCTCAATGATTAGCCTCTTTGATGAATCTCTTATTTCATCTACTTTTTCTATTAAACTGTCTCTTTCTCCTTTTAGCTCATCACATGTTTTTATTAGCTGCTTATCTACTCTTTGTAAGTCACTATATTTTTTTCGCACTCTCCAAGCATCTTCCATGGCTATCTCAAAAGCATAAGACAATTCATCATAAGTAAAAGGTTCATTATTTACCTCACTGTCTGAATCAAAGTCTGAGTCTGCTATTAAGCACAGATTGGCAGCTTCCTCTCTGTCACTGCCTGAGCGAAAATCATTATCACTCCATGAGGAATTTGCTGTGTCTTTCTTTTTGTCACTCATGCTGAGTTGAGGGCAATTAGGCGTGATATGACTAGGTTTCTTGCATTTGAAGCAGGTTACTTCTTCTTTTTGGTTGCTCTTTCTGGAGGTTGATTATTTTCTGCCATCATATCTTTTTCTATACATGTTGTACATTCTTTTAGCAAGAAGAGTAAACTCATCTTCGTCATCAATGACGGGATCTTCATTAGTAACCTTCAAGGCTACTGCTTTTTCTTTCTTGTTGTTGGGTTGATGTCGCAGGTAGCTTCCTTCCTAGGCAATCAGGTTTCCTCTTAGCTCATCAAAAGACATGGTTTCTGCTTTTCCACTTTCTGATAAAGCAGCTCTCTTTGCATCCCATGGTTCAAACAGGGACCGAAGAATTTTTCTGTTCACATCTTCTGTATTCAGCTTCCTCCTAAGAGCTGCTAAACCATTGAGGATTTTGCCAATTTTTTCAAGAGCCTCTATAATAGGTTCATCAGGCTGCATTCGAAAGTTTTCATATTCTCTCATCAACTTGTCAATGCGAGCCTTCTTTACACCTGAGGTTCCTTCATAGGTTAGCTCCACTTTCTTCCAAATTTCTTTGGTTGTTTCACATGCAGAGAGCTTGTTGTATTCTTCTTCATTTACTGCGCAAAAAAAAAAAAGAAAAGTTTTAGCTCTACAATTACGTTCAGCTATAACAATATCAGCATCCGTCCACTCTTCTTCTGATTTAGGGACAGTTTTATCATCAACCAATTTGGATATAGCAACTGATCCATTTTCATATATGTTCCTTGGATCCAATTCTTCATTCTATTCTTCTAGTAACTATAGTTTTTCCCATCGAAGAATGGAGGTCTTTGGGTAGATTGACCTTCGGTAAATGTGGACATCTTGGTTAGTGGATCTCTCTAAGGTGGTTAAACCTAAAAACAAATGAAGGCTACTGAAACTTTGGTTAATGGAAAATATACTCAGTTTTTCAAATAAGGCTATTTTTATAAAAAGTTCAGTTCTGGTTAATTTGAAAAATAGTTTAGGTTAATGTTAAAGGCAGTAAATAAATAAAGAACACAAGCAATTATTATAGTGAGAGGTTCGGATCAATTATCCTATGTCCTATCACTCCCTCTCACTAAACAAGTAGGAGGGGTTACTTCACTAACTTGGGAAATCTGAATTACAACCAGGCAACCTTCAAAACACCAAGGGATCAGCCACAATGGCTTTTACTACCTAACTCAGGTAACCCTTAAAGACAGGATCAGCCTCTAGGGCTTTTACCACCTAACCCAGGCAACCTTAGCCAAAGGCTCAGCGCAAGTGCTTTTACAACCAATCCGTGAATTACAACACTCCCAAAACTAAAACCTGACTAGTAGCCTACTGACCAATTAGCCTCCCTGTCCTAGGTTCCTACTCGGACAATTAACCCTTACAACTTATAATATGTACAACCAAAAGAATCAAAATAACCAAAAGGTGTCCACCCACGCGAACAAGTGCGTAAGGATGGTCTGATGTCCGTCTCACTGTCCGGACGTCAATGCCTGCCCAATCCCTGTATCTGAAACATTGAAGCAGAGGGAGTGAGTCAAATCGACTCAGTGAGAAGCTTCCCATCCTCGGCGTAGCGGCAGGTACCACTACAGCTGGGGAAAGGGAAACACCCACAATCACATGCGCATGAAAATCCAGTTTATCAAATGTTATATTACGATCAGGCAATATTAATATAACATAAAATCATAGATGAACCTACGGATCATGCTTTTCATACAAGTAAACACTTTTAGCATATCATTTGAAAACTGTAAATCACTCAACTAACCCTAGTACCAGGCTAGGGCAATGGCCACAATGGGCAAATTCTTTTAATGTTTAACTGACCCTAGTGCCAGTCTAGGGCAATGGCCTCAACGGGCAATTTCTCTTAATCTTTAACTGACCCTAGTGCCAGGCTAGGGCAATGGCCTCAACGGACAAATCTTTTAATATTTAACTGCCCCTAGTGTCAGGCTAGGGCAATGGCCTCAACGGGCAAATGTTTTAATATTTAACTGACCC
This sequence comes from Senna tora, assembly GCA_014851425.1. Lineage (NCBI taxonomy): Eukaryota > Viridiplantae > Streptophyta > Magnoliopsida > Fabales > Fabaceae > Senna > Senna tora. Next base: position 20,837,318 of record CM026270.1, on the reverse strand, counting down.
TAGTGCCAGGCTAGGGCAATGGCCTCAACGGGCAAATGTTTTCTGACTCGTTTCTCTCCCCGAGCTCTCGGTTGGGATTCTGACTCTATCTACCCATTTTTATCCTAAACTGACTTTACCTAGGTGGTGTGAACCTCCCTATGACTCAATAATCCATTTATGAGATCTTTGTAATCCTTATTTAATACCCAAACCCTTGATTAGATCATAACCTAGCTCTAAGGCAGTTCCTAAGTTCAATTACCATAAAACGTCGACGTCTACTAATAACTTCTATACAATTTCTTTAATGAGTTTCTAATTAATAGGGTAAACCAAACCTTTGACTCAATCAACAACTTACCCCCTTACTTGTACTGTTCGGCGTATCTCATGTCAACACATGGATACCCTCCAGTACCTCTTTACCTGTGCTCAAACACACATATACAAATACTTTCATATGTAACAGTTTAGGAACAACATTAGCATGTTAACCACTAAATTATTCTTACAAATAGGCAAGTAGGCAAACCACATATCCACATCCTCAATCAACCCTATAGGGCAAGGATGTGAAACCCCTCACCTGGACGGCTCCCTTGTGTTTGTCCTGGAGTAACTCCCACTCCGGACGAGTCGTGGTTTCCTAACGAATGCATTCAAGTGGTTAACATCTCAAACTATATGCAATTCATATGCATACTACATGCTCGTGCCTAAAATGAATCTAGAAGTTGCCAAGGACCGAGTCCTTGGTCTTATCCGTCTTCCCTCTCTTCTATGAGAGTCTCAAGTGCCTCACACTTGATTTCATACAACTATCTTTCTCCTTGAGTTGCTTTTGGGGCCTTGGATTTGAGTTACTAAACCTCAACGTGCTTCTAAGCTATCCTACTTAAGGTTACCTAATGACGGTGTATAAGGAATTTAGAAATTCAAGAAGTTTGGCGTAGCTTATTCCGTAAGTTTCTATTCTTGAGGAACAAGAAGATATTTGAAATGATTTTGATCCTTAAAAACATGGTTGGGGTGTCCTAAGATGTTTAGGATTGAAAATAGGAGGTTCGGACACCCCAGATTGGCTTAAAAATGGGTTTTGGGTATGCTGGGCAGAGACCGGGCGCTGCAGCGCCCATTCTGGCATTGCGGCGCCAAGCTGCTGCCCAGCAGCTCTTTGTATACCCGAGAGCTGGTGCTGCAGCGCCAGCTCGCAGCACAGAAATTCATTTGCTATGCTGTGGGCTGGTTTAGGCCCGTTTCGGCCCCCTTCCGACCCCGGCTTCGACTCCGCACCTCACGGGTTTTGTTCACCTACATTCCAACGACATAAATCCAACCCTAATTACTCAAATTCAAGACCAATTCCAAATTTATCAACGAGTCCCCAAATTGGGAATATTTAGAATTTTCAACCCCAAACCCTTTCAAATTCGAATTCGGCTAAACCCGAGGGTATAGCCTCGATTCTTACCCCAACTAAGTGTTCAAGAACACTTCCTAGGTTTCAATCTACCCTCGAAATAACCCAATCGAAGGTGGATCGAAGAAATCCCTAAAAATGGAGAAATTGAGGGTTTCGAATGAAATTGGGGTTACCAACCTTTGATTCGATTGGTGGATGGTGTAGGGGATGTCGTACCCGTGCTCCGGTGACTTTTCCGGCGTCGGCTAGCTCTCCCCGATCACTTTTCCGGCGAACCCCAACTCTTCTTCTTGTTATCCTTCATGCCTCACCCTCTCTCTCTCTTCTTTCTCTCTCTTGTTTCTTTTCTTTCTTTCTTTTAATCCGTCTTTATCTCCTCCTCTTATTCTTTTATTTGTTTCTCCTTCTCCTAACCCCACTTCACGGCAACCCAACCCCAAAAACAAATAAAATAAATAAATAAATAAATAAATAATACTAATAATAATTATATTAAAGAAGGGGTAAAGAAAAAAATGTCCCCAATTTAATCCCTCCTCTTTCCAATTAAAATTTTCTTTTCTCTTATATCCCAAATTAAACACCCAAAAATATTTCCTACTCTCTTCTCTTCCTCTTTTTATTTTTTATTCCAAGCTTCGAAAAATTTTCCCGAGTATTACAAATTACAACTAAAATTTTATCCAATCATAAAGAACAAAAAGATCATACTTACAGCTATATCAGCTGATCTCTTATCAACAAATTCACCAGTATCCTTCTTATGGGTTTTCAAAAAAAGCTCAGGCAAAGACGATTCTTTTCCTGTAGCTACCCTCTGTAATTGTTAAAAATAACGCATAAAATTATCACAATAGAGGGCATTAAAACATATATAAAAACAACAATTTCATAGTTACAAACTTTCACAACCAGATGGTAACAGTACCTATTGCACCAAGAATTTTTGCATTCTATATCAAAGGAATTAAAGGTACTTAGCAATCCCAAACAAGCAGTAAAGTAATATTAAGCATCCATCATCCATTAATGTATCTCAGTTAAGAAACCATTTAAACCTTCTAGAATAATGTCCCTAAGGCAAACAATGCTGAAAATACAAAATAGACAGCGGAGCAATTCAAAATATTTCCTTTGACTTTAGTCATTATATACTCATTAAGAAAACAACACAATCCACAAATTCTAATTTGCATCCATCAATTCAGTATACAAAACTGAGACCAATGTACTCAAATTTAGATAGGGAGATCAATGTACTCAAATTTTCCTACTTCAAACATCAATAACAAGAGGGAGATCAATGTACTCAAATTTTATCAACTCTATGTCCATTAATTTCAACCTAACTTAGTATATCAATCAAATTCCAAACACAGCTAGTGCAAAAATCTGAATGCAAATTTCTTTACACACACATATATATTTAATGTTATCGTAAGTGAATTTAGAATGTTAACATTCTCCTCTTATGCTCTGAAACAATAATTGATCCATAACTATGTAATGAACCGTCTTTTGTCGAAGCTTTATTCTGCTTATTTTGTTTTTGCTTTCCTTTGTAGCCCTCAGATAACCAAATGTTTCCCAACTCATGAAAGCGTTGCTCTGGAATCCAAACAGGCCTGTTACCCTCTCTCCAAGTTTCTCGAACTTCAGACATTAAGCCTCGAAATTTCTCTTCACCCTTAAAGTTCCAATTAGCCTTGATTCTTTCTTCATATTGTCGAAGCCACATGGAGTGTTTCTACGCAAATTGTATGAACCTTAGTAAAAAGAAAACTACAGTGTAAAGAAAAGAAAATAATGATCAAGAAATTAAAATTAACTACCCATTCTTCAAACCACAGCTGCTTAACTTATGCTGTAACCTTACCCCAAAAATGATATGGTTCTTCAAATTTGGCAGTAATTACTTTTCTCATAACTCTAACTGGCTGAACCGATGGAGAAAATCTTCATAATCCAATAAGTGATTACAATTTGAAGATAACTAATTAATAGCAATCATAACACACTAACAATTTAATACTTACGATTGCCCACATGGTTGTATTAAAGTCTTCCCATTAGTAGGGTCTCTCCCTTGAGGTATAATCACGGATGAGTCAACACTAGTAGAATCAGTTGTCCCCTGTTGCTGAGACGGACCAGTAGGGACCTCATGCTAAAGTTATTCGTCTTGAACAACAGGTTGATGGGGTTGACCATTAGAATTGATTGATGATGAAGGCTGTGAGATGGGCGATGAACACAATGGTATATAAGGCAGGGTTTTTGATCGAGCTCCACCTCGACCTCTTCCTCTTCTAGTTCTACCACTTGACATCTGCATGACAATCCAACTAGATAGGTTTAGTAAACAAACGGAATGAAATGATCATACCTTCAAAAATTATATAGTAAAGAATACCAAATTTAAATAAAGTAATCCCCCAACATCACAAAATATTTTCTACAAATCATTGTTAAGTGTTTGTTGGATACCACAACTTAATTACACATTAAAAGACTCAATTACACATTCAAAGAAAAAAAGGAAAAAAAGAAGAAGATTATTCATCTTCATAAACTAAATCTTCGTCTTCTTCTTCAATGTCATCATCCCATCCAAAAGCATCCTCAACTTGTTCTTCAACATCTTCATTGATAATTGGTACATCAACACCTTCTTCGTATGCAGCATCCCTATCATATAAAGTTTGAATATCATCATTGTCAATGGCTGCAGATACAAATACATTTCTTTCATCTTCCTGATATACATCATCGTCATCTTGTGGGCTAGGGGCATCAATAGTGCTCCTTGCTTTTATTCTAATGACTACCATCCAACTCAACATGTGCCTCTAGGATAGAGTGCATAGTATACTTGCATTGCTTGTTGTGCAAAAATAAATGGTTCATACTCGCTATATCTCCTTGTTGATCGAATATCAACATTCCCAAATTGGTTATGCATTCTCATACTGCAATCTTTGGTTGGATCAAACTATTCACAATTAAACAACACTATTTGCTTAAGTGACTCCCTTGTGTATTCCAACTGAATAACTTCTTGAAGAATACCATAGTAGTCACGTTCCAACTGTCCATCTATACCCTTAATGCATACACCACTATTATTAGTGGACTTGTCATGGCTCAAAGCTTCTATGTGGAACTTCAAATAAGTAGGACATGTTCGCACATATTTATTTGGTCCCCAAGCAAGGCTTTCTATGAGGCGATCAGACACATTGTTTCTTTTATTTAGAATCTGTACAACACAAATAAAATTTTTTTTAATGCACTTGTGTTAGTAAACTTGCAACTTTGATTCGTAAGTAACTCTTGCATGCCCTTAACATCTTACATATTCTTTGAACGATCTAGCAAACTCAAAATCAATCATATTTTGTATCCCAAGATCATCGATTTGAGGATTGACTGCCTTCAATGCAACAATATACTTTCTACATATAACAAGCTTTGTCAATTACTTGATAACCAATTTAAAAAAATAGTTTTAAATTGCTCATTTTATGATAGGACATGAATTACTGTCTAAACGATTCAACTTCATCACAATTTTGGAGGACGTGCTTCTTGGCAGCTTTTATCTCCTTTTCACTTAGGCAACGAATTGTGCATTGCCCAGTAGAGCGTCTTGAATAGTTAAAGATAGACAATTGTGGAAAGAGTGGGTCACTGCCATCATCATTTCGTTGAACCCTTGATATTCTTGAGAGCACATGTGACTCAAAATAGTGCGAACAAAAAGTAGCGGTCTCCTCAATGTTGTATGCCTCACATATAGAACCTTCCACACGAGCTTTGTTCCTTACTTTAGTCTTTATGATATGGAGAAACCTAGAGACAATTAATGAAGTATATATATATATATATATATATATATATATATATATATATATATATATATTACACAATTGATTGGCGTTTACTAATTAAAGAAGCTAAATTTTGCATTACATCTCACCGGAAAACATCCATCGATTTTGGACCGGTCCTCCAAACCTTGCTTCCTCTACCAGATGTACAACAACATGCTCCATTGCATCAAAGAAACCTGGAGGAAAGATCTTCTCTAATTTGCACAATGTCAATCGAATATTTTTTTCTAGCACGTCAAGTTAATCCACCCTCAATGAAGTCGAACAATTTCTTTGACAATTTGGCTAAGCTCTGTGAGAGGAGTCCAGACAGCTTTCGGTAAAGCTTTAAAGGCAATTGGGAGCAAACGCTCCATAAACACGTGGCAATCATGACTCTTTAACCCTGAGAGTTTGGTCTCCTTGACGTCCACACATCGTGCTAGGTTAGAAGCATATCCATCAGGAAGCCTAAGATTCTTAACTCATTCACAAACAGCATGCTTTTGATCAACATTCAACGTATATCGTGCCTTAGGCTTGAGAAGCTTCCCACCTTGGTCCACTAGCTCTAATTCTGGACGTCGACATAATTTTTGTAGGTCCAATCTTGCTTTTATATTATCTTTGGTTTTGCCTTTTATGTCCATCACGGTGTTGAACACATTGTCGAACACATTTTTCTCAACGTGCATGACATCTAAATTATGTCGTAAAAGGTTAGTCTTCCAAGACGATAACTCCCAAAATATACTTTGCTTGGTCCAATTGTGTGTCACGGAATAACCATCCGCAAAGATAGCTCGTTCGTGCTCTTTAACTTTTAGAATGCTTTACACCCTTTCCCAAACTTGGTTCCCATCCAACCCTTGAGGCGGAGATGGTTCCTCCACTCTATTTTTTATAAATGATGTCTTATTTCTCCTGAATTGGTGATTCTCTTCTAAGAATTGTTTATGACAATCGAAAAAATATGTCTTTCCACCATTTTGTAAAGTGAATGCCTTTGAGCTCTCCATACAAATTGGACAAGACAGTTTACCCGCAATCTGCCAACCAGATAACATGTCATATGTTGGGTAGTCATTAATAGTCCACATTTGGAAGTTCTGCTCGAGGGACAAATCAAATGTTTCAACACCCTCATACCATAACAATTTCAATTCATCTATCAATGGCTGTAAATAAACATCTATTTTGGCTTTTGGATTGCTCGGACTAGGGATGATTAAGGACAAAAACATATACTCTTGTTTCATACACATTCCCAGTGGAAGATTGTACTACGCCATAATAACAGGCCAACAGGAGTAAGTTTTTTCCAAATTGCCCATATGGTGTAAAGCCATCTGCACATAATCCAAGCCTTACATTTTGGGGTTCCGAAGCAAAGTCAGGGTGAGTTGATCAAATGTCTTCTATGCCTTACCATCTAATGGGTGGGATAACACACCCTCCTCTCGAGTGTTATCATAATGCCACCTCATCTCTTTAGCCATCACTTTTGAATTGAAAAGTCTTTGAAGCCTAGGAATCAATGGTAACCACCAAAATTGTTTACACGCCACTTCCTTGCGTTTACCACAGGTAAACTTTCTCATTTTATACCTAGGACTCCCACGGAACTTACATTTTGTTTCCCGGAAGTTATCCTTGTAGTATAGCATGCATCCGTTACGACAACAATCAATCTTCTGATATCCAAGCCCTAGCTTCGCTACTATTTTCTTTGTCCTGTAAAGATCTGGGGCCAAACGGTTATCTTCTGGTAGAGCTTCTTTAAAGAATTGCATCATCTGATTATAATCATACGCTGACATGTTGGTATCTGCCTTGATGCTTAGCAATCTTACCGCTACCGAGAGTTCAGAGTTCTTAGTTTGTTTGCGTTTCTCACAACATCTATCGTACAAAGGAGATTGTGCAGTAGACAACATGTTGAGGAAACCTTGAGCATCAACATTTGGAGGCTCATCTGCACTTTGCTGAGGGTTCGGAACAAAGTCCGACCCAGCTGCATCTAAAACCATCGCCTCGTATTGGTTATGTTGTTCCCCATCAGTCTCTTGTAGTATTGGTTGGTAATTTAGTATTGGATATAAGCCTCGAGGGGCCACGAGTGACACTTCTCCATGACTAGTCCAATAATAATAATCAGGCATAAATCCATACTGATAAAAGTGTACTTTAACAACATCAACAATCTCAAGCCTCCTATTGCTACACTTGACACAAGGACACCTAAATCTTCTCTCACTCAAATAAACCGGGAGTCGACAAGCATGGTTAACAAACTCATCCACCCCCTTCAAAAAGGCATCTTGAAATCCAACCCCACTTGGATGTACTCTATTGTACATCCATTGTCGACTTGTAGGGACATCCATGATGTATGACTCTCACCTATATAATTGAATGAGTATCATGAAAAGAAATCAATTCAAATAGTGTGCTTACATCTCCTAATCAAAGGCTTAACTAAAAGTTTAAGTTAGCTAGAAATAGTTGATAACTAAAAATTGAGAATAACAGATGGGACATGTAGGGATAGCATTCTTTTATGCAAACAAAAATATTGCTTCATCTTCTCTTTAGTTCAGCAACAAAAATAACAAAGTCACATGGCATGTTTTATTTCTCAGCTTCATTAATTAATATGTCCAACATCTATATTAAAGTGTAATATATTATTATAAAATAAGTAGTCTTCAACCTGTGAGCAAAGTACTAATTTTTACATTAATTCTCTGTGGAGTGCCATTATTGATTGATTCCATAGCAACCAGTAACAACATAGTAAATGATCATTTTTATATTAGCCGTGTATTTTTTTATTTTAAAAACTTGTCACTTAGAAATGATCATAGACATAGTTGAAGAGGATTTTTTTCTTCTAAATCATCTAAGGCATATTTTCATTAGATGCATTGTATATTTAGTTGAATTAACAAAATCTGTTTTGTAGGACCTAATTTCAATACATAGGGTTCCATATGTCTTAAATTGATTATAGGCTATTTAGTATTATTGTGGACATAAATTTAATAGTTAGCAAAATTAAGGTAACAAAAAATACTAATGCATCATTTTCCTTTATACATGGTTAAACTTTCTTTTACACACTAAAAGGTCTGAAAAATTATAGAGGCATTAAATCTTATATAATAAACACAACACCTATTTCTGAGGAAGACAACACAAAGAACAAGACGCTAGCTAAACACATACAGAAATCAAACAAGAAACTTTATAACACATTTCAATAACTGCATTAGAAGCAGATATTAACAAACTAAAGCTAAAGTTCAAATCAAAACTTTATTCAAGAATTTTTTTTCTATATTTGCATACAACATGTGTAACAACCTCTTTTCCTAGGGTCCATTTTTAGTGGATTAATAATATATATAAGTATAATGACATAGGATAAGTGTATTACTAATTCCTCTACCCGAATAATTATTAAAAACTTTTACCAAGTTATTACAAAATATTCATTTCGGTTTGGGTCATCACTCTCGGGTTCTATCCTTATTCTTATAGCGGAAGAAAAATATAAAATCAGGAAACAATTTAACACATTCAAACACATACAGGACCATCTTTTACATAAATAAATAAATAAATAAATAAATATATATATATATATATATATATAAGTTAGTTAATCTTGGGAACCAGAGGCAACAATCCTGCCACTCATGTTCTCTTCAAAAAGACTATGTCAGAACAATCACAAGTCTCAAAAAGTCTATTTGTCAGAAGTTCCTATGATGCATGTCAAAATATCTAGAACTACTGGGGGTCCGTACCCATCAACCTCAAGCTCTAATCCCCATCAGTCACCTATTCATCTGATACATGCCAGCACTGAGTGAGAATAAATCTCAGTAGGTATAGCAATCTAAGTTGGAAAACTACTGGCATGTACCACCGTATTCTTTACGGAAAATCATTGCATTCTTATTCTTTATCAAATATGAAAACTTTAACTATTGGATGTAATATAACTTTCTTTTACCCGACGTCATGCTTATCCAACCATGACTATAACATATCTGCAGTGCTTACTACGGTTGTACCGATAAGAGATATAGAGAATTTCAAATAAATCAAACCTCATCTTGTAACATGATCTATCTTACACATATATGGAATTAAGAGAAACATATAATGACACATCAATGTCAAATCAAAGAGAAAACAAGAGTCATCGAGAGCGCCGCCTAACGAACAACTCCACGTACCCCTACAGCACACACAAATGAAAACAATTCTCTTTGTGGTAGCTTGCCACAACTCTAGTACAATCTGAGGCGTCCCTCAGCCGGATCCGAGTACTAACTTGACCAATGTATCCCAAAGGCCCTGACCATCGTATCCCGAATGACCATTACCCAAATAGAAGGTTACCACTGTATCCCAATGATCCGAGCCATCGAATGACTCCCTTCCATATTGGTTCATCTCATGGGATCACTACCTTCATCAAAAGATAGATCACACCCGCCCCGAATTATATGGTTTGGTTAATGTATCCCAATAACCTGGACCATCGTATCCCGATGACCGTTTCCCATTCTTGTTCGGGCCATGAGGCTATAGAATCACCACCCTCTATGGTGGATCATTTCCCCGGTACGCTAGTCACTAATACAATCACTAGGGTAATGAAGCCTAAGCCATGATTATGCCTAATTATAAGTAAGTGACCCTCTAAATGGCCATGAGAGTTCACTAACTTAGAATTCGCAATCAACACGGGTTTTCAAAAGTAATTTAATTAAGTCTTCTCCGTGGGACAACCGATGACTGTCTCATACCAACCACCAGTAATCCAAGCATAAGCTTCACTCTCCCTAGAATTGCACTAGAACTACCCCCTCATTTCTCTATCATTCTTGCTCTAATTCCCTCTTTAAAATCCAATGATCAATGTTACCGTAATTTTCATCATGTAAATCTTTATCTAGGATGTTGTTTGAGCTTTGAAATGACACTTAAAAGTTAATTAGACTCATTTAAAGAAGTTGAAGGAAAGAGTGAAGGTCACTTGAAGTGGAAAAAGGAAATTCATTTGAAATAAGTAAAAGGTTGAGTCTTAGGAATAATTCCAAAAGAAGTTATAAAATTCATTAGCTATGAGGGAACAAAGTTCAATTGAAATAGGGGAAGAATTGAGTCTTAAAAGAAGATAATAATGAGTATTAAACTCATTTTAGTTGAAGAAAAAAAACCATTCAAATCAAGGAAGAATGACAACCTTTCAAAACTAGAATCTTGGTGGTTAGAAAACAGAACCGCAGACTTTCGAGGAAATTTCCAGAAGATCTAACCGTTGGAATTTTTTGGAAAAATACACTTTAGACATCTTGGGATGTTAGCTTTAATATGGCTTTGGAATCACTCAAATCCATGAAGTAACCAATTCAGAAAACACATTTAAACAGAGCAAGGTCAGATTCAAAACAGCATGCAACATTTGGCAAGCTTCATTAAAATGGTCATATCTCCTTCCATACTTAACGAAATTATTTGATTCTTCTTCCTAAATCAACCTTAGACATAACATATTATGATTATCAATTCATTTCATCAAGGATTTGAGCCATTTAAGAGCAGTAATTTAAAAACAGTAGCCAATCAAACAAAAATTCTGCATCAGTTTAGAAAATAGAATCGCAGACTTTCGAGGCAATTTCCAGAAGATCTAACCGTTGGAATATTTTGGAAAAATACAATTTAGAAATATTAGGATGTTAGATTTCATATGGATTTGGAATCACTCTAATCCATCAAGAAACGAATTCAGAAAATACGTTTAAACAGAGGAAGGTCAGATTCAAAACAATTCAGTTTATGGCTGTAAACATGCTCTACGAATTTGTCTTAAATTAAACCCGATTTTTCCTTCTTTCCTTCCATGAATCCAATGATTCAATCCTTAAAATGTATATTTGAATGATGGATTTTAGTTCCTTAGGTTTCCACAACATTTTCCTTCCATAAAACACCATCAATCTAAGCTCAAACAAGATCCAACAACATCAAACAAGTCTTTAATCTCTAGAAAGTAAAGAACATGATGAATCTTAAATCCCAAATCATACAACCAACAAACCCAGCACATCAATCATGAAATACATCCAATAGAAATGTAGAAAAACTAAGAATGCAGGTTTATGCCTCTATTATCATCAAAGTGAATAAATATTTTAATGAGCTTCAAAAACAACATCAAGAATGGAGGAAGATTGCTTCACCTACCTTTATGGATGAATATAGATGAAGATGAAGCTTGAAAATGCCACTTTTGAGTGTTGCTCCGGTCACCGGCCACCGGATTCCGGTCAGCCACCACCTCAAATTTCCAAGTTTCTCCCTTTGACCTCTCCTAGGGTTTGGAAGCTATTCTTTCTCTATTTTGGAGAGTGAGGGTGTCGACTAAGAGAGGGTGGGGAGGTTTAAAATGTTGACTAGGGGAAAATGACTCTTTTCCCCCTCAACTATCTATTCTTATTTTCTTTCACCCTGTAAAGTTCTATTTCTTTTCACTAAAGTCCCAATTCCTACCTTTCTCGTCAATTTAATTTCTCATCTATCTAATAAATCATTTTTCACTCAATTCCTCATTTCTTCATCTTTTCTATCAATTTAACTCTTGTCCAACCTCGATAATCTATTTTCATTCTAGTCCTCAACTTTCATCTTTGTTATAAATTTAGTCCCTATTCTTAATTTAGCGCAACTATATGCAACTAATTGATCGCACCCGTCGCAAGGTTGACCAAATTAACCGAATTAAAATGCAATATAGTAGCGCAATCCGGATCGTTTTCACTCAAGGAGCCTTTATCTAAGATCCTAGGCTAAACTAAGTATCAAAAACATGAAATTAACAAACTAAAGTGAAGTGTTGGGATTTTAAGCTATCTACTAAATGAGAAAAGCAATAAAAATAAACTTAAATGTAAATAAAGAGAACCTAAATTACTATTTTTGGTATTTTTCTTGAAAAGGCTAATTAAAAAGAGATTGGAATTAATATTGAAAATGCCCTTGGAAATGGAATTATAGCTATCATAGTTCAAAGTAATATGGGAATTAAAATTTCACCAAGTCTTAAAGTAAAACCTCAAGGTACCACTTGAGTCTTGTGTTCTTTCTTAATAATTACTCCTACTACCATAGCTAGCAATTACTCCAAAAGACACAATTAAAAATCACTTAGTGTATGATTAAAATTAGACAAAAGCAACTTGTTCCTCTACTAAAAATTGCTCAACCAAGACAATCAAATACAAGCATATAAGATTATATCCTCTAGTCATGAACATGATAGAAAATACTTTCTAATTGCATTGTAAAGGTAATATTTCTATACAATCATCAAGTTGCCAAAATCAATCTAAATCATAATCACTCAATACACATAGACAATGTATCCATAAATCTAAAATTCTAAATTGCATAAAGATAAATCCTAAACCTAGGAAATCAAATATACAATTTAAAATTAGGTATTGAGATAAAATAACTCCCCTTTGTAGAATGGGAACTCAAGCCCTAATCTCCATCTCCAAGAAGCAAGGAAATCTAGCCACACATGGAGAGAGATACTACAATAGCCTTCCCTTCATCCATTGTGCAAGAAATGGAAATATGGTGATGATGGTGGTGAGGTGGCGTACAAACAGATAAAAGAAGAAATGGGGTATGTGAAGGAGATGCTTGATGATGATGAATAAGATATTGAATAGGTGGAAGTAGGTGGAAGTGGGTGGAAGTGGCGTGAGGAGGAGAAGAAGAAAAGACAAGAAATGATGTGGTGATGTGGTGATGAAATGGTGAACCTTCCTCCCCTATGTCGCCGAAAACAGAGGAAAATTGGGGGAAAAAAAGAGATTGATTTTCCAATGTGTGTTTCCATTCAAAACAAAACCTAATCTAATGTAAATTTTTTTGGAAAAAGTGGCGTGAAGGGCTTGTACAAAAATATTGTGGGAAAGTGGATTTTGATTTTCTTTTGGGTTTAATGGGTTGGACTTGGGTCATAGATTGGATGTTGGACTTTTCTTGGGCTTAAAAATTCTTGTGCTTGGGCCTTTGAACTCTTTTTTTTTTCTTTTTCAAGATAACCTACAAAGCAAAAATAAGCCCAATATAAAATAATCATTACCAAATATTTTAATTAAAAAGCAATCACAAAAATATAACAATTTAACCCTTTTTAATATTATTTTCATGTAATTACTCTTTAACCAAATTTATCTTAATAAATGCATTTAGGCCCAATAAAATATAATAAGAACCCTAAAATAAGATAGAAAATATTATACAAAATAGGGACTTATCAAATTCCCCCACACTTGAACTTTTGCACTCCTGGGCAAAAACAAGCAAGTGCAAGCAATCTAAGAATGACATTAAAATAAATGAGGGACCAACATGTTCTGAAACAAGAATGCAACAACTCAATCAATTTTATCCTCAAGCTAGCATAGTTATAGAATGAACTAATGCAAAAGATTAACCCAAGTAGACAATTGAATTGATGGGGATGAACAAAAGAGAACACTCAAGGATCAAAGTGTTTCTCTCATCTCACAAATGTGGGTCCTTTCGCTCAAATCCACCTAAACTAAGATCTACCATAAGCTTGTAAAAATTCTATTTTCTCCACCACTAAGTAGCAACTAGACTCATGAATCAAGGGGACTTAAAAGGGTTGTAATGATGGAAAATGGCCAAATGGAATGGACAAAGAAATTAAAACAAGCTTTAAGCATGCAAAAAGAGTTGAGAGAGAGAATTAAAAATAGCACTAATTTAATACATTAAATACATATAACATGCTTGGTAACCATAAAAATCCAATGGATGTGTTTCTTTTCATTCTTTGTTTTTTGTCTTTGACTATTTTTTTTTCTTTATTTATTTTTTTATTCTTTTGCTTTTGATTTTGCTTCTTTCTTTTTGCTTTTTTTTTAAGGTATATGACACTCAATTTCATGTAAATAACAATATTGGTAAACCAAGCTTCACAAAATAAGGTGCTATGAGAAATTCAATGAAATGAACATGCTTAGCTTGTTAAAATATATGGATTTAGGAAAGTGAATGGCTCAAAGGGGGTTGACAATGGATTAATTAGTAATGGTGAGTGTTTGGATAAATGGCTATGAGAAATGAATGCCCCTTTCATCTTCAATCATCTAAATGCAAATGTGATTTTGAAAAAGAATTCAAACAAGTTCTAGAGATTCATTAGAGTAGGTGGACAATACTCAATGAGAAAAATGAAAAATAGGCTCAAAAATCCTTCCAACAAAGGTTATTTCTCATAAGTTCATTCACATTATTCAGTTGAAAACTAGATCAATCCCAATACAACAATTCATCTATTCCAAATACTAACTCCAAAAATAACAATCAATGAAACCATTGCATTCAACTTAGAACATGTATAGCTCTCAAAAACTTTAATGTAAACTAGAAAAGTGCACTTTCAAAGCAAAGAGATGCAAAAATTCAATTGTGGGTTCACTTCTTTTGAAAAATTTTCAAATTTTTCCAATTTTGACCACTAAATCACCTAAAAGCACATGCAGCAAAATATTCACAACCCAATCCCTTCCCCCACACTTAAACAATTGCATTGTCCCCAATGCAACAAAATTCAACAAAACAAAAGTGGCGAGCCAAGAGTAAAGCAACATAGGGGAGGATTAAACTAACTAAACTAACTACCTAAAGTCCTAAACTACTAGAATGGTCTTCCCCCACACTTATCTTATGCATTAAAGCTCAAAATATGTAAATAGATAAGGGAAGGAAAGAGACAACCTGAGATTTAAGGAGGCTTGAAATTCTCATGGTATATCTTTAAGAGATGTCCATTGACTTTGAGAGTTTGTCCAGTTGCTTCATCAATGAGCTCTATCATGCCAAACTTGTGAACTTTGGTGACTTTGTAAGGGCCATCCCACTTAGAGTTGAGCTTACCATGCTTGAATTTGAATTGAGCTCTAAATAGTAACACCTTGTCACCAACTTGAAAACTTTTTCTCATAATGCTCTGATCATGCAACATTCTTGTCTTTTCTTTGTAGAGACGAGAATTTTCATATGCATCTAGTCTCATCTCTTCCAACTCTTGCAGTTGCAACTTCCTTTCTAAAACCGAGGATTCCATATCCATATTGCAAGCTTTAACTGCCCAATAGGCTTTGTGTTCAAGCTCTACAGGAATGTGGCAAGATTTTCCATAGATGATGCGATAAGGTGACATTCCTATGGGGGTCTTGAATGCAGTCCTATAGGCCCATAAAGCTTCTTCCAGTTTTAAGCTCCAGTCTTTCTTGGAAGGTTTTACAATTTTCTCCAAGATGTGCTTGATCTCTCTATTTGACACCTCAGCTTGACCATTGGTTTGTGGGTGATAGGCAGTGGAAACTTTGTGGGTAACCCCCAATTTAGCAAATAGGCTATCAAGAATCCTATTGCAAAAATGGGTTCCTCGATCACTTACTATAGCCTGAGGTATTCCAAATCTACAAAAGATATGAGACTTAAGAAATTTGGAAACCGTAGTGGCATCATCCTTACGTGTAGGGATAGCTTCTACCCATCTAGATAGATAATCTACTGCAAGAAGGATATAATTAAAACCAAAAGACGGTGGAAAGGGACCCATAAAGTCTATTCCCCAAACATCAAAAACCTCACAAAATAATATCGGCTTTTGTGGCATCTCATGCCTTTTACTCAACCCCCCAAACCTTTGACACTTATCACAAGCTTTACAGAAGTTATAGGCATCATTAAACAAGGAGGGCCAATAAAAACCAGCATCTAAAACTTTCCTAGAGGTTTTCCTAGCACTAAAGTGTCCACCACAAACCATAGAATGGCAAGCTGAGAGTATGGACTGAAATTCTTCTTCTGGAACACATTTTCAGATCACTTGGTCACTGCACATCCTCCATAAATGAGGAGCATCCCATACATAGTGTTGAGCTTCTCTCTTTAGCTTCTGCACCTGAAAATGAGACATAGAATGTGGAATCAAATTTGTAACCAAGTAATTGACTAAGTTTGCAAACCATGGCTCTTTAATAGCTAAAGCAAAGAGAGTAGCATCAGGAAAATTATCACAAATAAAGTCAGAATCATCTACTCCCTTTGATTGATCTGGAAGTCTACTTAAGTGATCAGCTACAAGGTTCTCTGCTCCCGCTCTATCCTTGATCTCAACATCAAACTCTTGTATAAGTAGCATCCATCTCAATAGCCTTGGTTTGGACTGGGGCTTCTTGAAAAGATATTTAACTGCAGCATGATCTGTGAAAATAACAACCTTGGAGTTAATCAAAAATGGTCTGAACTTATCTAAAGCAAAAATAATGGAAAATAACTCCTTTTCAGTGGTTGTGTAGTTCACTTGGGCGTCATCCAAAGTTTTGGAGGCATAAGCAATAACCTTAGAAATCTTACCATCCCTTTGACCAAGCATAGCTCCTACTGCACTATTAGAAGCATCACATGAAAGCTCAAATGGTAAGTCCCAATTGGGAGAAGTCAGAATAGGAGGAGATATGAGCCTTTGCTTGAGTTCATTAAATGCATGCTTACAACTATCATCAAAAACAAATTCCACATCTTTTTGTAGCAAATGAGATAATGGCAAAGCTATTTTACTAAAATTCTTGATAAATCTTCTATAAAAGCCAGCATGCCCTAAGAAAGATCTAAGCTCTTTAAGTGTAGTGGGATATGGCAAAGAAGATATTATTTCAATTTTAGCTTTGTCAACCTCAATTCCATTGCTAGATATTAAATGGCCTAAAACAATTCCTTGATCAACCATAAAATGGCACTTTTCATAATTTAGCACAAGACCTTTTCAGAACATCTAGCAAGAATTTTATCTAAGCTGTCTAAACATGCATCAAATGATTCTCCATAAACTGTAAAATCATCCATAAATACATCCATGCATTGTTCAAGGAAATCAGAAAAAATAGACATCATACAACGCTAAAATGTACCAGGAGCATTACACAAACCGAAAGGCATTCTCCTGTATGCAAATGTAGCAAAGGGGCAAGTAAAAGTGGTCTTTTCTTGATCCTCTAGAGCTATAGGAATCTGAAAGTATCCTGAAAAACCATCAAGAAAACAATAATGGGATTTCCCTGCAAGTCTTTCTAACATTTGGTCAATAAAGGGAAGGGGAAAGTGGTCTTTTCTAGTGGATGCATTCAGTTTCCTATAATCAATGCAAACTCTCCAAGCATTTTGTACCCTAGTTGGAATCAATTCATTTTGTTCATTTTTAACCACAGTGATACCACTCTTCTTAGGAACTACTTGGACTGGACTAACCCACTCACTATCTGATATAGGATATATAATTCCAGCACTAAGGAGTTTAATGACCTCTTTTTTCACAACATCTAGAATAAGTGGGTTCAATCTCCTCTGAGGTTGTCTAACAGGCTTAGACTCCTCATTAAGCAGTATCCTATGGGTACAAATAGATGGATTAATCCCTGGTATATCAGCTAATGTCCAACCTATAGCTCTTATGTGCTTTTTGAGCACACCAACTAACCTATCCTCTTCATCTAAAGACAATGCATTAGAAATGATCACAGGAAGTTTCTCATTGCTTTCTAGAAAAACATACTTTAGATTAGAGGGAAAAGGTTTCAATTCAAGGTCAGGAGGTTGAACATTAGAAGGAATTAAATGAGTGAGTTCTAAGGATCAAAGAGTACTCCCTTTTTTAGTTTCAGCTTGGGTGCACTGATTTAACTCCTGTGGTGCAACAACTTGCTCTTTGGTCTTCCCAAGTGTTGAATCAACTCGAGGTTGATCTATGGCAGCAACATGCTTGGGGTTCTCCTTCGCACCTGTATCACAACAAGAAATAAGATCATGTAAGTATCTCAAGGTTTGAGGAGAAAAAACAGATTTTGAAAAATTAGCAAGTGGCTTCTCATTTTCAAGTTTAGGCTGCTTTTGATCTTCTTGAAGCGCAAAAGAAAGTGAAGTGGCTAGAATGTGGTCACTTTCATCTTCTTGTGTACTCAAAGAGTTACTTCCAACCACCAATTTAGCTTCCATCAAAGCTTGGATATCTGCACAATCACAAAGCAAACCTTTCTCGGAACTATCATCACTTGCTAAAGAAGAAAAAGTAAAATCTTGTGGAGTGGAAAGACAGCAATTAATTTCTTGACAAATAATGCATGTCACGTCATCTCCACAAGAACAAAAAGAAGAAGGCGAAGAAAGAGAAGAAGAAGGCTCATCAAATCCATATATATCAAGATCATGCAAATCAATGTTAGCATGCACATTCAATTCATGTTCATCTCTAGCCTCATCAATGATACAATTAATGGCATTGACACCCAATAAAGAATAATCTTCATAAGGATGTTTCATAGCCTCATACATGTTAAAATAAATTTTCTGGTCCCCTACCTCCATAGTGATGATACCTTCTTTCATGCTAATCATAGTACTAGCAGTCCTCAAGAAAGGCCTACCAAGAATCAATGTAGTATCGTGTGATACTTCATTAGTCATATCAAGTACATAAAAATCAGCAGGGAATACCAAATCTTTTACTTTAACAAGTATGTCCTCTAAAATGCCGTGAGGGTGCCTTATAGTCCTATCAGCTAATTGCAACACTACACTAGTGGGCTTAAGAGTTTTTATACCTAGTGATGCATACATGGACTTAGGCATGACATTTATAGCAGCCCCTAGATCTAACAAAGCTCTATTTATGGTTGCCTTACCTATGGTGCAAGGGATAGTGAAAGATCCAGGGTCTTGGCATTTTATAGGAATTTGAGGTTTTAACAAGACTGACACATTAGAACTAATCTGCACTCTTTTATTAGGCCTAAATTTTCTTTTATGTGTGCAAAGGTCCTTAAGAAATTTAGCATATTTAGGCACCTTTTTGATTAGTTCTAACAAGGGAATATTGACCTCAAGTTTGCTAAACAATTCTAAGATCTCTTTATCTTGCTTATCATCATGCATTTTCTTGCTTGAAAGATAAGAGTGAGGAAAAGGGATATCTTGAATACATACCTCCTTACCTTTATGCTTTGAGGCTCCTTGCTCATCTGCTTTCCCTTGTTCAGGTTGTTTGCTTACATTGGATTTTGCAGAACCTGCATGAAACTCTGAAGAATGCTCTGCTTCTTCATGAGGATGAGTTTTATCTTTACTTTGCAACTCTGACTCTTGTTGGGCCAATGTGGGATTCTTTTTTAAAAGCAGCTCCTTCTCTTTCAAACTCTCTGATTCCTTCAATGTGTTAGGAACCAATGATGCATCCTCAACTACAACTTCAGCTTGGTCATCATCTTCACCAGGAAACTTCACCTTTTTGCCACTTTTAAGAGTGATGGCATTCAATGATTTAGGGTTGATGACCGTGTTGGAGGGTATTGAACCACTACTCTTTGCTTGCTGCTCACTCATATTGTTGGACAGTTGAGTGACAAAAGAAGTGAGGTTGTTATTCTTCACACGTAGTTCCTCCAATTCTTTACAAATAGTGGAGAGCTGAGAATTAGTAGCTGCTTTATCATCTTTTATCATATTACCCATTTGACTCATTTGAGTCAACAATCCTTTCAACAACTGGTTGGTCTCATCATTTTTGGGAACAAAAAGAGAATTGTCTTGAGAAGTTCCTGCCCCACCATTATGCTGAAATCTATTTTGGCCTCTGTTGTCTCCATCTCTCCAACTGAACTTGGAATTGTATCTCCCCCCTTCATTATATGTATTGGAGTAAGGGTCTCATCTTTGAGATGTGTTGGGATTTCCTTGATACATAGCTGACACTTCTTCAAATCGGTGTGGACAAACACTAGAGATATGCATAACTGAAGCACAAAATTCACAACTTGGGGCCACGATTGCTTGAGAAGTTGGATGTTGCACATTCAAGTTGTTCAACTGAGCAGACATCTTGGACATTTGAGCAGTTAATGTCTCCACTTGTGAGGAAAGAGAGCTAATTTCTCTTGATTGGCTTGAAGAACGACTCAATGCACTCACAGATCTTGTGTCCCGACAACTATATTGTTGGCCATTTGCAGTCATCTTCTCAATCAACACCCATGCTTCTTGAGCTGTTTTGTCAATCAAAGAACCTCCAGATGCAGCATCAAGTACACTCTTATCATGATTCAAGAGTCCATCATAGAAGTATTGGACCAATTGTTCCTCTGGGATTTGATGATGAGGACACTTTGATAGCAAATCTTGAAACCTATTCCAATGCTCATAAAATGTCTCTTGATCCATCTGTGTTATTGAATAAATTTCTTTTCTAACTGCAGAAGTTCTAGATGCAGGGAAGTACTTCTCTAAGAAAGCCCTCTTCAAATTTGCCCATGAGTTGTATGCATTTGCCACATGACGAGGAAGTCTCATGTACCAATCCTTGGCTTTTCCTTCAAGAGATAGAAGAAAGACCATCCATTGAACATCATCTGTGCTGGCTCCAACGAGCTTCATGCTTGCACATAACATGTACAAGGAGTTCAAATGGTTATAAGGGTCCTCACCTGCCAAGCCACAAAATTTTGGTAAAGCATTAACAAGAGGACCTTTCAATTCAAAATTCACGTCAAGAATAGGACAAGGAGCATTAATAGGATTAAAATTAGTATTAGAAGTTGTGATTTCCCTAATGCTTCTTCTCACATTTTGACCATTATTTTTAGCTTCTATTTCGCTATTGTTCCCATTATCATTTCGTTCATTTTGATCCCTAGGTATATCTTGATCATCCATAGTGAAAGGTAAATCAATATAAAATTCTAAACTAGATTCAGAATCACTAGACACACTGGACTCACTAGATACACTAGTTTCTTGAATTACACTATTGCTACTAATGCCTCTTGACTTCTTTTCTTTCTTAACTTCCTCAAAGTTCTTTCAATTTCTTGATCAAATGGTAAAATTTCAGGGCTTTGGTTCATACACAGTCAGAATAACAATCAAAGCAACAATGGAAATTCAGTGAACCTTAATAATGAACAAAGCTATTCCCAAAGAGTCCAAAAGATCTATACACTTGAAAAGTGTAAAGTATGAGCTACACCCTAAAATATGAGCTATGCACTAAAAATAAATAAAACAAAGTAATAAGAGAAATAATAATAATAATAATAATAATAATTGTTGATTTTGGTTTTTTTTTTTAATAAACAAAGGGGAAAAATTAAAATAGGAAAAAAATGCAAACTACATATTAATATGCTTTAAACAAGACTAAAACAAGAAAGGGAAAAAAAAAATCTAATAGGCAACACAAGAGAGATTGACACTTAGCTAACCAAAGAACCAAATAAATTGGCTCCCCGGCAACGGCACCAAAATTTGATCGCACCTGTCGCAAGGTTGACCAAATTAACCGAATTAAAATGTAATATAGTAGCGCAATCCAGATCGTTTTCACTCAAGGAGCCTTTATCTAAGATCTAGGCTAAACTAAGTATCAAAAACATGAAATTAACAAACTAAAGTGAAGTGTTGGGATTTTAAGCTATCTACTAAATGAGAAAAGCAATAAAAATAAACTTAAATGTAAATAAAGAGAACCTAAATTACTATTTTTGGTATTTTTCTTGAAAAGGCTAATTAAAAAGAGATTGGAATTAATATTGAAAATGCCCTTGGAAATGGAATTATAGCTATCATAGTTCAAAGTAATATGGGAATTAAAATTTCACTAAGTCTTAAAGTAAAATCTCAAGGTACCACTTGAGTCTTGTGTTCTTTCTTAATAATTACTCCTACTACCATAGCTAGCAATTACTCCAAAAGACACAATTAAAAATCACTTAGTGTATGATTAAAATTAGACAAAAGCAACTTGTTCCTCTACTAAAAATTGCTCAACCAAGACAATCAAATACAAGCATATAAGATTATATCCTCTAGTCATGAACATGATAGAAAATACTTTCTAATTGCATTGTAAAGGTAATATTTCTATACAATCATCAAGTTGCCAAAATCAATCTAAATCATAATCACTCAATACACATAGACAATGTATCCATAAATCTAAAATTCTAAATTGCATAAAGATAAATCCTAAACCTAGGAAATCAAATATACAATTTAAAATTAGGTATTGAGATAAAATAACTCCCCTTTGTAGAATAGGAACTCAAGCCCTAATCTCCATCTCCAAGAAGCAAGGAAATCTAGCCACACATGGAGAGAGATACTACAATAGCCTTCCCTTCATCCATTGTGCAAGAAATGGAAATATGGTGATGATGGTGGTGAGGTGGCGTACAAACAGATAAAAGAAGAAATGGGGTATGTGAAGGAGGTGCTTGATGATGATGAATAAGATATTGAATAGGTGGAAGTAGGTGGAAGTGGGTGGAAGTGGCGTGAGGAGGAGAAGAAGAAAAGACAAGAAATGAAGTGGTGATGTGGTGATGAAATGGTGAACCTTCCTCCCCTATGTCGCCGAAAACAGAGGAAAATTGGGGGAAAAAAAGAGATTGATTTTCCAATGTGTGTTTCCATTCAAAACAAAACCTAATCTAATGTAAATTTTTTTGGAAAAAGTGGCGTGAAGGGCTTGTACACAAATATTGTGGGAAAGTGGATTTTGATTTTCTTTTGGGTTTAATGGGTTGGACTTGGGTCATAGATTGGATGTTGGGCTTTTCTTGGGCTTAAAAATTCTTGTGCTTGGGCCTTTGAACTCTTTTTTTTTCTTTTTCAAGATAACCTACAAAGCAAAAATAAGCCCAATATAAAATAATCATTACCAAATATTTTAATTAAAAAGCAATCACAAAAATATAACAATTTAACCCTTTTTAATATTATTTTCATGTAATTACTCTTTAACCAAATTTATCTTAATAAATGCATTTAAGCCCAATAAAATATAATAAGAACCCTAAAATAAGATAGAAAATATTATACAAAATAGGGACTTATCAAATTCCCCAACACTTGAACTTTTGCACTCCTGGGCAAAAACAAGCAAGTGCAAGCAATCTAAGAATGACATTAAAATAAATGAGGGACCAACATGTTCTGAAACAAGAATGCAACAACTCAATCAATTTTATCCTCAAGCTAGCATAGTTATAGAATGAACTAATGCAAAAGATTAACCCAAGTAGACAATTGAATTGATGGGGATGAACAAAAGAGAACACTCAAGGATCAAAGTGTTTCTCTCATCTCACAAATGTGGGTCATTTCGCTCAAATCCACCTAAACTAAGATCTACCATAAGCTTGTAAAAATTCTATTTTCTCCACCATTAAGTAGCAACTAGACTCATGAATCAAGGGGACTTAAAAGGGTTGTAATGATGGAAAATGGCCAAATGGAATGAACAAATAAATTAAAACAAGCTTTAAGCATGCAAAAAGAGTTGAGAGAGAGAATTAAAAATAGCACTAATGTAATACATTAAATACATATAACATGCTTGGTAACCATAAAAATCCAATGGATGTGTTTCTTTTCATTCTTTGTTTTTTGTCTTTGACTATTTTTTTTTTCTTTATTTTTTTTTTATTCTTTTGCTTTTGATTTTGCTTCTTTCTTTTTGCTTTTTTTTTTTAAGGTATATGACACTCCATTTCATGTAAATAACAATATTGGTAAACCAAGCTTCACAAAATAAGGTGCTATGAGAAATTCAATGAAATGAACATGCTTAGCTTGTTAAAATATATGGATTTAGTAAAGTGAATGGCTCAAAGGGGGTTGACAATGGATTAATTAGTAATGGTGAGTGTTTGGGTAAATGGCTATGAGAAATGAATGCCCCTTTCATCTTCAATCATCTAAATGCAAATGTGATTTTGAAAAAGAATTCAAACAAGTTCTAGAGATTCATTAGAGTAGGTGGACAATACTCAATGAGAAAAATGAAAAATAGGCTCAAAAATCCTTCCAACAAAGGTTATTTCTCATAAGTTCATTCACATTTATTTCTCATAAATGCAAATGTGCTTGGGCCTTTGAACTCTTTTTTTTTTCTTTTTCAAAATAACCTACAAAGCAAAAATAAGCCCAATATAAAATAATCATTACCAAATATTTTAATTAAAAAGCAATCACAAAAATATAACAATTTAACCCTTTTTAATATTATTTTCATGTAATTACTCTTTAACCAAATTTATCTTAATAAATGCATTTAAGCCCAATAAAATATAATAAGAACCCTAAAATAAGATAGAAAATATTATACGAAATAGGGACTTATCACTAATGCATCAACCAATGTCACACACAAGCATTTTAAATTAAAATACAACATAGACAACCATCTCTCTAATTTATCTAATTAATCAAATCCTAGAATTAAATCGGTGTTACAACATGCTCTTTCTGAATAAATGAATTATTGTGGACAGAAATGAATGAACTAAAAGGAAATTACCCAAAAAGGAAATAGAAATAAATTAATTAGTCCTGATGCATACTTGGGAATCCAAAGGAGAATCAAAATCAGTTCACAAAATCTAAAACCCAAAGAAAAAAAAACACAGGGATCAAAACCTAATGAAGGATATACTTGTAAATGTATATCTATCTATGTTCACATGTTAAGAATTAAGATGGGTCATGGAATCATCCTAATTCCTAATGAATACGACAATCACCTACCTCGATTTTTGGTCATGATAAATGTACTCTATTATATAAAAGTTGTGAAGAAAGCAAAAAAATTTAGAAAGATGAATTTTTTTCAAAACTAAAAACAAACTAATTTAACCTGGTGTTATTTTTTCTATAAGCCAAACATAAAATAGAGAAATAAAAAAAATGTGCAAACAAAATTTTCTTTGGGTAGCCAAAAGTTTCCAAGATTGGGAGGAAGAGTTCCTTCAAATAGGTTATCTTTTCAAGACATTGTGAACAAAAAGAAATCATTAAATTCATCTCCAAATATAACCATTACTCAATACAGCAGTAAGTTCAAGTAATTCAAAGTTCAAGGGGGCCATTATAGAAGAGTATTTGTCTAAAAGGGCCATTCATATTTTTATCAGTGGTTAGAAGACAGCTTGAAATAAGGGGAAAAATTTTATGAGCATTTGTCCAAAAGGGCCATTCATATTTTCCAAAACAGCTTCAATTTGGTCACATCCAATTTGCTTAGGTCTTGTTCCATTAAATCCTTCTGCCACACCATTGTAACTGAACCTGAAAATTTAAGAATGATCTCGTATGAATGAAACCTATGCAGGAAAGAAATATCATATTACAAATTATACACAAGATACTTTAACAATAATGAAATAAGATAAAAAAGAAAAAAAAAAAAACCTATGCATGTTCAATAACATAATCAACCATGTATGTTTGAAACAAGAAGCTAAGCATTACACAATATGAAATTTCACATGAAATTAGACTACAACCAGTCATGATGACTCAATTGGTGGTTCAAATTATGGAAATACTTATACAAGACCTCAGATTAAAACTAAATTGGGTAAGATTTGCAAATTCACTAGGTAAAACTCCAAATAGATTGAAACCAAAAGTTCCACATAACTTGATGAATCATTTACAAAATAATAGCCTTAATGCATTTGAATGGCTTTCAATTAAAACAAACAAACACAAAAAAACCCTAATTCAAACACTACAAATAAACAAAAATCAACCCTTGCATCAAAGAAGAAATCAGAATCCGAAAAATGGCATAACAGAGCACAAATCAAGAAATCAAGATGCTTACCTCTTAGATAAATCTAGAAACTGCGATGTTACGAAGCATAGAAACGGCGGCAATGGAGTCCGATGGCGATGGTAGCGGCGACAACATACGGTGGCGACGACCATGGAGACTGGGCAACGACCATGGAGGCTGACGGAGGCTGGGCGATGACCATGGAGGTTGATGGAAGCTGGGCGACGGAGGCTGACAGAGGCTGCGATGAAGTTTGGGAGGCAGGAAGTGTCACGACCCCCGTTCGGGGAGCACGCAACCGGCACAGACCGAAGGTGGGACCCCCGATTTGTAAGCCTACTATCCTGGAACTTAACTAATCATGCATGAATCAGATATCAACATCAAAACTATAATTCTTACAAATCATAAATAAACCTTTATATACGCGCATGATCCTGCCTCTAGACTAATGGAACTGACATCTAGTTTATTACAATAACATTTAGAAAATACAAATCATACTAACACCCACATGAACAAAAAATGCGGGTCTTGGTAGTTGAATCATTGCTTAGGCGAGGCCTGTCACTTGTCTTTAACCTGTCTGAAAAATGTTAACAACGAGGGGTGAGTCATACGACTCAGTGAGAGACTAACCCATCCTAGGCGTAGTAGCGGGCACCACTACTACAGGGGAAGGGTGACAACCACAATTCACATGCAAACTATATTAAAACAATCACATATCAGCATATCATAGATATAACTTTCATCTCATTCACAAATACACATGGTACAATTCTTATACATCCATCTTGAAACATAATTGCCAACAATGCACAAGTCTCCAATCACACAATGGAGATTTCAACCCAGAACTATTACTGTTACAACGCAATCAACCACATCATATCCCAATTCAGTCCAAACAAATCCAGTCTTAATCAATTCCTCACAATTCATGGACGGGAGTGTTGGCCACATAGGCTTAACTTCTTGAACACTTTAGTACGAAGTAAGAAGAGAGTTTTAAAAGTATTGTTTTAAAGAAATAACTTCAGGCTTTACACTCACCGTTTAATACAGTACCCAGAGGTTTATTCAGTCATGCAAAAATATTTAAGGAAAAATAATGTAAAGTATAGTTAAATAAGTTTCAATAAAGGAAAAAGGGTTGGAAAAATACCTCCGGGTTTTAAATAAAACAAGTTTTAAAATTTTGTTTGAAACTCCAAAAAATGAACATTTGGGAAATACTCATACTACCTTAAGGAAATTACGTTGAATAGAGGTAGTCCTTGAAAATCTTGTATCTTAACTTTAAATATGGCAATTATATAAATTTTCATCTTGTAAAGTTTCCTAATGAAAATGAATACTTACTTTCGAAATCACTATATGACCAACATCCCCTTATCGTATCTAAACTTATCATAGCAATAGGGGGAGAACATGGTTCAGACCCTCTACTTCCCATGCTCCCCGTTCATATCAAACAAATGACCCTCTTGTATAAGGATCCAAACCAAACATACAAATTATTGTTTGAGCCCACTCGTTTGCTACCCACCAGGCCACATGGTAGTCACAACACGACGTCTCAAACTTGGCCATTCAACAAGGTCAGACACATGGTTCAACCCAGTTACTTCCATGACCTGCATACCTTGCCATATTTAAAGGTCGGGTACATGGTTCACCCTCAGTCCTTCCCATGTCTTTCATCCCTTTTCATATGCACACACATCCATAAGGTCGGGCACATGGTTCATCCATGATACTTCTCATGTCCTTCATCTCTTTACAATCATAATCTCAATCATAAAAGTAAAGTCAAAGGGGTCCACACCCAAACTCATTCAAATTCCAATCATAATGACAAACAAGTCTCATTGGCCAATTCATAGAGGTTCACATCATAAAACCACAATTCAATTATAAGTCAATTCATATCCATACATAGCTCATATCAAGGGTCTATATACCACATTAGCTTAGTCACATTAATTCTCATTTACCATAATCATCTAACTCTAGATCAAGTCTCATGACCAATCAAATTCATTCACAATCCATAATTTACATTCACATCCAATCATATACAAATCGATCAAATTCTCATATCATATAATTCATATATTTCAAACATCCCATCAAGGGCTAAGATAAGAAAGTCTCTCACCTTAGTCGCTTCACTTAGCATTCCCTTTGAGCACTCTCGTCTCCAAGGAAGTACTTGAACCCTATCACATACAACCAATTCAATCCATATAAAATTTCATACAATTTCCTAGTTTCTCTACTTATGACTTCTTACATTTATCCAACCCCAAGTTCATTTACTTAGCCTATGGTCATCATTTGGTGTTCTTTTTAGATTCAACACAATTTAATACATAATTAATTAATTTTATAACCTTGTTCACTCTCCAAGCTCCATTAATGGAAATTTTGTCAAATATAGGAAGTTCTAACTTTCACCAAGGGTTCACATACCACCAAACTAACCATTGGGCATCATTTCAAATCATTTAAAATATCCATACATATAATTTAGAGTTCATCACACCAACAATTCTAATGAAATCCACAAATCTTTCCAAATCATGATTTGTGTTCATGATTTGTGTGTTCTCTACATCCTAAAAGAGTTCATCACACCAACAATTCTAATGAAATCCACCAACAACCATATAGTTCATGATTTGTGTGTTCTCTACATCCTAAAAGAGTTTTAGGGTGATATAATATCAACTAGTAACTCATTCCCAACAAGAAAATCATGATTTAAGAAGTAGAGGCATGATTTTGGAGCTTACCCTTGAGAAATCCGAATTTGGGGATTTAGAAGAGTTGTCCAAGCTCTATGGTGCTCCAAGATGCTAGGTGAAGCTTGAGTGATCCTTGAATTGATGAGGGGAAGCAAAGAAATTGATTGAAAGTAATATGTCCTTTTTTCTTTTAATCTAAGAGAGAATTGAGATGAAGAGGAAGAAGAAGATGGAGGAAAAGTAGGGGTATGTGTGCTGCTGGAGAAAGAAAATAAGGGTTCTTAAATTGGATTTGGGACTTAAGGGCCTTTTGGACATTTGACAACTTTTGGGAAATGGTGAAATAGAGTTTTAATTGGACTTTCTTATCTAGATTTATTGGAATAAGGGTTCTTAAATTGGATTTGGGACTTAAGGGCCTTTTGGACATTTGACAACTTTTGGGAAATGGTGAAATAGAGTTTTAATTGGACTTTCTTATCTAGATTTATTTGTGGGTAATAATAGCAAAATTTAGAAATTTTTGGGTAATCATAGTCCTATTAAAAATATCTGTCAATGAGTCTCTAGCAGATGAGAATTTTCTACCCAGTACAATTTTTATTTTTGAAAAATTCTCAAGTTTAAACTATAAGCTCGAAATAATTCATATGATTCATATTTAACCCAATTTATATTTTTCTATTTGAATTTATTATTTATTTTAATTTATTAAATTCTCAAATCTAAAGCAATTAAAATCTTAATAATAACTCAAAAATCTTATTTCATTCCAAAATTTTTATTTTATTTAGTCAAAATGTCCAACCTCAACATCAAAATTCTATCAATTTCATATTATCCCATCATTTTTTAATTAGGATTATTTATCTATCTATATATATATATATATACATATTTCTATTTATTTACTTGTTTATATATTATTTATTTGTTTTTTTTAACATTTCAACTCCAAATGATGATCATTCTAAGTCTTACTATATATTTGACTTGATTTCAAAAATACCCCTCGGGTATTACAGGAAGAGAATACGACTGCGATGGAGGCTATAGGATTTGAGGGTGAGAGCTTTACATTTTTTATCTGTGCAAACGTGGCTAAATCTGTAGTGTTAAGGCAATGGATGGCTGAGATTAAAACCAACTTCAATAACTTTTCCATTTTCTAACTTTATATGATCTGATTCCGGATATACGACTGCGATGGAGGCTATAGGATTTGAGGGTGAGAGCTTTACATTTTTTATCTGTGCAAACGTGGCTAAATCTGTAGTGTTAAGGCAATGGATGGCTGAGATTAAAACCAACTTCAATAACTTTTCCATTTTCTAACTTTATATGATCTGATTCCGGATATATATAAATGATCATATAAAGGAGTAGATGTTCAGTGGTACGGTAGTACTGAACTTCAGCACATCCCTCCAATCAGTTGGTCCCTAAACCATTCAAGGTGAGCCCTAATTAATGTGAGTTTTTATTAATATTAACAAATGACACTACATGATTGGAGGGATGCACTGAAGTTCAGTGGTACGGTACCAGTGAACTTTTATCCCATATAAAAATGATTGAAATTAATTCAAAGCTTTAAATAGATATAAGATTTTAATTGTAATCTTGATTTAAATAGATATAAGAATTATGGGAGTGGATTACTACAATATATTGCAGGTGCATAAAAATGCGACAAACAACAATATAAAGAAACCATATAGAAAGTTGGCTTTGAAATGACATCCTGACAATAACCCTAACGACAAAAAAAAGTTAAGGTTACGCTTGGTATAAATATACAGATGTAAAGTACTGTAAAGAAGGTACTGTAGAGTAAAGTACTATAGAATACAGGAAAGTACTGTAGAGAAAAGTGAGGAGAGCGATAGAGAGAAAAAGTATGATAAAAAATGTATTTAGTATGTATAAATATGATGTGAAATTTTTTTAAAAATTATGAAAATACATGTAATATACTATTTGCAATTGTTACCAAATGTACCCTAAAGCCAAATCCAAGTAGATGTTTGAAGCCTACGGGGCAAAAAATTGTTAGTTTTCAATTTTTTTTCATTCTTTTCTCCCCTTATTAGTTATTTAGACGAGGATGATATATGTATATGAAATCTTTCATATGACATAGCTTGAGCTGTATATATATATAATGTCCTCATGTTAGCATGAGCTATAAAGTTTTTAGGAATTAAATTAAGACAAATTAGATTTGTTAGGGACTAGATTTGTTATTTCCATCTACTATGGACTAGATTGAGACAAATTGTAATTTTATGGAATAAATTTTTCATTTCCATCTTTCATGGACTAAATTGAGACATATTGAATTTTTTAGGGAATAAATTTGTTATTCCCATCTATTAGGGATTAAATTGAGACAAATTATATTTCTAAGGATTAAGTTTTTCCACCATGGACTAAATTGAGACAAATTGTATTTTTTAGAGATTTAATTTGTCATTTTTATCTATCAAGAACTAAATTAAGAAAAGTTATATTTCTTGGGACTAAATTTGTCATTTCCATCTACTAGGGACTGAATCGAAATAAATTAAATTTTTTAGATACTAAATTTATCATTTCTTTTTATGAGAGACTAAATTGAAACAATGTAGTATTGGGTGAGATGAATTGTGGAGAAAATATGAGTTGGCATACATTAATCCAGTTAGTTTTTTTTTGTCACGAGTGATGCCATACAAACATAGTCATTGGACCCGAACCGGTCATTGACCCGGTGAAAGGCTTGGGTCACTGGGTCACTGATCCAACCGCCTGACCCGGTAAAATGTGTGTATATATATATATATATATTGAAATATATTAATGCATAAGTTCATATTTGAAATTAAAAAAACAAACAACCATCGTATTTTATGATTAGTCGAATTCATTCAAGCAACCAAATACATTCATACTGAAATTAGATCCGGTGCAATTAGCTTTCGTGCAATTACGGTGCAATTACTTCAAAATGCACATTTTTACTTCATTTGTGAAGTAATTTTAGGGACCTAGACTAATAAGGATCTACCATGAATGGATTAGAGATCAAATTTTTATCAATATTGGCAAATATCATCACTAAATAGCCTTGTGAGACTATTTATCAATATTAATAACAATTAGTCCCTAATCCATTTAAGACGATGATATTTGCGAATATTGATAAAAATTTGGTCCCTAATCCATTCATGGGAGGTCCTTATTAGTGTGAGTCCCTATTAGTACTTCAAAAATGAAGTAAAAATGTGTGTTTTGAAGTAATTGTATCGTAATTGCACAAAAGCTAATTGCACCGGATCCAATTTCATACTTGAGATTGTAACAAAACTAAATAGTCACACTTCACACTAATACATAGAAATTAAACCAGACAATTATCATAATTTATAAATAATTTTTTGTCTCTAGTTGGTTAAAAAGGATACCAAAAGTATTAACTAATGATCTATGGTATTCAACTAGTTGTCTATCGGCTTCAATGACATTCTCCTCTTCCTCCTCCTCCTCCTCATCAACTAGCTCATCCAAATTTAATTATGCAATAAATAAATAATATTAGGATTACGCTAAATGCATATTGTTGTATCTTTTTTTTTTTGGGTTTCCCAAGGTATCCCCCAACCCGACAGGCAAGGACTAATCCTCTGCAGATCTGAGCTCCATTTAAGGGTTTGCCGCTGACTAATTGGTTGCTGCATACACAAGGTGGGATACGAACCGCCAACATTTACTTAAGTGACCTAGTGAACTAACCACTAAACCAACCAAGCTTGGTTATTGTTGTATCTTTTGAACTAAGAATGCTAAGTTGAAAAGTTTATTATTCATTAAAAGGATCATAAAATAGGTATTACATTCACATTGCAATAATGCAATTGATACAAATATCTCAGTATCCTAATATACTTGGGTCTCTAACAAATTCTGCAATTTGCTCAAGCGGCACATTGATTAGTTTATGAGTATCAGCATCCATAATAACACTACTTTCTCTGTCCAAATCCCTGTCAATAAGGCTCCTATAAATCCCTTTGTGTTTACCATATAATACATGAATTGATCCTAAACTTAAACGACTGTATTTGAGGCACATAATTTTTTTTAAAAAAAAACACTCGGGTTGTACCGGGTCACCGAGTCTCAATGACTTGTCCGGGTCAACCCAGGTCACTTTTGGGTCAATGTAATTCCGGTCTTTTCCAGTGACCCGGACTGATTTTGGCTCCGGTTAGCGATCCACTGGTCCGATCATCCGGATCGGTTTGGGTTTCAATACTATGCATATAAACACTGTTAACTATTTTGACGGTGTTAATTAAAAATTTAATATTAATAGAAAAATAAAAGATTGGGACAAGATTGACAGCAAACAAAATTTAGACGCATAATTGAGAGTGACCTTAAAATTTTGGATACTAAAAGTACTTTTATTAATATTTTATGGTATATTCTTTTTTATTTAAAATTTAAATAATAATAAGATATATTAATAAAATATGAATTAAAGTAATTAAAAAAAATTTTAAATTTTAAATAATTAATATAATTTAAATTAAAGAGAAAATTTAAATTAATTTAATGTATAAATATTTAATATAAAATAAGAAATAAAAAAAAATAAAAATTGACTAACTGGATGATCCTAGCCTGCCTGTACTAAATTTAGGTAAAGTTTTTTATGTTTTTGTTATAAGGTTCTTTAATAAAAAGATTACATGTGATAAAAAGTTTATGCATGCGAAGAACATAAAAAATCATCTTTTTTATGATCAATCATAGAAGAAAAGAAGTATAAATGAATGGTATGTTTTTTACGCAGAAAGGGAAAGGGAATGAGAATCGGTTTATTGTGTTTGGTAGTAAAAATTTAGAATAAAAATAGAATGAAAATGTAATAAAATTATTATTTTACCCCTTATATTAAAATAATAAAAAAAAATTAAGATAGTATCACATCAAATAATATAATAAACATTTTGTAATTTTTTTGTAAAATTTTAACAGGAAAAAAAAACTAACTCGTTTCCATTACCCTAGAGCCGAAGTATACAATTAAATAACCTTGTAACAAAAATATAAAAAACATTACTTTTAAGTGTCTTTTTTTTCTTTTTCCGGCTAACCCACTTCTACGCTTTTTTCTCAGAGCCGAAAACACAAGAGCCGGTTTTCATCCATAGCTTGGGGGAAAAGGCAAAGAGGAGAGACGGAAAGGAAAATAAGTGTCTCTTGGAAATTGTGGGTCGATAGTGGACAGCCTCCGGTTTGAGAGAAACCGTAGGAGCACACAACGACTCGTATCGTCAGTGTAACCTCTTTCTTGTGGACTGAAATCAAAGGGTTTTTGCTTTCACCCCCAAATTCCGAACCCTAAGACCCTAACTAAATCCTTGATAGTCATACCATACCATGGACGAAGGCGGAGCTGGAGAAAAACCTGTGTGTGCGCAGGAGGCTCTGGATCTGCTCAATTGCGTAACTCAATCTCCTTTCGATCAAGACAAGTGTCTCCATCTCTTGCATTCCTTACGCGAGTGCGCGCTCACCAAGGTACTACACCATACTTCTCTCACACTCACTTGTCAACCCAATCCATTTGTTTCTTACGTTTTTTATGCATTTATTTTTTAGTACATATTATGATTCTCATAGCCATTCTGTAGTTAGCTACGTTGATTGTTACTGAATACGACCTCATCTCGAATGGTCTAGTTTGATCTTGCTAAATGCTAATGCTTTGATGTGGTGTGTTACGCGTAATTAAGCCATATATGGGTGATTTATATTTTTCTTGAGCATGATTGACTAGTGATCACACTGCAATTCCTAATCTCGATAAGCTTAAAGTTAGCCTTCTGATTATACCTTGCGGAACTGTGTTTCTATGCAGAAAAAAAAAAGTCTTATCTATGTTGATCCAGCACTAGTTGTAGTTTTGTGGGTTAACTGCTGTCTACTTTGTGTGTTTTTATCCGGTAATTAATATAATCTCAAAGATCGTTCTCAAACTTTTTTTTTTATATCCTGTTTAAGAACTGTTATGTAAATTTTGAAACATGGAATCATATATATATATATATATATATATATATATTCTGTCACTAGTTATGCTATACTGCTATAGTATCTAATGATCCGTAAGACTAAAAATTGGTTGTCAATTTACTGATTGTCAAACTATTGGTCATCAGTAAACTCCATCTTCTCTATGCTATACTGTTTTGCAGCTTCCACAAAGAAATTTGTTAGTCCATAACTCCATATTTCAGCCTACTTGTGATGCTAGTAAACAGGAAAATTTTAACATAATCTCAAGCACCTCATGCAGTGTATGCAAATTAATTTAATATTACCATGTATCTGATCACTGAGCTACAGCCAAAAACAGTATCTTTTATTTTTCTCCCCTTAATAGTTCATTTGTTTCTATGAGAAGGAATGCTCTGTTTGAATGAAAGAATAATCAAGTTGTAAGAAACAAAGGTAAAAAAGCTTGGTTCTTCTCTTCTGTAGTACATAGTAAATTTTGAAATACGGCTGGGGACTCAAGATAACAAGCATTGCCTAAGATACTTTAGCCTTTAGGACAAGATTGAGTTTGTGTGTGATGTGTCCTCAGTTATTTCCTGTGTCTACTACTCTACTTGCTTCATGATCACATCTTAGCTCTTATTATTATCTTTTAAGATTATTTAATGTGCTATACAAGACTTTTATTTTTTGCATACTTATTTCTGAAAGTTTTTTGGTATAGACAAGGAATCCTATTATTTTGCTATCCTCTTTGTAATTTACGTTAGTTTCCCCCAAGAAATTTCTTCAAAGTTAATGAAGGAATGAAACTGTGTGTTTGGTTTGGTATACTTCGTCCTTTTACAATGCTGTTAATGAAGGAATGAAACTGTGTTTGGTTTGGTACACTAAGTTTTTTGTCCTTTAATTTTCATTTTGTCATATGGCTTCTTATTATCTTACATGTAAATATGACTTCCTTTTTGTTCCTTTCTCTTGGTATTTTAAGTTTATTTTTCTTTGTCTCAACAGAAAGTGAAGAAATTTTCCCTGGCTAAACAGGAGCAGCAGGAAACAAAACCGAGCAACAAGGCTTAAATTTTTTTTTTTGTTATTGCTGAATTTTTAATCTTTTTGATGCACAAAAGCTATTAACTTCCTACACTTTTGATCTCATTTGTCCACTAAAAATTTTGCTGATGACAATTTGTATGTGGTTAGATTGGGGCTTAAAGTTGAAGCCAAGATGAATGCCATTTATCTTTCATTTGGACGTTAAATTAATTCCTTGCAGTTTTTCTTACCCTTGTGGCCGGATATATCATACTTACCAATTTCATTTCTACACATTTTTACAACTCCATGTGGCTAGTTGTAACTTTGTTAATATATTAAAGATTTTTGAAAATGTATTTGTAACTTCAATTTAAAAAAGTTAAAACTGTATAAAAATAAGTTGTCAACGTAGCACATAGGAGTCGAATGAAGCTAGAAAGTGGAAGTTTGTCAATAGCAACATTTTATGGTACAATGTGTCAAGGAGCTGATATATTTAAATAGTATTTTGTTATGATAAATAGATATTTTTAATTTATTATATCGAAGCAAATATATACAAATCTTTTTGTTTAGATAAGGTTGAGCACAATAATTAATTTTTTCGCTGAATTGTAGGTACTTCGAGTGATGAGACAATTGGTTTAATAATTTATATTAACTTCAATGATTTATATTAACATGTCTGATGCCTTTTTCATGGTGTCAGATTTTCTTTTGGTGTCATAAAATAATTATTTTATAATTTAAAAATAATGTAGAGTATATGATGTGATGAGATGAGAGAGGAAAAATAGAAATAATGGATAGGTTAGTTAGAGAAAAATGAAGAAATAAATAATTTTTTATTATTTAATTATTATTTTAAAATATAATAAAAATTTTATATTTAATTTATTAGATAGAAGCAAATAAATATATATAGACTTAGAAAAAAAGAGCTTGCAAGAGAGAACGAAATTGGTATTTGGATCCTTTGGAACTATTAGTTATAAATTAAGAGGGGTGAATTGGTTTATTTAATTTTTAACTCTTTGAAAAATCTTTTTTTGATTAGGACTCTTATTAAAATTGTTTTCTTTGAGTGAAAGATTTAGGATAAGAGAAGGGCTGCACACACAATTTTGTTGAGAGAGATTCACTACTCAAGTTTACTTAAGTAGCTACGTCCTCTCCCATTCTAACCAAATAGTTAGAAGGACTCTATTACCTCAACTCAATTCTTACAACCAAGTAACCCAAACCCCCATTTGAGAAAGCACATTTGCTTTTACACTTTCTTTACAACAATATAGGATTCAACCCAGTAACTAACTTAGAACCTAATATAATAAGCTTTTCTAGCAACCTTCCTCAAGGATCAGCCTCCTTACTTAGCTTTTACCTCTAAGAAACTTAGTATATTAAATCCTCCAAAATCCAATCCTGGGATTCAGTCACAAGAACTTAATATTTGAAGTTCCTCTTGCAACCTTGTTTCACCACAAGGATCAGCCTCCTCAAGGCTTTTACCACTAGGACACTCCAAGTATTAATTCTTTTTTCAACCAGAATCCTCACCAGGACTCTGACTCTCAATCCACAAAGAATTTAATATAAAGAGTTCCCTCTTTGCAACCTTGCTTCATCTTGCAAGGATAAGCCACCTCAAGGCTTTTATCATAGGAGACTCAATATATTAACTTCTTCTAACAACCTCAATCTACAACAGGATTTACACAAGAACTTAATGGTTGAATATCTTTTTGCAACCTTGTTCTCCCAAACCCTAAACCCTTATCTAGGCTTTTACACCCAAGATACTTCAATCACTAAATTCTTATCACAAGCAAGAGAAGAAGAAAAATAAATACAGTCAACTAATGACTACCAAAGATTACACACAAGGATTCACATAGAAAAAAAAAAAAGCAGTAGGAGTCACTCAGACTCTTCTTCACTCATAGAATTTATGGCTCTTCAGAATGCTTGGAACACCTAGTTAAAGACTTCAACTTCCTCCTTCACAGCTTTAAATAGGTAGAGCAAGGATCTATCCGTTGGAACCAAGCATTTGAACTTCTTCATCTTCCTCTATCTTCATTAAATGCAACGGCTCTCTCATTAAATGTTCTTCATGCTTTTTGGCGTTGGAGTTTCAGAGAGGAGAGAAAAATGAGCTGATAGATGGGGTAGGTGCATTTTGTACATCTCCTTCTCTTTCCTTTATACCTTAATGCTTGATGGAACAAAAGTCTACTTTGTTTTTGTCTTCTCAAGGCCTGCAAAAGAGACATCTACCTACCCCACCTTTATGGTCAGATTTGACATGCATAAATTAAGGAAAAAGTATACTTACTTTTCACTTTTCTATGTGACCCATTTTCTCATAAGGCATCATGAGGCTGTTTAAATTTCATGGGCCAATTATTTATCTTTTTTCTAATTTGGGCCATACCATATATTTGGACCAAGACCATACATGCATCACACCAAATTTAATTACCCAACATTATCAAGCCAACTTACCATACATGCATTATACCAAATTTTATACCCAACATTATCAAGTCCACTTGATCAAACAAAAATAGTTGACACATTAAAATATTAACTTAATAAATCCATAAATGTTTTTGGTTCAAGAGGAACAATATCTCAATCCAAGTACTTGCATCCTCCTTCCACGAAATACATTACCTAATCAAGGTACATAACATCACCACCCTTCTTACTTGCATTTATGCAAGTCCTATACATGCAAAACGTAAACTCTTACGGGAATCTTTAATTGACTTTGCGGGTAGACACTCCCTTCCATGGTTGCTTACGAGAGACTTTTAACAAAATCTCAGAAAGCTCTGAAAAATTTGGACGTCAAACAAATAATTCCTACCGTATCAATATTTTTAACAATTTTCTGAACTCCTGTAGACTAATTGACTTAGGATTTATAGGCCCCATATATACCCGGACCAATGGATAAGCCAACGGTCTCACTCACTCACTATAAGGACTAGGATAGATAGAGCCTATGCCAACAAAGAATGGTTGACTTTATTTCCTGAAACAAAAGTCTTCCACCTCCCTCGACTCTCATCAGATTATTGCCCTATATTTTTAAAAACCAACCAACAATACAATATAGATATGAAACCCAACTAGAGACTCATGGAACTCGAACACAAACCCTCTCTAGACAGGAAGCGCTTTGAGCTAGCAGATACCCTTAACAAATGGAGTAAGCTAAATTTTGGAAACATAATATCTAAGAAAAACAAACGATCTGCCCGTCTACTAGGAATACAAAGGGCCCTCTGCCACAACAATTCCCCACACTTGTTTCTCCAAGAACAAAGTCTCCAAAAACAACTAACAGAAATCTTAGACCAAGAGGAACAATTATGGCATGTTAAGTCCCGTATTAACTGGCTCAGTTTAGGTGATCAGAACACAACCTTCTTCCATGCATCGACTCTTACAGGGAGGCGGCGTAACAAAATCTCTTGTCTCCTAAGAAATGATATAACTCTTTTACTTGGGACCAAAACGAAATCACAACCGAAAATTGAGACTGTTTCTGCATAGCTTTTATTTTATTTAATTATTTATTTATTTTGATTAAATCTTATGACCTTGACGATTATGTAAAGATGTTT
The DNA here is from genome assembly GCA_014851425.1 of Senna tora. NCBI lineage: Eukaryota > Viridiplantae > Streptophyta > Magnoliopsida > Fabales > Fabaceae > Senna > Senna tora. Next base: position 20,797,815 of record CM026270.1, on the reverse strand, counting down.
CTTTTAAGAAGAGGTATGTCATGCCAAGCATAGAAGGTGCCTCCACCTTCTATCCATCCCTTAGACAGTAAAAATTAATAAAGCACCAAGTCCCAGTGATAAGTTACCATGCTGAGCAAAGTGCTTCAGGATGCCTAGTGAATCCATCCCTTGGACAGTAAACATAAGTAAAGTATTAAGTCCCAGTGATAAGTTTTTCAGTTGAGCAAAGTGCTTCAGGGTACCCAGTGAATGTACCTTGGACAATAAACATAAGTATTCCCTAGCTGAGCAAAGTGCTTCAGGGTGCCCAGTGAATCCGCCCCTTTGACCGTAAATTAAGATACCTCACTTTCCCTCTCTTAATAAGTATGAGGTAGTGGAATGTGTGAGGTTATCCCCTCCCTCAGGGTCAACGCAGTGCTGACATGAGAAGCATCACGTCAAGGTCATTCCAACTTCGCGATGAAGCAACGCTCTTGGAATGGGTTTGACGTAGACACCCAATCTAGACAAGGTTGTAAATGTTGTGAAGGAGTGATTTTCATCCTCCTTTCCCGGGAACAGTCTTAGGGAGTGGCTTGGTAGGATTGAGGTGAAGGTTCTTCGTGCTTAGGCATGATCGCTCTGATAAGCTAGGTAAGGTTTTAATAATAGTAAATTTATTATCATTCTTATTGAGTTCATAACTCCCTTCTCCTAGCTAGCACGTGGAACTAAGAGCCATTGATCATTCCTTAGCCTCAGCATGTTAGCATTGACCCCTTCACATATTTGACACGTCATTAATAATTGACACCTCATACATACGTAACCGCATCCACATGCCTTATCCCACTCCCTCAACTTCAGCCCACTACTTACCTCATGTGACTTCATATTCTCCAATTTTCTTAATTTTAACCCACTACGTGACATCACTACCATGTCAAGAGACGTGCATACAGTACTCGTCTTTTTAGAACGTGACTCATTAGCCAATAACTGACTACTCCTACCCTCTACTATAAATAGACACCGCATGAGGCATTCAAAGGGAAGACTTTTTGGAGATAGAAAGATACTCTTGTGAGACACTGAAGAGAGAAACCTTCATCCAGAATTCCCAAATCCTTGAGCTCGGTAAGAACATTATTTATTTACTAACGTTAATCTCTCTTGTCTTACTTATAGCTTGCCCAAAGTGCTTCACTTCTCGCCTACTAAGTACTCCCTAGTGACTGGCTCCCGGATTGCTCTAGACCTCCAAGTTTGAACGCTCCCGTTCCCGAAACATTTTGGCGACTCCACTGGGGAGGGAGAGCAATTTGATGGAGCCTCATCCAACGACGGGCAAGACGCGTTGATAGCTAACATAGGCAAAGGCAAGAACGTAGTAGCTGATCATGTAGATTCCAGTGGGAGTCAAGGCATTCATTCATCAAAGAAAGGACAAGTGAGTATGAACGACAAAGTAGCCGGTAACCAGCTTGTCATCTCTTTAACCCTTTTGGATAGCATCGTCAAGAAGGACAAGCGAGCACGAACGACAAAGTAGCTAGTAACCAGCTTGTCATCTCTTCAACCCTTCTGGATAGGATTGTCAAGAACCAACAAGCCCTCGATGACGTTGTGGCGACACTCACAAAGAACCCGGAGAAGAACCATGATCCTTCTATGGAGTGAGAAGACTCGAGGAGAGCTTTAGATGGAATGTTCCTTGATGCGCCTACTTGCTGCAAACAATGAATCCCACCACCACAAATGGAGGACTTCATTGCCAACATCAAAAGAGAGATTTCCAAAGATCGCCACTCGAGCACCAACAAAGCGAGAGTATGTGACCAAGGAAGATGTGATAAAGTTCATGGACATCCAGAGACTAGATCGTGGCTGGCATGGACTTTTGACCACCGTACCCGGAATTGATATAATGAAAGCCATACCCTGAAGGATATCAGCCCCTGGAATCTTGTAAGTTTGATGGCTAGACGGGACACGTCAAGGAACACATCATGTGCGGCATTGATAACTTTGGCATCCAGGGCCAAGACAAGGAGCTTTGTCTATGGGAGTTCTAAAAGTCCCTCAGCATCGTGGCTGACACTGACGATCTCAGCATCCGAGGCTAGGACAAAGAGCTTTGTCTACAGGTAAAGGGTTTGACGTCCTTGGCAAAGACAAGGAGCTTTAGGAGTTCTCAGAGTCATTCATCGGAGAGGTCTACACGTTGGCGCCAAAATCTAATCCATGGAAGAGATGGTGATTGCTTTTTGGTAGATAGTTTTTTTTAGTCTCAACCTATCGTGCATGTAATGTACTTGGAACGAGTCAAGCAACACACAGGGGATGACTTGGCATTAAAACGCGAGGGAGCCATGCCAGAAGCAGACATGAGCTGATCATGCTAGCATAAAGAACTGTGTCATCCATGTGTAAATAACCTTATAGCAACAAAAGAGCAACCACCTTGAACCTCCAGCTAGCAAAGTGCAGGAAACCAACACAGAAAGATTCAATGTAGAAGTTGACTTGAAAAGACAACATCCCTCAACACGCCTAAGGTGAAGCACAAGCAAGGGATGAAAGCCAAGCAAAGTGAAGTGATGCACCTTCTGACACTCCAAGTATCTGAAGTCATTTAACACCCCTAGCATACGTACCTTTAATTTTGGCATTCTTAGCATCCAAGGCTGATCATCGCCACCCCAGCGGATAAAAGTTATGCACCTTTATATGTCATTGAGTGTACAAAGCTTATGCCCCTTTGAGTCTGTCCTTTTGTAGCTGCCAACAACAAAGATCAGAGAAGAGTTCCTTTCGTGGCTGCCACCATAACGTGTGGAATCTAGTAGAAACATTAAGATCCTTCACAAGTCACCTCTCGCTGCCAAACCTCTTAGCTAGCATCATAGCCATCACTTGCTGCACTCAATCAAGGCATCTTTAAGAGCGCAGAGTATGCTATCCTGCTTAGTCTTAAGAGAGAAACCAACACTCAGAATGACCTTCAGCTTGACGTGGCTGTCAGAATCTTCAGTAGCACCATCATCAATCCCTTCAACGCATCCTCTTGCTTGTCCTTGTTGTCGTTGCTCACACTGCGCAAGGAGGGACGTCAGGGGAAGAAAGAAGCTTGACTCCTCAACGAAATGACTTCTCCATCATCAAATTCTTCCACATCCTTGCTGTTGTCGCTCGCACTACACAATGACGAACGTTAGGGGCTTGACTCCCCGAAGGAATGGATTGCTCATTGGAATCCACGCATGTCACTGGAACCTTCGATAATGCCATCGTTGACTCCTTCCACTCATGTAATTGGAACCTTTGGTAGTGTCGTCATCAATTACTCCCATGCCTACCTCAACCTCCTGCTCGTCCTGCACTGCGTAGCTCATGCCATCATCAACTCCTTCTATGCTTATCACTTGAACCTTTAGTAGCAGCATCATTGACTCCTTCTTTGCTCGTCGCCGGAACCTTTGGTAGCACCACTGTTGACTCTTTCTACATTGCTGCCAAAATCTTCAATTGCACCATCACCGACTCCTTTTCATGCTCGCCTCAGCTTCCTACATGCCTTCGTTATGTCCGCCTTCATGGCATAGCTTCCAACGTTGAACAGCAAGAAAAGTACGCTCTGCCACCACATCAGATCCACTCTTACTGCTATTCAAAGTAGAAACGTTGCAACTGTAGCCACCATTAGGAGGAGATCTTCCCATCCTCTACAAGTAGTATGCATCCATCAAAGTAATCCTCCTAGTCTGTTTCGTCCTTGCCAACATGAACACCAACAGAGAAGAAAACCTAACAAGCCAAAAGAGAGGAGAAGAAGGAGCAAAAGCTCAAAGAGACGCTTTTGCAGAGGTAAGTATGACTACTAATCCCTGTGATATATATAAGCTTGAGTTCATAGTATCTTTTAAAATTTTAAAAAGATACTCAAGATATACATATACTAAATATATCTTAACAATTTAAAATTCGCAATATATATTAATAGGATATATATGCGTTAAGTTTTAAAACATATATTTAAGATATATAATATAGGTCATTCGGAAAAAAAAGAAGAAGAAGAAGAATGAAATAGATAAGTTACAAGATATTTGTTATTCAAAAGATATTATACATATTATTAAATATTAAATATAGCACACAACTCTAGAAAAATTTCAGATAACTTGTTCACCATATATGCACGGTTGAGATATTTTGCTTTAATTTGATTTTGTATCTTTTTATCCTATGATCTCGGTTTAACTAGTTACAGATAAGAATATATATATACAAAAATTCAAAAGCTTATGAATTTGTGACCAGCCTTTTAAATTCAAAAGATTTTAAACACAAGATAAATCTTTTAAGTCTAAGAAATTGTAAACTCATGACAATATTATTTAAATTCATTTGAATTTAGGCTGATGATCATAAGTTTTTATTTATTTATATTTAAATGCATGATAAATCATTCAGATTTAGATACATGATAAATCATTTAGATCTAAATTCATAATAAATCATTTAAGTAAAATATTATCATTCAAATTTAAGATGTTCAGAAATTTAAAGCATTTAGATAGGGTATGATAGTTCAACAGTCATGTAAATAGGTGAGGATGGTGGAGCAAAATTTTTGATACAAAATGTTAACGTATGAAGTTGCCAATAGATACTAATACGTTAATATAACTTTACACATTCAACAATGGAAATATTGAAAGTATTATCCAAGTCATAATATTATTCATAGTATCTTATGATCATCTAGTATATATTCATCGAAGCAACAAATAGAAAAAAGTATGTTAAATCTCTCAAGTAGTGAGTAATTATTTTATGCACATGTTCATGATAAATAGGTTTCTCATAAACATGTGCGGGGCCTAATGTTTCTACATAGCTTTTATTTTATTTAATTAATTATTTATTTTGATTAAATCTTATGACCTTGACGATTATGTAGAGTGGCTTCTTTTAAGAAGAGATATGTCATGCTAAGCATATAATGTGTCTCCACCTTTTATCCGTCCCTTAGACAGTAAACATTAGTAAAGCACCAAGTCCCAGTGATAAGTTACCCTGCTGAGCAAAGTGCTCTAGGGTATCTAGTGAATCCGTCCCTTGGACAGTAAACATAAGCAAAGTATTAAGTCCCAATGATAAGTTTCCCAGTTGAGCAAAGTGCTTCAGGGTCCCCAGTGAATCCGTCCCTTGGAACGTAAACATATGTATTTCCCTGCTGAGCAAAGTGCTTCAAGGTGCCTAGTGAATTCGTCCCTTGGATAGTAAACTAAGATACCTCACTTTCCCTCTCTTAATAAGTATGAGGTAGTGGAAAGTGTAAGGTTATCCCCTCCCTCAGGGTCAACGCAGTGCTGACATGAGAAGTATTACGTCAAGGTCATTCCAACTTCGCGAGGAAGCAACGCTCTTGAAATGGATTTGACGTAGGCCAAGTGCCACCCGCGACGCCCAATCTAGACAAGGTTAGGATTGTCGTGAAGGAGTGATTTTCATCCTCCTTTCCCGAGAACAGTCTTAGGGAGTGGCTTGGTAGGATTGAGGTGAAGGTTCTTCATGCTTAGGCATGATCACTTTGGTAAGCTAGGTAAGGGTTTAATATTAGTAAATTTATTATCGTTCTTATTGAGCTCATAACTCCCTTCTCCTAGCTAGCACGTGGAACTTAGAGCCATTAATCATTCCTTAACCTCAGCATGTTAGCATTGACCCCTTCACATATATGACACGTCATTAATAATTGACACCTCATACATATGTAACCACATCCACATGCCTTATCCCACTCCCTCAACTTCAGTCCACTACTTACCTCATGTGACTTCATGTTCTCCCATTTTCTTAATTTTAGCCCACTACGTGACATCACTACCACATGAAGAGACGTGCATACACTACTTGTCTTTTTAGGACGTGACTCATTAGCCAGTAACTGACTACTCCTACCCTCTACTATAAATAGACCCTATGATGCATTCAAAGGGGAGGCTTTTGGGAGATAGAAAGATACTCTTGTGAGACACTGAAGAGAGAAACCTTCATCTTGAATTCCCAAATCCTTGAGCTCGGTAAGAACATAATTTATTTACTAACGTTAATCTCTCTTGTCTTACTTACATTTTACCCAGAGTGCTTCACTTCTCGCCTACTAAGTACTTCCCAGTGACTGGCTCCCGGATTGCTCTGAACCTCCAAGTTTGAACCCCCCGTTCCCGGAACAGAGACATTCTTCTACCCGTTATACACACTACCTCCTAATATTAATAACGATTTATTAAATATCACAATAAATAAATTATCTCAGTTAGATCACGAATATCTACTTAAACCACCAGATGCACATGAAATAAGAGATATTACCTTAAGGCACCCGAGAAGGATGTTTTTCGCGCGTTCTTTTACCACAAGAACTGGGACGTAGTGGGTAGTTTAGTCACTAAAGAAATTATAAATATATTCATACAATGGCATGCCCCATGTGCATGGTGCGAAACAGTACTCTATCTTACACCCAAAGTGGAAAAATGCATGCAGACCTTTGCATTTAAGACCCATAGGCCTTTGCAAGATGCACTATAAGATACTTTCCAAGCTAATAGCAAATAGAATCAAACCAAAGCTTGCACAACTCATCTTACCTTTCCAGGGAGCTTTTCAAAAAGGGAAACAAACGGACCTTTTCATAACAGCACAAGAGATCATGCACTCGATGCACAACTCAAAATTCAAACAAGGATGGATGATTATTAAGCTAGACATTTGTAAAGCTTTTGACTCACTTTCTTGGAACTTCATATAAGAAAGATGCTACAACTTCAAAACTTTTCCCAACACTTCATCAACCTCATTCTTTCTTGCCTGAAAAACGTAAGCTACAAAAACCTTATTAATGGGAAAATCACTTCCACCTTCTCCTCAACTCGAGGAATCTGCTAGACATTTGTAAAGCTTTTGACTCACTTTCTTGGAACTTCATATAAGAAAGATGCTACAACTTCAAAACTTTTCCCAACATTCATCAACCTCATTCTTTCTTGCCTGAAAAACGTAAGCTACAAAAACCTTATTAATGGGAAAATCACTTCCACCTTCTCCTCAACTCGAGGAATCTGTTAAGGAGACCCACTGTCACCCTACCTTTTTATCCTCTCAATTGAATATCTCAACCAACTAATCCCCAATGTAGTGGATAACAAATTATGGACTCCATATACGTTCAAATCTGCCAAGCTAGCAATCTCACAGCTTATCTTTGCAGATGACATGCTACTCTTTGCCAAATCCACAAAGAAAAATGCAGAAACAATAAAAAAAAATCTTGAACACTTCTCTTCCGTTTCTGGTCTACACATCTGTCAAGAAAAGTCAAGAATCTCGTTCTCACCTACTTCCCCTGACAGCCAAAAAGACATATAGTACTAAGCATCCTTAACTTACCACGAACCAACAATCTTGGGACCTACCTCGGCTTCCCCCTCAAACCAACCTACAAGACCTCAGATTTAACCTTTATAATTGAAAAAATTCAGAAAAGAGTTCAAGGTTGGAAATGTAATCTCCTATTAAAGATAGGACGCACCCAACTTATACAATCCACAACCTCCGCCATTCCATCCTACATCATGAATGCCTTCTTTCTACCAAATAAAATCCATAAGCACCTAGACAAAATTAACTGCAACTTCTTTTGGGATCACGCGTCTACAACAAAGAAAATGCACTATATAGGCTAGGACATCATACCTAAATAAAAAAAAACTAGGAGGCATTGGAATTAGGAAAAGTGAAGTCACGAAGGCTTGTTACATGGCAAAATTAAAATGGCAACACCTCACAAATCACCCATCTATTTCCATAGAAGTATTAACCTCTAAATATGGTCAGAACTTAACAAAACGTAAATGCAACATGTCTTTTATCAGGAAAAGTCTCAGCAAAGACAAAAACATTCTCAATTCTAGACGCATATGGCAAATAGGTAATGGTGAATCCATCAACCAATTGCATGACCCTTGGTTGTATTCCTGGAACCTTTGATCACAAATATAGGACCCTCTAAATAAAAATGAAGACAAACTACTCATCTCTGACTTCACAACGTCATGGCCACCATCTACATCATTTGCACTTCCTAACAATACACAAAAAGAAATTCGTGCAACATTCATTAGCCTAAATCCTGAGGTCAACGATACAATTTCATGGAAATATTCAACACATGGTATGTTCACTGTTAAATCTGCCTATTAAGTCTACTGATACAAAGCTATGCACTACACCAAACCTACTATTTTTTTTTAATATTTTATTATGTAATTGGTGGATGTTTTACTGTTATTTTAGTTGTGTGGCAGTAGGTATGATATTTCAGCTTTAGGAAAGGGTGTACATGTCCTTAAGTCAAGGAGTTGGTAGAAACTTCTACTTTTTGTATTCATATAGCATGTTTTCTGCTATAATGAATTATTATCTCCCTTTTGCATTTCGTTTTGTTCTTCTTCTCCTTCTACATTTTTCAGAATACTTCCTACAAGTGGTATCAGAGCTGCTTGATCTTTGGGGGACTGTGTGTGAGAGAAAATAAGCAAGAAAGCCTCACTAAGAAGCCAACAACACCAGAAATCTTGAGTGATTTCTTGATGGCCACAAGCAATAATTTTTCTGCTCTTTCTCCTCCAATCTTCACTGGTGAAAACTACAATATGTGGTCAGTGAAGATGGAAGCTTATCTAAAGGGTCTGCTGCTATAGGAAGCTGTTGAATTATATTTTCAGACTTAGTTGCCAATAAATCCTACCTTGAATCAGATCAAGGCTTGTGAAGAAAAGGTCTCTAGGAAGTTTAGAGCCTTAAGTAGTCTTCATTTAGCAGTCAATGAGATTATGAGACTATTTTTGTGAGGATTATGGCATGTAAGACAACAAAAGAAGTGTGGGACAGGCTGAAGCTAGAGTTCCAAGGGAGTGAAAAGACAAAACAAATGCAGATCTTCAATCTTAGGAAGGAGTTTGAACTTCTCAGAATGAAAGAAGCTGAGAGTGTGAAGGAGTATATTGATAGAGTTATGAAAGTGGTCAATCAAGCAAGGCTTATAGGTGAGGATTTCCCGGAAAGAAGAGTGGTGTAGAAGGTTATGGTGACTTTTCCTGAAAGGTTTGAAGCTAAAATCTCCTCACTTGAAGATACTTGGGATCTAACCTAGCTTTCTCTCACTGAGCTTGTAAGTGCTCTACAAGCTGTAGAGCAAAGAAAAGCATTTAGAGAAGAGGAAAGTTCAACCGAAACTGCACTTGTTGAAACTCAAAAGGCAAAAGTGCAATATAATGATGCCAAGAAGGGTGCTTACTCAAAGAAAGACAAGGATAAGAGGTTTAACCAGAATCTTAAAGGAAAAAATAAAAAACGAAAATTTCCACCTTGTCCTCATTGTTAGAAAACAAACCATACTGAAAATTATTGTTGGTACAGGCCAGGAGTTCAATGTAGGGCCTGCAAACAGTTTGGTCATGTTGAAAAGGTTTGCTCTAAAGTTTCTGGTCAGCAAAGTCAAGCATAAGATGCCCAAGTTTCTGAAGATCATGAAATCCAAGAAGAGAAGCTCTTTGTAGCTGCAGTTGTTGAAGAATGTTGTGTTGCAACTCAAGACTCTGAAGTTTGGTTGATAGACAGTGGTTGTACTCATCATATTACAGCAAACTTGCATTACTTTAAGACTTTGGACAGAACTTATTCTTCCAAAGTAACACTTGGTGATGGGAGGCAAGCAAAAGTAAAAGGCAAGGCTGTTGTGGTTGTACAAACTTTAGCAGGTACCAAACTTATTTCAGAGGTGTTGTTTGTGCCTCACATTAGACATAATTTGCGTAGTGTTGGCCAACGACTGCATAAAAATTATTCAGTTAAGTTTAAAAACAAAGTTTGTGAAATTCTTGATCCTTCGGGTACAAAGCTTTTGTCTATCAAGGTGCATAATAGAAGCTTCAATGTTGATTGAAAGAATGATGAAATTGAAGCTCTTGTTAGCAGTGAGACTGGTTCTCATTTGTGGCACAAAAGATTAAGTCATATAAATTATGACACCTTAAAATTGCTTGAAAGAAGGAAGATAGTAGATGATTAACCTGTTGTGACTGCGGTTGCTGATGTGTGTGGTGTTTGACAACTTGGTAAGATGAGTCAAATGCCATTTCCTACAAACCAAGCCTGGAGAGCAAGTGAGAAGCTCCAGCTGGTTCACACAGATGTTTGTGGACCAATGAGTATACCTTCATATAATGGCAGCATATACTTCCTTCTATTCATTGATGATTTTTCAAGATTTTGTTGGGTGTTCTTCCTCAAGACCAAATCTAAGGGTTTTTTCAAGTTTCAAGAGTTCAAGGCTGTTGTAGAGAATCAGAGTACCAAAAAGATTAAGATTCTATGATCAGATAATGGGACTGAATATACTTCCTCTCAATTTAAATCTTTTTTGCAAAAAGCTGGGATTCATCATCAACTTACAGTCACGTATACACCTCAACAAAATGGGGTGAGTGAGAGGAAAAATAGGTCAATCATGAATATGGCGAGATGTTTGCTGTTTGAGAAAGAGTTACCCAAGAAGTTTTGGGAAGAGGCGTTTAACACTGCTATTTATCTTCAAAACAGATTGCCTACCAAGGCTATTGATGGGAAAACACCTTATGAAGCATGGTTTGGTGTTAAACCATCAATGGCTCACTTTAAAGTCTTTGGCAGCATGTGTTATGCATTTATACCAGAGGCAAAAAGAGACAAGCTGGATCAAAGAGCAAATATTGGTGTTCTTGTTGGGTATAATGCAGCTTCAAAAGGTTATAGGATTCTAAATCCTTTAACTGAAAAAATTTATGTGAGCAGAAGTGTGAAGGTAAATGAAGATTGTATTTGGGATTGGAAAGGAAAGAGTGTAGAAGCTTCAAATCAACATGTAGATGCACCACAAACTCATGATGAAGAAACTGATGAAGACCCAAGTGATGAACACTATTCTGTACAAGGCACAAGAAGTTTGCAAAACATTTATAGCAGGTGTAACATTGCTATATCAGAACCAACAACAGTAGATCAAGCTTTGCAGTCTCAAAAATGGAAAGATGCCATGAAGGAAGAAATGAACATGATTGAGAAAAATGGTACTTGGTTACTTGTGGATAGACCTAGTGACCAACAAGTAATTGGTACTAAATGGGTGTTTAAAACAAAGTTGAATCCCGATGGTTCAATCAGCAAGCATAAAGCCATATTAGTTGCAAAAGGGTACTCACAACAGCAAGGAGTTGATTTTTCAGAGAATTTCGCCCCAGTAGCTCGATTTGACACTATAAGATTACTTTTAGCCTTGGCTGCTCATAAAGGCTGGAAAGTATATCAACTTGATGTAAAATCAGCTTTTCTCAATGGTGTTCTAGAGGAAAGAATTTATATCGAGCAACCGGAGGGCTTTGTCATTGAAGATGCTGCCAAAAAAGTCTACCTATTGAAGAAGGCTCTATATGGCCTAAAACAAGCTCCTAGGGCCTGGTATGCAAGGATAGATGGTTACTTGGCTAATTTGGGATTTGAGAAAAGTGTGAATGAAGCAACTTTGTATGTGAAAACAGTAGGTGCTGATACACTAATTGTTTCTATTTATGTTGATGACATTCTTGTGATTGGAAGCAATGAGAAAGATGTGAAGGAGTTCAGATTGCAGATGGAAGTCATGTTTGAAATGAATGACTTGGAGCAAATGTGCTATTTTTTGGGAGTGGAAGTGTCTCAAGAGTCAAAGGGCATTTTTATCTCTCAAAAGAAATATGCAGCAGATCTTCTAAAAAAGTTTTCCTTGAGTGGATGCAAGTCAGTTAGCTCTCCAGCAATTCAAGGGTCGAAGCTTCAAGTTAATGGCGGGTCAGCATCTACTAATCCTTCAATTTTCAGAAGTCTAGTTGGTTCATTGTTGTATTTATCAATTACAAGGCCTGATATAATGTATGCCACCAATGTCTTATCAAGATATATGCATCTGCCTACTGAAAATCATCTCAAAGCAGCAAAGAGGGTTCTAAGGTATATTCATGGAACTATCTCATATGGAGTGTTGTTTAGGAGGAGTTCAACTATGAAGCTAATTGGATTTTCTGATAGTGATTGGGCTGGATCGTTAGAAAACTCCAAAAGCACCTCAGGATATTGTTTTTCTCTTGGAACAGGTGCTATAAGTTGGAGTTCAAAGAAACAAGAAACTGAGGCAGAGTATATGGCTGCCTCATCTTCTATTAACCAAGCTTTGTGGCTTAGGAAAATCATGAATGATTTGAGATTTAAGAAAGAAGCACCTATTGAGATCCTATGTGATAACAAATTTGCAGTTGCAATGGTTAAGAATCCAATTTTTCACGAAAGAACCAAGCATATCAAGATCAAGTATCATGCTATTAGAGATGCAGAGAAGGAAGGTGAAGTTAAAATTCTGCATTGCTCAGTTGAGGAACAAGTAGCAGACATTTTCACCAAAGGACTGCAAAAAAACAAGTTTGAAGAACTTAGAGAAAAGCTTGGTGTTGTACATAGCTATTACATCAAGGAGGAGTGAAGAAGTCTACTGATACAAAGCTATGCACTACACCAAACCTACTGTTTTTTTTTGTTCATATTTTGATTGTTGGAATTGAAATCTGGTTGGAATTCAATTCTGCATTTTCTTTATAATAGGTAGCAAATCAATTCCGATGTTTTTTCAAGGAAAATGGCAAATCTTTTCGAATTGGGGTTGAAAAGACAAATTTGCCCTCATTCTTTACCCTCCCCATTTTGTCGTGTTTTGGACTTCATCCATCATCTGCACTTCCATACCTCAATATGCTCTCTCTCTCTCTCTCGTTCAGCCTCTGTCTCTGCCCTCATCTTCTCTCTCTCGTTCACTTTGTCAATGGTGGTGGAGGGGTTGAAGCTGGCGCCGCCGAGGGTGTAGAAGGAGACGGTGGTGGAGGGGTTGAAGCTGCCGCCGCCGAGGAGTCTGTAGGAATTGGGGCTTCAATCTCGATCTAATCCAACAGTTCTGTGCCGACGCCAGTGTCTCCCTCGCCAAGTTTGACCACGGAGCCGCGACATCACGAGGACCGTCTTCCTCGTGATAAGTCGACGCAAGAGAACGCAATCTCTGCTCTGTTGAAGCTTGCAAAGCATAACGATGGGAATGAAGTGATAATGGAAAGTGGGGGTTTAACACCCATCCTTATGGTAGAGGAAGAGTTGGAGAAGATGAAGAGGGGCGGAGGAAAGAGTTGGAGAAGAAGAGGGGGCAGATGAAAGATGTAAAAAGTTTTATTTTTTTATTGTATATAATAATTAATTATTTTGAGTGAAAAGCTTTATTTGCATACCGTTGAGGGGCAGAGGAAGATTTGTTTTTTTAATAATTTATTGAGGAGTAAATTAGTCTTTTTATCTTACATTCTTTTACAAACTTTCAATTCTATTTTTTCATACCAAACACATTTTTCAATTCAAATAATTCAATTTCAATTCTATCATATCAATTCCAATTCCTACTTTAATTCAATTCCAATTCCAATTCCATACTTTTCTTCAACCAAACGTAGCCGAAATTCGAAGAAGGCTGGAATAGTTGGTAAGGTAATGGATGCGCTGCAAGCCTGCAACGTTATGGTGTTTGTGTGCGGATGTGGTGCACTGGTTCATCGTTTGAAGATCTTTAAAGATGTCAGGGTTTACTTGTTCCAATTTTTTAATATATTTAAAATTTAATTAATATATATAAAATATAATAAATAAATAACTTTTTTTATAAAAAAATTAATAAATAAATTATAACATTTCACCAAAAAAATAAAAAAAAATCATAACGTTTAAGTCAATTGGATTTTATTAGGATGAAAACCAATAATATTTAAAAAATGGAGTAAATCAATTTTTACAAGAATTCATCCAATCCATCCAATTGAGTGGATTTTGGTCGGTTTTAATTCAGTTGAATTTGTATCACACTGAATTTGCTCACCCCAACCCTCTATTGACTATAGGCGCAACCAAAAAAAAAATCATTGGCACATACACTCCCTGAGTTTCAAAATCTTGCAGACAGACCCCTTAAACTTTCAATTTGAGACACTTAATACCATTCTGTCAGACTTCTGTTCATATTCAACCATTATGTGCCACGTGAGTACATTTTATAAGAGTATTGTAGTCGTTATCTGTCACGTAAACATAATTTGTGAGGGAATTTTAGCTATTATATGCTATTTAAACATATTTTGTAAGGGTATTTTAATTATTATAATGTTATTTTAGCCATTTTAGTCATTCAATTTAGAGTTGCTAAAATATGAAATGATTAAATTATCTCTTCAAAATGTGTTTACGTGGTTAACAGCCGAATGTGGACAAAAAGATGCTAAATGCCTCAAAATGAAAGTTCATGGAATTTATCTACAAGGTTTTAAAACTCAGAATGTGTATGTGCCATGACCCAAAATTAAGGGAGTCATGATGCATTTTAACCCCAAAAAAAAAATAAAGAGAAAAAATATATGCCAGCTATAAGCAGCAAAATCGGAAGAATGTCATTTGTCAAATATCGTAATGCCAGTTTACTATATACAAATATTTTGGGTCTGTAAGACAATATTAACTTACCAGAAGCATTCTTTTTAAAGTGAGTAATCTTGCTTTATATTTTGAGTTTTTGACAAACAATTATCTGTCACTACTAAAAGCCTAAAATCGCTAGTCCTTTATAAAAAAATTTTTGGACTGCTACAATTTACGTTGGCTCAGACAAACACTTGCAGATACTGAGCAAATTCTTCAACTATGACACTTCAAAAGCGACTAAGCACCTGCCACTTCCATTTTTTAAGCCATAAATATTTTTCTTAGTGAATCAACTTCCCAACTTTAAGATTGATCCACGAGACATTGTACAGTATAACTGGTCTTCACTACCAATCACAACGTGAAATTCTGGTTTGAAGCCTGAGATTCCTCACGTTGGATCCAATTTTCGAATTAGAAGATCAGGCATGCCTTGGCTTGTCATCTCTTTCTCCATCCAATCTCTTACGGCTGAAACTCAAACCTTCCTACATCAAATTGTTACCAAATTGGCAGTATTGGCTTGGCTTGAGTTTCAAGATTCAAGTGTAAAAGGGGAGGAATGCCAAGCTTTCATTCTAGGACCACCTTAAACCATCTGTAACACTTTTATACACCCACTTGAATTGGCAGCAATAACCATGTCTGACTTTCCCCTCCAGCACACGCTCGAGACAAATTGTCCATTGTCGTCATCTGTCTCTCTCCCAGATATAGGATCCATAGATCCAAACTTGTGCGAAGTGATTGGCATGGGAAGAGATCTGTAGTAGGCATAAACCTGGAAGAAAACAATATACCATGCCTCTTTAGATTTGTATGGAAGTAAATGCTTATTCTCAAAACTTATGTAAGCCCAGACTGAACTATCTTTCTCATCAAAATTTTTTTCAATTTGTACAACTTGAAATAATGTAAGCTATACATCGCGTTAGATTTAAGATTGTCGTACTCTCATTTCTGAATGTGCAGACTGGAGAGTTAATTTTTTCACAAGTGCAATTAAAATAACGTGACATATCAAAAGAGTTTTAACTTAAAACCAATAGGGAAAACTAAAAGGATGGATAGTCCAATAACTAGAGGTAGAGGAAGACCAAAAAAAAATTATAAGAGAAATTATCATGATAGATCTAAAATATAAATAATTTAACCATAAAAATGAGCCAAAATAGAACATTGGAGTCACTTGATCCATATAGTCGATTCCATTTAGTGGGAAAAGACTTTGTTTTTGTATAGTATAACCGATGGATAAAATGTTTCATGCAGATTAATATATACCTCATTTGTTTCTGAACCACATGCTATATATCCATCAGCAACAGATAAACCCACAAAATTCTGTCAAAGCAAGAGTTGCAAGATTTCAGCTAACCAAATCAAATAAACATATATGGGTCAGTTTGATAACAATAACGAGTCAATTTTCAGGTATCAATCCTTCAGGGGTTGTTCATCACAAGCTGTGAACATGAAGATTTGGGGCAAAACAATCTGGAGTTTGTGAAATTAATATAAACATTCAGACAGAAGACCCTGAAAGATTTCAGAACATAAATTCTAGCCAACAATGAAATGTAGAACCAAACCTTCTCGTTAGTATGTCCCGAAAGGGTTAAGCTGCAAGCACTAGGGGATGAATCCACAGAAGAGGTTTTATTGAGATCCCAAATCTTTAACGTATTATCAGTAGATGCAGAAACTAGTGTTTCAGAGTCTAGGAATTTGACATAGCTCACGGCTTTATCATGGCCAACTAACACACACCAGGGACTTCTAAGATTACGAAGATCATAGCAATAGGTTATGTAATCCGCAGATCCAAAGGCCAGCAAATGAGAAGAATGAGAAGAGAATTGAACACAGCAGACGTTAGCAACATTCCTGATGGTGCCTAAACAGTTCCTCTGCAAAAAGAATTTGAATTGTATCAGTGGATCGACCAGTAGTTGAAACTCCATTTTTTGTTAGTAGCTAAAGCTCAAGTGAAGTGACAATGTGATACAAAATATGTTCACACAATGTAGAAACTCATCATCATTCAATCAGTCAGTTCACTGTTCACCAGTTCATCAGGCATCTCACTGTCTGACTGTCATATTTATCAAGCTCAGGAAAACTAGCTCAAATATTTTGACAAGCCAGCTTTCATTAAAACTTTATAAAATAAATAACAGAATGTGTTTGATATCTTCTTGATGTAAAAAAAGAAGTCATATGATTACAAGATAAAAAATTCCCCTTTCTGAGAGGTAAATTTGTAAAACTGAGAGATGCTTATGATATGATAAATTGAGACTACCAGCTTTCTAATTTTGTTGTCGTGTTTCCAGGTCTTAAAAACTGAGAGAAAACAACCATCAATTGTGTTGTAACCAGAATTTCTTTAATTATTGATGATTATCAGTCAAGCAAACTCCGGACATCCGCAGGCTTAACTGCAATCAGTACATGTGTGTCCAAGTGGGTGAGAGGAAGCTTACCTCACTGATGTTCCATAACTTCACAGAACAATCATCACTTCCACTGGCAAATTTTGTAGGGCATACTGGTGAAAAATCAACAGACCAAGCCCTCTTTCCATGTTCAGTGAACTCAGAGAACGCTTGACCTGTACTAGCATCCCATAACTGAATATGCATCAAAGTACACAATGAGATAAGTAATGCTGACAGAACATACCAATTACCAAGAAGAAATTATTATAAATTCTTTCAGACTAAATTAAGCCACTTCCCATTGACTTTGCGTGAGTGTGTGTATAGGAGGGTTGAGGGGAGGCAATGCAAGCATGTGTTTTAATAGTATTTAAGACACAAAGATGCTGATCAGTGTCTATATTGATACATGAGTATGGCTCAGGCATAGTGCAGTCACATCTGCAGAAAGATGCAGCATAGCTCCACCCACCCCCAAAATATAAACAAACAACACAAAATAAGAACAGGTAACAGGGATTATCACGTAGATTTTGTTTTATTACATTCTTTTTCCCAGAAAGAATGGTAGTTGCCATTAAACAAACCAAAAGAAAAAAAAGCATTTTCGCACTGAGCTCAGCTAAATGGATCAAGCGAAATCTTGGTAAAAAGTTTTAGCTTGCAAATATCAATTAATGATATATATTATAATGCTTATACACCTATGTATTTGCACATCTGCATGCAAGACACAATTTTAATTCAAAGTTATGACTGTTAGTGGGTGTTTTTATTTCTACTTATCTACCAAAGCATCCCTGGAATATATATTAAATTATTAATATTATTTTGTAAATAACAGCTGAATCCATGTATTAGTATATCATAACATCCTGCGTCCAGTATCAGTTTCATTGATTCCTATAGAGCTAGATAAACTAAGTTAAGAAAACAATCCACCCACATAGGAAATACATATACATCTAAACTCATAGAACAGATAAGCTTGTGTGCAACTGAGAATCAGAGAAACTAATATCCCAAAGCCAAGATACAAGCAACCTACTAATCAGCTAGTGGAAACAAGTTAGGTTCCAAAGAAGACCCACCAATCTAGAGAAAATTAATAGTGCTTCTCCACTAAGAAGCACTATGGCCCAAATATATAAGCAAACAATTTCGTAGACCATTAAAGATAAATTGTTTGATCAGAGCTGCATCTATTTCACCTAAGTAAGAAATGGATACTCATATGCAAGCCATACAAACCTTAACTGCACCATCATAGTCTGTGGAGGCTAAATAGTTCTTAATATAGTTATTCCAGCAAACACAGCTCAGCTTTGATTTGTTTGACATCTCAGCTACTGGATAATGAATATCAACAGAGTCACTGAACAGTGCATTGAACTCGAAAATCTTTATTTTCTTTGACACCCCAGCAGCAGCAAAATAATCCTCATCCCGGTCAAAGCTCAGAGAGCAGATTACATTAGCAGGATTGTTAAAATCTGCATTTCTTAGCACACCCCTGACTTCAAACTTGCTATAACGGGCATATTTGCACAATCCATCAAAGAAGATTCCCATAGGATCTATGTTTCTATGCTTTTCTTCATCTTTTCGAGCCACAAAGCAGTTCTCACGATTTCTTAGTAAATCTTTATCTGGGTGAGTTGCATAACCTGTTTCAGGAATCTGAATTTTGGATCTCATGGAAAAGTAAGCACTTTCAAGCTGGGATATGTTTTTCATCAATCTAAATTCATTCCCATTAGAGATTGGTGGTGTTGAGGGCAGCATTTCTAATTGCAAAGGTTCTTTTTTCAGAGGCATACTCTCTTTTGGACAACTTGATTCATTCTGCCAGCCAGACGAAACCAAGGATTTTCTTGAGCTGTGCCTTCTCTCCACATCTTCAATATCTGATTCCAAGCACCTAATATCTTCTACTAATTTGGAGGCATCGTTCTGCTTCTGATCTTTTAATGAGATGAGGAAATGCAACAATATCTCTGATTCTGCATCCTCCTGGTCAATACTTGATGACATATCCTCACTATACACCTCCTGCAATCCATTTATCACTTCAGATTGCAGGATTTCCCTGTTGCGCAACAGAGATTGTAAGTTCAGGACAGATCATGATAGTGGATGACTCAGATTTAAGATCCAAAGCATATTTAATTAAACCTTTCCTAGATCTGTATTCAATACCAAAAGAGTATTTTATCTTCAATATACGACTTTGTCTCAATTTGGTGCCCCATAGTTCGTTCGTCTCTTTTCAATCATTTAAAAACATTCTTGTCTTCAATATCTTCCTCATGTCAAACCAGTTAAGGGCTTGGTTGGGAGTTTTGAAGAGAGTGGGGTGGGGTAGTTATTAATGAAGTGGTGCGGAGTGGGGTGGAATGGTTCAAACAAACCATTCCATTGATTGGAAGTTTAAAAAAAATAAAGAGGGTGCTGGATAATATTACCTTTATAATGAATGAACAAAAGTATAATAAAAGAAGGTTAATAATGGAATTAAATATTATAAACAATACAAACCATCGAAAACTCCCCAATTTGGACAGGTTTGAAAATCAAGGTGTTGGATGGTTTGGAAGGGTTTTCAAACCATTCTAAACCATCCCACTCCATTACTCACTTAAACTCCCAACCAAGGGTTTATAAACCCAAACCACTCCACACCACTCTCAAACCATCCTCCCAACCAAGCCCTATTAGATAATTAATAGAGATGGGTAACATAAACAAATGTAATGCCGATATGCATGTTAAGTGTCCAAATGATAAAGAACCATACCACTTGAAGTAGCCATGGAAAAATACCATTTTGGTACTCTATCAAGGCATGTTTCAACCAGAACGAGATATTTAGTGGCCATAATAGCTTCATGTTAGGTCATGTCACCATCTTTAATAGATGTTTGTTAATGGGATTAATGTGCCAAACTGAGACCAAGTATATCTTTCAGGGACCAAAATATCAATTACTCCAAAGGTATTTCTATGAATTATATATCTGAAGTATTTATATTGAAATTAATATAAAATTTAGAGAGAGAGGTTTGTTGAAGTGAACCTGATATTAATTATGATAGACAAGATAGCATTACCTTGTTGTTGGGCGTGATGATGGCTTGGGATGTAGCAACCAAAGACAAAATCCAGCTTCCTTGGGATTTTCAGATAGGAAACATGGAGGAAGAATCCTATTTTGAAGATCTGACATTGCTGCAATACGCGCTCCTTCAGAATCAAAATGGCCAAGTAACTGAAAGAAATGACCTAAATTTATCAGTTGAATACTTGATGTTCACTTGCACTACAGAGCTATTTCGTAAGACTGATTAAGAATTAAGATAAAATAAAATAGGTCAAATAATCAAATTGGTCGCAAAAGTATGGGGTGGATTTCAAATTGGTCCTAAATGTTTCATTTGTTGCATATTGGTCATCAACATTTTCATTGTGTTTCAGATAAGTCCAATCATTACCATCTTTTATCTGTTAACGGTGACGTGGCACACCGATAGTGGTCCAGTGTTTTATTTAGTGTTTCAAATTGGTCCTAGATGTTTCACATAATGTTTCAAATTGGTCCTAGAATCAATATGCCACGTCACCATTAACGGAAAAAACTGACGGATTATAATGGCTGGACTTATTTGAAACACCATAAAAACGTACAGGACCATTGTAAAACAAATGAAACATTTAGAACCAATTTGAAATCCACCCCATACTTTTGGGACCAATTTGAGTATTTGACCAATAAAATATTATATTATAGTCATTCAAATGTCTTTCAGACGTCAAATCAAGTTGCTTTCAGCAATGCCAAGCATTCTGAAAAAATTTGAAATAAATACCCAAACAATCATTTTCATTCCATTTGAAATGAGGCAGTGATACCAATAAGACAAGTACATATGAATAAAAATCATTAAAAGATGAGGGGCCAAATGCAACGTATATCAGTAAGTGACAAGTCTAGAATCTATGGTGACAAAATGATGCAGAAGCAAGCGAAAAAGGAAATACTATAGACAATAGTGGTCAAGGCAAGCACGAACAGAAAAAGCCTGCGGGGATAATGTCAGTAATCTATTGTTTGCAATCACTGTGCAAGCACTTGATAACCATCTTTTTTTACATTGTAATGTTGATAGGGTGACACGGATGTTGATTTTTTCTCATTTTTGGTGCTTCCCATGCTCACTAAGTTATGGATCTCGAATCTCATGAGTGATAATATGGGGAGCTGCACTCAAATGGGAGGTCAGTCATTAGTGGAACTAGAAGCAACTTAATTAGGTGTAGTAATTGACTTTATCAGGAGAATTAGGTTTTTGAAAAGAAATGAGCAAAACATAACCAACGGAAGTAATCAAGACCATGCAGCAAGCTGACAAATGATAGAATTATTGCATAAAACAAAACTTAGAGTAACCTCTTCTAAAGATATAATGACATATTGAGCTAACTCAAGATCATAATCCAACTCAACCTATAGAAAAAAGAGGGGGGGGGGGGGGGGGTGAAACTCAAAATTATGGTAGATGTATACTGACAAAAAAAGATTGTGTGATTTTTGGGAGAGGGGGTGTTATTTTAAAGGAAAAATATATATCATTTAAAAAAACAAAATTCAGAAACAGCAGTTAAGCAAGAGAGCAGCCTTCCAATGAATCTACTTATTATAAAACACATCTCAATTTAAAAGAATCAACATTATTGTTACAAAAAAAACACACACACACACTACAAGCAAAATTGCATCTGAATAGTGAGAGAGAGCCAACTAGTTTACACACCTCAAAAAGAAGGACACCCAAACAGTAGATATTTGATGATCTAGTGCAACCTCCCTCAGGGCCTGTATACCATGTGTCTTCCAATCTTTCACTTACAGAAGTCAACTGCAATTGGCTCACATCAGATACACAAGGGATGCTAGACATTTTCTGAGCACCATGTTTAGAAAGTTGAATATCTTCCTCATATTTATTGCAATAATCTCGTGACCCAACTGCATTGATTTTACTATCACTAGCAGGCTGAAAATATGAGTCAGATCTTCGAGGAAACTGACTCCAACCCCTAGCAATCGTCACATTCTCATTAAATTTTTGTTTCTTTGAACATGTATCAAGAGACGGAAAAAATCCCTGCTCCGTCGCCCTTTTTCTAACTAAAGACTCCTCTAAAGGAAGAGCTTCAGAATTCACAACACTACCTATTATCTGCGTGGAAATAGGTAACCCAAGGTACATGACCTGGTTCGATGGGAGCAATTTGATATAAGATGGGCACAGGTTATGCAATGCAACTTCCTGGGAGTGAAAGCTATCAACCAGGTCAACAATTTTTCTGAATATATACAACCGTTCAGCTTTGCTTAAATTTTGGTGCTCTAGTTTCAACCATTCTCTTAAAGTCATACCATCGTAGTTAGCCCCATCAGATCTTGAAATAGCAGGACTATAAGAAGAAGACTTCTCAGTTTTGGGACCAGAGCTCAATGATACATTAGAGTCCATCCGAGCAGTACCAATCCCAACCTTCATCTGATTCTGGTCTCTACCATCAGAAGATGGACCTCTACATATAATACCCTTACCCTTCAATGTATGCTTAATAAAATACTCAGAAAATCCTGACTTGGATATCATTTTTGTTCGTATTCCTCCATGAACATCACCAGCACCTTGTTTATTTTCAGCAGTTGTCAGGTGTTCCATGACATTGCTATGATCATCACTGACTGATTTTTTAGCTAATAATTCTGGGAAAGATGTCGACCCAATATCTACCCAGGCATTAGATGCAGCCTGAACATTATTTCTGAATGCTGCATGACTAGGTGAATTTCCCACTCCTGAATCACTAAGCTGATAAAGATGCCGCCATTGATTCTGCTTATTATAAAGTCTCTCTCGATTGTTTGATGTACCAATATCTAAGCTTGAGCCATTGTAACTTTTCACAGTTAATTCTTCAACAATGAAGCCACCATCATCCAGAAAAAAGCCAGGATGTGGATGTTCTGATGTTGTTACATGGCCGATAGTTTCAACTACATTTTTACCCTGTCGAATATCGTCATATTCCCGAGGTGGGCTCCGGGAGTAGTCATCTTCAGAAGGTATCAGAATTTCTTGTGGTTTTAGCAATTTGCAGCTTTCAGGTTTTAGCGAATACTCGCCCTCTATACTCTGATGTTGTGCAGCCTCAACCACCTCCAGTGGCGTGACCTCATCAACCATGTCTTCATTCATGCTGTAAAACGACTTCATTCAGGTTGCATAACTACTGGCTCAAAGTCAGCAAGTACCACATAAATTATTCATATGCTACAGCTAGTTTTTCCACATAGCAACTTTAAGTTCTGGGCAACATATGTTGAAAATAAACAGTAAATCAAATTGATAAAGTAGTTATTATCAGTATAATAGCAAACACAAAAATGAGATAAAACATGTTATTTGCCGGACTGATGAATGAAATCACAGCAAAGATTAGAAAAGAGAAATCCCTGCGAAGAGGATGTGTCCACTGTCCAATGAAACATATTTAGCAGCAATAGAATCTCATAAGCGATTTCCCAGCTAGAGAAAATACATACACGACAAATTGACGATTAATCAAGCAATAACTAATAACCACACCAAAATCATGAAACCTGCTCTATAATTCTGCAGTTAAAGAGAGATTGCCATCTTACCAGGAAAAATCAAGAAAGCAGAGAAGAAAATAAAAAGAAACAAAAATGCTTATTCTAGAAGACAAATTGCATAGAAAGGCGGTGGCATCTTATGGGAAGGGGGCGCGGGCACAGCAAAGAAAGCGAGAGAAGGGAAAGACATACTCGGAAGAAGAAGAAGAAGACGACGAAGACGAAGACGAAGACGATACTGTGCGCAGAATTAGGAGGCGTTTCGGCGTAGGAAGTGAATGAGGAGAAATCCAAGTGAAGACAGAAGATGAGAGGATCTCTTACTTTCTGTGTGCTGTTGAGTCGGGCAGAGCAAACCCAGAATCATCAGAATGAAGATAACGGCGAAACCCGGGGTTCGTAGTAATTGGGTTCGATCCCACCGCATAAAATCTTCATCCTTAAAATTAAATGCCGTTCGTGTGTTACTGTTATAATACAGAAAACACCGTAATTTTTTCTTACTAACAATTAACACGTGATTTTCATTGAGAAAAAGAAGAAGAAAAAAAAAAACTCCCATTTTTTTTGCAGTTTTAATAAATCTGCTAATGACATTTTTATTTTTCTATTAATGACACCCCTTTTTGAGGAAAACTAGTGAATTTGACATTTTTGGATAAGAAAAAACAAATTTTATCTCCCAAAACTTTGGGTAACTACATAATATTTCAGTATTTCACTTAATTAACACATGGCACCGGCCTTCTAGAAGGTTAGGAGGATCGCAGATCAGTGACACGTGACACCACTCTCTGGCCTCGTACGTAGCTTAAACCCACGTCTTCTCACACACGCTCTTGTATTAGAGATATGGGAGACACTCAACAATTGTGGGTCAACCCACTACGAGCAAGAACGTGGGTCGACCACGTCCCTCCTTACACTTAATTAGTATAAATACCCCTCACTCGAGAGACTCAACTAAGTAAGACAGGACACATATGAACACCTCATATGAGACATAAGCCTGATCAATCACCTCATACGGTTAAGCTATCAGTGCTCACTTTCCCAAGCTGGATACATCTATCCTCTAAGCTCCAAGCAGCTCAGAGAGACTCTAGCTCTCTCTTTCATCTAAGCAAAACCTCCTACAGGTGGCTCGCCCGCCCGGAATACTCCATACACGTCCTAGCCGCACACGGCCTTTATAGGTAACACTCCTGCCTAACGGTTCCTATGGACGTATCATCCTCGAACTACATGGACTTTGATCCCTCTACAAGGGTACATAGGCACCTATGTGACCTAAAGACAAGTCCCCCAAGGTTATGACCCCTTGTGGTCCTTATTTACAATTAAGAATTGTCTGAACTGAAAATAACAGTTACATTGGCGACCACCGCGGTCCTTCTCAGACTACAATGCCTTGCACATTCTGCCGCTAAACGGCATTTTTTTTGGAGTAGGAGTATACACTTAACACTCGAAAACCCATTTTTTGTTGATTTACTCTACAGGCAGTACTTGTATGGCTAACACGAGCAGACCCCTCAAGTTGCTGCATGACCGACAGAATGTCACCAGCAACGACCAAAGCAAACGGCAACGAAGAGCACAACTCATGGTCTTTGATGGAGCAGACGACGCGACGAAAATCGACGAACCAATAACCGTCACGTCCAGCATTTCGGGCTACAAAGTCAAACGGATATTGGTAAACCTTGGATCAGCTACAGACATATTGTTCATGGAAACTCTGGAAAAATGCACAACTACGAGAATTGGCTGGTGCCAAATGCAGGAACCCTTATCGACTTCTTAGGTCAAACTGTGGAAACCTGTGGAACCTTCACAACTTGGTTCGCCCTGGGCACACCCCCGAGGGTCGATCGCACAAGGGTTAAATTCACAGTGTCAACAGCCTCATAGGCGTATAATGCCATCTTGGGTCGCTCGACTCTTAACCAACTCAAAGTGGTCGTGTCCACGGCTCACCTGACAATAAAATTCCCTACGACTGAGGGAATAGAAGAAATACAAGCCAACAAAGAAGAAGCTTACACCTGCTACTTAGCAGAGCTTCCCAAAGGAGACAAATCTGAGGATTACATCGGGAGCTCCCTCGAAGTAGTAGACCTACGTGATGAAATTCCCGGAGCTCGCCCACAGCCCACAGACGATCTCATAAATATTTACGTAGACAGAGCAAATAATAGAGAAATCCGAGTAGGTGCCCTTCTGGATCAAGCGACCCAGGACATGCCTGGGATAGACCCAGCGCTCATCTGCCACTCCCTCAACACAAAAGACGGCACCGGGGTCATCTAGAAAAAGCGGCACTTTGGCGAAGAAAGGCAGCAAACAATTAACGAAGAAGTGCAGAAGCTCTTAGACGCTGGTTTCATACGAGAATCGCAATACCCAGACTGGCTCTCCAATGTGGCTATGGTCAAAAAGGCAAATGAGAAATGGCAAATGTGCGTAGACTTTACGAACTTGAACAAGGCTTGCCCAAAAGACGCGTACCCGCTCCCTAATATAGACAAGCTGGTGGGTGGGACAGCAGGGCACCGAATGCTGAGCTTCTTGGATGCCTTCTCAGGGTACAACCAAATCCAAATGAACCCGAAGGATCAAGAAAAGACCTCCTTCATCACGGAGAGAGGCATCTTCTACTACAAAGTCATGCCCTTCGAACTGAAGAATGTAGGTGCCACCTACTAGAGGATGATGGATATAATCTTCAAAGAACAAATTGGCCGTAATCTCGAGGTTTATGTCAATGATATGGTATTCTAGTCCTTGGAGGTCGAGCAACACCTACAACATCTGTAAGAGATCTTCCTAGTTCTTCAGAGGCATAAAATGAAGCTGAACCCGACCAAATGCGCCTTCGAAGTATCGGTAGGGAAATTACTGGGCTTCATGATCACAGAAAGAGGAATTGAAGCCAACCCAAAAAAAATGCACAGCCATCCTGAACATGGGACCTCTGCTGTCAATCAAAGACATGCAAAGGTATTCTTGATAGTCATGCATTAGGAAAGCCTATCTAATGATAATATCATCCCCCCGATCGGGAACACCAATAACATGCATCAAGAGATTTTATGACATACTCAATGATCAATTGCCTTACTTGGAACAATTAATTCAAATAAATATAATCGCAATTAGAGATTCACACAATCAAGAACCCAATAAATAAATATGCATTTGAATTTTAAGAACAAGAAATCCCAAGTGCCTTAAACACATAGTCAATGATTACCGACCCGATATGAAGGATCTAGTATACTAAGTACATGCCCATTCATGGAAGAATATAATAAAATAATGACATGCGATAAGGAAGCAAAACACAATTTATAAATAAAAAAGGATGAAATACAAAAGACGAATGAATCAACAAACCCTAATGAAGGGCCATCGACTCATGCCTACACTAGTTCTTCTCGGAAACCTAAGAAGAACTCAGCCACTCATATTCTCTCTACACTCTAAGCTATACTAATATGTGAGAATCACTGAATTGATTACAACTCTAATGAAACGTCTATTTATAATGCTCTGAGAGTCCCTGTTTGATTCAGATTGGTATGGAAATAAGTGATAATTGACATGTGGTTTGACTTTTGAATTCAAACCAATTTGAATGCATCTCCAACTCCTTGTATGGCTGGACCCCGTTGTATTTTCGTTCACTTAAGTTGTTGTCCATGTCATCTGCCATGTGTGCTATGCTGCTCGCTGTGGAGAGCCAATTATGCTCGTCGTGGCAAGTGTCCTTGTACTCATTGTGGCAAGTATTTCTGCTTGCCATGGAGAATGCTTCGTTCTTTGCTTGTCTTGATCTCCTTCTAGGGGATTTCTACGAGCTCTTGCTTGGTTTCCAGTTCTTGTACTTGGAGTATATCTTCCCATTAATCCTTGTTAAGCCTGCAATACTTAACAAACATCAAACGCACCTATCCAATATTCCATGGGTTTTGCAGATATTCAAGAATATCAATAAATAGTGCATTTTATGGGCATTTTATCACATTTTTGGCTCTTACTCCTCATGTCAAAATTTTCAACCTTTTTGGTGCAAAATCTCATGTTTTTATCTATAATTTGTGCTATTTAACACCTAAAAGTTAGGTTGATTGTGGGTGCGATCACTTGCCATTATTAGGGGACTGCGCCACCTCCTTCTCGATCGTTTGGCTTCCTTTCGCCTCCCGAGTACAGAAAAGCTTAAGTGAAACCCGATAATAATCTAAATTAAGGGGCAAATCTAGGAGTTGTCGAACCCATAATTCCTCCCCAAACTTTTTCCACGCAGGATGAAGGTCCACCAAGACTTCCGGAGGAAATGACACGCCCATATGATACTCTAGCTGAGCAATGACATTCCTCATGCCATAATTTGGCAAAATAGAGAAAATCGGGCTGCTTCGCCTTCGACGACTCTTATGTTTTGCTTGTAAGCTCATCCTCTGACTCCTTAATCTGCTCCTAGAGTTCTTCATTCTCCTTTAGAAGAAGAGGAACAACTTCCTGCAAGAAGATAAACAAAGGGTTAAAGAAATTTTGAAAGTTGAGAAAAGAACAGAACGCACAAAGCATACCGCTTCCCTCTCCCATGGATACATAAGTCCAGCTAATCGCCCAGCTGCTGAGGCAAGCTCTTTTTCCATGCACCTAATCACAAATCATCCCTATACTGGTCGCCAAAATGCTGACAAGCTCAAATGCAACGATCAAGGTCAAAGAAAAAAGTCTCCCCCTTAAAACAAATACCCTCCGCAGAAAAGCAGACGGGTATCTCTTCAGGCGGCACAACACAAAAGGAATCTTGGGCAAAGGCTCAGCATCCTCTCCGTTGTTAGAAACATACCCTTCAGCCACCTTTTTCTGAAGACATTGGGTAGGAACGCCCAACGATTGCGGCACGAAAGGACCTGTGGATGCCCCCTGATTTAAGTCACATGCGATGCATAATTCTCTCGGGTCACCTCATTCGCCAAAGGTAAAGAGCATGCTTTAAGACAAGCCAGCAAGCCCATCATGTCAACTCGCTTCGAAGTTTTTTATACAGGGGGTCGCTGGGTAGCTTTCCTCTTACTCCCCCAACAGCAGACGCACGCAATCTTCCTTTCGTGCCACCCGAATCTAATCCTGTCAAGAACTTACAATCAGATAACAACAAAAATCACAAGTATCCAAAACCAAAAGCCAAGAAACTTACCAAACTTAGCGTCCATATCCTTCCAGCCCTTCAAGAAGTGATAAACTGTGTCCTCCTACTCTTCTTGAGAGAAATAAACGTCGGTAGCCAGCTTCGACCACTTAAGTGGAAATAATGGACGCCAATCCTCACTTTGTATCCACCAGGGAAAGGCGCTCGCAATAGGTACCACCTTAAAAAGGAACGCCAGCCAATCCTTAGGGTTACCGGGCAAATCAGTAATAGCAAATTCCCCCACATGCACATGAAAATGAACCCAGCCATTCTGAGAACGGACCCCGTATAAACAAAGCAAAACGTTGGGCAAGCCACCAACTTATGCCTCTGGACAACCGCTCATAGGTGCTAAGTTGTGCCCAAGCATTGGCCATCAATTGGGCCGGGCACACATTCAAAATATTCAACATCGCAACAACAAAAGGTGAAAAGGGCGAAATAACGCCAGCGCAAAAGGGAACGTATTTGTGTAATACAAAATGAATACCATCGGATCAAGTAACGGTGTCGTTAGGTTCCATGGCATTGATCCGAAATCCTTCACAGCCGGCAGGCTCAAAACGACCCTCCCAAACCTCTCTGATGGCAAAACTAGATAATATGGAGGAAGCCCTGATTTGCTCAATTTCTAGTATGGCATCAATAGACCCTTACTCTAGCTCCGAAGAATACCAATTCGGGGAAACCTTGGTAGGAAACTCCACCGACGAGGGATCTCCACCCTCTCCAGCTAGAACGCACCAAAGGTCAACAGAATCCCTCTAAAGAGCTAGAGAATCTACCCTTTTCTGGGTCCTGGCCTCCGCAATATTTCTCGCTATATCCTCCACTTGAGGATCCATTCCCCCACGGGGAGCAACAATAGAAGAAGAAGAAGAAGAAGAAGAAGAAGAAGAAGAAGAAGAAGAAGAAGAAGCCATGGATGACAAGAAAACACGAAGAGTAAGAAGGAGAATAAGGGAAAGAGAAGTGGAGCAAAGGAACCGCATAACCCACAATAAAACAGAGAGATAGAAAGACATAGAGTTACAAATAATAAAAGACCCAAAAACCCTCGACTGTTCAAAACGTCTCAAAAGACCTCCAATGGCAAAATCGGAAACACACACCGCACGTGTAAAATCCCAATAACGATGTCTCCTCGGAAAGACACGAGTGACTGACAGAAGGAAGGCATTGCGACTCTTGAAAAACTTGTTAAGAAAGCCAAGCAATAACCAATAAGATTAAGACGCGTGTCCTGCCAAACTCCCGACAAAAGTTCTCGAAGAATCAGAAAAGCCTCTTGAAAGCTTAGCGCGTCCCCAAAGTTCAAACCTTTGGGCGAGTCAATCAAACATCAAAAGTTCACGCACTAAGGTCAAGCCAGTTCGCTCCAAATCCTCTGTGTGCCCAAATGCTCTAAGTTTATCTGAAAGACACTAGTAAAGCCCAAACTAAGCGGGTCTTGTTAACTTAAGTCCACGAGCGCACAACACCCATAGACTTAGGGGACTTATGTTAATACCGAATATTCCCTTTACACGTTGCAGCACAACATCGGCCTTAGCAAGGCACAAACCCACATCCCTCGACATTCCCCCATTAAGGGGACTTGGGATGCCCACAATAACCGTCCTTAAAGAGGCTATAAAAAGACCCTCACACAAAGAAAAAATGGACACAAGCACTTTCATTAGTACCTACTCTAATCTTTGCAACTACCACTAGCAATCTCGCCATCTTTACACGCCAGTTCTTCATCACCAGCAACGATACACCATAAGTTAGCTCGTCTGTCCGCATACACGTCCTAGCCACACATGGCATTTATAGGTAAGATCCATGTCTAACGACTCCCATGGACGTATCTATAACAAACTACATGGACTTTGATCTCTCATAAGGATACGTAAGCACCTAGGTCTCTACCTAAGGATAAGTCCCCTAAGGCAACAACCCCTTGCAGTCCTCTATCGTTATCACATATTCTACCATGTCAAAACTAAATATAACACGTTTAGTTGTTGGACACATATCTTACATTCAGACTCTTCGAAATGTGGCGGGAATCGCTCTTTATCGCTACGGAGAGACCGAGTTACTGAGAGAAATGTCTCTCCGTTTCTGGCAAAACCCCTTCTCAATCTACATACCCTTGTCCTTCGCCTTCTCATATTGCTGATGTTTCAAACTCACTCTTCCACAGTGAGTCCTCGTTCTCTTTCTCTGTGTGGACTTAACAACTAAAATCAATGAGAATCAACGATTAGAAAATATTATATAATGATTAATGAGATATTAATTAATTAGTAATAAACTACTATGTGAATGCCATCAAAGAGCAAGAAGAAGAAGAGAAGGAGGAGGAAATTGAAAAAAAAAAGTGTAGGGACTAAAATGAAAGTTTTGAGATTAAAGAAGGGGTGAAAGTATACTTTTTGAAAAGTTTTCATCATGTCACGTCAGCATTTAACGATTTAAGTTAACGATATTACACAAAAAGACCAATTTAGAATAAGTCGCAAATATAATGGACTAATTTAGAACTTTTAAAACATAAAGGATCAATATAGAACTAGTGGGAAACATAGAGAACCAAAATGGAGTTTTAGCCTATCTTCAAAGTCTCCTATTCCCTTCTCGTCCTTAATCCTTAATCCAAACATACCCTTAGGGTTTATTTTTGAACTAAAAGAGGAAAGAAAGGGAAGTAATTAGATGAAAAGGGAGGTGAAGGAAATGTTAACCTTTCATATGTCCTCATCTTGTTTAGGTGTTGATACCTCTTGCAAAATACTTCAATTGGGAGTATCTTGAATTTGTGAAGAGGAAGATTAAGGAATGATATTCTATTATCTTTTGTGATTTTTGTTTTTGTCATGGACAATTCCGTTGGTAAATAAAGGAACCGCAAGAGGTTTTGGCATGAGGGGACTTGTCCTTAGGTGAAGACCTAGGTGCCTACATACCCTTGTTAAGGGATCAAAGTCCATGTAATTTGAAGAAGAGACGTCCATGGGAGCCGTTAGGCTAAGGATTCACTTGTGGTCGCCATGTGCGGCTAGGATGTGTAGTAGCTCCGGGCAGGCGAGCCGCCTGTTGAAGGTAACGTGAGTTAAAGTTAATGGTGGGAGTCTCCGGGGAGATATAATTTCTTTGAGTGCACTGTGTTGTTCTTACTGTGATTAACCTGTCCCTCGATTCACCCAGGTGAGGGTTATTTTTATTTAGAGGGGAGAAGGACGTGGTCGCCCCACGTTCTTATGACCAGTCCATGCCCCATGTTTCGATACTTGCCCCACGTCTCTTGTGCAGGAGTGCTCAAGAGAGACGTGGGTGTGTAGCATGTTTGCGGCCAGCGGATGGTGACACGTGTCGTTTATCCGGGTTCAGTTAAGTTTCTAGAAGCTTAGGGCCACGTGTTACGAAGAGTAGATATTATGTAACCACACAAGTCCCCAAGTCTAAGGGTGTTAAACGCCCCGTGGACTTAAAACGCAACCCGCCGTGGAGGCTCTAATCGAGGGGTGTTTTAGATGGGGACGTCTGCACCTATCCTTGGAGGTGGAGTTGAAATCTTCGCTTAATTGGGGGAAGCGCTATGTGGCATGACAGTATTGCCATCCCTTGGGTTTTCGTGCAATTTTCTGGAAAGTCCAAATTTTATCTCTCATTGATTGCCTGCATGTTTTCAATAAGGTGTCATCATTAGTCTTTTCCTCGTGATTTCCATATTTGCCCTTGGACCTTATGAGAGG
This sequence comes from Senna tora, assembly GCA_014851425.1. Classification (NCBI taxonomy): domain Eukaryota; kingdom Viridiplantae; phylum Streptophyta; class Magnoliopsida; order Fabales; family Fabaceae; genus Senna; species Senna tora. The sequence goes on along the minus strand of CM026270.1, from coordinate 20,765,136 downwards.
CTTTAGTGCTTCCAGGGGCATTTAAGTCTGGTTAGGTTGCAGCTTTGTAGACTTGAGACTCGGGGATCTGAACCATTGCTTCTTGACACGTGCTGCTTTGGAAACGTTGTGGAAATCGATTTTATATCTGTGTGGATGTAGGTTTGTCATCTTTTCATTGCGAAGCCCGAGGGTGGTTCTGATTTAAATCGTCGTGCCTTCTAGCTCTTATAAATACCCTCCAGATTAAGATTTGTCATCTTTGATTTCTTCGATTTCTTGCTTATGCTTCATCTTCTTCGTACCCTCTGCTTTGTCTTCTTCGTCCTTCTTTGAGATTTCTTCCGCTATTTGAGATTTCTTCCAGTATTCCCTCATGGCCCACGATGATGCAAGTAAGTTCTCCTTTTCCTCTCTTCTTCGTCTTTATTATTTAGGATTTCTTTTGCTAATTTCTTGGGTTTCTTTTCACAGCATTGTACCCTTTTTCTTATGATGATTTGGAGGATTTATCGCCTCCTCCTCCTCCTCTAAGTCAAACTAAGGTTGATGGTGAGAGCAAGGGAAAAGAGATGTTGCGAAGTTCTTCTCCTAATCAAGATAGGTTTACTGGAGTTCGTATTGGGAAGGAAGGAGGATCAAAAGGAGATAGGAGGAAAGAGGGAAAAAAAGGTGCTTCTCCAGGCCGTGGCAAGGTTGCCAGAGATCGTGACCAACAGAAAGAAGGGAGGCAAGAAGGGAGGAAAGAAGGAAGGCAAGAGGTGAATCCGAAGGGGAAAGAGAGAAAGCTAAAAAATGTGGTGGGAAAGACTTTCGTCCTTCTACTCGAGGCCCTCCGTTGCCGAGGGATCACCTGAAGAAAATTGCTGCTCTTTCATCAGTGAGAAGTACCTCGACAACTCTAGAATAGAATGTTCGCTCGCCTTTAAAGGTAGTATTGTCAAGCGTAACTTCTCAGGTGTTGCCTGACTCTACAGTCGAGTGCAGTGTGGAGGAGCCCGTGAGTAAAAGAGCTCGTGTGGAGAGTGATACGTCCACGGGGCGGTCGACCGGGCTGAGGCTCCTGCTGAAAAGGTTGAGGCTCCACTGAAAAAGAGGCTGAGGCTCCTGCCATAAAAGAGGATAAGGATCCTACTCAAGGAGAGAATGTAGTGGTGAGTCAAATTGCAGAAACTACAGAGTTAGAAGGTGCTGGGGCACGCTCGCAAAATTTCGGGGTGGCTGATCCTGGGGGGCGTCTTCTTTCATTATGGTAGCTCTCAGCAGGAGCTTCCTAGTAAACATGGATGAAAGATTTTCTAGGGCACGATACATGAGTGCCAAGGAACTTTCTGTTCGGGGATTTGGTAGGGCTACTGATGCCTTTGCCGATTTTCATCAACCAGTGTTGTCATGAGAAACCCAAGTTGTAGGTTTCTATGTCTTGTCTTTTACACAATATTTGCAATGTTTGGGATTTTTGACATGTTGTTTAGCAGGTTGCTCTTCGTAAGGAGCAGCATGAGTTTACTACTAGCCTTCAAACCAAGACAATGTTCTCCAGCACACCTAGCATCGATATGAGGAAGCGCGCGAGTATTTGGCTGCCAAGAAGAAAGAGTGCAAGGGGTTGGAGCGTGAGTTAAAGTCTCTGACCCACTATGAAGACCGCGCCTTCGACGAGCTTTGTGGAGTCGCCACCAAGTTTTCCATTAAAACTTGTAAAACGAAAATAGTTCAAAATTTAAGTAAAAGTGTTTTTAAAAGAATTTAGGTTCGGGAGTCTACTTGAGATGAGGGGAAGGTGTTAGGCACCCCTCTTCTCATGTCCAAAGACGATTACCCCAAAAACTAATATTTAAATTGTTTGGCCTTAAAAGAGTTGAAAAGTCACAGAAAACATAGAAGAAGACAAAGACGGACTTGACCTAGGATAAGAGCCTAAGGCCTACGTACCCTCCAAGAGGGATCAAAGTCCACGTAGTTCTTGAAGGCACGCATGTGTGTGTGGGGGGACGCTCATCAAGCAAAGGCTCATATGGCATCCTCGTGCAATGTCCCTAAAGAGACAAAGGCCCCTCGGCACCTATCTACCATGCATTTACATTCAAACAATTAACAAGACAAGAAAAGTGTGTGTGTGGTGCTCATCAGGCAACGCGCCCAGATGGCGTGAAGACTAGTACATCTATAGAAGCAAAGGCTCCTTGGTGGCACTAGGGTTACACATGTTAACATAAAAAAAGAATTTTAATGAAAGATATAAAGAAGGGCATAAAACACAGAGGAGGGCTTTTCTGCCTTTGAAAGGAAGGGGATCGCGACCTATTTACAGGATAGGACGTGACCCACGATCTCGAACTCAGGTCCCAAGGTCAGTGATGAGTCAGGGGGTCGCGACCCATTATAGGATAGTTCGCTACCCCTGTATCAGTGAGGAGTCAGGGTTCGCGACCCATTACAGGATAGGTTGCGACCCATGCATCAATTTCTAGAAAAATGCAAGCAGATACGACACAGCAGATAAATGGTGCTCAATATTTAGAAAAGGGTCGCAACCCCTGCACCAGGAGGTCGCGACCCACTTATCATATCAGAGAAAAGTGAAGGTTTTGGGGGCTTTAGACCCTAGATCTAGGATGTGGAAGGGATCTCAGTCAACTCTCATGGTGGCTCAGAGCCTAGCTCCAATCCTTTAGATCCCAATGAATTAAAATAAAATTGAAGTAAAGGATGAGGATAAGGTGGGAAGTGTGAAATGAAAGAATGGGCAAGAAGTTACCTCAGAGTTCTCTTGCCATTCCGGCATTCTTTCAGTCTCTAAAATTTCGTCCCCATGAAAAGTGATGGGACTCACTATTCATAGTGAGCTCCATGGGACATAAAAAAGGAAAATTGAATCTGAGCATTAATAAGCATTAATGAGCTAGGGGTCGCGACCCCTCTTGATTCGGTAATCAATGGGGGAGGAAATCGCGCAAATTGCGATTTTCGGGGGGGGGGGGGGGGTTGCATCCCATAAACCATGTGGTTGCAACCCATAAGCCCAAATTTATGGGTAGGGGAAGAACCAGAGAAAAAGTGGGAGAAAATTTGATGTTTTTTTTAAATTTTCAGAGTCGTTGCGACCCCTAAATAGGGGGGTCGCAACCCCTTCTTTTTGGAGCCTTTTTCTTGCCCTCCTGGTGTCTGATTTGCGCCAAGTTTATGTCCATTTTCAAGGATTTTTTGTCCTCTACGCAACAGAAAAAGTATCAAAGCCAAAAGACTTCATATGAAAATCCAGTGATCGAATCTTCATCTAATGCCAAAATTTCACCCTCAAATGAGTCTTATTTTGTCTTTTGCTTTGACACTCAACCGGACTTATCTTCTCTAGGTCCTTTCCTTCTCAGAATTCTTGGGATTGTGGGTTCACTCTACTTGCGACCCTATTCATTTATTAAAAAAAAGTCCAAAAAAATAGGGTGTCTACAGATTCCCCTCTTTACTTGTCTTTCTCTCGAATGCTCTATTGAGAAGGGTAAGCATAACTCACAAAAAAAGAGAGGGAGGAAACAAGTAAAGACAAAAATATAATCCTATTTTGTTTGAGAGTCAAAATTGTGTAAAATCAATCAACAAACAATGCCTAGAATAATGCAAGTATAACCCTAAGAAATCTAAGACACATTTCAGAAAACAAAAACCTACTTGACCAACAATGCTATTGTTCTTCATCATTCTTGTCTCCATCGTCCAACATGCCCACTTGAGGGTGGTTATGATGGGTTTAGCTTATGGGATATGGGCACCTTTTCCATTGCGAGAAGCCATAGCATTGCTGGCCAGGGAATGACTAATTGGTGCTAAAACACTAAGAAAATCTACCCAATTATGCATCCTGAAAGCGAAAATTAAATGTGGAACACAATCATATATTTCTTGTAAGGCTGGAAAAGAATGGAAAAACTAGTATTCCCTAGTTGGCGCCAAGGGAAATGTCATAGAATGAACAAAAGACGAATAGAGTCCCGAGGCATATGGCCATACAAGGGATAACAATGAAATTTGAGATGACACTCCATGCACGAAGGGATACTTTTTGAAAATAGGTTCTTGCTTCTCGGTCTGGGCTGGGCTTTCACAGGTAGAAAACATTTTTGGAAATAAGTTCCCTGCTTCCCAGTCTGGGCTGGGTTTCCACAGGTGATTAAAAAGATTTTCCTGCTTCCCAGATTGCTTGGAATTTATAGGCGATTAAAAGATTTTCCTGCTTCCCAGCTTGCCTAGACTTTACAACTGATTAAAAATATTTTCCTACTTCCCAGCTTGCCTAGACTTCGTAGGTGATTAAAAGATTTCCCCTGCTTCCATCTTGCCTGGACTTCACAGGTGATTAAATATATTTTCCTACTTCCCAACTTGCCTAGACTTCGTAGGTGATTAAAAGATTTCCCCTGTTTCCCAGCTTACCTGGACTTCACAGGTGAAGAACGCTTTTAAAAATAAGTACCCTGCTTCCTAATCTTGGCTAGACTTTCATAGGTGATTAAAATATTTTCCTACCTCCTAGCTTGCCTAGACTTCGTAGGTGATTAAAAAGGTTTCCCTGCTTCCCAACTTGCTTGGATTTCACAGGTAGAGAAAACAAGTTCCCTGCTTCCCAGTATGGGGTGGGTTTCCACAGGTGATTAAAAAGATTTTCCTATTTCACAAATTGCTTGGACTTCACAGGTGATTAAAATATTTTTCTGCTTGCCAGATTGGTTGGACTTCGCAGGTGATTAAAAGATTTTCCTGCTTCCCAGCTTAACTGGACTTTGCAGGTGATTTGGAAGATTTCCCCTGCTTCCTAACTTGCCTGGACTTCATAGGTGATTAAGAAGATTCCCCAGCTTCCCAACTTGCTTGGCGTTGACAGGTGATTAAAAAGATTTCCCCTCCTTCCCAGCTCACCTGGAGTTCATAGGTGATTAAAAAGATTCCCCTGCTTCTCAACTTGCTTGGACTTCACAGGTTATTAAAAAGATCCTCTGCTTCTCAACTTGCTTGGACTTCAAAAGTGATTAAAAAGATTTCCCCTGCTTCCCAGCTTGCCTGGACTTCACAGGTGATTAAAAAAATTTTCCTACTTCCCAGTATGCCTGGGCATCACAGGTGATTAAAAATTTTCCTGCTTCCCAGTATGCCTGGGCATCACAGGTGATTAACAAGATTTTCCTGCTTCCCAGTATGCCTGGGTATCACAGGTGATTAAAAATTTTCCTACTTTCCAGTATGCCTGGGCATCACAGGTGATTAACAAGATTTTCCTGCTTCCTAGTATGCCTAAGTATCACAGGTTATTAAATATTTTCCTGCTTCCCAGTATGTCTGGGCATCACAGGTCATTAACAAGACTTTCTTGCTTCCCAGTATGCCTGGGTATCACAGGGAATTTGAAAATTTTTCCTGCTTCCCAGTATGCCTGGGTGGCATAGGAGATTAAAAATTTTCCTGTTTTTTAAACTTTCTTAGGTTAAACATGTCTAAAAATCATGGAAAACATGTATTTCCTCCTTTTCGAACTTGCTTGGGTTTAATAGGTCTAAAAATCAAGGAAAACATGCATTTCCTGCTTTTCCAACTTTCTTGGGTTTAGCACGTGATAAAAAGATTTATGTAAAACATACATTTCCTATTGTTCCAACTTTCTTGGGTTTAGCAGGTCTAAATAGATTTTCTTGTTGTTCCAACTTACTTGGGTTTAGCATGTGTAAAAACCATGTAAAACATATGTTTCCTGCTTTTCCAACTTGCTTGGGTTTAACAGGTGTAAAAATCATGCAAAACATATGTTTCCTGCTTTTTCAACTTGCTTGGATTTAGTAGATCCAAAAGATTATGTAAAACATTGTTTTTCTTGCTTTTCCAACTTGCTTAGGTTTAGCAGGTGACAAGGAATCTCCTGCTACCCTAACTTACTTGGGTTTAGCAGGTTCAAAAGACTTATGCAAAACATGTTTTTGCTGCTCTTCCAACTTTCTTGGGTTTAGCAGGTCAAATATGTCTTGCTTGCTTCTCCAACTTCCTTGGGTTTAGCAGGTCTTAAAAATATGCCAAATATGTTTTGCCTGCTTTTCTTGGGATTAGGAGGGCATAAAAATATGCCAAACATGTTTTTCCTACTTTTCCAACTTGCTTGGGTTTAGCAGGTGATAAAACGATTTATGCAAATGCATATGTGGATCATGGAAACCATATGGCTATAAGTGCAACAATCATGCCAAATTGAAACATGAATGTAAAAATCATGGGTATTACGTGGTCATCGCACAATAATCACTTGAGGACTTATGGAAGTATCCATGCAAATGTCATGCAAATGGATGCACATGCAAATGTAGCAATAATACTAATAAATTAATCAATTCACATGTGAAGACAATGTCCAGTGAAACAAGTCAAGGATACACATGCAAAGATAATGAACATATGTAGACATAGTGATAACACGAGCAGATAAGAGACATTCATACAAACATGGTCCAAAACATGACTTTATTTTTTTTTTTTTATTTATTTGATTTTCTTTTTTTATGAGACTTAAAAGGTAAAATGGAAACAACATTTGGGGGTACTCATGCCCCGACACTTTGAGAGGAAATGATTCCCAGTCTACTTTGGGAAATAATGTTGTAAGCGCATTGAGATCCTGATGACCAAAAAGATGATTCCCCAGTCCATCGACAGAAGAATTGAGGAATATTCAGGGCACTAGAGACCCTAAACAGACATAAGCATATTTTGGGACACCAGAATCCCAACACTAGATGTGGAGGGAACGATTCCCTAGTCCGCAAACAGGGGAGTTAAGAGAGAACTTGGGACATAAGAATCCCAAGATAAGCAGAGAGATGTATGTTTTGGGATACTTTGATCCCAATACTAAGAACAAGATGATTCCCCGTTAATGTGCGGGGATTAAGACTGCATTCAGGAGAAGGGGATTCCCCGGTCAAGAGATTGAGACATGATGATTGTCTGTAAAAACTACTATCCTAATAATAATAAGGAAAGCGAAGATAAACAAAGGTAAACATCATTTGATCACATCTTAATTTTTGAAAATCATGTGACGAGGATTAAAGATGCTTTAGTTTAGACCAAGCCGTCAAAAGCCGAGTAAGAAAATCTCATATCTTATTTAGAAATTTATCTTGATTCTGAGTATAGAATACTAATCAATCACTTCCTCTTCTTTCAATATTAACTTGGTCTTGACCATTGAAGATCAAGTAAAGAAGTAAATCAATACTTTGGTTTCAATTAGTGAGAACCCAAAGTAAGAATAGCATTGTCGAAGTGACTTGTTTTCGATTCTCAAAATCAAGCATCGTTTCTCCCTCATATTTTAATTTTAAGAAATTTATATGCAAATGTGATGTACAAACTCAATCCAGGTTAGAACGAGATCACCAAACAGTTTAAAATGCCCTGCCTAAAATGATAGTCCAATAAAGAAAGATTAATCAAATTTATCTTGGGACTAATGTAAAATGTCTATATGATACACATGTGGAAAAGGAAAAATCCATTAGAAGAATGAACTCCTATTAAGAAAGAATGGTCATGGCATTTGAAATGAGTCGTCCTAAGTGATAACATTTACCTTCTGACTGATAATAACAAGATACAATATATATGCATACAAAATCTCCCAAAAAATGACCACAACGGGGATTGGGTGCTCGATGGATAGAAAGTTTCCTCAGTTTTATTTGTGGCTAAATTTGGCCAGAGAACTAAGGGATCCACTTTTCTCACAAGATCTTGGCTTAATATTTCCCAGGGGAAGTTTATTTCATTCCTTGATTGCTAAGATCGAAGTGTTTCTCTCATATTATTTTATTTAGCCCTACACCAAACATTTGAATTTGCTATAGCAATGAGGACTTTGTAAGCTTGTAACGTGGCCTTAGAGTTGTCAGGCACATTAAATGAAAGGACAATGGGCTCAAAACTTTATAACCCTTACCCAACTCCTCCTTTTGATAAACTTTTGCTCCTGTTTATCAACTCACTATATACTAGGGTTGATTTGTCAAAAGGACTCTAAAGATTTGTAACGTGGCCAAATGAGTGTAAGATGTGGGCTCATGAAACTAAAGGGAAAAAGGCCCAAAAATATTGTGGAAACATAATGAGGATTCTCTGAACTAAAACTGCTTTAAAATCCATAAGCTTTGGCATTGGAGGCCAACAAGGTCTTTTCATTGATCAACGGGTCTGAACATCCACCCTTGTGGGGTAAGTGCCCAAGCCTTAACTAAATATGAGAATCCTCGTTGACTCCTAAAGTCATATTTTTTCCCCTCTTTTCTTCTTTTTATTTTCTTCATTGTCGTCTTTTTTTATTGACGTTTCTCCGCTTCTCTCTTTTTATTCCTTCTTCTTTCTTCTTTTCTCTTTCTTTTTTCCATTTTAGGTAAGACTCTTATCATGAGCTAAAATTGTATGTGAGATATCAATATTATTCCCCAGGGTTTACTTTAATGTTGGGTATGTTGAAAGATATATGCCTGCAAGCACAAAGTGGCTGACAATGGATAGTGGCCTTTGGATAAATGAAAGAAACTGTTCCTTTTGACAATTGATTCTCTAGCATAGACAATGTTGAAAGACTACCTATCCCCAGGTGATCATTGACTAGGTTTGGACTTTGAAAACTCCACTCCTGGCCCAAATGGAGTGACTAGAGGTAATCTTCATTGTGTTTGGGGAAAACCAAGAAATGCCTCATATCCTTGATATAGCCAATTCATTTGCTTTTATTAAGGGAACTTTCCTTATTTTTATTTCTCTTCTTCTTCTTTTTTATTTTTTTTATATTTCGGAAAACATAGCTAAGTCTGAGGCATGCAGAGCGAGTGGCCATTCTCAAGAGACTCATGACTATGCATATATGTGGTATCTTCTTTTATCAATCAAGTTAATTGCAAATGTTGCATCAAATTAGACGAGGATTCCGAACATACGAATGCCCGAGGAACACATGAATAAGAATGAGAGAAAAACTAGAATGAAGAACATGGAGTAAATGAATGACGATTACTAATGGAAAAGATATTTCAATTTAGTCCTAAAATAAGTGCGACAAAGTACATTTGAAAAAGATATTAAGGCATTTCAAACTATTTCATGTCATTCACTCCAACATTTTCTAATCAAGCTTGTCGTATTTTACCCTCTTTGCGTATCTACCCTCAAACTCAGGAGTTGGGGTGATTTCTCTAGCACCTCCTTTCTGAATCTTATTGTTCCTCATTAATATCTGAACCTTGGCTCGAAAAATGCTACATGTCTCAATCGAATGACCAGGCGCATTTGTGTGGTACTCACATGAAAGTTCTAGCTTATACCATCTGGGGTATGGAAGTGTTAACGGAACCATGGGTTTCGGGGTTATAATCCCTTGATCCAATAACTGCCCGAACATTTCTAGTTGAGACATTCCAGAATCCGGGAAAGGTTTTCTACCCATTGGATTTCTGGCCCCTCTTTTCCTCTTCTTGCTATGGCTAGGCCCTTGATAAACCAATACCTTAGCATTCTGGGTATGCTTCTGTCGGGTACCCTCAGCTTGATTCACAACTGTATTAGAGGGAGATAGGTGAGGCTCATATGGGTGAATGGAGATACACGATGTCGATGATGAAGGGGAGCAGGTTGAGGGAATAGTAGGGACATTTAAAAGTTTGATGGGCTTTTGGTATTCTGGTAGTGGTGGGAGATATGGAACATCTAAGAACAAAGGTGAGATTTTGTAGGTATGCAAGGACCACAGACAAGGCTGATGTGTTTAAAGTAATGGGCACAGGCTGGTTAAGACGGTTGACGAATGATGTTGGGTCATCGCGGACCTCCCTTCCTCACATAGTATTGAGTTGACTTCCAATAAGAGGGGCCATGTGCCCTTCTTGGGTTTCGAAATCTATATCTTCCCCTATAGTGAACAATTGGGATAAGTCCTCGAAGGGAACGAAAAGCATGAAGTCACAAAGATGATCTTTGAGAGATCTCAGAAAATAACGGCATACCTCCTGCTCAGTCATGGGGGGTTGAACGTCTATCACATTTGCTTCCATCTCTGTGCATACTCACGAAACGATTCCCCAGTTTTTCGACTCACCTTCTATATCAGTTCACGAGTGAGTTCTATATCTTGCTATGCCTAAACTGTTTTAGGAATGCTTGGACCATATTGTGCTAAGACCTCAAGCTTTCTTTACCAAGGCGTATGTACCATTGGAATGCAAACCCCGTGAGGCTGAAATGGAAATGCGCGAGAAAAAGCTTCTCGTTTTGGCCCCACTTCCCCATGCTCAAGCAATAAGCTTTAAGATGAAACTTCGGGTTGGTAGTTCCATCATACTTGACAAAATCAAGAATTTTGAATCTAGCGGGGATTTCCACTTGAGGGAATACACAAAGGTCCTCTAAATCCCAAACCACAGGGAAATTTTCCCCAGATTTCCACAAAGGGGTCACCTCTCCTTGCACCAATTTTCCTAGTTCGAATTTAGTCATGTTTAGCTACAAAACAGAAGACTAGTAAGAGCTTAACAATCTTAGTAAATTCGACGAAGGATAATCGGCGACCCTCACTAGAGGGCAATGATTTACTTCCTGCAAAAAGATTTAAAGGCATACATTATTCACGTAATGTGATCCCTTTTGGCAAATTAGTGTTAGACTTAGCATCCAAATCCCCTTGATTCTCTGAGTAAACAAAAGGTCATACCGAGAAGCCTAGGTTGATCACTATGTTAAAGAAACAAAGGCTTCTCACTCTAGCATCATCGTAACACCCCTTTTTCTTACTGAAATTGCTTGATTAAATATTGATTAGCTCATTGAAATGTAACAGAAGCCTCTAGCGCATGAGATAGCTGTTGTAATAGAAAATTATTTCATTCCCTTAATATTCAAATTGCAGTACATAAAGTTCTCTTTATTACAACGAAACTTTTTTTTTGAAGTAAACTTCCTAACTCTACTGACAATGAAAGTAAGATAGTGGGGCCTAAACCATATTGGTTGCCACAGAGGATCCTACATTATTTTCGAATCGCCCTATGCTTTTGAGTTGTCTGTCTCATCCTCGACTTGGGCTTTCCCATTTGTCGTGATTTGTCGGCTTGTAACCTGGTCTCCTAAAGCCTTTAAATCAGCCATCAAATTCTGCATCTGAGATTGTTTTTCTGCAAGCTGGAGGCGGTATGTTTCATTCTCCTTGCGGAGCTCTAGCTCCCTTCTTTCCATCATAGTCATTTTATCCTTAAGCCTCTGTCCTTCCCCTCTTAAGCCCAGGTTTTCTTCCTTCAGTTGAAAGTTCTCTTCCTTAACTCAAAGTTCTTTTCTTTTAACTCCAGGTTCTTCTCCTTAAGCTTTTGATCATCCCTTTTTGGGTCCCATTTCTTCGTGTCCTCAGCTCTTGGGGTCCCCTTGACTCCCTCTTTCTTGATAGCAGGCCCTTGCAGACTGATCCACCCAGCATCCAACAAGGACGACACATGATTCTTGAACTGCTCACATGATTCGATGGAATGCCCTAGAGTGCCCCAATGATAGGCATAAGTTAGATCCGCCCGAAACCATGCTGGAAATGGTGTTGTCCATATCTTTCCTTGCTTCGGACACATGAGTCCTCGGCTACACAGGTCTTAGAAGAGCTCAGAGTCTGTCACACCAAAGTTAGGCAAATGCTGGTCACGATGCTTCTTGATTCACTTCCCTTTATCGGAGGCGTTGCACTGGATGTCTCTTCTCTGAACTGGTGAGTTGTTGATGGATGAGTAAAAGGCCATTGTCTGATTGGATGCTGAAACCATAACCATTGTCATTTGCCAAAAGAAATCACATTTCGAATAACATAGCAGGAATCTTTAAATGTGTGAAAGAATGTGAAGAGGGCTTCTACATCATGGATATGAGAGCCTTGTAGTTTAGTCTTTTTAAGCACACCAGTGTAGTTTAGAAAAACAAATGTCCTCCTTGTAGATGCAAAAACATCACGGTGAGGTTCCATAGTTTGAAAAGGGTATGAGAGGAATGGCTTAACCACAAATACTGCAAAGAGTTTTCTCGAAAATGATGCACTAAAAGTTCTTCATTATAAATACAAAGATATCTTGATGAAGATTTCTTTCATGAAATTTGTAGTTACATTTTCAATTACTATGAAGGTGATTCTCTTGATCCCTCATGGTCTCCTTGTTAGTCAAAGGATTCTAAGAAATCAAGTTTGGAGTGTAAAGAAAAGGTTCATTACACACGCATTTGGATTTCTTTTGCTTTTAGTTAAACGTCGCGACCGACAGATGAGATCCTTAACGGAAACGGAGATTCCTCAAAGTATGAAGATTCAAGTTTAGTAGGAAAAGAACATTTTGTTCATGTTGAGCATCTCAATTACCAGTCGCAACCTTGACCCTAGCTCGCGTGATGCTTGCTAGTAAATGGCCAAAAGATTGACACCATATTCCCCAATAATTGTAAATATAGCAATTGTTTACTAATGATGCAGATAAATGAACCAATGTAAATACAATCCTATGGCCTAGGAACTAATGTGAAAAAAAGGTCCTCCTCACATGTACCAAGTTTTTCTGCACGAGAGGAAAAAAAAATGTCTTTCAAAAGGGTGGTTTACATTAGAAGCAAATGTGTATTTGAAAAAAGAAAAAGAATTTTTTTTATATACAATAATGTAAAGGAAATTATAAGAAAAAGGGAAATTTTTATACAATCCAAAGAATTATATATATATATATATATATATATATATATATATATATATATATATATATATATACAATGCAAAGGAAAAGTGGTTTCCTTTTCTTTTATTCACAATTCAAAAGAAAATTTTATATGCAATGGAAAGGAAAACAAAATTTTTTTATATATACCATGCAAAGGATTTTCTTCTTTTTTTATTTATATATATACAATGCAAAGGAAAAGTGGTTTCTTTTTTCTTTTATTCAAAATTCAATAGAAAATTTTATATACATTGCGAAAGACAATAGAACGTATGCCATGCAATGTGTGCAATGAGGGAATTCGCTCCTTGTGACCTAAAAGTCAGGCTCTTATGGTCTTAAAAACTGGCTGACCTAATAAGGGTAGGCCCTATGGTCAACTTGTACATGGTTTAACTTGGGATCTAGAAACCCTAAAAGGCCCTTAGATTGCCCCCACCAAAGGTCACCTTGACTTAAGAGAGGATCCTGTCACAGGAAAGTCTGCGCGTATCAACTCCTAAGACAAATAACAATCTAAGCAGAGTAGATAAGTCAACCTTTGTAGGACGAAGTCTAACAGGGAAAGATTCTCATACCCCAACTAACTATCATGGACTGCTTCGGGTATAGAAGCGAATTAAAGATAGATAGGAATTTAAATTTGTGAACTTGTGATTAGGAGCATCCTAACTACCTTTCCCTTTCGCCTTAAGGTGGAAACATTGCAAAACAAAGGATAAATAAATATAACAGGTATGTACAAACATCCCACATTAAAGGCTCAAACAATTTAAATATTAATTTTTAAAGAAAGAGGCTTGACTCTCTAATGTCCCTAGTGGAGTTGCCAACTGTGAAGACCGCGCCTTCGGCGGGCTTCTTGGAGTTGCCACCAAGTTTTCCATTAAAACGTGGAAAAGGAAAATAGTTCAAAATTTAAGTAAAAGTGGGTTTTAAAAGAATTTTGGTTCGGGAGTCCGTTTGAGATGAGGGGAAGGTGTTCGACACCCCTCTTCCCTCGTCCGAAGACGGTTAACGCAAAAACTAATATTTAAATTGTTTGGCTATAAAATAGTTAGAAAGTCACAGAAAACATAGAAGAAGACAAAGACGAACTTGACCTAGGATAAGACAAGCCAAGCGTGTGTGTGGTGCTCATCAGGCAACGCGCCCAGATGGCGTGAAAACTAGTACTCCTATAGAAGCAAAGGCTCCTTGTTGGCACTAGGGTTACACATGTTAAGATAAAAAGAATTTTAATGAAAGATATAAAGAAGGGCATAAAACACAGAGGAGAGGTTTTCTGCCTCTGAAAGGAGGGGGTTGCGACCTATTCACAGGATAGTTCCCGAACTAGGACCTCAAACTCAGGTCCCGAGGTCAGTGATGATTCAGGGGGTCGCGACCCATTACAGGATAGGTCACTACCCCTGTTTTAGTGAGGAGTCAGGGGTCATGACCCATTATAGGATAGGTTGCAACCCATGTATCAATTTCCAGAAAAATGCAAGTAGAGACGACACAGCAGATAAATGGTGCTCAATATTTAGAAAAGGGTCGCGACCCCTACACTAGGAGGTCGCGACACGCTTATCAGATCAGAGAAACATGAAGGTTTTGGGGGCTCTAGACCCTAGATCTAGGGTGTGGAGGAGATCTTAGTCAACTCTCAGAGTGGCTCAGGGCCTAGCTCCAATCCTTTGGATCCCAAAGAATTAAAATAAAATGTAAGTAAAGGATGAGGATAGGGTGGGTAGTGTGAAATCAAAGATTGGGCAAGAAGTTACCTCAGAGTTCTCTTGTGATTTCGACAGCCTTTCGGTCTCTAAAATTCCGTCCCCATGAAAAGTGATGGGACTCACTATTTATAGTGAGCTCCATGGGTGATATAAAAGGAAAATTGAATATGAGCATTAAAGAGCATTAATGAGCTAGAGGTTGCGACCTACAATGCATGGGGTATCAACCTCTTTTGATTTGGTAATCAATGCGGGGAGAAATCACGGAAATTGCGTTTTTGCGGGGTGGTCGCAACCCATAAACCCTAATTTATGGGTAGGGGAAGAACCTGAGAAAAAGCGGGAGAAAATTTGATATTTTTTGAATTTTCAGGTTGGGGTCGCTGCTCATAAATAGGAGGTCGCGACCCCTTCTTTCTGGAGCATTTTTCTTGCCCTCCCGGTGTCTGATTTGTCCTAAGTTTATGTCCATTTTCAAGTATTTTTTGTCCTCTATGCAACAGAACAAGTCACAAAGCCAAAATAATTCATATGAAACTACAGTGATTGAATCATCATCTACTACCAAAATTTCACCCTCAAATAACTCTTATTTCGTCTTTTTCTTTGACACTCAACTAGACTTATCTTTTCTAGGTTCTTTCCATCTCACAATCCTTGGGATTATGGATTCACTCTACTTGCGACCCTATTCATTCATTAAATAAAAGTCCGGACAAAATGGGGTGTCTACAGAATAGGGGGTCGCAACCCCTTCTTTCTGGAGTCTTTTGCTTGCCTTCCCAGTGTCTAATTTGTTCAAATTTTATGTCTGTTTTCAAGGAGTTTTCATCCTCTACGCAACGGAATAAGTCTCAAAGCTAAAAGACTTCAGATTAAACTGCAATGATCGAATCTTCATCTACTGCCAAAATTTCACCCTCAAATGACTCATATTTCGTCTTTTGCTTTGACACTCAACTAGACTTATCTTCTCTAGGTTCTTTCAATCTCAAAATCCTTGGGATTGTGTGTTCACTCTAATTGTGACCCTATTTATTCATTAAAATTTTTTTGAATAAAATGGGGTGTCTGCACTCATGAGGTTGCTCGCCTTCGTGCCAAGAATAGCCATAGTTTCGAAGTTAATCTACTACGGGAGGATTTGGAACTTGCTCGACGAGACTTGGCTACTCATAGGGAAGATGCTATAAAGCGCCGGCAGGAGTTGGATTCTCTTCGTGAGGCTCTGAGGAACGTTGCGCGATATGCGGTTGAGAATCTTCAGCACTGGCTGGAAGCTGAGAGGCTGGCTGGAGACGAAGCTGACCTTTGAGCGGAAAGGTTGTCCGAGCAGGCGTATGGGATGCACTTGGCTATAGAGTAGCTTACTCGACTTCGCGGCGAGAGGTTTCCCGTGGAGTGTGTGAATTCCCTTCACCTTTCTTTAGAGGTCTTTGATGGGGAGGTTCAAGGTCGACTGGAAGGTGATCTGCCCTTGGATCTTTACCCTTTTCATCGTATGACTGAACAACCTCTCAGCCATCAACTTCTCTCGCTGAAGACTGGGCATGCTATTGGGATTGGAGCTACTTCTCAGCAGGAGGTCTAGAACGCTGCAGATGCGACGGTTAAAAATCTAGGCAAGCCCGAGGTAGCCAAGAATGATAACCTTGGGGAGGCCCAATGTAGCTTGTACTTGCTCGAGTAGCTCCTTTTGGTAATTTTAACGGGCGATTACCCAAGTTTGTTTAAATGAAAGTTTTGTTTTTATGTAAATTCTTTTACTTTGAGTAAAAATGAGTACCGCGTGATCAAAATGGTTTTGTATTGGTTATTCGCTAGCGTGTTTAGGATTTTGAACTTTCATTTTACCCTTTTCGAGGATTTTGACCTTTGTAAGGTTTTTCGGTTGCTGTGATTTTTGGGCGAGTGATGCCGCTTTGTAGCTTTGGGTGAGTGACGCTGCTTTGAAGCTAATGACTATGTGCTAGTTATTTAGCCCTATTCTTTAGCCGTTTTTAGGCTTTTCTCTCGTTAAGTGGGTAAATAGCGAAAACTTAGGGACTTAGGTTGTCCGAGCATCGTTGTCGAAATTATACTTAGGCGATCAGAAGATCATAAGCATTCGGTGGTTCAAAATGATACTTTGATTAATAATGGAGGGGTTACACCTACATCCCGGGGGTCCTCTAAACTTGAGGAATCCTTTCGGGATTAATTCTAAGAATTTTGTAAATGCGACTTCGAATTGCTTGGGTTGGTTGTCTTGCCAAGGTTCCCGGAGCTAAGGTTTAGGGACTTGATGGTTTTGGTCAGGCTAGCAGCGTAGTAGGCTCGTGCAAGCCTTTGGTCTACTTGTATTTCCCTAATCCCATTTGGCGTTGGGAATTTCATGGTTAGCTGGGCTCTAAACACGATTGCCTTCAGCTTGTTTAGGGAAGGTCGCCCTAGGATGGCATTGTATGATGAGGGCGCTAAGACCACAATGAAGTCTATATCCAGGCTCGCTACTTTGGGGATGGTTCCCAAGGATGTTCGTGCTGTGATGACCCCTTCTGCTGGGACTTGAGCTCTAGAGAATCTGATTAGCATGCCAGGGAAGGGCTTCATACTAGTTTCGTTGAGGCCTAGTTTTTGGAACGTATGGAAGTATAAGATTTCCAGAGGACCCTTGATCGATCAACACTCAACGTACCTCGTAGTTAGCAATTATGGCTGTAACGACCATCGGGTCATCGTGGGTTATCTCCAAGTCTTTGGATAGGTCAAAAGTAATGGGATCGCTTTTGGGGGTCTCCTTCTTC
The DNA here is from genome assembly GCA_014851425.1 of Senna tora. NCBI lineage: Eukaryota > Viridiplantae > Streptophyta > Magnoliopsida > Fabales > Fabaceae > Senna > Senna tora. The sequence goes on along the minus strand of CM026270.1, from coordinate 20,747,883 downwards.
TGCTGCTTTAGGATATAATCAAGCACCAGAATAGATCGTTCTACTCTTTTCTTGTTTTGAGGTTGTGAATAAGTCCCTTTTTGAAGTCCACCTACTATGACATCGATGATCCCTCGGGGTGTTGGTCGTTCTTCACCGTCCTTTTCACACCATCGTTCGCCTGAATCTTTGTCCATGTCACAGACGTATCATCCCAACCGACCCTTTTTTATTAAGTCCTCGATATGGTCTTTGAGGTGTATGCAGTCGTTGGTTTCATGATCATAATCATTGTGGAATTGGTAGTACTTGAATTTTTTCACCGGCTTCCCCATCTTTCTTCTTTTAGATTGGATGGGAAAATTGAGCATATCATAGTGGTATATTTCTTCTAAGACTCCTTTGTGAGATTTTTTTATTGGGGTGTAGCTGGTGAATCACCCCTTGACGGGTGAGCGTGGTCGAGTAGAAGTAACTTCACTTAATTAATTAAAATGTTAAAAGTTAAAATGAACTCGGGTAGAAGTAGAAGGTAACACAACAGTTTCGAACTAAAGATATGTTCTATATTACAAAACTATGATTTCTAAAGGGCCCAGGACTTGGGTGTTACATGTTGAGTTCGTTGTAGAATTGTGAGCTCCTAAGACCTTGCTTAATTATGAAGATGGTGATTGCATCCTGGAGGCCCCGGACTTGGAGTGAAAGCTTGGTGAATCGCTCCAGGAAGGCTTGCAAGGTCTCTCCTTCTTCCTGATGGAACCCTATGAAGGCGTCTTTATTTTTCTGGTATTCCTTACTGCTGTCGAACTGGGTAAGGAACTGTCTGGCTAGTTGCTCGAAACTTTGAATCGAGTAGGAAGGTAGTAGTGAAAACCATCAGAGCGTTGCTCCCTTTAGGGTGGATGAAAAAACTCTACACTGTTGTCCATCGGACATGCCAAGTATCGGCATTGCTGAATTGAAGGTATTTATGTGATCTTGTGGGTCGGTTTCTCCCCCATATGGATCTATGTGGAAAGGCATCTTGAATCCCATGAGGACGCACTTATTCATGACTTGTTGGGTAAAGAGATTTCACCATTTTCCCTGTAAATCCAACCCGAGCCATGGGTATTGATTTGGGTAGACTGCAGTTGCCCCATAGGTTACCTAGGGGTTGTAGCCACCTGCCTAGGGCATATGTAGATAAGAACCTGGTGGATAGTTTTAGAGCGAGGGTCGCGGGTAGTCCGTAGATGGTCGAACTACATGGCTGGCGATCATTGGTGGTGTTGGTTGGATGGCTAGTGCTGGCGGAGGTGTGGTAAGCGAGAGTCGGGCGAACTCCATGGCCAAAGTTTCGAACTAGATTGGGAGCGCGGGAGGCGGCTAAGTGCCTTGTGCTAGGATGTTCGGTCGAACTCCGGGTGCTAAAGTTGACACGTCGTTCTGTGTTACCGGTTGTATCTGGGTGATGGTGTTTGTGGGGCTTGTTCTGCTTGGGGGGTCCTCTGAATAATTCCCTTTGTCATCAACGCATCCACACAATTTCGACTTCTAGTCGTGCAATTTCGCTTTCGTGTATAGTTGCCTCCATCGGATTCATTTTCCTTCGAACTTCGTCATTCGTTAGCCTTTGGCTTGCGTCAGGGGGGCATGGAATATGTGGCATGTCGAAAGGATGTTGGGGGCATGCTTCTTCCTGAGTTACCAGTGTTTGAGAAACGTTGACTGCGTTAGTTATTTGGGATGCTATGACGGTTTGTGGCTGGCTTGCGGTTGAAGTTCCTGCTTCTGTTGCAATGGTGTTGGCGTCGGTTGTTCCCTGTTTGTTCCGCGTGCTACGTCTCAGAATGCTTGCGTTAGTTGTGGCAACAAGTGCGTTTGTGTCAGCCATTTGTAGGAGTTACCTGTAACAAAACACGAACAAAATTGTTTCTTGAACAGTTGGGTAGGTATATATTCCTACTCCCGAAAAAATGAAAAGCTTATAGTGGCAGTTCGCTCAAGGCTTTATGGTCTGATAAGGACCGCAGTGGGTGCCAATGTAATTGTTGTTTTTGTCATGAACAATTCCGTTGGTAAATAAAGGAATCGCAAGGGGTTTTTGCTTGAGGGGACTTGTCCTTAAGTGAAGACCTGGGTGCCTACGTACCCTTGTTAAGGGATCAAAGTCCACGTAGTTCAAAGAAGAGACGTCCATGGGAGCCGTTAGGCTAAGGATTTACCTGTGGTCGTCGTGTGCGGCTAGGACGTGTAGCAGCTCCCGGCGGTCGAGCCGCCTGTTGAAGGTAACGTGAGTTAAAGTTAATGGTGAGAGTCTTCGAGGATATATAATTGCTCTGAGTGCACCGTGTTGTTCTTAATGTGATTAACCTGTCCCTCGAGTCTCCCGGGTGAGGGTTGTTAATATTCAGAGAGAAGAACGTGGTCGCCCCATGTTCTTATGATCACTGCATGTCCCATATTCCAATACTCGCCCCACGTCTCTTGTGCAGGAGTGCTCAGGAGAGACGTGGGTGTGTAGCACGTTTGGGGCCAGCGAATGGTGACATGTGTCATTTATTCAGGTTCTGTTAAGTTTCTAAAAGCTCAGGACCACGTGTTACGAAGAGTAGATATATGTAATTACATCTTCCATTCCAATTTTCTTATTCTCAAACAAGAGAAAGATAGTTTGGAAGTCTCTCATTCCCTTCCCTTCCTTTCTCCTCTTAATCCTTAATTCAAGATAGTGTTATACAAAGGAAAATAGCATGTTGAGAAGTACTAAAGAAGAAAATAGCCATGTAGGTATCATGAAATTGCTTTTGTGAAGTCCAGTAGTGTGATGATGTTGTAAGTTTTGACAATAGGTTGTACTTTGAAAGAATATTTATAGTTTGTGCAGAAGTATTGTATTGTCGGAATCATGCATCCGCATTATTTCTCTCCGTGACGATATAATAAAATAGAAAAGCAATATATATACCCATCCTTACAAAACATGTTTATGGGAAGGAAACAAATTACACTAGCAAGGAAAGGAAAGGAAAGGAAAGGAATTGAGGAAGTAAATATTAAAAAAGGTAAATTAAGAAGATGAAGATCAAGTAGAAGGGTTGAGCTGGACGACTATAACACTAATATTGTCTCTGCTTCCACGAGCCATTGCCAACTCGGCTAGTAAAGCTGCAGCCTCAGCTGTAGAAGTACTAGTGCTCCTAATGAAGCCCTCTTTGAAAATTCTGCTCTTCGGACCATCGAGGCATCTTCTTACAACCTCGCAAGCCAAACTGTTGGGTATCACATCCCAAAGCCCGTCACTTGCTACTACTATGAACTCATCCTCCTCTCTTCGCTCATACACGTTTACCTCCGGTTCTGATATCACATATGGCTTCAGATACTGGTCCCCTGCACTCATAACAATTAGTCTTCATTATTTTGATGATTGATAATAATAATAATAATACTTATTGAAGATGGTTATAAGTGAGTTGAATTTTTTCTAACCAGTTAGATAAAATGATAAGAAGAGTATAGAAGAGTATAAAGAGAATGAAAAGGAAGATAGATGATTGAGAGACGATCATATGCTGTACAGCATAGAAAAGTAAGGAGAGAGAATGATATCTATTTATGTGTCACTCTCTCTCCTTATTTTTTTATGTTGTTCAACATATCTATTCTCTAGATGACTACCTATAGATCTGGATGTAGCGAGTATTCCCAAGACACGACTTCCGTCCCAACTAATGACGGTTCCTCCTGCTGTTTCCACCCTCTCCTTTTCATCTGGACGATCTGGCTGGTTTATTAATTTTCCCAAAAGGAAGAAAAACGCAGTTAGATAATGAAGACATCAAGCAAGGAGTAAGAGGAGTGGAGATTAAAACAAAAAAAAAATCTAATTTTGACTGAGTTTTTTTTTTTAGTTTAATTAATCTTACTTTAATCTTTGAAGTTTAAAAATTCAGCCAATTTTTAGTTAATCCTAAATCCTTAACATCACTAATTTAAAATGTTAAATGAAAATCAATTTGGGCAAGTCTGAAGGCTCGGCCTCTCATTGACTGTTTTTTAATTTTTTTAAAAAAAATATTTTTTTTAAAAATTCTCTCTCCTCATGAAGAAGGGTCCACCTTTCTCCATCTAATCCAATCAATTTTAATATTTCTCTGTATTATATTATTATCAATATAATAGTATTAAATAATATAAATAAAAACAAATCTCAAATTTAAGTTTTGAGATTTAAATAATATGATATGAACATATTTTCTCTTGGAAAGTTGAGAATCGAATAAGATAATAGAAGATTAATTTTTAATCATATTTTATTATCTATTTTTTTTATAAATTTAAGATATTTTAAATTAGAGTATTTTAGAGAAACTATCAACATTCAAACAAGAAGAAAAATTAGAGAAAATTAACCCCATCTCCCTTTCCCTTCCTCCAATCTCTTCCATTCTCTCCCCCTCTTAATTGCCAAACAGCCTGTTTGGAAATTAAGGGAAACATGGAAGGGAAAAGGTCAGAGGAGGAGAGGATAGAAAGTAGAGGTAATCTTTCATATATTCTCTCTTTGTTTGAGTGTTGATATTCCCTCCAAAATATTCCAAAATATTTCAATTTAGAGTTAATGAATTTGTAATGAGAAAGGATGATGGAGGATTAAAAATTAATTTTTTTCATCTTTCCATCTAATTTTCATCTTATAATTTTCATCTTTTCAAATAAGGAAAAGTTATCTTAAATCTCTTTCTTCCATTTCCTTTTTCCCCCTTAATCCTGAATGCAAACATACCTAAATAAAACCAATATAAACTGAGAAATTGACTCAAATTAAGCTACTAATTAAGTGGGGGAAGTTGTGCAATTAGCATAAAAGTGTTAGAAATGTATAGATAAAGAGAGACACATGTGTAGAGTAGAGAGCCTACATCTCATTTTTTATGTTGGCCCCACTCATATCACACTCTCTCTTCCTCTCTCGTCTCTTCCTATATACTGTTAGCATCCATAGCATCCATATATATATATATTATATACCTTGTGATCCCTTGAAAGAGGCAGAGCAACACCCCCACGGCATAAGACTGCACGGGAGTCTCCACAATTGGCAACGACAACCTCGTGCGTGCCTACCAAGAGGACTAGGGCGGTGGAGCCCACCATATTATTGTATTGCAATAACAATTCATTATCATCTGCTGAAGCAGAAGTAATACTATTGATTTCTTGGTCCATCCTCAGAAAACACGAACACATAATCTTGTGCCAATCCATTATCCCCATCCGATCTGCCGCCACTTCCTCCGCCACCAGCACGTGAAGCCTCTCCCGGCACGCATTCGCCACCGTGGCCCCGCCGTGACCATCGTAAACCGCGAAGAAATCGTAGCCGTCCGTGAGCGCAGGTATGATCTTCACTGCATCCTCCATCACCCTCCGCCTCCCTATCACCGATATAGAACCGTGCAACGCCGCCGTATCACTACTCTTAATGCATTTCTCTCCTCCCGACGATTCCATCGGCGAAACCAAATCCTCCGCCGCCGCATCGTCGTCGCCGACGTCGATGACCTTGGGTGGCGCTACGGCGGTACGCATGACCCTTCGCTTTTTGCGGTAGTTATGGTAGAGGCGGTCGATTTGTTGAGGGTCGGTGTTCTGATCCATCGAAGAACGTATCGATCCCGCGACGCCTTCTTTTTTATCGGTTGTTCGGAATGATGCTGCGGTAGCGTCGTCACACAACATGGGCTTCTTCTTCATCATCTCTCATTCACACTAGTCACTACCCTTAATTGCTTTTTCCTCTCATATTCTTGTAATAACTATTAATGGTGAAGGAAGATGTTGGTGTTTTTTTTATATGCATCGGACGGGAGGGACTACACACGTGTGAGAAGGAAGGTACGTACGTGGAGGGTGGAGATTGAAGAGCGTGGCACGTGGCGGCATATGGAGTGGACTAATTAGAGAATAATGGTCTTGGCGGGAGATATCAGACTAAAACGTAAAGAGTAAGAAGTTACGAAAAACCAAAAAAAGTAGAGAGTTTTGCGTATGCGTAACCGTACGTGTGGTGACCACACAGTGTAACGTGGCCATATTTATGCATTGGCCGCCTTCAAGCCTCTCTAATTATACAGGTTAGTTTTTTTTTTTTTATGAACACTTAATTAAAGTAATTTTATTTTTGTCAGCTCAGGCGATTTTAGAACCGCCTTGTGCGAGCTAGCTAGATAAGTATGTAATATGAGTTTCAGTACTAAATCTAGGAATGACATCATATCCAAAATTGAAATATGAGACACATACATGAGGCGAAGGAGGAAAAAAACAAAGCATGGAATTAGTATTGAGAAAATTGTGTGGAGGGGAGGCGTTGAACAGTTGGCAAGGTTGAAAAAAGAAAATATGGAAAATGAAACGGTGGGCTGGGGAATGAAGGAATTAATTGGTACATCAGCATCCCAATCCAATGTCCCCAAAAAGGGCATTAATCTTGGTTGCTACTTGCTACTATCCTCCAAAATCCTACTTTAAGAATCCCCATTCCCTCTCTCACTTATATATGTGTGTGTGTGTATATCATTATTAAAGAACTAGCTGGGAAGGATGGAAAATGATAAAGGATATACATTATGTATTGTTTAATTTGGTTGGATCCAAAGTTCCAAACAAAAGCCAGAGGCAGCTTTAAATTTAATTTGACCGAGAAAACAATTAAGGTTCAAGGGTGTGTTGCAGAAAAAATTGAGGAAGCTTTGTGAATAATTAATTAATAGTGAAGTTGATATTGTTAAATAAGGTAACGGAGGCTGAAACCTAGTCTACATTCGCAGCATTTTCTCAACCTTTTTAATAGGATACTTCTATAATTATAGCTCAATTTTATAATGACACAAGCATCTCATGTACTTTTTAATATTTGTAATTTAATCAGTATATTTTATAATAATTATATTTTTAGCATGTCTAATAACTAATTTGACTTCCATAAAAAAAAAACTAATTTGACCTTCAATATTTATAATAATTATATTTTTAACATTTCTAAATTATTTTATATTTTTACCCCTGATGAATCTCAGAATCTTCCTTAATTCTCCGATGACCTGCAAGGCAAGAATCACGGCAGGGGAACACCCCTCGGTCGGACTTCAATGCTCAAGTCAGTATTAAAAAAGATTCAATAGTATACCTGAGGCTTGGGGTCAGGTATTTATAGGATTCCCTCAGGGGTAGTACGGTAATCCATTAGGAGTAATGATTAGGTGATGTTGACAGCTACGACGAACTGGCCGAGCTAATGATGTCTCCTCGGTTGGTCCAACAAGATCCCTCAGACATAGAGGATCGGTCGATATCAGTATAGCCATATCATAAGTCCCTAAGTTTTGAGCTTTTTCTCCAGAAGAGGCTCGAAACTTAAAATGAGGATTTTTAAGTGCCCATTGCATGCGTGTCGTTTCATCCCTTGATTTTGGGATTTTTAGGGGAAATAGATCCTTATCTTTTTTCCTGCAATTGTTAGCCTTGTAAACATTTAAGAGAATTTTGAAGAAATATTGAAGGTATAATATGCATATTCAATGCACAGTCTCTCATTTTCCTCTTCTTCCTCTCTTCCTTCCTTCCTTCCTTCCTTCCTTTTTCAAAGGCCAATATGTGGCATTTTACCAAATTCCTAATAGCTAATTATATTCAAATGGAAATTAAGACGGTTAAGAAATGCATTTAGCATAAGGGAAAGAGAGAGCATCCTTATTATGTAGTTGCTTGAGCGTCTTTAGCATTTGGCTATCATTTTCCATGTGTTGATAGGGTGTTCTTCCCTGAAAATCAACAAGTATAATAGGAATTTTGTATATATAATTTCCAAACCAAAGGCATAAATAATAGCAATCCAACCAAGCTTTGTCAATTTCAAGTGCTCTTAAGGCACTTTTCGGCTGATCGATGGAAGCTAAGAGTTTGTTTGAAGGTGGTGGTCAAGCTTATAGTTCAAAAGGCGCTATATGGCCGACCGATTATCTTGATGCTCCTTTGCTGATATAATAGGGTTGGTCGAGCGTATAGCTCTAAGAGGCACTTGTTGGCCGACCGATTGCCTTAATGCTCCTTTTGTGTCATCGTAAGCTGGTGATGGTCGTTTCGACCAATGCATCTTCTTTTCTCCTCTTTTGCCATCGTAGGCTAGATGATGATCATTTCAACCGATGCATCTTTTTGCTTGCTCATGCACCTTTTTAGGGTAGATGTGGTCATTTGAAATGATGCATCTTCCACATGTGCCTTTTTAGACTAGATGTGGTCAATTGGACCGATGCATCTTCCACATGTGCCTTTTTAGGTTAAATGTCGTCAATTTGACCAATGCATCATTTTCTTTTGCTAATGCCTCATTGGGCTAGGTGTGGTCAGTCTGATCGATACAACTTTTTCCTTTGTTGTTGCCTCGTTGGGCTAGGTGTGGTCAATCGGACCGATGCCTCTGCTTGCTTCTGCGTTTGCCATTTTTGGCTAGATGTGGAGGGGTTGTTCATCCTTCATCCTTCATATTTCATTCTTTCCTTTAAAGGGATAATTCGTTCTTCCCTTCGACAGAAGAATCTTTCCATACAAAAGGATTTTTCCTCCTTTATTTTAGCGAAAGGGTCTTCCCATTGGTGAAGGGATCCTTCGTCCATCCCCTCGGCAGAAGGGGCTTTTGTCCATTCCTTCGGAGGGATCATTCATCCGTCCTTTCGGCGAAAGTATCTTCACGTCAGCAGAGGGATCTTTTGTCTATTATTTAGGAGGGATTATTCGTACATCCCTTTTAAGGGATCATTCATCATACAGCATTGAGGATTCTCCCTTTCAAAGGGATCTTCCATCTTCAATCCTTCGTCCTTTAGGTTTTTATTCTCCACTTTGGAGGTATCAATCTGTCGATCAACTTTTTAGCTTAGTTAGTCCATGGTACCTCTTCATAGAGGTCGATTAGTATTAGCTTTTCAGCTTAATTGATCGACAGTGCTCGTTTAGAGGGTTGATCTGTCAGCTCCTCAGCATTGTGATCCTGCAACCCTCTTTTAAAGGGGTCGATAAGTCCACCATCAATTCGGCTATATTTCCCCTTTAGAGGGGTCACTCTATCTGTTAGTCTTTTTGCTATGTTGTCCTGTCGTGCCCCTTCAGAGGGGTCATTCCATCGATCATCTTTTTGCTTAGTCACTCTTTAACACACCCCTTTAAAGGGGTTGATCATTCGATCACTTTCTTGGCTCAATTGTTTCAACAATGCCCCTTTAGAGGGGTCGATCAATGGGTTATCTTTTGTTTTTCTTTTAGTTGATGCAAAGCTTTCAACTTAGTTGATCCCTAGTACCCTTTTAAAAGGGTCGATTTCTTCATCATCCTTTTCAGCTATGCAGATTTGCAGCATTCCCTATAAGGGATCAATCATTTTGTTACCACTTTAGTCTTCTTACAGCGCTCCTTCAGAAGGATTGGTCGATTTTTCAACCCTTCAGCTTGATTGATCCACAATGACAATTTGGATGGGTTGCTTCGTCAATATTCTGCTTTGTGTATTTGTATTGCCTCTTTAGAGGGATCGATCTGTCCATCATCTTTTCATCTATGTTTTCCAGCAGCGCCCCTTTAGAGGGGTCATTCTGTTAGTCAGCTTTTCAGCTGTGTTGTTTAACAATGCCCCTTCAGAGGGGTTGTTCCATCTGTTAGCTTTTCAGCTATGTTGATACACGGTATCCCTTTATAGGGATCATTTGTCGAGTAAGGATCGATCAATCCATTAGCTCCGCAGCTTATTTGATTCATTATTTCACTTAAGAGGGATTGGCTAGTCAAAGACGGACATCGATCTGCCAACTCTGCCGCTTAGTTGATTCACTGTCTCCCTTCAAAGGGATCGGTCAATAAGAGGTGGATCTGTCGGTTTGCTGGCTCCACGGCTTATTTGATTCATTGTCTCCCTTCAAAGGGATCGGTCAGTCCGTCAACTTTTCATATGCGTGGTTCTACACGCCCATTTGGATGGGTCGGACTGTTGATCAAATCCTTCTAGTTTTGGATGGGTCAATCTTGCAATCAAGCTCTTTCAGCTTTGTCCATCCACAATGTCCATTTAGATGGGTTGGTCTTCCGATCAACTTCTCCTAGCTTTGTCCATCCGCAATGCCCATTTAGATGGGTCGGTCTTTCGATCAATTTCTTCCAACTTTTTCCATCTACAATGCCCACATGGATGGGTCGTTCTTCAAATTAATCTCTTCATCTTGCCAATTTTCCAGGCCATTTGGATGGGTCGGTTGGTCTTTGACTTTTCATCATCCTTTTAGCTATGCCGATTCGCAATGCCCTTTTGGATGGACTAATCTTCCTGTCATTCTTTCCAGTTTGTTGATCCACAATGCCCATTGGGATGGGTCAGTTGGTTAATTTCATGTCAGTCAGAAGTTGTGGTCCTACTTCTTTTCTTCTTTTTTTGCTTTCATCCTCCATAAATGCTCGCTTAATGCTCTTTTCTTGAAAATTTTGTAATTGTGCACTAACAAGGAAAATTATTTGTATTCTTCAAGTAAGAAGGATCATTCCTTTTTTCCAAGCAATAAGATTCCCAATGCATATTTTGTGTGGCTAATCACAATCATAATTAAGCATGAGAAATATGAATTTTGAGCATTTTACATAGTGTATGGTTCTTCTCCCGCTTTTTCTTTTTGTTCCACTAATATATGCATCAAAATATTAGAAATTTGGAATGAGCAATTTGATGCTAAATTAGCATGGAATAACATTTTCCAATTATCCACACAGCATTTAAGAGTATAGGCATATTTTTATACCCCTTTTCTTTTATTTTTGTAAGTATGAAACAATAAAAGAAAGCACGGAATATGTATATAATATTTTTGCAAAGTGACCAATCATTGCATAAGCAAATATGTCCAGTAGTGATGTCTGGGTCCGAATGACTGAGGGAGCTAGGCGAGCTCGGTCAGTTGGTGAGCTCCATCAGTTGGTAAGCTCGGTCGGTAAGCTCGCTCGGTCGATAGGTATGACAGCATCTTTGACTCACTTGATTAACTCCACAAATGAATTCCATATACAAGCAAATTGTCTCTAACTTGTTGCTTCTAATTTATTCATGTAGGAATTTTTGTCCAATAAGTAAAAATCCAATGCAAAAAGTAAAAACCCAATATGCTCTTTTAAGGCTTGTCCACAATGTTGATTCTTTATTTTGCTTGCATCTATTCATATAGGCGTGCACCAATACTAATGCACCATGTTTTATATTTCATTCATGATTACTTTTTTCTTTTGCCATTTGTTTGTACTGCATGCTACTTTATATTTTATTTATCATAAAAGTAGTGTAGGTAAAGTAGCTTTTATGTAGTACTTTGTCAAATAAAGTTGTTCAATCTTCCTTTTCGTTTTTCCTGCAATTGTTAGCCTTATAAGCATTTAAAAGAATCTTGAAAAACAGTGAAGGTATAATATGCATATTTAATGCACAGTCTCTCATTTCCCTCTTCTTCCTTTCTTCTTTCCTTCCATCCTTCTTCAAAGACTACCATGTGGCTTTTTTCCATATGCCAAATAGCAAATTATATTAAAATAGAAATTAAGACTGCCAAGAAATGCATTTATCAAAAGGGAAAGAGAGAGCATCCTTATTATGTAGTTGCTTGAGCGTCTTTAGCATTTGGCTATCATTTTCCATGTGTTGATAGGGTTTTTTCCCCTGAAAATCAACAAGTGTAATAGGAATTTCGTATATATAATTTCCAAACCAAAGGCATAAATCATGGTAAGTATGCTTGCATAATATGAACATATGCCAGAGCAATTAATCAAGTATGATTACGAAGTTTAGGAGAGGCATATCTTTTTCATTCTATTGTGTTGTTGCCTACTTCCTTCAATTTTATGTCGATCGTGCGCTGTGCTGTTAAGGCACTTTTCGGCCAACCGATGGAAGTTGAGAGTTTGTTGGAAGCTGGCGGTCAAGATTATAGCTCTAAAGGTGCTATATGGCCGACCGATTATCTTGATGTTCCTTTGCTGATAAAATAGGATCGGTCGAGCATATAGCTCTAAGAGTCATTTGTTGGCCGGTTGATTGCCTTAATGCTCCTTTTGTGTCATCGTAGGCTGATGATGGTTGTTTTGACCAATACATCTTCTTTTCTCCTATTTTTCCATCGTAGGCTAGATGATGGTCATTTCAACCGATGCATCTTTTTGCTTCCTCATGCACCTTTTTAGGCTAGATGTAGTCAATTGGACCGATGCATCTTCCACGTGTGCCTTTTTAGGTTAAATGTGGTCAATTTGACCGATTCATCCTTTTCTTTTGCTAATGCCTCATTGGGCTAGGTGTGGTCAGTCCGACCGATGTACCTTTTTCCTTTGTTGTTGCCTCGTTGGGCTAGGTGTGGTCAATCAGACCGATGCCTTTGCTTGTTTCTGCGTTTGCCATTTTTTGCTAGATTTGGTCAATTGGACCTAAGCATCTATTTGCTTTCGGGCTAGATGTGGTCAATTGGACCGATGCATCTATTTACTTCTGGTTACACCATTTTTGGCTAGATGTGGTCAATTTGGACCTATGCATCTATTTTTTGATAATGCCTCTTTGGGCTAGGTGTGGTCAATTGGACCGATGCACCTCTCTTTCGATAATGCCTCTTTGGGGTAGGCGTGGTCATTTGGACTGATTCACCTTTAGATAATGCCTCTTTGGGCCAGGTGTGGTCATCCGGACTGATGCACCTTTAGATAATGCCTCTTTGGGATAGGTGTGGTCATTCGGACTACTGCACCTTTTGATAATGCCTCTTTGGGCCAGTTTAACTTCGAGGGGCAGTTGGTTCCTTGTACCACATACAACTCTTTTTTTGCTTTAAGTCATTTCAACGATCGAAACCCTTGGATATAGTGGGCCATGTTGACCACTTTACGCACTTTGGCTCTTTTGAAATGCTTGAAAACGAGACCCATGGGACGGCATACCATTTGGGTCACATTCAGCTTGATGGCTGTAAGTCAATTTGATGACCGAAGCCCAAGGGTACGGTGGGCTCATGCTGAGGTTGGTTCGACCTACGTTCTAATTACTTGGTGACTGGGTCGTTCTTCAAGTACTTTGGCATTAGTTACGATTGATGCATTGTGATTCGATCGCCCTTTAAGCCTTTTTGGCTCATGCTTTGATGTATATGTATATATATTTTTCTTGCACATATTTTTCTGAATGTGGGTCAAAGCCCTTCTTCGTGCGCTCGGGGTGCAATCTTGATGCACTCAAGGCGTGATTCTTATGCACTGGGGCATGGTCTTCGTGTACGCTTTTTCTCAATATTGGCACGCTTTGGTGCGTCTTCAGTATCGATTTTTGCAAAAATGGGCGCTTTGGCTAGCCTTTTTTGGCTGTGTCGATCATCCTTTGCAAGAATGGGCAGTTCGCCCTGCTGTTTTGGCTTTGTTTTCACTAGAATGGGCATGGTGCCCTTGGTTCTTCTCCCATACGAGTGATTTTCTTCATAGCTATCTTCCCCATTCTTGTTCCTTGTCAACAAGTCTATTCTTCAACTCTTAATTTTCTTCTTTGAGGTTCTTGTTCTCTACGAGGATTGGGGAATTTTTCCAGACATTGTCACTATCCCTTTTTACAAAGACGTACTCTTTTTCTGCCTCACAAATTGCCCTCACTTTTCTCACCCTTAGAGCATCCAGGTTTTCCAGGGCATCTTTGTGTTCATCTATTTTGCGCTTCAAAGCATTTTCAATTTTTATTTTATTGTTCCTTTAGAGGGGATCTGGAGGGGCAAATTTCCCCATGATTTTTTCACTGAGCCTCTCTTTCAACCAAGCCTTGAAGTCGTAGGTCGGTGCTAACCCTTTGCTTCCCAACTCAGCTTTACCCTTGAATAGCATATTGTCCCAAGACCTTGAAATTACTCTCCCTTGGTCTGCTCCAAGTCCCTTGAAAGGGTAAAAGAGGGGTTGAATTAATTCTTTTGACGGTACCCTTTGGCGATATGTTAGCTGCATGTGAGCTAAGGAAGGATTGTAGTTAGTTGCGACTCTCGGTCCCACCAGAGGTACATTTGGAAACCAGTCACAACTATATAGCACATAATCTTTCTGCCACCACACTAGTTTCCAGTATGCCATGCTCTTCAACTCGTGCTAGGAAGCTAGCCCAGCCTTTTAACTCCGTAGGGTCTTAAGGATTTGGATTATATAGACGGAACCCTTCACGGCAAGCAAAATCTCTGAGTGGGTGGTGGACTACATCAAGGATGCCTCCAGAGGAATAACCTTTCCCAAAAACATGATTAGCTAACCACACAGTGAGAAGTTGGAGACATCATTGTAATTTCTTTCTCTTCCCTGCTAGGCAGTAGGTAAGGGACCCAAAAGTTTCTGCCAATATTTTCGGCACAAGGTTCACCCTATGCTTCTCCACTGCCATGAAAACACTGATAGATGGAAGGCTAATGACATCCAGAGCAAATGGGAAGATTACCAACCCATAGATAGCCAAAGCTAGGGTTCGACTAAATGTCCTCCAGTCCCCTTTTCTCTTCATGACCTCCATGTGGTCTAGAAGAAACTTTGAAGACAAGATTTCCACTTGCAAGGGCTTTTTGATGGTGACACTCTTTAAGGGTAGCCTAACGGGCCGGAGATGTCTTGTTGTGAAGGCACATACCTATTGTACACTTAGCTTTCTTGAGTGAGTGGATCCCTCATGAACCCTACATATTCCTCAGGCACCAAGGATATGATGAAGTTTGGGAATACAAAGACCCTCAATTAATTGTCCCAGAATTGTAGAAGTGCCCGAAGTGCGTCTCCAACAACTTTTATATCCAGAAGGTCTAAAATGTCCCCACAATGGCCGCGGAACTTCCTCAACTCTTCTCTAAGCAAGTACCCTCTCATCTTGATCAAATCATCCACTGGATTGGCTTGAATCTTGACTCTGACTCACTTCCTAGTGAAAGCAGAACTCGTGGGGTGAACAAAAGGCCATGTTAAGTTTTGATGCCATTTCAAATCTTTTTCATTTAAAATATGACTATGATAAAAAGAAATAGAAAAATATTAGTGCAAAATTTTAAAAGAAGATTCTGTATACAATGATGAAAGAAATAAAAATGCATGCCATGCAATTCGTGCAATGAAATGAGGGAGTGATCGTCTAATTTTCGCAAATTCGAATTACTCCGAATCAAGGTTTCAACCGGTCATCATGGCTGTGATCAAATAAAAACCTCAGGTAGCACATTGTGTAACCCAAGGGTCGAATCTCTCGTGGAATCTTTGCCTTTTTCCTACTCTTGGTTAGTATCTCAAGCAAGCATGTATTTGCAGAATGAGTAGCGAGTTGATGGTTTAAAGGATCAAGTATAATATGAAGTAGGATCCTAAGAAGAATAGAGTGACTAAGCAAAGGGGTGCTCGTTGTGGCGAGATGTTCCACTCGCCACAGAGAGTGGTCTTCTGCTTGTTGTGGCGAGTTTATTTGCTTACTGCAGCGAATGCTCCGTTCATTTCTTGATTTATTCTCTTTCTAGGCCTTGCTAGTTCTTGCTTTGGATCCGATTCTTATACTTGGAGTATATATTCCCATTAATCCCTGTTAAGCCTGCATCACTCAACAAACATCAAACGAACCTATCCAATATTCCATGGGTTTTGCGGATATTCAAGAATATCAATAAATAGTGCATTTTATGGGCATTTTATCTCATTTTGGCTCTACTCTTTATGTCAAAATATTCACCCTTTTTGGTTTAAAATCACATATATTTATCTATAACTTGTGCTATTTAACACCCTAAAGTTAGGTTGACTTTGGGTGCGATCAGGGAGTTCGCTCCTTGTGTCCTAAAGGTTAGGTCCTTAAGGTTTCAACACTAGCTGACCTATAAGGGCAGGCTTTTATAGTCAACTCATACATAATTTTGCTTGGGATTTAGAAACCTAAAAGGTCCTTAGATTGCCCCATCAAAGATGGAGACCCTGACTTAAGAGAGGATCCAGTCACAGAAAAGTTTGCGCGTATCAACCCTTACAACAAGTAACAATCTAAGTGGAGTAGATAAGTCAACCTCTATAGGCCGAAGCCCAACAGGGAAAGATTCTTATACCCCTACTAACTATTACGAAATGCTTCAGGCATAGAAGCGAATTAAAGGTAGGTAGGAATAAAAATTTGTGCACTTGTGAATAGGAGCATCGTAACTACCCTTCCGTTCCACTTTAAAGTGGAAACCCTGCAAAACAAAGAGAAAACAAATACGAATTAAAACAAACAAAAATCCAACATGAAAAGCCAAAAAAATTTAAATATTAATTTTTTAAAGAAAGGGGCTTGACTCTCTAATCACCCTAGTGGAGTCGCCAACTATGAAGACCGCACCTTTTGTAACACCCAATTTCCCTACATCCATTTTAGTATATAAATGATATGATTTGATGTGTTACTAGCCTTACTTACCCGAGTTCATTTAAAATTTTAACATTTTCATTAATTAAGTTGAGTTGGTTTGGGTTGCTGCACTCGGGTATCTCACTCGTCTCTATCAGCGGAAGCATTAAGTTAAAAGAAACACAAGCATCATCATTATATTGCCTTCTATTAACTATAGATATATATGTGCACACATACCATCCATCATCAAAGCCAGAGTCCTATGAAGGGAGAAGATCTAAGGATAGCAAGCATCTTAAGATCTTAGCCCTTAACCTACTAGTGGATAAAGACTTTAGTCTTTACTTACATATCATTCATATACATACCCAAAATATGTCCTTCATCCCTTCTTATACATAGTAATTACTAGGACTTTGTAACCTTTCCAAAAATATACTAAAGGACAAAGTCAAGGGAATGGGGATTCCAAAAACAAAAGAAAACATGTACTACATAATCATGCTCCTTGAAAAGGCGTCAGATAAGTCACTACATGTACAATCACATCACTAATCACTATGACCCAGCCCAATACTGGATCATGCCTCCATTCCAGCTTGGCTTCCAATGTGACTAAGTACCTAGGCATCTGATACACATCAACGTAATCGTGAGATTTATAATCTCAGTAATCATAGCAACCTGTTTTGGAAATTGCTAATGTGTACCACTGTATCATCATACAAAAAATCTCTGCATTTCCTCATACATTTCATAACTTTTAAAACATGGATGCAATATCATTTGTTTCTTAAAATCATAAATAAGCATAGCATGTATTCTTGTGAATGCAACCTTTGATACATCCCTTGAAAACACTCATTCAAATCATTCATTGGTATGGTATGGAATAGTATCATCCTCATCTTTGCAAAACATCATAAACTAAAGTAATATGAATATACATAAAACATTTCATCACACCATCATCATTCATAATCCCAAGGGTACTGAAATAAAATATAATAAACATGTGGGCATCTAGCCCTAATTTCATAAAACATATGAGCATCGGGAGTGCCGCAACGCGAACACTCGCACACATCCATACATTCATCATCATTGTAGGACCATTTGCGTCTTTCCCAAAGGATCAACAATTCGTCCCTCATAACATCATCATTAAAGGACCATTTGCTTCTTTCCCGAAGGATCAACAATTTGCCTCCCATAAGATTTAGATATACCTAGTGTTCATCATGTTGTCTCGGAGGATCAACTGTTCAATTCCTTGAACACATACATTCATAAGATGTATTGCGTCTTCCCTTAAGAATCAACATATTGCATGCATTGTGTCTTTCCCTGTGGATCAACAATTTTTATGCATGGCATCTTTCCTTAAGAGTCAACAATTCATCTCCGAGATATGTTATTCACATATACATATATTGGAAAGAAATGGGTCCCAATCATGGTTCGCCTAATTTTAAGCATGTCGCTCTTAGATGGCCATATAGGGCATACTAGCTTAAAATTCGGTAACCAACACGGTGTTTTTGTAAAATTACATTCTTAATCGAATAGATGTTTTACCATCCCAAATAGTGACAAAACCGTGGAAATCCCAACGGCCGTCCCATACCGACAATTGGTCATTTGATCATGGACTCATTCTTTACCGATACATGTACATTGAATACTCAGCTCTCTTTTCTTTCTTTCTATGTTATTTCCCCTTGATTCATATTTCAAATTACTTTAAAATCATTGAGCATCATGTTTGAGAATTAAATGAAGTGTTTAAAACATCATTTAAAGTGATTAAGTTCTCTATGCAAACAAGGGGCCATCAGCCGGCTGATTGGCCCTTAATTTTGAAGAATAAAATTTTCCAGAGACCTATTAGCCGACTGTTCATAAGCCATCAGCCGGCTGTTCTAATTCTG
Source organism: Senna tora (assembly GCA_014851425.1). NCBI lineage: Eukaryota > Viridiplantae > Streptophyta > Magnoliopsida > Fabales > Fabaceae > Senna > Senna tora. The sequence goes on along the minus strand of CM026270.1, from coordinate 20,729,532 downwards.
GAATTTTCTAGGTAAAATATGAACGTTTCTGGGCAAAATATGAACATTTTTGGAAAAATTGAACCTATCAGCCGGCTGTTCTTAATCTGGAAAATTTTCTGGGTAAATTATGATTTTAAAAGCTTCTTTCTGACCAGATTAATGCCCCACACTTGAGAAAATCAAAGGAGTTTACTTAAAGGAACTTAATCCCTATCATTTTCACAACAAAACCCATCAAAATTTCAGCTCAAAACCAGCTTTTTCATGCTTAAATTTCAATATGGAGATACACCGAAACCCATACCCAAACCCATGACCAATTTTCCATTTTCTAGCATCCAAGCATACATGCAACACCATCTAAGCATCCATTCTGGTTCTAAAAACTCAGAAATGCAAGTTTTAATCCTCTCTTTCAGCTTAAAACATCATATTCAAAAATTTCTCTATTTGAGCTAAAACCTTGAATTTTGACAATGAGAGGAAGGAAGCTTTGATTACCTTGTTTACGAGCTTAATTACGTTTCTTGTGATGTGTAGATGCTTTGCTACGGATTATCCTAGCTGGAATCGAGCTCTTCAATCCCAAATGCTCCAAGTTTTCTCCACCTTCTCTCTAGCCCTCTCTCTCTTGTTTGTGAGAAAAAAAAAGTGTGTGTGACTCTCTCTCTCTCTCTCAGCTCCATATAGTCTAAGGTCATGGTGATGTAAGAAAAATTGGCAATTAAGTCCATAGAGTCATTTAGAAATCATTGTGATCTTAGATGAAACTCTATGTTCATCCTTGACACTTTGGCAGGAAGTGTTCAAAATTTTGTTAGTTACTTTGACCCTTGCCTGAAATTATAGTTTATTATCCCCATATCGCTTTTCTATACATCTGAGTTCCATTTCCATTAAACTCGTCTTTCCTTTAGTCTAAGTCCCTCTAAGCTTAGTCACTCTAGCACTAATGCAATTCTACATGCTTCTAAATGCATCAAACACATACAATAACTTAAAGAATCTAACAAACAATTAATTCATCATCTCGGAGAGGCGGATGTTACACCTTTGGCGGACTTCGAGGAGTCGCCACCAAGTTTTCCATAAAACTTGGAAAAGAAAAATAGCTCAAAATCTTTAGTAAAAATAGGTTTCAAAATCATTTGAGTTCGTGAGACTGTTTGAGATGAGGGGAAGGTGTTTGGCTCCCTTTTCCCCCGTCCGAAGACGGTTACGCCAAAAACTAATACTTTAATTGTTTTGGCCTTTAAAAGAGTTGGACACAAAAGCATAGAAAAAGACAAAGATGGACCTGACCTAGGATGAAAGCCTAGGGCCTACGTACCCTCTCCACGTAGTTCGTGAAGGCGCACACACATGTGTGTGTGTGTGTGTGTGTGGGACACTCATCAAGCAAAGGCTCAGGTGGTGTCCCAGTGCAATGTACCTAAAGAAGCAAAGGCTCCTCAGTACATATCTACCCTGCATTGACAGTCAAAACAACCAAAAAGTGAGTGTGTGATGATCATCAGGCGGTGCGCCCGAATGGCGTGTAAGCTAGTGCTCTTATAGAAGCAAAGGCTCCTTGGTGGTGCTGGTTGAACATATATTAGGATAAAAATAATGTAAATGAACAACACAAAAGAGGCAGAAAACATGCTTTTTGCCTCTATAGGGGGTAGTGACGTATTACAGGATAAGTCACGACCTGCTGCCTCAGACACAGGTCTCGAGGGCAGAGACAAGCCTATTGGTCGTGACCTACTACAGGAGGGGTCACGACCTAGGCATCGTTTTCCAGAAAAATAAGCAGAGAAGAACACAGAAGGCTAATGGTGCTCAAAATTAGAAAAGGGTTGCAACCCCTATACCCGGAGGTCGTAACCCGCTTATTAAATCAGAGAAAAAGAAAATCTTTGGGGTGCTAAACCCCAGATCTAGGATACAGAAGGGATCTTGGTCAGCCCTCGTAGTGGCTCAGGGCCTAGCTCCTATCCCATGGATCTAAAAGAAGAAAATTAATGTTTCAAAGAGAGGATGATAATGGAGTGAGAGATTGGAAGTGAAGAAAAGATGAGAAAATACCTCAGTAGTCACTTATGATTCAAGCAACATTTCAGTACTCAAAAATTTGCCCCAACAACAGTGGGGGAGCATCCTATTTATAGTGATCTCGGAGGATCATATAAAAGGAAAGTTGAATATGGCCATTAATGGCCAATAGGTCACGATCTATTGTAGATCTGGATTCGATTCTGATCTGGGTCATAAATGCCAATAGGTCGTGATCCCTTGTGGCAGGAGTCGCGACCTATGCTGACTCAGCACCCAATCTGAGTTATAAAGGCCAATAGGTCGGGACCTATATGACAGGGGTCATAACCTGTGTTGACTCAGCTAGCAGGTTGCGACCTGTCTGTACACAGGTAGCGACCTGCTGTGGTCTTTCACCTTTTTAGTTCCTTTTTGGGGTTAGATAAAATAAGGTGTCCACACCTGCCCAGTTCTTGGCCAAGTCTATCATATTAACGCCCAAGGAATAATCCCCACTTGGTTGTTTCATTATCTCGTATATATTAAAATTCTCTTTCTGATCTCCCACCTCCATTATGATAGTCCTTTCCTTTATGCTAATATTAGTCTTACCAGTCCTCAGAAAGGGCCTTCCTAAGATGATGGTGGTATCTTGAGACAATGAAACATTCATGTCAAGGACATAGAAGTCCGAAGGTATTAATAATCATTTTAGTTTTACTACTATATCTTCTATTATTCCCTCAGGTTGTCTAATCGACCTATCGGCTAGTTGTATTACTAACGAGGTAGGTTGCAAGGATTTTAAACCTAAGGAGTCGAATAATGATTTTGACATGACATTTATGGTGGCCCATAGGTCTAGTAAGGCACTAGGAACCACGGTCTTACCTATAGTACAAGGTATTGTAAAGGAGCCGGGATCCTGACACTTGACTGAAAATTGTGGCTTGAACAAAGCCGACACATTTGAACTGACTAGTACCTTATCAATAGGTTTAAATTTCTTTTTATTAGTACAAAGATCCTTAAGGACCTTTACATACTTAGGTACTTTCTTGACTATTTCCAGTAGGGGTGTATTGACTTCTAGTTTACTGAACAAACTTATTATTTCCTCATCATGTTTCTTTTCATGTATTCTTTCACTAAACAGATAAGTGTGAGGAAAAGGAAGTTCAAAAATACTTACCTTGTCTTCCGACTGGGTTCTTACCTTTCTTGGAGAGGTGGGCCTTTTGATTTCCTTCTTTTTCGGCAGTTCTCAAGAGCCGGGATCTTGACACTTGACTGAAAATTGTGGCTTGAACAAAGCCGACACATTTGAACTGAGTAGTACCTTATCAATAGGTTTAAATTTCTTTTTATTTGTACAAAGATCCTTAAGGACCTTTACATACTTAGGTACTTTCTTGACTATTTCCAGTAGGGGTGTATTGACTTCTAGTTTACTGAACAAACTTATTATTTCCTCATCATGTTTCTTTTCATGTATTCTTTCACTAAACAGATAAGTGTGAGGAAAAGGAAGTTCAAAAATACTTACCTTGTCTTCCGACTGGGTTCTTACCTTTCTTGGAGAGGTGGGCCTTTTGATTTCCTTCTTTTTCGGCAGTTCTCAGGGGTCGGAGTAATTTCAGCTTTCTCACGTGCCTCCTCCTGAGTGGTTTTGGCAGTTCCTCCCTACTACTTACACTTATGGCGTTCACTGCCTTCGGCTTAATTACCGTGTTTGAAAGCATAGTCCCACCATTTTTTGCTCTTTGTGTGTTGATCTCATTAGTGAGCTGGGAGAACTGTCGCATTAGCTTTTCCTGTTGTTTCCTTAATTCTACATGCTGGTTACTAAGAGTAGAGACATAGGAATGGACCTGATTTCCCATGGAATTGAGCTTCTTATCGACATTCTCTTCCAGGGTGGTCACCTTTTGTATAAGCAGTTGAATCTCATATATTTCTCTATTACCAAAAAGGACCATAGATATAGATGATTGGGTGTTCTTCGAGAATGTGACCGTTTGACCCTGTGAATTCCCCTTTTGAAATCCTAGGTTGTGCTGGTTATTATTATTTTTCCATCCAAAATTCGAACAATCTCTCCAACCCAGGTCCTAAGTGTTAGAAAAGGGTTTCCTGCCTTGATTTTGTCCCGATTTTTGAAACATAGCTGAGACGTTTTCGAAAATAGCAGGGCAGTATCCATAGTATGCATGGGGAATCACATTGTTCACAGCTAATAGAAACCATAGCAAGTGATTCCACTTGTGGGTTTGAGCTAGCGTCAACAATTTTGGCCAATCGGCTTACTTCATAGGCCGTCTTTACTAGCAAAGGATCCCTTTTACCAAATTTGACTTCCTTACGAGTACTGCAGTTCTAGTGGACAAATGTTTTCTATGACCAGTGATCATCTGATTACTGCCCAAGCTTCGACTGTTTCAAGGTCTTCGAGAAACCCATTAGCGTTGGCCGACAATATATCTGCGTCATGGGACTGAAGGCCATAAAAAAAATAGTATAAGATGTTCATCAGGAAGTCGTTGATTAGGACAATTTGTGAGTAGATTTTGGAAATGTGTCCAGTACTCGAAAAAAGTCTCATTAGGTTGTTGTTTAACTGAGGAGATCAATTTTCTAGCAACAGTTGCCCTATTGGAAGGAAAATATTTATCGAGGAAGGCTCCCCGTAAACTCATCCAAGATTGGTAGGTGTCAGGTGCCATCCTAGGAAGACATAGATACCAATCCATGACGTTTCCTTCCAACTTTAGGTAAAACACCTTCTACATTACCTGTTCAATATTTTCTCCTGGTGGTTTCATTGTCATACAGTACATGCGAAGCGAAGCCAAATGGGCATGTGGGTTTTCACCTGCAAGGCCATGAAACTTGTGCAAAGAATGGATTAGAGGACCTTTAATTTCAAAATCATCATCAAATATAGGACAAACATCAGTTAACTTCTCATAGCTATTACTAGAATGAGTCAATTCCCTAATTGTCCATCTCCTAGGTTGATTTACTATTCTTTGTTCTTCTATTTCCTTATTACCATTATTGCCATTATTATTATTATTATTGCCTACGTTATCCATGTTGTACCTAGAGACTAACTCCTCTTTTTTCTTTTTACACCTTAGTTCCCTAAGGGTTTTCTCTATTTCAGAATCAAAGGGGCTTAGACTACCCTTTGGATTAGAAAGCATAAAACAAACTAAAATAAAAAAAAAACTCCTAAATTACCCTAAGAAAAACAAAAAAAAATAAAAAAAAATTTAAAAATCGAAATTGAAGAAAAAAACAAAATCGTAGCCTCGCCGCAGCGCAAGTGGTGCTCAAATCACGGCAAAACGGAACTCGCCACGGCAAATCCTATACTACCTGCAAACGAAAACAAGAGAAAGAAAGCAAAAGGATGAAATCAAAAAATAAAACAAAAATTGAGAATACTTCCTATTGATTGTCACTGGGTCAAGACCCAATTCGACCAACACAATTACCAAAGAATCAAAAAGGTTCCTCGACAACAACACCAATTTGATGAGGGCGTTTTCAGATGAATAATAATGCCCCTTGACTCATCGCAAGTCAAGATCAAATAAATTCCTAACAATTTAGTATAGTGCAATCCGAGGGTCGAATCACGTGGAACATTCAATAGTTCCTGAATAACTATGCCTTTAAATAATCAAATTGGGTTAAAGATCAAGAAGTATTTTCAGAAAAGCAAGTAAATAATTGAGTTGTCAAAATAGGATGAAATTAGAATAACTAAGAAAAGTAAATTGCTCTTTCGGGGTCTATGTAATTTGCTATCTCTGATAGTTTTCGAAAGATAAATAGAAGAAGTATTTAGAAATACCTTATCGAACATTTTCATTCGAAGGTAACCCCGGCGACCGCCTCATAGGGCTAGGTACACATCAAATCGAGGATGTCGCACCCACATTAAAAGGGTGTATGCAAACTATAGTAACACATTTAATTTTGAAAAACCAAATTATATATAAAAAAATAAGTACAAAAATGAGGTATCTAGTTTGAGCCGGCCAATCAACCCAGACCTGCGACCGCTAGGTCTATTTAATCCAATCGAATCCTAAATATGTCGAACGATGGGATCTAGAATGATGACCGGAGGTTTATAAACTGTAAACATCTAAACAACTTTCCAAAAATTAGAGCTCATAGCTCAAGCAAATTATATAGACTACCCTAGGGACAACCTAGCAGGCTTAGCTACTCATGTTCTAGAAGACACAAGGTTAAGTCTAAGAGAAAGCTAGGATACATAACTAAGACTTTTCACCTTTTTATAGGTGTTACATGGAGAATTCTAATCTAAGTACAAATTGAGAGGATAATTTTATTTTACTGAAAATATTAATATTTCTTAATTTATTTAAATTACAAAACTTGAATCTTCTGATCTAGATTCCATTTGGGTTCTCCAAGGCTACCCCTTTTGAATTTTGAATTTAAATATGTCGTTTTAGCTAGCTCGCCGCAGCGAGCAACTAAAGTTGACTTTGAGGAGTTGACTTTTCTGCTCTCTTTTGTTTTCTTCAATATAGTCCCTACTCGTATTCCAAGTGATTAAATGGCCTTGGTTTATTATGAAATCAACCCAAGATATTCGTAATAACACCTGATATTTTATAAATAATAACAATTACTAAAAAAAACAATTTTATCATAAAAATGTATTAAATGCCGCTTTTTATCACTTTCTACGTATTGACACCTATGTACACAGATTAGCGTTTTTTACTGTAATATTCCTAATTATTATTAACAATATTAAGCAAAATGACACCTGTTAGCATGTCTATTTTAGGTATCATCAATCATCCCTTCCAAAATTTTAAAAACCAAAAAGGGGAAACTCACTAATATTCTTTCCTTCCCTCCCCTTGCCCTCCTTAATACCCAATCCCAACATACCCTATGTTTCATACCATTCGGTATGTTTAGATTGGGTATTGAGGATTAAGATATCTTCCTCTTGTTTGGGAATTTGAAAATTGGAGGAAAAGATGATGACAGATTAATCCTTCATTATTCTTCCCCTTTACAAATACATGATATTCTGAATATGGGTATTTTGGAGGATCTCCCAACACTCAAATAAGGGGAGGACATAAGGAAGATTATGTTTCCTTTTCCCTCCCCTCTCTTCTCCTCTAATCAATTTCCTTCCCTTCCCGCTTCCCCTCTCAATTCACAAACATACCTTTGAGTAAGGTAAAGTTTGGAGGAAAAGTAATGTTTCAAAGTATTTTAATTACCTTGTAAACAAATTAGTCATAAGGGAATGTCATGGAAAAAGTGATGGGGCCCAATGAAGGAAATCAAATCTCCTTCTAAGAAATCATGCTATTTTTTTAAAAAGAAAAATACAAAGTGTCTATTATATTATTTGATTTGACACAATCCTAACCTTTTTTCTTCTTTTTATTATTTTAATATAAGGGGTAAAGTGATAATATTAATACGTTCCGTAACTGTCGTTTTTGGTTCAGACAATTTTACTTTGTAAATAAGGACCGCAAGGGGTCATAACCTTGGAGGACTTGTCCTTAGGTGAGGACCTAGGTGCCAACGTACCCTTATGATGGGATTAAAGTCCACGTAGTTCGTCATGGTGACGTCTATAGGAGTCGTTAGGCAAGGCGGTTACATGTATTGGGTCGTGTGCGGCTAAGACGTGCTTAAGGTACTCTGGGCGGGCGAGCCACTAATAGGAGGTTGCCTTAGGTTGAGAGAGCAGAGGTCTCTTAGAGTGGTCGGACGCTTTACAAGTAGGGATCTTCGGGACGAAGATGTGCTGGGTGCTGATCGGAGGGTCACCGAAACTTCGTGGTGTCGTGGGCTAAGCTCTAGAATCGATAGATAGGTGTATGTAGTGAAGTGGGCAGAAATTAGCTTTTGTATATTTAGAGTGCATATCGCTTGCCTCTAGTTCATGTGTGTTTGTGATTTCCTGATGTTTGGATCCCCCTAAGTCCGCCGGGTGAAGGCCTTTTTATATTGAGTGTGGGGAGGACGTGCTCGACCCACGTTCTCGCGGGACGTGGGTCATCCCTCGATGCTTGGGGGGCTTCCCACGCCTCCTGGGCGGGAGCCCTCGAGGAGAGACGTGGGTGCTGGCCACGTAAGGGGCAGACGAGTGGTGCCAGGTGTCATTAGTGTAAGCTGCCGTGAAGCTTCTGGAAGCTTAGTTCCACGTGTCCCTAGGCAAAATATTCCGTAGTTACATAAGTCCCCCAAGTCTACAGGTGTCGGGCGCCCGTAGACTTAAGTTCTCTGTCAGTAAGGTACTTAGGAAAATTTCGCGTAACCATTTTGTCAAAGCGAGCTCGTCCGCAAGCAGGTCTGGCCCTCTTGGTTGGTCGTTCAACTTTGAGAGACCTTGTGTGTCTCTTGGTTTACTCTGATGGAGTAGAGACGTTGAAGGTGCCACGCCTCTTGATCCAGGTGGCTGACTGCTTCACTTCCTCAGCAAGTTTTCGAGCCGTGTATGCAGAAAGTACGCAACTTTCTGAGGAGGGGTCGTTATTGCTCAGAGGAGAATTACTGGAAGTACCCTCTAGGGGTGTGTGGAGGAAACTTAAAGGTCAAGGGCCTTTTGGTCATTCGAAACGCTTCTTTCTGAGCAAGCCCCGTCCGCAGTCAGTGGCTGGCAAGAGATTTTGTGAAGAGTTGTCTTTCGGAAGAGCGGGCTATGATCATCGCCACGTGTCATGGTCTGATGGATTTCTCTGGCCTTGAGTGATTTGCAGTCGTTTTTCTTTATTTAATGTGGGTGTGTTTTCGAGAGTTGCCATCATTAGCCTCGACTGGGGATCTTCTAAAAAATCCCTATGGTGTCGTGGTGTGACTCTTGGGTTTCTTGGGGCTTTTTGGTCCTTGTGCCTCTGGTTTCCGGTTGATGGATCTGGGCCGTCTCTTTTTCCCATGTGTTTGGCTAGGGCAGGTGGTTGTAGTATGAGATGGGTGTACTGGATAATTGTTTTATCCGTTGCGGGATTCGAGGGGGCGAAGATTTTCGAATCGTCGTGCCTTTGTGCTCCCTATAAATACCCGGCATTTGAAAGTTTGTTGTTTTACCTTCTCTTTTTAATTCAACGCTTTCTCTGTCTTCTTGCTTCATTTTCTTTCTCTGGTTCTCACACCCTTTTTCCTTCTGTATTCTCTGTTTGTACTGAGATTTTGCCATGGTCGGTGATGATAGCTTTTTCCCTTTTGATTTCACCAACATGGAGGATCTTCCTTCTTCCTCTTCTCCTCCTCCCCCTCCTAGCCGTACTCGTGACAGTAGTCAGAGTAGGGGGAAGAAGTATGGGCATGACTTTTCTCCAAGGGTAGTTGTTGAAGCTTCCGCCGTTATTCCTGGTGGAGGAGGGAGAGATGCGCGGCTGCCTGTCCCGTCATCTCCCGATAAAATCCGCCAGCAAGAGGATCCCAGGGAAAATAAGAAGGAAAGATGGGAGGGGAGACGGCGACGGTTCTCTGGGGAGAGAGAGGAAGGAGGTTATCGTGGCGATGGACCCCAAGAACAAAGGAGGGTTCAAGAGACAACCTTTCGGTGCGGGTTCGCGGTTGTCGTCCTAGGTTTCTCAGCGGAGATCTGACCCGGCGAACGCGCGGGCGGCGAATTTGGTGGAGGGTACTTTTCCTCCTCTTGTGCCTGTCTGTCAATCACCTATAGAGGTGATTTTGTCTACTCGCTCTGTAGCTCCAAGTCCCACTTGCGGAGCTGATCAACGTACTAGCAAGAAAGCTCGGTGAGCGGTCGAGGAATCTGCGGGTAACTCTCCTGCGAAGGGAAGGGTCTCTGCAGACGAGACAATGGCTAACGAGCCAAATAAAGGGGCCAAGGCTGGTGAAGCGACCGCGGAGGCTGGGGCCCTCTCCGGTGGAGGGAATGTAGTGGTGAGTGAAATGACTGCCACTAAGGACGTTGCTCCAGGGTCCGACATCGGCCCTTCTGAACCTGTCGAGCCGCCGAAGGAAGAGCCTTCTTTCAAGTTGGTGTCTTTGGGCAGGCGCTTTCCCGTGGAGATGGGAGAGAGGAATGCAAGGGGTTTGGACACCACCGCTCTAAATCTTGTTGTTCGAGGCTTCAGCAGAGTTGCCGAGGCATTGACTAACTTCCACCAAGCTGGCATTGTGTGGGAGAAACAAGTGATAGATTTCTTCGTCTCGCTGCCTCTCTGTTTTTCGGCATTTTTGTGGTTTTTCCTTGCTTGCTGACTTGTTTATTTTCTGCAGGATAAAGCCCATCACGACAAGGATCGGCTTCTTGGAATAGTGACCACTAGGGACTCGGCTCTAGAGGCCACTAAGAAAAATTTGGAGGACGTGCGCGGGCGGTTGTCTGCGAAGGAGTTGAAGTGCGAGGACCAAGGTCGTGAGATAAGGTCCTTGACTCATGAGGTTGCCTGTCTCAGGGCCGTGGGTGCTCAGCCTTTCGAGATCAAACTTCTTCGGTTTGAGATGGAGAGGGCTCGCAAGGACTTGATCGCCTGTCGGGAGGATGCCCACAAGCGCCAGCACGAGCTGCACTCTCTTCGTGAAGCCTTGAAGGGTGCTGAAGCTCGTGCCAGTGAGAATCTCACTGGTTGGCTGGAGGCCGAGAGCAAAGTTGCCGATGTTGCTGATCTCCATGGAGAGTTGCTAGCGTAGAGGATGTATGACATGCTTCTGGCGGTCGAGTAACTTGAGCGTCTTCATGGAGAGAGGTTTCCAACTGAATGGGTAGCCTCCTTACATCCTTCTTTGGAACTTTTTGATGGTGAGCTCAGAGGTCGGATGGAGGCTTATTCCCCATTGAATCTCGCTTATCTCCGCCAGTTGGCCGACCGTCTTATAGACCATCGAGTGCTTTCTACTTCTCAACAGCTGGCTGAGGCAGTTCAGCAGAAGTTGTTGGAGGACGTTAGCAACATCGAGCCCACAGGGGCCAAGGCCGTCATAGATCTTGGGGATGCCCAAGAGTAGGTTTATGTAAAGTTTTTAGGTTTTGCACCTTATAATAGGCGGACGCCTTTCCTATTTTTGATAATGAGAATTTATGTTGAGTTTCACTGCCTCTCTTTTTACTTCTGGAAAAAAGGTTTCGTGTGAGTGCAGTTCCTCTTTTTCTTGGCTATCTCTTTACTTCTAGGTAAAAAGATTTTTTGCATGAGTACCGTGTGATCAGGACGGTCGCATATTTTTGCTAGCGTGTTTTGTGTGAACGTTCATTTTGCGTTTTCGCACCCAAGGGGTTTTTCAACCACGCTTTTCTGGGGAAATGTTAGCTTCGCCTTAGAGGCTCTTTAGCGTTTCTTTGGGCGGTCAGCCCACTGCCCTTCCTTAGGACTTATGCGAGTACTTTGCAGATTTAGGCCATGTCTCTTTTCCAAAAAGGAATACTTCAATTAATGATAAACAAAATGGTTACATTCGAGTAGCTTTGCCTAGGCTTGCCTTAGTCAGGCTGAAAGTAAACAGAATGATTACATTTGAATAGCCTTAGTCAGGCGGGCCTTAGTCAGGCTGAAAGTAAATCCTAAATTTGAAATAAATGGAGACGTGCGTAATTTGACCGAGAAGTTTTCTAGGCATGCAAAGTGCGTTTAGAGCTTAGGTGGAGGTTTGGTCCGGGTGGGTGAACTCCAGCTTTTTTCCTCCTGACTCTTTACCCTCGGGGGGTTCCTCGCGTGATTCTCTAGGACCAAGGCGAGCGACCTTGTCGGTCTTGGTTAGGCTTGCTGTGTAGCATGCTCGCGCTAGTTTTTGATCCGCCATGATTTCCCCAACCCCGTGGGGCGTTGGGAACTTAATAGTGAGCTGTGCGGTGGATACTACAACTCTGAGTTTGTTCAGGGACAGTCGTCCTAGAATGGCATTGTAGGCCGAAGGTGCTGAGACGATTGTGAAATCTACGTTAAGACTTGCGACCTTTGGTAAAGTGCCCATAGTCGTTCGGGCTGTGATGATTCCTTCTGCGGGAACCTAGGCTCCGGAGAACCCGACAAGTTTGATGGGGAAGGGCCTTATTCTGGCCTCGTCCAATCCGAGCTTCTTGAAGGTGTCAAAGTAGAGGACGTCCGTCGAGGATCCTTGGTCTATCAGAACTCGTTTGACCTCGTAGTTAGCCATGACTGCAGTTACTACGATGGGGTCGTCGTGGATTGGTCCCTCAAGATTTGTGAGGTCGAACGTGATAGGATCTCCTTCGGGTTCTTCGCTTCTCTTTTTATGCTTTGGAGCATAGTCGAGGGCGAGTATGGAGCGTTCCACCTAAACCTGATCACGGGCAGGGCTTCAAAAAATACGGGCCAGGCTTGCGGGCTTTTTTGCTCAAAAGTCAAGCCCGGGCCCATTTTTTTTTACTAAAAACGGGCCGGGCTTGGCCCATATAAAATGAAAAATGGGCCCGGGCTGCCATATTTTGTACCATAATTTTTTTTATAGTTTGCTTAATGTTTCATGTAACATACAAAAAGATATTTTTTTTCTTAAAAATAGATAGTTAAAAGATTTTAATGTATTATTATTATATATATATATATAATATATAGGGAAAGTACATTTTATATGGATTGCGTATAAAGATATACATATTTTGTATCCAGAATATATATATATATATATATGCATATTTTGTATCCAGAATATATGACAAATTACCCATTCTAAGTGAGCTTGAATTTGCTACTAATGGATTGTGTGAAAAAATTGGTACACGCACTCTAGGAAAATTAGTGTAATGCTAGTTAATTGGAAGTTGGAAGCTAGTTAATTGTAAGATTGAATTTTTGAAATGTTGAAATATGTAAGATTGAATGAATCAAATACAAGACCTTGGACATCAAATATTAAAACAAGTTATCAATTAGGTTGGTATTTATTCTATACTAAATTGTTTTTTTTATTTATTTTCATGTATTATATATATAAATAAGTATATACACGGGCCGGGCTTAAAAAGCCAAAGCCCGGCCCTTTTTTGCGGGCTTTTTTTAAAATCGGGTTTTTGGGCTCGTGTTCATATTTTCGGGCTCATATTTGCATTTTATCGGGCCGGGCGGGCTTTAAGGCCCGTGATCAGGTCTAGTTCCACCCTTTTCTTATTCTGCAGCTGCGAGGTAGTTCCTTTTTGTAGTCCGCATGCGATGACGTTGATAACCCTGCAAGTAGGCGCTTGGTCGTTGGCCTCTCGTGAATGCTTCGCACTAGCTCTGCTCTCCTCTTTGGCGTACCTGCCACAGCTGCCCTTTACGGATTAGATCCTCGATCTAATATTTCGAGTGGATGTAGTCGTTGGTCTCGTGTCCGTAATCCTTGTGGAACTAGCAGTACTTGGACTTGTCCACTGGGTTTCCAGTCTTCCGCCTCTTAATCTGTGGAGGGAAACTAAGCATGTCCGAGTGATAAATTTCCTCGAGGACTCCGACATGGGACTTGTTAAGAGGAGTGTAGATGGTGAACTGTCCTCTGGGAGGCGTTCGAGGTCGTGGTGGTGAGCGTTTTCTGCTGCTCTTCTCCTTGGAGTTTTGGTCATCCACTACCACCTTCTCCTTTTTCTTCTTAGATCGCTCCATGTCAGATCTACTTATCAGGAACATCCTCATTTTATCCTTGGCGATTTGCGCATTTTCTTCCTGGATGAACCGTTCCACACGATCCATCAGCTCTTGTAAGGTGGAAACAGGACATCTGTTGACTTTCCCGTAGAACTGCAAACATCGGAGGCCCTGCTTGATGACGAATATTGCAATCGCATCCTGGACACCTCTGACTTGGAGCGAGAGTTTGGTGAAGCAGACCAAGAAGGCTTGTAGGGTTTCTCCTTCCTCTTGGTGAAAACCGATAAAGGAGTCCTCGTTCTTTTGATATTCCTTGCTGCTGGCGAATTGAGTGAGGAACTTCTGCGCCAGCTGCTCGAAGCTGTGGATCGAGTTTGTGGGTAGTAGTGAGAACCACCTTAGAGCGGCCTCCTTTAGGGTCGAGGAGAAGACTCGGCATTGCTGGCCGTCCGTCATGCCCAATATTGACATAGCCGAGTTGAAGTTGTTAATGTGATCTCGTGGATCAGTCTCTCCTCCATAGGGTTCTATGTGGAAAGGCATCTTGAAGCCCATGGGTACCTGCTCGTCCATGACCTGCTGGGTGAAAGGATGTCTCCCTTTTCCTTGGAAGTCGAAGTCGGGCCACTGATATTGTCCTAAGTGAGTGGACATGCCGTAGTGGGCGTACGGGTTGTAATCTCCTGCCCAAGGCATGTGGAGATAAGATCCGGGTGGGTAGTTTCGGATTGGTGGTCGCGGGTAATCCATAGGCGTGTGCACTGCTTTCCTGGCGACCATTGTTGCCCCAGGTGGGATCACTGACGGGGGAGTTGGTGCTGTCAGTGATAACAGTGCAAACTCCATGGGTAGAGTTCCGAATTGTATCGCGGGTAAGCTGGTAGGGTCGCTGGAAGGTCCTGTGGGCGCGCTATGTGGTGCCGCCGGCAGTTGGACGCCTACGTTTGCTTAGGGGTGGTTCCTGTCCTCTTCCCATTGTTGTTGACATATAGCGACTATCTCTGCCACGAGTCAGGCTAGCTCTATCTCTCGCGAGATCCTCATCGGCTCTGCTATTTCTTGGTTGCCGATCGAAGGGCACGGGTTGTGTGGCATGCCATAGGGGTGCTGAGGGCATGCTTCCTCCCTGGTTCCTGGTGCTTGGACCACAGTTTCTGTAACAGCCACATGTGTCGTTGAGGGGCTCTGTGGCTGGGTTGCATTCGAGCTACCTGCTTCTGCTGTGACGACTTCGGTTGTCCCATGCCTGTTTCTCGTGCTGTGTCTTAAAGCGCTTGCGTCGATCATGGCTGTGGAGGCGTTTGAGTCGGTCATCTTCTAATATTTCCTGTATTGGAAAAAGTGAAAAACGCGGGTTTCTGAGTGTTGGGCGGATACTCCTACTCCAAAAAAAAAGAAGTGTCGTTTAGCGGCAGAGTGCACAAGGCGTTGTGGTCTGAGGCAGACCGCGGTGGGCGCCAATGTAACTGTCGTTTTTGATTCAGACAATTTTACTTTGTAAATAAGGACCGCAAGGGGTCGTAACCTTGGGGGACTTGTCCTTAGGTGAGGACCTAGGTGCCTGCATACCCTTATGAAGGGATCAAAGTCCAAGTAGTTCGTCATGGTGACGTCTATAGGAGCCATTAGGCAAGGCGGTTACCTGAATTGGGCCATGTGCGGCTAAGACGTGCTTAAGGTACTCCGAGCGGGCGAGCCACTCGTAGGAGGTTGGCTTAGGTTGAGAGAGCAGAGGTCTCTTAGAGTGGTCGGACGCTCTACTTGTAGGGATCTCCGGGACGGAGATGTGCCGGGTGCTGATCGGAGGGTCACCGGAACTTCGTGGTGCCGTGGGCTAAGCTCTAGATTCGATAGATAGTTGTATGTAGTGAAGTGGGTAGAGCGTAGCTTCTGTATATTTAGAGTGCGTATCACTTGCCTCTAGTTCATGTGTGTTTGTGATTTCCTGATGTTTGGATCCCCCTAAGTCCGCCGGGTGAGGGCCTTTTTATACTGAGTGTGGGGAGGACGTGCTCGACCCACGTTCTCGCGGGACGTGGGTCGTCCCTCGATGCTTGGGGGGCTTCCCACGTCTCTTGGACGGGAGCCCTCGAGGAGAGAGTGGGTGCCGGCCACGTTAGGGGTAGACGAGTGGTGCCACGTGTCGTTGGTGTAAGCTACCGTGGAGCTTCTGGAAGCTTACTGCCACGTGTCCCTAGGCAGAATATTCCGTAGTTACACGTTCCCATTCCATTTCCATTCTCAAATTTTTACTACCAAACATAGTAAACCCATTCCCTTTCCCTTTCTGCGTAAAGAACGTACCCTAAGTGTTTAGATTAAGATTACTAAAATTTTTTAAAATGCCTAATATTTTAAATTGCTCAAATTCTTCATATTTGAAATCCCACCTCTTGGGGTTGTATTTGTCAAAGTCTCCCTTCCCACATGGCGCAAAGACTAGCTGCACGTTCCAAGACAATTTGCAAAATTATTCGGTTCTTATATTTTTGAGTAAATTATCAAGTTGGTCCTTGAAAGATTAGTATTGTTCCAGTTTAGTCCCTGAAAGATGCAAATGTCTAATTTAGTCATTGAAAGATGTTTTTTGTCCCAATTTGGTCTTTTTTAATTTTTTCGTCAGTTTAATAAATAGCTAATGACATGTAGACAGGTGACACGGTGAGGTAAAATACACAAAGAAGGGATATATGTCACCTGTCCACATGTTACTAGCCGTTTATTAAACTGACAGAAAAACTAAAAAGGATTAAATTGGGACAAAAAACTATCTTTCAAGGACTACATTAGACATTTGCATCTTTCAGGGACTATATTTTTTTTATGTTTTTAGTATTTTATTTTCTTTATTTTAAGATTCCTTTTTTTTTATTTTATGTTTTTAGGATTTCCTCTTCATTTTTGGCCGAATACTTTTTTTGATCCTTTATCTTGTCACTAGTTTCTTATTGGTCCTTTATCTTTTAAAAGTTCTAAATCTGTTCTCTATTTTTGCAATTTATTCCAAATCAGTCCTTTTGTCTAACACCATCAAATGTTTTTCGTGAAATGATGGCGTGACATTCTAGAACTTCTAAAAATTACTTTTTTACCCCTTATTCAACTTCAAAATTTTCGTTTTAGTCTTTTATTCTATCACCCACCATCAAATGTTTTTGTTAAATAATGATGTGAAAGGTTAAAATTTTTTTAAAATGTCTTGAGAATCATAAAATAAAAAAAATATTAATTCAAATAAAAAAGTTTATAGTATTGAGAATTAAAATCAAAATTTTATAAATTAACTAATTAAGAAATTTTAAATTACTTACTCTGTCCAAACAAGATATTTTAAATGGTAGGAATTTTGAATTCTAATAATTCAAACATTAGGTAATTCATATTCCATAGCATTTAAAATACCACTTTCTAAACACTTTTTTTGGCCATTAGGAGGGGGAGAAAAGGGAAGAGATTGAAGGAGAGAGGAAGGGAAGGGAAGGAGAGGGGAGGTTAAGTGATGGTTCCTCCTCCCCTAATTTGGATTTTCTAAAATTCTCCAATTTGAGGTAATTAAAATTAATAAATGGAGAGGGTTAAGAAGGCTTAAAATAAAATCCTCCAATCCCTTCTCCCCAAAATTTTAAAAATCAAACAAGGGAAAGATTATTAAATTATCTTCCTAATGTGAGCATAAAAGGGAAGAAAAATTGGCTGAAATTACCTCCAAAACCAATTGCAATATCAAAAGCTAGAAGAGTCAATAAAATCAAAAGAATGCCTTCAAATTATATTCAAAACGTGATTTACATATTATGGGTTGAATGTGGAGATGGAAAACATGTTTTGGGCTTGAAAACATCAATTTGAAGAGTTTGGACCATTTGCTATATATATGGAGACTTGTTTGAGTCTAAATCTTCTTATTTTGGACTTAAAATGCTTATTATAATTAAATAGGACGTTTAAATAGGACTTTTTTCTAGACAGCTTACACTGAAGTTGTCCATTTTATTTCTGTTTGTCTTTTTAGATTTTTTTTGTTCTTGAGTTTCAGCTATTTTTTCAGTATTGAAAAGGAAAAAAAAGAAAAAAAAAATCAACTGATGCAGAACCCCAAGGTTATAAGAAACCCGAAACTCACAACACACAATATGGACAGAACGAGTAGAAGGAATGAAATCCCCAACTTATTGAACCCCTAATTGACTATCAAGAATGAATTCGCCACAAGTTATTACCTTGTTGAGAATAAATTCTTGATGTGATAGAAGAAGACAAGCTATCCTTCCTACAGAATATCTATTTGCCAAGCCAAGAAGAAAACACTCAAATCCTTTTGATTCAAATAAAACCTTATCCCCAATACAAGATAGAACATAAGTATTTATACTCCAAGAAAAGAAAATCGTAGAATATTAAAACAACTAAAACCCTAGAAGAAACTAATGGGCTCTCCTCACATAACATAAACTAAAACCCAAACAAAAGACAATGTTTAAAATAAAACTATTGGGTCTTTTTAACAAGCATACTTAAGCCCAATTTAATTAAAACAAAAAATTTGAAATAAGTGTCTTAAATCACCAGTGGGCTTGAAATTAAAAAACCTAAATATAATGATTATCGCACAAAAATGTGACCCAAATTATAATAAGCATTTTGAGCTCAAAATAAGAAGATTTAGGCTCAAACAAGTCTCCACATATAAAGCTCATGATCCAAGCTCTCCAAATTGATGTTTTCAAGTTCAAACATGTTTTGTAGCTCCACCTTCAGCCCATAATATGTAAATCATGTTTTGAATATAATTTGAAGGCTTTGTTTTGTTTTGATTTTCTTGACTATTCTAGCTTTTGATATTGCAATTGGTTCTAAAACTAATTTTAGCCCATTTTTCGTGTCTTCCATGCTCACATCATTCCCTCCTTCCTTGAAAAGATTCATCCTCGAATATGAAATCATATAAAAAGTATAGAAGAATTAGAAACTTTAGAATTATGAAGCTTACTATACTCACTTTGAAGACAAATCTTGTAGGCATCACTTGTAATTGTTTTTAGCACTTTTGATATCTTTTTTTTCATCAAAGCATTCCCTCTTTTCACTCTGATTTTCACTCTCCGTTGGGCCATTATTTTGTTTCTTTTCATTCTTGGCCTCTTTTATCCCATTTATTTCAACTTCCTCACTTTTAACAATATTTTCTCTCTTTTCACTTACTAACTTCTTCTCTCTTGCACATCTCTCTTTCTTTTCCTCACTTGTGCAATCACTTATCATTGGGCATTTTTCTTTATTCTTTTCACTCTTGGCCTTTTTTCTCTCCCATTCCAAGTAAGTATGAACTTCTTTTCTCCCTTTAAATGATAGTATTGTTGTCTTGATAGCATTGAGATTGCTATCTCTTCTTTGTTCTCTTGTCTCTCTTGTTTTGCCCAAAATTTCTCTACCATCATCATCTTCTTCTTCATTGATTCTTTCATAGGTAGCTCTTCTTCTCTCTTCATTACTTCTTCTAGCATTTTCAGAATGACTCTTATATTTCTCAACAAATTTGTTCCTCATATCAGTCATGTCCATCCTCAACCTTTGTACTCCATTCAAGATTTCCTTATAAAACCACTTAGGATTAGTAGGTACATCATCCCCCTACTTCACCTTCATCTTTCATGAAATCTCAATGACCCATGTTATAATAGCTACAAGAGAAATGGTTAGTAGAAAAACAAAATCTCACAATTTAATATTTCTCACTTGTTTCACTCAAGAAATAGCTCTTTACTCGTGTCTCACACAAATAATGGTTTTTCCCTTCTTTTAGGCTCACAACACTCAAGCCTTCTATCCTCAATTGCACTTCATAATCAATTCTCACCTATGAAGCACAGACACTGACACAGATAGAGGACACGACACGGACACGAACACGAGGACACACCAAATTCTCAAAATTAGAAGACACGACATGGCATATATAATTTTAATTCCAATGAACTTGAAGAATAATAGAATTTTAGAAAGAATGAAGAAATGTGAAGGAAGAAGTGAGTTGGAGAAAAGAAGAGAGTTGAATAAGATGAAAGATTGGTGAAAAGGGCAAGGTCAATGATACATACAAGAGAGAAGAGAAAATGGGTACAAGAGATGAACACGCGTTTTCTTTTAACAAATGGGAGGGAAATGTCAAAACTCCAAAAATGATGAAACCTTGCACATCTTACCTCTTTATTTCTAGAAAAAAAATTATTTTGCCGTGTTCAAATAGTGTCCATGAAGTGTCGGAGTGGTTTCCGACGCGTGTCCGAACCAAAAATAATAATTTTTAAATTGGATACTTACGAGCGCGTGTCGGACACATGAAGTCAATGTGTAAGGGCACTGATACGTGTCTGACATGCCGACACGCTTAGAATTTAAAGTGTTTGTGCTTCATAGATTCTCACATAAGATAAAATCACTTGAGCAAATAGAAAAACAATAAAAACCTAAACAAGGAAAGCACACTTCAAATCTAGAGGCAAATAGACCGAAACAAAATAAAAAGAAAATGAGCACACAGATATTATTTCAATTAACAAGAAGCAATTTGTTAATTATAATGTAATAGAGGCAAAAGCATAGAATGCAAAAATTAAAAACTTAGAATAGAATAAAAGACAAAACTAATGCAAAATTGGAAAATCTCTCAAAGAGAAACCCAATTTAATGATAGACAACTAAACAAAAATCAAGCAAACAATAAGAAAACAAGTCCCCTTCCCAATTCAAGCATAGAATGCAAAAATTAAAAACTTAGAATAGAATAAAAGACAAAACTAATGCAAAATTGGAAAATCTCTCAAAGAGAAACCCAATTCGATGATAGACAACTAAACAAAAATCAAGCAAACAATAAGAAAACAAGTCCCCTTCCCAATTCTAAATATAATTCTAGCAATTTGAATCAATTTCTTCTCAAGCAATTAAGAAATTCCAAGAACTTTGCAATTCACAATTTGGGACTTTGTCCTCTCTTTTTTTCACTACTATATTTTTGGAATTTTTTATTTTTTTAATACTAAAAAAATTAGAAATTTATATTAGTGCGATTCTAAATCAAGATATCTCAATCCATAAAACGTTCTCTATAAAAATACGTATAACTTCACGTAGAGAACTCATATTAGTGCGATTCTAAATCAAGATGAAGAAAACCTAAAACCGATCTACACGTCGAATAACTCAATGAGAAAGTGATCGAAAACAATCCAAGAAAAGTGACATTCAAAATTTTCAGAACACACCGGAAACAAACAATACAAATTTATATCATAATTTTTTTATTTTTCAATAATAAAAACACAAGAACGGAAAAAAATAAACGAGATAAATAAGAATTTATCCCAATCCAAGACTCTAGTACCAAATGATGTGGAACCCCAACGTTATATAGAACCCGAAACCCACGACACACAATATAGACAAAACGAGTAAAAGGAAACAAATCCCCAACCTATTGAAACCCTAAATAAAAACGCAAATGCAAATGCAAATAATCGGTTACGTTGATTTAAAAACCAAGATGAATTCTCCGTACAAGTAATTACCTAGATGAGAATAAATTATTGGTGCAATAGAAGAAGACATCTTTCCTCCCCTATGCAATCTCCTTTTGGCCAAGCCAAGAACAAAACACTCAAATCCTTTTTTATTCAAAATAAAACCTCCTCCAATACAAGATAGAAAAGGAGTTTTTTTACTCCAAGAGAAAGAAACTCTAAAAACCTAATTGGTTCTCCTAACATAACATAAACTAAAGCCCAAACAAAAGAGAATGTTTAAAATAAAACTATTGGGTCTTTCTAACAACTCATACTTAAATCCAATCTAATTAAAACACTAAATTTGAAATTAAATTCTTAAAACAATAATGAACTTTAAATAAAGAATCTAAACATAATGATTTTTGCACAAAAATGCAACCCAAATTACAATAAGCATTTTAAGTCCAAAATAAGAAGATTTAGGCTCAAACAAGCCTCCAGATGTATAACACATGGTTCAAGCTCTCCAAATTGATGTTTTCAAGCCCAAAACATGTTGTGTAGCTCCATTTTCAGCCAATAATATGTAAATCACGTTTTGAAAATACTTTGAAGGCATTATTTTTTATTTTCTTGACACATATAGCTTTTAAATTGTAATTTGTTCTGGAGGTAATTTCAGCCCATTTTTCATGCATTCCCTACTCACATCACTTCCTATCCCTCCCTTTCTCCTCTTTAATAGCAATGTTTTAAAAGATGAACCAGTCATTGAACCAGATAACCTTTTGGGATACGCGTTAACCGGTTCAATCGGTGTTGAACCGGATGATGTCTTAAATACCAAAATAATAATTTACTAATAATGATATCAACAATATATTTTACATTATAAAAATTATAATTTTTTTTATTCACAAATTTTGAATATAGTGAGTAATTTATAAGATTTAACTATATATAATGAAAGAAATAAGTCCAAATAATAATAATTAAAGCATTTATATCGTTTACGCATCATATTAGTTGCTCTATAATCATATGAGATTCAAAATTATAAAATACATAATGCATAATGATTGCACCTAAAATCAACCTAACTTTCACGTGCTATATAGCATAAATTATAGATAAAAACATATAATTTTGCTCCAAATATGTTGAATATTTTGACATAAGGAGTAGAGCCAAAGATGTGATAAAATGCCCATAAAATGCACTATTTACTATTGTTCATGATTATCTGCAAAATCCATAGAATATTGGATAGGTACGTTTGATGTTTGTTGAGTGCTGCAGGCTTAACAGGGATCAATGGGAAGGCATACTCCAAGTACAAGAATCAGATCCAAACCAAGAACTAGTAGCAAGGCCTAGAAAGAAAGTAAAACAAGAAAGGAACGGAGCCTTCGTCACGGCAAGCATCTTTACTCGCCACAACAAGCATGGGAGACTCGCTGCAGCGAGCTCCCCAACATGACAAGACTAATGACGTGGTAGCAACCTTATGAGCTAATTTAATGAAGATCCCAATCATCAAAGGAGTTGGAGATTGATCGCACCCAAAATCATCCAAACTTTAGTGTGCTAAATAGCATAAATTATAGATAAAAATATATGATTTTGCACCAAAAAGGTTGAATATTTTGACATAAGGAGTAGAGTCAAAAAAGTGATAAAATGCCCCCAAAAAGCACTATTTATTGATATTCTTGATTATTCGTAAAATATGTAGAATATTGGATAGGAGCGTTTGATGTTTGTTGAGTGCTGCAGGCTTAACAGGGATCAATGGGAAGACATACTCCAAGTAAAAGAACCGTAACCAAAGCAAGAACTTGTAGCAAGCCCCTGGTAGAGATCAAGACAAAACAAGAATGGAGCATTCGCTATGACCAACATGACCCACTCACCACAGCAAGTAGGAGACCACTCACTGCAGCGAGTGGAGTAGCTCGCCACAGCGAGTGACCAAGTAGCTCGCTGTGGCGAGCCAAATGTTAGCCACAACGAGTGTGCAGCATGGAAAAGGCAATGACGTGGCAGCAACCTTAATGAGCAAATTTAATGAGGATCACAATCATCAAAGGAGTTGGAGATGCTTTTAAATTGGTTTAAATTCAAATATTAAATTACATACCAATTAATAGTTATCTTCATCCTATTCCTAATCAACTTGGAGGTCCCGGAGCAATATAAATGGGCGTCTCACAAGATTGAAAAGGCATTCAGTGATTCTCATATTTTAGTATAGTCTAGAGTGTACAGAGAATATAGGCGGCCCAGTTCTTCTTGGGTTTCCAAGAAGAATTAGCGTAGGCATGAGCCGATGGCTCTTCATTAGGGTTTTTTTTTTTAATTTCATTGTATTTGTATTTATCCTTTCCGAGTTTATGATTGTATTTGCTATGTTTCGTATGTCATTATCTTGCTACATTCAACCATGAACGAACGTGTACAAGATGCTAGATTCTTCATAACGGATTAGTAAAGACTTGATTTATATGGAAAAGTATTTATGACCCTTGGCTTTCAGAATTCAATATAATTCTATTCATCGGGTTCTTAATTGCTTGTATTTCTTATTGCGATATGATAATATTAGATTAAATTGATTGACTCGGTCGGGCATTAGTTTTTTTAATAATATCATAAAATTTTTTTATGCATGCTATTGATGTTCCCGATCGGGGATAACATGAATATTTAGATAGGCTTTCGTAATGCACGATTGTCATGAATAGGATCAATTTCGAATGAATTAATTATACCTGAATACTTGCTAACTGGCCATGATTGCTTGGTTCTATTCTTCTGGGGATCTTGCTTCATATTATTCTTCATCCCTTAAACCATTGACTCCCTACTTATTCTGCAAATACCTACTTGCTTGAGATACTAACCAATTGCAGGTTAATACGAAGATTCCGTGAGAGAATCGACCCTTGGGTTGACCCTGTGCTACTCTGAGGTTTTATTTTATCACAACCATGACGACCGGTTAAAACCTAGATTTGGAGTGATTCGAATTTGTGAGTAATCAAATTGGTGCTGTTTCTGGGGAATCATCGAATTATATTGAATTCTGAAAGCCAAATTTCCTCGAAAAGTACTTCCTGTCTAACAAAGTTTCAGCCACTAGAAAAGAAATCACTTCTATTAAGCAAGAGAGAGATGAAAACTACTATGATTATTGGGTCCGCCTTCAGGACTTGATGAATAAATGTCCGAATGATCATCTCCCTCTAGCCCAACTAGTAAATAGCTTTATAGATTGTCTGAACCCTACGAATTATAACATGTTAGTGGCCGCAGCCAATTGTGCACTAGAAGACCTCACCCCTGCCGAGGCCTGGGACCTAATAAAAAAATGTGCAATGACCAAAAAGAGAAGATCCCTTAGAGATGTACATCTAGTAGGAGAATTAGGGCATGATCCAAATCCCACACTAGCCCAAATCACTAGGGATATAGTCGAATTGACCCAAGCATTCAAGGCCCTACAGGGCCCACATCAGCAAGCAGAGCATCTGCCTCTAGTAGTTGTACCAAGTGCGAATCCATGATGCACACAGCTGACGACTGCCAAAACAAAGTGGAAGAGGACAATGCTATGTTTCAATATAGAGCTGAGATGTATCCTGTGCGAGACCCATTCTCAAACACATACAACCTCGGATGGTGAGACCATCCAAATTTTAGGTGGAGAGACCCTGGGCAATTAAATCAACGGATTAGGATATGAATTTTCCAAAGAGACTCCCCTAACCAACTAATAAAAGCCAACCCCACCATCTTTGCAACCACTGAACCAGGGAATCTAGGTTCTGAAGTAAGAGAGCTCAGACAAATAGTAGAAAAGCGGTTTCTAGAATTTTGAGAACAAATAGTCCATGAGTGTAACATAACAAATTCCTAAATGCAGGCATTTGTCACCCATTTTGACGCTAAAATCAATGACCTAGCGTCCAAGTTGAATGCCTCAAACAATAAAAGCGACAACCTAGTTGAATTTGTAAAAGGCTTGTCCAATAATATGAGTGAACATCAGGTTAAAACTAGAGGCACTATCCCCTCCAATACGGTAATAAACCTTAGAGCCATGAATGCCATCACCCTGCGGAATGGCAAAGGTTATAAGGGACCAAAAATGTCTATCTAGGGGTGGCAATGGGCACCTAAGAAATGGATATCCGATGGTATCCGTCCGAAAAAACTACTCAATACCCGATGGATATCGGATATTGGATAGGGTACGGATAGTAAAATATAACTATCCATTGGATATTGGGCGGGTGCGAATATTGGCTTCAGGTATCCTATATCCGTCTGAAATAAATGGGCGGATAGGGTACCCGATATAAGATATCCAAATAATATATATTATAAAATATAATATTAAATATAATATATATTATTAAATAAATTTTGTGTATATATTATTATTAAAATTGTTTTTTTATTTGTATTTATAACAATGATGTATTTTTTAATTTTAAAATATTATTTCTATAATTATTTATTTGGATATTGGGTAGCGGATATCGGGTAGTTTACTTGATTATAGGGTATCCAATATCCAATACATTTTTCGGGTATTTTGGATATTTCGAGTGTTTCGGATATTTCGGGTATCTGATAGGATACGGGTACGGATATTAAAAATGACCATATTTTCGGATTCGGTTAGGGTACATGTATTGGATTTATTGGGCGGATTCGAATGCGGATAGTGCAAAAATGAACGGGTACCCGCCCATTGCCACCCCTATGTCTATCACTCTAGAAAAGGATGAAGACGATGATAATTTCGGATTCGGTTAGGGTACGGGTATTGGATATATTGGGCGGATTCTGATGAGGATAGTGCAAAAATGACCGAGTACCCGCCCATTGCCACCCCTATGTCTATCACTCTAGAAAAGGATGAAGACGACGATAATTTTGAAACAACATCCTTCTTAGGAGTAGAAAGTGAGAGCGGAAAGGAAAAAGAACTACTAAAGAAAATGAAAAACCTCTACCTTAGAGAAGAGTGAAAGGGTAACGAAACAGGAACAACTAAAATCCCCAAACCAAAAGATAGAGGGATAAATATTGGAAAACTCCCATTTCCTCGTGCCTTCTTATTGAAAAGACTAACAATAATTTTAAACAGGATGAAGAAATCCTTGAGCTCTTAGAAAAGGTAGAAGTAAATATGCCTCTAATAGAACTAATTAGGAAGGTACCTAAATATGCTAAGGTTCTTAAAGAGTTGTGCACAAACAAAAGGAAGTTTAAACCTAGTATAAAAGTGCCAGTAAGTTCAAACGTGTCAGCTCTTTTCAAACCCAACATACCAGAAAAGTGTCGAGATCCAGATACCTTCACTATACCCTACACGATTGGAAAAGTTCCAATTGAACAAGCACTACTTGACTTAGGATCTGCAATAAACGTGATGCGCAAAACTATATATCAGGCATTAGGTGTCAAAACACTGCAACCAACTTCGGTTGTATTGCAGCTCGCTGATAAGTCTCTAGTCCACCCTGAAGGACTCATAGAAGATTTATTAGTACAAGTCAAAGGGCTCTAGATCTCTACAGACTTCTTCGTCTTGGACATTGACTCATCCCCTCGAGGCTCCACTCTAATTTTGGGACGTCTCTTCCTTATGACTGCCAACACAACAATTGGCATGAAAGAAGGCACGATCTCTATGGAGATAGGAAGAGACAAAATTGATTTCAAACTTTATGAGGGAATGACACAATCATCTGATAACTGCGAAGTCAATATGATATAGAGTACCACTACAACCAATCATACTTCTACCTCTCTAAATGATATAACTGTGGATTTGGCCACTAAGGGCCCAACTAACAATTCAAGAAATAAGGCAGCTGAAACAAAAGGCAGTGGCATGCCACTGCAGGAGCAACAAGAAATAACACCAAACCCACCAAACAAAGAGTGGGGGAGTTTAAACTGAATTGATCGCTCGAATACTCAAAAAGAACAAACCAAAAAAGGAGGAGCTAATCGCAAAGATAACAACGCTCTTCCAACAAATAAGGGACGAAGCCCACAACAGAGCAGTGCACCTACAACGATACCTCCTTGAGCTAGACAAGGAGTCCCATGAACCCCCTTAAGGGACAAGGTAAGTATTTCTTTCCCCAATTACCCGTTCTGTTGTGGGTAAAATATTAACTGTCAAATAAGTGTTGGGGGGAAGAATTAACTTACCATTAAAATTGTGTTTAAAAGTTCTGCAATTCGATAATTTTGTTTACTTGCATTTTTTGTTCGAATTTTCTTTTTATCGATTTTCTTTTTGTGACTTTGAATTTTAAACCCTAGGATTGAGCCATCATTATTTTACGCCACAATATCTCTCTCTAAATTAAAGATTAATTTCTGCTAAATTTGACTTGCTATGTACCCTTCCGTCTTAAAACTTCTTGTTCTTGAAGCATTGAAGACAATGTTTGTTTTAAGTGTGGGGGGGGGGGGATCACTTTGTGTAGAAATTTTAAGACTTCAGGGTCCTACTAATTATTTCATTTCGTAAAATAAATAAATGGGTGAATTTTTCAAAAAAAAAATATCTTAGGAATCAAACCTAGCATGTAGCAGTTAGAATTTTTTTCAAAAATTAACTAGTATGCTTTTCTTAAAAGATATTTTTTGAAAATCAATGAACTACATTTAGGCTTTCCAAACTGAACCTAGGAAATTTAGAACTAGAAAGTTCTTGATTTAGTAAAACTTTTAAGGCGTTAACCCAACTAGAAAGTTTCTTTTACCAGAAAGGATATTCTTGTTTGCTTGAGCGAATTAACACATGCATAAGGAAGTCGGATGGATTATTGAAAGACCAATCTGAGTGACCTAACCCTACTGGAAGGATAAGCCCCAACATTGATCCACACATATACATCTATTGAGTGTTTTAACTGCTTAACTTGTTTTCTCCTAGAACTTGCAGTGGGTCTTAATTGAGGTTGTGCTAGCACACAAGGACCTGAGACGATAGAGGCAGTTCTTTATGCAACCCTATGCCCAAACAGTAGCCCAAACAGATTTATCCCTAGTCACCCTTTTTTTGGCCTAAGCAGGTAAGTCCATGGGTAGAAGGAAGAACCAAGGTGATGCAAAATAAATAGCCAGTTTGAGATCAACCTCTATAGGGATCTGATAAATATCCAGCATTTGCATATTCAACTAATAATCTCATGTTATGTGTCCCTCAGAGATATCTGAATATATGTTCGACTTCATTCCAATGCCTTTTAACTTGAGAAGAACTAAATCTTGCTAATAAACTTACAACAAATGCTATATCAGGTCGAGCATTGTTAGCAAATTAGTGCTCTTATAGCATTAAAATATGATACTTCTGGACCAAGAAGTTCTTCATTATTCTCACGAGGACAAAAATAATCCTTATTTATATCTAATGATCTTAAAACCATTGGGTACTCAATGGATGTACTTTGTCCATGAAAAACTGGATTAACACCTTTTTAACATAAGATGATTGATAAATAATAACTATACTAATAATGTGCTCGATCTTCAGACCGAGATAAAAATTTTGTTTCAAGATCTTTCGTCTCAAACTCTTTCTTTAAGTAAAATTTACTGTCTTTTGGAGCTCTTCAGAAGTTTCAATAATATTTAAATCATCAACATACATAGTAAATAGCTTTAATCCATATCATTTTATAAAAATACATGGATTAATTAGATCACTTTTTATATTTTTCTTTCAACAAATTGTTCATGACACGATAGTACCACATACGTCCAGTTTAATTCAATCCATAGAAGGATTTATTTAATTTTATTGAACAATTTTGCCGGGAAATCTTAATTGCTTCTGGCAATTTAAATCCTTCAGGGATTTCCATGAAAATTTCATTATCCAATTAGCCATATAGATAGGCTGTAGCTACATTCATTAGACATATATCAAGTTTTTTATGTACTGCCAGACAATATGATATTTGAAGGTGATTGCATCCACCACAAGAAAATATATCTCCATAAATTTATCAATACGTGTCTTTGAGAAAAACCATGCGCTGCAAGTCGCGCTTTATAACTTATGACTTCATTTTTCTTATTTCATTTTTGCCGTACAAAAGGATTCATTTGTACCCAACTAACTTTATATACACCTTAGTCATTTGGACTACAAGTCCAAAGAACTTCACATTACTCACAAGCGAAGTCACTTCTGCTTGGATTGCATGCTTTAAATTTGGCCAATCATTTTTCTGTCCACATTCCTTGACCGATTTATTTTCAAGATTCTCTTCTTTTTCAATTGCAAAGTGTTGTCGACAACAATATTCTTTCGGTTCTACCTTTTTCAATGTTGACATAACTTATCGAGATCTCTTCATTATCATTCTCAGGTACCTGATCCTCTTTCGAGGTTTCATG
This sequence comes from Senna tora, assembly GCA_014851425.1. Taxonomy (NCBI): domain Eukaryota; kingdom Viridiplantae; phylum Streptophyta; class Magnoliopsida; order Fabales; family Fabaceae; genus Senna; species Senna tora. Next base: position 20,700,008 of record CM026270.1, on the reverse strand, counting down.
ATTAGTTATGTCTTGGGTCTCTTCAGGAGAACCTACCTCCATAATATAACCATCTTAATTATTTGCTCTTTTTCTTTTTCAAGGACTTTAATCTTTGGAACAATCATCTACCACGTGGTTTTTATTCTTTGTCACTAATAAATTGTCCTTCTGTAACATCAATTTGAATTGGAGCATTTTCAATTGATATATGAGATTTTGTAACTTTTTTTAAGTCAGTAAATGCATCTGGCAGTTTATTGAATCATCTTTTGAACTTATGGTTCACGTTACTTTATGTAAGCATCTAAAAGATAATTTTTTCAATCAATCTCATTTTCCAGCTATTTATTTTCTCCTCCGATATCGAAAATATTGATTCATCAATATCACAATCAGCAAATTTTGCTGGAAATAAATCATCCTATCATTGGTTCAAGATACTTAATCATAGCAGGAGATTAATATACAACATATATTCATAACCTCCTTTGAGAACCCGTCTTTGTGCATTGTGATGGAACAATTGGAAAATATATACTGCATAACCAAAAATTATAAGATGGGAAATATCTAGCTCCTAACAAAAAACCAATAATAATAGGGAGAATTTATGATAACTTGTTGGTCTGATACGTATAATAGTATATCCCCATGCTATAACATGGGAAGTTGTTCTCATAAAGGTGGTCTATCTATTAACTTGAGGCATTTAATAAATTATTACACTAGACCAATATTCTAGGTGTGAACAAAAACTTCAAGATATTCAACTATCATTACAATTTAAGATAAACTCACTAAAATTATCAAGACAATTTGTCTTAATTGCATAATCTGAAAATGGTCTGCATGGTGGGTGAATGGGCCCATATATATCACTTTTCATATATTCAGAAATGCAGGGGACTCAATCCAAACTTTATCTAGTGATGTCTTTGTAATTAATTTATCTTGAGAACAAATTGCACAAGAGAACTCTTTAAATTGAACAATCTTCTGGTTCTCCTCATTTAAATTCTCAATAATTTTTTGCATCATATATAATTGAACTTGGATGGTCTAACCGGTCATGCCAACTAATATAATTATTTGAACTAGTAAACTGTTGGTTTACTATAGAGCATTCGTCTCAACTATGTAAACTTCTTGTTTACTATGAGATGCGTCTCAACCATGTTAATATTTGTGTAGTACAAACTAAAGGAAAAAGTGGGTAATTTTTCTAAGATACATTCCTTACCCATCACAATTGCAATAATATAAGGATATTCCATCTTTTCATCATTTGTAGTCTCAATATGATACCTACAAGGCTACAATATATGTCTTTGAAACTTAATAAGTTTCCTTGAGATAATAAGAAATATATTGTTTTCTCTTAATATAGTATGCAGTGTAGCACAATCCATAAAATATATATTTTATTATAACGTCATTGCCAAAGTGCTAAGAAAAAATACAACCGTGACGACCGGTTGGAACCTCGATTCGAAGTGATTCGAATTTTTTGGTGATCACATATAGTAAAATATAACCCAAAATGCTAGGCTTAACCATTAAAAAGGCCAATATATATATAACTAGTCCAGTTTTCGGGTTTTCTTGAGTCGTCCGATTCTTATCGCTTCTAGCCAGTCTAAATCGATTCGATCAAAAATTTGGGTTTCTGGTCAGACTCGGACCGGACACTTGACCGTTCCCAGTCGGACCGTTCGGTCTGGGTCTGACAACACTACTTAATACCCAATTTAAACAAGGGTAATGTTTGGTAATTAAGAGGGAGGGGAAAGAGACTGAAAGGGAAGGGGAGGATAATCTCCATTTTGTCTTTCCCTTGTTTGGAATCCTCTAAAATATTTTATTTTGGGGTATTTTAAAATTATAAAGGATTGAGATAATGGAGGATTAAAAATTAATCATCTATTATCTCCCCTTAAATTTCTATCTTCCCAAACAAAAGAAAGATGTTCTATTTCTCTTCTCTTTTTTTCCTTAATTCCTAATCTAAACATACTCTATTTTTTCAGAAAGAAGCCCCAAGGCCCAAATAACAAAAAAAAAGGAAAACAAAGAAAAAGGAAATAGGAGAGCCCTCAACCATCACCCTTGGCGAAAGCAAACATACTCTTTTTGTTCTAGACCAAGATATTCATTGTATAACATAATGACTAATTCTCTCACTAAATTGTAAGCATATCAAAGAGTGGGACAACTAACACAAAATTTTAAAGCTACGCTCTTATCCAATGCCAGAGATTACAGAATTAATCATATTCTTTGCAAATATGGACAACTTGGCCAATGTAGTTAGCTCATCTAGTCAAATTTTGCTACAATAATTGAACGATTTTGGTTCAAATCAAAGTGATTTTTTGTTGGTAGGTTATATGTAAGTCCTAGTATTGTCAAGTCCGAAAATAATTTGCCCCTATATAACCTTTTCAATTAAAAATTCATACGTGATGGCTTTCATGGTTGGAAATTCACGATTAAACAACTGAAACTAAACTATCTGTTGGCACTTGGTATGAAGTATGAACAATCAAGATTTATCAGTCATAGAAGCAAGCAGTGAATGTTACAAACCAAAAATTAACAGCCTAAAGCGCTTAAAATCTTTAACTTTTGGATGACAAGTTTTTATGTTCCACAAGTTACCGTCAAAACTCCATTCTAAGAGCTGTATCATTCAGAAGTCAGAACAAGCTGAAAAGTGAAAACCAAACACACACAACCGATACCTAATCAGAGCTGGCGTCATCATCCCTATCCACAATCGACGACAACCAAAATTTATTGCCTCAGTTGAATGACCACAGGCATTCGAAATCAAGCACGAAGAATGGAGATGGCTCGTTCAGGGGCCACTATAGCAAAAGGGGGTACCTCCTCCCCCAATGGCCTTTGCACAGCTCGCGAAGGGTCCAAACCAAGATTTTCTGGCGAATGGATCACCATGCCTGCATCTCCAGACGTAGCGATAGCCGTTTGACTCACCACTACATTCTCAGCAACGGGCTCATTATAGTTGCCCTTCGCCGCTGAAGCACTCTTCTCCACGGCGGCCAACCTTTAAGTAGGAGCCTCAGCCCCTCTTTCAGCAGCAACAGCATCGGTCTACTCGACCGCTTCCTCCACTTGAGCCTACTTGCTCATCGGCTCCTCGACAATCCGAGTAAAAGCCTGAGCCACAGGCTCAGAAGAACGAGAAGAACGAGAGCTCGACAGAATCACCCTCAAGGACGAGCAATGAGTTGAATTCGGAGGCATAAAAGTACCTTCCACCAAAGCAACAGCTCCGGTCACCACCAGAGTAACCCTCTGCTGCCCCCTCGAAGATTGACGAACATGGGAAGGAGGCCGGTAGTCGGCTCCGACATGCTTCTTAGACCCTCCCTTCTCTCTCTTTTGGGTGCCCTCCCTCTTTCCTCCTCTCTTTCTCTCTTTCTTTCCCTTGGAGATCCTCTTTCCGCTGAAAATGACCCCCGACGGTGTTAACCAAGCCTTGCCTTCCCTTCACTCTCCTACCTCCTGCAGGTGCCCCAATGCGAACTCTAGTAACCCTCTCTCTATTGGGAGAAGAACCTTGTCTTGCTCTCTTTTCCCTACTTTGGTTACTCTCCCAGGCACGACTCAAAGGAGGAGGAGAGAGGTCCTCCAAGTCAATGAAGTCGAAGGGATACAATCCTGAAAAAACCCTAAACCAGAAAAGAGGAAAAAGTACAGAAGATGAGAAACAAGAAGAAGAAGAAGAAGGAGACAACACTCACTTTCATCTTCGGTAGCCATGACGAAATGCAATCAGGAAACGGCAAAAGGCTTCGAAAGTGATGAGAGAAACAAAGAACTCTCGAAGACTGAGGATCGAAATAAAAAAGAATGGCCCAGATTCAAAGTCCTCGAGTCAAATCTCAGCCACCCTTGAAACCCACAACATAAAGGAAGTAATTGTCACCTTCACCCACTCGAGGCTGAAGCCGTCCGATCCAAACAGACACACATAAAAAAGAACGGCCCAGATTCAAAGACCTCGAGTCACATCAGAGAAGACCTAAATACCCGCAGAAGTCCTAAAGTCCTTCAGAAGACCCAAAGGGTAGATGTGGAAACTCTGAAGCAGCAACTAATGATGACGTCTCTTGGAAACACGCAGGCATTAAATGAAGAAAAAGCGGCTTCACAAGTAAATTACAAGACATCCAAAATGACAACAGTAGACAGGATCTTGACACGTGGAATCCACGGCCACCAACTCCTTCAAAATGACTCCTCAAAGAAACTCAAGGTCTTCTTGGATACCCGTTCGACCGCCTTCATCACTCTAATTAGCGGTCGACCTCACTCTGCAAACAACTCATGGCGGGCGACCTTGCCCCTAATACTCCGCAAAGGCAACTTATGTCCATAGGTGCACAACACCCATCGACTTGGAGGACTAATGTAATTCCATAATATTCCTTCCTATGGACATGTGGCACTAGTCTTCTAGAAGCCTAACCAAACCATGAATCAGTCACACATGGCACCGCTCGATGGCCTCATACATACCTCTTACGATGATTTCTCCAGAAACTCTCGTAAAAGAGACGTATAGGAGGACCAGAAACATGGGTCGAGCACGATTCATAAGAACGTGGGGCGACCACCTTCTTCCCTGCACCAAGTATAAACCCCCACTTGGGGGATTTAACCAAGTTTAATCAACAGATAACAGAGTTCACTTACTCTCTCAGAACACACTCATTCTTTAGCTCTAAAGCACCATTCAGAAACCCTTGTTCTCTCACCCATTACCCAACAGTATACCTCCAATAAGTGGTTCGTCCGCCCAGAGCAACACACACAGGTAACATTCCTGCCTAACAGCTCTTATGGATGTTTCGTCTTCGAACTACGTGGACTTTGATCCCTTACCAAGGATATGTCACCTAGGTCATCACCTAAGGACATGTCGCCCAAGGATAAGACCCCTTGCAGTCCTTATTTTTAATTATGAATTGTCTGAACCAAAAATGACATTTATAGTTACCATTCGATTATCTCTTCACATTAAAATTCAATTCAAGGTAATTAACTAAAACTAGCTAATGAACCCAATTAAGCAATGATAATCAATGTCTAGATATGGGTTCCACTCAATGGTTAACTAACCATCTCATTGAGCATTCAAGAATTAATTATAATTAAACCTAATTACAATCATCCATGAATCAAAGTTACTAATCATTGATGCGTGCCGAGCGCAATCAAATTAATATAAATATTTATTTTCCTACTTAATATTTTTTAGTATAGAGTAAGCAGGATCGAACCCACAGGGATTGGGAAATTTTAATACTTTTTAATGAATCAAGACTTTACTGGAAAAGAATGTAAAGTAATCAAACGGAGGGTTTTGAATGATTTATGCAAGTAAATAAATGAAATAAAAACAAGTGACTACGAGTATCTTCAACATTAGAGGGCTCCTAAGGTTATGAACTATCCTAGTACTTCATTTATGTTGTTGGGTTCCTTTTAACAATTAATTCAATACGTCGATATTAGTCTTAGTCCTCTATTCGTTGTATGGTCTGTCGATCGTATACAAGCCCTAACTCAATATCTGTCTTCCTATATGTCTATGCGGAAAATCAAAATAAAGAGATGCATTCATTCAAGCAAGCTAATATAACACCGTTAGGCTCTCGAGTATATGTCTATCCTCTGAGAAAATCTAGTAACTATAAGAGTAATTAACCTAGATCTAACGGTATTTAGTTCATGGACTAAACCTAAGCACCTCTTTCAAGGTCACCTAAATCCTCTAAATTACCCTAAGAGGTGATCAAGCAATTAGAGTTTAAGCACAAAACTAAATAAACATATGCGTATGGTATGCTCGTGCCGGACGAATCATGGTTTCCTAACTATTGCATTCACATGGTTAACAATCTTAACTATATGCAACTCATATGCGTATGTTATGCTCATGCCTAAAAATGCACCTAGACTTCGCCAAGAACCGAGTTCTTGGTCTTATCCGTCTTCCCTCTCTTCCATGAGAGTCTCAAGTGCTTCAGACTTGGTTTCGTACAATTATCGCTCACCTTGAATTGATTTTGGAGCCTTGGATTCGAGTTACTAAACCTCAATATACTTTTAAATTATCATACTTAAGGTTTCCTAATAATTACGAAGAAATAAAGTTGCCACTTTAAAATTTGGACATTGTTGTTCCGCAAGTTTCCATCCTTGAGAAACAAGAAAGTACCTAAAATAATTCTTGATGCTTGATAGCATATTTAGAATTATTCTAGGGTGTTTAAGATTGAAAAGAAGAGGTTTGGAGCCCTCAACATCACCCTTAAAGTGTATTTGGGCAATCCGAGCAGGGACCAGGCATGTTAACGTCAAGGTTCAACCTTAGTAACCTCGGGCCAGCTCTTCACGGGTCTTGTTCAGCTAATATTTCAACATTATAATTTCAATAATTCCAATCCAAGCCTATTTACTCAAATCCAAGCTCAATCCTAATTATCAACAATTTCCCCAATTTAGGAATAATTAGAATTTCAACCCCAAATCCTTCCAAATTCAAATTTGGTCAAACCCGAGGATATAGTCTCGGTTCCTACCCCAACTAAGTGTTCAAGAACACTTTCTAGGTCTCAATCTACCCTCGAAACAACTCAATCGAAGGTGAATCGAAGAAATCTCTAAAATTGGAGAAATTGAGGGTTTAGAATGAAATTGGGGTTACCAACCTTTGATTCGATTGGTGGAAGGTGTAGGAGACGTCGTACCCAAGCTCCGGTGACTTTTTCCAGCGTCGGCTAACTCTCTCCGGTCACTTTTCCGACCAAACCCACCTCTTCTTCTTCTCCTTCACGCCTCTTCTCCCTCTCTCTCTTCTCGGTTTTCCTTTCTCTCTCTCTTCTTTCTTTCTTTCTTTCTTCTTCTTTCCTTTCTAATCCTCCTTCCTTCCTTTTTACTCACCAACCCACGACAACCCACTTACAAAATAAATAAATAATAAAAATAAAACAAAATCATTAATAATTAACTAAGTATAATTTAAAATATACTTTCGGGTTAATCTCCTATTTCTTTCCTCTTCCTTTTTATTTTCTTTTATTTTCTAATATATAAAAATAATAATATTAAATAAGTAAGGCTGAAAAATATTTTTAATTTTATCCATTTTTCCTATTTAATTCAGGTTTCTAATTTCTTAGGTCCTGAATTAAATCCTAAAAATTATTTCCTACTTCCTTTCTTTCCCTTTTATTTTATTTTTAACTTCGAAAAAATTTTCTAAGTATTAAAAGTATAATAGGCATAAAATATTGATTAAATAAAGAAAGATATTGCGTCATAGGGTTTAATTATTTATAAATTCAAAATTCCAAAAAGAGAAATGAAATCACTAAATGGAAAATTCAGACAGAGAAAAAATAAAATTATCGAGATGCAGAACTTTTAAACAAAATTATTTAGGTTTCAAATAATAGAATACTAACCTTAAATTTGAAGGAAGCATCGTTCTTTAAATACCGTTGGGTTGCCTCCCAACAAGGGCTAAATTTATAATCTTCAGTTGGACTTCCAATTTTTCTAAGCTTTATATTTTTTTCTTTAAAGTCTTGATTAATCAAAAAGTATTAAAATCAATTAGAACCAATCCCCGGCAACGGCGCCAAAATTTGATGCGTGCCAAGCGCAATCAAATTAATATAAATATTTGTTTTCCTACTTATAATTTTTGAGTATAGAGTAAGTAGGGTCGAATGCGTGCCGAACGCAAGCAAATTAATATAAATATTTATTTTCCTACTTCCAATTTTTGAGTATATAGTAAGCAGGGTCAAACCCACAGGGATTAAAAAATTTTAATACATTTTAATGAATCAAGACTTTACTGGAAAAGAATGTAAAGTAATTAAAAGGGAGGTTTTGAATGATTTATGCAAGTAAATAAATGAAATAAAAACAAGTGACTACGAGTGTATTCAACATTAGAGAGCTCCTAAGGTTAGGATCTATCCTAGTACTTCATTTATGTTGTTGGGTTCCTTTTAACAATTAATTCAATACGTCCATATTAGTCTTAGTCCTATATTCGTTGTATGGTCTGTCGATCCTATACAAGCCCTAACTCAATATCCGTCTTCACATATGTCTATGCGAAAAATCAAAATAAATTGCAGCATTCATTCAAGCAAGCTAATATAACTCTGTTAGGCTCTCAGGTATATGTTTATTCTCCGAGCAAATCTAGTAACCATACAAGTAATTAACCTAGATATAACGGTATTTAGTTCTTGGATTAAACCTAAGCGCCTCTTTCAAGGTCACTTAAATCCTCTAAATTACCCTAAGAGGTGATCAAGCAATTAGAATTTAAGCACAAAACTAAATAAACATCGATTGCATTAATTAAACAGTAAAAATTATCCAATAATCATTGAATTCGTACTAGGGAACCATAACCCTATAAAAGAAAGAGTCTAGCATAGGGTAATCATTGATACAAACACAAATACATGAGAAGACATAAAAAAAATCAAAGAAAAGAGAAGAAGAAGAAGAATTCAAATCTGGAGCTCGAATCCACTCTTCCTTTGCTCCGATCCACCAAACGGGCACCCAAATTGTGTTTTCTCTCAAACCCTAGCACTCTCTTAACCCTATAATGTGAAAAACATCTCTAAATGAATTATCTCTGAAATCTGAATTACTTTCCTCTTAATCTTCATGTCTTCTCCAACCTTATGAGATGCATATTTATATTGCTCAAAGGCCTCCAATTCAATTAGGAATAGGATGGAGATAACTATTAATTTTGTTTCGATATCGAGATAACTATTAATTAGTTTAGGATTTAAAATTTAAATCCAAACTAATTTAAAAGTATTTCCAACTCCTTATTATATAATAATATATATCTAGATAGAATAATATATTTTTCTACTTAAATTCAAATAGGAAATATTATTTACTTAAAGATAATATCTATATATCTATATAGGGTAAAGTACCTTTGGTACCCCTAACGTTTTCGCGTTCGGTCAAATATACCCTAAACGTTTGATTACTGTCAAATATATCCCCAACGTTTTAATTTTTGGGCAATCTTACCCTTTTCACTAACATCGTTAAAATAGTTAACGGTTTTTGCTGACTAGGCATAACATGTGGCATTAATATCTTACTGAGATCAAATTTTTTCCATTTCATATTTTATTTTAAAAAAAGAAAAGAAAAAAGAAATCGTTTAGGTTTAGGTTTTGAAGAAGCATGTTTTCATTTTTTTCTTTTTTTAAATAAAATATGAAATAGAAAAAATTAATCCCAGCCAGATATTAATGCCACATGTTACACCTAGACCTAGTCAGCAAAAATTGTTAACCATTTTAACGGTGTTATTGAGAAAGGTAAGATTGTCCAAAAATTGAAACGTTGGGGGCATATTTGATTGCAATAAAACGTTTGGGGCATATTTGACCGAAGGCGTAAACGTTGGGGGTTCCAAAGATACTTTATCCATCTATATATCTATATCTATATATATTATTAAAGCCAAGTACATGAAGCCAATTCTTGCCACGTGGCTGGAGTGTCATGTTTTGCAATTTTGCCACGTCATTCTTCGAAGAAATCTAGCTTACTTCCAAACCAACGGTTGAGATCATTCCTTGGCCCAACCTTTTTAATTAATGCAGATTGTATGTAATTAATTATATCATAAATATTTGCATGATCCATGAATCAATTTACACTGATGTTTTGTATCATTTATTTCAATTGGGTTAATCTCATCACTAATTGATTTAAACCAATAAATATCAGATTCAAAAATCTAAGGATGATTTTATATTAGTTCAAATTTTAATATTCAATTAATTTTTTATATGCAGATAAAAAATTTGAAAATAAAGTAAAATAAAAAATTTAGATAAACATAGTATGATAAAAATTTAAAAAACGTATTTTATAATTTTAAAAATTATAACAACAATTAAAAGTTTTTAAATATGAGTGGATTGAAGAAAGTAAAAGTTTATAAATAAAATTTTCAATTAGTGATTATAAGTAAACTAAAAAAAAAATTTCTAAATTTTCTAATAAAAAATAATAACAAGAAAATAAAATTGTATAAACATATTACTACTATTCACAAACATTAAGGAAAATATCATAAAATTCTTCTAACAAATTGGATTTTTTAGATGCAAATAAAAAAATTGAAAATAAAGTCAATCAAATAAACCTATTTTTTAATCTTAAAAACATATTAAATAATTAATCAATAACAAAATAATTATTATTATTTTAACCCGTACAAAATAAAACAATTTTTTATATTAAAAATTTTATGTTCATGTCTTAGAAAATGAAGGAATTAATTATGAATCATTTATTTGAGCAATAAAAAAAAGTTAATGAAGGAATAATTTATAATTTAAAACTTTAATTTCTTATTATTCCTTCTTTATATATTTTTTTCATTTTTCAAATACATGATTCTTAATACTTAATGCAGGTAATAATGACGATTTCATCATCTATATATCTATATCTATATCTATGTATCTAAAAAAGAAACATACCTAGCTCCACTTCTTGCCACCTAGGATTAGGAAAATGTTTGCTCAATCAACACCTAATTAATCTAAGGAAAAAACTTAGGTCCATTTCCTTATTTCCATTTCATCCAATTTTCCAATATAATTATGACACGTGACAAAAAGTGTTTAAATGACCAATCACAGTAGAGAGAGAATATAGGAGACCACTTTTTATATGACCAATCATAAAAGAAAGAGAGTGTAAATACAATATATGATTGGTGGAATTGGATGAAATGGACATAAGGAAATGGACCTAAGTTTTTTCCTTAATCTAACTTTAAATCCAGAACAGTCCATACACATGTCGTTCTTATTGCCACGTAGCATCCAACATGTAAGCCACATAATCTTGGATATTCCTAGCTGGCATTTATTTTTGCCACATGTCCTGATTTCTAAATATTTTGATTGGATCGAAATTAATTTGAATATTGGGTATTATTGATAAATTAATCATATTGAAGAGCTGACCATTTTCTCTATTAAGATGTCCTTGATTTTTGCAAACATTACGGTTGTAATTGAATTTTGGTTTAATTGATTTTATACAAACCAGCTCATAGTGCTGACACTGTGTGCATTAAGCATTTGCTTAAATCATGGGAAATTTAATTACCAATGAATGCACAGAAATAAATGTTTCGATTACAAGTTTGAAATTCTATTATACCTTACAGTGACAATATCTTATATAAGAAGAGATTAGCATTCCATACTATCTCTCTGCAAGGCCTTTTTGCTTTCACCAACTTATTTTTTTTGGCCATTTGCTTTCACCAACCTTAAAAAGTAGGAAACTTTATGTTTTTCGAAGATGATTTTTTCTTTTTTTTGTTGCAGAGGAAGGGAGATGGTTCTTCTTCTTCTGAGAAACAACATGATGCAAAGGTATTTGGTGAGCAATGCAATTATATAAATATGAATTATATATATATAATTGTATGATCATGCATGTAGTTGTGGATTAGTTGTTACTCGAACAAAGAAATCGTGGAAGTGCATGCAAAGCAAGGCGGCGGTGATGGATTTGTCTCGGGTGAAACGTTTATTTACAATTTGTTGGACGTTGGTCTCGGCGGAAGAGCAAGAAGTGGAATAGAAGTCGGGGCTTAGCCCTGCAAATGCATAGGGAAAGGAAGGAGATAATGAGCAAGAACTGGGAATGAATTTTTAGAGTAGTTGTTGGGTTTACATATAAATGATTTTGATGTGGAGTTATTAGAGAAATAATTTGAAAGTTCTCAAGAAATAATCAAAGTGCACGGAGAGACCATATCCAAAGGCTACAAAAATTATGAGCACATGCTCAATTTACAGTTGGGGATAGGTACTTATATATATATATATATTGGTACTTTTTTATATTTTACTACAAAGTTGCTTGCTCGTGTTTCAAATTAACCATCAACTTCTGTGTTGTTTTCAATGTTTTGGGTTTGACAAAATTCTCTATCCCCTGCTTTCTTCTGCTAAGGTCTGTCTATTATTTACTTATTTGTCAAAAGAAAAAGATTTTTAACTCAAAATATATAGTCCTAAAAATACAAGGAATGAAGAGAGAGTTGAAAAGTTTACTTGTGTATTTACCTCCATTTTCTTGCCTGCTAAAGTTTTATTTTAGATTCTCTATATCTTAATAATTATGAATTATGATATATATTTGTCTGTAACTGTAATATTGGTTTTTTTAACTCATCTTGGAATAACAATGAGAAGAAAAATCTGTCTAGGGTTCATTGTGTTTGTTCCTAGAGTAAAATATTTTTTGATTTTATTAATATGAATCTTAAACATATTCATGTAGTTCCAGCCTACATATTCTAAAAAGCTTTTTATATTTTGTACATCCACTTTTACAAGTGAATTTTAACTTTGATTTATTTTTATTTTTGGCCTTCTAACTTTTATTTGCTTGCTTGCTTTTTGACAATGTTTGTAGAATGTGATTCCATTAGAATTTAAGTGGCACTCCATTTCAAGACCTATCAATCGCATTAATACAAGTAATTTTTCAATTTTTGTATATCTTGATTTTCGCAGGATCACAATTTGTGCAAAGTTTTCACATTAATTGCAAATTCTCATTTAAAGTAAATTAATGTGATATATTGACTCACTCACATACGTACTGAGGCATTTTTCTCGAAAATACGCAATTATTTGGTGCCAATATATTATGATTTTGTTTTTGCTAATGCCTGTTATTCATTGTATTGTTCAAGCAAAAACCTTCCCTTTGGAGTCACCCTTACAAGTTTTGCCACCAAAGAGTTCTCCAAAATACGCAATTTTTTGGTGCCAATATATATTATGGTGTAGAGTGTTTCTTTTAATTAAATCAGTAGCACATACTATTGCTTTTTCAACAACAGGAAGGCGGAGGGTACTGGCCCTCAAAGCTTCAAGTTGCTCCAAACAAAGAATTGGATTGATCTCTATCTGGAAGTGCCCATTCTTCCAAATACGGAATCTATATGACCAAGCACAATAAGTTTTATTGATGAGGAATAATACCGATAATTAAATAATCTCCAGCCTTATCGAATATATTTGCAAATTGTGAATATGGTTTTCACGTAGATTACGTGAACGTGAAGGAGAAGAAAGAAAAGAAAATAAAGATATTTAATTTTATTAATTTTTTAATAAAAAATAAAATTATTATTTTACTCTAACAAACAAACGAGTCGTAAAAATTTTTTTTGAATAATTTAATTTAAATTAAAAAAAATTAAGATTGGATTCTTACAATTCCTGGGCTCAAAATTTCTTTAGAAAAAAATATCTTTTTGCAAGAATTTATTTTTAAGTTTTTAAAAATTGATTATGGTTATGAACACACAAAGCTCCAAGACAGTCTAGAATCGAGATCATCTTTACCATGTAGAAAAACATTTAGGGTAGAGCATTTTTACCATGTAGTACATATATATTAGAAATTATTAAATTAACAAGTTCTAGAATGAAGCTACGTGTGACCGCCTTAATGATAAAGGCTTGAAACAAGAAAAGCATTAATTACATTTTCAAATATCACTAAGATTTCTACAACCTATAAGGGGATCGTAATAAAGTTGATACTCTTAATTTAATTGTATGTATTTAATCCCTGTATAATTCCCCCTTACTTCTGTTTACACTTAATTTAATTGGTGCATTTGAATTATTGATAAATCTAAATATTCACTCAATTCAAATCAGTATGTTTTGAATGTTGCCATCCCTCTTAAATGTTAGAGTTCCTCTAACCTCTTTAAAAAATCTTCAACTCAACCATCACCTTAAAAATGGAATAAAAATTCAGTACTTCCGTACTGCTGAACTTTAGTACATCTCTCTAATCATATAGTGTTATTTGTTAATACTAATAAAAACACACGTTAATTAGACCCACCATAAATGGATTATGGATCAATAATATAGTGTCATTTGTTAATATTAATAAACACTCACGTTAGTTAGACCTACCTTAAATGGATTAGGGATCAATTGATTGGAGAGATGTACTGAAATTTAGTACTACCGTACTACTGACACTTAAGATTTGCATATATTGTGCCTCTCTTAACTTATTTTGCCTCATCTTATACCTCAACTTAAAATTTCATTTATAACATTAAAATTATTAATTAATGCATTTCGTGCAAATAAAAGTAAAACATAACTAATATTTTATAACATAATCTATTGATTATGAGTTACCTATGTGCTATAAAGACTACAATTTATGTTCAATTAAAAAATATTATATAATGACGATAAAAAATAAAAATGATTTACACTCTTACAAAAAAAAATCTTCCTGAATTATTTTTAAATATTAACAACCACAACTTTTTAAAAAAGAAAATAACTATTGACTAGCTTCTTTATGTTTCTAACAACAAATTAATTTGCTAATTGATTCTCCAATAAACCATCGCAATTAGATTTTTTAGTTGAGGATTACATTATTGGGTTTTTAAATAAGTTTCTCTCAACATAATCAATTTGTTTGTTTTTTTTAAAAAACCATTATGTCTTAGTTTATTAATAACTTTCAAAGTTAAATTTGGTCTCTATACACTTTTGGGACAGTGGGAGCTGATTTGTTTTTTTCGTTGACATAAGCGATTATTTATGTTTGTTATAATCATATTTTTATTAATATAAATTTAATATATATAAGAATATATAATCATATTGAAACTGAATTGAAAATTAATTTTTTTTAGTTACTCGAAAATAATTTGTGCATGTTTGGCAAATTTATATAAAAAAAGTGCTGTTGACTTTTAAAAGTTTGCACAAATAATTTTGTATCATCGTTGTTATTATGTGATGAGAATATACTTACAGCTATATCATATATAAAGATTTATTAATTAGCAGAGATCATCACAAATATCATAATTTTTATTATAATCATTAGGTATGTGTGGGTTGGGTTTGAAGGATAAATTAAATCAACCCAATTACATGGGGTCGGGCTGGGTTGGTTTGGGTTGGAAAAAAACATGATGTCCAACCCGAACCAACCCAACCCATCCAATGGTGGGTTGGTCGGGTTCAATCCTTAATTTATTTTACTCCTTTTTAGTTTTTCTTACATTTTTTATTGACTCTTTTAGTATTTGCATTAGCTATCAATTGTTAATATTTTTTAGGCTAAATTAATTCATATGAGTTCCTATTATTACTTCACGAATGAAACAAAAGTGTGCATTTTGAAGGAATTGCATGAAGAATAATTGTATCGGATCCAAATATAATTAGGAAAAAAACTTAGGTCCATTTCCTTATGTCCATTACATCCAATTCCACCAATCATATATTGTATTTACACTCTCTCTCTTCTATTATTGGTTATATAAAAGGTGATCTTCTATATTCTCTCTCTACTGTGATTGGTCATTTAGACACTTTTTGCCACGTGTCATATTTATATTGGGGAACTGGATGTAATGGACATAAGGAAATGGACCTAAGTTTTTTCCATATAATTATTCTTATTAATGAATTACAGTGCATTTAAACAAAAAAGTAGTTAAGTTATAATATAATTACAAATAAGAAATCTAAAAATCATATTAATAATTAGTTAAGTATCAATTATATTTTATACATGAATTAAACAAAAACAAGATACTTCATATTTTATAAGTAATAAGTAAATAGTTCATTTATAGGCCAAAATACTCTTTTGGTCCTCAACGTTTGCACCAAGTTTAATATTGTTTCTCAACGTTTCAAAAAGTTATTTTAGGTCCTCATTGTTTTTTTGGGTCAAAATTCGTCCTCCAGCGTAACTCCTTCTGTTTTTTTTTTGTTAAATGCTGACGTGGAAGGTTTATGTGGCACACTCTCTCTCCTACATGTCATATTTGGATGATATGACACCCTCTCTCACTCCAATTCAGCAAAACGACGCCGTTTTGCATCACTTCTCTCTCACTCCAACTCAGCAAAACGACGTCGTTTTGCTGAGTTGGAGTGAAGAGTGTATCATATCATCCAAATATGACACGTAGGAGAGTCATTTTGCTGAGTTGGAGTGAGAGAGGGTGTCATATCATCCAAATATGACACGTAGGAGAGAGGGTGTGCCACATAAGCCTTCCACGTCAGCATTTAACAAAAAAAACCAGACGGAGTTACGCTAGAGGACCAATTTTGACCAAAAAAAAAAGTTGAGGACCTAAAATAACTTTTTGAAACGTTGAGAACCAATATTAAACTTGGTACAAACTTTGAGGACCAAAAGAGTAATTTGGCCTAATTTATATAATAAAAATCATCTTAAACATTATTATACTTAATAAAACTTTATTTTTTTAAAAAAAAAAGTGACAAGTTCGGGGGTTGGTTTGGGCTGAAGGACTAAAAATTCTCAAATCCGTTATCTAAACCAATATCACAATAGGTTAAAAAAAGTCAACCTAAACCAACCCGTTGACCCAAACCAAACCAACCCAATTTAACGGGTTGGTTTTGTGTTGAGTGGGTTGGCGGTTTAATCCAACCCTAATAATTATTGCTTATCTTCATGTATTTATTTCACAAATAAATAATTATTGTATGCACACGGATAATAAATTGTGTAACATTGTTGCTATTATGTAAATAGAATGTACTTACAAGTTACAGCTATATCAAATACAAAAAAGCTTTGTCACTCATGATACTTACAATTGTTCAGAAATAATTTTTTCAACAATTAAATTTTGACTGTTGAAATAAATACATTTTTTCAACAATACAATAATGGTCGTCGAAATAAGTTGTTGAAAAAAAGTCAACAATAGTATTTTTTACGATAAAAAATTGTTGATATTTGTCAATAATATTTTCGATAATATATTTGTCGATGACAGGCGTCCAAAAAATATTGTTGAAAAAGGTATTGTAAGAAAATGTTTTAACGATAATTGGCGACCGTCAAAGATATCGTTATTGTCTTTTTCAACAACTAATTTCGACGGTCAAAATTTTTTCTATTAGCAAAAGTATTATTTTTCAACAATTAATTTGCCAATAAAATATAGGTTATTAAAAATACTCATTTTTCTTATAATGCAAGATGCATCAACTAATATTTTGGTCTGTAATATTACAATATATATATAAACTTTATAGATATTTATAAATTAAGTTGTTATAATTTATAGTTATATATTAATAGAATATATTAATTTCTTTGTAATCATATAAGTAAAGATTAAATATAATTATTTTTAATTGTTTTTTAAAATTTTTAAACCAATCAAAATAAAAACTTTTCGTACAACGCACGGGTCGCAAGCTAGTTATTTTTTATAAAATAATATTATTTTCTAATAAATTCAAAATCTAAAGCTTAAATAATTTGATTCGGATTCCGATTGAATTCCCCACATCATCTCCATTTTAATTTGAAATTTGAAATCACAATTAGCTTCCCATCAGTTTGGACTCTCACCCCGCGGCAAGAATTACATTTTTCTCTCGGAAAAAATTGCAATTTAGCCCTTGGTGAAAATTACATTTTGGCCCAAGCTTTCTTTATCCACTTTTCAAATTAGTCCCTGTTGCTTTCGTTTCGGTCCCTGCTATGAGTTCTTTCTTTCGTTTCGATTCTTGTACTTGGAATACATCTTCCCAATGATCCCTGTTAAGCCTGCAACACTCAACGTCAAACATACTTATCCAATATAGTAAATAGAGCTTTTTATGGACATTTTATTACATTTCCAGTTTTATTCCTTTTGTCAAGATATTCAACCCTTGGAGTAAAATCATATATATTTCATTATTATTTGTGCTATTTAATACCCTAAAATTAGGTTGATTTTGGGTGCTATCAGTCATGTATCCAAATTAACGCAATCCAATCCATAAAGGGATTACAACCATAATTCTTAGCTCAATACAAATCCATGAAAACCTAGCTAAAATCCATATAAAAATGTAAAGAGAAAGTGGAAGAGAAAGAAAGAACTCCCTATATGTGTCTCAATGCTTTAATCTTCATGAAATCTCTTCTAGCCCAAGAAGCTTAGCAATCCATGATGGTGAAGGAAGATCCACCAAGCTCCACACCTCCAAGAGTAGCCATGGATGGAGGGAAAATCAGAAAATGGAGAGAAGAGAAATGGAGATGGAGATGGAGATGGAGATGGAAGGAGAAAAATGGAGAGAAATGAGAGGAAGGGGATGGGAAATGTGATGGGGATGAGAGAATAGTTGTTAGTGTTTTAGGTCATTTAAGGCTGATTGGATGAGTTAGACCCGACCTGGATCGGTAAAAAATGGATCTGCTACATAAAAATCGCGCATTCTGCTGTGTTTACTGGTGTAGCCTCTAGCAGCAGCTAATTTACCCGCTGGTAGTGGGTAACACAGTGAATGTGTTTTTTTTCTTCTCTGCACCTTAAGCCGTGGGCACAGGTTATGATGTTGAAGTTGATATCCTTGCTAATCTTCCTTTGTACGACCTAAAAGGCATCCAAAAATAATGGTGAAAATCCCAAAGATGATCAATAAAAAACACAAGGATTAAAACTATGGAATTATCATAATGTAACTATTAAAACCAAAGAATTAGCAAGATTGCAATTTAGTCCCTAGTTACCCTAAAATAACATCTACGCAAAGTATATGGTTCAATAAATTCTATAAAATCATGCCAAATAGCATAAAAATGTAGAGTAAATATTGGTCTTATCAGGTGGTTTGGTTTTGGGAGATGGAGGTTTAGGGAGAAGGTGAAGAAGAAAAAAAATGGAGAATAGGGGTTACGACGAAGGCTTTGAGGAAGGTATAACAAATATATAAGACATCAATGATATACTCACCAGATACATCCAATACATGACTGATAAGAAGAACACAAAGTTCTACCTTAGAGTCATATTAGAATATATAAGACCAACAAGAGTTAGACACAAATTCGAGGCCAGACCCCTAAGGAAAAGTGGCTGGAATTAATATCCCCCTATGTGACCAAATCACACAAACGTAAGAAAATGACGAAAGCAATGCTAGATTACCTACACGATCATATAGAGTGATGTGTAAATTTTTTATTCATGCATTATGAATAAAATAAAGAGCTTACTTCATTTAGGTTGTGTTTGGTATGGTTTGGGTTTTGGAATTGAATTGAATTGAAAAGAAAATGGAATTCGAATTGGTGAAAATGGAATTGGAATTATAATTTTAAAATAAAAAATATGTTTGCTATTTAAGAAATAGAATAGAAAAGTTGGTAGGTAAAATATGTACAAAGACTAAAATGCCCTTGATGTTATTTTAAAAATAGAAAACAATAATATAAAAATAAAAACACAAACTCATTCCTATCCTTCCTCTTCTGTTTAATTTTTCAGTAAAAATTAAAAATATCCAAAATAAAAAGCAAACCCATTCCCATCCTTCCTCTTGCAGACCCAGCAAGAAGAAATAGAAGAGAGACATGTTGATAGCAGAAGAAACAAGCAAAATTTGAGGGGTAATGAGGTCTTTTGACCCTCAATTCCAATTCCAAGCTACTTTTCCATGTGTTTATTTTGGAATTCAAATTCAACAAAAATTGGAAAGTGGACAATTCTTAGAATCATGATTTTAAGAGAGTTTTGTGTACCGAACATTTGAAATTTTTGAAATTTGTGCAAATCCAAGTCTAATTCCAAGAGGTACCAAACATAGCCACGAAGTTATTTGAATTATCAATACATAATTATTTGTGAATAATTTATGTATACTTTTTTATAAGTGGGAGCTTTTAAAATATGAGACTTGTAAGAGTCGTAGTTTAATTAAGGCACTTATATAGAATTCTTGACAGAACATAATGATTATTGCCTGTATCCGTGAGATGGGACTATGGGAGATACAAACCTATGCTCTTGATCATGGATCCTGAAATGTCATTCACTACAACAAAACAACAATTTACCCACGGACAAATCTATGGGTAAAGTAATATAATTCCGTGGGTAAAACAATTTCCTTACGAATCAACTTCGTGGGTAAAATACGCGTCAATAAATATTTTCTTACGAAACTTTTTGTCCGTGGGGATTTCCCCACAGATTGATGTAGTGGCCGATCCGTGGGCAATTTAGCCACGGAAAATGTCCGTGGCCACTTCCGTGGGTAATTGCCCAAGAACTCGACTAGCCGCAGGCGACGACCTCCACAATACCACCTTATATTTTTGAAAAATGATGCATGAACGGATTCGAAGATGAGACATGATATATGGTAATGTTTCCAACAATCACTAAGCCATATATTACCTTTTGCTATATATATTAATGTAAAATATATATATATATATATATATATATATATATATATATATATATATATATATATGGTTTATACTTAGAGGTTTTTCTATTATTTTAGTCCCTAAAATCATACAACATAAAATATAAGATAGAAGATAATTGAAAATAGAGAATTATTTTTTTACTTACATTAAAATTTTAATTTTAAAATTATATACAATTTAGCTTATGTCAAATCCGTTAGTTTTATTTTATTGTTTTTCTAAAATAAAAATTTGTACACTTATGTAATTTTTATTAAATTATTTATCATTTGATTTTCTTAATTATTGATAAGTGTGTTATAATATATATTTATTTATATTTATATATTCTACCGGTTCAACTCATTTTTTATGACCCGACAGTTGATCCAGTGACTAGTGATCCAAATACCGACACATGAATAAATTATGATGATTGCAATTATGAATTTTATTGATAAGTGAATTCCTATAATTTTTTATTGTGTATTTGATATATTATATACTTCAAAAAATATATAAAATATTTTACATAAATATGATTAATATATTTTTTAAAGGCTAAATTGCTATTTTAGTCTTTTATGTTTCACCGAAGTTTACATTTGGTCCTCTATGCCTCAAAAAGTCCTTATAAGTCATCTATGCTTCAAATTTGATCAAAATTAGTCCTTTTGACTAACATCGTAAACTTCCTCAATTAAATGCCGGCGTGGACCGCTTATGTGGCTCCTACATGCCCATTTAAACTGACGTGGCTAATCACGTCAGCAGCCACATCGTCACATTCTTTTTCTTCTCTCTCTCTCACCTCCCATTCTTTTTCTCCTTCCCAAGCCTATCCATGGCTTCACTTGGCAAAAAAAAAAAGAGTATACGTCTCCCTCTCGTTTGCGTCTGCGTTTACTTCTACCTTATTTCAAAATGCCATCACCGTTGTATCCCTCTCGACTGTATAGTTTCGTTACGAGAAGCACCCTTTGATCTAGTACTCTTCGTGTCTGCATCCGCTACTGCCGTTCTCGTTGGCGACGTCGTACACCTCCACCTCCACCCTTCGATCTAGTAAAATAATCATTTTACCTAATTTTATTTCATTCTAATTCCCATTCCATTCTCTCAATTTTATTTCATTCTTATTCCGATTCTCATTCCTACTATCAAAGGTAATCTAAACAATCTTATTCCCATCACATTCTTATATCAAAATGTGCTCTTAATTGAACTTTTAAGTTCACTTCATTTTTTAACCGCACATATGATAGAAGGATCACTCATTTTTCACATCGAGTATTATTCTTTCCTATTTTGTATATAAACTGATGCAATTTCTGATGGGGTTAACCCCAAGCTATGACAACAAGTTGAAACTCTTGCATGTAGATTTATGGGGACCATATAGATATCCCACATTGACTTCTGCCCACTATTTCCTAACTATTGTGGACAAAATACTAGAGCTACCTGGACATTTTTACTACATAACAAGACACAGGTATATAGCACATTAGAATCGTTCTTTGAATATTCACAGAAACAATATAGTGGGACCATTAAGATAGTAAGAACAGATAATGGTACAAAATTTGTTAACCACCAATGTCTACAGTTGTTTAATAAACTAGGGATCTTACATCAAAGATCGTGTAGTTATAGTCCACAACAAAATGGAATTGTGGAGAGAAAGCATAGACATATCTTAGAAATCGCAAGAGCCCTCATGTTTCAGTCCAAGGTCCCAAAAGGATTCTGGGGTGAAGCAGTTTTGACTGCAACTCACATAATAAATAGATTACCTAGTTCTATTTTGAATTGGAAATGCCCTTATGAACTTTTGCAAGATACAGCCCCTCAATACGATAGACTAAAATGCTTTCGATGTCTTTGCTTTGCTACAAATACTATACCCCAAAAGGACAAATTTGAGAGTAGGTCTTTTAGGTGCATCTTTTTAGGATATCCAATTGGTCAAAAGGCTTATAAAATATACAATATGGATATGAAAAAGATCATGATCTCTCGTGATGTAATATTTTATGAAAATGAATTTCCTTATTTAAGTCAAAATTAAAAGGAAGAAGTTACTGTACCACCTATTTTGCCTATTGCAGTAGATGAGGATGAACCCAGTGACTCTGACCATACCTCACCTCCACCTACTACAACTATAAATAGTGAGTGTCAGCCCTCCACCAGCACAAAAGTGCCATAAGAACCACCTCAAGCCACACTACAAAACCTAAGAACCGGCTCTAGACCAAGGAAAGCTCCTTCATGGATGGACGATTATATATGCCTAGAAAAGGCTTATGAGCTATCCCTTCCTAATAGTTCCAAGTATTCCATAGCTACCACATATGCTTCTTTTATGGCTAAGGTCCAGAAAATTTCAGAACCTTACACCTACTCACAAGCTGCAAAGTCTCCAGAGTGGATAGAGGCAATGAATCAAGAGCTCAATGCATTAGAAGCAAACCAAACTTGGGAAGTCATAGAGCTTCCCCCAGGTAAACAGGCAATAGGTAGCAAATGGGTTTTTAAGGTAAAATATAATGATGATGGCTCAATAGATAGGTATAAGGAAAGATTAGTAGCAAAAGGGTATAATCAAACTATGGGGTTTGACTATTTTGAAAGTTTCTCTCTTGTTGTTAAGATAGTTACTGTGAGATTTTTTCTATCTATTGCCTGCATAAAGGGGTGGGGCATTCATCAGTTGGACATCAATAATTCCTTTCTTCATGGCTACCTCAAAGATGAAGTCTATATGAAACCTCCTGAAGGGTATTCTAGGGCTGAATGGGCCAGATTTGCATGTTGAAAAGGTCACTATATGGTCTTAAACAAGTTTCCAGAGAGTGGAACAGTGAATTTACTTCTTAGCTTATTCTTTTTGGTTTCAGTTAGTCACCACATGATCACTGTCTTTTTATAAAGCAAAGTACTAATTCTTTTCTGGCTCTTTTAGTTTATGTTGATGATGTCCCACTTGCAAGACCCAATGAATCAGAAATTCAAGAAGTCAAGGACTTCTTACATAAAACTTTCACTATTAAGGACTTGCGTTTCGCTAAGTTTTATTTAGGAATAGAAATTCTCAGATTTCCTAATGGTTTATACTTATTTGAAAAAGAAATACTTAAATGATATACTTAGTGATGTGGGACTTCTAGATGCCAATCCTACCAAAGTTCCATTACCTAAACATCACAAGTTCGATGAGAGTTCTCCCCCATACTAGGAAGTTCATCAATATCGCAGATTGGTAGGACGATTACTTTACCTGAGTATGACTCGCCCAAACATATTCCATTCTGTGCCACAGCTCAGCCAACATGTAGCTGCACCTCAACTTACACACTGGGAAGCGGCTACCCAAGTTTTAAGATACCTTAAAGGCTATACTTCTCTGGGTCTATTTTATCAATCTTCTTCTTCTTCTTTATCTTTATCTATTTTCTGTGATAATGATTGGGCATTTTGCCCAATCACTCGAAAATCACTAACGGGTTACTGTGTTTTTTAGGTAATTGCTTGATTTCATGGAAAACTAAAAAGCAGAATATGGTTTCCCGGTTATCTTGTGAAGCTGAATATTGAGCCATTGCGTCCACTATGTGTGAACTTCAGTGGATTGCCTAAATTCTTCAGAATTTCGGAGTTACTATTCCCTTACCAATTCCACTCTGGTGCAACAATCAGTCTGCACTTCACATCGCTGCTAATCTTGTTTCCCACGAGCTAACAAAGCATTTAGAGATAGACTGCCACATTGTATGTAATCAAGCAAAGAATGGCTTTGTAGATCCTCGGTTCGTTCCTTCTCAGCACCAGCTCGCGGATTTCTTCACCAAGGCTTTAGCTCCTATCCAATTTCACCAGATGCTATCCAAGTTGGGTGTTGTCTTGGACCCTCAGTCCAACTTGCAAAGGGGTGTTGAAAATTCAGGTTCAGTTTAAGCATAATTTCCTCGGTGGTCAAGGAGTGGAACAGATGGCAACGGATAGTTGATAACGGCTATATTTTTTTTCTTGTAATATGACTGCGTTTTTTAGATTATATTAGGTATTAATGAAACACAACGTTTAGTCCTTTTATTCTGTTAGGATTTTTAGGCAATTAGTTTTGTTTCTGTTACTTCAGTTTTCTTTCTTTCCTCTTTTGTATATAAACTCGTTTAGATCAATGAGAAAGGCATTGAGTATTATTCTCAAATCATTTTTCTTCTTCTCGCTTGCATTTTTCACAGGCCCCTGCTATAAGCATCCAAGGCGGTCTCATAGGGCCCACAACGACGATAGCTGTGGTCGTGGAGAGCCAACACTCGTGTTCGTCTTATTTCTTAATTCTAATATAGAAGAAGGATAGATTTATTATCAAAAAATATTGTAAATTATAATTTTGACCTCCAAAACATATAACTTTTTTTTATAACCAAAACATATAACTTTTTTTATAACCAAAACATATAACTTTTGTGTGAAATTATTTATTAAAGATGAAAAATATTAAATTTAATTTTTAAGAGATATAATTTATTTCAATTTAAATTTTAAAAGATGAAATATCAAATTCAGTTCTTAAAAATTATAATTGTTTTAATTTAATCTTTAAAAAATGAAATTGTCAAATTTAAAAGATGAAATTGTTGTTGTTGTGTTTACTAAGCAACAAAAAAAATTTAAAACACTAATTTAAAATAAGTTGTATTTTTTAAGAACTATATTTGATATTTTTATTTTTAAAAATTAAAATAAAGTAAATTCTATTTTAATAATTTAATTTAATATTTTTATCATTTAAGAATTAATATAAAAATAGAAACTAAAATGATAATAATGAACTTAAAATAATAATAACAAGAGTACAAAAGTAGTGGTGGAGTTTGAAAGTAGAGGAAGTGAGGTTTAAATTCCCGCGGTCTAAGGTGGCGAATTAGCGCCAATTTTTGAACAGTAGGAGGAGAAATAGAGAAGAGAGAGGAGGGGGCCACGTGACGTGTGCACTAAGGATGATCATGAGTAGGGTATGAGTAGGGTACTATAATCTCTAGATTCGGACCCGGACTTGAACGAGTATCAAAATCAAACCCCAGACCTTACGAGTAGTTAAATCCCCATACCCGAACTTAGGCCCATAAAAATTTGAATTAAATTATTATTTTATTAATATAAAATTTATTTTTATCATTCTTTTTATCTATAATCATAAAAATAAAAAAATTACTCATAAATATAAATGTACAATTAAATTAATTTAATATCTATGAGATATTTAATATTTTTTCTTAAAATTATATATTTTCTCAACACAAAAAATTTAAAAATAATATTTTATATATATAAAAATAAATAATTACTATTGCGGGTAAGGTACGGATAGGGTACCTCCTTACCCGGACCCGTTGACTTTGTACCCGGACTCATACTCAGATCCGCATAATAAATTTTCAAGGTATAAGTATTTTGATCATCCCCTAGTCTCCACATAGATCGAAACTCAACCTCTAGGCGCCACGTATAGAAGAAGAACCCGCGTAGGTGTCACTTGGCCGACCACAAAAATTAGATGATAGCCTTAGCATCTTCCAGAACAAGCCACACACACGTACGAAGTACGAACCATTCTCCATTTCTTTCTTTCTTTTTTTAATTTGAAAAAGGTAAAAGGATATATTTTTATAAATACGTGGTGTGTCCTCACTCACTCACCACTAGTCACCTTCCACTTTGCTATTTATTTATACAGACGCGCTCTTTCTAGTTTTCTGTATTTATTATATGAGTTATTCCACTTTGTTGGAACTCAGGGGGGGTTTTAGTTGACTTGAAAAGTGGAAGAAAGTGAGTCGCTAGATAAATATTTTATATGGATATACTGCTGATGAGTGGTGGTGGTGTTGCGGTCGAGAGAGACGGTTGCTCGACGCCGGAGCGGTGGGAGTGCCGGATACCGGAGAGGTTGGTGCCGCCGCCGCCGCCGAAGAAGAAGAAGAAGCCGTTTTCGATGGGAAAGAAAAGAGAGGCACCCAAGAAAGGGTATTTCCGGCCACCTGATCTAGAGGAGCTCTTCTTTTCTTTGCAAGGAAGTAAACCTTGTGCTTAGTTAATTGGCTAGTTGAAGAATACTTACTGCTTTTTGGCCTACTTACTACTTAGTGTTAACTAATTTGTGATAGTGATCCATACTATTTGTTTTCTACTTTAATTTTGGTGGTCTGTCCTTTTACCCACGCTTAGTCGCTTATTACTGGGGTTAGCTTCTTTGGGAAAAAAGCACACAGAACAGAGTGGTGTATATGCTTTAATGTGTTCCTACTTGTATAGCTAATATATATATATGTTGTTGTTATTATTATTAGTACTATTTTAGGATTAATTTTGGCATCAAACTAAGGAATATATTGTTCATAGACATTAATTGGTGAGTCTGAGTGTGAATACAAGTATACGCAAGCCACCTCCTTTGTTGATCTTCTTGCTCATTCTCGAATGATTATTATCTCATCGATCACTTGCCATTTCGTACGTTTGATTATTCTCGCTCAATTTTCCTGTGCGTTCGGCTCTGAAATTATATGCAATGTTATAT
Source organism: Senna tora (assembly GCA_014851425.1). Taxonomy (NCBI): domain Eukaryota; kingdom Viridiplantae; phylum Streptophyta; class Magnoliopsida; order Fabales; family Fabaceae; genus Senna; species Senna tora. The sequence continues at coordinate 20,673,046 of CM026270.1, read as the reverse complement.
TCCAAACTTCCCATCAATACTCGGATAACATATAGTAGCAGCGGATATAATGAATCTAATTATATGCAATGTTTATAAGGAGGGCCCGAGGGCCCAAAGACAACCAATTTAACATGTACCTAAGCCACCTCCTTCGTTGGTCTTCTTGCTCATTCAGTTTTTTAGGGTGGATTTTTTTTTTCTTTTTCTTTGGTACAAGGAGGGATCGAGGGTCCAAAGACAAACAAGAACAAAAGGACCTAGCCACCTGGCTCACTAGAGGGATTATGGACCACTGTGCACCTCAGTCAAAATACAATCAAGAATGTAATCACAAATTTCTTTGATGTTGGAAAAGATGGGATGCAAAACTTGGATATTGCTCTGTGGAGACGTGAGCACTGAGCACATTCCCAGCATTAGCACAATCATTCTCAAGGATGACTCTTTTGAACCCGAGGTCCCACACCAACTTTAAACCACACATGATACTCCACAGCTCACCGCCCCAAGTAGAGAAGCAGTACCAAGATTCTTCATGAAACCCTTTATCTAATTCCTCTTACCAAGCCGTTTCTATGAAGCATGGAGATGGATTGAGGTTATACCAAAATTTTAAAATTATAGGATACGACACGGTATATATATATACACAAATATATATTGTAATTCCAATAATGATCATGAAAAATATTAAAACTTTAGAAAGAATGAAGGAATATAAAGGAAGAAGTGAGTTGAAGAAAGAAAGTTGAATAAGATGAAAGGTGGATGTGCAAGGTCGAAGATACATACAAGAGAAGAAATTGTTGTACTAAAAATGATTAATTAAGGTTTAACCTTAGTTTTAATATGTCAACAATTTTTGTATTGTGGACTTGATAATATTGGGCATAAAATATGGAATGGTGTATAAATGGTTTTAGCCCAAAGAATGGTTAGGCCCAAATCTAGAAAGATTAAAAAAAAATTGGCTCATATATTTTGAATTTTGAATATGTTGTTAGGTATTTATGGACTTATATATATTAAATAAGATATTGTATGTCAAATATTATCATTAGAAAAGTGTCTGGCCCAAATTAAAAGTGATATAATTTGGTTAAGTATTATTGAGCTTAAATTATGTGGTAAAGTATGGGCTTATATGTGTAGATACTCTCATATGATTTCTAATTCAATGATGGGCTGAATTAGAAATTGGGACTCCTACTCCAATTAGGATTCCAACTATATTAGGGTTATGGTCCCCAAATTATAAGTGTGATTCTTTTCTGTAATCCCATCACCAGAAAAGAGAGAAACCCTAGTCTCTTAAAATCATGCTTACTAATTTGGAAGACCTATAGCCGCAAGACCGAAAAACTCTTATGAATTCAGGTACGCTTTCGCTTTAAGATTTATTTTCTTGATGATTTGACATGATGAAACTGCATGTGGGTAAATTAAGTTTTATGTATTCGGGGGAATTTTCCCAACAAGTGGCATCAGAGCCAACTTCATGTTGAATCATTAGGAATTAAAATTATTAGGTCATTGTAAATTAAGAATAAAATTTTTTAGGCTTTTGGATAAATCTACGGCATAATTATACTGCTGCAAAATTATAAATTTGGACAAAACAATCTATAAATATTGCAGCAAACAAGATTTGAAATTTGCCGAAAGTTAAAATTTTGGTGCGCCACACATATATGCTTTGAATTTTTCTTCCTCGGCTTCCAAATATATAAAATCCTTATTTTGGTGCACCCATAAAGAAATAAAAATTGCAACAAATATATGAAATCCTTATCTATATATAATATAATATACTATAATTATATATACACACACATAAACCTTATAACTCTGTTCGCACAACATATATTTTAGATTATTTATGATTTAGTGTCATTGAATTGCATATATATACATATGAACTTGTGGTTTGCAGCGTCAAGTATACAATTAAATTGAATTTTGAAATTTTGAACTGTGCTATGATTTGTGAAAATTTGAAATTTTATTTCATATTGATAAATTGTATTAGGCTATGGAATTCAGTATTTATGTTAACAAACATATAAATTTGATTTTTGGACAAAATTTTTGGATTTTATGATTTTAGAAAATTTATTTATTTGTTTGTTACAATTATAAATTAAGGTGCTGCACTATTATGGTTTATAAAGATGTGTTGCAAATTTCGGAATATTTTGGGAATATAAATTTGGATATTGGTATATATATTTTAAGATTAATTAATTGAAGCATCATGTCACCAAAGTGATCTTGCTGTGGAAATTAATTCGTATTAAAATATAAAAAGTTATGTGTATGTAATTTATATGAATATTGATTGGCCTAAAGGAAAGTCTATATTTAATATATTTGCATATACTCTTGTGGTAATAAATACGTGATAATTATTTGGCTTTATATATGAGCAATAAACCGGCCCAAAGGAAGATTTATTGTTTGATATGTTACTTTATTATCAGTATTTATTTATTACTACGCCAAGATATCACTTACAAGTTAATATTTTGTCCAAAGATGAAATACTAATGGAGTGCCCGATATCTTGAGATGGGGTTTACCTTTATTCAAATTTATTATTTCACTTTGGATTTGTTTTGGTACTTATGTAAGCATTTTATTTGTTTTGTTCTTATTTAATTTCTGCTTTAGCAGAAAACATAACTGCCAAACATTATGTTTTATGATAAATGACACAAATATAAGGTCTGACAAGAGAGTCTTACCCAGTTTCGGAGTCATGGACCTAGACTATGCGTTGAGAAATTTATCAAACCCACTTGTCTCACTCACAGTACCTCACATAAAATGAGGGAGATGAAAAAGTGGGAAATTTCCAATTGCATAAGTCTACTGATGATCAAGTGTGCCATTCCAAAAGTTTTTTTAGGGGCATTATGTCCAATCAAGCAGATACGGTCAAATATTTCCTTCAGAAGATGTTTGTTAAGAGAGAAAAGGTTGAAACTAATACAATCTTAACAAAACTCATCTTTATGAGGTATACGGACAAAGGAAATATAAGGGAGTACATTATAGAAATGTCTCATCTTGCTTCAAAATTGAAAGCACTCAAGTTGTACTTTATCCAAAGACTTGTTAGTGTAAAAGGACAGATTGAAGCAAGAAAAGATATTAAGTTCTTGTTTGGCCTCCACTTCAAAGGACAAGAAGATAGACAGCATAAGAGAAAGAAGAATAAGGAAACTGCGAATACAACACTGCAGAAGAAACAACATAAAGAACCAACTTAGGATGGTTGTTTCTTCTGTAGAGCTACAGTAGGACCACAAAAAAAAGGGAAGCATTATACCAACACTCATGCTTGGCATGCAAGGAAGGGTGTGCTTCTTACGTTTGTTTGTTCTAAGGTTGATTTGATTTTGGTGTCTAGACATGCATGATGGACAGATTCTGGTGTAACAAATCACATCAGTGTGTCTATACAGGATTTTTTAAATTGCCAAAAGCCTAGTGATGGTGAAAGATACATCTATAATGGGGATGGCAAATCAGTAGAAGTCGAAGCAATTGGAACATTTAGATTATTGTTATAAACTATATTTTAATTAAATTTGATTGAGATTTTGATGTATAGTCTTTTAAACAAAATTAAATTCTTATTTCAACATTGGACAAGTTCAGTTGTTATTGTTCATGTGGAAATAAATAATTTAGTCTCTTTCAAAAAAAAAAGTTATTCTGGCTTTTGTTGGGATACAATAATCTTTATTTTCTTGACACAATTGCCACGTTCAAAGGTTTTATAGATGTTAATGTAATATGTGAAAGTACAAATTAACCAATGAAAATTCAGTTTCATTGCGACACAAGAGATTAGGCCATATCTTCAAAATGAGAATTGAGATACTTGTGTACAATGATATTAAGAACCGCAGTAAATATACTCAATAGAGTTTCAACTAAGGCAACTGAAAAAACTAATTATGAGCTTTGGACGGGCATGAAGCCTAGTCTAAAGCATTTCCACATTCAGAGATGTTCAGTTGAGGTAAGGTCTTATAGGCAAAATAAAAGGAAAATGGACTAAAGAACTGTCAGTTGCTAATTTTTGGATACTCTGAAAGATCCAGAGGGTTACAAATTTTATGATCCCATGATTAAGTTTATAATCGAGACGAATAATGTTCGGTTCTTTGAGAATGTTAAGTTTGCGGGAGGGATATGGTTAAGGATTTGTCTTGAAAGGGAATATATTAATATTCCTTTAATTGCTATTGATAATGATCAGAAAAAAGATTAATATACCTGACATTGTTCAAGAAGCAACTTTGGACCGAGACAATGTTATTAGCCTTCCTGATCCAGTTTAATAAAGTGTTCCAAAAGAACAAACTCTACAATCTCAATAACCATTGCCATTAAGAAGCTTTACTAGAGAAAGGAGAAGTGCAATCTCGAAATATTATATTGTATTTCTCTAAGAACATGATGTTAACATTGGAGTGATGGGAAATGATCCAATAATCAATTTCCATCAAGCCATGAAAAGTTCTAACTCTCAAAAGTGGATTAATTAATTATGTGGATGAAAAGATAATGTGTATGAAAAATAATGATGTGTAGGATCTTGCCCCATTGCTTGAAGGTGCGAATCTCATTGGTTGTAAATGGATATTTAAAACTAAGAGAGATTCGAAAGGCGATGTGGAAAGGTACAAGACACGTCTTATCGCTAAAGTCTTTACACATAAAGAATGCATCAATTATGAAGAGATCTTTCCAATGTCATTAAAAAAGACTCTTTCAGAATTATAATGGCATTAGTAGCACATTTTGAAGATGAGTTACATTAGGTGGATGTTAAAATAGTGTTTCTCAATGGTGACATTGGTGAAACAACCTATATGGTGCAATCAGAAAACTATGTATCTGATGATACAAAGTTAATGGTTTGCAAATTAAAGAAATCCATCTATGAACTTAAGCAGGTGTCTCGTTAATGGTATTGAAAATTTCACAAATTTATTACCTCGTTCGATTTTGAGGTGAATTTGGTTGATGATCGTAAATACCATAAGTTCCGTGGGAGTAAGCATATATTTTATGTACATCGATATATAGTTATGTTGCATGAAACCAAGAGCTTTCTAGTTATAAAGAGCCTTGAAATGAAAGATATTGTATGTAACATTTGAATTTGGAATCTAAATACATCGGGATTACTCTCGAGCTATTCATGGATTGTTACAGAAGATATATATATCGAAAAAGTTTTTAAGAATTTTGGTATGCATAATTGCAAACTAGGTAATGCCCTTATGGATAAAGGAGACAAGTTGAGTCTTAATTTATGCCCCAAAATAAGGACATACGACAAAAGATTCCTCGTGCTTTTAGTAAGAGGGGATCTAATGTATGCACAGTTTTGTATACGACCAAAATCGCATATATTGTTGGCATGTTAGAAAGTTATTTAAGCAATTCGGATATGGATCATTGGAAAGCAGCCTAGTGATCCATATGGTATTTACAGTGAACAAAACATCACATGCTCACATTCAGAAGATCAGATAAGTCAGAGAGTATTGGATATTAAGACTCTGACTTTGTTGGATGCCAAGATAGTATATGAAATCTAATCTAGGCTATATTTATCTGCTGGTTGGAGAAGTAGTGTCTTTAAAGAGTGCTAAAAAGGCACTTGTAACTCCTTCCACAATAGCAGCTAAGTTGATAGCAATTTTTGAGGCATCAAGTTATGGAATATAACTGCGAAAATTTGTCACTAGACTGCTAATTCTGGATGGAATTGAAAGACCACTTAGGAGTTAGGACATTTAGTGACAATAAACAGCAGTCTTGTATTTCAATAACAATAGGAGCTTAACAAAGTCTAAACACATATACATAAAGTTCCTAGTTGTTAAAGAAAGAGTTCAAAGTGGACAGTTGTCTAAAAGGCATATTAGGACAAACTCCATGATTGCGGATCCGCTTACTAAGGAACTATAACACCAAAGGTCTTTCATGAGCATACTGCTCGTATGGGTGTTATGTCAATTAAAGATATTCAGTTTCAGTGGGAGTTTGTAATTATGCTTTTCGGCTATAGACACGGTTTTCAGTTATTTCGATTTATGGATATTTTGAGGTTCTGCAGAAATAAAGTTTATTTTGGATTATTCACACTTTGATTTTGGTATGGTTTGATAAGGTTTAAGGTGGACTAGTTGGAAATAGACATGTATAGATCACACTGCATGTAATTTTCCATGCTACACATCCATACTTGATCTATGTCATTTGATTATGCCAATATACGTGATCAGGGAGGGCTTAGTACGATATATGTGGCAAAAGTCGCCTTGGTTCTATGTTGGCATAATTGATGGACGAGATTGTTCGGAATACTTTTGATTATGATAGCAAAAGCTTGAGCTCATAAGGTTATAATGTGATATACAATTATAAAGTAATATTTATATATATAGTCCAAGTGGGAGATTGTTAGGTATTTATGGACTTATATATATTAAATAAGCTATTGTATGTCAAATGCTATCATTAGAAAAGTGTCTGGCCCAAATTAAAAGTGATCTAATTTGGTTAAGTATTATTGGGCTTAAATTATGTGGTAAAGTATGGGCCTATATGTATAGATACTCTCATATGATTTCTAATTCAATGATGGGCTGAATTAGAAATTGGGACTCCTACTCCAATTAGGATTCCAACTATATTAGGGTTATGGTCCCCAAATTATAAGTGTGATTTTTTTCTGTAATCTCATCACCAGAAAAGAGAGAAACCCTAGTCTCTTAAAATCATGCTTACTAATTTGGAAGACCTATAGCCGCAAGACCGAAGAACTCTTATGAATTCAGGTACGCTTCCGCTTCCGCTTTAAGATTTATTTTCTTGATGATTTGACATGATGAAACTGCATGTGGGTAAATTAGGTTTTATGTATTCGAGGGAATTTTCCCAACATATGTGTCCTGGACCCAAAGCTTCTCTGACTCCTGCATTACTACCTCCTCCTGAGTGCATCACGTGAATTTCAAAAGCACACCTACTTTCCTTAATTTATGAAAGTCAAATCATATAAAAAAGGAGGGTTGGTAGAACCTAATTTTGCAGGCTGAAATTGAGGCAGAAAAGCATGTAGCCTTTATCCCTTTCAAAAGGAACTAAACATAAAAGAAGTAAGAGAGATATAAGCCCAACAACATTGCAACATCTTCTCTCAGATTTCTCTCTTCTCTTGAAGCTGCTCCACGCCGAAAAATGGCAGAGCATTAAATGTGGAGCAATTAATGAGGAGCCTCTACATTTAATGGAGAGTGAGGAGGCTGAAGATTTGAATCCTCTCAAGTGCAACGGTTAGCTTCTTTCCATCTCTATTTAATGCTACAAAGAAAGAAGGTGAGGTAGAGGAACTTAGTGTTCAAGCAATCAAATTTGACTGACGTAAAATCAGTCACTAAAATCATTAAATAGTGACTGATTTTTGACCGATTCAAAAACCAATCACTAAATTCATAAAATCCTTAAAATTATTGACCGGAGATGGCAGTCACAAATTATCAGTCACTAAATAGTCAATAATCGGTCACTTGTTAGTCACTAAAACACTTCATAAAATTTTTGACCGAAATGTTAGTAGGGATGATCAAAATATCCATACCCAATGGGTACCCTGTGAGTCTGGGTATGGGCCCGAGTACAAAGTCAACGATTTCGGATAAGGAGGTACCCTACTTGTAATAGTAATTATTTATTTTTATATATAAAAATATATTTTTATACTTTTGTGTGTTGAGAAAATATATAATTCTAAGAAAAAATGTAAAATATCTTATAAATATTAAAGTAATTTAATTGTACATTTATATTTATGATTTAATTCATAAAAAAAATATTTATGATTTAAAATAAATTTTATATTAATAAAATAGTAATTTATTTCAAATTTTGATTCGTCTGGGTTCGGGTATGGGGATTTGACTACTTGTAGGGTTCGGAGATGGAGATTGATTTTGATACCCGCTCAAGTCCGGATCCGAATTCGGGGATTATAGTATTCTACCTAAACCATACCCATGATCATCCCTAAATGTTAGTCTCAAAAATACAATTTTTTTTTAAAATATGAAATACATGTTTTTTTAATATGAAATACATGTTGATTAAAAATTTAGTTGTAAAGCTTGATTTTTTCCTTTTGGCTTTGGCGCCTATACAGTCCCGTGAGAGGGAAAATATTTTAGGATTGAAAAATTAGAACTTAAAAGTTCAAAATGCCCTAAATAAGAAATAGAATTGAGAGCCTCCATTGAGATTGAAGCTATCTGTAATACCCGAGGGGTATTTTTAGATTCAGGTCAATTGTGTATAGTAACACTTAGCATGATTATTATTTGAAGTTGGAATGTAAGGACAAAATAAATAAATAAATGAACAATAGAAATAAATAATAATTTTGTGTATACATATAGATAAATAAAATTAAATAAGAATTGATGGGATAATATGAAATTGATAAAATTATGAAATTGAAGTTAAGCATTTTGGCTAAAGAAAATAAAAATAAATTTTTTAGAGTGAAATAAAATTTTTGGGATATAATTAAGGTTTTAATAGTTTTAGAGTTGAGAATTTAAGAAATTAAAATAAATATGAAAATTAGGTAGAAAAATTATAATTTTGTTTAAAAGTGGTCATATGAATTATTCAAAGTTTATAGTTTAAATTTGAGAATTTTTCGAAAATAAAAATTATACTGGGTAAGAAATTTTCATCTGCAAGACACTCAATGACAGATATTTTTAGTTGGCTTATGATTAGCCAAAAAATTTCATAATTTTCCTATTCTTACCTATAAATAAATATAGTTAAAAAAATCCAATCAAAACTCTATTTCACCCTACCCCAAAAGTTGTCAATTGCCCACAATTACCCTTAAATCTCCTACCCCCAATTTATGAAACATTTTTGTTTCACTTCCACTTCCAGCACGCACCAAGACCCAAGCCATTTCCTCTCTTCTCTTCATCTTCTTCTCTTTGCTTCTCCTTTCTATTATGTGCTAGGGCAAGGAAGAAAGTGATGAATCCTCCACTTCTCCCTCATTTTCTTGCTTCCTCCTACCAAGTAAAGACTCTTACAAGCCTTCACCACCATTGTTGAGCCTCAAGGAACTTGGACAACTTCCCCAAACTTCCATTTTCGAATTTCCTTAAGGTAAGCTCCAAAAATCGTGCCTCCACCTTTTAAATCATGATTTTCTTGTTGTAATGAGTTGCTAATGGATAGTATATCAACCTAGGACTCTTTTGGAATATAGAAAACACCCCAATAAGGATTTCTTTGGAGGATTTCAACCTAGGGTTCATGTTGGACGAATTTTTATGAAAACTTTTGGAATTTTTGATTTCTTTGAAATTGTTGATATGTATGAACTATAAATGATATGTTTATGCATTTTAGATGATTTGGAAGAATGCCAATGATTGGGATGGTGATTTATGAATTTTGTAGAAATGAGTAAAATTTTCTATATTTGGCAAAAATTCTCCATTGATGGAGCTAGATGGTGTGCAAACTTTTGAATATGATTTCTTAAAGTAAAATTTATTTTGAACTAAAACCAACTCCCAAATGATGACCATAGCTTAGGTAGTGGAATTTAGGCATTGACATGTGTAGATAAGTAGTTTAATTGGTATGGTTCTATTTGTTAGGACTCAAGTACTTCTTTGGAGACAAGAGTGCTCAAGGGTTATTAAGTAAAGTGGCCAAGGTGAGGGACCCTTCCATCCTAGCCCCAAGGGTTGTATGATAACCTTGATTTGTGGGCTTGCTTATACCTGAATGTTTGTAAATATTTAATTTTATGCTTGCTAGTAATACTCTGTCATTATGTTGGCGATTGCTGGAATTTTATACAATGAATTGTTTGTGATTGTTAAAGTGGAAATATGGTGGATCAAGTACATATGGGTGACGATGAAGAATTCCGCACACATATGTGCTTGACTCGAGAATTATGGCAATAACATGTATGGTACCAAGGGTAAGGGCTTTCCGCCGGGTCAGGTTCGGAAAGTGCCTTCATGTTGGCATTTCGTCGGGTAAGGTTCGAAATTTCCTTCATGTATATATACACTTGTGGATACTCTGTTGAGCCGGTCTGGAGTATGCCACCATTACTAGTTGGTTAATCTGTTGAGTTGGTCCGGATTGAACCAAGCGGGCTTCCCGAGACGATGGTCCGGAAAGTGCTGATGTAGATGGACACCTCGGCGGGTTGGTGCCGGGGTGCGCCACCGAACACAACATTCCGTGGAGACGGTCCCGGAATGGGTCGTGTGCCTATGCGTATCGATGTAAGATACCGAGCGTATAGGTACACAACATTAGTGTAAACCCTCAATGTCCTTGGTATGCACTATGACTAGATTTTCTTTTCTTTGAACATGCCATGACGATGGCTGGTATCCTCACGTGACGTCAAGACAAAGTTATTTTCATAAAAAGAAGGTCATGATGCCGATTGTTGTCTTGACGTGGCGTTGAAGAAACCTTATTTTTAAATTACTATATTTTAAATCTAACCGACCATGACGATGGGTTAAGTCTTATAGTGCATCGGGATAGATAGGGAGGACCGACACGTCACGGCGGCAACAAGGTAACCAAAGGTACGTGAGTTTGGCGAGTGAACCGCACTTGAATGTTAATCTATGTGTTCGGTGCTTCTCGATACACGTATGTCAGTATGCATGATTAATGTATGTTGTGGTACGGCTAAAGTAGAGTTTGTACATGTTCTATTGCTTGAGAACAATTATATAATTATCAAAGCTGAATTGAAGTGTATGCATATGTGAATGTGGTTTCTCCCCTTCCCGGTCGTAGTGGTACCCGCTACTACGCCTAGGATGGGAGAGTCACTCACTGAGTCGTTGACTCACCCTCTAGTGGTTTACTTTTTTTCAGATACAAGTATCGGTCAGGCTTCCACGTCGGCTCAGTGAAGGCAATGTTTTGCTAGCACTCACATTCTGTCTTCGTGGGTGGCTTTGATTTTATTTTGGATATTGTAATGAATTGATTACACTTTTTGGTTATTATACTCTAGACTTGTCAGCTCCACATACTTAAAGACAGGATTATTTTGGGGACTTATTATTATTATGTATACGAATTTGCATGTGAATAGGATATGTCACACACCGTAGTGTGTGGCAACGTATATGACAGATATATATATATTATGTGTGTTTGAGTATACATATAAACTGAAGCAGCACTTGGCTGTGGATTGCAGGTGTAAGATAGGCCACACAGGAGATGTGAGCCATATATATTGATAATGTGTGTATGCGAATGTGAATGATAGTTAAATGAAATAGGTGTTAAGGCTAACAGACTCAGGGTTAGGCCCTCTGTCTGTGCCGGTCACGTGCCTCGGGTGGGGGTCGTGACACTGTCAAAATCAAAGACCCAACCCCCTTAAACCCTAAGGCTACGTTTGGTTTACAATTGAGCATGGATTTGGAATCCTAATTCCATAAAAAACAAAATTTTCTAGTGTTTGGTTCGCTTTCTAAAATTAAGAATTGGATTCCGTGGAATTAGATAATTCCAGGGAATCCAATTCTCAATTCCATAAAGTGGGTTTTGTTTGGTTGGACATGGAATTGGATTCCACATGGAATTGCACAATATTCTAGGAATTATTTAGTTCGGTTGAGTTATGTAGAATTGGAATTGAATTACGTGGAATTGGTTTTGTAGAATTGGGTGTGTAAATTTTGTGGAATTAGATTGTGGGGCATTTTTGAGGAATTGAGATAAATTTTGTGGAATTGGATTTAAAAGACACTTTTGTCCCTACTTTTTTTCTCTCTCTTACTGTTTTTTATTTTTTATAATGAATATAAAAAAGTAATTATATACTAAAAAATAAAATTAAAAAAATAATTATTTAATATTTATTAAGGAGCAAATTAGTCTGTTTATCTCACATTCTTTTATAAACTTTCAATTCGATCTTTTCATACCAAACACACTTTTTCAATTCAAATAACTCAATTCCAATTCCATCTTTTCATACCAAACACACTTTTTTAATTCAAATAATCCAATTCCAATTCCAATTATAATCCAATTTTAATTTTAATTCCATAATTTTTTCAACCAAACTAGCTGAGTGTTTAGCCAAACGTAGCTGAGTGTTGTAGCCGTCACACACATCTGCTCACAAAGGAAAATAGAGAGAGACAAAGAAGAACCGAAAGAGATAGAGCACCGACGATGCTTTTGCTCCGTCGTCTTCCTCCGTCGGACCACCTCCTGAGCACCAAGAAAAGGTAATGTTCTCCTTCTTGTCCCTTTCCCCCTCTTTCCTCCCTCCTTCTTCGTCTTCTCCTTCTCTAATTTCTTTCTCTTTCTCATAAACATCTGCTCACAAGACTCTGCTTTTTTTTGTCAGAAAACTCAGCTTCTTCCTTCGTCTTCTCCTTCTCTAGCGGCGACTTCATTTGATTTCTGGTACGATCTTCATCCTGATGATTGATTCATCCCTGCTTATTGTTTTTACTTGTTCTCTGATTCACTGGTTGGTTAATGAAAGCCATTTTAAAAAAAAATATATGGACTATTTGTTTGTGTCTGCACTTCTACAGTTGTACTGGCTGGTTCATTTTATTTAATTTACTACATTAATTTGTTTTTCTTGAGTTTTAGAATAAATTTGATTGTTTTTGTTTTTTTTATATTATTTTGATTAAAAAGAGAAAAAATAATAACAACATGCTTGTACGTCAATTGTGTCATTTTTCCTATTTGAAATTTTGAATATCACCAATCTTATAATATGAAAAAAAGATAAAAAGAAGGGAAGGGATTACAATCACATTTATTAGAAACATATTAATGTCCTATTTGAATAATACAATAGAAGTATTCTAATTAAACAAGTAGAAAATTTGAAATGGAGAAGAGAACAATTAAAATTAATTTCCTTAATCTCTTCTCCAAAATCACAATCAATGCACTATTATTTTGTTAAACTTTGATATGTGATGAAGTCCTTGGCTTGTCATTTCAATTTTACTTTTCAAATGCATAAAGCAATTTCTCAACCTCATTTTTGTATATTTCTTACTTGAAAAAACTAAACATGCATCAGGAATATAATTATTTATTTTCTGGGCCTATTAAAAATCCCTGAACTTGAAGCATGCCTCTGTTCTAACCAACATAGTTTTTATGTTGTTTATACGTTTCACTAATTTATTTTCCCAATTAAACAATCTAGCCATCTACCTAAAAATATTACACCGATGAGTATAATAACACCTACATCATAATTCGTAACTGATATGTGTCATTTGATTAATTAGTTACAAACTTACAAAACAAAATATTGTCGACTTAAACTCTGTCCGGAAAAAAACAGATTTTGTATTTAAACTGCAAAACTTGAGTTGACTAAGGATGGTTAGAGACACATCTGACAAATGGTGATTTATGAGCAATAAGACCCTTAAAATTGCTGTTCAATTTTTTTATGAATTTTTCGTCAAGCAAAGTAATGGTAAGGTTAATACACGCTTGGATTGCAAATAAAACACTGATATTATTTACAGATACCAACTAAAAGTCTAAAACCTAACTAACATTGACTTATTATTAATTGTTGTTATTACCAAAATTAAATGAAAAAGGGATAATGATGAATCAATACTCATTCGTACGTAGTAGGGAAGGCAAGGCATTCAAAAGAAAGAAATGGATCATGTGAGTGTGACACATTATATATGAATGTATGCTCCACCTCTTGGTGCAGCACCTGGTGCGAGGTTTGGTGCCGTTTTGACCTCTAATCATTCTTTGTGGCCCTCTCCATTATCTATAGCGTTTAATATATAGAGGATGGAGATTCCATTTGGAGTTCATGTTTGTTTAAGGGGTTGTTTTGTAGATAAGGATTGATGTTGCTGCTGTGTTTTTTTTTTAATTGCTTGTAATATTTTACTTGTTTCAATTTGATATGAATTGTTGGTTATGGCAGAGGCTGATGGTGGTTTGGATAAGGCGAGAAAGCATAAGAAGAGCCTCAAGACACACTAACTTCCATAATTAGTGGTCAAATTGCTCAATCTATATCATCTTAAGGTTGAGGCTATGTCCCTAATAATAATGAAGATAGCTTTGAACAAATGGAAGTGATGCATCAAGAGACAGACAAGCGGGAGAAGGAAGATAGATGCAAATGAAGATACAAAACCTTGAAACAATTGTGCAACAACTCTTGGCCAAAAATGGGATGAGCACTCCATCTAATGATCCACCTACTAGTGGCTCTAATCTACCCGAATAGAGATAATTAATATCTTTTATTTATGTATGTGACTCATGAGTTTAATTTAGACTTGTATTTTGTTGAGATTATTTTAGACTTGTATGTTTAAGACATATATTTTGTTCTCATGAGATTGTTTTACTTTTTTGTTTAAGATACAAGTATTGTTAGACATCACTATGAATATATATATATACATATATATATATATATATGTATATGTATATATACATATATATATATATATATGTATATATATATACATATATATATATATATATATATATTAGTGGTTTTTATCATTATAAATATTATTTATTAAATTGTTATTTGTGACAAATTAGTGACTAGAGATAGATTCAGTCACAAAATTTGTGACTGATTTATGACAGTATCTTGTGACTGAATTGTGACTGAGGGGTTTCATACTTTGTGACTGAATTTTATGACCGATTATGTGACTACGAGGGTCCCCAAAATTTTCAACCAATTTATGACCGCACGTCAGTCACAAATTTGTGACTGATTTGTGACAGAAATTTTGTGACCGATTTGTGACTATAAGAGGGTTTGATAATTTCTAACTGCTTTGTGACCGCCGACTTTACAAGAGTTGGAGGGATGTTCCAAAAGATTATAAGAATGAAGTGTATCAAAATCAGATACAGGTAATTTTTATATACTTGGATAGTAATTATTTTACTATGGTTTATATAAATGATTGTAATATATTCATTTTGAAGGCAAAATTTGTGGTATATGATGATGCCCACAAGCACAATATACTTCAATTTGTTTCAAAGACATGGAAGGATGGATGAGCAAAGTTGTATCACTCCGTTAATAAGGATAATACTTTTACAAAAGAAGAAGTCTTAACAAAAGTTCCAGATGGTATATCCAGGGAGCATTGGGCCTCATTTGTGGATTACCGTATGTCTGCAAAGACAATGGTATGTGAAAGTATTTCTTAATTATTTTATTTGTTGGTTTATCTAATTAGTTTTTGTTAATGAACAGAAAATTGCAGCAAAAAATACAGAAAATAGAAAAAAAAAACTAGTAATTCCACACACAGGTGGATCAAAAAGTCTTGCTAGAAAGAGAGTTGAAATGGTAAGCTTATTTTTGGTAAGTTGTCATATAATATTATTCTTATCCCTTAACTAATACAATTGTATTGCATTTGAAGGAAACTGAGCGTGGAGGCCCAGTCAGCAGGGGCGACGTTTGGATTGCAACACATAAGTAGTCAAATGGATTAGCCATTAATGCCAAATCAAAATATGTAATTGTAAGTGTTTGATCATTTACTATTAATGAAGTGTGTTAATGTACATGGATTTTTTCGTATAACATTGTGTGTGTTGGATCGGTTATGTTGTACAGGATAAGATTCTTAGCTATGAATCTGGTGGAAATTACTCACATGAAGTGTCACAATTTGATTCATTAGCTATAGCACTGGGAAGCCATGAACACTCGAGACGAGTGAGGGGTATGGGTTTAGGGCCTACTCCTTCTCAAGTTTTTGGAGTTCATGCTCGTTCTCATCATGGTGGTACATGATCTACAGATCCCTCATATTTAGAGTTGCAAAATGAGCTTGCACGAATGTAAAAAGCAATGGATGAAAGTGAGGAACGAATTGCCGAATGGAAGCAAAAAATGGCAGGAAATGATGAATGAATTAAATCGCCGAATGGAGGCAACTATTGCTATGTTACTTGAACTTTTTGGAGGTCAATTGCCAAGTGAACAGGTGGGCTTACAAAACAATGAGGTACAATCAACTATACTTGTTTTAATTACTAACATAGATAAAATAGATTTAGTTTTATCTCTAAATTATTCTAATATGTGTATGGGCATGCATGGGTTAAACAATTAAGTGGGTGATTTGATTTGGAGAGATTTCACTTCAACCCATGATAGTTAGTTCTTTTCAAGACTGTGATAGTTAATTTTTATGAAAATATGTATCATGAGAAACTTGAGCTAGCCTTTAAGCTCACTCTGGGCATATGAACTATGAAACATGTTTCCAATTTGCAAAGCATGTATTGGCAGTTCTTTTCCTTCGTAATAATTATTGTTATTAGTAATCTTGTTATTGGATCATTGAAGATCACTAAAATGAAAAGATTGATTGCCACTGTTGTTCTTTTTCTTTTATTGAGTGTACAACGTAACTAAGACACTAATTGGAATTGGTTGCTTCGTCGTCGAAGGGGCTGCTAGATGTCGGTGGAGGAGGTCGCCGATGACGGTCGTCGAACGGGCTGTCGGAGGTCAGTGGAGGAGGTCGCCGGCGTCCGTCGTCGGAGGGGGTGATTTAGCTAGGGAATAGCTACGGCTTAGCTACAAATTTTTCCGTAGCTAATCCTATTTTTTCTTGTAGTGTTTTTGTGACAGAATTCTGGCCGTCACTAAAGATGCTCGCACATGAATGTGACAGAATTCATAGACCGTCACAACTTTGTGACAGCCAATTGTCACAAATTGGTGATGCCGGATAAACGATCATAGAAGTCTGTCACCAATGTGTGACAGACACACTGTCACGAACTTGTGATGAAAAAATTTCATTACAAACCTGCCATAAGTTTGTGACGATTTTTTGTCACAAATTTTCGATGCTTGCAAGCGTCATAAACGTCTGACACAATTTGCGACAGACATGCCGTCACAAACTTGTGACAAAATAAACCCATCACAAATACGTCACAGTTTGGTGACAATAATACACCGTCACAAACTTTGTAACAGAGTTTCACAGTCACCAATCCGACGTTGATGTGTGACGGGACAAAAAGTCTGTCACAGAATCTTTTGCGACAAACAAAATAGTGAAAATTCATTGATTGTCACAAATCCGTCACAAAAAATATATTTGCGATAGGAATGCCTCAATATGTGACGGATTTGCCCGTCACCAACACCGGTTTTTTTGGTAGTGAAATAAAGGGCCTATGTATGATGAATCAATATTCAATTAATTTAAAACCCCAATGAATATAAGCACGTACAGGCGTACAGCCCAACTTTTTTTACAAGTTTCCAAAGTAATGTGAATGTCTACATTATAGTCATAGTCATATGCTTGCTGCAATTAATTACCAAAATTATAGAAAACCTAACCAAACCATGACACTTTATGCCCTTTCACATATACAAATTTTAATTTTCTTATTTTTGTTCTATCTAAATTATGTTATTTCTTGGTAATTTGATGTATACTAAAAAAACTCTTTTTGGCAGGCAAATCCAAGGATGAAGAAATAATGGGTGATTATATCACTAAGATGAAACAATTGATGGAAGATGAATATATAGGTAGATGAATATGTTATAGGGTGAAACTTTAATTTTATGATAATTTTGGTTTGTAAGCAACTTGAATAATTTTTGTTTGAAACTTTAATGGTAATTTTAGTTTGTAAGTAGTTTTATAGTAATTTTAGTTTGCAAGAAGTCTTATGACAATTTTAGATTGGAACGTTTATTGTTTTGGAAGATTTGTATTTGAACAAATTGATTTATCTAAATCTAGTTTTAATAGTCAATATTTTAATATAAATCTAAGTGTATTTTGGGTTATACATAAAGAAGATAAAATAAATATGAAATTATTTATTAAAATCTAAAAAATTTACACCTTCACCAATAGTGGTGGTTTATTAACGTCATTTTCCAAACAGCTGCTAATTTGGCATCAATTTTAAACCGCCACAAATTTAATGGCGGTTTTTAAAACCGTTGCTATTTAGTGTCGGTCTCCTAACCGTCGCTAATATTTAGCGTCGGTTATTCCAGCGGTTACAAAAAATCGACACTAAAACCCTTGTGACAGAAGGCTTTGCAACATTTTCATAAACCGCCGTTATGTGCTTTAGGGGCGGTTAAAACCGTCGCTAAATTAATTTGTTTTTACAAAATGTTATATTAATTATAATAAAGTATTACTTTATATCCTGTATTTTATTACTCTTTCTGAGATAAATTATATATATATATATATATATATATATATATATATATATATACACACACACAAAAATTTTAATACTTCATGCTATGTTTGAAAATTTAAGGAATGATAGAATATTGATGAAGTGGTTATTAATGAAATAGAGTAGAATGTTGTTTTGGTGAACCGCGCCAAGAAGGCTTGTAAGGTTTCTCCTTCCTCCTGGTAGAACCTTATGAAGCCATATTCATTTTTTCGGTATTCCTTACTGCTTGCGAACTGGGTAAGAAACTGTCTGGCTAGCTATTCGAAACTGAGCATAGGGTTGGAAGATAGCAGCGAAAATCATCTAAGCGCTGCTCCCTTTAGGGTGGATGAGAAGACTCTACATTGTTGTCCATCTGACCTACCAAATATTGACATTGTTGAGATGAAGGTGTTGATGTGATCTTGTGAGTCGGTTCTCCTCCGTATGGCTCTATATGGAAAGACATTTTTAATCCTATGGGGACGTGGTCATTCATGACCTGCTGGGTAAAGGGATGTCGTTCTTTTCCCTGAAAATCCAGTCCGAGCCAGGGGTATTGATTTGGGTAGGCTACAGTTTCCCTGTAGGTTGCACATGGATTGTAGCCACCTGCCTAGGGCATGTGTAGATAGGAGTTTGGTGGATAGTTCTGGAGATGGGTCGCGGATAGTTCGTAGGCGATCGAACTACATGGTCAGTAGATAGCGAGCAAAACCTAAATAACACAAATATTTGCCGTCAAGTTCTCTAATTAGAAATTCACGCGAATATGATTATATAATTTATCTTTCCTATGATTTTTTTCTTTTTAAGAAAATACACATATTTTATTTTGATTGGAAAACTTCATAGGAAATATATAAAGAACTACATGTAAGGGTAATCCATCCTAATTTATTGGGCAACATGAAAACTATTGATGGTATGGTATCAAATCAAACAACATTTTTAGTTTCACATGGCCAATATCTGTATTATTAGGGATTTGGATCCTTCCAGTTTCTTAACATGATATACATTTAGTTCATTTAGGGCTTGATTGAGAGTTTTGAAGAGAGCAGGGAGGGTTGATTATGAATGGAGTGGTGCAGTGGGATGAAGTGGAATGAAATGTTTTAAACAAACCATTTCACTGAATGAGAGTTTTAAAAAGGTGAAGAGAGTGGTGGAGGTGAACACTTCAATGCTACATTTATAATGAATAAATAAAAGCAGAAAAAAGAGGGTTAAAATGAACTTGAATAATATATAACATGCAAACGAAACCAGAGAGAGATCAAAACCAAAAAAATATATAACATGCAAACCATTTCAAACTCCTCAATTTGAAACGGTTTGGAATTTTGGGTGTTGAGTGGTTGAGGATGGTTAACCATCCTGAACCACCCACACCATCTGCTCATTAAACTCTCAATCAAAGGTTAAGCGCTTCAAACCACCCTACCCCACACCCACACCCACACCTCTCTCAAACTATCTTCCGAAAGTTACTTGGCTTCCCAGTGTTCTTGATGAACAACCTTCATCATTTCTTACATGCATTTTAAATGGATCAACGTTTTTGGTACTGTGAAATAGTGGTTTAAGGATAGAGTCTAAACAGTTGATCAACTCTTCTTCCAAAAAATAATGTTTTATTTTCATATGGGAGTATTTTCTTTTTCATTCTTTAATATCTGTCATATGGGTTGGATTTTCTCATAAATGGATTGACTTGACACATATATAGCTAAATCCAAAAAAAAAAAATTATATGAATCATTTATTGTTATATTGTATAGCCTTCTACCATCATAATGACCCCACTGTGAATGATTAGTTTAAAACCTTGGACCATAAGATGTCCCATCTATTTGAAATAAACTTAACCTAGAAAAAGGAAGCAATACACTTCAGTTATGTGGCAAATATCATGTCTTTGAATGCACAACAAACCTTTGATAGTGTTAGTGCAGGACACCATTGCTCCTTCAGCATGTCCATACAAATGTTCCCACTACTGTTGATATTAGGGTGAAACACCTTTGTCTCGAAAAAAACCTGCCAAGTTTTCCATATAAGATTACAAGTTAAAAGACAAAAATCAGATAAGAAATGACATCCAATATTATACAAGTATAAAATCTTAGCTCGAAATCATTTTTCTTACAAAAGATTTTCTGTAACATTCGAAGGCAGAGAGTAGTTTTAAGAGAGAAGCAGTATTGCATCAATTGTTCACACCTATGTTGCATGAATACGGGTGCGGGTACGAGTACAGGGTACGGTAAATATTTTTAAAAAAAGGGTACGGGTACGACAATATATACTAAATAAATAAAATTTATAATATATAACAATTTTAAATGTAATAAAAATAGATAATGTTCCTTTAATAATTCATAATTATCTAATATAATTAGTTATGATATTATTTGATATTGAGGTGTAAATTGTCTTTTTCTTATAATTATCTAATCTGTAAGACTACAAAGGTAAAATTTTATAGATATACTTGTAATTTTTTCATTAAGTACTAAAATCATTTTTCATAAAAAAAAAAATACTACATTACACATATTTTGAAGTACCCAAGAGTACGAGTACCGGGTACGTATCCGGTATAGGTACGACTTGATTTTAGAAGTACCCGTACTTCATAGGTTCACACTCACTAAATGAATCCAAATTAGTTGTTTCATCAATCTAAAAATGGTGAAATGAATATTATTTTCATTCCATGTCTAACCACAGAGACAATGTGAACGCTAATATTTAGAGAAGATTTAAAAACAAAACAAAAAACACATCTTTTATTGCTTTACAAGGTTTTATATATAGCAAAGCTTAGGATGCAAGTACCTTGGGTGGTTGAATGGGATAATCTTGAGGAAATTCAACTCTGAGAAGAAATATTCCCACAACATAGAGACTGTCAGAAGGACCCATAATTATTGCTCGCCAATGAAACATGTCTTCATCCTTTGGGCCTATGGTTACATGTCAACACAAGGAAATACATGCAACTTGTCAAGTGTCCCACAAGCATTTTAAATCCTCATTTCCAAAGACTTATATTAGCAAGTAAGATGGAGAGAAAGAGGAAATGGTAAGGTTTAAACACACAAATTCATTAGCAATATAATTAGAATTCCACACAAAAAAACTTTTATTCACACTTCAAGGCATAATAGTTCATGTAAATAAAAACTGGATAGTTGATATTCTACTTCAATTCTCCATTTGCCAATCTATCTCTTGTATTCTAAAAGGTTTTCACTACTTGAAGTATTTACTGTTGGAACAAATTAAAGTTATATTGCTAAGAGCAATAGACAAACTCATTCACACAGATTACAAACATCAATACAAAATTACAATTTTTATTTTCTAACTAGAATGTAAGATAGGAGGGAAAAACAAGATGATTGACAAGTTAATGGGACTAATTATTTCTTATTGTCCATATTAAACATACTCAATAATCTAGAAAATAAAACAATGGCTTGCCACAATGAAAATATTCTTTATAACTAGACTCATAATTAGTGTGATGCAGGATAGTAAAATAATTGTCTATAGAGAGAGAGTAAGTATAGAGGTTGCCCAAATTAAGGATAGCCTGAAGCATCACCGAAGGTGCTTATAGCACACAAGTTACAATAATTATAACCCTAATAACCAAGAGTTTCCAAAATTCTTAACGTCCAATATTATCAGATCTAATCCACAAATCTTAAAGAAATTGAAAAAGAAAAAAAAGAAAAAAAATATTATATCCGCATGACTCATTCACAAACAAAACAATAAAAATTCGAACTGAAATGAAAATTTCAACCGGGAACACATAAAACCCTAGCTTAGCTAAAAGTTAGAAGGGAAAAGATTAAACTACCAGCGCTGAAATAACTAGGAGGATTTTTCTGGAGATCCTTGAGCTCTTTTGTCACGATTCCAAATCCGGAGTACGTGACTGGCATGGGAATAGACTTTTACTTCTAAACCCGTAAGCCTTACCCTGTAAACATAACTATAACTACCCTGCTATACAAACAATATATATATATATATATATATATATATATATATATATATATCATAATAATGGCCACACCTCACTGGTGGCCTACTTAACCTGCAATCCGCGGTTCGCTCAATACCGCTTGAGCTCAGCCCAGTGTATAGATATATATATATATCAACACTCATAATGTAAATATTCATATCATATTGATCGTACGTCTCAATACGTACGATCTATCCTATTCACATGCAGTAAGCACACATAATATATATATATATATATATATATATATATATATATATATATATATATATATATATATATATCCATATCATATTGACCGTACGCCTCAATGCGTACGATCTATCCTATTCACATGCAGAAGTTTATATACTCATACATATATCCTAGTCTATCCCCAAATTGGACCTTGTCTTTAAATACATGTGAACCCGACAATTCTAGAGTAGGTACATATCAAAAGCTATAAATATATATACACAACTCTTACCACTTATAATATGTACAACCGAAAGAGTCAAAATAACAAAAAGTATCCACCCACGTGAACTAGTGCGTAAAGGATGGTCTGATGTCCGTATCACTGCCCAGACGTCGATGTCTGCTCGATACCTGTATCTGAAACATTGAAGCAGAGGGAGTGAGTCTAATAGACTCAGTGAGAAGCTTCCCATCCTTGGCGTAGAGCAGGTACCACTATAGCTAGGGAAAGGGAAACACCCACAATCACATGCGCATGAAAATCCAGTTTATCAAATGTTATATTACGATTAGGCAATATTAATAAAACATAAAATCATGGATAAACCTACGGATCATGCTCCTCTATCATGCTTTTCATAAACAAGCAAACACTTTTAACATATCATTTGAAAACTGTAAATCACTTAACTGACCCTAGTGCCAGGCTAGGGCAATGGCCTCAACGGGCAAATTCTTTTAATCTTTAATTGGCCCTAGTGCCAGGCTAGGGCAATGGCCTCAACGGATAAATCTTTTAATCTTTTAACTGACCCTAGTGCCAGGCTAGGGCAATGGCTTCAACGGGCAAATCTTTTAATATTTTAACTGACCCTAATGCCAGGCTAGGGCAATGGCCTCAACGGGCAAATTTTTTCTGACTTGTTTCTCTTCTCGAGCTTTCAGCTGGGATTCTGACTCTATCTACCCACTTCCATCCTAAACTGACTTTACCTAGGTAATGTAAGCCTCTCTATGACTCACTAATCAATTTATGAGATCTTTTTAATCCTTATTTAATACCCAAACCCTGGTTTAGATCGTAACCTAGCTCTAAGGCCTTTCCTAAGTTCAATTACCATAAAACGTCGACGTTTACTAACAACTTCTATACGATTGTACTATTCGGCGTATCTCATGTCATCACATGGATTCCCTCCAATACCTCTTTGCCTGTAGTCAAACACACATATACAAATACTTTCAAATATAACAGTT
The DNA here is from genome assembly GCA_014851425.1 of Senna tora. Taxonomy (NCBI): domain Eukaryota; kingdom Viridiplantae; phylum Streptophyta; class Magnoliopsida; order Fabales; family Fabaceae; genus Senna; species Senna tora. The sequence goes on along the minus strand of CM026270.1, from coordinate 20,649,228 downwards.
TAGGAACAACAATAGCATGTTAACCACTAAATAATTCTTACAAATAAGCAAGTAGGTAAACCACATATCCACATCCTCAATCAACCCTATAGGGCAAGGATGGGAAACCCCTCACCTCACTACAAAAAAACTCATTTTTAGCGACGGTCAATTAACGACGATTACAAAAACCGTCGTTAAATCAGGATCAGAATGATGACTCAACAACGGTCATGTGACGAGGGTTCGAACCGTGGCGAGGCTAAAAGAAAAATTTTAAAAATAGATTTAACAAAATTAGGTTGCATCGCTCCATTTACTCTCCACTCTCAAAAGCCATCACTCTCACTCTCCACTCTCGACACATCGCTCTCACTCTCCACTCTCGACGCATCGCTCTCAAATCTCTCACTCTCACTCTCACTCTCCACTCTCAAATTTCCAGGCACAACTGCAGTTCTCAGAATCGATGGTTCGAACCGATGGCTAGGGTTTAGCTTGGTATGTTGTTTCTCCGACTCTCAAATCTCTCCACTCTTAGAATAGCTAACCTCTCTTTCTTAAATCGCTAATCTCTCACTCTCACTCTGTTTTTCGTTCAGTTTATGTGACATTTTTTGTTTAATGTCTGAGAAGGATTGAACGTGTTAGGGTATTTCGAAGCAGAGCATACGAAGAATGTTAGGGATTGGAAGGAGATTTACGATTTCAATGTGTTAGAACCCACATTCGTACCAGAATCACACTCTGTTTTTGCTGACCAAGCCCTCGCTTCGCACCTCTTTACTCCCATCCAAAGGTTTCTTATTGTCGCCGTCATCGGCGTCGCAGTTGTGGAATCCCGCAAAAACTACCAGATATGTCAGCTCAAGAAATCCGTACAACTCAAGGTCTGCATCTGCTATATGTTTTTATTTGATTTCTGTTCTACCGCCTTTTTCATCTTTTTTGTTGATGCATATATCAATGCTGGTTCTTAATAGTTTTCAGTAATGCTTTACTTCAAGTTCAATCATTATGAGCCTTTTCTTTTACATATGGTTTTGACTAATTTTTTAGTGGGAGGTGGGGACTTTTTTTTTTGGCCTAAATCGGACAATTCTCAGTCATGTTTGTTAGATAATTAAATTCTAAATGCTGTTTTTTCTCATTCTTCTCTTGGTAGACCCTATAGAATATTCTATTGACTCTTTTTTTAATTGTTTATGCGCTATACTAGTTTTTGATATTATGCCGTCTTCTCTGTTCAGGATGAGGTGCTATCAAGCATGCAGCAGAAGCTTGACAATCTGTGCGAGCAGTTGAAGGAACACTCTTTTTTTAATGGTTTATGCGCTATACTTCTTAATGTTGTTTGGCTTTTCCTCTGTTATCTCACCAACTTTTATTTATATATATATATGATAGTTAAGTGGGTGTGCTTTTAAAGTTTAAACAGAGGTTTTCTTTAATAAGGGGGGGGGGGGTGTAAATTTAGAGGAAAAAGTATTGGAATGAATTTCACATTAGAATTAAAAAGAAAACAATAAAACTATATCATGTCCAAGGACTTATAGGTGCTAATGGTACGTATATTCTTCAACATTGTTTATTGTTTATAAATATTTGTTGTTTTTTGTAATCTGATGTATTTATTCTTCAATTTTATGGTAGTATTACATCTTTGCATATGTAGATGCTCTTAGTTATTAGATATTAAAGGATTTAAATATTATTAGTGTCCTTTAGTTAATGATACTTAAGAAAAGGTAGGTCCTTTATTCTTTCTTTTTTTTTTCTTTCATAATATATATATTCTTGGTTACCGTTTCATTATGCAAACTTCTGTTGAAAGACCAAGGAAACAAAATATCATCTCTCTGTTAATTTGCTTTTATGCTGTCTTCACATAGCTAATTACTGTTCTGATGTTCTCCTACTAATTGTTGGTTCACACTTACATTGAGTTGGAGTTTATGGATCTAATTGCCCTTAATGAACTGTGGCAATGAAGGTTTGGCTTGCACCTAACTCATAGATTTTGCTCTTGTTCATCTTATAATGCTATAAATAACATGTTTACATCCCTCTATGTAGGCTTGTTGTGCCCACAGTTTGGCTTGTGTGCCTCTCTATGACACCCTTGGTAAACTTCTTAACAATTATCATCCTTTATATCCTTAAATTGGCTGCAGCATTATATGTATTTATTTATTTTATTTGTCAAATTTCAAATTATCATTGACTTGAAACAATTTAAACATCAAGGGCAGGGCGTGGTGCTGTAAACTTTGGATTTTTTCATATCTTACTAATCGCTTGTTTATATTAAATCTATAAGTAATTTGTTGAGATTTCTGTTAATAAGAATTTGATCCTTCAAATTCTGTTATGTCTTTGGTTGCTTGGTAATGGAATTTGATTACAATGTGGCAGACAAATCTTTAAGGCTTTGAGGCCTACTGATCTTGTAATTTTTTGGAAACTTTACTAATAATGAGTACAAATTTGTATTTTATGCCCATGCAGACGTTCCTTCTTGTCAAAATAATCTCTACAGAAATTCATTTACCTATCACTGCCTCCCAGATGACAAAACTTGCCATTTGATGAATCGATTCAATTTCTAGGCATGTTCTTTGTTACCTGTATTCTTTGTTAACTTTTCTTTTGCATGTTTTAGCATGATTTCTTCATTTGTGGAGTTATTTATCCCATCACTGCCTAGAAAGCATGGACACATAAATTTTGCAAGTGTGGACACGTTGACCACACATTTTCTTTCTTTCAAAAAATGACTAAAGCTGGTTTTTTGTGTTTGGTTTATAATTTACACTCTTTCACTACCTTTTCTTTCTTGTTTGTAGCTTCTTTGCGTACATAGTGAAAAAATGAATAAATATGGTTTTTGGTTTATAATTTACACTCTTTCACTACCTTTTCTTTCTTGTTTGTAGCTTCTTTGCGTACATAGTGAAAAAATGAATAAAGATGGTTTTTGGTTTATAATTTACACTCTTTCACTACCTTTTGTTTCTTGTTTGTAGCTTCTTTGCATACAAAGTATCCTTGAATGCAAAAAACTGTTATGGTCCTAAGACGTGAAGGCTCTCCAAATATATCTCAAGAATTAAGCTTGGAAAAAAATGTAGTTGCATATCTAGATCTTGAAATTGCAGGTACGACAATTCTAATTTCATTCTTAATATTATTTCCTTTTATTTAGAGTATTGTTCACTTATACTGATAATAGGTAGTTTATTTGGTAAGTATAATTTTATACTTTTACTAATTAAACCTTTTAATGAAAAAAAATCAGTTTAACACCACATGATTAAATATTAAAAAAACAATATTTGCATGCCATGTTTCATTGAAGAATGGTAGGACTACTAGTGTTTAATTAATTAGTTTATTATTGATTTGCCTCTTTTCCAAGCTGATTGTGTCTAACTGTATTCTTTTATTGCTATTATCTTCATTTCTATTCTAAAAGCTTTCCTGAAAGATGACAGTATAAACAGGACACCATATTTATTTAGTAGGCTGGCATTTTAGTCTCTTCTACCTCCTCAGATCTCCAAACATTATATTTATTCGCTTGAAATTGACAAAGATAAAGACCACAAATTACACATAGACCACTAAGATTTCCTTAGCCTTTTACCTCTCATAAACTGCTAAATCCAGTAAAATATGTGTGATTCTACTTTCTCCCCGTCAACTAATATATTGGACTCCAACTCTGTTCATATTTTCTGTCATCTCTAATTGTTTATGGTTTTGATATTACTCTTTTTAATGATATAACTTTATAACCATAATATAAGTGGAAAAATTCTAGATGAGCTTGGATCTATATACTTGAACAAATTAACTGGTCCCATCACAAACACATTGGGCAACCTTTTCCTGTATGCATTACTTTCCTGATCAATCACATATCTTTAATCTTCAGAACTTATTTATTTATTTTTCTGCATCCTGATGTTCTATCTTGTGATTGATTTTTTATTATTTCACACAGTTAATTTCTTGATAATTAAACTCATGCTTGTTTTGAGCATCTTTATCTGTTGTGATTTAAATTAATTAAACTCATATTTTTATTTGGATCGTCTTGAAGGCTTGAACTTCTTACGTTTCTCATGGCCAAAAAAAAAAACTTACGTTTCTCTTGGTCTAAGCAAACTCATGTTATACTTGCTGATGAAATGGGACTTGGTACTTAGTCTTTGTTTCTCTCTCATATTCTCCGCCTATTTTTTCCCTTCTTTTACTAGTTGTCTCTCTTATCTCCCAAATTATATTGTAGATTCTAGCTGAGGAAGTGTTATTGCACCTTAATGGTTGAGTTGTGTTTATAGGCTAAACCATACAAAGTATTGCTTTTTTAGCATCTTTTTTAAGGGAGCGTTTTTCCGCATCTTGTGGTTGCTCCACTATCAACAGTTGAAAATTGGGAACGTGAATTTGCAACTTGGGCACCACAAATGAATGTTGTATGTATATGAATTGTTGGTTGTATCTTTATTTAATGTTGTTGTTCTTTTAACTTGTCCCTTGCTTCAGGTTATGTATGTTGGATTTGCCAAAGCTTGCACTGATATAAAGAAATCTAGTAAAAAAAGTTGTTGAAAGCAAGCAAGACATGATTAAATTTGATGTCCTTGTGACATCATATGAAATGATCAACTTGGACAGTGCATCATTGAAACCTATAATGTGGGAGTGAATTGTAATATTCTACCTACCATTCTAGCAAGGAAACAAGAAAAAATAATTTGCCAATATTATTTACTACCATTATAACCCTAATGCTTTCTGCAGACTTCCTGACATCTATATTCATATGCAGATAGTAAATGAAGGTCACCGTCTCAAAAGTAAGAATTCAAAATTATTTTCTACATTGAAGCAATATTCAAAAGTAAGCATATTGTAAATTAAAAGAATTTTGCACTATTTATTATATTATGTAGCCATTATTTATATATTTTCATATTCTTACAGTCACCTGATACGGAAAGCAGAGAGGCATATCACCTCCAACATGTCGAAGATTATCCGAAGCAAGTCATGATCCTTGAAGCTAAATATTTGATTCATTTTGGTTATTGAACTTATATACATATATGACTAGTGTTTATATTATAAAACTTGAGTATTAACATTTGTTGAGTGTTGACTTGGTGATTATAGATATGTTTTGAATGTAAAACTTTAAATATATCTTGGATAGAAATGAAACTATTTTGATTGAATAAGTATTTATGGTTTCTTTTTAGAGAAATTAAAAGTAGCAATAATTTAAAATAATTGTTTTTTTGAAAAAAGTGACCTAACCGTTGCCAAAATTTACACAATAAACCATTGTTGGCTTAACGATGGTTCCAACCGTCGTTAAATATAAAATAATTACAATCTACTTAGAAAGCTTTAGCGACGGTTGTGACCGTCGCAATATTTAGCGACGGTCAGTGCCGACGCTTCTGTCAAGCGTCGCTAGAGTTACTCTCGACGCTAACTTTAACGACGGTCAGTAAAACCGTCGTTAAAACTTTAGCGACAGTTAAAACCGTCGCTAGATCAAAAAATAACTGTCGCTAAAAATAAATATTTTTGTAGTGCCTGGACGACTTCCTTGCGTTTGTCCTGGAGTAACTCCCGCTCCGGACGAATCGTGGTTTCCTAACAATTGCATTCATGTGGTTAACATCTCAAACTATATGCAACTCATATGCATATGACATGTTCGTGCCTAAAAATGCACCTAGATGTCACCAAGAACCGAGTTCTTGGTCTTATCCGTCTTCCCTCTCTTCCATGAGAGTCTCAAGTGCTTCACACTTGGTTTCGTACAATTATCGCTCACCTTGAATTGAGTTACTAAACCTTGATATGCTTCTAAATTATCCTACTTAAGGTTTCCTAATAATTACGAAGGAATTAAATTGCCATTTTAAATTTTGGACTTTATTGTTCTGCAAGTTTCCATCCTTGAGAAACAAGAAAATACCTAAAACAATTCTTGATGCTTGATAGCATATTTAGAATTATTCTAGGGTGTTTAAGATTGAAAAGAAGAGGTTTAAAACTCTCAACGTCACCCTTAAAGGGCATTTGGGCAATCCGAGCAGGGACCCGACACATTACAATAAAATTAAACTCGATCGCCCAAGTCCGATCCTCTAATCACATCGATATTAGTAGTAAATTAACTAACCCATAGCATACTTATGGGTCCGACATTTTGCTGTTAAATCATACATGCTCCTGTCGGTCTTGTACATCTCAGCAATTCCAGGCACCAGAGGGTCATCGAGGTTAGGGTCTGTTAAGAGGTAGTAGATCGCGAGCAAAACCTGAATAACACAAATATTTCCCGTCAAGTATAACCACATTTATACAACTCACTCGAAAGTGGATCGAAGAAATCCCTAAAATGAAGAAATTGGAGGTTTCGAATGAAATTGGGGTTACCAACCTTTGATTCGATTGGTGGAAGGTGTAGGAGACGTCGTACCCGAGCTCCGGTGACTTTTCCGGCGTCGGCTAGCTCTCCCCGGTCACTTTTCCAGCGAACCCCAACTCTCCTTCTTCTTCTTCTCCACGCTCCTCTCTCTCTCTTCTTTCTCTCTCTCAACTCCTTCCTTTCTTCTTCTCTTTCTTTCCTTCTATATACACGCACCCCTCCCCCGTTTTAAATAATTTATTAATAATAATAATAATAATAAACAAAATAATTAATTACTAATAATAGTTATAATAATAAAGAGGAGGTGGAAAAATATCCCCAATTAAAATCCTCCTCTTTCCAACAAATTTTATTTTCTCTTATAACCCAAACTTAAATACCCAAAAATATTTCCTAACTCTCTTTTCCCCATTTAATTAAGGTTTCCCATTCCTTAGGTCCTGAATTTGATCCAGAAATTAAATTTCTACTTCTTTTTATTTTATTATAAGCTTCGAAAAATTTTCCAAGTATTACAATATTTCCCCCTTAAGAAATTCGGTCCCCGAATTTCAATCAACATACTAACCTTAGTCTTGAAATAGGTGAGGATATGTCCTGTGCATCTCAGCCTCAACTTCCCACGTTGCTTCCTCAACCGAATGGTTTCGCCACAGGACTTTCACCAAGGGTATTTCCTTCGATTTTAGCTTCTTCAGCTGGCGATCTAAGATTTCCACTGGCATCTCCTCATAAGTTAGACCCTCGGCTAGTTGTACTTCCTGGGGTTGGATTACATGAGAGGGATCTGACATATACTTGTGAAGCATAGACACGTGAAACACCGATTGAACTCCTTCCAACTCCGCTGGCAATTCTAGACGGTAGGCAACATTTTCCACGCGCTCTAGAATCTCGAACGGTCCGATGTATCTTGGACTTAGCTTGCCTTTCTTGCCAAATCTCATCACGCCCCTCATCGGTGAAATCTTTAAGAAAACTTGCTCACCCACAGCAAACTCTAACTCTCTTCTCCGGTTGTCAGCATACGACTTCTACCTACTCTGAGCCGTGGCAAGCCTTTCTCTAATGGACTTTATCTTGTCCAAAGCATCCTGCACAAGTTCTGGACCAACCAACTTGGCCTCTCCGACCTCGAACCACCCAATCGGGGACCTGCACTTCCGACCGTACAAAGCCTCGAAGGGTGCCATCTGAATACTGGATTGGTAACTGTTGTTATAGGCAAACTCCGCTAACGGCAGGTATTTCTCCCACCCTCCGCCGAAATCTATAACACATGCTCTAAGCATGTCCTCTAAAATCTGAATGGTCCTCTCAGATTGCCCGTCTGTCTGGGGATGAAATGCTGTACTCAGATCAACCCCTGTCCCCAATGCCTCCTGCAATGCTCTCCAGAATCGACAGGTAAACTGTGGCCCCTGTCATAGATAATCGACACCGGTACTCCATGCAACCTCACTATCTCTGATAAGTACAACTGAGCATACTGACCCACTCCGTAAGTGGTCTTAACTGGCAGGAAATGGGCGGACTTGGTCATCCGATCAACAATTACCCAAACTGAATCGAATCCCCTCTGTGATCGCGGCAATCCTGTCACAAAATCCATAGTAATTCTCTCCCACTTCCATTCAAGAATTTCTATCTGTTGAAGTGTTGCGGCGGGCTTTCGGTGTTCAGCCTTAACCTGCTGACACACTAGACATCTAGACACGTAGTCTGCCACGTCCTTCTTCATACCATTCCACCATTATAATTCTTTCAGATCCTGATACATCTTATTACTACCCGGATGGATTGTGTATGCTGTCTTGTATGCCTCATTAAGGATTCTTTCTTTCAAACCATCCACCATAGGTACACACAATCGTCCCTCTAACCGGAGTATGCCATTGTCATCTATGGAGAATCGGACGTTGTCCTTCTCCCCCTTAACCATTGTGTCTCTGATCTATGTGAGGTCAGCGTCTTGATCTTGCTTGGATTTAACCTCTTCGACAAGAGCTGACTTGGCTTGGACATGGGCTAGAAACATGTCGGAGTCTCCAATTTCAAACTGAGTTCCAGACTGTTCCAGCTCATGTATTTCCCGAATTAATGGCCTTCGTACTTCACTGATATGGGCTAAGCTACCCATTGACTTTCGGCTCAGAGCGTCTGCCACCACATTCGCCTTACCAGGATGGTACAAGATCGTGCAGTCATAGTCTTTCAACAATTCCATCCACCTGCGTTGTCTCAGATTTAGATCTTTCTGCTCGAAAATGTACTTAAGACTCTTGTGGTCTGTATATACCTCACATGTTTCGCCATAAAGGTAGTGCCTCCAAATCTTCAAGGCAAATACTACCGCTGCCATTTCAAGATCGTGAGTTGGGTAGTTCTTTTCGTGCTTCCAGAGTTGCCTAGACGCATAAGCAATCACCTTTCCATGTTGTATAAGAACACACCCTAACCCAACTCGTGAAGCATCACAGTAAACCACATACCCTCTGGCGCCCTCAGGAAGAGCCAACACCGGTGCTGTGGTGAGACTTTCCTTCAGCTTCTGAAAACTCTCTTCACACTTGTCATCCCATACAAACTTTACCCCTTTCTGAGTTAACTTTGTAAGAGGTGCAGCAACCCTCGAAAAGTCCTGCATAAACCTTCTATAGTATCTAGCCAAACCTAGAAAACTGCGGATCTCCGTGACTGAGGTAGGCTGGGACCAATTCTTCACGGCTTCCACCTTGCTCGGATCAACATGGATTCCCTCTGAAGATACCACGTGACTGAGAAATGCAACCTTATCAAGCCAAAACTCGCATTTTGAATAACTTAGCATACAATTTCTCTTCTCTCAGCCTCTGTAATGCCAGTCTCAAATGCTCTGCGTGCTCCTCAGCATTCTTGGAATAGACTAAAATGTCATTAATAAATACAACGAAAAATCGGTCTAGGAATGACTTGAAAACCCGATTCATCATGTCCATAAAAGCTGCTGGTGCATTAGTTAGCTCGAATGACGTGACTAGAAACTCATAATGGTCGTATCGGGTTCGAAAAGCAGTTTTGGGCACATCTTCTTTTCTAATCTTCAGTTGATCATACCCTGATCGCAGATCAATCTTTGAAAATCTTTTAGCACCCTGCAACTGGTCGAACATGTCATCGATTCTTGGAAGTGGATATTGATTGTGGACCGTTACCTTATTCAACTGTCGGTAATCAATACACAATCTTAAAGTTCCATCCTGTTTCTTCACGAATAGAACTGGTGCACCCCAAGGCGAAAAACTGGGTCTGATGAAACCCTTATCAATCAACTATTGTAATTGCATATGTAGTTCCTTCAACTTCTTTGGAGCCATTCTGTAGGGTGATGTGGAAATCGACTGACTACCTGGTAAAAGCTCGATCTCAAATTCAATCTCTCGATTAGGCGGCAAACCAGGTAGGTCGTCAGGAAATACAACAAGAAACTCCTGAACCACTGTTACCTGATTCGAAGGAAGTACTTCTTTCGTAGTATCCCTCGCAAAAGCCAGATATCCTTTACACCCTTTCTCGAGTAGCTTGGAAGCTTTCATTGCTAAAATTAGACTTGGATATGGTGTAACACCATCACCCCGCACCACAAATGGCTCTTCTATTCGGCATGCGGAATTTCAAACACTTCGCCCTGCAGTCAACTACTGCATAGCAAGATGCCAACCAATCCATACCTAGAATAACATCCAGGTCTACCATGTATATTAGTCGTAGGTCCACAACTGTCTCATGACCCTCAACCATAACCACACACGACTCTTAAACGTATTTGACTTGGACCGATTCACCCATCAGAGTAGAGACCGTTTCTGTCTCCTTCAATCTAGTTGGGCTCCTCTCAACTTTTCGTGCAAATGCATGTGAGATGTAGGAGTGTGTTGAACCAGAATCAAATAATACAAGAGTCTGAAGAGAGCATACTGAAAGTGTACCTGTCACTACTGCATTTGAGGCATGTGCATCCTGACGAGACAAGGCAAACACCCGTGTCTGTCCTCCTCCTGGTGCACCTAGACCTCTACCTCCTGCTCCTGCTCCTCTACCTCAGCCCGCACCTAAGGTGTTAGTCTGGGGTGGTACAATCCTGACTGGTGGGGCTGTAATTGGAGTACTACCCGGAGTAGGATTACTCTTGACACTCGTATTACTCTTCCTCTGCAGGCATTCCTTAGCAATATGTCCGAACTGATCACAATTGTAACAACCTCCCTTCATCACTTTGCACTCTCCAAAATGAAATCTCCCACATGTCCCGCACTGCGGTTTCTAGTTACCGCCCTGTCTACCGCCTTGGTACCTCGACCCACCTTGGGTGTTACTCCTCCCAGAGCTTGTGGTGGTGATAGCAGATTGCCCACCAACTTGCCCTGCGTAATTTGGAACTTTACCAGAATTACCAACTGTCTTTTGTTTCTTCTTCCATCCCTGTCCATCACTACCTGTCAGTAACTTGTTCTTGGGATTCACCAATGTCCCAAACTTCTTTCTATTTTCAATTACTCTGGCACAATCAGCAGCCTGTGCTAGAGTTTCAAAATGACCACATTGCGGCAGTAGAACTACAAACAATGGGTCTACCAACCTGTGGATAAACCTCTTAATCAACTCCCTCTCATCGGGAACCAATTCTGAAGCATATTGAGCTAGCTCCGTGAACTGCAGCTCAAACTCAGTCATTGACATATTCGGCGTCATCCACAAATCTTCAAACGGTTGACGCTTGGCATACCTCATTCCTTCCGATAGAAACCGACCTAGGAATTCCCTCTAAAAATCTTCCTAGGTCATGGGAGCAACTCTCCTTGCATATCTCTTCTGTACTGATTCAAACCAAACCCGTGCAACGCCTCTTAACTGAAACGAGGCAAGTTCAACCATCTCTCCTCCTGGACACCTTAGTAACTGCCCAATTCTGATTATATCACGAAGGAAATGTTGAGGGTCCTCCTTGGTTTCGGTTCCGCAAAAGGTAGGTAGATTTAGCTTCAGGAATTTAGTAATCGGTAATTCGCTCGGAACTCCCCTCGGTCACCGGGGCACGTCCTTTTTTTGCCATTCCCTTCTTGGTTCTTCCTCCCTTTCCTCAACCATTTCAGTTTCCTGTTCAGCCGATATCATTTGCTCCTCTTCCTCGCCGACAACTAAACGGAAGACCTCTTGTTGAATTTGGCGGGTCATTTCAGCTCTCAACTGCTGAAATCCTGCAGTCAGCATCTCAGCCACTGACGGAGCACCCATCTCAACCTGTGGCTCTGGGGTTTGTTGCTTATGCACTTCTCTTTCTTGTACCCTACCACGACCGCGAGCACGGCCTCTAGCTCGGCCCCTGGGAGGCACTCTCTCCTCCCGAACGGATTCCTCATCAGTACGTGCAGGGACTCTACCGCCCCTCCTAGCCTGCCTAGTAGTCGGCGGCATCCCTGTACTGCACATAAACGTCACCTGATAAGAATTTGCATAATCTATCAAAGATTAAGAAGGAATGAAAGAAAAACTGACTCAATTTATCTTGGGTACTCCCACAAGTGCCTATTTAATGCAACGTTGTGCTCGGGTTTCACAGCGAAACTTAAATCGACACCCAGTCATACCAAAGGCTTCACATGACTTAAAGAAAAACCTGGCTCTGATACCAAGTTTGTCACGACCCCAAATCGGGAGTACATGACCGGTACGGTAATAGATTTTTACCTCTAAACCCGTAAGCCTTATCCTGTAAACATGACTATAACTACCCTACTATACAATCAATATATATATATATATATATATATATATATATATATATATATATATATATATCATACTAGTGGTCACACCTCACTGGTTGCCTAATTAACCTGCAATCCGCGGTTCGCTTAATACCGCTTCAGCTCAATCCAGTGTATAGATATATTCATCAGCACTCCTAATGTAAATATTTATATCATATTGACCGTACGCCTCAATGTGTATGATCTATCCTATTCACATGCATCAAGCACACATAATATATATCCATATCATATTGACCGTACGCCTCAATACATACGATCTATCCTATTCACATGCAGAAGTATATATCTTAGTTCATCCCTAAACTGGACCCTGTCTTTAAATACATGTGAAGCCGACAATTCTAGAGTAGGTACATATTAAAAGCTGTAAATATATATACACAACTCTTACAACTTTAAAATATGTGCAACAAGAGAAATCAAAATAACCAAAAGGTGCCACCAACGCGAACAAGTGCGTAAGGATCGTCTGATGTCCGTATCACTGTCCGAACGTCGATGCCTGCCCGATCCCTATATTTGAAACATTGAAGCAGAGGGAGTGAGTCAAACAGACTCAGTGATAAGCTTCCTATCCTCGGCGTAGCAACATGTACCACTACAGCTGGGGAAAGGGAAACACCCACAATCACATGTGCATAAAAGTCCAGTTTATCACATGCTATATTACGATCAGACAATATTAATATAACATCAAATCAAAGATAAACCTACGGATCATGCTTCTCTAGCATACTTCTCATAAGCAAACAATCATATTTAACATATCAGATGAAAAGTGTAAATCACTCAACTGACCCTAGTACCAGGCTAGGGCAATGGCCTCAACGGGAAAATCGTTTAGTCTTTTGCTGACCCTAGTACCAGGCTAGGGCAATGGCCTCGATGAGCAAATCTTTTAGTCTTTTATTGACCCTAGTACCAGGCTAGGGCAATGGCCTCAACGGGCATCTTTTACTGACCCTAGTACCAGGCTAGGGCAATGGCCTGAACGGGCAATTGCTTTACTCTTTAACTGACCCTAGTGCCAGGCTAGGGCAATGGCCTCAACGGGAAATCTTTTCTGACTTGTTTCTCTTCCCGAGCCTTCAGCTGGGATTCTGACTCTATCTACCCATTACTATCCTAGACTGACTTTACCTAAGTAGTGTGAACCTGCCTATGACTCACTAATAAATTTATGAGATCGTTTTAATCCTTATGTAATACCCAAACCCTTGATTATATCATAACCTAGCTCTAAGGCCTTTGCTAAGTTCAATTACCGTAAAACGTCGACGTTAATTAACTGCTTCTATATGATTTCTTTAATGAGTTTCTAATTAATAGGGTTAACCAAACCTTGGACTCAATCAACAACTTACCCCTTTGCTTGTACTGTTTGGCGTTCCTCATGTCATCACATGGATACCCTTCAGTACCTCTTTACCTGTAGTCAAACACACATATACAAATACTTTCATGGATAACAGATTAGGAACAACAATAGCATGTTAACCACTAAACAATTCTTACAAACAGGCAAGTAGGCAAACCACATATCCACATCCTCAATCAACCCTGTAGGGCAAGGATGGGAAACCCCCTAACGAATGCATTCAAGTGGTTAACATCTCATCTATATGCAATTCATATGCAAACTACATGCTCATGCCTAGAATGCATCTAGAAGTTGCCAAGAACCGAGTCCTTGGTCTTATCCGTCTTCCCTCTCTTCTATGAGAGTCTCAAGTGCCTTGCACTTGGTTTCATACAACCATCGTTCTCCTTGAGTTTCTTTTGGGGCCTCGGATTTGAGTTACTAAACCTCAACGTGCTTCTAAGCCATCCTACTTAAGGTTACCTAATGACGGTGTACAGGGAATTTAGAATTTCAAGAAGTTGGGCATAGCTTATTCCTTAAATTTCTATTTTTGAGTGATAAGAAGACATTCAAAATGGTTTTGATCCTTAAAAACATGGTTGGGGGTCTCCTAAGAAGTTTAGGATTGAAAATAGGAGGTTCGGACACCCCGGTTTGACAAAAAAAGTGACTTTTGAGCATGTTGGGCAGAGGCCTGGCGCTATAGCGCGAAGCTGCTGCCCACTAGCTTCTTGGTGCACCTGAGAGTCAGCATATAGCGCCGGTTCACAGCACAACAATTCGTTTGTTGTGCTGTGGGGTGGTTTGGGCCCGTTTCGGCCCCCTTTCGCCCTCTTCTTCGACTCCGCACCTCACGGGTTTTGTTCACCTACAATCCAACAACATAAATCCAATCCTAACTACTCAAATTCAAGCTCGATTTCAAATTTATCAACGAATCCCCAATTGGGAATATTTAGAATTTTAAACCCCAAACCCTTTCAAATTCGAATTCGTCTAAACCCGAGGGTATAGCTTCAATTATTACCCCAACTAAGTGTTCAAGAACACTTCCTAGGTCTTAATCTACCCTCGAAACAACCCACTCGAAGGTGGATCGAACAAATCCCTAAAATGAAGAAATTGGGGGTTTCAAATGAAATTGGGGTTACCAACCTTTGATTCGATTGGTGAAAGGTGTAGGAGACGTCGTACCCGAGCTCCGATGACTTTTTCGACGTCGGCTAGCTCTCCCCGGTCACTTTTCCGGCGAACCCCAACTCTCATTCTTCTTCTTGTCCACGCTCCTCTCTCTCTCTCAACTCCTTCCTTTCTTCTTCTCTTTCTTTCCTTCTCTATGCACGCACCCCTCCCCCTTTTTAAATAATTAATTAATAATAATAAATAAAATAATTAATTACTAATTATTATTATTATAATAAAGAAGAGGTGGAAAAATATCCCCAATTAAATCCCTCCTCTTTCCAATAAATTTTATTTTCTCTTATAACCCAAACTTAAATACCCAAAAATATTTCCTAACTCTCTTTTCCCCATTTAATTCAGGTTTCCCATTTCTTAGGTCTTGAATTTGATCCAGAAATTAAATTTCTACTTCTTTTTATTTTATTACAAGCTTCGAAAAATTTTCCGGGTATTACGTAATGGGAACTAATTATTCTTATTGTCCATATTAAACATACTCAATAATCTAGATATATAAGTTGCTTACCACAATGAAAATATTCTTTATAACCAGACTCATAATTAGTGTGATGTAGGATAGTAAAATAAATGTCTATAGAGAGAGAGTAAGTACAGAGGTTGATCAAATTAAGGATATCCTGAAGCATCACCGAAGGTGCTTATAGCACACAAGTTACAATAATTATAACCCTAATAACCAAGAGTTTCCAAAATTCTTACCCTCCAATGTTATCAGATGTAATCCACAAATCTTAAAGAAAGTGAAAAAGAAAAAAAATTAAAAAAAAATAAAATATTATATCTGCATGACTCATTCACAAACAAAATAATAAAAAATCGAACTGAAATAAAAATTTCAACCAGGAATACATAAAACCCTAGCTTAATTAGCTAAAATTTAAATGGGAAAAGATTGAATTACCAGCACTGAAATAACTAGGAGGATTTTTCTGGAGATCCTTGAGCTCCTTCAAAATCCGCTTGGAGCCCATTAGTCACTCGAAATCAATCATCTAGTAAAATCCCAAAGATTTTAAGAGCCCAAATAAAAATCATATACGAAATAACAAGAAAGTTAAAAAATTTAATTAAGGGAGCGAGAAAGAGAGAGAGAGAGAGAGAGACGAGTGAGCTTACCTACCAATATTCTTCCAACATTTATTATCGAAAGCTTTTGCAGAGCTTCGGGAAAGAAAAACACAAGAAGGAGATACACAACGTAGAATGGGTATTTATAAGAGGATAGACTTGGACAACTCTTAGAGGACCCCATTGATTTCTTTTTTTTTTTATTTGTATTTATTATAGTTTAGGATTTATTATATCAAAATTTAGAAAACCTTCTTGAATTGTAGGATTTGTACAAAAAATTCATTATGAACTTTTGGATCTTGTGCAAAAAACCATGAACTTCGGGTCTTGTTCATTACTAGAAAAATTACAATTACTAACTGCTATTTGTGACGGATATAAAATCGGCCACTAATATCATTAAATAGTGACTGATTTTCGACTGACGTAAAAATTAGTCACTAAATTCATAAAACTCTTAAAATTAGTAGCTGAAATGTCGGTTACAAATCATCTATCACTACATAGTTAATAATCTGTCACTTTTCAGTCACAAATATACTTAATTAAAAAAATTACTCATTAAAAACTTAATTTTAGTGACTAATTTTTTCTTTAAAAAAAATCTAAATTTTTTAATGAAGCCTCTCTTTTCTTCCGGCAAAATAATCCTCTTTTTTCACTTTCCCTCTCAAGTCTCTTTTCCACTAGGCGCTCTTTTTAAAAAAAAAAAATCTAAATTTTTTAATGAAGCCTCTCTTTTCTTCCGCCAAAATAATCCTCTTTTTTCACTTTCCCTCTCAAGTCTCTTTTCGACTAGGCGCTCTTTTTTTATAAAAAAAAAATCTAAATTTTTTAATGAAGCCTCTCTTTTCTTCCGCCAAAACAATCATCTTTTTTCACTTTCCCTCTCAAATCTCTTTTTCACTAGGCGCTCTTTTTCTAAAAAAAAAATCTAAATTTTTTAATGAAGCGTCTCTTTTCTTCCGCCAAAACAATCCTCTTTTTTCACTTTCCCTCTCAAGTCTCTTTTTCAATAGGCGTTCTTTTTTTAAAAAAAAAAATCTAAATTTTTTAATCAAGCCTCTCTTTTCTTCCGTCAAAATAATAATCTTTTTTCACTTTCCCTCTCAAATCTCTTGTTCACTAGGCGCTCTTTTTTTAAAAAAAATCTAATTTTTTTAATGAAGCCTCTCTTTTCTTCTGCCAAAATAATTCTCTTTTTTCACTTTCCCTCTCATGTCTCATTTTCACTAGGCGTCTTTTTTTTTAAAAAAAAAACTAATTTTTTTAATGAAGACTCTCTTTTCTTTCGCCAAAACAATCCTCTTTTTTCACTTTTCCTCTCAAGTCTCTTTTTCACTAGGCGCTCTTTTTTTTAAAAAAAAAAATCTAAATTTTTTAATGAAGCATCTCTTTTCTTCCGTCAAAACAATTCTCTTTTTTCACTTTCCCTCTCAAGTCTCCTTTTCACTAAGCACTCTTTTTTTTTTTTTTCTAAACCCACATTTCTTTTTATCGGATTAGACGCTTCTCCTTCTCCTTCGCTGCAACGCTTCTTGCCCCAAAATCATTCTTAGGACGAGCAAGGTGAATGATAACGGCTAATGGCACTACAATTGCGAGAGCCACTGGATCTCGATTGCGAATGACATCCTATATGGTGCTTAGGTAAGTATGCGACATCCCTACATCCATTTTTAATGAAGAATGCTTTAATCCCTAAAAATTTAAGAATGAATTTCGTGCAAAATTAGCTGAGGTTATAAAAATTAAAGAAAGATCTGTTGCTAATGCTCTCTGTTAGGGTTTTGGATAAAAAAATTAACAGAAGAGGTTATTTTGGCAAAAAAATGCAAAGTTTGAGGGGGTTTTATGTCAACTTGTATAGTTGAAATGAGTTATATGTGCATGACCTACAATTTAGTGAATTATGTGCATTTTAGCTAAATTTTTAACTAATATTTTTTATGATATTAATTACCAAATTAAAATCCTCCTTGTATGCCAAGTTTTATAATTAAAATGAGTTATTTGCACATGACCTTAATTTTTTTGTACATTTTAGCTAGATAGTAAATTAAAAAAAAGTTTTAACAAATATTTTAGTGATAGTAATTAACAAAATCCTCATTTTTCTCCTTTTTTTTTTTAAAAATCATTACATTTCCATTTTATGTTGGAAGTGGATCAGCTAAATTGCAATAGCTAAAGTGCATTTTACAGTGCACGATTAGAGCCGTTGATTTTATCAAGCGTTCAGCAAGTTGACACGTAGCAGTCTAGCTCATCAAAGCATAATTTCACTTACTGAACCTGTGCGTTTTGAGTCCCTCGTTGCAGCATACCATCATCACTCTTCCTCTTCTCTTCTTCATAGCTATGAGTTCTTTTAATTCTTCCTCTCCGCGATGGATCCAGGTTCGCTATGGCGCTCTTTCTAGAAGTGGCTCTGCTTCGTCTATCTATGCTTCCCTCAAACTTTTCCCAAAAAAACCTATGTGCTAACGAAGCTGGTCTGCAAATGCAGAACTATGAGGCATCTGATGTAGGACACTAGTACGTGAAGAAGTTAAGGTAGATGACCTGAAAATAAACCTTCTTTTTCAAGTGGTCCTCCCATTGAAGCCACTTGATTAGCCGAAGAAGTCCATCCTCCTCCTGTCCATGTCCAGTTCAACTGCAAAAGTTGTGGGTCCACATTCTTCACATGGTTTTAAATTATAAGAACAAAGAAAAATAATGGTTGGGGCTTATTTGGAAGATGTCATGGTTTTTGGTTACTTGTGACGAGGCCTTTAATGTAGATGTTCCTTCCCTACAAAAAAAAAACAAGAAATTAAGAGTTAAGAAGATTAGAAATAGTATAATGTATACTGACATTCACACAAACATATTAGCAATTTTGCAACTTAGAAAAGAGAACATGGACTTCAAGACCAAATAGCCAAATCATATTTATGTGAAGAGTGAAAACAATTTTATCAACAGGAATATATAATATCAATTCTGTTGAACAAGGATTTCAATTTACTTTTAAATATCCATGAATTAAAAATTGACCCAAGATAAAGTAGTCGTTGCTACAATTCTGAAATCAACTTATGTGTAAACTATATGATGAGAACGTAAAGGAAAATGTTCTTCTGAGTCCCCACGTCTCCCCCGAGCCACTTCACGTTCTTCTGATCGGTGCACGTTCCATGTTTCGATACTCGCCCAACCGTCTCTTCTACTAGAGGGCTTGAGGGAGACGTGGGTGTGCAGCACGTTCGAGGCTAGTGGATTGTGCCACGTGTCACTTACTCGGGTTATATTGAGTTTCTAGAAGCCTCAAAAGAGGAAGTACTACGCAATTACAATATATAAAAAGAATAATCAACAATGACAAAGAAGAATAGAAGAAACAATCATGAAGGAGATAATAATAATAATAATAATAATAATAAAAGAGAGTGGGAAATGTCTAACCTTCAATCACAAATTTGAGCACAAACCGAAAATATATATAGATGTTAAGAAAACGACATAGAGGGAGAGAGCAAGATTTTAATTTTGAAGTTGAAAATTTGAATATGATAAAGACTACGGATATATTAAGTGCATTTAACATAATTTAAGGCATTTAAAATTAATTGAAATACTTAACTTATTAATATTAATGAAAGAATAATATTTCATATTTTAAAATGTTTATGTAAAGAATTTTGAATCAGATTGTAATTATGATATTTGAAACTACGGAATATTCCACCTTGGGACATGTGGCACTAACGTTCTAGAAGCACGGCCTCAGCACCCGCTAGAGATGCGTGGCACCACTCTTCCATCAGCTACGTGACCCTTGCCCACGTCATCTCACGGAGCCTCCCCTCAATCGGACGTGGGATCTCCACAAGCCTCATGGGACGACCCACGTCCCACGAGGTTGTGGGTCGAGCACGATCTCCCCATGCTCAAATATAAATAGACCCTCACTCGGGGGACTACAGAGGCAATTGAACCTAGCAGAACTATACGCAACCTGAAGGATTACCACACCTCTTTTGTGATATTTCACATACTCTCTCAGTACCTGAGCACCCACAGGTACCCCACGCAATCCCTCTACACACCACGCGCTCTGTCGTAGGCCCCCGTCCCGGCCAAACCTCCAGCCAGCTCACCTCCGTCTCGGAGTGCTTGATTTACAGGGCTTCCAGCAGCCCTCAGAGACCGTAGCTCTCTCCCACTAAGGCAACCTCCTAAGAGCGGCTCGCCCGCCCGGAGTACCTTAGGGACGTCTTAGCCGCACACGGCCCAATACAGGTAACAACCTTGCCTAACGGCTCTTATAGACATCACCATGACGAACTACGCGGACTTTGATTTCTCCTGAAGGGTACGTAGGCACCTAGGTGCATCACCTAAGGACAAGTCCCCCAAGGTTAAGACCCCTTGCGGTCCTAATTTCAAACTACAATTGTTTGAGCCAAAAGCGACAGTTACAGTGGCGCCCACCGCGGTCTTATTCAGACCACAATACCTTGCGCACTCTACTGCTAAACGACATTTCTTTTCTTGGGGAGTAGGAGTATAAGCCTAACGCTTAGAAACCCACATTTTTGTTTTGATCTCCAATACAGATACAGGATATAATACATCATGACCGAGTCAAACATCCCCACAACCACGACTGACACTAGCGCCTTAAGACACAGCACGAGGAATCGATAGGGAACGGCCGAATCGGTCACAATTGAGGCAGGCGGATCAAGCGCAACCCAGCCTCAAAGCTCCTCAATAACGCAGGTAGTCGTCACGGAAACCGTGGTCCAGAACCCGGCACCTAGAGAGGAAACTTGCCCTCAACACCCGTATGGCATGTCGCATGTCCCTTGCCCCGCAACCGGTGGTCAAGAGATGACAGAGTCAGCAAGGAACCCGCGGGACTCTGAGATCGCCCGCCTCGAAGCAGAAGTAGCAACTCTATGCCAATAGCAATGGGAATAGGACAGGAACCTCGCCCTAGTAAACGCGAGCGCTCAGTTACCTTTAGTGCCGCACGGCGCAACGGCAGGGACCTCCAGCGACCCTACCGGCCTGCCCGCAATTCAATTTGGGACCTTACCAATGGAGTTCGCACAATTGTCACTGACGGCGGCACCATCTCCAACAGTGATCCCACCTGGACCAACCATGGTTGCCGGACAAGCAGCACGATCCGTCACGAACTATCCGCGACCACCAATCCCAAACTACCCTCCGAGATCCTACCTCCATATGCCATGGGCAACAGCTTAGAACCCTTACGCCGCCGCCGGTGCAAATGCCTACCAGGGAAAGGGGAGACACCCCTTCACCCAGCAGATCATGAATGAGCACGTGCCCATGGGTTTCAAAATGCCTTTCCACTTAGAACCTTATGGTGGAGAGACTGATCCACGAGATCACTTGAACAATTTCAACTCGGCCATGTCAATATTGGGCATGACGGACGGCCAACAGTGCCGAGTCTTCTCGTCAACCTTAAAAGAAGCTGCCCTAAGATGGTTCTCGCTGCTGCCTACTAATGTGATCCATAGCTTCGAGCAATTGGCATAGAACTTCCTCACACAGTTCACCAGAAGCAAAGAGTACCAGAAAAACGAAGACTCCTTCATTGGTTTCCACCAATAGAGGAAGGGGAAACCCTGCAAGCCTTCCTGGCCTGCTTCACCAAGCTCTTGCTCCAAGTCCGAGGCCTCCAGGACGCCGTCGCCATCATTGTCTTAAAGCAAGGTCTTCGATGCTCACAATTTTACGGGGAGCTGAACAGATGTCCCGTCTCCACCTTACAGAAGCTTATGGATCGTGCGGAGTGGTTCATTCAAGAGGAAAACGCTCAAATCGCCAAGGACAAGATGAGAAAATTCCGAATAAGCTGGGCCGACATGGAACAAGCAGGGAAGAAAAAGGAGAAGACGGGAACCGAGAACCAAGCCCCCAAGGAAAAGAACAATAGGAAGAGGTCACCACCTCGATCGCGGACGCCTCCCAGGGGACGGTTCACGAGTTATACTCCCCTCAACAAGTCTCATATTGGGGTGTTGGAAGAAATTTATCACTTGGACATGCTTAGCTTCCCCCCGCAGGTCAAAAGACGTAAGATAGGACGGGCGGTAGACAAGTCCAAGTATTGTTAATTCCACAAGGATTACGGGCACGAAACCAACGATTGCATCCACCTAAAGGATTAAATCAATGACCTAATCCGGAAAGGACAGCTCGGCAGATTCATCAAGGAGGAAAGCAGGGCTAATACCGAACACCCTCGAGAGGCCAACGACCAAGCACCTACCCGAGGAGTTATTAGCGTTATAGCAGGAGGACTACATAGTGGGACCGCCGCACTACCGCAAAACAAGAAGAGGATGAAACGCTCCACACTCGCCCTCGATTACGCTCCGAAGCACAAGAAGAGGAGCGAAGCCAAGGGAGACCCCATCACCTTCGACCTCACTAACCTAGAGGGACCAGTCCATGACGACCCAATGGCGGTGACCGCCATAATCGCCAACTACGAAGTCAAGAGAGTCTTGATTGACCAAGGATCTTCGGCAGACATTTTCTACTTTGACACCTTCAGAAAGCTCGGGTTGAATGAAGCCAGCCTAAGACCATTCCCTGGCACGCTCATAGGGTTCTCAAGAGCCCAGGTTCTAGGAGAAGGAATCATCACCGCCTACACTATGGGCACATTACCAAAGGTCGCGAGCCTTGATGTGGACTTCATCATTGTCTCAGCACCATCAGCATACAATGCAATTCTAGGGTGACCGTCCCTGAACAAACTCAGAGCTGTAGTGTCTACCGCACAACTCACAATGAAATTCCTAACACCCCAAGGGGTTGGAGAAATGATGGCGGACCAAAAATTGGCGCGAGCATGCTACGCAATGAGCTTAACCAAGACCATCAAGGTCGCCCGCCTCAGTCCCAAAGAAACACGCGAGGAACCCCCCGAGGCTAAAGAGTCAGAAGAAAAGAAACCAGAGTCCGCCCGCCCGGACTCAGTCTGCGCTTAGACTCCGAACGCACTTTGCACTATTACACCATCGTTAGGTTAAGTCCCATATGTCTCTACTTTGAATTTAGGATTTTCAGTCTGACCAAGGCCCGCCTGATCTAGGCAATCCGGATGTAAACATTTTTCTTACCTTCAACCTAACTAAGGCTAGCCCGACTGAGGCTGCACAAATGTAACCATTTTGTCTATTATTAGAAGTACTTCTTTTCAGCTAGAGACAAGACTTCAACTTTGCAAAGTACTCGCATAAGTCCTGCCACAGGACAATGGGCTCGACCGCCCCAAGAATGCTAAGCGCCCCCAGGGCCAAGCTAAAATTTCCCTAGTAGCATGGTAAAAACCCCTTGGGTGCGAAAAACCACAGAATGAACGTTCAAAAAATCATGCTAGCACATCGCATATAAACCGTCCTGATCACACAGTACTCATGCAAAAGATCTTTTTACCCAGACGTAAAGAGATAACTACGAAAAGAGAAAATGCATACACGACTTTTTGCCCAGAAGTAAAAAGGAAAGCAGGAGAAAACTCTTCGCGGAAAATCATTCATTGAATGTCAAAAATGAGAGGGCGTCCGCCCATTACAAAGGGTAAACACCCCAAAAATTACATAAACCTAATCTTGGGCATCCCTAAGATCTACAAAGACCTCAGCCCTAGCAGGCTCCGCATGGCCAATATCTTCCAACGACCCCTGCCTGGTCGCTTCAACTAGCTGCTGAGAAGTAGGTCCAATCCCTAGAGCTCGCCCACCGATTCGAGACAACGCCTGGTGATCTACTAAGCGGTCGGTTAGCTGGAGAAGGAAATCAAGATTCAACAGAGGATCAGTTTCCATCCGACCGCGAAGCTCACCTTCAAAAAATTCCAAGGAAGGATGAAAGGAAGCCACCCACTCCGCTGGAAATCTCTCCCCGCGGAGACGCTCGAGCTACTCGACCGCCAAAAGCATGTCGTACATCCTTTGCGCAGGAAACTCCCCCTGGAGATCAGTAACATCGGCAACCTTGTCCTCGGCCGCCAACCAACCAGAAAGGTTCTCGGCAATGCGAGCCTCCGAACCCCACAAACCTTCGCGAAGCGAATGCAGCTCCTACTGACGCCTCTCAACGTCATCTCGACGGGCGGCCAACTCCTTGCGAGTCCTCTCCAACTCCGAATGAAGGAGCGCAACCTCGGAAGGGTGACCAGCTTCGGCCCTAAGACGGGCAACCTCGTGAGTCAGGGACTCAACCTTGCGTCCCTGGTCCTCAAACTAAAACTTCTTTGCGGACAGCTCACCACGCACATCCACCAACCTCTTATGGGAGACCTTAAGAGCCTGACTCTTAGAGGACGCAACACCGACAAACTGATCCCGGTCGCGACGAACCTCCCCCTGCAAAAAGACGAGAGTCAGAAATGCAAAAATAACCCAAAAAGAATGCAACACCAGGGTGAAGAGACTCGCCACACACTTCTCCCACTTAAAACTGGCCTGGTAGAAGTCAGCTAACGCTTCAGCAACCCGACTGAAGCCTCGTACAGTAAGATTCAGGGGACAAGTATCTAGCCCTCTGGCTTCCCTCACCCGCATCTCCACGGGGAAGCGTCTGCCTCATGCCACCAGCTTAAAAGACAATCCCCCCTCCAGTGGCCCAAGGGGTTCAGAAGGGCCAACGCTCGACCTAAGAACAAGATCTTTCGTGGCAGCTGCTTGGCTCGCCACTACATTCCCTATATCTGAGTGGGGTCTGGCCTCCACGGCCGCATCACCAAACTCCGCGACGTCCTCAACCGCAGGTTCATCCGCCGCCGCCTGAGGCGCAGAAGAGTCTCCAACAGACTCCTCAACGGCCACCCTAGCCCTCTTAGCAGGCGGCGGATTAACCCCCTCGACGGGGTTGAGGACGGGAGGACGAGTAGAATGTATCACCCTCATGGGTGATTGACGGACGGGAGTGGAAGTGGTAATAGAGGTAGGAATAGGGGCAGGGGCAGAAACAGGAACAACATCCCCCGCATGAGCCTCCACCTGTACATCCCCCCGGTCAGTACTCCGCCGTGCGACTTGCGGAGACAACCGCAACTCCACACCGGCAGGCCGTTTCTTGAACCCTCCTTCTCTGACCTTGGCCAACTCCGCCGGAGAGGATCCTCTCCTTTCCCCCTCCCGGGGTCTGCTCGCGCCAACTTTCCCATCTTTCTTCCTCTTCTCCTTTGGAAGAACCTCTTGACGACACTCCCTCTCAGAAGACGGAGGCACGGGAAGCCGTCCTTTTCTCTCACCACTAGCAGGCACCGCAGCAGGTACCACAGTAGGGACATCGGTGGTTCCTCTCGGAGACAGGCCTTGTTGACCGTGCTTCCTCCCCCTACTCCGACCAGCATCGCGAGTACGCCTCAGAGGAGGAGGAGGAGGGGAAGATGAAGGAAGATCTTCCAAGTCAGTAAAGTCAAAGGGGTAATAGCTATAGTCATCTCCACCAGCCATCACGGAAACTCGACGGAAGCAAGAATCAAAAATGGGCAAAGCAAAGACAGGTGAAACAGAGGCAACAGATAAAGGTGAATGCAAATGTAAAGTCACAAACTTTCAAATGTTGGACTTTTATAGGATAGCTAGAGGCGCAACAATTCAAAAACATCGACCCCCTCGTATCCCGCAACGGATAAAACCTACTATCCTCTGCAAACAAACCTAGCTGCAACCGCTCGCTTCAGCCACACACGTGGAAGGAAAGAACGGACAAGATGCACAGCCAAGGCAACGGAGACACAAAGACCGAAAAGCCCCCAAGAACCTAAAAGTCACCTCGAGACACTTGAGGGCCTTTTCGTGAAACTCTCTGCCTAGGCTAATGATGGCTGCCCTCGGAAACGAACTCGCATTTAATGAAGGAGAAACGACGGCAAAACACTCAAGCGACAATGGCACCCGTTCAAACTCTGACACGTGGCACCTGC
Source organism: Senna tora (assembly GCA_014851425.1). Classification (NCBI taxonomy): domain Eukaryota; kingdom Viridiplantae; phylum Streptophyta; class Magnoliopsida; order Fabales; family Fabaceae; genus Senna; species Senna tora. The sequence continues at coordinate 20,623,366 of CM026270.1, read as the reverse complement.
AACAAAGCCCGCTCCTTCAACAAATAACCCTCAGCAGGAAACCCACCGTCAGCCACTGACTACGGACGAACATAGCCAGATGAGAGCCTTTAAAATGACCAGACGACCCCTAACCTTTGGATTTCTCCCACTAGCCCTCGAAGGGCATTTCGGGAAATGCCCCTCTGAGCAATGATGACTCCACCTCGGTAAGTCGCGTACTTCCTGCAGAGACGGCTCAAAAACTTACTGTGGAAGCTAAGCATCCAGCCATCCGAAGCTAGACAGGTGTCCTCTCCAAGACGTCTCCTTTTTCCATGGAACGACTGGAGAGAGAGCCTACTTCGCGAGTCGGACAAACTATCCCACGTACAGAGGCAGCAAAAAATTCCTAAGTATCTTACAGACTAGGAAACTTAAGTCCACGGGCGCCCGACACCTGTAGACTTTGGGGACTTATGTAACTACGGAATATTCCACCTTGGGACACGTGGCACTGACGTTCTAGAAGCACGACCTCAGCACCTGCTAGAGACACGTGGCACCACTCATCCATCAGCTACGTGGCCCTTGCCCACGTCATCTCACGGAGCCTCCCCTCAATCGGACGTGGGATCTCCACAAGCCTCGTTCGGCGACCCACGTCCCACGAGGTCGTGGGTCGAGCACGATCTCCCCACGCTCAAATATAAATAGACCCTCACTCGGGGGACTACAGAGGCAATCGAACCTAGCAGAACTATACGCAACCTGAAGGATTACCACACCTCTTCTGTGATATTTCACATACTCTCTGAGTACCTGAGCACCCTCAAGTACCCCACGCAATCCCTCTACACACCACGAGCTCCGTCGCAGGCCCCCGTCCCGGCCAAACCTCCGGCCAGCTCACCTCTGTCTCGAAGTGCATCATTTATAGGGCTTCCAACAACCCTCAGAGACCGTAGCTCTCTCCCACTAACGCAACCTCCTAAGAGTGGCTCGTCCACCCGAAGTACCTTAGGCACGTCTTAGCCGCACACGGCCCAATACATGTAACAACCTTGCCTAGCGGCTCCTATAGACGTCACCATGATGACCTACGTGGACTTTGATCTCTCCCAAAGGGTACGTAGGCACCTAGGTGCATCACCTGAGGACAAGTCCCCCAAGGTTAAAACCCCTTGCAGTCCTAATTTCAAACTACAATTGTCTGAGCCAAAAACGACAGTTACAATATTTAAAATTATTTCCATTTAAGGATCATTATATAATATTAATTGAATTAATTAATGGATTATTTCAACCTTCAGAATATTCCGAAAGCATAGTTTTAGTGATTTTATTAGTAATTCGATAATATTGATTAATTAGTAAATGGTTGTGAAGATTTAATTGAATTAATTAATTTTATGTATTTAAAAAAAAATTAATACAATAATATGGTTATTGGTGTAAAAAATGTTTTTATTTAAAAAATACAAGAAAATATATGATAGAAAAATTTGAAAAAATTATACAATAGACAGTTATTAATAAAATAGAGAATTATGAAAAGAATGATCCCTAAAATATGATGCATGATCAAAATCCTTTTTTTTTTAATTCGAAATTCTGATGGTTTGAAATATTGTTTTTTTAATATAATTATAATAGAAAATAAATTTAAGATGAATAACATTTTTTTTTCAAATTGTAATATAATTATATTAAACAATAAATTTTAGATAAATAACGTTTTTTTTAATTCTTTACACAATGGAAATAAATGCAAGAATAATAGGATTGATGATGCTTTAAAATTTTGATCCCAATAAATACCACTAGACGCAGGAATGAGGTGGATACCAATCAATTGTAATCCTATGTAATAATTAAAATTGGCAATAGATCATTAGAGGGTGTTTTAGAACATTTGGTGAATGCAAGAGTAATTATAGGTGGAGGATGAGCATAATATGTTGTAAGGACACGTGTCAAAAGAATAAACTATGTACATTTCTTTCTATATATATATATATATATATATTTGATTAGGATTGATATGGAGTAATTAATTGTGATTTCTAATTTGGTAACAATCAGTAAAAGAATTTGATTAGAATTGATTGGATTCAAAGAGATGATGAAAAGTGGAGTTTCTTTGGTGGCTTTAAAATGCATTGATTGTAGTTTTTGGAGTTGATGGACAAGTGTGAGGGGCTTTGAGAAATGGCTTTTGCGGCATGTACTATAGAATTGCATTGAATGAATTTTCATGAGGTGAAAAGATTGTAAATTATGTATATTACTTTATATAAATACTAGAGTGTGACCCGTGCTCTGCACGGGTTATGTTTACAGAAAATTATAGGCTAAAGTACTATTTTGGTCCTTAATGACGTGGCAGTGATCTGACATGCCACGTCATTAAAATATGACACGTATGAGAGAGGGTGTGCCACAGAAGCATGCAACGTCATCATTTAACGACAAAAAGTTAACGGTGTTACGCTCGAGGACCAAAATCGACCAAAAAAAAAACTTTGAGGACCAACATTAAACTTCATGTAAACATTGAGGACCAAAATAGCACTTTAGCCAAAATTATATAATGATTGTTTAATAATTCTAACTTTATTAAATAAAATTATAAATATTTTTTCGTAAGCAATAAAATTATAAATATGAATTATATAATAAATATTATGATAAATGCTGATGTGACAAAACAGGCTCATTTAATCTCGGACTTGATTCACTTTGACCCTAATTTATTATGGTTGGATTGGCCCTTATTTATTTATTTCAAAAATAATGTTTTTTAATTATTAAATAAATATAATATAGTTTCTAATATAATTCTTTTCTTAAAAAAAAAAGAGGGATAAGATTGTAAAGAGAGTAATATCCATTTCGTTTCATCTATTTTTGCTTTTCCTCTCACAGTAGACTTTTTTTTAATGTTTTGTTAAAGGAGATTATTATTAACAATTGTTACACGTGTCTCTTTTCACTTCATCCAAATTAATTCAAATTAAGGATAGCAAAATTGTCCCTAATGATCAATCATTTTATTTCTATGAATGTAAACCAATCAAAAGCTGAATATTTATTTGACAATAATCTACATACAGAAATCTTATAATGTAAATAAACTTGGCATATCATTTTAGGAAAGGAAAAAACTTATGTCCATTTCCTTATGTCCATTTCCTCCAATTTCACCAATCATATATTGTATTTACACTCTCTTTCTTCTATGATTGGTCATATAAAATGTGGTCTTTTATATTCTCTCTCTACTGTGATTGGTCATTTAAACACTTTTTGCCACGTGTCATAATTATATTGGGGAATTGGATAAAATGGACATAAGGAAATGGACATAAGTTTTTTCCGGAAAGGAAATTCACGCAATGCACACTAATTAAGCACTTACACAGGAAAAAAAATAATGAATAACAGATATATATATAGAGCAGTCAAAAGAGAGGCGAGATTTTTCGAATTGAGATCTTGAAATTTATGAGGTATTATCAATTACAGCAAGGATCAAGGGAATTTTAATTAAGATAATGATCAACTCTTGAAGGTGATCAATTTAGCATTAATTGCCAATATTCAAATCAATTTTGCATCAGCCAGTTTAATGAGAAATCAAGACGTGTGTTAGCTGTTTTTCAAGTTGGAAGACCTAAGATTAGATGGCTTTAAAGTTGGATGCCAAGTGAAAATTTGGACGGCATTTAGACTGATTGAATGAGAATGAAAGTTAAGATAATTAGTTGTTGCTTGAATGATTCCTTTGTTTAATTTGTGCGATTTTTGAGAATGGCAGTTTAATTTTCTATTAGATTCAAAGACAACCCTTCTCATATTTATTGCTTTTAATTAATCAAATAAATCATAATGGAATATATTGATCGCAGCATTAAATTTAATATTTGTATTCTACAAAACTGACGTTCACCATTGAGTAAGAGCCTGTTTGTGCATGCTTATTTTTAGAAAAGAAGCACTTATATTTTTAATAATCACTTATTTTAAAAAAAATGTCCTATTTGTGCATGCTTATTTCATAAAATAAGTGATTCTTAGTTGTAGCAGAATGCACTTTTTTAGCTTTAAGCAAAAGCTAGAAATTAGAACTTCTTTTTCTAGCTAGTAGCAGAAGCTGAAATTTAAATAATTTAAGACAAAAATACCCTTAATAAAATTCCATATGTCCCATTATATCCTTTCTTATTTTAAACTTAATTTTGAGACATGCTAATTTATAAAGAATTTGAATACATTGATATTTTTTATTGTGATGTTATTTGTATTAGGAATGCAATTTTTTATGATTATTTTTTATTTTAATAATATTAATAGATATTAATTAATAAAAAACTAATCATAGATAACAAAATTACATCCCTAAAAAAAATTATATTAATTAAAATTAATAATTATTTAATTAAAATTTTAATATATTAATAAATAAATTAAAATTTTATTTTTATTTATTTAATAAAAAAAAAAATTAAAATTGATATCCATTTATCTATTTAACAGCATTAACAACATCATAATCTATATATGCCCTTCTTGATAATTTTATAGTCAAAATCACTTATTTATAGAATTTTACCAAACACAAATTGTTTTTCAGCTACTGATAAAAGTATTTCTCAACTCAATTTGCCAAACACAAACTGCTATTCCTTCACAGCACTTTTAAAGAAACTCCATTTAAAAATAAGTCATTTGAAAATCAGCAGTTTTCATAAGCATGCACAAACGGGCCCTAAAAATTTTTATTTCCTAATCAAAGAGACTATTAATTAGATATCTATGCATTAAAGATAGTGTTAAATAGTTATCACAATAATATTGCAGACATTGACATGTGTAAAAAAAAATGTCCAAGTTGGATTTGAATGATTAGGTGAATTTTTCATGCATTATCACATGGAGATTTGCATCCTATGTAGAATGAAGGCTTTAAAATGATAGTTGAAGTAGTGAGGTTTCTTCGGCCATTGGTATCCACAGAAATTATGACTCCTTCAGAGGATTCTTCGGCCATTGGTATCTTCGTATTTCAATTTATTTAATCTAAAATTTTCTCGTTATTTATTTATTGTTTAAAAATTAAAGTCAATAAATTAATTGTGTTACAACAATTTATGATCAATTTCTTATTTGTAAGAATAATAATTAATACTATGAATTTACATTAATATTTTTATTTATGATCAATTCCTTATTAGTGTTCAAAAATTACAGTTAATAAATTAATTGTGTTAATTATTACAATTTATGATCAATTCCTTATTTATAACTAGCACTGTCAAAATGGGCCGGAGCCCGCGGCTAGCCCGGCCCGCCCGCTAAATGGGCGGGCTTGGGCAAGCAAAAATAGGCCCGTTTGGCCCGTTTAAGCCCGCGGGCCCCGCGGGCCGGCCCGCCAAAAACTTAAAAAAATAAATAAATAAAAAATTAATATATATTTGTTTAAAATATGTATAAATATATATATTTTAGATAATTTTATGTGTTAAATAATAATTTTATTCTAATAAAGTACATAAATAATTTAAATAATAATTAAAATTAATAAAATATTAATTTAAAGTTAAAAAATTACTAATTTTTAAATAAATATATAATTTTATAATTAATTTTAAAAAAATATATATTTTAAAAAAATAAAAAAATTGGCCAGCGGGCTAGCCCGTTTAGCCCGCGGGCCATTGCGGGCGGGCTTGGGCATTACTTCCCAAGCCCGCCAAATAAACGGGCCAGTCCGTTTTGACAGTGCTATTTATAACAATAATAATCAGGCCAAGAAAAACAATAATAATTAATACTATGAATATACTATCAGATTTCGAAATAAAAGATGTTCATATGAATTTTCAATTCAACATTAAATAGAAAAAATATAGAATCGTGGTAGGATTATAATATATATTACAACAATTTTTAATATGTAAATAATATTGATTAAAGAATCATTTTAATATGTGTGAATCAAAATTACAGTACTATTTTCTTCTTCTTCTTCTTCTTCTTTCTGTCTGTGACTATCTTTGTAGGGTGAGATTGAGAGGAATATTTACTAAAGGAAGGGTGAGTTTAGAAGAGCTAGCATAATAAATAATAATTAGGATATATAGTACATATGACTATTTGATGGAATCAAAGTCTGTGATTAAAAGTCTACCAAAAAACGTTTGTGATTAAAAATTTAGAAAAATCACTTGAGATGGGCATATCTCTAAGTAACATCCAAAGGCAGAGTTCATTTAGACAACAATATAACAAATTTGAAAATATATAAAAAAGAACTATTAGATTTGAAAGTAGTAAGAATATAGCATTAACTTACAATATTCTTCAAACTCAAAACGCAGTAGGCAGTCGATTGTAAAATTCTAGTTGGAGTGAGTGCATATATTTATACTACAAATTGGAACTGTAAGGGAGATTCAAATTTCAAACATGTAATTAAAATTGATGATATAATGTAATCAATGTATATCAATTTGACCGTGATTGAATGTAATATTTAATGGTCAATAATGACTCTTTACACAACATCCATTCAAATATTGGAGACTGGATTGAATGTCATTAAAGCCACATGAAGGTCAACAATTTTGTCATTAAGCAGTGTAATGAGGCGTGTAATGAGGCATTCTTTTTGTAATAATAGGAGGTTAAAAGGACAAGCTGGATGTTTATTAATATGTGGCATTTTATAATTTTAGCATAAATGAGCCTTCTTGACACATGGATTAGGGGCTTTAAATTTAAAATTTGGATGCTTAGGTGGAGGTTGAGCAAAGCACTCATTAATCCTAGGTGTCAAGCATTGGCTCTAGGGGGATTCCTTTTTATATATATATATATATATATAGATATATAGATTGGTGTGTAACAAGCAAAAATGATAGATCCAATAACTTGAAATCATAGTTATAGGCTTACATGATTAGGCCACCCTAAGAATACACTGTGTTGTACTAGCTAGCGGCTAGCGTATGACTCCAATATTAATAAATATAGCATTGCCCATAACAATATATGGCAATCAAGTTTGATATCACGTTCTTAAGGAAACGTATAAGGGTGTTTGGTATAAGGGTGTGTTTGGTTAGTGAAGTGGAGGATGTAATGGGAATGATAATGAGAATGGAGGATGTAATGAGAATCCGGAAGGGAATAAAAAAAGTAATATGAAAGTGATGTGATATGAAGTGAATGGAATAAAAGTGGATAAAATGACCATTTTACCCTTATATTAAAAGTGAGATTGGAATAAAGTGGGTAAAAAAGTAAGGGCAAAAATATAATTTCATCACATTACAAAAAAGTAAAGTGTGGTTGGTTAGAAGAATGTAAAGGAATTACGTCTACGATTACGTAGACAAAAACGGGTAACCAAACGTGCCCTGAATTTTATACAATGTAATGTATTTTATATTGTAATCCACTTTAAATCAAATGAAGTAAAATAGATTACATAAAAATTGTTAAGTAAAACTTGTTTATTTAGGTAAATGAAAATTTTTGACAAAATTACCTCTCCCATTTTCCACAATCACCCACCCACCACCCTTGGTCGCCGACCACCGCCATCCAATACCACCCATTTCCACCATCCACCACCACTGACCACCACCGTCAACCACCACCACCCACCACCCACCACCGTCGACCAACACCATTTTCTTTTTTTAATACAAAGTTTTTATTTTTAAAATATAATAATAAGAACATTTTGGTCTTTTGACGAATTTTACATCACAAACTTTCTTCTATTTTATTTCATACAAAACATATTTTTTTATCTTTACAATTACTTTACATCCCTTTCCTTTATATTACTTTCCTTCACATCCCTCCCCTTTACAAATGAAGTAAAAATTTTTTGACAAAATTTCCCCTCCCATTTTTCACAATCACCCACCTACCACCCCCGGTCGCAACCCTCCACCGGCCACCACCACCCACCACCATCACCACCTATCGCCGTTGACCACCACTGGCCACCGCCGTCGACCACCACTACCCACCCACCCACCACTTTCTTTTTTTAATACAAAGTTTTTAGGCTAAAGTACTATTCTGGTCCTCAATGTTTGCATGAAGTTTAATGTTGGTCCTCAATGTTTCAAAAGTTTAATGTTGTTCCTCAAAGTTTTTTTGGTCGATTTTCACTACAACAAAACATGAATATACCCGCGGAATATATTCCGGGGGTAATCCGTGGGAAAACGGGGAAAGAATAAATTTTTTTTGTTCAAAATTATCCACGGATTGAATTCCGTGGGTAATTTCATAAAATTAGCCACCGATTTACAATCCGTGGCTAATTTTCGTGGCCAATCCGTGGGTAATTTGTTAATTAGCCACGGATTAATTTCCATGGGCAATTTCTTGGAATTAGCCACGGATTTACAATCCGTAGGTAATATCCGTGGCTAATCCGTGGGAAAATGTTTATTATTTAAATTTTAGATATATATATATATATATATATATATATATATATATATATATATATAATATTTTATATTAAATAATCAACAAGTGATAAATGGTCTAGTGGTAATTCCTAATATTACTAGAGCTGTCAAAACGGTCCAACCCGGTACGTTGGCCCGTTTAACCCACCATGCAAGATGTCCTCTCTTCGAATCCTCAACGGACCATTTTTCAAAAATATAATGTGGTCGCCGGAGGAGTTTCCGGCAACCGGTGAAGTTCGCCGGCGGCCGATCTAATCTATGAAATTCCCCACGGATCCGATCCGTGGGTAAAATTAAAATTCCGTGGCTATTTCCCCACGGATTTCCCACGAACCCTTCCGTGGGGAAAAATAGCCACGGGCTCAAAATTCTGTTGGTAATTTTTTACCCACGGATTTGCCCGTGGGTAAATCTGCGTTTTGTTGTCGTGTTTGGTCCTCGAGACTGACACCGTTTAAGTTTGCCGTTAAGTGATGACGTGGAAGGCTGATGTGGCACACCCTCTCTCCTATGTGTCATATTTTAATGACGTGGCATACCACATCATGCCACGTCAACGCCACGTCATCCATCTTAGCCACATCATCATCTTAATCTTCTTCTTTCCTCTTTCTTCTTCTTCTTCTTCTTCTTCTTGTCACTATTTGAAGAAGATTGAGCATAACCATCATCATCTTCATCTTCCCCAGCACCACCACCCCACCGCAGCCACCGCCACCATTTCCATCATCTTCCTCATTCATACTCCATCTTCACCATCATCTTCCATCTTCACCCCAACTTCCACGTCACCTGCATCTTCCCCGTCCTCGAGTCCCCCCCTTCCACCTTCATGTCCAACCTCCAACACCTTCCTTCCTCCATCGAACCCATCTTCCTCCCTCCCATTCGCAAGCACGAGATGCCCGAGAGTGATTGACATATACAATGAGACATAGCTATAAATTGGAGGGTTTTTTATATATAGTTTTAAGGAAAGAATTAGAATTAGAATTACCTTTGGATGGTGCGGGGTTAAGTGAAAGAGGCGTAGGTGAAGAGTGAGGGAGTGGCAGGGAAGATGTTGTGGCTCTAGAATAGGCGCTAACGGAGTCAGAGTAAGAGACCTGAAAGCTTGCTCTGCTTCTGGAGTTATGGCCAGAGTTGGCCGCCGTACAGTTACGGTTAGAAGATTGTTGGGTTGGTGAATATGCAATTGCAGTTATATTTGCTGAAATTGATTTATGAATTGTATGTGAATCACTTGGTGATGGTGCAGGTCCGGGTGAAGCATCAAGTACACGAAGAAGAAAGGATGGAAATGGTGGCGGCGGCAGTGGCGGTGATGGTGGGGAAGATGAAGATGATGGTTATCCTCAATCTTCTTCAAACAGTGAGAAGAAGAAGAAGAAGAAGAAGATGATGATGATGATGATGAAGATGAAGAAGATGAAGATGATGTGGCTAAGATGGATAACGTGGCGTTGACGTGGCACGATGTGGCATGCCACGTCATTAAAATATGACATGTAGGAGAGAGGGTGTGCCACATCAGTCTGCCACGTCATCACTTAACGGCAAACTTAAACGGTGTTAGCCTCGAGGACCAAAATCGACAAAAAAAAACTTTGAGGACCAACATTAAACTTTTGAAACATTGAGGACCAACATTAAACTTCATGCAAACCTTGAGGACCAAAATAGTACTTTAGCCAAGTTTTTATTTTCAAAATATAATAATAAAAGCATTTTGGTCTTTTGACGAATTTTACATCACAAACTTTCCCTTATATTTTATTTCATACCAAACATATTTTTTATCTTTACAATTACTTTACCTCCCTTCCTTTTACATTATTTTCCTTTACAACCCTCCCTTTACATTCCTAATAACATACCAAACGAAGTCCCAAGAGTTTGTGGTGCAAGCACGCAAGGGAAAATCCACAACACAAAACATCTAAAGATAGGAAGCAAAGAACTCCCGCAATTGGTCTCCCCCATTATTATCGTCAAACCCTTCATATTCAATTTTAAGGTCGTAGTGCCTCCAACACTTTATCAGAAGCCCAAAGCAGCAGTTATCTTCTTCCTCATTCATTTTTCGCCCATTCCACTGGTATTGCAACTGGATTTTCAAATTAAACCATATCAGCATTAATTAATATTAGTATATTTAATTTCATCAATCAAACTTATATATATATATATATATATATATATACCTTTATGGTGTTCTTTTTGCCCGTGACGGAAGATTCAAGTGTCAATATGTCAGGCTTAGGGGCAAGCCAAAGCAAGCTCTCCACCAATGAGGGTACAACGCGACCCATCAATATTTCCCCCACCTTCACTATCACATGCTTTACATCATGCAGTGGAGACACCATATTTGTCAACACAAACTCTCTTGAAAATATCAATGCCTTCAAATTAAATTCACAAAACCAAATAATTAATAAGAGGATAAGAGGAAATGGAAGGAATTAATTAGTGATGACGTTGAAGTGGTCAAAGCAAGAGACGAATCGGGAGAGGAGTGGAAACCAGTCATCAGGAACAGAATCTGGTGGACTATAATCTTGCAGTTTGATGTTGGCATTGCACTTTGTAGACAAAATGAGGAGAGGATAAATGTCGACGCTTCCAGAATAAGTAAAGTGCAAGAGGTTTGGAGCATCCACCATTGCCGCCTTGAGTTTCGAGCAACCCTTCACAACCAATGTTTCTAACCTCGCGTTTTTAAACTCTATCTTCTCCAGCATATCACACATTATTATCTTCAATTCCTCTAGACAAGCTAGTGCCGAGACTAGACTCTTCACCCAACCATCCGTTATGATGGCTCCTTCCAGTGCCAACGACGTCAAACACACACAAGCCGAGATGTCTATTGCGCTTCTCCCACCCCAAAAACCTTGACTATACTCAAAACATTCAACATTTGGAGCAAACACCACAAGATTCTCCATTACCCCACAGTTCTCCAACTGCAGTATTTCCACGTTGGGGTTGTAAATCTTCATGTTCTTTGGCAAATTAGAACAAAGAACGTGCAGAATCTTTGTGGCCACTACCATTAACGCCTCCGACACAATTACATTTTCCAGGTACATCGACTTCAAGCATTGATTAGCAGCTAATGTGATGCTTATGTCACATGGCTGAATGGTGTTAATTCTAATTCTTCGGACTCCTACGAACTTAAAACATTCAATCTCGTCACTCCCCACAATTACACTCTTCAACTCCTGGCAACGTATGATTTCCACTTCCACAAGAGAAGGAGAAACAACATTCAGAGTTTGGAATCCTGTACAAAAAGTGATGGAAAGAAGCTTCAAGCCAGGGCATGTTATAATAGGATCAGGAATGAGGAGAGTGAAACCGGAGAGTTTGAGTGTGGTTATGAACTCAGAGGATAACATTGGATGGAGTGCGTTGTAAGGGATGTTGAGGAACCGAGTGATCACGTCGGCTTCAAAGTCTACAACTTTACAGTTGTTGTGAGAAGCGAAGTAGAGGAGTTCAGTTACTAAGGGCTGGAAGTCACAGAAGTCAGAAGGAAGTTGCACTTTGTAGCAAAACCTTAGCTTGTGTAAACATCTTAGGATGTGGGGAGCTCGGTGTTGGAAGTGTCGGTGGACGAAGGCATTGAAGGCGTGGGGGTCTTGTATGGGGAACAAGACATTGTCAAAGTGAAGAACAGGGTAGGTGAGCCATGAAGAATTTAAGGTTTTGGATAAGATGCTGAATTTGTTGGAATCCTTGGGGGAGAGGCAATCCATGATGTGGTGAATCAAAGGAAGAGGAAGGTTCTCCAACTTCGTTCTTGCCTTTTCAACTGCTCTGTGCTCATTTCTTGCCTCCACCTATATATGTAACAAACAATATAATGTACAACAAAACAAGCTCTATTTTGAATCATCATTTGTCTTTCACATAATATTCTTTAAACAATTTAATCTATATATAGATGTTTTATTAGGCCTTTTAAGAATTCATTTCAAATAAATTATATTTTTAAATAACGCTAAATCTAAATGTTTTTATTGCATCTGTATGTAATAAAACCAAATATTGTATCTAAAAAGCTTATTCATTTCACCATAATTTCAAAAATTCAATCTTTTTCCTTTAAGGGCCAGAATGAATAATCTTTGATTTTCAGTCAAGATTACAGATCCAAAACATTTTATAAACACATGTTATTTTCCTTTAAATTTTTTTAAAAATATTGTTTCCATTGAAGTGAAGATCTAAGAGAGCCACCAAAATATCTCTAACCAAAAATCTTTTACCTTTGATGACGGATAAAGAAATTTGATTATCACTCAAGATTTTTAGAACCACAAGAGATTTCATTTCCATTTTTTTTTTGTTATAAAAACTTTTGTTATACTTGACATATCTTTAAATTTTTTTAGCCAATCATCAAGATCTAAGAAATAGAGATTTAAAGATCTAATTTTTGCCATTCAAATCCAATGAAATTCAAGTTAACACAAGAAATGAATGAAACATTGTCAATTTGCAATATAAATTTAAAATATTTGATAAATGGGTGTCGGAAGCTCACTGATTGACCGACTTGGTCTATAGACTTTTCGCAGATATTGATTGCGTCAGATCTTGCCTCCATTTCTACGCACAGTGCGGCTTTAAGCAAGTCAAGTCAAATTAGGGTTGTGACATAGAATGGAGATCTCATCATATTTATATACAGTCTGACCGACCGGCCTTCCAAGTATGGGCCTATTGAATTTATACTGTTATCCAACCATGTTAGTCCAATACAATAGCCCATAAAAGAAGTGTACCTCGACAATGGGCTTATATACTTATCTAATTTAGACCACATTTCTTAGAACTAGTGATTGACGATAGACCAAGTTATTTTCTCCTTTTGTACTATATGTTTAATTTAGGAGTTGGTTTAAGTCTATACATGGTGAATGGATAACTAATGTGATGACTTATGATCATTCGTCTTGATAAATTTTATATTAATTATGAATATATTTAGACTAAAAAGACTTCTTAATACATGTCATGCCTCCTTTTCAAAATAAGTATTGGTCACATAAAAAGTTTCATATGACCTCTAGAACAGGTACAAGAGTACAAGGAACTGAAATGTTAAATTATATATTAGATTGATAACAAATTTAACTAAGATACTTTGTGACATTGAAGTTTGTTTGCCTTAATCTTGGCCTAGAGCAGTAACATTTTCTTGATTTTCTTAATCCCAAAATTTAAAATCAATAGAATCTCTTTTCTCGTTCTACTTAAGTATGTTTTGAGTATTAACATATTCTTAGTGATTCTTTTGTTTCACCAGTAAGTTATAAATGTAGAACTTAACGTGAACATGCACTATGAGGCCTATGCTGAGCAACTGAGGCACAAAATTATAAGATTATCAATGGTCAAATGTTCATTTTGGTCCTCTATGTTTTACCCAAGTTTTAAATTGGTCTTTTATCTTTCAAAAGTTCTATATTGGTCCTTTATGTTTTCCAAAAGTTTTACATTTGTCCTTCAGGTTTTATTAAAGTTCTATATTAGTCCTTTATGTTTCATTCTAGTTCTATATTGGTCCTTTATGTTTCATTAAAGTTCTATATTGGTCCTTTATGTTTCATTAGAATTTCATATTGGTCCTCTCAGCATGGTTTTATTTTTGACTTAAACGACGCCGTTTGGGTTTTTTGGTGTGTCTAAGGCCACGTTAGTTATCTGATACACAGAGATTATGTGTCCACCTCAGCACACCACGTCAGCTGTTAACTTAAGAAATTAACGGATTTGGACGGAAGGACCAATTTAAAATTTTTGATACATAAAGGACTAATTTAAAACTTGAGTGAAACATAGATCGAGGACCAAAATAAACCTTTGACCATAATATAAATTTCTTCTATGGTGAATTTTTTCTCAAGGAAAAAATTTAGATACAATTCATTCATGTTTTTTTGTATGTCCTTACGTTTCTAATAAGGGCATTTTGTGTATTTATTGGATAAGCGGATAATAAACACTTATAGATTCAAGTAACAATATCATTATTTAATGCATTTTTTTAAAATTATGTGGGTTAATTAAAAATCAAATATATTATGAAATATTTAAAGTTTAAATTTAAAATACTCTGATTTAAAATATATGCATTATGGAATTTTTTAAATCTAAATTTGAAAATTTTTTATTTCAAAAAATAAAGACCTGTAATGCTTTGTTTGTATGATGGATGCATTAAAAAATATATTTGAACTAGTATTGAACCCATGCGATGCACGGGATATATATACAGATTATTTTATATTAATTTAAATCATTTTGTAAACTAAAAAATAGATAAATATAATTTGGGAGTATTAGAGTTTCTTGGTGTTTTCGTAAACAAATATAGTTCATTGTCTATTTGTCAATAATCTTATACAGGTACTAAGGTTGTTGTTAAATACTCTGCATCCTATAATGACTGTAATACCCGAGGGGTATTTTTGGAATCAAGTCAAATATATAGTCAGACTTAGAATGATCATCATTTGAAGTTAGAATGTAAAAATAAATAAATAAATAATATATAAACAAGTAAATAAATAAAAATATGTATATATATAGATAAATAATCTTAATTAAGAAATGATGGGATAATATGAAATTGATGAAATGTTGAGGTTGAGGTTGGACATTTTGACTAAATAAAATAAAAATAATTTTTTGGAATGAAATAAGATTTGTTGTGTTATTGTTATGATTTTAATTGCTTTAGATTGGAGAATTTAAGAAATTAAAATAAATAATAAATTCAAATAGAAAAATATAAATTGGGTTAAATATGAATTATATGAATTATTTTGAGCTTATAGTTTAAATTTGAGAATTTTTCGAAAATAAAAATTGTACTGGGTAGAAAATTCTTATCTGCTATAGACTCAGTGACAGATATTTTTAATAGTCCTATGATTATCCAAAATTTTCTAAACTTTTCTATTCATACCCAAAAATAAATCTAGATAAGAAAATTCAATCAAAACTGTATTTTACCATATTCCAAAATAAAGTCAAATCTTCATTCTCGGATTTGGCAAGGTAACCCTCCAAAAATCATGTCTCCACCACTTCAATCTTAATTTTCTTGGTAGAAATGAGATACCTATTGATAGTATATCACCCTATGACTATTTTAGAACATAGGAAACACCAAAATCATGATTTATATGGATGATTTCTCTTTAGGGTTCATAAGTTACGAATTTTATAAATTTTGAGGGAATTTATTAATTTTTTTTAGATTTTTTGGGTTGTATGGATTCCAAATAATTTGTTTATGCATTTTAGATGATTTGGAAGAATGCCCAATGGTTGGGATGGTGATTTATGAATTTTGTAGAAATTAGTAAAATTTCTATATTTGGCAAAAAACTCTCAATTGATGGAGCTTGATGGTGTGCAAACTTTTTGAATATAATTTCTTGAAGTAAAATTTATTTTGAACTAAAACCAACTCCAAAATGATGACCATAGCTTAGGCAGTGGAATTTAGACATTGATATTGTAATACCCGAGAAAATTTCCGAAGCTTGAAATAAAGTAAGAAGAGGAAGTAGAAAATATTTTTGGGTATTTAATTGGAAAGAGGAGGGATTTAATTGGGGATATTTTTCCACCTCTTCTTTATTATAATTATTATTATTAGTAATTAGTTATTTATTTATATATTTTTATTATTATTGTTTATTCTTTTGTGTGGGTGCCGTGTGTTTCGAAGAAAAGAGAGGAAAGAAGAGTAAAAATAATAAAGGAAGAGAATGAGAGAAGCACGAGCAAGAGAAAGAAAGGAAAGAAAGAGAAAGAAGAGAGAAAGAGAGAGGGTGAGGCATGAAGGAGGAGAAGAAGAAGAGTCGGGGTTTCGCCGGAAAAGTGACCGGAAGAGCTAGCCGACGCCGGAAAAAGTAACCGGAGCTCGGGTACAACTTCTCCTACACCTCCCACCAATCGAATCAAAGGTTGGTAACGCCAATTTCATTCGAAACCCTCAATTTCTCCATTTTTAGGGATTTCTTCGATTCACCTTGGATTGGGTTGTTTCGAGGGTAGATTGAAACCTAGGAAGTGTTATTGAACACTTAGTAAATCGGGTCGGTAGTGAGTGTAACAACATTCGAATGGTTGGGTACACTGATGGCAGAAAGTATAAACACCTACGTAGGGTCCATGCCGTGTAAGCGGTAAGTCTAGATGTAAAGTAGAGGGTTTTGTAAGATGTAAACGAACTTTTCTGGAGGAGTCGTTTACAAAGAATATATCGGGGGAATACCAGCAAAAGGGTAGCTGCTTGGTAGTAGAGGATACTTAGGTACGGGGACTCCGATGTAGGAGGGTTTATAGAAATAGAACCTAGCGTGCTATGCAAATAGCTAGTGTCTTGGCGTGTTCCAAGACGGATATAAGAAGTCACTACAAAGGTAGCTAGTCGGACAAGCATGTTGAGTCAAAGCAAGCCTCACTAGAGAAGGCAATAGTTAACTCCTCGAAAAACTAATTTCATCATATCCACCGTTGTGGACAGTCTGGAACTCAGTTGGAAATTGGGAATTCCAACTTGTTTCTAGCCCACATCCAATCTAAGTCAGCCCTAATTGAAGAAGTTAAATCCAAACAAGATCAAGACGCCGACCTCAAACAGATCAGAGATATAGTGGTTAAGGGGGAGAAGAACGACGTCCGATTCTCCATAGATGACAGTGGAATACTCCGGTTGGAGGGACGGCTGTGTGTATCTATGGTGGATGGTTTGAAAGAAAGAATCCTTGATGAGGCACACAAGACAACGTACACAATCCATCCGGGTAGTAATAAGATGTATCAAGAGAGAATTATACTGGTGGAATGGTATGAAGAAGGATGTGGCAGACTACGTGTCTAGATGTCTAGTGTGTCAGCAGGTTAAGACTGAACACCAAAGGCCCGCCGGAACACTTCAAGAAATAGAAATTCCTGAATGGAAATGGGATAGAGTTACTATGGGTTTTGTGTCAAGATTGCCGCGATCACAGAGGGTTTTTGATTCATTATGGGTAATCATTGATCGGATGACCAAGTCTGCACATTTCCTACCAGTTAAGACCACTTAAGGAGTGGGTCAGTACGCCCAGTTGTACCTATCAGAGATAGTGAGGTTGCACGAAGTACTGGTATCGATTATCTCCGACAGGGGGCTACAGTTTACCTCTCAATTCTGGAGAGCATTGCAAGAGGCGTTGGGGACGTGGGTTGATCTGAGTACAGCATTTCATCCCCAGACAGACGAGCAATCTGAGAGGACCATTCAGATTTTAGAGGACATGCTTAGGGCATGTGTTATGGATTTTGGCGGAGGATGGGAGAAATACCTGGCGTTAGCAGAGTTTGCCTATAACAACAGTTACCAATCCAGTATTCAGATGGTACCCTTTGAGGCCTTGTACGGTCGGAAGTGCAGGTCCCAGATTTGGTGGTTCGAGGTCGGGGAGGCCAAGTTGGTTGGTCCAGAACTTGTGCAGGATGCTTTGGACAAGATAAAGTCCATTAGAGAAAGGATTGTCATGGCTCAGAGTAGGTAGAAGTCGTATGCTGACAATCGAAGAAGAGAGTTAGAGTTTGCTGTGGGTGAGCAGGTTTTCTTAAAAATTTCACCGATGAGGGCACGTGATGAGATTTGGCAAGAAAGACAAGTTAAGTCCAAGATACATCGGACCGTTTGAGATTCTAGAACGCGTGGGGAATGTTGCCTACCGTCTAGAATTGCCAGTGGAATTGGAAGGAGTTCATCCGGTGTTTCAAGTGTCTATGCTTCGGAAGTACCTGTCAGATCCCTCCCACGTAATCCAACCCCAAGAAGTACAACTAGCTGAAAGTCTAACTTATGAAGAGATGCCAGTGAAAATCCTAGATCGCCAGTTGAAGAAGCTAAGATCGAATGAAATAACATTGGTGAAAGTCCTGTGGCGAAACCATTCGGTCGAAGAAGCAACATGGGAAGTTGAGGCTGAGATGCACAAGACATATCCTCACCTATTTCAAGACTAAAGTTAGTATGTTAATTGAAATTCGGGGACCAAATTTCTTAAGGGGGAAGATTGTAATACCCGAGAAAATTTCCGAAGCTTGAAATAAAGTAAGAAGAGGAAGAAAAGGGAGTAGAAAATATTTTTGGATATTTAATTTGAGACGTAAAAGGAAATAAAATTTAATTGGAAAGAGGAGGGATTTAATTGGGGATATTTTTCCACCTCTACTTTATTATAATTATTATTATTAGTAATTAGTTATTTATTTATATTTTTTTATTATTATTGTTTATTCTTTTGTGTGGGTGCCGTGTGTTTTGAAGAAAAGACAGGAAAGAAGAGTAAAAATAACAAAGGAAGAGAATGACAGAAGCACGAGCAAGAGAAAGAAAAGAAAGAAAGAGAAAAGAGAGAGAGAGAGAGAGAGAGAGAGAGGGGGTGAGGCGTGAAGGAGAAGAAGAAGAAGAAGAGGGGGTGTTCACCGGAAAAGTGACCGGGGAGAGATAGTCGACGCCGGAAAAAGTCACCGGAACTCGAGTACAACTTCTCCTACACCTCCCACCAATCGAATCAAAGGTTGGTAACCTCAATTTCATTCAAAACCCTCAATTTCTCCATTTTTAGGGATTTCTTCGATTCACCTTCGATTGAGTTGTTTTGAGGGTAGATTGAAACCTAGGAAGTGTTATTGAACACTTAGTTGGGGTAGGAATTGAGATTATATTCTCGGATTTGCCCAAATTCGAATTTGGAAGGATTTGGGGTTGAAATTATAATTATTTATAAATTAGGGAAATTATTAATAATTAGGATTGAGCTTGGATTTGAGTAAATAGGCTTGGATTGATATTATTGAAATTATCTTGTTGAGATATTAGCTGAACAAGACCTGTGAAGAGCTAGCCCGAGGTCACTAAGGTTGAACCTTGATGTTAACGTGCCGGGTCCCTGCTCGGTTTCTCCAATTACACTTTAAGGGTGATGTTGAGGGCTCCAAACCTCTTCTTTTTCAATCTTAAACACCCTAGAATAATTCTAAATATGCAATCAAGCATCAAGAATTATTTTAGGTACTTTCTTGTTTCACAAAGATGGAAACTTGCGGAACAATAAAGTCCAAAATTTAAAATGGCAATTTAATTCCTTCGTAATTATTAGGAAACCTTAAGTAGGATAATTTAGAAGCATATCGAGGTTTAGTAACTCAAATCCCAGGCTCCAAAATCAATTCAAGATGAGCTATAATTGTACGAAACCAAGTGTGAAGCACTTGAGACTCTTATGGAAGAGAGGGAAGACGGATAAGACCAAGAACTCGGTTCTTGGCAACGTCTTGGTGCTTTTTTAGGCACGAGTATGTCATATGCATATGAATTGCATATAGTTTGAGATGTTAACCACATGAATGCATTCGTTAGGAAACCATGACTCGTCCGGAGCGGGAGTTACTCCAGGACAAGCACAAGGAAGCCTTACAAGTGAGGGGTTTCTCATCCTTGCCCTACAGGGTTGATTGAGGATGTGGATATGTGGTTTTCCTACTTACCTATTTGTAAGAATTGTTTAGTGGTTAACATGCTATTGTTGTTCCTAAATTATTATATATGAAAGTATTTGTATATGTGTGTTTGACTACATGTAAAGAGGTACTGGAGGGTATCCATGTGATGACATGAGATACGCCGAAAAGTACAAGCAAGGGGGTAAGTTGTTGATTGAGTCCAAGGTTTGGTTTATCCTATTAATTAGAAACTCATTAAAGAAATCGTATAGAAGTTGTTAGTATACGTCGACGTTTTATGGTAATTGAACTTAGGAAAGGCCTTAGAGCTATGTTATGATCTAAACAAGGGTTTGGGTATTAAATCAGGATTAAAAAGATCTCATAAATTGATTAGTGAGTCATAGGGAGGTTCACACTACCTAGGTAAAGTCAGGATACGGTATATGGAAGGGCAAAGTGGCCGAACCATATGCCGTAGAGATAGATGTTAAGAAGTAGAGGCATATGTAAACGTGTAGAGCGTGACCATATGCCGAGCAGGAAACAAAGTAAATGGTAAGGCACAGGGAAGGAGCCTAGTCCAACCCTGCGCTCAATCCATAAACTGCTAGTTCCTTAAGCAAACAAGGGGGAAAAGAAGGGATTAAGCCCAACCAAACTCTCTTGGGTTGCTTAGGGTAGATAGAGTATGAATTCCAGCTGAAAGCTCGGGAAGAGAAAGAAGACAGAAAAGATTTGCCCGTTGAGGCCATTGCCCTAGCCTGGCACTAGGGTCAGTTAAAGATTAAAAGTTTTGGCCGTTGAAGCCCTTGCCCTAGCCTGGCACTAGGGTCAGTTAAAGATTAAAACATTTGCCCGTTGAGGCCATTGCCCTAGCCTGGCACTAGGGTCAGTTAAAGATTAAAACATTTGCCTGTTGAGGCCATTGCCCTAGCCTGGCACTAAGGTCAGTTAAAGATTAAAACATTGCCCGTTGAGGCCATTGCCCTAACCTGGCACTAGGGTTAGTTAAAGATTAAAAGAAATTGCCCGATGAGGCCATTGCCCTAGCCTGGCACTAGGGTTAGTTAAAAATTGAAAGATTTGCTCGTTGAGGCCATTGTCCATTGTGAAATACATAGACCAGTTGAGTGATTTATAGTTTTCAGATGATATGTTAAGTGTGATTGTTTATGAGAAGCATGATAGATGATCATGAACCGTAGGTTTATCTTTGATTTTATGTTATATTATTATTGCGTGATCTTAATATATCATTAGATAAACTGGATTTTCATGCGCATGTGATTGTGGGTGTTTCCCTTTCCCCGGCTGTAGTGGTACCCGCCGCTACGCCGAGGATGGGAAGCTTCTCACTGAATCTGTTTGACTCACTCCCTCTGCTTCAATGTTTCAAACACAGGTATCATGCAGGCATCGACGTCCGGACAATGATACGGACATCTCACCATCCTTTACGCAATAGTTCGCGTGGGTGGACACTTTTTTGTTATTTTGACTCTTTCGGTTGTACATATTATAAGTTGTAAGAGTTGTACATATATATTTACAACTTTTGATATGTACCTAGTCTAGAATTGTTGGCTTCACATGTATTTAAAGACATGGTCCAGTTTGGGGAAAACTAGGATATATGTATGAGTATATAAACTTCTGCATGTGAATAGGATAGATCATACACATTGAGGCGTACGGTCAATATAATATGGATATATATATATATATATATATATATATATATATATATATATATATATATATATATTATGTGTGCTTGTTGCATGTGAATAGGATAGATCGTACGTATTGAGACGTACGGTCAATATGATATGAATATTTACCTTATGAGTGCTGATATATAATCTATACACTGAGTTGAGCTGAAGCGGTATTGAGCGAACCGCGGATTACAAGTTAATTAGGCCACCAGTGAGGTGTGACCACTATTATGATATATACATATTGATTGTATAGCAGGATAGTTATAGTTATATTTATAGGGTAAGGCTTACGGGCTTAGAGGTAAAAGTCTAATCCCGTGCCGGTCACATACTCCCAATTTGGGGTCATGACAGATATGTGTAGAAGTGAAAAATGGGTTAATATGGAGTTTATGGAAAATTAGCTACACACATGTGTAGATAAGTAGTTTAATTGGTGTGGTTCAATTTGTTAGGACTCAAGTATTTCCTTGGAGACAAGAGTGCTTAAGGGTTACTAAGTAAAGAGGTCAAGGTGAGGGACTTTCTTATGTTAGCTCCAAAAAGGGATGATTAAATTATGTGTTGTGATTAATTGTGTGATTGTAATCATGTATTTAATATGAATTATGATTGAATCTAAATTGACCTAGTAATGAGATTGTTTATGTGATTTGAACCATTATGAATTGACCAATTAGGTATGTTGTTGCGTTTTAGATTTGATTGAAATTGAGTGTAGACCTATCGAGTTGAAATTATGATTGTGACTGTGATTTTCAAGGGTTGAAGGACATAGTGGATTTGATATGTGTTGTGTATGAACAAGAGTCTTGATAGAATGATTGAGATGGTGTTGTATTTCTCTTTTGATTGATTTTGCTGGTATGTTGGTGCCTTTATGAAGGAATTGTCTTTTTGCTTGATTTGAGTGATTTAGTGCGTTATAAAGTGGTGTATGGGAAGGAACAAGGTTGAACCATACACCATGTGTGAAGTGACATGAGGTAGTCCATGGGAAGGAACAAGGTTGAACCATAGGACTAACCTTCTGTTAAGGAACTAAGGCGGGCATGAGAAGGAACGGGGTTGAACCATGTGCCGTTAGAATTGTAAGATTGGGAAGGTGGTGAGAAGGAACCTAGTTGAACCACTTAACCAACCCATTTTCTAAGAATTCATAGGTGAACAAAGGAGGAGGGAAGGAGTCTAGTTGAACCACACCCCTTGTTTGCTTGTGGGAAGGAATTTGTGTAAATAGGTAATGTTGGTCACATAGTTTTTTTTTAACTGTATGAACCTCCTTCTTTACATACTGCATTTCTTATCCTTTTGAAAACCAACTCGAGGGTTCGTGCTTTTTATTACTTGGAAAACCTTGGACACCGACTTTGTAAACTAATTCTTTTAAAAATATATTATTCTCAACAACCTTCCTTCACTAAATGGTGCCCAAGCAAGCTCAACTCTATGCGGTCAACATTACACCCAAATATTTGTTTTCT
This sequence comes from Senna tora, assembly GCA_014851425.1. Classification (NCBI taxonomy): domain Eukaryota; kingdom Viridiplantae; phylum Streptophyta; class Magnoliopsida; order Fabales; family Fabaceae; genus Senna; species Senna tora. Next base: position 20,600,155 of record CM026270.1, on the reverse strand, counting down.
TTTATTGTTGATTTTTGTGAAATATTGATTTGGATGACGTGCTATTGGTATTATGATATGAACTCTGTCAGAATTTGATTTTGTGTCCGTAAGGAATTGTTTATGCGTGACACTATGATTAACACTCCCAAGGGTATGTGAATGATTGTACTATGTTTTATCTGATCTTTGTTGACTTATTGATTTCATACTTGATGTGTTTGACTATGCTGTTTGAGTTTGAACTATATGTTAGTTTGATTCGTGAATGAGTTTGATGGAAGTCTTTGATATGTAGTTGAGAAATTTTGAATGATTATTTGTGCTTGGCATCTATGCTATAGATTGGATTGCGAATGGTGAATTTGATCACATTATATGTTGCATGGTGTGTATGAGACATTCTGCATATGTATGTGGTTGTCACACTTTCCCTATCGTAGTGGTGCCCGCTACTACGCCTAGGATGGGTTAGTCTCTCACTGAGTCATGTGACTCACCCCTCGTTTGCTATTGTTTTTCAGAGACAGATTCAGAACAGGTAACAGGTCTCGGATTAGCAAGGAGTCGATCCTCAAGATCCACATTTTGTTCATGTGGGTGTTATGCTAGATTGTATTTTTATTTGTATTGTATATGTTAAAGTCAGGATTCTAGAGGTCAACTCAATTAGTCTAGAGGCAGGGTCATGCTCATGTATAAATGTTTATTTATGATTTGTAAGAATTATAGTTTTCATTTTATTGCATATTGATATCTGACTCATGCATGACTAGTCAAGTTCCAGGATAGTAGGCTTACAGGCCGAGGGTCCTACCTTCGGTCTGTGCCAGTCGTGTGCTCCCCGAGCGGGGGTCGTGACAATGACACTGATAGAACACTTCAAAAATCAGATCTAATAATAGTAATACTTAGCATCTTAATCATATATCTTACATTAAAATTCATAAACTAATCATAAATCAAACCTTACGAATAGCTATTAATCTCAAAATATTAATAACAATACACAATACATATGGATAATCTCTGTGCAAAAATCATTTAACAAATGCCATGACATTGAGTGTTTCAACTCGTGCGATGTAGGGTATATGAGAGTAGACAATTCTATAATTTAACTCGAAAAATTATGAGCATATATTAATCTAAGCATATAAATAACAATACATAATAATAATAATAATAATAATAATAATAATAAAAGAATACATTGGCTCAAATGATACTTGACAAATGTCATGATATTGATTGTTTAGATATATAATCTTATGGGTTGATGTTATAAAAAAGTTAAAATAAAAGATATATGTGATGCAAACACATGAAAAATGTAATAAATACATACTAATTATATACACGAAATGTACATTATATATACTACTTAACATTTTGAAAAACTTCTTTATAGAAAACGTTAGATGTCTTGTTGGATGAATGACCATCATGCTTACACACCAGTACTTTCAATCCATCTTGAACGAACACGTGAAATTGATACATGTAGTTGATCATGAGTAAACACAGAACATGGTAAGTATAAACTACCTTAGATACCGTCAGCCTTTGGCTCGTCATTGCAAAGGACAAGAAAATTGGAAACTGTTGACGTTGAAATCTAAGTTGTAACCTCGAATTTGATGAAGTAATCACCATACCTGTAATTATGACCCTCTCACTGGCGAACTTACCAGAAATAATCATAGCTTCAACAACATGTTTATACAGTCTTGTCACAATCAATCGAGTTTATTACACAAACTCATTGATTTACCAATATTACGAAGTAACATAACAGGTGCACGAACTTTTAGTTTCAACTCTTGGTATGGAAGTCCGAAACCAGAAATGGTGCTAAGAAATTCCTTGTTGGAAGCATCTGCTTGTTCAGAATCAGAATCACGGTTATGATGTTTGAACTAAGGTATATGGTTTCTTAAGCTGGCAATAATGAAAGCAATTAATTATTAATAGATGCCACATCTTCTAAAGTATGAGCCAAGACTGCCCTGCCACGAATGTAATCATAATTATCATAATTCTGTAAAAATAAGGGGTATGTGATTTCAACAATTGACTCAACTGAATCTTACACACATTACTTATTAAGATATCATTGGGTATTGTTATTTCTTGCTCTTCATCATTTAGAAGACTCCAATCACTCTGTCACCAATCTTTAGAATCCAATATGCAAACTCACGTATAACATGATTTTCAAAATTAGTATTGCCCGTACCAAGCCTCATATTCTTTCTTAATGTTAAAACCTAATTAATGGTATCAACTTGCGTTACCTCTTTTTTTATTCGTAAATCAAATGTATGTATTGTTAATAATTATCTACTGATATTGAATTTGATTATGTAATTATTAAGATTTTAAATTTGTTATTTCCATTGTTATATTTCTTAAATACATATTTATTTTAATTTGATTATGTAATTTATTTTAGATTCTTAAAAAAATAATTTTTGTACTAATCAAATACATATTTAATTTTGAAATTAATAAAAATAAGGGTATTTTAATGTGGTCAAACTGGGTGAAATTTTCGGTTGTCTTATCTATAAAGGGAGAGGAGTGTAAATTCTTAAAATAGAGGTGAGAGGAGTGTACTTTAAGGACCTCTCAGGGGAGGAAAGTGTAATTTACTCTTTTTTAAAAGTCTAGATCTCAAACTTTCTCACTAATGCGAAGGTGTTTCGTAGTACGGTAGTATTAAATTTTAGCATATCCTCCAATCAGTTGGTCTCTAATTAATTCATTGTTGGTCATTATTAATGCGTGCTTCTATTAATATTAACAAATTGCATTATATGATTAGAGAAATATACTAAAGTTATGTAGAAACATAGTACCAAACTTTTATCCCTTACTATAAATAGACATAATTACTGTTAATGATGTACAATTTTTTAAAAAATTGGGAGTGACTCATCGTTTTTAAAACTTGACTGATTATCAATTCGGTAGATGCGCTGGTTCACAGTATATTGATCCAATCGTGGTTGAAATATCTTACTATATATAGTAATTGTTTAATATAAATAAAGGAATACATATAAATAAAAATATGTATAAAATCTTTTTATTAGTTTTAATCAAATAAATAATTCATGTATAATTCCTTACAAAATTTAAAATATCTAAAATATAATATTTAAAATTAGTATCTATTATTATCTCTCCATAATTATATATATATATATATATATATATATATATATATATATTATTACTTTCTTATCTTCTTTCCACCCACTATTTTTTGAGAACTTTTCATCCACTATTTATTTATCTACTTTTTATTTTTCTCACATCTACATCTATTTACCTACTTTTCATTTTTCCCATACATATTTATTTACTTATTTTTTTTTCAAACATACTTACATACATCTATTTATTAACTTTTTTATTCCCCCGATGTCTTTCTCTATTTACTTCTATGTTTATCTTCTTTACACCCTTACTTTTTCTTTCTGGCTCACATTTCTTCATCATCCTCCTCCTCCTCCTCCTCCTCTTCTTCTTCTTCTTCTTCTTGCCACCATCTCTTTCTCACACTATTATGTATTTTTTTTTTTCGAACCGTTATGTATTTTTTTATTCTCTTTTCTCATCTTTTTCTCATAAATCAAGTTTTCATTCTCTTATTCTGCTTCTTTCTCTTCTTCTCACTCCTTCTCCCTCTCATCCTTACTCTTCTTCTTTTTTTAGTTTATTATTTTTTTGCCAATTTCACGTATGAATGGTAAACTCAACATTGTTATTTGATTGGTAAGACTTACTTTATTATTTGTAAAAGTAATAAAGTCATCATTTTGTATGTATACATATATATTATTGATTACACTAACTTATTTCTAAACAAAAACTAAAAATTGGCATCTTTGTTATTATTTTTCTTGGCCAATCATTGGATTAAAAAATATGGAGACGCTCACAAAAGAAGCATAGAGATAGGATTATAAATAAATAAACAAACAAATACATATAAATTAAAATATGTATAGAATATCTTTATATTGTTTTAATTAAAAAATTATTCACTTATAATTACTTAAAAAAATTAAAATATCTGAAATATAATATTTAAAAATCAATACCTACTATTATTTCACTTATATATATATATTTACATACTTTTTATTTTCCTCATACATATTTATTTAGCTTTTTTTATTTTTTTTCAAACCTACTTCTATTTATTATTATTTTTTAATTCTCCCCATGTCTTTCTCCATTTACTCTATTGTTTTCATATTTATCTTCTCCACTCCCTTTTCTTTCTGTAAAAAGTTAATGTTATTGTTTTGCTATCCAAGTACGCTATATTTTTCAAACCTACTTCTATTTTACATTTTGTTATCGTTGAACAAAAAAAAACAATTTAGGATTTACTCAATGGCCAAACTCTGGGAATGTTGGATTTTTCAAACCCCTATAATCCATCTCATATATAAACTGCTCAACTTATGTGTTAAGTCTTGAGTAATTGAACAAAATAAATATTCACAGTTACCACAAATATGAACTCAAAATGTTTCTACTGCTTTTCGGACATGTGCGTGATTAACCCACCAATGAATTTCTCATTCTCTTACTACCATTGAAAATTCACCTAGAAAAAATTGGTTCATTTTTGTTTATATATTATTTTTCTTTACATATGCTGCTATGAGAAACTTCCAACAGATGGGCAATTTACTGGTGGGTAGACCTGTTCATGGGTCAGGCCGGGTCAAATTTGGACTTAAGCCAATGGGCTTCATATATATGGGTTTGGGCTTGAGCTCAAGCCTATATGTTTTACTACCCATTATAATGGGCTAGGTATTTACCCAAGCCCATGGGCTAAGCTCGGGCTTAGCCCATTAGTATACATAATTATAAAATATATATATATATATTACTTTAAATTTTATTTTTGTTCGCTTAGAACCAATGTTTTAAGAATCAGATCGATCTCAACGATAATCGATCAAGTGTTCGGTTCCGTTCGATGCAAAAATCTTATCTATGGTCGGTCCGTTCAAAATCAATATTATTAATTAACACACTAATTTTTCATATTTAAAAATTTATCAGTTAATCAATCTGATTAAACATTTATTGTGCCCTAAACACACATGGCTTAGGGATAAAAGTTCAATGGTACCGTACCACTGAACTTCAGTGCATCCCTCCAATTATGTAGTGCCATTTGTTAATATTAATAAAAACTCACATTAATTAGGGCCCACCTTGAATGGTTTAGGGACCAACTGATTGGAGGGATGCACTGAAGTTCAATACTACCGTACCACTAAACATCTACTCGTGTCTTAGATAACTTATATTATAATATATTAATTTATGTATAAAGAAACTTAATTGTAATAAATTTGGATAGTTAAACATTAAAGTTCTTGAAAAATGAGATTTATGGAAGCTCAAAATATTCTTACAAGGTTATTTTGGGAACAAGAAGATTCATGCACATTTCTGGTGGGTGACAGTGGTTGTACGCTATAATGGTTGGTCGACAGTTTGTGGTGGGTGTGGGCGATGGTGGATGGTGAGTGGTAGTGGATGATGGTGCGTGGTGGGTTGTGAGTGGTGGTGGTGGTGGGTGGTGAGTGGTGGTGCTTGGCGGTGTTGCATGGTGGATGGTTCGTGGTGGTGGTTGGTAGGTGGTGGTGGTGGGCATTGTTGGTGGTGGTAGGCATTATATTGTTGGTGGTGGTGCGTGGTGGCGGCGGGTGGTGCATGGTGTTGTTGGTGGGTGGCGGTGGCGGTGGGTAGTGGTGGTAGCTAGGTAATGAATGGTGGTAAGTGATGGGTAGGGCTCAGGTACTACTCAAGTTTTGGCCTAAGTATTTTTAATAAAATGGGTATATGATGGTAAGGCCCAAGTACTACCCATAGTCCCATACCCAATTCTTAATGTTGGATAGTTGACCTATGGGCTTAAGCTTGGGTAGTCTCATGGGCTACCCAGCCCATGAGCATATCTGTTGGTGGGTTAATATAAATTATTCTATTAATTTGGTTTAATTTTTAGAGTTGTGTAATATCCGAAGTGTCTAACATGAAAGTTGTTTTTTAATACTTGGAAGTTGGAACATCTTTAGAAGCTGAGCTACTTTTTGATGTGTTTGCTTGCTTCTTACTCGTGCTTGAGTAAATATTTTCTACCTCATTCGCTCTTCGCTCTTCGCTCAAGCTGCAGGGAAAAATACAACCTGAAAATCCATACATAAACTTCTAGAAGGATACAATTAATCTATTATAGCATTTGAATTTCTATAGTAAAGCTATTATCGTTGACCAAAACAATAACATTAAATCATTCTATATTACCATTCTAAAATAGTCGCTTAGAAATTTATTTGGAGTATGAAATATTAAAGTCAGAAAAGGTTGTGTTTAATATGTAGTTTAAATGCTAAGTTTGAGTGTCTCACAGCAAACAACTTCTTTTGTTGTCATCAAATAGATCATGCTTTCCAGGAGTGTAACTTCATCATCATTGCATAACAGTATGTGAAAGAGTCTATATATGCTGCCTAGCAAGAAACCTTTCAAATTCTATAAAGCAATTATCTCTTAGAAAAGTATTTATTCCCCAAACAATATCATCTTAGAGTATTTTCCATAACTCTCTTGTGAAATTGTTCACATACACATATATTCACTTCCAGTCCATGATCTAAATTGCACAGATTCCTGCTTAATCTTTTGTTGCAAATGAACCTAGAAAAATTAAACAATCAGTAACTCTATAGGGAAAAAAATCAGTTTTCTATTTTTTAACTAAAAAGATCAGGTTGATCATTACACCTTCTGCGCCTTGATTCTCTATATCTCATCCTGGACTCGCTTAGCAATCTCATCACTTTTCTGTTTTTGTCTCAATATTAAGATAACAATATATCTTTGTGGATAAGTGTATATCTGTATATATTAGCTTATATTTTTATTTATTTGTAAATTAGTTAGGATAAGTTTAATTTTGATTTTCCTAACAGATTTTCTGCGTCAACGTAGGCTTTGGGGTTGCTTATTCTTGTATTTAAGATTGCACCATTGAATGAGAGACACACGGATTTTTCCTCTCTTCATTTACCAACTCTGAAATTTTATTATGGTACCAGAGCCTTGACAAAGAAAAGCCATGGCTGAAGAAAGAGAATCTGCTAACGCAACTCTTCCGCAACGGAAGATGATTTCACCGTACGACATCACCTCGCTTGATAATCCCGGACTATCGATTACTCAAGTACAATTTAAGGGCAATAACTACGCTGAATGGGCACGCGATGTGAAGACAGTTTGAGGGCTTGAAAGAAGTTTGGTTTCATCGATGGAACCATCCCTCGACCAAACTAGAAATCGGCAGACTTCGACAACTGGTGCACGATCAATTTACTTTTGGTTTCGTGGATTAGAAACACTATAGAACCTGGGTTGCGTTCTACCATATCTCACCGAGAAGTAGCATGTGATTTGTGGAATGATATCAAGGATCGTTTTTTGGTCACGAATGGTCCTAGAATACAGCAGCTGTGATCGAATCTTGCAGATTGCAAGCAACGCGGAATGAGCATCGTTGATTACTATGGAAGCAACTATAGGATGAGTTGTCTGACTATGATACCATTCCGACATGTGAGTGCGGCAAGTGTAGCTGTGATCTCACGACGACGCTTGCGAAGAAACGAGAAGATGAAAGAGTTCACACGTTTCTCTTGGGCTTGGGTGAAAATTTATACAGTACAGTACGGTCATCCATCCTAGCTCAAGAGTCGTTGCCTAGTGTACACAAAGTATACTCCATTTTGGTGCAAGAAGAACGTGTTAAAAACATCACTCGAACGAAGGAGGATCGAGTTGAAGTCATGGCCCTAGCTGCGCAAGTGCACTCTGACGCTCGTGATAAGTCTATCGTGTGCTCTCATTGCAAGAAAACAGGTCATGTGATAGAAAACTGTTTTGCTTTGGTTGGCTATCCTGAATGGTGGGGCGATAGAGCTCGAGGCGATGGGAGAGCCGCACGAGGAAGAGGATAGCCAAATAACAGGGGTGGAGGCCGAGGTGGATGTGGGACCGTTTGTGCTAACGCCGCTAGTGTTCACCGACGCAATCCATGACCACGAACGAAGGAGAAGGTGCACCACCTCTACCCGGTTTAACTGCGGCACAGTGGAAAACACTGCTACATTTTTTGGATGGACCGAAGGAAAACCCTAAAACTATGATTGGTAAGTCCATAACTTGGATTATTGATACAGGAGCTTCAAACCATATGACGGGAGAGATTGGAGCCTTACACAGTCTTGAAGGAATCAACTCATGCCAAGTTGGATTGCCCAATGGAACCAACGTTGTTGCCACTAAGAAAGGGATGGTTAACCTCAATCAAACATTGTGTTTAAAAGATGTGCTTTATGTACCTGTTTTAACTTGTAATTTGATTTCAGTTACACAACTGACTGAGTAATATAATTACATTGTTCAATTTACTAATAATTTGTGTGTCATCCAGGACCGCACTTCGAGGATGCTGATTGGTGCGGGTGAACGACATGATGGACTCTATTACTTTCGCAACTTGCCACAGATCCGTGCTTTGAAGATTGAAGCCGCTACATCTCCTGAGTTATGGCATAAAAGACTTGGGCACCCTTCTTTAAAAATTACTAAGTTGGTTTCTGTAGTAAGTTCTGTGAATAGTGATAAATTAAATAAAGACTGTGAGGTCTGTCATAAGGCCAAACAGAGTAGAGATAAATTTCCTGTTAGCAAGGATAAAGCTTTTGGTATTTTTCATTTAGTTCATTGTGATTTGTGGGGACCTTATAGAACAACTTCATCTTGTGGAGCGTCATATTTTTTACTATTGTTGATGATTTTTCTCGAGCAGTTTGGATATATTTACTTGTTGACAAGTCTGAAACTTCTCATGCAACTAAATTGTTTCTCTCTATGGTAGAACGGCAATTTGATAAACACGTTAAAATTGTGCAAAGTGATAATGGGACTAAATTTGTGTGTATGAAACAATTTTCCCTTGATAATGGAATTATTTTTCAAACCTCTTGTGTAGGAACACCTCAACAGAATGGACGAGTTGACTGAAAACATCAACACATACTCAACGTAGCTAGAGCGTTGTGCTTTCAAGCTTCGTTGCCCATTGAATTTTGGGGGGAGTGTGTGTTGACAGCTGGGTATTTAATTAATAGAACTCCATCCTCAATTTTAGGAGGAAAAACACCTTTTAACTTATTGTATGGACGAGAACCCTCGTATGATCATATTCGTATTTTTGGATGTCTTTGTTATGCTCACATGAAAACAGGTGATAAGTTTGAAAGCCAAAGTTGAAAGTGTGTTTTTGTTGGGTATCCATATGGGAAGAAAGGTTGGCAACTCTTTGACCTTGAGAAACAGAATTTCTTTGTGTCTCGCGATGTGGTATTTTCTAAAGATATATATCCATTCGCTCACAATTCTTCCCAAGAGAACCCAAACAGTGATACACGTGAACTTATTGAACCCCTATTTGATGAGCAGGATATACTAGAAAAAAAGGGGGGGTGTTGTTCCTCAAAACACTAAAAACGCAACTCATTGTGCCTCATAATCCTAACAACACTAATGATGTTTTGGACTCCATTGAAGAACAATTGGGACGTGGACAACGACAGAAAGAAGCCTCGGTTAGACTTCGGGACTATGTAACTCATACTATTCAAGTAAAGAGTCCATCTCCATCATCCGCACCACAGCTTGCCTCAGGTAGTCTCTATCCCATTACTAACTATGTAAGCTGTAAAAACTTCTCTGTGCACCACAGGATCTTTCTTGCAGGCTTGAATACCGAGACAGAACCTATTTCTTATTCTCAAGCCGCAACAAATGCACGATGGCGAACATCTATGAGAAACGAGATTGACGCTCTCGAATCCAATCACACTTGGGATCTAGCTGATCTACCCACTGGGAAAAAGGCTCTTGGGTGCAAATGGGTCTATAAAATAAAATATAACGCAGACGGTTTTGTTGAACGCTTCAAAGCAAGGCTGGTTATTCTTGGCAATCATAAAGTCGAAAGGATCGATTAACCTGATACATTTGCTCCAGTAGCTAAGATGGTGACCGTACGAGTTTTTCTCGCTGTTGCAGCTGCCAAGAAGTGGGAAGTTCATCAAATGGATGTTCACAATGCATTTCTTCATGGAGATCTCCATGAAGAAGTCTACATGAAGTTACCTTCAGGTTTTCATATCACTAATTCCACACAAGTATGCCGATTACGCAAGTCATTATATGGGCTCAAACAAGCTCCTCATTTTTGGTTTGCGAAGTTGTCTAGTGCACTCAAGAGCTATGATTTTCAGCAGTCATATTCTGATTACTCATTATTCACCCTGACTCGTGGTGACACTCAGTTAAACGTCCTTGTTTATATGGATGATCTCATTATTTCAGGCAATCACTCTGAAACTATACAGAAGTTTAAAGCTTATCTCGGTCACTGCTTCCACATGAAAGATCTGGGAGCCTTAAAATATTTTCTAGGTGTGGAAGTAGCTCAGGGACCGTATGGTTTCTTTCTCTGTCAACGAAAGTATGCCCTCGATATAATTTTTGAAGTTGGTCTGTTAGGCGGACAACCAGTATCCACTCCTGTCGATCAAAATCATCGCTTGGCCCTTTCCACCAGTTCTTTACTCAAGGACCCCGAACGATACCGTCGACTAGTCGGTAGATTGATTTATCTATGTTTTACTCGTCCTGATCTCACCTACACCGTCCATGTTCTATCCCAATTCATGAATGAACCACGCGATGACCATTGGCAAGCAGCTCTTCGTGTGGTCCGCTATCTTAAGGCTAATCCAGGACAAGGAATTTTGCTTCATACTCAAAGTGACTTACGACTCCATGGGTGGTGTGACGCTGACTGGGCAGGTTGTCCATTAACTCGATGATCCTTAACTGGTTGGACAATATTCTTAGGTGATTCTCCAGTCTCTTGGAAAACAAAGAAGCAACACATTGTTTCTCGCTCCTCTGCTGAAGCCGAGTATTGAGCCATGGCGATGACTACTTGCGAGCTAAAGTGGTTGAAGGCTGTGCTTCAATCTCTCGGGGTGTGCCATTCATCTCATATGCTTCTTCATTGTGATAGTCAATCTGCTTTACACATATCTCATAATCCAGTATTTCATGAACGTACCAAGCATATTGAAGTTGACTGCCATTTCATACGTGATGAAATTACTTCTCGGAATTTGTCTCCTGCCTTTGTTCCTACACCACAGCAACTTGCTGATATCTTCACTAAGGCACTTGGACAAAGACAATTTGACTTCCTTTCTGGCAAGTTGAGCATTTGTAATCTCCATGCTCCAACTTGAGCATGGAGATTAAGATAACAATATATCTTTGTGGATAAGTGTATATATATCTGTCTATATTAGCATATATTATTATTTATTTATAAATTAGTTAGGATAAGTTTAGTTTTGATTTTCCTAACAGATTTGCTGCGTCAACGTAGGCTTTGGGGTTGCTTATTCTTGTATTTAAGATTGCACCATTGAATGAGAGACACACGGATTTTTCCTCTCTTCACTTACCGACTCTGAAATTTTATTACTCAAGAATTGAGACTGAGCATCTTGGTTCTTTTTCAACTAATGAGTTAAGACCGTCCTGATCGATCGCCCACTGAAATTAAACAGATTCCAAATAATAAATTCACCTATGCCTCCAGAGCATTCGACTTTGAAGATAATCTGTTTTAACTTTTGTGCACCGTCATCAGAGGTGGACGAAATACTTGCAAGATTGCATCTAAGTTCCTCAATCTCTTTCTAGAAATCAAAATACAAAAAAGAACAATTATTAGAAATTAAGAAACACAATGAATGTTTCAAAAAAAAAAAAAAGGAACACAATGGAAAAACAATTTTGAAAGCAACTTAACTTCCCCCCGTTCAATAGAGGTATTAGCATAACTAAACATATAAAGAATGTCCGCACATAATAAATTAATTAAAAAAATGTTCAACCTATACAAGATAAAAAAAACCTTTACCTCCTTTTTGTTCAAGTTTCTCATCCAATTCTTTGAGTTCCTTATCCAACTTTTCCTGAAGAGAAGAGTGTTCAAGTTCCTTTGCATGATCTTCAATGCCATCTGCATACAAGTTTCATAAGTTTGGAATGTTAACTTTTGAAACTTAGGATTTACCAACATACTTTAAAAAACCAAAATTTAAAACAATTCTTGTCTCAACCAAAACAAACTTGTCAAGACATAATAACAGTGTGAAATTCAGCCACAACCATTAACAATTAATCCTAGATCTCTATACTATGAAACTGTAAAATGATGAATGCTTCTACTTAACAAAAAAATATATTCCAATATGCTACCTGATACATCCACAGCTTTGGCATCAGAATCGGATGAGTACTCATTATCACATGTAAATGATGCAGTCCATATTATAGCAAAGAATAAAAAAAAACACAGAATTAATAACATATTATGTTCTTGTTGCTCCTTTATCCAAGAAGAATCAAAGCCCTCTACCATCTCCCACCACTCCTCTCTCTCTCTGCTCAAAGCTTGCGGCGTGATTTTAAACCGTGTGATTTTTTATGTGATATTTGAAGATATATAATATTTGAGTAAATTACATTGCCCTCCCTGAGAGATGTTAAAATTACACTGCCTTCCCCTCTAGTTTGAAAAATTACACTCCACTCCCGTGAGAGATTGAAAGTCAATACACTTTAATCCTAGAGTCCACTTTTCAATAAAATAATAGTAAAAAAAACCTTTACTTTTTCATATTCTAATGCAAACTTATTTAGTGACCAAATTATCCTCCCAACACAAGAAAATGAACGTATGAATTGTGTGATTATATAGTCCATATATGATATTATTTCTCATCTTGTTTTATTGTTAGCTTTTCTTGTTAATATAATATATTTAAATTTATAATAAAATAAATGATAAATTTATTTAAAAATTTTATAAATCGAAATATAAATAATAAATGTTTTTACTGAACATTTTTTCAAAATATAATACATTTAAATTCATAATAAAATTTAATTATAAATTTATTTAAAAAATTCATATATATTTAAATCTATAATGAAATTTTCATTTTTTATATATGTCTAGTACAATTTTTTACTATTATTTCCTCAAATAAATAAATTGTTCTTTCTCAAAAAAATTCGTTACAAAAAATAATTATAATGGACAGATTTTTACTAATTATATTTTGATTTATAAATTTTTTAGATGAATTTTTAATTTAATTTTATTAAAAATTTAAATATATTATATTAATAAGAAAGCTAACAAAAAAGATAAAAAAAAAATCTAAACAACATTGAAACTTCCTATGTTCATTTGTTTTGATTGAGAGGGTAATTTGGTCCCAAAAAAGTGTGCATTAAAATATAAAAAAAAAAGGGATTTTGACATTTATTTTATTGGAAAGTGAACTTCTGGACTAAAGTGTATTGACTTTTAATCTCTCAAGGGAGGAAAGTGTAATTTTACAAACTGAAGGGGAGGGCAGTGTAATTTCAGCATCTCTCAAGGGAGAGCAGTGTGATTTACTCATAATATTTTGAAGAAGGATAATCAAAATTTGTATGTCATAAAGATATATTGTTGTAGCTTCCGTTTTGGGATCATAATTATCAAAAAAAATTGAATGGCCTTAGAAGTCAACTCTTTGAGATACAACTAAGAAATAATTACATTAATGGTAATGAAATAATCGGATATGCACACCGGCTTTCATATATTGTTGCCACGACATACTAATGATACCAACCATTACTTTCCTGTGCGTTCTCAAGGCAATAAATAAGAATTGAAACAGGAGTGTGAATTGTTATTTTTATTTCCTTTCCTTATTTAACATTCAATAAGTCAATGCATACGGATGAGTCAGAGGGTAATAAAGATGTCCATAAAAATGCAATCGAGTCATTTAAATATATAATTCAGTGCAATACCAGCCGAGTCAACTTTACGGGATTCAATGAATGATAATTGTATTAAACATGATTGAAAATATTCAGCATATTATTGAGGTAGAGGCTATTAAATGGATCCGTTTACTATAGGACAATCATTATTGTCATTGAAAAAATTTTGAATTAAAGATCGATTTGATTGACTGATTTATATCAGAAAGGATTTGAAAACTTTTTGTCTAATATTGCTCCATTATGCTGACATGGCATGATTGTATAGAGGGTGATTTATGACACATGTTAAGCTTTGGCCATGTCTTTTGCTTTAGTAATATATATAGAATATAGATGTTAAAAAAAAGATTGAGGGAGAGAGTAAGGTTTTAATTTTGAAGTTGAAAATTTGAAGACGATAAAGACTATCAATACAAAAAAACCTATTTTTAGCGACGGCTAATTAGCGACGGTTACTTAAACCGTCGTTAAATGAAAAAAGGATAATGACTTAACTACAGTCATGTGACGAGGGTTCGAACCGTAGCTAGGCTAAAAAAAATTTTAAATATATAATTAAAAAGAAAACCTATTTTCAGTTTCTAAAAAAAATGAGAACCTATTTTCATTTGGCACATTCAACCGATTACCAAAACCTTCAAACATGGGACATGACTTCTCTGATGTAAGAAAACTAATGGGCAAGGGAACGGCCTCTCTCTTTTTTCTCTTCTGTTTAATGCACATAAATTGTTTGTTAAATTGCCTGTGTGATTATATATGGGTGGAGTCTTGCTTGACTCGCCAAAACTGCATGACTTGTGCTACTCTGTTATTTCAAATATGCAATAATTTAAAAAGGTAGGGGAGGTAGAAGCAAGTTTTAAAAAATTAAAAAAAAGTATAAGCAATAATTTAATATTCTCACCAAAAAGAAAAAGTGTAATGAGTTTAGAAGAGAAGTTTATATTATTCTAATGTTCCAGTTTAAAGTTTTTGTTATTGTTATTTGTGTCTTCTGTTAGCTTTTACTATTTTACATATTGGACAATTTGTGTTTTGACGAACCTTTTGAAAAATCTGCATCTTGACAACTTTTGTGCATGATCCAGTTTAAAGTTTATGTTATTTATGTATTTGTCCTGTTTCTATATAAATTTAGATTCATTGCGGTTCATTTATTTTATTTTTAATTTAAGGAATAGATATATTTCTAGCCCGCGGTTGACTTGCATCTACCTTTGGGAGATTTCACTTGTTGCACATAATCCCTACAGTTTCTTTAATGAGGTAACTTCCATTAGTGCTCTGTTCTTTTGTGCCATCTTGCGCCAATCTCATTCATTCAATAGTAATGTTTCCAGCCCACACTCTTTTGTCTGTCTCTCTTATTCTTTTTCCTTTCACACCTTTTGTCCTACAGGTTCTGGTCATCATTATCAACATGAAGAGAACAACGTGTTGTAATATTATTCTAATGGCTACCCTTCTAGTTATGTGTTGGGTTTCTGCAACAAGCAAGCCTCTGCATCGTGGTGCTGCCAATCAAAAAGGTCACAGTCTGTGACTAAGTATATTTCATAATCATATATATATATTCTTTTTTCACAACAATCACAAATCCCATTTCCCAATCTTCTTTCCTTTAAAATAGTGTATTTTTTACCTTCTTACACAATATTCTAGCTATTTTTTCTCACAGTTGATCAGAAACCCAGAATGCAAGAACACGTTCCAGGGCTTTTCTCTGGCTTCACACAGACACAGCATGTACTTGTGAATGTGTGTTTGTGTGTGTAGTAGTGGAAGAAGCTTGTTTGATAATAATGATGCATAACATTGGTGCATTTGGTATATATGTGTGTTGAAGTTGAAGGGAGGTGAAAGATTAATGAAAAGTTATGAAGAAAGGTTAAGGAGTTTGAGTATGGTTGGATCAAGACCACTAAGGTGAGCACAAATGCAGAAGCTGCATTCCCTGTGATCCCATTCAAATTCCTGCCACCACAGGGCATGTGGGTGTAATGTAGGCCAATTACGAGCCAGATGTTAAATAAATCACCGACTTATTCTCTCTTGAAGGTGCTAGAAAATTCTTGATTTTGTGACAAAATAATTATTCTAGAACATGATGGCAATAAATGTGGCAGTAAATTAACAAATATTAGAATATACTAGAGAAATGTAAAAAATAAAATAGTGTGTGGCGGTGGAGTAAGAACCGACCTCTACCAACTATAAATATATGTAGATCGTGTAGTGTGTGTGTTGAGAAGTAAGAGTGATTGTGAGAGTGTTGAGAAGTGAGTGAGAAACTGTGAGGTGTGTGCGTAGAGAGTGTGAGAAGTAAGTGAGTGAGTGTGTGTGAAGAAGTGAGGAGTGACGTGATGTGTAGCAGAAAGTGGTGAGAGTATAAGTGAGAGTGTGTAAGAGTGAAAATTGTAATTGTGTCTTGTGTGTAATAAAAATTATTTCAGTTAACTCCCACTTTAAATCTTCTCAAATTCTACACCAGAAGGGTGGAAATGCAAGTGTGGGACTTCTTACTTTAATCCATAGCAATTAACTATAATAAGATCCACCTTCCAGTTCTGTCTTTATATATATAGATGCTAATGCTAATGGCTTCCAGCCTTCAGTGTTTTGAGATGATCAGAATGGGTATCCAAGTTTTATATTTTGTATTTTACGCTGTGATTTTGTTAGGAACGTGGCAACTAAAACACTAGGTATATCTAGAGGTTTTGGACCGAAGGGGAAAGAATCTTGGTGGTGGGATGAAAGTGTACAAAATAAGATTAAGGTTAAAAGAGAATGTTATAAAACATGGCAGTCATGTAGAGATAATGTAAGCTGGGAGAACTATAAGGTAGCTAGGAAAGATGTTAAGAGGATAGTGTCAGAGACAAGAAATAGGGCCTACGAAGGGTTCTACCAATCTTTAGGAACCAAGGATGGGGAGAGAAAAATATTCAAACTTGCTAAGAGTAAGGAGAGAAAGACAAGAGACATAGATCAAGTGAAATGTATTAAGGATGAAGAAGGTAATATCTTGGTAAAGGACCAAGATATTCAAGAACGATGGAAGGATTATTTTGAAAAACTTTTTAATGAAGGACAAACGGCTGCTAGTCATACTGATGGGCTAAATACTAACGAAGAGGATCTCAATTATAGTTACTATCGGAGAATACAAGAGCACGAGGTGGCACAAGCATTGAAGAGAATGGATAATAGCAAAGCAGTAGGACCGGATAATATACCCATTGAGGTGTGGAAGAGCCTAGGAAGCAAAAGCGTAAATTGGTTAACAAAGCTTTTTAATGTGATATTGAGATCCAAGAAAATGCCGGATGAATGGAGGAAAAGTACTTTGATCCCAGTGTATAAGAACAAGGGGGATATACAAAATTGTGCAAATTATAGGGGGATCAAACTCATGAGCCATACTATGAAGCTATGGGAGAAGGTTATCGAGCGGAGGTTGAGGGTGGAGACGCGAATTACAGAGAATCAATTTGGGTTCATGCCAGGGAGGTCAACCATAGAGGCAATATATCTATTAAGAAGATTGATGGAGAGATACCAGAGGTCTCATAAGGATCTATATATGGTTTTTATTGATTTGGAAAAGGCCTATGATAGAGTACCGAGAGAAGTATTATAGAAGGCTTTGGAAAAGAAAGGAGTACGAGTGGCCTATATCCGAGCAATCAAAGACATGTACGATGGAGTCACGACTTGTGTGAGAACACAAGGTAGTGTTACGAGGGATTTTCCTATAACCATAGGACTACATCAAGGTTCAGCTTTGAGCCCTTACCTCTTCAATTTGGTATTGGATATGCTCACTGAACATATACAAGAGGCAGTACCAAGGTGTATGCTTTTTGCTAATGATATAGTCTTGGTTGGAGATTCCACAGAACAAGTAAATGAAAAATTAGAGAAATGGAGACAAGCTTTGGAGACATATGGATTTCGCATAAGTCGAAGCAAAACGGAGTATATGAAATGTAAATTTAGTGGTAGGGACGTTGATTCTAGGAGTGAGGTGAAACTTGGAGATCACCCCATGCGGAAAGTCACAAGTTTTAAGTATTTGGGAACGATAATACAAAATAATGGAGAAATAGAGGAAGATGTAAACCATAGGATCCAAGCTGGATGGATGAAATGGAGGAAGGCATCAGGTGTTATTTGTCATAAGAAAGTACCGCTTAAGTTTAAGGGGAAATTTTATCGCACCGCGATAAGACCAGCTTTACTATATGGTACTGAATGCTGGGCGATAAAAAGCCAGCATGAGCACAAATTCAACGTGGCAGAAATGAGAATGTTGCGCTGGATGAGTGGTCACACTAGAATGGATAGGATTAGGAATGATTATATTAGAGAGAAAGTGGGGGTAGCACCTATTGTCGAAAAATTAGTCGAAACACGCCTTAGGTGGTTTGGTCATGTACAAAGGCGGCTGGAAGAGGCTTCGGTACGTAGAGTTGACCAAATGGAAGATAACCTAATAACTAGAGGTAGGGGAAGACCAAAGAAAACAATAGGACAAACGATTAAGAGGGATCTAGCTATAAATAACTTAACTATAGAAATGTGCAAAGACAGAACATGTTGGCGCCGCTTGATCCATATAGCCCACCCTACCTAGTGGGATAAGGCTTGGATTATTGTTGTTGTATATATAAAATACTAGTTATATTATTTATATAGTTTTATTTTATGACAAGTTTATTATAATTTTCAACTTGGGCCTATTTTGATATTAGTGTTTGGAATTTCTTTTTCGTTTTAAATTTCTTAAATTTCTTTTGGACACAGTGAACAATTCCAAGCTCAATTCAGCATATGAAGTTCTTGAAAAGGCCACTAATTACTTTTGTGTCTCCAATAAGCTAGGACAAGGAGGATCAGGTTCGGTTTATAAAGTAATTAAGTTTTTGTCTCACCTATTATGTATGATCTATTTGTGGCATCTCGGATGGATTATAGCTAACACATATATTTTTCTTGTTTTCTTGTTCATATATAGAGTTATGCCTGATGGAAAAATTGTAGCCATAAAAAGGCTTGGCTTTCACACAACACAATGGGCAGATCATTTCTTCAATGAAGTTAATTTGTAAGTGGCATTCATCACAAAAACTGTTCTATCACAAAAATACACTACACAAATAAAATATAATTTTAATTTTGCTGTGACTGATGAATGATGATCATGTTTAGGGTTCATTACTGTGGAAGAGCTAGCAATCATTGTGCAGTCATTAGATGGGAATCCCTCAAAAGAAGAAATTCAAAAAATGATTACTGAGGTGGATATGGTTTCAAAAGTATGTGACCTCCAATGAAAACAAGGCAGGTTACTCTTCCTACCTTTTGTTCTAATATGGTTTCATAATCTGTTGGGTTAACAGTTGAGAATATCATAGTGTGGTATCTTAAATATATTATGAAAAAAAAAATTACTATATATTATCTACTACAATAGTTTAATGAGAATATTGAATGAATATATATATATATATATATATATATATATATATATATATATGCAACACATGGAAGGATTAAAGTACCAAATTAAAAATTATGAACCTTCCAGGGAAGCAACCCATAATGAGAATATATATTGAATGAACATATATGCAACACATGGAAGGATTAAAGTACTAAAAAATAATTTACTTACAAATCGCACAATTAAATAATTAATTTAATCAATAGCAAGTTACATCACTGTTACATCCTATGATTAATTTAATAATAGATAATTAGTGGAAATTGGGTGCAAGGTTTCTCAAAAATTGTGATTAAAGATAGAAATGAGGTGTGTGTGCGTGAGATTCCCTTTGTGTTTTTGGCTTACATATGTTATAAGTCTAACAAGGTTGAATTTGTTTTTGGTTTTGCAGAAATCACATACAAACAATTTTCTTACTCTTGCCTTTTATTGAGAAACAAGAACCAAGAAAATAACTCAGCTCCCATCTCTAACTTAACTCAACTTTAGAAGTTATTAGCTTGGAATACGACATTCAATTTTACAGGAAAATTGAATGTTTTGACTGCTTGTATCCAACTCATCAAAGGTATGACTAAGAGTTCTCTTTTAGAAATTTTAGTTTTATTTATACTAACTCTTTGATGCTCTTCAAGTTTTAGAGTATTTACTAATAGGTTGTACCCTCTCCTTCCAAGAATTTAAATAAGTTATTTATAAGTGTAGAAATTTCAAACTGAAACTCACCTATATTAATGCAGTATTATGTCAGTCAAGACATATCAGATAAGATCACTGTAAAATATGATAATGAAGAGTACTACGATATATCCCCATTTCAAACCACTGGAAAATCTTTCACCTGCATTCTCATTAATTAGGACCAAGAGCAACAAAATATGATTAATACAACTATATTAGAATACAAAGACATGGTGAATTGTCTTTATCTAATAAGTTATTTATCTGTTTCGCTTTGGACCACAATCCAATGAATTGTCTTAAAATACATGGTGAGGCTTAGCTACTTCAATTGTTCTTCTTGAATCTGATATATATACAAGTCTTGTGCTATTTGGGTTGATTAGGTTTTTGAGAATGGTGCTTAGTACTTACAGAATAAAGATGTAACTTTTTTCATGATTTGACAGTTCTTTTGCCTAATGATATATTTCATTTTGTAAATTTAATAGATTTTGACTTACTAATTTTTATAAATTGTGAATGTAGTTATTTCTCAGTGTTGCTTCTTGAGAAAGTGTCACGACCCCCTATCGGACGTCCGTGACCGGCACGGGAGGTAGGATTTCTCCTGTCCCGTAAGCCTCTAATTCCTGATTGACATTTGTAATACCCAGAAATTTTCCAATCAACGTTAAGGTCTTAATTTAATTTTTATTTTTATTTTGGAAGGAAAAAGAGAAAATTTTAAATAAATGAAATTTTATTTGGACCAAAATTAGGACTTAACGGAAAATATTGGGTGTAAGTCTATTAACCCCAAAGTCAATTTTAACAATAAATAATATATATTAAATATATATATGTATATATTACATACAAAAATAAATAAATAAAATAATATATAATATATAAAATGTAAAATGGGGGTCAAAATCGTGACCCCCATTCCACAAGATAGCAACACGCACACACCCCTTGTAATAAAAAAAAAATAAATATGTATTAAAATAATGGTGGGGGCCAAATCGTGACCCCCACCCAATTCTAACACACACACAATTAAAAAAAAATAATATATGTAAGTGGCTGGAAAGGGGGGTCACACACGTGACCCCCATAAAATTTAATTGGTCCCAATAGCTTCATCCAGAGAAGAGCCCGAGACGTCTTGAAGCAAGCAGAGAGTGAGGACCAAAACGCGTAAGCTTCAAGCGGGAGGAAGGAGAAGACGCGCGTGAGTGCGGGAGAGCTAGCCGGAGCTGCCGACGGCGACTCTGACGCCGAAGGAAGGTGGACCGACGCCGGTCTTCACGAAGGAGAGAGAGAGAGCTCGGCTAGAGAGAGAAAACTAAGGGGGAGAGTGTTTTCGCCGGAATCTTCGCCGGAATCCGCCGTTTCGAAGCCGGGGAAGGTGAGCGGGAGTTCTTTCTACCCCGTTCTATCATCCTAACCGATTGAATCGAGGTAAAAAGTCCCGAATCTCTCAAACCCCAAATTTACCTATTTTAGGGATTTTTGGAAAATTCCTAATTGGTATGAATAAATTGTTTTGGGTTTTAAATCGATGTTATTGGATTGTTTAGAAGTAGTTGGAAGTTTATATGTGGATAAATTGGTGATGGAAGTGGTCAAGTTGGAAAACCATAGATCAATGAACATTAAATGGAGAATTAAATTGTTGGATGGAATGAAATAGGATGGATTGGTGTGTTGAATTGGTATTTTAAGATGGTAGAAATTGTTGGAATAGACAATGGATCGAAGACCGAATAGTTACGTCTTAACCGGAAACTAAATTGTTAATTAAAGAGACCAATTTTAGTTCAAATAAGGAATTGGAGCTAAGTGGTGGATTAGGAATTTCGGTTAGACCGTAACAGACGCCTGGAATCAATTTAAATAGTTAGATGTTTTATTTGGAAAAATTCCAATTTTTGAGCATATTAACCCACATGTGTTCATAGGTGACAATGAGTTGTAAATGGAGTTGGAAAATTGGTAACCATTGACAATTGGAAACTATGATTGTCATAAACCATCAATTGGATATGGAATTGATGAAAAATCACATACGAACACTTGTAGGTAAATGGATAAATTGGGAGTTTGAACTTGAGGGGGATTACAAAGGAATAATACGAACTTGGATAAAAATTAGAAGAGTGGTAAATAAACTAAACTCTAAAGTTAAGTAACTAGCATAAAGGATTAGTTAAAGAAGAGCTGGACATTAATTTGGTGTGTTGAAAGTAAGGACTAATCTCAAAGGTATTGAGGCTTAGTAATTAAATAGGAAGCTCCAATGAATGTTTAAAGAAAGGGATAAAAGAAATGAGATCAAGTGTGAGACACTTGAAAATGGTATAAAAGAGAGGAAGGGAAATTGAGACCAAGAACTTGGTTCTTGGCAAAGTTTAATGCATGTATAAAGCATTAGCATAGCATATGCATACAAGTTGCATAGAATATGATGTTAATGGCGTGCTTATAATTGATAGGTAACCACGAGTCGTCTGGAGCGGGAGTGACCCCAGGACCAGAACCGGGAAGCCGTCCAGGTGAGGGGTTTCCCATCCTTGTCCCCAGGGTTGGATGAGGATGTGAAAACGTGGTTTGTTTGCTTGCTTGTTTGTAAGAGTTGTTAGAAAAATTGCATGCTATTGTTGATCCTAAATGGATTTATATGAATATGCTTGTGTATGTGGAAATTATTAAAGATGAGATAGTACTGAAGGGTGTCCCTGTAATGAAATGGGATACGCCGAACAGTACAAGTAAAGGGGTAGGATATTGATTTGATTCGAGTCTCGGTTGTCCTAGTAATTAGAAACACACTAAAGTAATGAAACTATCTTATTTATAAACGTCGACGTGCTTGGTGGTAAATGAACTTAGGATTACCTTAGAGCTAGGTATTGTCTAATTGAAGGTTGGGTATTAAGTAAAGAATTGAAGATTTCATAATGAACTAGTAAGTCTTAGGAATGAGTATTCTATCATAAGAGAACAAGTTAGGATAGCTTGGGTAGATAGAGTCAGAATTCCGAGGGAAGCCTTGGAAAGTGAGTACAGATAAAAATGGTTGCCCGTTGTGGCTATTGCCCTAGCCTGGCACTAGGGTGGTGCATTACATGATACATTTGCCCGTTGTGGCTATTGCCCTAGCCTAGCACTAGGGTGGTGCATTACATGATACATTTGCCGTTGTGGCTATTGCCCTAGCCTGGCACTAGGGTGGTGCATATTATTTAAAAGAATTGCTCGTTGAGGCTATTGCTCTAGCATGGCACTAGAGTCGATTGTGTGATTTATAATCTTTTTTTTAAACTGATATATGCTATTGGTTGCTTATAAGGAGCATGATAGAGGAGTATGATTTTAGGTTTATCTATGACGTATGTTATATAAATGTTGCCTGGTCATTATATAACACATGATAAATCAGAAATTTCATGCGCATGTGGATGTGAGTGGTTCCCTTCCCCAGCTGTAGTGGTACCCGCCGCTACGCCGATGATGGGAAGCTTCTCACTGAGTCTGTTGGACTCACACCCTCTGTTTAAATGTTACAGATACAGGAATTGGACAGGCTTCGACGTCCGGACAGTGACACGGACATCTAACCACTTGCAACGCTTTTGTTCGCGTGGGTGGTCCTATTTTGGTTATTTAGCTTTTATCATTTTGAGTTGTATATATTCTAAAGTTGTAATGGTGATGTAAATATTTACAGCTTTTGAATTATACTATATCTAGACTTGTCGGCTTCACATGTACTTATTGATAGGATTCTGGGTTTTGGGAAATTTAGGCATGTTTATATATATATATACCAATGCATGTGAAGAGGATAGATTGTACGTATTGAAACGTACAACCAATATGATATGAATTATATTTACGTGTGAAGTGGTATATGGATGATTGAGAATATAAATCCCTGCATGTGAATAGGATAGATTACACGCATTGAGGCGTGTGATCAATATGTATACATAACTGTGAGTGTGTATGTATATATATGTGATTGAACAGGTTATATATATATATTGCGTGTGAATAGGATAGATCATTCCCGTGTGGTTTGGTCACTATGTACATATATATATTTATGTGTGATTGACTATGTGTTTGGATGTATATATATATATTTGAAATGGGCTGAAGCGGCAATGAGAGCCGTGGATTGCAGGGTTACCTGGGCCACCAATGATGGTGAGGCCACTATTTATTATGTGAATATTGAATGATTAATGGTATAGCAGGGTAGATATCGTATGATTATAGGGTAAGGCTTACGGGTTTAGATGCTAAACTTTATTCCCGTGCCGGTCACGTATTCCTAAAATTGGGGTCGTGACAACATTCTTATATGTGCATAACTACCCATTTCTATTACAAACAATATATAGTATATATGGTCATCCCTATCCGGTGACCTAAGTAGCAAGCAATCCACGGCTCGCTCAACGCCACTTCAGTCTATACATATACACATAATCAATCACACGTACATATAGTATACATATTGATCACGCGCTTAAGGGCGGGTGATCTATCCTATTCACATGCAGAATCCCTGTGTACAGTCAAGCATATATATTCAATCACACACCTGCATAGAATATACATATTGATCACACGCCTCAATGCGTGTGACCTATCCTATTCACATGCGGAAGCTGTATTTTCACACAATCAAGTATTCAGTCACACATATATATAAATTTACGTACTGACCACACGCTCAGTGCGTGTGATCTATCCTATTCACACGCGGAAGTCACATCCATATATATATATACACACATGATATTCAGCATATCATAACCTATGTTCCCATCAACAAGACCAATCTTTAATCTGTATGAAGCCGACAATTCTAGAGTGTGACATATACATATATGCATATAGCAGCTGTACAAAACAATGCTATACCAAAAGAATCATATACATGTACATCCTGTCAAAAATACATATAACAGTACTACCCACGCGGACAATGTATGCGGTCTCTAAGTCTGTCCGCCTCCCTGAGATGAAGTGGAAGCGCTCCCGATGCCTAGACCACCTGTGTCTGTAACATTTAACATTGGGGTGAGTCAAACGGACTCAGTGAGAGGCTTTCTCATCCCTGGTGTAGTAGCGGGTACCACTACAACTGGGGAAGATGAGCCAATCACAAACACATGCGCATATAACGGATTAAATTTCCATATATTAAGTGGTCAGGCAATTAGCTGACATCATATTCACAATAAATAATTTAAAACATGGATTTACATACATTTGAGTTCACAAATACATCATATCATGATTTAACATATATTTCCATGTGGCCCTCTATATTCAAATAATCATAATCATAAACTGGCCCGAAGGCAATATCTCTGTTAGGAGAGAATCTGGCCCGAAGGCAATATCTCACGTGAGCAATATGGGAACCTAGTTGATCATTCTAAGAAGTCCCAAGACTATACTTGGAATAATAGTCTGACCCCAAGACTTCACTTGGAGCAATAGCCGGCGACTCATCTGACCTCGGTTTACCCAAGGCAATAGCCACAATGTGGTGAACTCATATACTCCGTATTTCTGTGGTTTGTCTCAAGACAAGAGACTCAATCTACCCGGACCACCCGTGATAGACTCGGTTCTCGCGTTGTACCATAAATGACCCTTATGGACCACTACTTGTTCATTTTACTCTTTCTTAGGCAAATCTAGACTTCCAAATGGTTTCTAATTCGGACTCTTGGTTCAGAACAAAGTCACCTAGGTTTATTCTCTTTAAGGATTTACATACAAATCCACACCCTCCAGATAATAATTTACTCGATCCTACCCCCGATATCATATAGGTCCCGTGGACCTTCTTTTCATATAAGGCTCCTTGAGCCACCATTACTTTTACAATTCACAAACACACATATAGCACGTTTTCACATATACTGTAATTTAGGAACAACAATAGCATGTTATCTAACATGTAATTCCTACAAATAGGCAAGAAGGCAAAACATATATCCATATCCGCAGTCAACCCTATAGGGCAAGGATAGGAAAGCCCCTCACCTGGTTGGCCCCTCTGATCGGCTCTCGGTGCGCCCGAAAGTCTACTCACAGTATGGTGCCCTATACACATATACTTGAGAGATTCAGAGACTTGAAAATTCAACCACTATCGTGTACATGTAACGCTAATGCTCATGTTCTTTCTAATTAATTCCATAGACTAGTTGTTGGCTTGGAATGCCCTCAACTAGTTTTCGGAACACCTAGCATGCTTCTAATTCGTGTCCAACCCTCTCTTAATCACGCTATTCGGAAACGTTGAATTTGGGAATGCAAGGTTACCCAATTTCACCTCTATGTGTCCATGTGAAGTTCCCATTACCCAAGTCTTGAATTTATGGCTCAAGAGTCATAAATTCTACTTATCCAATATTTCCATTTATCAAAATAACCTTGAACACTTCACCTACACATGAATACACATACCCGAATACGCGTAAAATTAGAAAATTGTCTCTTTTTCCCCGAACGGGGTTCCAGGTGAGACGGGAATTATTCGGGTTTTAATCCCTCGTACATTCCAATAATTTTTTAATAATTATATAATTATTATTCAACCTTTCAATGCACCCCAAGTCATTCCACAACACCCTTAAACCTTAACAACCACATTTCCCTACACTTTTTCCAACCCGGATAAATTCCATCAATTTGGTTCTGGTTCCTAAGCTTTCAACTCACTTCCTAGCATGCAAATACTTCAATTTAGGACCCAGAACACTCAGATTGAATCAATTGGGGTCTTTACAAAAATCCCTAAATTGATAAAATTGGGGTTTGAGAGTTTCGGGACTTCTCACCTCGATTCAACCGGTTAGAAGGATGATATGGAGTAGAGGAGGCTCCCAGCTACCTTCCCCGGTGAAGAGACGGCGTTTTTCGGCGAGAAAGCCCTCCCCCTTTTCTTTCTCTCTCTAACCCGAGCTCTCTCTCTCCTCCAGCCACCAGACGGCGTTTTCCGACTCCGGTGGACGGCGACTCCGGCCACCACGCGTGCGTTTCCCGTCCGTGAGCTCCTCCCCTTCTCTCTCACGTTTTTCCGTTCAGCTCTCTCCCTCTGCGTGCGTTTTCTCTTTCTCAACGTTACCTTCTCCTCTCTTTTCCTTATCTGCTTCTTTCTTTCTTTATATTAATATATATATGTATATAATAAATTAATATATATATATATATATATATTACAAAAGAATATATATATTACAAAAGAAGGAAAAGTCTGATTTCCTTTTCTACTCCTTTATTATTTTCCTTTATTACACACACACACACACATATATATATATATATACATACCACTAAAAATAAAATCTGGTTTAACAATAATAAGAAAAAGAAGTATATAAAAAAAAATTTAGGATTTAACAAATTTTTGTTAAAAAAAAAAAGTTAGTAAGATAGTGGGTATTTTTATCTCATTTTTTTCCACTTTTATTTTAATAATATAATTTAATAATTGATGCCAATTAAAATACCCTCGGGTATTACAGGAAGTGTATTGCTTAGCATTCTATTGTTAATGTACAAGCTCACGTTTAGATTGAGCTTTGACTTTGAAGTAACTTAAATGCATTTTGTAATTTTCTCAATTAAATATTTTGGGTGTTACAAGTTGCATATAATAGTACAAAGTATATTGTAAATTTAAAAAATTTTAAACTATTTATTATGTAGTTAGTTATATATTTTCACATTCTTACAGCAATATGATATGGAAAGCGCAAAGGTATCACCTTCAACATGTCGAAGATCATCAGAAGGAAGTCATGCTCTTTGAAGCTGAATATTTGTTTTATTTTGGTATTGAACTTATATAACTATTATTATATTGTAAAAATTTTTAGTACCAACACTTGTTGAGTGTAGATCTGGTGATTATGGATGTATTTTGAATGTAAACTTTAAGTGCATCTTGAATATAGATGAAACAATTTTGGTTAAATAAGTCTTTATTTTTTCGGTAAATGAAAGGCATCAATAAATTTTTTTTTGATGAAAAAAGTATCAATAAATTCAAATGAAAAATAATAAAAAAAGTGATCTAGCGACGATTTAAATCGTTGCCAAATTTCGGACAGTAAACCGCAGTGAAAGTAACGACGGTTTCAACCGTCGTTAAATAAAAAAGAGAAAAGGGTCTATTTAAAAGACTTTAGCGACGATTTTAACCGTCGCAAGGTTTTAGCGACGGTCAGTGCCAACGGTTCTGTCAAGCGTCGCTAGAATTATTCTCGACACTAACTTTAACGACGGTTAAAACCGTCGCTAAATTCAGAAATAATCGTCACTAAAAATATTATTTTTTGTAGTGATGGATATATTAAGTGCGTTTAACATGATTTAAGGCGTTTAAAACTAATTGAAACAGTTAACTTATTAATATTAAATTATTAATGAAAGAATAATATTTCATATTTTAAAATGTTTAGGTAAAGATTTTTGAATCAGATTGCAATTATGTCATTTTTTTGTAGGGATTGCAATTATGACATTTAAAATTATTTGCATTTAAGGATCATTATACAATATTAATTGAATTAATTAATGGATTATTTCTGCATATTTTTAGTGATTTAATTAGTAATTCGAGAATATTTATTAACTAATAAATGGTTGTCAAGATTTAATTAATTTTATGTATTTTAAAAAAATTAAAATAATAATATAGTTATTGGTGTAAAAAAAAATATTTTTATTTAAAAATACAAGATAATATATGATAAAAAATGTGAAAAAATTAAACATAATTGATAGTTATTAAAAAAAATAGCGAATTATGAAAAAGAATAATCCCTAAAATATGGTGCATGATCAAAATCTTTTTTTAAAAGTCGAAATTCTGATGATTTGAAAGAATATTTTTTTTAAGATAATTATAATAGACAATAAATTTAAGATAAATAACATTTTTTTCAAATTATAATATAATTATATTAAACAATAAATTTTAGATAAATAATGTTTTTTTTTTCAAATTCTTTACACAATGAAAATAAAAGCAAGAATAATGGGATTGATGTTGCTTTAAAATTTTGATCTCAATAAATACCACTACACGCAGGAATGAGGTGGATAACAATCAATTGTAATCCTATGTAATAAAAATTGGCAATAGATCATTCGAGGGTGTTTTAGAACATTTGGAGAATGCAAGAGTAATTATAGGTGGAGGATGAGCATAATATGTTGTAAGGACACGTGTTAGAAGAATAAACTATGTATATATATATTTGATATTTGATTAGGATTGATATGGAGTAATTAATTGTGATTTCTAATTTGGTAACAATCAGTAAAAGAATTTGATTAGAATTAATTGGATTCAAAAAGATGATGAAAATTGGAGTTAGTTTGGTGGCTTTAAAATGCATTGATTGTAGTTTTTGGAGTTGATGGACACGTGTGAGGGGCTTTGAGAAATGGCTTTTGCGGCATGTACTATGGAATTGCATTGAATGAATTTTCATGAGGTGAAAAGATTGTAGATTATGTATATTACTTTATATAGATTGGTGTGTATCAGGCAAAAATGATAGATCCAATAACTTGAAATCATAATTATGGGCTTACATGATTAGGCCACCCTATGAATTACACTGTGTTGTCCTTATTCTTTTTTTAATACAAAGTTTTTATTTTTAAAATATAATAATAAGAACATTTTGGTCTTTTGACGAATTTTACACTACAAACTTTCTTCTATTTTATTTCATACAAAACATATTTTTTTATCTTTACAATTACTTTACATCCCTTTCCTTTACATCCCTCCCCTTTACAAATGAAGTAAAATTTTTTTGACAAAATTGCCCCTCCCATTTTTAACAATCACCCACCCAGCACCCCCGGTCGCAACCCACAACCACCCACCATCATCACCACCTACCGCTGTCGACCACCACCCACCACCATTGGCCACCGCCGTCAACCACCACTACCCACCCACCCACCACTTTCTTTTTTTAATACAAACCCGTTTAATCTGTGGGAAAACGGGGGAAAAATAAAATTTTTTTTGTTCAAAATTATCCACGGATTTACCCACGGATTGAATTACGTGGGTAATTTCATAAAATTAGCCATGGATTTACAATCCGTGGCTAATTTGTTAATTAGCCACGGATTAATTTCCGTGGGCAATTTCTTGGAATTAGCCACGAATTTACAATCCGTGGGTAATATCCATGGCTAATCCGTGGGAAAATGTTTATTATTTAAATTTTAGATGTATATATATAAAATATTTTATATTAAATAATCAACAAGTGATAAATGGCCTAGTGGTAATTCCTAATATTACTAGAGCTGTCAAAACGGGTCCAACCCGGTGGGTTGGCCCGTTTAACCCACCATGCAAGATGTCCTCTCTTCGAATCCTCAACGGACCATTTTTCATAAATATAATGTGGTCGCCGGAGGATTTTCCGGAGGTGGCCGGTGGCGGGCGGGCGGCGGTGGCCGGTCAACGGAGGGGTTGTTGAAGGTGGCCAGCGGCCGACGATCGGAGGGGTTGCCGGCGACCAGTTAAGTTCGCCGACGGCCGATCTAATCTATGAAATTCCCCACGGATCCAATCCGTGGGTAAAATTAAAATTCCGTAGCTATTTCCCCACGGATTTCCCACAGACCCTTCCCTGGGGAAAAATAGCCACGGATGGGTCCGTGGGCATTCCCCACAGACTCAAAATTCTGTGGGTAAACTCATTTACCCACGGAATAATACAGATTTATATATCCACGGATTTGTCTGTGGGTAAATCTGTGTTTTGTTGTAGTGTTTGGTCCTCGAGACTGACACCGTTTAATTTTGCCGTTAAGTGATGATGTGGCAGGCTGATGTGGCACACCCTCTCTCCTATGTTTCATATTTTAATGACGTGGCATACCACATCATGCCACGTCAACTCCATGTCATCCATCTTAGCCACATCATTATCTCCATCTTCTTCTTTCCACTTCCTTCTTCTTCTTCTTCTTCTTCTTCTTCTTCTTCTCACTATTTGAAGAAGATTGAGCATAACCATCATCATCTTCATCTTCCCCAGCACCACCACCCCACCGCCGCCGCTGCCGCCGCCACCAACACCATTTCCATCATCTTCCTCATTCATACACCATCTTCACTATCATCTTCCATCTTCACCCCAACTTCCACGTCACTTGCATCTTCCCTGTCCTCGAGTCCCCCCCTTTTGCCTTCATGTCCAATCTCCAACACCTTCCTTCCTCCATCGAACCCATCTTCCTCCCTCCCATTCGTAAGCACGAGATGCCCGAGACTGATTGAAATATACAACGAGACATAGCTATAAATTGGAGGGTTTTTTTATATAGTTTTAAGGAAAGAATTAGAATTAGAATTACCTTTGGATGGTGCGGGTTAAGTGAAAGAGGCGCAGGTGAAGAGTGAGGGAGTGGCGGGGAAGTTGTTGTGGCTCTGGAACAAGCCCTAACGGAGTCAGAGTGAGAGACTTGAAAGCTTGCTCTGCTTCTGTAGTTATGGCCAGAGTTGACCGCCGTACAGTTACGGTTAGAAGATTGTTGGCTTGGTGAATATGCAGTTGTAGTTATATTTGCTGAAATTGATTTATGAATTGTATGCGAATCACTTGGTGATGGTGCAGGTCCAGGTGAAGCATCAAGTACACGAGGAAGAAAGGATGGAAATGGTGGCGGCGGCAGTGGCGGTTGTGGTGGGGAAGATGAAGATGATGATGATTATGCTCAATCTTCTTCAAACAGTGAGAAGAAGAAGAAGAAGAAGAAGAAGAAGATGATGATGATGATGATGATGATGATGATGAAGATGATGTGGCTAAGATGGATGACGTGGCATGATGTGGCATGCCACGTCATTAAAATATGACACGTAGAAGAGAAGGTGTGCCACATCAGCCTCTCACGTCATCACTTAACGGCAAACTTAAACGGTGTCAGCCTCGTTGACTAAAATTGACCAAAAAAAAACTTTGAGGACCAACATTAAACTTTTGAAACATTGAGGACAAACATTAAACTTCATGCAAACATTGAGGACCAAAATAGTAATTTAGCCAAGTTTTTATTTTCAAAATATAATAATAAAAGCATTTTGGTCTTTTGACAAATTTTACATCACAAACTTTCCCTCCTATTTTATTTCATACCAAACATATTTTTTATCTTTACAATTACTTTATCTCCCTTCATTTTACATTATTTTCCTTTGCATCCCTCCCTTTACATTCCTAATAACATACCTGTTGAGATACTTGCTGATTATCTACATTTATTATTATTGTTATTATTTGAGTTTAAATAATTAGGGATTTGGTTGTTATTTGAATTATTCATTATCTTAGGTTTATCTTATTTTATTTTAATTAGCCAGTAAATAGGATAACTTATAGTTTAAATATTAATTTAAAAACTAAATCCTTATCATATTCTTGAGGGATTCTAGTTGTAGCTTGTTACTATGGTCCCTATTTATGTAAACCCTTATTTTCAATTCTAAAATATCAAGAACCAGAGAGCTAAGCTCTGTTTTTCATCATGGTATCAGAGCCAGGTTAGACGAGTATGATCATCCACAAATGTAACAAACCATTTAGAGTCAATTATGTTTGGGATACTTGCGGGACCCCAAACATCACTGTGAACAAGGGAAAAAGGATGGGAGGGTTTGTAGGGCTTGTAGGTTGATCTAGTGTGCTTAGATAATTGACAAATTGCACACTGGAATAAATCAGAATTTTTATTGATAAATAAATTCGGATAAAGCTTTTGCATATATTGAAAACTAGGATGCCCTAACCTATAGTGCCATAGAAGAATGTTTGAAGGATAATTGGCACTAAGGACTATTTTATTGAAAGTAGGAATATGGGTGGATCTAAGAATGTAGAGTCCATTGTACTCCTTAGCATTACCAAGCATCTTTCCGGATGCCAAATCCTGAAATACACAATCATGAGCACGAAACGTAGCACAATAATTATTGTCTTGAGTGAGTTTGCTAATAGATAGTAGATTACAAGCCAAAGCAGGAACATAAAGTACATTCATCAGAGTTAGCGTGGTCGAGATTTTTATGGAGCCAATAGTTGAAACTTTGGCCATTGTATCATCTACAATTTTCACTTGAAGAGAAGAAGCACATTGAGCTATGGTTGAGAAAAGAAAGGCATTACCAGTCATATGATTGGATGCTCCAGAGTCAACAATCCAAGAGGCATCTGCGGTACTGGTTGTAATCATGGCAAAAGGAAAATTACCTGATTGGGCAACATGTGCTGAAGTAGGATCGAAAACCATAGTCGTTACTGCATTGTGGCCGTTGAGCTTGTGACTAGTAATTAGGACTGGAGTAGCATCTATCCAGCCGTCATTGGTTGCTGTAGCGTTGCTGGCCACAAAAGAACCAGCAGTGTCGTCGGCAGCCATGTTTCCGAACACCACCTTGGGTGTTAGGTTAAGCCGTGACATGCTTAGGGTTTTCTTTAATTAGGATCGATATGGCTCTGATACCATGAGAAGTGGAAAGCAGCAGTAAAAGAAGAGATGGATGCCTTGATCAAGAACAACACATGGGAGGTAACCGAGTTGCCTAAAGGAAAGAATACAGTAGGGTGCAGATGGATATTCACCATCAAGTACAATTCAGATGGAAGCATCAACAAGTACAAAGCTAGGTTGGTAGCTAAGGGATTTACTCAGACATATGGAGTTAACTATCAAGAAACATTTGCCCCAGTAGCAAAATTCAATTCCATTAAAGTCCTTCTATCACTAGCTGCTAACCTAGATTGGCCACTCCACCAACTAGATATCAAAAATGCTTTCCTAAATGGAGATCTCAAGGAAGAAGTATACATGGATATGCCTCTTAGTATTGACAATAAAAATGGAAAGTTATGTAAACTCCTTAAATCCCGTTATGGTCTCAAACAATCTCCGAGAGCATGGTTTGAAAAATTTACAAATACTATTAAAAGGCATGGATACATTCAAGGCCAATCTGATCATACACTATTTTATAAAGTCTCCTCTATTGGGAAGAGAGCAATATTAATAGTGTATGTAGATGATATTATTATAACCGGAGATTTTTTTTTATGAAATTGAACTTCTCAAGGCTGCGTTATCCACTGAATTTGAGACAAAGGACCTTGGTGAACTCAAATACTTTCTAGGAATGGAAGTAGCAAGGTCCAAAAAGGGAATAGTAGTATCGCAACATAAATATACCTTGGATTTACTCCAAGAAACTGGTATGCTTGGTTGTAAACCTGCAGATTCTCCTATGGAGGCCAACTACAAGTATAAATTTGCATAAGAAAGCCCCTTGGTTGACACCGGGAGATACCAACGACTCGTAGGCAAGCTAATTTACCTTTCTCATACAAGACTTGACATCAGTTTCTCAGTAAGTGTGATTAGTCAGTCCATGAATTGTCCTAATGAAGCACATTTAGAGGCTGCCTACCGTATTCTTAGGTACTTGAAATCAGCACTTCGGAAAGGAATATTCTTTGAGAAAAATGATAAAAGAGGAATAGAAATCTACACGGATGCAGATTGGGCTGGTTTTGTTACTGACAGGCGATCCACTTCTGGATATTGCACGTTTGTATGGGGGAATTTGGTGACGTGGAGGAGTAAGAAACAATCAGTAGTAGCAAGAAGTAGTGCTGAAGCAGAGTTTAGAGCACTTTCCCAAGGTATTTGCGAAGGTATATGGCTAAAAAGGCTGCTCAATGAAATCCAAATTCAATTGGACAGCCCCATGGAGGTAAAATGTGATAACTTGGCAGCCATCAGTATTGCCAAGCATCCCATGCATCATGACCTGACTAAACATGTGGAGATAGACCGTCATTTCATTAAGGAGAACCTAGATTCTAAAGTTATCAATTTGAGTCATATTCCCTCTAACTTACAGACAGCGGATATTCTTACCAAAGGCTTATGTGGCAGAAAGTTTGAAGAATTAAGTGACAAGTTGGGAATGATCAATATCCATTCCACATCTTGAGGGGGAGTGTTGAGATACTTGCTGATTATCTACATTTATTATTATTGTTATTATTTGAATTTAAATAATTAGGGATTTGGTTGTTATTTGAATTATTCATTATCTTAGGTTTATCTTATTTTATTTTAATTAGCCAGTAAATAGGATAACTTATAGTTTAAATATTAATTTAAACTAAATCCTTATCCTATTCTCGAGGGATTCTATTGGTAGCTTGTTACCATGGTCCCTATTTATGTAAACCCTTATTTTCAATTCTGAAATATCAAGAACCAGAGAGCTAAGCTCTATTTTTCATCAATACCAAACGAAGTCCTAAGAGTTTGTGGTGCAAGCACGCAAAGCAAAATCCATAACACAAAACATCTAAAGATAGGAAGCAAAGAACTCCCGCAATTGGTCTCCCCCATTATTATCGTCAAACCCTTCATATTCAATTTTAAGGTCATAATGCCTCCAGCACTTTATCAGAAGCCCAAAGCAGCAGTTATCTTCTTCCTCATCCATTTTTCGCCCATTCCACTGGTATTGAAACTGGATTTTCAAATTAAACCATATCAGCATTAATTAATATTAGTATATTTAATTTCATCAATCAAACTTATAAATATACCTTTATGGTGTTCTTTTTGCCTGTGACGGAAGATTCAAGTGTCAATATGTCAGGCTTAGGGGCAAGCCAAAGCAAGCTCTCCACCAATGAGGGTACAACGCGACCCATCAATATTTCCCCCACCTTTACTATCACATGCTTTACATCATGCAGTGGAGACACCATATTTGTCAACACAAACTCTCTTGGAAATATCAATGCCTTCAAATTAAATTCACAAAACCAAATAATTAATAAGAGGATAAGAGGAAATGGAAGGAATTAATTAATTAATTAAATACGTACACTAGTAGAGACGCAAGAAATAGTGATGACGTTGAAGTGGTCAAAGCAAGAGAGGAATCGAGAGAGGCGTGGAAACCAGTCATCAGGAACAAAATCTGGTGGACTATAATGTGGCAGTTTGATGTTGGCATTGCACTTTGTAGACAAAATGAGGAAAGGATAAATGTCGACACTTCCATAAAAAGTAAAGTGCAGGAGGTTTGGAGCATCCACCATTGCCACCTTGAGTTTCGAGCAACCCTTCACAACCAATGTTTCTAACCTCGCGTTTTTAAACTCTATCTTCTCCAGCATATCACACATTATTATCTTCAATTCCTCCAGACAAGCTAGTGCCGAGACTAGACTCTTCACCCAACCATCCATTATGGTGGCTCCTTCTAGTGCCAACGACGTCAAACACACACAAGTAGAGATATCTATTGCGCAGCTCGGACCCCAAAAATCTTGACTATACTCAAAACATTCAACATTTGGAGCACACACCACAAGATTCTCCATTACCCCACAGTCCTCCAACTGCAGTATTTCCATATTGGGGTTGTAAATCTTCATGTTCTTTGGAAAATTAGAACAAAGAACGTACAGAATCTTTGTGGCCACTACCATTAATGCCTCCGATACAATTACATTTTCCAGGTACATCGACTTCAAGCATTGATTAGCCGCTAATGTGATGCTTATGTCACATGGCTGAATGGCGTTATTTCTACTTCTTCGGACTCCTACGAACTTAAAATATTCAATCTCGTCACTCTCCACAATTACACTCTCCAACTCCTGGCAACGTATGATTTCCACTTCCACAAGAGATGGAGAAACAACATGCAGAGTTTGGAATCCTGTACAAAAAGTTATGGAAAGAAGCTTCAAGGCAGGGCATGTTATAACAGGATCAAGAATGAGGAGAGTGAAACCGGAGAGTTTGAGTGTGGTTATGAACTTAGAGGATAACATTGGATGGAGTGCATTGTAAGGGATGCTGAGGAACTGAGTGATCATGTCGACTTCAAAGTCTACAACTTTACAGTTGTTGTGAGAAGCGAAGTAAAGGAGTTCAGTTACTAAGGGCTGGAAGTCATAGAAGTCAGAAGGAAGTTGCACTTTATAGCAAAACCTTAGCTTGCGTAAACATCTTAGGATGTGGGGAGCTCGGTGTTGGAAGTGTCGGTGGACGAAGGCATTGAAGGCGTGGGGGTCTTGTATGGGGAACAAGACATTGTCGAAGTGAAGAACAGGGTAGGTGAGCCATGAAGAATTGAAGGTTTTGGATAAGATGCTGAATTTGTTGGAATCCTTGGGGGAGAGGCAATCCATGATGTGGTGAATCAAAGGAAGAGGAAGGTTCTCCAACTTCGTTCTCGGCTTTTCAACTGCTATGTGCTCATTTCTTGCCTCCACCTATATATGTAACAAACAATATAATGTACAACAAAACAGGCTCTCTTCTGAATCATCATTTGTCTTTCACATAATATTCTTTAAACAATTTAATCTATATATAGATGTTTTATTAGGCCTTTTAAGAATTCATTTCAAATAAATTATATTTTAAAATAACGCTAAATCTAAATGTTTTTATTGCATCCGTATGTAATAAAACCAAATATTGTATCTAAAAAGTTTATTCATTTCACCATAATTTCAAAAATTCAATCTTTTTCCTTTAAGGGCCAGAATGAATAATCTTTGATTTCCAGTCAAGATTACAGATCCAAAACATTTTATTACAGATCCAAAACATGTTATTTTCCTTTAATTTTTTTTTTAAATATTGTATCCATTGAAGTGAAGATCTAAGA
The DNA here is from genome assembly GCA_014851425.1 of Senna tora. Taxonomy (NCBI): domain Eukaryota; kingdom Viridiplantae; phylum Streptophyta; class Magnoliopsida; order Fabales; family Fabaceae; genus Senna; species Senna tora. The sequence continues at coordinate 20,562,182 of CM026270.1, read as the reverse complement.
GAGCCACCAAAATATCTCTAATTAACCAAAAATCTTTTACCTTTGATGAAGGATAAAGAAATTTGATTATCACTCAAGATTTTTAGAACCACAAAAGACTTCATTTCCATTTTTTTTTGTTAAAAAACACTTTTGTTATACTTCACATATCTTTAATATTTTTCAGCCAATCCTCAAGATCTAAGAAATAGAGATTTAAAGATCTAATTTTTGCCATTTAGATCTAATGAAATTCAAGTTAACACAAGAAATGAATCAAATATTGTCAATTTGCAATATAAATTTAAAATATTTGATAAATGGGTGTCGGAAGCTCACTGATTGACCGACTTGGTCTATAGGCTTTTCGCAGATATTGATTGCGTCAAATCTCGCCTCCATTTCTACGCACAGTGCGGCTCTAAACACGTTAAGTCAAATTAGGGTTGTGACATAGAATGGAGATCTCATCATATTTATATACAGTCTGACCGACGGCCTTCCAAGTATGGGCCTATTGAATTTATACTATTATCCAACCATGTTAGTCCAATACAATAGCCCATAAAAGAAGTGTACCTCATAGCGATAATGGGCTTATATACTTATCTAATTTAGACCATATTTCTTAGAACTAGTGATTGACAATAGACCAAGTTATTTTCTCCTTTTGTACTATATGTTTAATTTAGGAGTTGGTTTAAGTCTATACATGGTGAATGGATAACTATGTTATGACTTATGATCATTCGTCTTGATAAATTTTACATTAATTATGAATATATTTTAACTAAAAAGACATGTTAATACATGTCAATATGTCATACCTCCTTTTAAAAATAAGTATTGCTCATATAAAAAGTTTCATATGACCTCTAGAACAGGTACAAGAGTATAAGGAACTCAAATGTTAAATTATATTAGATTGACAACAAATTTAACTAAGATACTTTGTCACTGTCCTTGTGCAGATCCACCAAGTTCCCTTATGTTCTATTAAGACATATGTGAAAGTAAAAACATTTGCAACATTGAAGTTTGTTTGCTTTAATCTTGGCCTAGAGCAGTATATTTTCTTGATTTTCTTAATCCCAAAATTTAAAATCAATAGAATCTCTTTTCTCTTTCTAATTAAGTATGCTTTGAGTGTTAACATATTCTTAGTAATTCTTTTGTTGCACCAGTAAGTCATGTTGTATCCCCATTTACTTTTACAAGTTGTTGTCTATACATGGAAATTTAGGCACAAAATTATAAGATTATAAATGGTCAAATGTCCATTTTGATCCTCTATGTTTCACCCAAGTTTTAAATTGGTCTTTTATCTTTGAAAAGTTCTATATTGATCCTTTATGTTTTCCAAAAGTTTTATATTTGTCCTTCAGGTTTCATTAAAGTTCTATATTGGTCCTTTATGTTTCATTGAAGTTCTATATCGGTCCTTTATGTTTCATTGAAGTACTATATTGGTCCTTTATGTTTCATTAGAATTTTATATTGGTCCTCTCAGCATGGTTTTATTTTTGGTTTAAACAACGCCGTTTGGATTTTTTGGTGTGTCTAAGGCCACGTCAGCTATCTGATACACGTAGGAGAGATTATGTGTCAACCTCGGCACGGCATGTCAGCAGTTAACTTAAGAAATTGATGGATTTGGACGGAATGACCAATTTAAAACTTCTGGGAAACATAAAGGACTAATTTAAAACTTTTGAAACATAAAAGACTAATTTGAAACTTAAGTGAAACATAGATGACCAAAATGAATTTTTTACCATTATTAAATTTCTGCTATGGTGAATTTTTTCTTAAGGAAAAAATTTAGATACAATTCGTTCATGTTTTTTTGTATGTCCTTACGTTTCTAATAAGGGCATTTTGTGTATTTATTGGATAAGCTGATAATAAACACTTATAGATTTAAGTAACAATATCATTATTTAATGCATTTTTAAAAAAATTATATAGGTTAATTATAAATCAAATATATTATGAAATATTTAAATTTTAAATTTAAAATACTCTAATTTAAAATAAATGTATTATGGAATTTTTTAAATCTAAATTTGAAAATTTTTTATTTCAAAATAAAGACATGTAATACTTTGTTTGTATGATGGATGCATTTGTTCGTATGTTTTAGGATATTTGGTTGAATGATTAAAATATATATTTGAATAGTAGTGGTGACAATAACCACAACAAAATTTATTACATTAATTTACTATGCTATACTTGATTACAGAAGAATAATAATTATATTTCTGTCTGTATGATAGATTATAGTGCAAAAAAAAAAAACACAATCAACTTGAGAAATGAAAGAAAATCAATATCCAAAAGCCAATTAAAAATGCTATATACAATAAAATACATAATGTTATTCCCCAAAAATCAATTGCCACCCCTAATTCTTGCCTTAACAAATTCAAAGATCAATCAGCATCTCTCAATTTTATTATAATTATTAACTTAATTATAATTGTTGTCAACTTTTTTAAAATCTCAAACCATAACTTTAAGTGATTTACTTCATAGCAACTTATTGTGGTACAATAACTTTGATGGAAAACTAAGACTAAAAATGAAAGGTTTAACATAAATCAAGGAAGAGATTGAACAAACAAACAGCATAATGATTTACTTAAGAGAAAACCAGTCTCTAAATTCATCCTAATTGACACAAGCTTTCACCAATTTATTAATCTAGCCATGCCAAGTTCTCTTTTGCAGAAATATCAGCCAAAGAATCTGTACTTGTCAATGTATTATCATGCATGCAGCGATTATGTTGTTAAGTTGGGAGCAATATTGTAAGAACCGAATTGAACAAAAACTCGGACAAGTGTTTGATTCATGGTTTGATCGGTTAAACTAGTCGAACCGTTGGTCGAACCGGATGACGCAATAAATAATAAATAATAAATATTCTTAATATATAAAATGACATCACTCAAGTTTTAGGTTTTAACATACATAATTTTGAAATTTTAAATTACATGAGTTCTCAAAATTTCAATTTTTAATACTTGTAAAACCCTAAAAGAACTTGATCAAACCAAACATGAAATTTTTTAAATTATGAATTTTCAAATTTTAATTTTCAAGACTTTTCTAATTTTAATTTTTATGATTTTTCTAATTTTTTATGTTATTTTCCAACCCGGTTGACCGGTTGGACCTCAGTTAAATCCGGTCCAACTAGAAAAATAATTTTTTAGGTCCAACCAACTCGTCTTTGTATCTGGTTAGCGATTGGACAAGTCGGACCGTCCGGTCCAGTCCAAACAACACTGGTTGGGAGGTATGTATTTATATAATTAACAAACTTATAATTAAAATTGTGCTAGCTTTTATATATATATATATATATATATATATATATATATATATATATAATTCCCGTTGGATAGTCAACCAAGAATCTTGCCCAAGAAAGTTTACATATTGTTGAATCTCAAAGATCGTCTAATGCCTCAAAAGTGTTCTCCGTAGACTTTCAATTCTAAATTTATTTAATTCATATGATTTTAAAGAAATCAATTGTGTCTTTTAAGCCTTATACCTTTTATGTAATTACCATAATTTATTATTTTTAATGCATTTAACTCTAATACATTGAGCAGAACTTTTTTTTTTTTTTATATCAATATGTCTTTCATCTTAGGCCATGTTTGGTTGATACGAAAAACAATGGAGAAAGCAAGGGAATGGCCTTCTCCTTCGTACATTTTTCTTACCAAAGGAACCTCACTTTTTACAATGTGATGAAATTATATTTATGCCCTTACTTTTTCACCCACTTTTATTCTATTCCCACTTTTAATGTAAGGGTAAAATTGTCATTTTATTCACTTTTATTGTATTTGCATTATATCACATCACATTGACATGACATTTTCATTTCCTTCAACATTCTCATTCCCTCACTCATTTCACCTGTCAAACACACCCTTAATTAATCTATAAATGCGGTTTAATCTAATACCGCAACTTTCTACATATTATCAAAATGTGTATATATATGTATTTAAATTTAATTGGATTAAATGTTTTCCTTTTCTATTGAAAATAATAATTTTGAATCCAAGAACAATCTCCATTAATTAGAATCATTGACGTTGAATAAAATTTGAACCAAATCAATATTATTGTCTTTTTTGGACATTCAATATTATATTGTGATCAAAGTTAATTTCTTTAAATAACAATTCATTATTTTAGAATTGGTTTGATTTGGAAGTAATACGTTGGTGAATAGAGAATTATTCATACTTGGTTTGAATTGGAAATCATAGCTTAATTATTCAACGATTTCTTATTTATTAGTTAGAGTAAATTACACTGTCCTCCTCTGAGAGAAGCTGAAATTACACTGTCCTCCCCTGAGAGAAGCTGAAATTACATTGCCCTCCCCTCTAGTTTGCAAAATTACACTGCCCTCCCTTGAGAGATCAAAAGTCATTACACTTTGATCCAAAACACCATTCTCCAATAAAAAAAAAGTCTAAAGGTCAAATTTTTTCAACTTCCAATACAATAAATATTAATGACTAAATTACCCCTCACAAAAGAATGAAACTCTATAAAATGTAACCTATAAATACTTCCATCCTCTTATAATAACATTGTTTCATTTTTTTTATTGTCTTTTATTATTTTATTAGTATTTAGAGTAATTATTATTGTTAACAAAATAAAATTCTAAAAAAAAGTATGTAACTTAAAATAGTTTACAGTTTTTTATATTAATAATGTAATGTAATATAAAATATCTATTATTTTAATTAATTTTCGACAATTAAGTTTAATATATATATATATAATAATAAAATATATCAAAAAAATGTTGATAGGTGTCCTAGAATTCAGTTTTATAAATTATTTTTGGTAAAGATTCAGTTTTATAAATTTTGATAAAGCATAACGTTAAATATTTTTTATCTTGTGTGAGGGTCAATTTAGTCATGAATATTTATTAGTCATTAATATTTATTATATTGACTTTTTAGACCTTTTTTTTAATGGGAGAATGGTGTTTTGGATCAAAGTGTAATGACTTTTGATCTCTCAAGGGATGTCAGTGTAATTTTGCAAACTAGAGAGGAGGGCAGTGTAATTTCAGTATCTCTCAGGGGAGGGAAGTGTAATTTACTCTATTAGTTATTTATTGGGAAACTAGTATTGAACCCGTGCGTTGCACGGGAAATTATTGTAGATTATTTAATATTAATTTTAATTATTTTATAAAGCATATAGTGAGACATGTCAAATTTATATGATATTCTTGCAGTCTTTGTACACAAATTGAGACAATTGTTCCTTTGTCTGTACTCTTATACATATACTTTTATTTGTAAGTAAAAATGGTAGTAAGAGAAGGCACTCTCAAGTACTACCAAGCAGGACATTAGTGATTCTTATACATATACAAATGTTGATGTTAAATATGTTGCATCTTTTAAACACACAATACTTCAAAAATCAAATCCAATAATCTTGATACTTAGCATCTTAATGATAGAGTTCAAATTAAAGTTTGTATACTAATTAACACTCATATATTATGAAAATCTATCTATCTCAATATATTAGTAACAATACATAGTAGAAAAGAAATACACTGACTCAACTTATAATTAACAATGCCATGATATTGATTGTTTAAAAGTACAACCTTATGGGTTGTGATGTACTAAATAAGTTTATTAAAATAAAATCTACGAAGCCAACACTTACAGAAGATAACAAATATATACTTAACATTCTGAAAAACTTCTTATACATAACTTTTGATGTTTTGTTGGATGGATGACCATTTTGCTTACATATCAATACTTTCAATTCAAATATTGTACAAACATATGAAATGATTACATATAGTTGAAAATGATTAAACACAAAACATGATAAGTATAAACTTACATTAAATAATGTCTATTCTTCGCTCTTATTGATAGTCATTGCAAAGGATAAGACAATTGAAAATTTTCGACGTTGCAATATAAGTGGCAACCTCGAATATGATGGAATAATTACTATACGTGCAACTATGACCATCTCACCGACAAACTTACCAAAAATAATCATAGCTTCAACAACATGTTTACACTGTCTTGTCACGATCAATCGAGTTCCATCACACAAGCACATTGATTTTATCAATATTAGGCAGTAACATATAACATGTGCATCAACCTTTAGTTTTAACTCATGGTATGAAAGTCCAGAATCAGATATATTGTGTTTATAAATTCGGTGGTGTAAACATCTACTAGTTCAAAATCAAGATCTTGATTAGATATGTTGTATGAACTAAGGTATATGTTTCACTTCATCTCACAACAACGTAAGCATATAATTAAAAATAGATATCAAATCATCTATAGTAGGAGCCAAAATTGTCTCGTCAAGAATGTAGTCATGATTGTCATAATTATCTATAAATAAGGGGTAAGTGTTTTCAACAATGAACTCAATTGTATCTTGTGCATTATTTATGAATATACCCTCAAGTATAGTTATCTTTCTTTCTTCATCATTTAGCACATCTCCAATTACTCTATGACCAATCTTTAGAATATAATCTGCAAACTCACATGCATATAGCCTAATTTTTAGAATCAGTACTGTTAGTGCCAAGCATCATATTCTTAGTTAATGTCAAAATCTTACATGAACTTCATATATGATGAATTCAAGAATGTTAGAGGCCACACATGTTTGTGCCTTTGTGGAATAAACGGCGAATGACAAGGCCTTTTAAAAATTTAGGTGAATTTTAAAGCCACATCCCTTTTTTTTTTTGAAAAAAATATCAATAATGATCTTTTTATCATCTTTGTCCACATTTTATATTTTAAAATTATAATCAATTATATTTTATCACATTTTTGAATTAAGTATTTTTATTAATATTATTTTCTAATAAAATATGAAAATTTATTTATTCATTTTATAAATTTATGATAATATTATAATAAACTCTCTATAATAAACTCGTACTATATGGTTTTAAAAATTGGATTGGAGCAATTGGTTAGATCAAAAAACTGGTGAATCAGTAAGTCGTCTGGTATGGATAATCCATACTATCAGACTTATAAAAAACCGTTCGAGAATTGGACAAACCGGTTTAGGACCAATAAAATTGATGGTTTGACTGGTTTTGGCGATTTATGATTTTTTTTGGCAAAAATAAACATTCATTCTTTTATTAAATTGACAAAAAAAAAAGTAAAATGAAAAAAAAGATCGAAGAAGGAGAGAGAAGACGAATAAGAAGCAAAATGAGAGAAGGAAAACAATTAAACATGATCTGTGAGAAAAAGGAAGAAAAAAAATACATAATGGTGTAAGAAAGAAATGATGACAAGAAGAAAGAAGAAGAATAAGAAGAGGAGGAGGAGGAGGAAGATGAAGAAATGTGAGTGAGCAAGAAAAAGAAATTAAAATGTGGGAAGAAGACAAACATGAAAATAATAAAAGTAAATAGAGAAAGACATAGAAAAATAAAAAAAAAGTTAATAAATAGATGTATTTATAGAAAATATAAAAAATAAGTTAATAAATATGATGGAAAAAAAGTAGATAAAGAGAGAAAAGTGAGGGAAGAATAAAAAGTGGGTTTAATTTATATATTATATAAATATTTTAATTTATATGTAAGTTTTTTATTTATATACAAAAATTAATATATATATTAAGACCGATTCAATCACGGTTGGATCAATGAACCACGAACCAGTGCTTCAACCAATTCGATGATCAGTCCAATTTTAATAACCATAAGTTAAACCATATAAATATTTACTTTAAAATTCAGAAACTTACATTTTGGATTTAATTTTGTGATCTTCCATTTACGACTGAAACTGGGTTAATAATCATGGGGAATAATTGATTCAATACTATTTGCGACACATTAAACGATTTACTAAGGGCACGTTTGTTTGGCAGTTTTGCCAACGTAATCCCTTTAGATCCTTTCATCAATCAAACACATTCTACTTTCTGTAATGTGATGAAATTATATTTTTGTCCTTACTTATATACCCACTTTATTCCATTCTTACTTTTAATATACTTTTATTCCATTCACATCACTTTTATATTACTTTTTTCATTCTCTGCAATCCCATTACATCCTCCATTCTCATTATCATTCCCATTACATCCTCCACCCCACTAACCAAACACACCCTAACTTTGGTCTTGGGAGGATGGTTTGAAAATGGTGTGGGGTAGTTTAAGTTTATAAATCCTAGTTGAATGTTTAAGTAAATAATAAAATGGGATGGTTTATGATGGTTTGAAAACCTTTCCAAATCATCAAACATCTCAATTTTTTTTTATAACATTTCAATTTTTTTTTGATAAATAAGAAACAGTTACATAAGGGAAGTATAATAATAAGTGCCTACCAGAGCTCCTTCTAAATAATTTGTCAGAGCTTTAATAGTTTCATTATTAACCCTATAAGTAATACTACGGAAAGCTTGCATAAGATCAATAATATCCCTCGCAATAGTTCCCCGTCTCTTGTGATTTTGAAGAGGATGTTTGAGTTTGTGAAGGAAAGTCTCGTCCTTAGCGCAGAGAGTGATTGAAAGGAAATCTTGATTTTTGAGGACTTGTAAAGTATCACGCATCCCTGTAAGAAAGGTGCCTTCCCAGTGATCATTATATGCAGTGACCTTCCCAACAATCGGCTCAAACTGGTTACTCTCTCTCCAGATAAAGGAACTCCATAATCTACAGTTTCTCTTCCTATCCTTCTTCCAGTGCATAACAATGAACGACCCTGAATACTAATGAAGGTTGTTGTTCACAGTTGAACACCCCTGTAAATACTGCTGCTCGGCAAGTTCTCCCCATCTGCATCCGTGATTGTGAATTTCCATGTATTTACCCAGTAAGCACAGTCCGCAATAATGTTTTCAGGACGAACAATTTTCTTGTTGAACACGGTATCATTCCTGGCGCTGTAAATACACCAACATGTAGCAATGATGTAATGTATAAGTTCCGGTGACTCCAAACTACCTTGTCCATCACCCATGTTAGAAGAGGTGAAAAGATGCTGGAGCCATTCCTGAATGGAGTCATAGGGGATGGCTTCAATTCTGATGTTGTATTGTGAGCCAAACCACACTGCTCGCGCCATAGGACACTCCATAAGGAGGTGATGCTGCGTTTCCGGACAATCACAACCAAACCCACAATTTCCTTCAATGTTGAAGTTCCTCTTTATTAAATTATCAGCTAAAGGGAGCGTATTGTGGCAAAGCTTCCATCTAAACATAAGAACCTTTTTTGGAAGATTAAGTTTCCAAAACTCCTTCCACACTGTGAAGAGCCTTTGAGAATTATCATTTTGGTGTGCCTGATTAAGCTGCCTATACCCATCCTTGACTCTATACACCCCTTGGTTGTTCGAGTCCCAAATCAAACGATTGACGGTGCCCCGAGTGGAGAGAGGCATGTTTAGGATTTGTTGAGCTTGCTGAGGGTCATAGATGGCTCTAATCTCATGACTCTTCCAACGATGATTTGCATCAATTAAGTCACTGACTTTGTTAGCTCCTTCCCTCCCTCCGTTTTGAGGCCTTGGCCAACACGGATGTGAAAGCTCAATACTCTCCCCTGTCCCCACCTGCCATCTCAGATTGTTGAGAATGAGGTCTTTAGCCGAGAAGAGATCTTTCCACTGCTTGGAGGCAGTATTAGGACATTTAAATCCCAGAGCGCTTTGACTATCTCCATATTTTGCCTTCATGATTCTGCTAAATAGGGAGTGGTCTTCTGTACATATTCTCCAGATTTGCTTGGCAAGCAAAGCTTGGTTGAAATCTTCAAACTTTTTGATCCCAAGACCCCCTGGATGAAGAGGTTGACAAACTCTATCCCAATTAATCATGTGAGGCTTATTCTGAGATCTGTCGCTACCCCAGAAGAAGTGGGATAAAAGTTGATCACATTTTTTGCCTCCGTTTTAGTGAGACGGTAGAAACTAAGCTGGTAGATAGACAGGGAAGACAAAACCGACTTGATAAGCACTAATCTCCCTGCTTGAGACAAAAGCTTGCCCTTCCAGGTCTGAAGGCGATCGGATAGCTTGAAACTGAATTCTTTCCCTTCCATTAGCATCTATTTTAGCACCTAAATACTTATGAAACTTCTCAGTGATAGCACAATTGAGGAGCTCACTCATAAGCTTCTGGAATCTCCTGGGGGTGTTAGGACTAAATTTAACCTCAGTCTTGGCATGGTTAATACAAAGCCCAGACATTCTACCAAAATTCATCCAAATGTCCTTAACATGCTTGCAACTGTCAATATTCTCCTTGAAAATCTATCATCCGCGAAGAACAAATGGTTGATAGGAGGGGCATTTCGGCCAATTTTAATTCCTTTAATTGTTCCTTGCTGGTGAGCTTGTGTAAATAGGTTGGAAAGCACATTCATGCACATAATGAAGAGGTATGGGGAGATGGGATCCCCCTGCCTTAGCCCAGCATGTGGTTTGAACACCTGGGTAAGTCTACCGTTGATTAGGACATTACAGGTCGTTGTTGTGACACATTGCATGATTAATTGGATCCAATGTTGAGGGAAGCCATGGGCCAGAAGAACCTCTTCTAAGAAATGCCAGGAGAGTTTATCATAAGCCTTGAAAATATCAACTTTCATCACACCCCAGAAGGATTTTGCTTTCTTGATCTTACGGTGATAATGGAGAATCTCACTTGCCATTATAATGCTATCTGAGATTTGTCTGTTTTAACAAAGGCATTCTAGAAGTGAGAAATGATAGTTGGCATGATTTGTTGCATCCTATTTGTCAATACTTTGGAAATAATCTTATACGCCACATTGGAGAGGCTGATAGGTCTATAATCCTTGAACTCCTTTGCCTCTTGATTCTTCGGAAGGAGCACTATATTAGTCTTGTTCAATTCCTACAGCATAAAACCCCGTTGAAGGAATGATGCCACCATATTGGTTACATCGTCCTCTACAGTGGGCCACAGTTCTTGATAAAATTTAGTAGCGAAACCATCAGGACCCGGTGACTTTGACCCTTCCATTTGGAAGACAACAGTCTCAATTTCTATCTTTGTAAAAGGTTTATTAAGGATGTGAACTTGTTCACTTGTCAGCTTTGTGAGATTTGCATTAGTGACATACTGCTTCAAGGTGGCTCTATCAGTCATTGCTGAATTTTGGAACAAATTTTGAAAGTATTGCATACTCATACTCTTCAGATCCTCTTGATTAGTGATCCAATTTCCCATAGGATCCATAATTCCTGACATTCGATTTTTCTTTCTCCTCATGTTAACAATTGCATGAAAATATCGAGTGTTATTATCTCTATGCTTAAGCCAAAGCTGCTTGGCTCTTTGGGCCCACATAGTATGTTCACACTTAAGGTAGAACTGAAGCTGCTTCCTTTCCGCATGTTCACGCTGGAAGTCTCTAGTGTGATGAATGGTTTCCTGAATATGGAGAAGGTTAGCTTCAGTGTCCTTAATTTGTTGTTGAATATTCCCCACTCTAGTCCTATTCCACTGGCGAAGCTCCTTTTCAGTATTCTTAAGCTTTTGTATTACTCTGTATGCTTGGGATCCCGCGCATTGCATTTTCCATGCATTCTCAATCGTGGCTTTACCATCTTTAAAATCAAGCCACATAAGCTCAAAATAGAAGGGTTTTCTACCATTTGTGATGTTAGGGTGAGTAGTAAGAAGGATGGGCGCATGATCAGATGCGGCAATAGGCATCACATCCACTAGACTGTTTAGATAAATATCCGCCCATTTAATATTAGAAAGGAAACGATCTAATTTCTCCCACACCAAGTCCTCTGAATGCCTGTTATTGGACCAAGTAAATAAGGGTCCTTTACTTGGAATGTCAATCAGAGTACTTTGATTAATAAAATTGTCAAAGTCTTCAGAGCCTCGAGAGGTAGAGCATCGACTCAATTTTTCACTAGCTTTTCGGATCTGGTTAAAGTCACCGAAGATTATCCAAGGCAATTGCTGCTCATTAATGTCTTTAGAAAATGCCAAAGCAGATGCCTATTTTGCACTTTTGGAGGGCCATACACTCCAGTGAACATAAAACGTTGACCTGAGCTAACTCTTGTCCCATGGATCCAATTTGGAGTTTTATCAACAATGGTGAGCTTAACCGTCTTTTTCCAACAGAGAGCAAGCCCTCCACTTTTGCCTTTTGGATCAACACATTCAACATACTCAAAATCACTCCATTTTATTTTCTGCATGACTTTTGCTTCATTACATATGGTTTCTTGCAGGAACAAAATATCAGGGGAATGATTTACAATGAGTTGTTTTAGTCTTGAAACTGTAGAGGTACAAGCCAAACCCCTACAGTTCCAACTACCAATGATCACTGCGCTTGTGGAGGCTGTTTTGGGTCAGCCTCCAAGACCCCCATATTACAATTTTGGAAAAGCAATATTACATCATTCAACAAGGTCTCCCATTCTAGTTCCTGTTCTTCGGTTACAACATTCCTGCGCTTCAGAGGTGGCTCCACGTTCTCGTCCACTTACCCTGGCTCGTCACTCAGAGGCAGGTAGTGTTGCAAAGTTCTATTTCTTTTCCTCTTAAGATGACCCATCATACTAATGACAATTGGTTCACTGTGGCCTTTCTTTAGCATCTCAGCTCGAAGCTCTTCAATGCTATCAAACCTGCGTTTTCTACTGGCTTCAATCCCTCGAAGATGATCTCTTGCTTGGACCAAGATAGGGAATTCCTCGGTCTGAGACAAGTCAGGTAGTTGCTTTATCGGAGCAAGCCAGTATGAATTCTGCTCATTCTCTGCAGCCGCCTGTTGCCAAACTGCTCACTTGCTTAAATCATTGTCTTCTGGAAGAGGTTGAAAGGTTCTCACCTCTTCTGGGGCATTGTCAACCACCCAGAAGCCCATCTCTGCCCCCATTACTGTCATGTTTGCATTTGTGAAGTCATTGATTTCATTCATTGCTTCCTGAGTGAGATGGTCCGCCATATGCGAGCTTTCAGAGTTAACATTGTTGGTTATCCCTTGCTCTGAAGGAGGGTAAAGAAAAGGCTGCACTATCAACTCCAAGTCATTGACAGTGGGAGAATTGTCGTGGCTGTTCAAAGGATCAGTCACGTTAGCATTAGCATTAGTGGAGCTCGATTCACCCCTCTCAAAAGTTGAATTTCTCCAGGGTCTATGCATAGGGGTGGTCCACTGATAATTGGTTTCCCCAATCATGAAGATATCCTTAGGAGCATTATTGCTGGCATCATAAGACTGCAAGTCCCACCAAGTTTGGGATAAAGCCCTGTTCTCTGACGGAGGCAATTCCCAATCAAACTTGGCGTTTGTAATCCCATATTCTCTTGGCTCCAGCTCAACCCAGCGTAGCATGAACTCATTTGTGTTTTCTAGTAAGCCTTGGTCAGATAGTCGCACTCCTGGCAAAGGATACATGCACTGTTGAGGTTTGTTAAGGGAAAACCTTTCTGCCATATCGCGAATCTCGGGATCTGCATCATTGAGTTCAGGCAAATCCGTGATAGGTTCTTGTATAACTAGCTCTTCGTCCCACACTACCTCCATATCTTCAGGGCCAAATTCGGGGACTTGGATATGGAAGGGGAGCAAGAGGAAATCGCCGTCCTCGTCAGTTTCATCGTCTAAAGTAGAAACTTCTTCAATTACTGTGGTAGTCACTACCACCGCTTCAGCAGCCACCGCGTTAAGGGGAACAATGCTTTGCAAGTTGCCAGGTGCCTATTCACTGACCATCTGCCCTTGTTCATTTAATACACCAAACTGATCAAAATCAAACTCCACTGCAGGGGCATTGAGAGGATAGTATTCAGGTCCAATCATGGTCTGGTAGGATACTACATGTGTAGACCGCCGATGATCCCTGTTCACGAAAGCTCTTGCCTCATTGACAAAATGGATCCTAGATGGTTGAATACCCATCTCTACTCCCAATTCATCCCTGATAGTAGCCATCTGTTCTGTGAGCACTGTCGTGGCATAGTCTTCAGGCCAGTCACACCTGGGATAAGTGTGACCAATTCTCCCACAGCTTCTACAGAACTTGAAGATTCTTTCATACCTGAATCGAATCCAAATGTGTATCTCGTTGTCCAATCTCAAAAGAAGACCCATGACAAGAGGCTTGTTAATTGGGACCATGACCCTAACTCTCATAAAGCGAATATTACGTGGAGTAACTGGGGCCCAATCCACCTCCATGATGTCTCCTGCTATTTGAGCAAGCTTTCTTGCCACATGTGGAATTTGATATTCCAATGGTAGACCCCACAGTTGAACCCAAAGCGGGACCTCTGTGATTGCAAGATTTGGTCGCCAGTTGATTAGATGAAAGAGAGCCCCATGCACACTCCACGGTCCTTCTGCATGAATGTAATATAGATCCTCCATTCTCTCGAAATGAATGACATAGCTATTGTCCTCCCTCCCCATAACTGTTACTCGACCTTGGAGGCGCCATGCATGATTTAGAGCATGTTGGAGTCTCCTTACTGGGAACTGTCTTGCATCAATAAGCTCTCCTATCAGGCAGTGAGCCCAATAGTCCCTGTTGGCTTCAATAGTTTCTAGTTGAACCCGCAATATGGGGCCACGAGCATCTCTTGTTGGAGGGGGTGATATGGGGTTTGGGGCATTTTCAAGGTCTCTCATCTCTTCTACCTCTTCCCCCTGCTCTGAATCACTTGATTCCACCCACCCTATTTCTCTTGGGTTAAGACTCATTTTTTGTGTTTTTGGAAGTGTTTTCTTGATGCGTTTAGGTTGTGGTGCAGCCATTATGAAGATAGAAAATATAAATAATAATAATTCACAGGAGTAGCACGCTCAGACGATACAAATTCCGGCGAAATCAAGCCTAGAGCAAGAAAAATGGCTCCTCTGTATCTACCTTAGCATGCTAAAATGGAGTTAATCTGTAGGTAGCAGACTAAACACAGAGTTAATGATAATTAATTCGCACGACAATTGGGTGTTAAGTTAAGCTTCAGACCCACACCGTTTCCCAGCCCAATGAAATACTAGGAGGTTACAGAATATGATTAATGAGAATTGTTTAGGGGTAATTATTGAGTTGATAGTGTGCCTGACAGTGGGAAAGCAGCACTTTCCACCAATAGGAGTAAAGGGGAAAAACTGATGCAAAGACAAATTGGTGGCTCTGTTTAAATTAGATGAGGATTAAATAAACAACGAGTTTGCTTTTTGAAGAAATACCTTGAAAAGAAAGAAAGAAAGAAAACGAAAAGGTTCCACGTCCCGAGTCGAAGGGACCCGAAGAAGGGGAACCTAGGGTTCTAAAAGTTTTTTTGGAAAACACAGGCGCTGGATCTTGAAAACTAATTGGGGATAGAATGACGTGTTTAAAATTGAATTAAACGCTCTTTTTTGGTAAAAGTTACTAACACTTTGGTTTGGAAACAAAGGCACACTGAGGCCTTGACTATAATACGCACAGAGCGTATTTATGGAAACAAAGGCACACCGAGGCCTTCAAATTGGAGGGTTATTTTCATAGTTTATAATTTTTAATTCTATTATTAATATTTTTTTAAATTTTATTCATTCATTATAAAAATGTCCACCACCCTCTTCATTTTTTTTAAAACTCCAGGAGTAAACCATTTCACCCCACTCAGTCACTCACTCCATTAATAATCACATCATTCCACTCTCTTCAAAACTTTCAAACAACACCTTAAATATTAATTGTTTGTACATATATATATTTTTTGTGCTGATTTTGTACATATATTGGAGTATATGCTATACACATCTGTTTTAAAATTCTGATCAAAATTAATTAATTCATATCTCAATCCACGGTTGTGTCATAACTCACAAGGTGCAGCTATACAAAAATTCGTGAGCAGAATTTTAACATAAGAA
This sequence comes from Senna tora, assembly GCA_014851425.1. NCBI lineage: Eukaryota > Viridiplantae > Streptophyta > Magnoliopsida > Fabales > Fabaceae > Senna > Senna tora. The sequence goes on along the minus strand of CM026270.1, from coordinate 20,546,234 downwards.
ACCGATCCCAAATTGGTCAACTATAAATCTTTGAAGAATGCTAAATCAGAATTGTCAAAACAAAGCCAAATGTAATATTCTTTTAGTACAATTTAAGGGGTAATAATTGAATAGAGTTCTAAAAAAAATTGAATAGATATATGTGCAACATAAGTCAAGGGTACTAATAATCACATGCAATAATATATTAGAAAATTAAAGTTTAATACAATGGTAATTCAAGGATAATAATGATTCAATAGTAACATCTTAAATCATAAAATTATCAAAGTCCAAATAAGTAAAATACTTTTACCATTTATTTAATTTTTATGCCGATACATATAATTATATTTAATCAATCTGATTTAAATTTTAAAACTTTATGGAATTTCATTTTTATTAATTAGGTGCCTGAAATTGAACTTAATTACTAAATTACTATTTATTTTTATTTGAAAATTGGGTCAGAGGACAGGACCACTTTTTTTTTTATAATAATATAATTCATCAAATTATAGAAAAGCCCCAACGACACTTATAATGAATCAAACAACTCCATCCTAACAATACAGAAGAAAGAATTCATAAAAATTGTTGAACTAAGGGCGAATAAAGATCAACTGGCACCATTGTAAGATGAACTTGGGATGAAAAACTTCACTAGTTTTGATGTTGTCAACAAAGTTTTTACTGTTAGATCTCCTGCATATCAACCTGTAGTAATCTTCAAAGTTGAGAGTGCCTTGAAATTTCTAACAACATGATGAAGTGGAAGCTTTCTGACATAAAGATCTGTAGATTCGCAAAAAAAACTTCCTACAAAAACGTAAAAAAAAACAAAATCAGCTCTAGTTACTAGATCTAAGAAGATCTAGTAATTAGAGAGTAAACTTTCACAAAGGAAGACAAAAAACACAGAATAGATCTGGAAGAAAACACCACCAAAATAGGAGGACAATATAATCTGAAAGATCTATTTATTTTAAGTACTAAAATCAAACAAAATAAAAAAAAAAATAAGGAGGGGTTTGCTAAACTCACAAGAATGCTAAATCAGGATGGGCACTTGATTGAGAAAAATGAAACTAAAGGGCACCTAATTAAAATCAAGCAAATATGGAGCACTAAAATGTAATTACATTTTAATTAATAAACATTAATTCTATTTACCTACTTGGCTACTTCTTATTTTCTTATACATATTTTAATATTCTCACACCTTCATCTATTTATTAAACTTTTATTTTTCTCATGTCTTTTTCTATTTACTTTTATTTTTACTATGTCTATCTTCTTCTCCCACCCTTTCTTTTTCTTCCTCATTCACATTTTACTCCTCCTCCATCCATCATCTCTTTATCTCCCACTTTCTATCTTTCTGGTATTTTTTTCTTTTCTTTTCCTTCTTCAATATTTTCTTCTCACATTTTCCTTCTTTCATTTTGCCTCGTCTTCTCTCTCTCTTTCTTCTCCCACACCTTTTTCATATACTATTTATTTGTCATTACTTGATGAAATAATGAAGGTTCTTTTTTGTAAAAAAAAATTGTAAACCCCCAAACCATCCAAACTATATTTTTTACTGGTTCTTGAAAAGTTCGATTTTATGGTTTTATTTGAACCATAAAATATCTTAGCTACCTACTATCCATAACAAACCCAAAAATTCTATAATCATCTTGGTTTTTTCCTAAATGTGTTTCATAATCTAATTATAATTAAAAAAGATAGCTCATTAGAAAAGAAATGAAGTGATCTTTAAATGAAATTTTAAAAAAATCAAAAAATAAAATAAATTAAAATATGTATTTAAATTTGGTACCAATTTAATTTAGGAAAAAACTTATGTCCATTTCCTTATGTCCATCTCTCTCCAATTTCACCAATCAATATGTATTTACACTCTCTTTCTTCTATGATTGGGTTCATATAAAAGGTGGTCTTCTATATTCTCTACTGTGATTGGTCATTTAAACACATTTGCCACGTGTCATAATTACATTGGGGAATGGAGGAAATGAACATAAGGAAATGGAACATAAGTTTTTTCCTTTAATTTACACTTAAAAAATATAAAAGTTTACCCATATACATAAAAATCGTACGTCCATACAGCAATGTCTCCACAAATTATGGTCTATACATAACAAAATATAAAGCTTAATATGCATTATGGTCTTTATAATGAAGATACATTACAGAGATAAGGTCTATACTCATTTTTTCTTGCTTTGAATCGTACGTCCCCAAATGAGCGAGATACAGCAATGTCTCCACAAATTCTACCATTGACAATATGCAACAAAAAGAATCATTAATCAAACGAAATTTTGTTCATACCATTTTATACTGAGGATCAATGTTCATAGCAACAATCATGAACTTTGTCCAAAAAATGGCACCTGGCTTCCAAACCCCAAGCAGATGTTGCTTTGTTGGCTCGCAAGCAATGATAATGGTGAAGTGCTTTAATTTGTACACATGAAAAAAATAAAAATCTATCAGAACTTTTACTTGAAGCCCTTATATATGATGATCAAGCAGTGATCATAAAAATCTTTGTGTGACCTGTCTGCAAGTTTCTGGGTGGAACACTTCCTAGTTGGGGCCCTGGGGGCCTTATGGAGTACAGATACCCTCCAAAGATCTCATCAGAGCCTTCTCCAGAGATAACCATCTTAACTCCAATGATTTGATCTTCCTTGACATGAGAAATAAACATGGGTGTGCTCTGGCTCTTAGTGTGGTGACATTGTAGGTTTCAATGTGGTAGATAACGTCCTCTATGGCATCAATTCAATCCTAAACTGTGAAGTGTACCTCATGGTGGATTGTCCCTAAATAGTCTGCTACTTCTTTTGCAGCCTTCAAATAAGTGAACCCTGCTCAACAAAACGAGTGCATTATTAGGCCAAATCAAAATCTAACAAAATCAATAGATTGAAGAGAAAAGTATGAAAGATTACCTCAAGACCACACAAAAAGAGTGTAATTTTCTCCCCATTGTTTGGCAGCCTTTGTCTCAGCAAGAGAGTGAGCTGGTCAACCAAACTTTCTGATACGAGTAGATGTTGGAATATTTTTAAATTGAAGACGATGTGTTAATTGAAGAGTCATGTATGTATATTATTTATTTGAAGAGTTGTATTATAAATTAATTAATTAATTTATTTATATGAAAAGGTGTGTAGGGAGTTACAAATTTAAAAGACAAGACTCTTCATTTAAATTAATAGTTGTCACTACAAAAAATTCATTTATTGGTGGCGACTCAATAACTTGCCACTGTAAGATGTATTTCAGTGGCGACCAAGAAAGTCGCCACCTAATGTATGCTAAAAGTGGCGACCAGAAATGTCGCCACCTAATGTGTGATATAAGGTGGCGACTAATTTAGTCGACACCTAAAGTTGAGTATTAGGTGGCGACTTTTGTCGCCATTGATGGTTGGATGACATAAAGTGGCGACTTTAATCGCCACCTAACGTGGAACAATGTTCAGTGGCGACTTTAGTTTCCACCAAATGGTTGCTAAAAGATTTCTACCGAATCAAGGTTCACCATATTTTGGAAAGCAATTTTTGTGCAAATGCATTAGTTAGCATGTTGCAACTCAGTTAGAACTTTTGGTTTTAAACATTGCTCCTTATTTTTATTTGTATGTTGCCTTTGTAGCAAATATGTGAGGAATAGTCTTTTCTTGCAATTTTGGGAATCAAATGATACTGATCTAGTAGTAGATGCATTAATATATATATATATATCTTCTATATTTATGACTAAATATGTTTAACTTTATATATGCAAAGTTGTGATTAATTATGGAAAGTTTAAGTTCTTGGTAATACATACTTCTACTGGATGTTATTGAACTGAATCAGGGGTATGGATGTTAAGGTCAACATAGGTATTGGTGATTTGTATAAAATGGAAAATATTTAAAAAAAAACTTTCAGTGGCGACAAAAGTGGCCACTGAATATGACTTTCTTGGGCGGCGACAAAAGGTCGCCACCTAAAGTTGCCACTAAAAAACTTTTAGTGGCGACAATTAGTCGCCACTAATCAATTCATATAATGAACTACCACAAGGTTTCAGTGGCGAGCTTGGTCGCCACTGAATCTATAACATTAGGTGGCGACTATCATTGTCGCCACCAAATGTCTTTGCTGACAGCCACATAGGTGGCAAGCCCATGGCGACCCCTTTGTCGCCACCAATAACGTTTGGTGGCTGTCACGACCCCCTATCGAACGTCCGTGACCGGCACGGGAGGTAGGATTTCTCTTATCTCGTAAGCCTCTAATCCCTGATTGACATTCTTACATATGCATAACTACCCATTTCTATTACAAACAATATATAGTATATATGGTCATCCCTATCCGGTGACCTAAGTAGCAGGCAATCCACGGCTCGCTCAACGCCGCTTCAGTCTATACATATACACATAGTCAATCACACGTACATATTATACATATTGATCACGCGCTTCAGGGCGGGTGATCTATCCTATTCACATGCAGAATTCCTGTGTACAGTCAAGTATATATATTCAATCACACACCTGCATATAATTTACATATTGATCACGCGCCTCAATGCGTGTGACCAATCCTATTCACATGCGGAAGCTGTATTTTCATACCATCAAGTATTCAGTCACACATATATATAAATTTACATATTGACCACACGCTCAGTGCGTGTGATCTATCCTATTCACATGCGGAAGTCACATTCATATATCTATATATATACACATGATATTCAGCATATCATAACCTATATTCCCAACCACAAGACCAATCTTTAATCTGTATGAAGCCGATAATTCTAGAGTGTGACATATACATATATGCATATAGCAACTGTACAAAACAATGCTATACCAAAATGAATCATATACATATATATCCTGTCAAAATACATATAGCAGTACTACCCACGCGAACAATGCGTGCGGTCTTTAAGTCTGTCCGCCTCCCTGAGATGAAGTGGTAGCGCTCCCGATGCCTATACCACTTGTGTCTGTAACATGTAACATTGGGGTGAGTCAAACAGACTCAATGAGAGGCTTTCCCATCCCTGGTGTAGGAGCGGGTACCACTACAACTGGGGAAGAGGATCCAATCACAAACATATACGCATATAACGGATTAAATTTCCATATATTAGGTGGTCAGGCAATTAACATATATCATATTCACAACATAGAATTTAAAGCATGGTTTCACATACGTCCAAATTCATAGATACATCATATCACGATTTAACATATAATTCCAAGTGGTCACCCGCATTCAATCAACCGTAATCATAAACTGGCCTGAAGGCAATATCTCCGTTAGGAGAGAATCTGGCCCAAAGGCAATATCTCACGTGAGCAATATGGGAACCTAGTTGATCATTCTAGGAACCCCTGGTCCCAAGACTATACTTGGAACAATAATCTGACCCCAAGACTTCACTTGGAGCATAGCCGGTGACTCATCTGACCTCGTTTACCCAAGGCAATAGCCACAATGTGGTGTGCTTATATACTCTGTATTTCTGTGGGTTGACTCAAGACAAGAGACTCAATCTACCCGGACCACCCGTGATAGACTCGGTTTCCGCGTTGTACCATAAATGACCCCTATGGACCACTACTTGTTCATTTTACTTCTTCTTAGGCAAATTTAGATTTCCAAGTGGTTTCTAATTCGGACTCTTGGTTCAGAACAGGTCACCTAGGTTTATTCTCTTTAAGGGCTTACTTACAAAACCACACCCTTCAGATAATATTTACTCGATCCTACCCCCGATGTCGTATAGGTCCCGAGGACCTTCTTTTCATATACGACTTCTTGAGCCCCATTGCTTTAACAATCCACATACACACATATAGGACATTTTCACATATACTGTAATTTAGGAAGAACAATAGCATGTTATCTAACATGTAATTCCTACAAATAGGCAATAAGGCAAACCATATATCCATATCCGCAGTCAACCCTATAGGGCAAGGATAGGAAAGCTCCTCACCTGGTTGGCCCCTCTGATCGGCTCTTGGTGCGCCCGAAAGTCCACTCACAGTATGGTGCCCTATACACATATACTTGGGAGATTCAGAAACTTGCAATTTCAACCACTATAGTGTACATGTAACGCTAATGCTCATGTTCTTTCTAATTAATTCCATAGACTAGTTGTTGTCTTGGAATGCCCTCAACTAGTTTTCGGAACACCTATCATGCTTCTATTCGTAATCAACCCTTGCTTAATCGCACTATTCGGAAGCCTTGAGGTGGAAATGCAAGGTTACCCAATTTCATCTCTATGTGTCCATATGAAATTCTCATTACCCAAGTCTTGAATTTATGACTCAAGAGAGTCATAAATTCTACTTGTCTAAACTTTCCATTTACCGAATTAACTTTCAACACCTTACCTGCATATGCATACACCTATCCGGACACGCTTAAAATTGGAAAAGTGTCTCTTTTTCCCCGAACCAGGTTCCGGGTGAGACGAGAATTACTCGGGTTTTAATCCCTCGTACATTCCAATAATTTTTAATAATTATATAATTATCATTCAACCTTTCAATGCACCCCAAATCATTCCACAACACCCTTAAACATTTCCAACCATACTTTTCCTACTAGTTTTCTAACCCGGATAAATTCCATCAATTTAGTTCCGGTTCCTAAGCTTCCAATTCACTTAATAACATGCAAATACTTCAATTTGGGACCCAAAATACTCAGATTGAATCAATTGGGGTCTTTCCAAAAATCCCTAAAATTGATAAAATTGGGGTTTGAGAGTTTCGGGACTTCTCACCTTGATTCAACAGGTTAGAAGGACGATACGGAGTAGAGGAGACTCCCGACTACCTTCCCCGGTGAAGAAACGGCGTTTTGCGGCGAGAAAGCTTTCTCCCTCTTGTTTCTCTCTCTAACCCGAGCTCTCTCTCTCCTCCAGCCCAAAACGGCAATCAGCCAGGCTTCCTCCGTGCGTCCGGCCACCACCACGAGCTTGCCGTCATCCTCCTTGCTCCTCCGTGCCAAAATGACGCTGCTCCCTCTCCTCTTGCGTTTTCCTTTGTTTTTTCCTTTCTCTTCCTCTCGTGTTTCCTCCCCTTTTCACTATCCGATTCTCTTTTCCTTCTCTTATCTTTTCTTTTTCTTAATAATAAATAATATATTTAAAAAATCCCTTTCTTTATAATATATATATATATATATATAATATTTAATACACATACATTTCATAAAAAAAGAAACCAATCTGATATAATAATACTAATTAAAAAAAATAAATATCTAAAAAAAATTTAGGATAAAAAAAATACTTTGTATTTACAACATAGTAAGTAATAGGGTAGTGTGTATTTTTTTTCCCATTTTCCACTTCAATTAAATTTATTTAATTCAATTAATTATGCTAGTTAAAATATTCCCGGGTGTTATAGTGGCGACTTTTATCCTTTAGGTGGCGACTTTTGTCGCCACCGAATCTCAACTTTTTTGTAGTGTGTGACTCTTAATTGAAGAGATATTATACCAAAAGGTATCTCTTCAAAGACATCACTTCATGGTCTATATAAACCTCTCACCATTTCATATTCAAAAGATCAAATTCATTGCCTTTGTCTTTGAGTGCACACAAAGATAAAGACAAACTATCACTTTGTAAATACTATTGTTGTCTTGGCTTGAGTATTGGAAGTGCTGTCCATACTCAAGGGTCTTCATTGTATCCTAAAGGAAATTTTCCGGTCTACCCAACTAGCACCCTATATAGATAGGAATAGGTGGGGGCAAATTAAGCCTAAAGGAAAGTGTTGTCCACGCCTTGAAGACATTGTGCATCATTTTCTTTTCTTCTTTGTTTCTTCTTCTTCAAAGAGTCAATCCCTCCAACAGTAGAGGAGGTGCAACTAGAGCTAGCATAATCATGGAATCATTGAAGGAGCTTATGGAAGAGACATGGACAAATCAAAGAGTAATTGTGCCTTCAATAATTTCTGAAAACGTCATTTGCACCAACTGGGCTGAAAATGGAGCTTCACAACATGTATTGGGCTTGGAAACATTAATTTGGAGAGCTTGAACCAAGTACTATACATGTGGAGGCTTATTTAAGCCTAAATCTTCTTAGTTTGGGCTTAAAAGAATTATTATAATTTGGGTTAATTATTTGTGCAAAAATCATTATATTTAGGCCCAATTATTTAATGTCCAATAGTGATTTAAGTTACTTATTTCAGAATTAATGTTTTAATTAGATTAGGTTTAAGTATGATTGTTAGAAAGACCAGTAGTTTTATTTTAAACATTGTCTTTTGATTGGGCTTTAGTTTATGTTATGTTAGGTTAGCCCATTCGTTAATTAGGGTTTTACTTGCTTCAAGATTCTAGGATTTTCTTTCTTTGAGTATAAATACTCCTTTCACTCATTTGTATTGGAGATTGGGACATTTGGAATTTTAATAGAGTTTTGAGCTTTTCTTCTTCTTCTTGGCTGAAAGAAGAATCCATAGGAGATGTGGCTTATCTTCTTCTATTGCATCAAGAATTTATTCTTATCAAGGTAATCACTTTGTGGCGAATTCATTCTTGATTTTAAATCAACCGATTAGTTTCCAATTGCACTTGTCTTTTGGGGGTTCAATAGGTTGGGGATTTGTTTCCGTTTTCTTGTTCTGTCCATATTGTGTGTTCGAGGTTTCAGATACCAGATCGAGCTGTGGATTGGGATAAATTCTTATTTATCTCATTTTATAAATTCTGTTCTTGTGTTCTTATTTTAAAAACAAAACAAAAAAATCTGATCTGAATCCGTATCAATTTTGCTTTTGATTCTGGTTTGTGTGTTCTGAAATTTTAGAACGTCAATTTTCTTGGGGTGTTTTCGACCACTTTTCCATTGAGTTATTCAACGTGTAGTAGGTCATTTTTATGTTTCAGAAGCTCATCTTTGATCTCAGTTTGGAATCGCACGAATCTGAGTTCTATACGTGAAGTTACACAAATTTTTAGAGTGAACATTTTCTGGATTGAGATTTGCTTATTTCATTGTCTGTGATTCTGGAAATTTTATTTTCTGGGTATTTTGACTTTGTTTCATATATTCAAAAAGAAAAAAAATTCTGAAAAAAAAAAGTGAAAAAAAGTAGTGGAAAAAAAAAAGAAAAGAAAAGAGGACAAAGTCCCAAATTGTGAATTGCAAAGTGCTTGAATTATCCATCTTGCTTGCAAGGAATCGATTAAAATGGGTGACTTATATTCTGAATTGGGAAGGGAACTTGTTTTCCATTGTTAGCCCATTAGTTAATTAGGGTTTTACTTGCTTCAAGATTCTAGGATTTTCTTTCTTGGAGTATAAATACTCCTTTAACTCTTTTGTATTGGAGATTTAGAGATTTGGAATTTTAATAGAGTTTTGAGCTTTTCTTCTTCTTCTTGGCTGAAAGAAGAATCCATAGGAGATGTGGCTTATCTTCTTCTATTGCATCAAGAATTTATTCTTATCAAGGTAACCACTTTGTGGCGAATTCATTCTTGATTTTAAATCAACTGATTATTTGCGTTTCCAATTGCACTTGTCTTTTGGGGGTTCAATAGGTTGAGGATTTGTTTCCATCTTCTTGTTCTGTCCATATTGTGTGTTTGGGGTTTTGGGTTCTTTGTAACCTTGGGGTTTCACATCATTTTCCCCGTATTTGTTCTAACTTCTAACATTGAGCTCGAACATATATAAGCTGAGCCTTCCTTGAGAACGCTTCTCAGCTTGGCGGCGAATGGACTTTTAGCAAATGCTGCAATTTTCCCACCCTGCATATACAACAGTTAATAATTTTTTTTTTAAAATAAAGGTATTCCAGAATAACGATCATAATAAACGACAAGAGAATGATATTCTATGGGAGCACAAAAAATCGAAATTATAAAGCAGTAAAATTGTGAATAATCCATTGGAGAAGGTCTGCAATTTATACTGATCAGAGTGGAGTTCGAAATTTGAATCGCACAGACACTCAATAAAAATTTGAGAATTTTTCGAGTACAGGGATAGTATTTTCATGGCTGTCAGCAGGCTCGATTATCGAGACCCGCCGTCAGATCAATTGCATAACCATCTCCCCCATCCTCTTTTTCTCACCTTCTTAGTACTAAGAACATCACCATTAATCGGTTCTCCTATCCCGTTTGTTAGATCGTTAAACAACCTCTTCTTCACTTCCACCACCAGTACAACATTCTCCTTTTCTCTAACTACTTGCTTCCACGTTGATAATCCTCCCTTACCTACTGTATTTTTCTTCACCATTTCTCCTTCATTTAGGATCACCCAGCGGGCCTTTGGTAAGGTTGCAGCAATCCCTTCCTCCTCATTCGTTTTCCCCTTTCTTTGTTCTTCCTCCGTGGCTTCGTCAATGTTGACATCATTTTCCCCACTCCTTGCCTTTATTTGGAAGCCCTCAGCTTGAGCATGTTCATTCATCACCGAGACTATTCTTTCCTTTGTTGTCGCGATATACCCCAACCTCGACCCCTTTCCACTCCCTACCACCTCTTGGTTTGTCACTTTTCCTCCCTCCTCCCTCACGGTGTCATCATCATTGACCGTCATTCTCACTAATTGTTCTAGAATACTGCTCGTTTCCACCTTCTTGATCATGCCCACCCTTCTTCCCGCACCCTCCTTTCCTTTCTCATGTGATGTTTTAACCTCACTTGGCCACATGATTCTCTTCCCTCCATTTACAGCTTTCAGCCACGAACCCAGTTCTTTTGAATTGAATTCTTCCCCTTTCTTCTCAGCCATCTTCTTCATCCCAAACTCCGACTCCTCATGGCCGAATAAACCAAAATCTTAACAGCATCGAGGTATTTTTTCATATTTGAAATCTACTCAAAATACCCCATCTTTTATGTTTCCTAAGTTCGCCTCCTTACGAATAGATTTCTTTAAATCAAATTCCACCAAACCCTTCATAAACGCGCTCCTAGAAATCTGATCTTCATACAATCCCACTTCTTTCACCTGTCCCAGCAGCGAACACAATTTTTCAGCCACTTTTGCTATCCTGCAGTGTAAAGTCGTACCCCAGACTTGCACCAAAATGTTCACTCTAGATAACAGCTCATTCGACCCATCCAAACCTCTTTTCCATCGTGTTAAAACCAACCATCGATTTCAGAAAATCCAAGGTCCGTTCTCCAGTGCTTTCTCCATATATCCTTCTCCTTTGCAAAGTGCAAAAGGAACGTGTTCATCTCCATCTCCTCAACTTTGAAACCCTCAGGTTGGTTACAAATATTTTTGAAGGCATTCTCCAGGTCCCTTTTATTGACAGCTTTCACTGAGATGACCTTGCCCATTAAGATGAACACGCCATTGACACTATCGTTAAGAATCTCGCTTTCCTCGTACACCACCAATTCATCCTCCTCTCCCATCCTCGCAATTCTACTTGCTTGACTGATAAACAAACTCTGTCACCGAACGTGAGTGCACGTCGGGAAATACGCGGCGGTCGCCAAAAAGAGTTGATAGGACTGACCCGGAATGACGTCTGCTAGTAACCCTAGTAGAGCAAAGTCAACGGTCAACGGATTTAATATTCCATAAAATATATTATTGATATTAAATGCATTTAATTATTATGTTTATGATATTAACTGATTCGATTACTGGTTTAATTGATTGAATTGGTTCGCCTATTTTACAGTTCAATGACTGGTCTAATTTTTAAAACATTAATTGTAAATTCATTAAAAAGATTTTAAATATATATATATATATATATATATATACACTTAAATATAACGCGCACCTATTAGGAGAGACTAAGTGGTGGAGGTCTATATATATATATATATATATATATATATATATTTTCATTTGCTTTTCTATTTTAAAATTTAAAATTTGTGTTATTTAAAAAATTTAAGTGGCCAAGTTTGATTTTAGAATTACCTATGTATCATAATTGATAAATTATTTTATCTATGCATTTAAATTAAGGACATAAGGATTCTCTATATTTTGCCTTATTCATTGACCTATTCTCTATATTTTGTTTTGGTTCCCACATCAAGTTATTTTGAAATTTTAGTAATTTAGATCCACAATTGTTTTTTTTTTTAAAAAACATACTATACTAAAAGAATTAAATTTGTATTTCAAATTAAAACTCCAATATATGTTATGTTTTCAAAAAATTATTTATTAAGTTAAGATATTCAAAATCTAATATTATATTTGAATAAGTTAAATTATATCCTTACACATATATTTTAATCAATTTGAATTTATTTAGATCATATATAATATCATATATTTAGTTAATGCTTTCATTAATATAATTTTAATGTTTATTTATTAAATAGACACATAATATCACATGGATTTCTTTTACAAATTGTTTAAAATAATATATACATAGATGTAGACTCAACCGACATATTCATTTTGAGGATTTTTAATAATATCAGAATAAAGAAAGTAACTTTTTCTTTTTTTTCTTTTTTAATTAAAGAAATCTTAGTAAAATACCTTAATTCTAAAAATGTAATAAAACATTGATTATAATTTTAGAATTTTAAAATATGGTAAAGCTTAAGAAAAATTAAAAGTCTTGTTTATTGGAGTTTGAAATTAGAGAAAAGGTTGGGAGTCAAATTGTAAATAAAAAAAGATATTTGGGTCAGTATTAAAAGTATATATAATTTTGTATATGAAATGTAATTTATAAAATTATTAAATTAGACATAGTCAAAATAAGTTAATATAAAAGGTTATTTTTTTTTAATTAGAGAAAATGGTAGTAAGGGAAGGCACTCTCAAGTACTACCGGGCAAGACGCCAGTGGCATGTTGGGGAGACCAACAGAGGCTCAACCCAAAGGATTACTGCACAGGCCTAAACCGCAAACAGTTTTACCCAGTCGCAGCTACTCAACTAGCCCTTGGGTGCTATTGAGTGAAACTAAAGTGAAAGATGACAATTAAATGAACGTGGTGATGGGATATAATGGAGATTTGAGAACCCACACAATAACAACATTAATGGTCTTAAATTTATTCTGATATTATTAAAAAACATCAAAATGAATATGTCGGTTGAGTCTACATCTATGTATATATTATTTTAAACAATTTGTAAAAGAAATCCATGTGATATTATGTGTCTATTTAATATAAAATTACATTAAAGGATAGGGTCTGACCTACGGGGAGTATGTTTCCTATCCCGACCCCTAGACCTACCAAAGGGGAAATAGTGATTTGTTGATTAATTATAATAGTAATGTCTACTTTATGACATTATAAACAACTTTTTAAAAATATATATTTGTGTTAGCATTACCATTATAATTAATAAAAAATCTGTACATACAATCCATGAATTATTATTATAAAATATTGATAAAACAAACACAAATTAATTTGTAGAATGAATTAATTAATATAGTTGATTAATCATTTGCTTTATAAAATTTATTTTAAAATAATAAAAAATTATAGACACAACCCGTGTATTGCACAGGTTCAAACGCTAGTAAATGATAAATCCAATATACTTAAAATTAATAAATATAGCATTGCCCATAACAATATATGGCAGTCATGTTTGATATCACGTTGTTAAGGAAATGTAAGATTTTGTTTGGTATACAATATACATACATATATATATATATATATATATATTGCACAGGTTCAAACGCTAGTAAATGATAAATCCAATATACTTAAAATTAATAAATATAGCATTGCCCATAACAATATATGGCAGTCATGTTTGATATCACGTTGTTAAGGAAATGTAAGATTCTGTTTGGTATACAATATACATACATATATATATATATATATATATATATATATATATATTAAGATAATGGGGGTGGGGCCAAACCGTGACCCCCACTGTAATATCCGAGGATATTTTAACTGCCATCATTTATTAAATTAAATTTATTAAAATAAAAGTGGAAAAAATGAGATGAAAATACCCACTATCCTACTACCTATAAATATTTTTTTATATAAATAAAGTAAAACCTAATTATATTTTTTTTATATTTTTTTATTTTTTTAAATTATTATTATGTCAGATTGGTTTCTCCTTTATGAAATGTATGTGTATCAAATTATTTTATATATATATATATAATAATAAAAAGAAAGGATTAAAAAAAAAGAAAAGCAACCAGATTTGTTTTTAATTGTGATATATATATATATATATATATGTGTGTGTGTGTGTGTGTGTGTAATATAAGGAAAAGGATACAGATAAGAAAAGAATTGAATAAAGAAATAAGGAAAAGAAAGAAACGGTGGAGCAAGAACCACGAGAGGAAGGGAGAGAGAGCTTGAGGCACGGACGGGGAAGGAGCTCACGGACGGAGGTGAGGTCGCATGGTGGCCGGACGTGCGGGAGAGGCCGGAGTCGCCGTCCACCGGAGCCGGAAAACGCCGTCTTGTGCTAGAGAGAGAGAGAGAGAGAGAGAGAGAGAGAGAGCTCGAGTTAGAGAGAGAAACAAGAGGAAGAGAGCTTCTCGCCGAAAAACGCCGTCTCTTCACCGGGGAAGGTAGCTGAGAGCCTCCTCTACTCCATATCGTCCTTCTAACCGGTTGAATCGAGGTGAGAAGTTCCGAAACTCTCAAACCCCAATTTTATCAATTTTAGGGATTTTTAGAAAGACCCCAATTGATTCAATCTGAGTGTTCTGGGTCCTAAATTGAAGTATATGCATGTTAGGAAGTGAGTTGGAAGCTTAGGAACCGGAACCAAATTGATGGAATTCATCCGGGTTGGAAAAAGTGTAGGAAAATGTGGTTGTTAAGGTTTAAGGGTGTTGTGGAATGATTTGGGGTGCATTGAAAGGTTGAATGACAATTATAAAATTGTTAAAAAATTATTGGAATGTACGAGGGATGAAAACCCGAGTAATTCCCGTCTCACCCGGAACCCCGTTCGGGGAAAAAGAGACAATTTTCTAATTTTATGCGTATTCGGGTATGTGTATTCATGTGTAGGTGAAGTGTTCAAGGTTATTTTGGTAAATGGAAATTTTGGACAAGTAGAATTTATGACTCTTGAGCCATAAATTCAAGACTTGGGTAATAGGAACTTCACATGGACACATAGAGGTGAAATTTGGTAACCTTGCATTCCCAAGTCAAAGCTTCCGAATAGTGTGATTAAGAAAGGGCTGAACACGAATAGAAGCATGCTAGGTGTTCCGAAAACTAGTTGAGGGCATTCCAAGCCAACAAGTAGTCCATGGAATTAATTAGAAAGAACATGAGCATTGGCGTACATGTACACTATTGTGGTTGAAATTGCAAGTTCTGGATCTCTCAAGTATATGTGTATAGGGCACCATACCGTGAGTGGACTTTCGGGCGCACCAATAGCCGATCAGAGGGGCCAACCAGGTGAGGGGCTTTCCTATCCCTGTCCTATAGGGTTGACTGCGGATATGGATATATGGTTTGCCTTCTTGCCTATTTGTAGGAATTACATGTTAGATAACATGCTATTGTTGTTCCTAAATTACAGTATATGTGAAAACGTGCTATATGTGTGTATGTGAATTGTAAAAGCAATGGTGGCTCAAGGAGCCTTATATGGAAAGAAGGTCCTCGGGACCTAGATGATATCGGGGGTAGGATCGAGTCAATTTTATTTGTGAGGGTTTTGTGGTACCAAAAACAAACCTCATCAATCATTACCTGAAAGGTGTGGTTTATATGTAAATCATTAAAGGAAATAAAAACCGGTGACTTTGTTTTGAACCAAGAGTCCGAATTAGAAACCACTTGTAAATCTAGATTTGCCTAAGAAGAAGCAAAATGAACAAGTAGTGGTCCATAGGGGTCATTTATGGTACAACGCGGAAACCGAGTCTATCACGGGTGGTCCGGGTAGATTGAGTGTCTTGTCTTGAGTCAACCCACAAAAATACAGAGTATATGAGTACACCACATTGTGGCTATTGCCTTGGGTAAACCGAGGTCAGATGAGTCATCGGCTATGCTCCAAGTGAAGTCTTGGGGTCAGATTATTGTTCCAAGTATAGTCTTGGGACCAGGGGTTCCTAGAATGATCAACTAGGTTCCCATATTGCTCACGTGAGATATTGCCTTCGGGCCAGATTCTCTCCTAACGGAGATATTGCCTTCGGGCCAGTTTATGATTATGATTACTTGAATACAGAGGACCACATGAAATTATATGTTAAATCATGATATGATGTATGTGTGAATTTAAATGTATGTAAATCCATGCTTTAAATTCTTTATTGTGAATATGATATAAGCTAACTGCCTGACCACTTAATATATGGAAATTTAATCCGTTATATGCGTATGTGTTTGTGATTGGCTCCTCTTCCCCAGTTGTAGTAGTACCCGCTACTACACCAGAGATGGGAAAGCCTCTCATTGAGTCTGTTTGACTCACCCCAATGTTACATGTTACAAACACAGGTGGTAAAGGCATTGGGAGCGCTTCCACTTCATCTCAGGGAGGCGGACAGACTTAGAGACCGCACGCATTGTTCGCGTGGGTAGTACTGTTATATGTATTTTGACAGGATATATATGTATATGATTCATTTTGGTATAGCATTGTTTTGTACAGCTGCTATATGCATATATGTATATGTCACACTCTAGAACTGTCGGCTTCATACAGATTGAAGATTGGTCTTGTTGTTGGGGATATAGGTTGTGATATGATGAATATCATGTGTATATACATATATATGGATGTGACTCCTGCATGTGAATAGGATAGATCACACGCACTGAGCATGTGGTCAATATGTAAACTTATATATATGTGTGACTGAATACTTGATTGTGTGAAAATACGACTTCCGCATGTGAATAGGATAGGTCACACGCATTGAGGCGTGTGATCAATATGTATATGTTATGCAGGTGTGTGATTGAATATATATGCTTGACTGTACATAGGGATTCTGCATGTGAATAGGATAGATCACCCGCCCTTAAGCGCGAGATCAATATGTATATTATATGTACGTGCGATTGATTATGTGTATATGTATAGACTGAAGCGGCATTGAGCGGGCCGTGGATTGTGTGCTACTTAGGTCATTGGATAAGGATGGCCATATAAATACTATATTGTTTGTATTGGAAATGGGTAGTTATGCATTATAAGAATGTCAATAAGGAATTAGAGGCTTACGGGATAGGAGAAATCCTACCTCCCGTGCCGGTCACGGACGCCCGATAAGGGGTCGTGACACCCACCCCTTCCCTTATTACTTCATTAGGACACATAATAAAATATATATATATATATATATTACTAAACTAAAAGGGTGAGGGGCCGAGCATTCACTAACACAAAAAAAGAAAGAAAGAGAAGAAGCAGCAGCAAGCACGCACGAACAAGCAAGCCAAGAGGGAGGAGGAGTGTTCCACGGCGGTTTCTGGCCGGAAAAGGCACACCAGTGCCGGAGAAGGTGACCGGACTTCGTCTTTCAACACCCACAAGCCTCCCATCCGTTTGAATCAAGGTGAGAAAGCCCCAATCTTTCAAAACCCTAATTTCTCCAATTTTGGGTATTTTAGGAATGCTCAATTTCTTCCAAACAGGGCATTTCGGGGTTAAAGTTGAGCTTAGTGGGTGTTATTGAAAGCTTAGTGAGGTTCAGAATCGAAGTTAAACCGTAGGATTTGAGCGGGTATGGAAATTAGGAAAAATGGGTTAGGAAATTGCTCTAAAATTCGAAATTGATAGTTTGATGCATGTTTAGGCTTAGACTTGAGTAGTATAAGTGTTGTAGTTGTTGGAAATAGACAAGGGAATAAAGCCCAAGTATTTACCGTCTTAACCGGAACCCAATCCAGTGAAAAAGAAGCAAAATACCAAACCACCGTATAGTAAGGAGCTGTGCCGTTGGTTGATCGAGAATCAGTTCGGGAGGAGGGAATGCCCACCCGAGGCCGAGGTAGAGGTCGTACCCGAGGTCGAGGTAGAGGTCGTGCTCGAGGTCGAGCAAGAGCACAAGTGAGAGGGGAAGAGAGGAGACAGTCACCGGAACCTCAACCTCAAGTAGAGGCAGGTGCACCTTCTGTGGCGGAAATGCTCACGACAGGATTTCAGAACTAAGAGAAGAGATGACGAGGCAAATACAGAGGGAGGTACGCTGGTTAGTAGTCGGCGAGGAAGAATAAGAGAGAGTTCCTAGCAATCAAGAGATAGAGGTTGTTGAGGAAGAGGATAGGGAATGGCAACAAACACAGGAAATGCCTCGTGAGCCACGGGTAGCACCCAGAGAGCTGCCAATTTCAAAATTTCTAAAGCTTCATCCACCCACTTTCTGCGGAACTAGTGAGAAAGAGGATCCGCAGTACTTTGTGAGAGACATAGTCAGAATTGGGCACATGCTGAGATGCTCAGGACATGAGTTAGTGGAATTAGCTTCATTCCAGCTGAGGGGAGCTGCCAGGGTATGGATAGAGTCTGTACAGACCAGGTATTCACGAAGGGTGGCACCGATGACCTGGGAAGATTTTTAGAAGGAATTCCTGGGTCGGTTTCTATCTGAAGGCACTAAAGATGCAAAGCGTCGGCAATTCGAGGAGTTGTGGATGGCGCCTAATATGACCGTGACGGAGTATGAATTGCTTTTTACAGAACTAGCTCAATTCTCACCTGAGTTGGTTCCTGATGAAGAGGCGAGGATCAAGAGGTTTATACACCGTCTCACGGAGCCGTTATTTACTGCCTTGTTACCCCAGAGAAGACAATTTGAGACTTTAGCTCAAGCAGCAGACTCTGCCAGAATGATTGAAACCAGGAAGAGGTACGAGACTTCTGTTGATCCCAAAGTCAAGTTAATTACAGGCAGTGACAACCAAGGAGGTGTAAGTAAGAAGAGGAAGACAACAGGTGGAGGTGTAGGATATTCAGGGTCCGCAAGAGGACAATCCTCAACCACCACCCATGAAACAGGTACAAGAGGTAATTTTCAAGGGGGACAGAGAGTGCAAGGGGGTGGAAATGCCGGTAAGACAAGGCCACAGTGTGCAACTTGCGGCATATTTCATTTTGGAATATTTCGAAAAATGACAGGTGGGTGTTACAACTACGGCCAGGTGGGCCATATGGCTAGAGAGTGTCCAAAGAGAAAAGAGGGTACAAGTGTGAGAAGCAATCCGACGCGAGGGGTACACCTATTCCAGCCCCACCAGTGAGAACCGTACCACCACAAGCAGCAAGTACAGGTACAGCTAAAGGCCATGGTGCAGGATCTAGTGGTAGAGGGCCAGGGGCAGTAGGTGGAGGACAAGCGCGGGTATTTGCACTTTCTCAGCAAGACGCTCATGCATCAAATGCAGTTGTGACAAGTACCCTTATTGTTTGTTCTCTTGAAGAACGAGTCTTATTTGATTCCGGCTCCACTCATTCCTATGTGTCGCATGCATTTGCCTCTAAATTCAACAAAAGTCCATCTAGAATGGAAGAAACAGTACTGGTCTCTACTACAATGGGAGAATCGGTACAAGTAGAGTATGTGCACAAGTCTTGCATTGTGGAGGTCGATGGTAATGAGACTGTGGTAGACCTTCGGTTGTTGTGTATGGTTGATCTTGATGTGATCATCGGAATGGAATGGTTGTCGTCTTGCCATGCGGTTGTGGACTGCAGGGCTAAATGTTTTAAGTTTAATATGCCAAACGAGGAGCCTTTTGTGATACGGGGTGACGGAGCTGCACCGTATCCAAGCTTGATCTCGGCTTTGAAGGCATCAAGTTACTTGCAAAGGGATGCAAAGGGTATTTGGCCTTCGTCCAAGATACCACGAAAGTAGTTCTTTCACCGACTCAAGTACCGGTAGTACGAGAGTTCTTGGATGTATTTCCAGAAGAATTGTCGGGGTTGCCGCCCGATCGTGAGATTGAATTTGAAATTGAGCTGCAACCTGGCACCAAGCCTATCTCCACACCACCTTATCGGATGGCTCCGAAAGAATTAAGGGAGCTACATACACAATTGCAAGAATTTCTTGACAAGGGTTTTATAAGACCCAGTTTCTCTCCTTAGGGTGCACCGGTCCTCTTTGTGAAGAAGGACGGATCTTTGCGGTTGTGTATCGATTACCGAAAGTTAAACAAGGTAACGATCCACAATCAATACCCACTGCCGAGGATAGATGACCTATTTGATCAGTTGCAGGGTGCAAGGCGGTTTTCCAAGATTGACTTGCGATATGGGTATCATCAACTAAAGATTCGAGAATCAGACATACCTAAGATCGCATTCCGGACCCGATATGGACATTACGAGTTCTTGGTGATGTCTTTCGAATTAACTAATGCTTCTGCAGCGTTCATGGACATGATGAACACGGTCTTCAAACCATTTCTAGACCGATTTGTCATTGTCTTCATTGATGACATCTTGGTTTATTCCAAGAATTCTGAAGAACATGCAGAACACTTAAGATTAGCCTTGCAGAAGTTGAGAGAAGAGAAACTGTATGCCAAGTTCTCTAAGTGTGAATTCTGGCTTAACAGAGTTGCCTTTTTGGGTCACGTGGTATCATCAGAGGGAGTCCACGTTGATCCAAGTAAGGTAGAAGCAGTGAAGAATTGGTCCCAGCCTACCTCAGTTACTGAAATTCGCAGTTTCTTGGGCTTGGTTGGATATTATAGAAGATTTGTGCAGGACTTCTCTAAGGTTGCTGCCCCTATGACTAAGTTGACTCAGAAGGGAGTGAAGTTCGTATGGGATGACAAGTGTGAGCAGAGTTTTCAGAAATTGAAAGACAGCCTCACTACCGCTCCGGTGCTAGCATTACCTGAAGGCACAGGAGGGTACGTGGTATACTGTGATGCGTCGAGGAACGGGTTAGGGTGTGTCTTGATGCAGCACGGCAAGGTGATTGCGTATGCATCGCGACAATTGAGGAAACATGAGAAGAATTACCCGACTCACGACCTTGAGATGGTTGCTGTAGTGTTCGCCTTGAAAATATGGAGACATTACCTGTACGGTGAGACGTGTGAAATTTATACAGACCACAAAAGCCTTAAATACATTTTCGAGCAGAAAGACTTGAACTTGAGACAACGTCGATGGTTAGAGTTGAAAGACTATGACTGCACGATCTTGTATCATCCAGGAAAGGCTACTGTGGTAGTCGATGCTCTGAGTCGGAAATCTACGGGCAGTCTTGCTCATATAAGTGAAGAAATAAGACCGTTGATTAGAGAACTGCACGAGCTAGAACAAACGGGAAATCATTTTGAGATTGGGGATTCTCACTTACTCTAGCTCACTTGCAAGCTAAGTCCTCTCTGGTAGAAGAGGTGAAGGCTAGACAGGATGAAGATACCGACCTCAAAAAAATCAGGGATACGGTAACTAAAGAGAGAGGGGACAACATCCGATTCTCTATTGATGATTTCGGAGTACTTCGGTTGGAGGGACGGTTGTGTGTTCTCATGGTTGATAACTTGAAAGAAAGAATTCTTGAAGAAGCACACCTGATAGCTTATACAATCCATCTGGGAGCTAATAAAATGTATCAAGACTTGAAATAGCTGTATTGGTGGAATGGCATTAAGAGGGATGTTGCAAACTATGTAGCCAGGTGTTTAGTGTGTCAGTAAGTCAAGGCTGAACACCAGAAGCCCGTCGGAACATTACAGCAGATAGAAATACCTGACTGGATGGGAGAGGATAACTATGGATTTTGTAACGGGGTTGCCAAGATCACAACGTGGATTTGATTCAGTTTGGGTGATAGTGGATCGCATGACTAAGTCCGCACACTTTCTGCCAGTTAAGACCACTTACGGAGTGAGTCAATATGCACAGATTTATTTATCAGAAATCATTAGATTGCATGGTGTGCCAATGTCCATAATATCTGATAGAGGGCCACAGTTCACTTCCAGGTTTTGGAAATCATTGCAGGAAGTGTTGGGAATGAGAGTTTAGTTGAGTACTGCATTTCACCCACAGACCAACGGGCAATCAGAAAGAACCATTCAGATTCTAGAGGACATGCTTCGGGCGTGTATTATGGATTTCGGCGGAAGTTGGGAAAGGTATTTACCATTGGCTGAATTTGCATACAATAACAGTTATCAAGTGAGTATCCAAATGGCACCTTTCGAGGCTCTGTACGGTCGTAGATGCAGATCCCCGATTGGGTGGTTCGAGGTCAGAGAGGCTAGTCTAATCGGCCCCGAGTTGTTACAAGATGCCTTGCAAAAGTTGAAGTGCATAAGAGAGAGGTTGCTGACAGCTCAGAGTAGGCAAAAGTCCTATGCAGACAATCGAAGGAGAGAACTCGAATTTGCCAATGGTGACCAGGTGTTCTTAAGAATATCACCGATGAGAGGCGTGATGCAGTTCGGTAAAAAAGGGAAACTACGTCCTCGGTACATCAGACCGTTTGAAATCCTAGAACGAGTTGGAAATGTGGCGTACCGGTTGGAATTGCCTACGGAGTTGGAGAGGGTACATCCTGTCTTTCATGTATCAATGCTTCGGAAATATCTTCTCGGTCCCTCGCACCTGATTCAATCACAAGACGTGCAACTAACCGAAAATCTGACATATGAAGAGGAGCCAGTGGAAATCTTAGATCGGCAGTTGAAGAAACTCAGAACAAAAGAGATTCCATTGGTTAAGGTTCTGTGGAGAAATCACTCGGCTGAAGAAGCTACATGGGAGGTCGAGGGTGAAATGCGCAGGACGTATCCTCATCTGTTTCAAGACTAAGGTTAGTAGTGTATTGTTGAAATTCAGGGACTGAATTTCATAAAAGGGAAGATTGTAATATCCGAGATATTTAGATTTAATTATTTTCATTATTGTTAAATTTATTTTTCTTTTAGAAAGAAAAATAAATTAAATTAAAGAATTATAAGGTTAAAAATAGAATAAAGAAGAAAGTAATAGGGGATATTTATAATTTTTCTAAGACCTAAAAGAAAAGAGGACTAAAAAGCATGAGGAAAAAAGGGGATACAACAAGTAAATAAGTTTTTCTAATAGAATAAATAAAGAAATATATATATATATATATATATTAAGATAATGGGGGGTGGGGCCAAACCGTGACCCCCACCCCCTTCCATTATTACTTCATTAGGACACATAATAAAATATATATATACATACATATATATATATATATATGTATACATATATGTATACATATATATATATATATGTATACATAAATATGTATGTATATATATATATATATATTACTAAACTAAAAGGGTGGGGGATCGAGCATTCACTAACACACAAAAAAAGAGAGAAGAAGCAGCAGCAAGCACGCACGAACAAGCACGCCAAGAAGGAGGGGGAGTGTTCCACGACGGTTTCTGGCCGAAAAAGGCACGCCGGTGCCGGAGAAGGTGACCGGACTTCGTCTTTCAACACCCACAAGCCTCCCATCCGTTTGAATCAAGGTGAGAAAGCCCCAATCTTTCAAAACTCTAATTTCTCCAATTTTGGGTATTTTAGGAATGCTTCAATTTCTTCCAATCGGGGCATTCCGGGGTTAAAGTTGAGCTTAGTGGGTGTTATTGAAAGCTTAGTGAGGTTCAGAATCGAAGTTAAACCGTAGGATTTGACCGGGTATGGAAATTAGAAAAAATGGGTTAGGAAATTACTCTAAAATTCGAAATTGATAGTTTGATGCATGTTTAGGCTTGGATTGGAGTAGTATAAGTGTTGTAGTTGCTGGAAATAGACAAGGGAATAAAGGCCGAGTATTTACCGTCTTAACCGGAACCCAATCCGGTGAAAAAGAGGCGAAATACCAAACCACCGTATAGTAAGGAGCTGTGCGGTGGGTTGGACACCTTGCTCTAGTCCGTGGGGGACACCTAAGACCCACTAAATTAGTTCCAAGGCTCTAATTATACCCAATTATATTTTTATATATGATTAAAGAGGTAGTAAATAAGCTTTTACTCGGCGAATGAGGGAGACGGTGGGATGAGTAAGCTAGAGCCTCTTTTGAACCATGAATTTAATTCTTTTATTAATTAAATACCCATATGAACACATGAAGGAAAATTTAGACAAGTGGAAATCTCTAACTTAACAATTAGAGGTTCTAAATGGCTCGAAAGTGTGAAAGTCGAATATGGGGCATTCTGAACTTTCGGAAAGAGCAAATAAAACGACGTAACGAACTAAACAATTAGTTCTTGGAAAATAGCTAGAGGGTGCATGAGCATTAGCATGAGACGTGCATGTTATATGTTTAGTTACATGTTCTAAATTTCTTAAATATACATGTGTATAGGGCACCACAGGGTAATTGGAGTTTTAGGCACTCCGAGGACTGATCAGGAGGGCCAATGAGGTGAGGGGCTCTCCCATCCCTGCCCCACAAGGTTGGATGACTACGTGGAAATGTGGTTTGCTCTATTTTGTGTAATTATTATATGAATAAATTTGTGCTACACGTCTATGATTGGCAAGTAAGCAGTCAACGTGCAATAATGTATGTGCTTATATGATTAATCTCAAGTATATATGTGCTATTGTGGCTCCTTGAGCCTTATATGTTACCGTGGGTAGGATTGTGTCATGATTTCATATGTGAGAGTTCAGTAACATTAGAAACCAATCATATTGATCGTCACATAAAGATCTCATTCGTATGGTGTGTTGAGGAAAACTGAACCTAGGTTGTTGAATATTAGTGAGAGTGCCGCATAAATTGAAAAGGGGGAAACTAGGCCTAATTAGTAACCACGTGTAATATTCAGTAGTTTATCTTAGGGCATCTTTCAAGGTTAAATATGTTAGTTGAGTTGTTTAGGTTGCGGGTAGATCGAGTCGGTCATCCTGATCGGACAGACAGGATTATGACGTTAGTAAGTATGCCACATAGTGGCCATTACCTTGGTTTAAACTGAGGCCAGACAAGTTGCCGGCTATTACTCTAAGCGTGCCTTGGAGTCAGAAAGTTCCTGGTGTGATCAACCACGTTCGTACATGAAATTGCCTTCGAGCCAGTATTTCTCTTAGCGTAATGCGGGAGACAGAAAGTGAGTGCCTACGTGCACAAGTATATGTTAACTATGGAACCATATGTTATATGTTTATGATTGATTTACATGCGGATTAATAAATATGTTAGAAGCATGAAATAAGATTTTAAATTGTGAATATGATTTACTGATTGCCTGATCATGTTAAAGATCATAATACAAATCTGTTTCATGCGCATATGGTTGTGGTTGCTCCCTTCCCCCTGCTGTAGTGGTACCCGCTGCTACGCTAGGGATGAGCTTCTCACTGAGTCTGTTCGACTCACCCCCCTTGTTTACATGTTTCAGATACAGGTGGTTCAGGAGTCGGGAACGCGTCCACTTCTTCTCAAGGAGGCGGACAACTCTGAAGACCACACGCTTTGTTCGCGTCGGTAGTTATTTTGATTATGTATACATGTTGTGATGTATATATACATATATATGAATCCTTTTTGGGCATGCCGTATGTATGTTTACATCTGCTGTGTGTATATATATATATATGTCACACTTGAATTCTAGCATTGTCGGCTTCATACAGATTAAAGTTAGGTCTTGGTGATGGGAATATAGGCTATGATATAATATATATCATGTATATACGTATATGACTTTTGCATGCGACTAGGATAGGTCACACACATTGAGGCGTGTGATCAATACGTAAATTATATGTATGTGTGATTGAATACCTGTTGGTGTAAAAATATGGCTTCCGCATGTGAATAGGATAGATTACACGCATTGAGGCGTGTGACCAATATGTAAACTATATGTAAGCGTGTAATTGAATATATGTATGACTATATACATGACTTCTGCGTGTGAATAGGTTAGATCACCCGTCCTGAAGCGCGGGATCAATATGTATATTACATGTACATGTGAATGAATATGTGTATATGTATAGATTGAAGCGGCGTTGAGCGAGCCGTGGATTGCAAACTGCTTAGGTCACCGGAAAGGGATGACCATATATGTTATATATTGTTTGTATTAGAAAAGGGTAGTTATAAACAGGTGGAAATCTCAATCAGGGGTTAGAGGCTTACAAGATAGGAGAAATCCTACTTCCCGTGCCGGTCACGGACGTCCGATAGGGGGTCATGACATGATATGATGTGAATAGAATGAAAGTGGATAAAGTGACCATTTTACCCTTATTTTAAAAGTGAGAATAGAATAAAGTGGGTAAAAAAGTAAGGGTAAAAATATAATTTCATCACATTGCAGAAAGTAAATTGTGTTTGCTTAGAAGGATGTAAAGGAATTACCTCTACAATTACATAGACAAAAACGGGTAACCAAACGTGCCCTAAATTTTATACAATGTAATGTATTTTATATTGTAATCCACTTTAAATCAAATGAAATAAACTAGATTACATAAAAATGTTAAGTAAAACTTGTTTACTTAGGTAAGTGAAAAATTTTAACAAAATTACCCCTCCCATTTTCCACAATCACCCACCCACCACCCCTGGTCGCCAACCACCACCCACCGCCATCCACCACCACCCATCACCATCGACCGCCACTCCCCACTACCACCCACCACCGTCGACCACCACCACTTTCTTTTCTTAATACAAAGTTTTTATTTTTAAAATATAATAATAAGGTCATTTTGGTCGTTCGATGAATTTACATCACAAACTTTCCTTCCTATTTTATTTCTTACAAAATATTTTTTTTATTTTTACAATTACTTTACATTCCTTTCCTTTATATTACTTTCCTTTACATCCCTCCCCTTTACAAATAAAGTAAATTTTTTTGACAAAATCGCCCCTCCCATTTTTCACAATCACCCACCCACCACCCCCAGTTGCCACCCACCACCGGCCACCACTACCCACCACCACCCACCGCTGTCGACCACCACCCACCACCACTGGCCACCACCGTCGACCACTACTACCCACCCACCCACCACTTTCTTTTTTTTAATATGAAGTTTTTATTTTTAAAATATAGTAATAAAAGCACTTTGGTCTTTTGACGAATTTTACATCACAAAATTTCCCTCCTATTTTATTTCATGCCCAACATATTTTTTTATCTTTACAATTACTTTACATCCCTTCATTTTACATTATTTTCCTTTACATCCCTCCCCTTTACTGTCACACCACAACTTAGGAGGTGCAACCGGCACCAGACATGAGGTGACTACCCCATATCTGTAAGCCTCACAACTAAGGACTCACATGTCCAACCCTGGACAAGCATTCTAAACTACAACTGTCACATAATTTTTGACAGAATTTTCCCTGAAAATTTCCATTTTCAAAAGTGATACAAGTATTCATAACCAATATATATATATATATATATATATATATAGGGGAGAGCTCCGCTCTCTACCTTACACATCACCAAAAATATTAAAACAAGTATAAGGCCGAGAATCCTTCCTATGAGATTATAGAGCAACTCTAGATTTTAAGTACAAATAAGATTTACAACATAAAAAAAATGCCCAGCGGAACAATGTCAGGCTCACCATGGAAGTTTACTCAACATGATCTCGTACTACACTCAAGCTTTACCTAGTCATCTGAAAAAAAAAGGAAATAAAAGGGTGAGTGGAAAACCACCCAGTGAGTAAACAACACACGTTACAACTGAAATGGAACAAACCAGGCACGAGCGTTTTACGATAATGAAAGTAGTGTTTATACCATTCACAATTAAGGGTAAGTTTAAAAATGATTTACATAATTAAATGCATTTATATAGAAATCAAGTTTGTGGGAAGGACATCTCACAAAACTATCTCATATACCCTCCAATTTCATCCCTCCTCAACACCATATAATTACATAACTCCAATCTCCGGCCACAACTCCTTTACGTGGCCCCAAACCCTCCATAAATACACATACACTCCACGTGTGTGGCCGCACACGGGACTAGCATCACCTAACCTCTGCTAGCTGAGGCTTACACCTACGCGCGCATAGGGCTACAGATACAGCTGTAGCACCAGTGTTCCATAAAGAGTTCCTCCCACTAAAAACATATCAACAATAATTTTCTCATGAACATAGCCAACTTAAATCCAATGAGCAACATACATATACGTAAAAATAGATCTCAACAATTTTAAATTCACATGTTGCAATAAACTCATAGAGTATTTAAACATACATACGAAGCATTATATTCATTATACAAAAAGCAAATAAGATACCAAATGAAAAATAATTCTCTTTTTGAATTGAAACAATCATTAGACAGCTTGTCCCAAGGCTAGGCAAATATGATCAATTAAATAGAGGATAGCTAAAAGGGTTAGGTACGTAAAAAATAAGAAAATGCGTCATGACGCGCATCATTTACTCGCAATATTATTGAACAAGAATAGAACCGCAACTACGTCAGGCTGGATCCCTAGCATAGAGTACATTTCCAAGGCACCTATTTGCACAATATTATATTGTCTATCAATATAAAATTTTCATCAAAGTACATTTAAAATTATTATCTAGAAATTTCTGTAATTTCTCTATTCAACTAAATGACCCCAACAATGGTTTAACTTAAAATTCCCAATCCTCGAGTTCTAAAGCCTATTTCTAAGTTACTGTCAATTATTAACTCATCTTATTTCTATTATATACATTTAATTTGGTCTCAAAAATCAATTCTGTAGTATCTTATCTTCTCATATTGTAATACCCGGGAAAATTTTTTGAAGTTTAAAAATAAAATAAGAGGGAAAGAAATGAAGTAGAAAATAATTTTTGGACTTAATTCAGGACCTAAGGAATTGGAAACCTGAATTAAATGGGGAAAAGAAAGTAGGGAATATTTTTGGGTATCTAATTTGGGGTATAAGAGAAAATAAAAATTTAATTGGAAAGAGGAGGATTTAATTGGGGATATATTTTTTTTACCTCTTCTATAATATAATAAGGCTAAAATACACATATACCCCCTGAGTTTTGGGGCAGGGGCACATAGACCCCCTGAGTTTTCACTTTGGGCCAGAGACACCCCTTCTGTTAGGGTTCCGCGAAAATTAGGCGTTAAGTGTCACGTCAGCAAACATGTGTAAGGGCACATACACCCCATGAGTTTTCACTTTAGGGGCACATACACCCCCTAAGTTTTCACTTTAGAGGCACATACACCCCTTGAGTTTTCACTTTGGGCAGAGACACCCCTCACACATACTTGCTGACGTGGCACTTAATGCCTAGTTTTCACGGAACCTTAACAGAAGGGGTGTCTCTGCCCCAAAGTAAAAACTCAGGGGGTCTATGTGCAACGTTTTAAAACTCAGGGGGTGTATGTGCCCCTGACCCAAAACTTAGGGGGTGTATGTGCATTTTAGCCATATAATAATAATTATTGTTATTTAGTTATTTATTATTTATTTTTATTTATATATTTTCTTATAATTGAAAGGGGGTAGGGTGTGAATTAGATAGGGAGGGGTTGGTAGAGGAAAGAAAGATAAAGGGGAGAGAGGGCATACGTGAGTGTGATAAGAGAAAGAAGAGAGAAAGAGAGAGAGAGGAAGAGGCGTGAGGGAGATGAAGAAGAAGGGTTGGGGTTCGCTGGAAAAGTGATCGGGGAGAGCTAGCCGCCGTCGGAAAAGTCACCAGAGCTCGGGTACGACGTCTCCTACACCTTCCACCAATCGAATCAAAGGTTGGTAACCCCAATTTCTTCATTTTAGGGATTTCCTAATCCACCTTCGATTGGGTTGTCTCGAGGGTAGATTGAGTCCTAGGAAGTGTTCTTGAACACTTAGTTGGGGGTAAAAATCGAGGTTATACCCTCGGGTTTAGCCGGATTGGAATCTTAAAGGATTTGGGGTAGCAAATCCTAAGTATTCCCAATTTGGGGATTCGTTGAAAAATTCGGAATCGGGCTTGGATTTGAGTAGCTAGGGTTGGATTTATGTCGTTGGAATGTAGGTGAACAAAACTCGTGGGGTGCGGAGTCGAAGCCGGGGTCGGAAGGGGGCCGAAACGGCCCAAACCATTCCACAGCACAACAAACGAATTGTTGTGCTGTGAACCGGCGCTATAGCGCTAGCTCTCGGGTGTACCAAGAGCTGCTGGGCAGCAGCTTGGCGCTCTAGCGCCAAAATGGGCGCTACAGCGCCCGACCTCTGCCCAGCATGCCCAAAATTCATTTTTTTGCCAATCCGGGGTGTCCGAACCTCCTATTTTCAATCCGAAACATCTTATGACACCCCCAACCATGTTTTTAAGGATCAAAATCATTTCAAATGTCTTCTTGTCCCTCAAGAATAGCAACTTATGGAACAAGCTAAGTCCAACCTCTTGAATTTCTAAATTTCCTCTACACAAACCTTAGGAGACCTTATGTACGATAGCTTTGACGCACGTTGAGGTTTAGTAACTCAAATCCAAAGCACCAAAAGCAACTCAAGGAGAGAGATAGTGGTATGAAACCAAGTGCGAGGCACTTGAGACTCTCATAGAAGAGAGGGAAGACGGATAAGACCAAGGACTCGGTTCTTGGCAACGTCTAGATGCATTTTTAGGTACGAGCATGTCGTATGCATACGAATTTCATATAGTAGGAGATGTTAACCACTTGAATGCATTCGTTAGGAAACCACGACTCGTCCGGAGCGGGAGTTACTCTAGGACAAACGCAAGGAAGCCATCCAGGTGAGGGGTTTCCCATCCTTGCCCTACAGGGTTGATTGAGGATGTGGATATGTGGTTTGCCTACTTGCCTGTTTGTAAGAATTATTTAGTGGTTAACATGCTATTGTTGTTCCTAAACTGTTATATATGGAAGTATTTCTATATGTGTGTTTGACTACAGGTAAACATGTACTGAAGGGTATCCATGTGATGAC
The DNA here is from genome assembly GCA_014851425.1 of Senna tora. Lineage (NCBI taxonomy): Eukaryota > Viridiplantae > Streptophyta > Magnoliopsida > Fabales > Fabaceae > Senna > Senna tora. Next base: position 20,515,328 of record CM026270.1, on the reverse strand, counting down.
ATGAGATACGCCGAACAGTACAAAGAAGGGGGTAAGTTGTTGATTGAGTCCAAGGTTTGGTTTACCCTATTAATTAGAAACTCATTAAAGAAATCGAATCGAAGTTGTTAGTAAACGTCGACGTTTTATGTTAATTGAAGTTAGGAAAGTTCTTAGAGCTAGGTTACGATCTAATCAAGTGTTTGGGCATTAAATAAGGGTTAAAACGATCTCATAAATTGATTAGTGAGTTATAGGGAGGTTCACACTACTTAGGTAGAGTCAGTCAAGGATAGTAATGGTTAGATAGAGTTAGAATCCTAGCTGAAGGCTCGGGAAGAGAAACAAGTCAGAAAGATTGCCCGTTGAGGCCATTGCCCTAGCCTGGCACTAGGGTCAGTTAAAGAGTAAAGTATTTGCCCGTTGAGGCCATTGCCCTAGCCTGGTACTAGGGTCAGTAAAAGACATAAAAGATTTTCCCGTTGATGCCATTGCCCTAGCCTGGTACTAGGGTCAGTGAAGACATAAAAGATTTGCCTGTTGAGGCCATTGCCCTAGCCTGGCACTAGGGTCAGTTAAAGATTTAAAAGAAATTGCCCGTTGAGGCCATTGCCCTAGCCTGGTACTAGGGTCAGTTGAGTAATTTACATTTTTCATGATTATATGTTAAAATGAGATTGCTTGTTTACGAGAAGCATGATAGAAAAGCATGATCCGTAGGTTTATCTGTGATTTTAATGTTATATTAATATTGCCTGATCGTAATATAACATTTGATAAACTGGATTTCCATGCGCATGTGATTGTAGGTGTTTCCCTTTCCCCAGCTGTAGTGGTACCCGTCGCTACGCCGAGGATGGGAAGCTTCTCACTGAGTCTGTTTGACTCACTCCCTCTGGTTCAATGTTTCAGATACAGGTATCGGGCAAGCATCGACGTCTGGACAGTGATATGGACATCAGACCATCCTTTACGCACTAGTTCGCGTAGGTTGACACTTTTTTTATTTTGACTTTTTTGGTTGTAGATATTCTAAGTTGTAAGAGTTGTGTATATATATTTACAGCTTTTAATATGTACCTACTCTAGAATTGTCAGCTTCACATGTATTTAAAGACAGGGTCCAGTTGGGGATAAACTAGGATATATGTATATATATATATATAAACTTCTGCATGTGAATAGGATAGATCGTACGCATTGAGGCGTACGGTCAATATGATATGGATATATATTATGTGTGCTTGCTGCATGTGAATAGGATATATCGTACGTATTACGGTCAATATGATATTAATATTTACATTATGAGTGCTGATAAATATATCTATATACGGGATTGAGTTGAAGCGGTATTGAGCGAACTGCGGATTGCAGGTTAATTAGGCCACCAGTGAGGTGTGGCCACTAGTAGGATATATATATATATATATATATATATATATATATATATATATATATATATTGATTGTATAGCAAGGTAGTATAGTCATGTTTACAGGATAAGCTTACGGGTTTAGAGGTAAAAATATATTCCCGTGCCGGTCACATACTCCCGATTTGGGGTCGTGAGACATATTCTCATTCAAAAATTCGTAATTCATCATATACTTTTCTAAGCTAATATTAGAGTTAGAAATCATTTTTGGAAGCTAGGATTCACAAGCAAAAGAGTATAAAAGCCTTCTTAACACTTCAATTTCAGTGTAGAGGTCACCATTTAAAAACTCCCAATTTGAAACCCTAATATAACCATTACCAAGAATAATAAGACAAATGGATGACTATTGGAGGTTTCAATCTAGCAAAATGGAAATAAGGGTAAGGTGTAAGCTTCAAAGAGATAAAAATGGAGTTAAAACTCACCCCTTTCTCAAATGTTGAAGATTAACCGTGATGGGAGAGAGAGAGAGAGAATGTTGGTGGCTGGAGGTGATGACTGCGGTGGTCACCGGCGACGGTGTGGCCAGCGGTGGAGGGCCGATGATGGAGGTTGGAGACTAAGTGAAATTTGTGAAGAAAGGAAGAAAGAACAAAGGAGAAGAGAACTAGAAGAAAAAATGGAGAGGAGGAATAAAATGAAATGGTGCTGCTACTTCTCTGGAAGAGAAGGAAAAAAATATGGTGATTTTTACAAAACTTATAATTTTGCCCCAAACTGAAAAATATCCTTTCATTTAGGTCCCTTATAATTTATATATTTGCCCCAAACAACAAATATCCTTTCATTTAGGTCCTTCAATACTTTACAATTAAGTCTTTTTTTCCTTTATCTATATATATTGTTTTTCTTCTCATCATTTTTTTTAGCTTTAATAAACATCTAATTAAAAAATAAATTGATAAATTCTCTTGTTATTGAATATATATCTAGCATATTAGTATAGAAAATTTTATTTAAACTTTTAAGTGCTTATATATATGAATATATTAATATTTCTATCCAATATTTATTATTGAAAACGACTAATAGGAAAGTGTTCTATTTAGAACATTCAAATTTTCACCTACTCTTAAATTGATGGTTATTACATTTTCTCCCCCTTAAATAAATTCGGTCCCCGAACTCAAATTTGATTGCTAATCTTGCTGTCTAAGAGGATGTCTATCTCCCATCTTACTCATTTCCAAGTAGGATTCTCTTGTGAATGATTACTTCACACACCTTCACTGACGCCACTTCTTTTTGAAAGAGTTTTCTTACTTTTCCTTCCACTATAGCTAGTGACTCCTCCCTATATGAAAACCTTTATCTTATTGAACATCAGTGGACATCAGAACTAGTGAATTTAGATAATAAAGGTAGACAGCTAGCTAGAAGACAGCTATATCGAGTAGATTTGAGGGTGCTTAATATTTGAGACATAATTTTCCTCCTCATTCAAACCTCAGTAGAACTTTTTAATTTCTAATGGATAAATCCCGCATTAATTAATATCTAAAAAGAACTATTGTTAAAAATGCATATTTTAATATTACTATCCAATATATCAAGAACAACTAGTAAGAGGGTGTTCCAAGTTTGTTTTCAAACTCTCACCTAATCTTAAAATGAGGGTCATTACATTCTTTCTCCCTTAAAAGAAATTCAGTTCCTGAATTTAAAATTGATTACTAACCATGTCACTAAAATAGATGGAAGTATCTAGCACACTTCTTTAACCCCGACACTTTCACTAACACCAACTCCTTGGATTGGAATTCCTTTCTACAATTCCTCGAACAAATGACACATGACAGTAAGTTATATCAATTCCACAAGTCCTTTTAAAATTCTTCACAAGTTCAATAAGTGTTGGCAAACTACCTAGTAAACTATTTTATCAGAGTTTTCCTAAACTTTACATTAACCATGATAATTTTAGTTCATTGAATTGTGCCTTTAAGTCCACACTACTATATTAGGACTATTTTCAACAATACCAATAGAATGACTCCAAGAATCCATAACATATATCACTAGCACTTCCTTAATTTATAATTCATCATGGTAATCCTTTTCAATTCAGCTTAACCACCATCAACAGAACAATGCTGTCAGATATGACATATTATTAAAATGAATTCATGTCTTTTCCTAACCCTCAATTAAACTGTATTGATGTCTTTTCCTAACCCTCAATCGGTTATATCCTTATTAGAACTGTATCCCGCGAAACATCTTATTTCCTCTCCTATGATTATACAAATAATAATAATAATAATAATAAATATATCCACAAAGATTCTTTCCCAAAGTCATATCGATATATAACTCTAAGTAACATGATAGTCTTATTTTCACAACTAAATTCTTGATCTACCAAGTCTGTCTTTAAAAAAAAATACAAGACCTCAAGGATTCTAATTGTTTCTGCCCATAATCAACGCAAAACTTGTACTCCAATATATAAGGAAACTAGCAACTTCTATGGTCTAACATCTATTAACATGTGTTCTTCTTGGCCTCAATATATATATATAAGTCTAACTTCCCGATCATCTCCATTTCTTTGATGCTTTGGCACCTCTTCAAATCTTAAAAGTCACTAATTAAAAAAAGAAAATCTAAACTCTCACCACTAGATATTCTTGAATCATTGCCCTACTATATTGATTCTATTATACCAATATGTATGCATAAATTAAATTCCTCCCAAGGTGCAGGGTACATTCTTCTACACTAGTGCAGATTTACTATCCTTTTTTTCCGTACCTAAACAGTTTCCTCAATCAGATTACCAACTCATATCTTATTTGTTTTAGTCTCAATTACCCCCCTCGTCCTTTAACCAATTTTATATGCCTTATTTACCAACTAAATGTGCAATAATCTCTCTCACTAAAGTGCATGATTCACATACTGTACAAGTAAAAAAAATCTCCCTACCGCTCTCCTTCTCAAGTCTTTAGTTTTCGGCTATGCTACACCTTAATCATTTTTTTTGTCCTTAACAAAGTACTTCCAGGAAACTAACCTTCATATCATTACTATAATGGTTTCACCATTTTATCATCATCAAACTTTTATATTGTTACTATTGACACTATACCATTCAAACTTCCTTCTATACATTTGTACAAACCATAATATTAATTCAGCCTCTAAATCTTACATTAAACCCAAAAACTCACATTATACAATTTAAACTAGCATTGATATAGTTTTTTTTCTCATATATTTATCTCTATGACTCCACAGTACAAACTTCCTCATAAGATTTTTCCTAAATTCCTAAATCACATAGATAAGACATTAATCAACACTTAAGTTAGTCAACTAACTCAACAACCCCAAGTCCTTAATCGTCCAGTTCCAACCGAGAATATAAGAGAAGGAGAGATTCTAAAAGAGACCGTCGGAGTGCAAAAAGGGTATATATGAGATCCTATTTTCATCTAATTAGTTTACACCAAAACAAGAATTTTCCATATGCGGCATATCAAATATTTTTAATTTTTATCTACTTATATGCAATTTCTAACACTTCAATTTGCTTAACTAGAATATTACATATTATTTTTCTCGATCACTCTTTATCAGCTTCCAAAAATTACATTGTTTACTAGAAATTGACTTGTTCTAATTACTATGAAAACTTATCCAATGAAGCAATCAAATTCTCTAACCATTTTCTGTAAACTGTGGTGCTTAATGAAGCTTGAACTAGAGACCTTCTCTTTGAAGAAGTAATTAAGATATCTTGGGACTACACTACCCTAATCAAACATTGTAGAGGAGTTGAAAATGTTAAACTAAATATGATCCATAACTCATAAGAGCAATCAATAAATGTTAGCCATCTCGTAGTTCCACCTCTCATCCCTAATTTAAACCCAAGGTCTTTATCTTATTAAAAGTGAATAAATAAAGTATGAAAACCCACACCATTGTGAAAGACTATAAACTAACTAATACCACAATCCAATTTTTTTTGTACGATTGGATGAGATATGCACATGGCTTGACTACACCATAATAGAATCATTGGGAAAAGATCAATTGAACCCAACTCTATAATGTAAATATTTGACCCACATAAATTACATTTTGATTCGATAGTAGGACCAAATTCAATCATCACTCTTGCTTGTGCTACAACATACTACTTCTAGTTTCTCCATGACGCTATATTTGATCCTACAAAAACACAATATCTCATCATGTGTGTTTTTTTTATTGATACTACCATATTAGCATAAACAAATACTTTCACCTAGATGCCCATGATACTTATAAACTTTACCTTGAATAAAGCTTTCTTTCAAAAGAGAAGAGAAAGTAGAGAGAGATGAAGAGAAAACTCTTTGTGAGAAACGTAGTCAATAAGTCCTCTGAGTCCTCACCAACATGAGCATAGTATTTAACTATTTATAGCACAATGATACAAGATAACACATTAAACTGTCAACAATCAAGACTCCTAATTACCCAATCATATTACAATCAAATCTTAATCCTTGCACAGTAATTCCAACACTTAAGGTACTTTATAGATATGACCCTAGTAACCAGTCGATCCATTCATTTCAATAACAATAGGCAAGAACATAAATTGTTTCACTATACTGACTGGGAAGGTGAAATATGGACATTGTCTTTATTAAACAATTCGAATTCAAATCAATCATCTATTCTCCTATGGGTCACCCACTGTATCACCACTATTACCAGAACTCGACAACTTCAAAGTGTCTTGTAAGGTAAAACTCTCATTTACCCTATTTCATCAAGTATATGCAATTCATACTTCCATTGTGAGTCTTTAATGACATATTTCAATACCTAAGGTATATCACCAACTGCCTATTCTGTTGCATATAAATGGTTGTGGTGGACGTCTTTCGAATTACCTAGTTCATCACACCTTGGTGATAACAATATGATCAAAATATACCACCAAGTAAAATGGCAAACTGCTATAGCATCTAAAGAATATTGTGATGTCAAATACTATAGAAACCCAATTCCACGACTCTAATGCTAAAGAGACAAACTGATTATTTCATTTCTTATAAGTTATTTTCAATTCGCATACCTTCTCTAAATATCTTGGAATGCAAAAGTGGCTGTAAAGGAAGAACATAAGCCTTAAGAAACATAGACATCATTATGTTTAGAAAAATCTTTAGTTCTTATACAAACAAATTTTTTTTTAAACAATGTCTCCAATACCTCACTTGAGATTCCTGTCATACTACAACTTTTTATAACTAAATCTAAATTCAAATACTGTAAATGACATCATAACCTACTCACACTCAAATGTGAGAGAAATAGATACAGTACAACCTACTAGAACTAAGAAAGTATAACGTAAGTCCAACCCTAAAAACTCTATATACTTATTCCGTCAAATTCAAGTGAATGGTTTTAAAAAGAGAGAATTATCACGATTTCTTCCAATTTATTAAGCATCATTCAAGTAGCACACCACTTAGAGATAAAATATTCGTAACACATAAACAAAAATTTGATATATGGACTGGAAAGTGGGAGTGGAACACCTAACACTTCGAAGAAAAGATGTAGACCCGAAGGAAAGGAGAGACATCACGTCCTAAAAGGTCTTCAATGTTACCTCACCTATAGTTATGCCCTGGTTTCATAACGATAGATGAGGTCCCAAAGAAGAACACTTTACTCTTTAGTCCATAGGAAAACCTAAGCTCTGATACCATTTTGTCACACCCCAACTTAGGAGGTGCAACTGACACCAGACATGAGGTGACTACCCCATATATGAGCCTCACAATTAAGGACTCACATGTCCAACCCTGGACAAGCATTCTAAACTACAACTGTCACATAATTTTTGACAGAATTTTCCCTAAAATTTTCCATTTTCAAAAGTGATACAAGCATTCATTACCAATATATATATATACAGGGGAGAGCTCTGCTCTCTACCTTACACATCACCAAAAATATTAAAAGAAGTATAAGGCCGAGAATCCTACCTATGAGATTACAGATCAACTCTAGATTTTAAATACAAATAAGATTTACAACATAAAAAAAAATGCTCAACGGAACAATGTCAGGCTCACCATGGAAGTTTACTCAACATCATCTCGTACTAAACTCAAGCTTTACCTAGTCATCTAAAAAAAAGGAAATAAAAGGGTGAGTGGAAAACCACCTAGTGAGTAAACAACATACGCTACAACTGAAATGGGACAAACCAGGCACGAGCGTTTTACGATAATGAAAGTAGTATTTATACCATTCGCAATTAAGGGTAAGTTTAAAAATGAGTTACATAATTAAATGCATTTATATAGAAATCAAGTTTGTGGGAAGGACATCTCACAACACTATCTCATATACCCTCCAATTTCATCCTTCCTCAACACCATATAATTACATAACTCCAATCTCTGGCCACAACTCCTTTACGTGACCCCAAACCCTCCATAAATACACATACACTCCACGTGTGTGGCCGCACACGGGGCTAGCATCACATAACCTCTGCTAGCTGAGGCTTACACCTACGTGCGCATAGGGCTACAGATACAACTGTAGCACCAGTGTTCCATAAAGAGTTCCTCCCACTAAAAACATATCAAAAATAATTTTCTCATCAACATAGCCAATTTAAATCCAATGAGCAACATACATATACGTAAAAATAGATCTCAACAATTTCAAATTCACATGTTGCAATAAACTCATAGAGTATTTAAACATACATTCGAAGCATTATATTCATTATACAAAGAGCAAATAAGATACCAAATGAAAAATAATTCTCTTTTTGAAATGAAACAATCATTAGACAGCTTGTCCCAAGGCTAGGCAGATATGATCAATAAAATAGAGGATAGCTAAAAGGGTTGGGTACGAAGAAAATAAGAAAATGCGTCATAACGCGCATCGTTTACTCACAATATTATTGAACAATGATAGAAACGCAACTACGTCAGGCTGGATCCCTAGCATAGAGTACATTTCCAAGGCACCTATTTGCACAATATTATATTGTCTATCAATATAGAAATTTTATCAAAGTACATTTAAACTTATTATCTAGAAATTTCTATAATTTCTCTATTCAACTAAATGACCCCAACAATGGTTTAACTTAAAATTCCCAATCCTCGAGTTCTAAAGCCTATTTCCAAGTTACTGTCAATTATTAACTCATCTTATTTCCATTATATACATTTAATTTGGTCCCAAAAATCAATTCTATAGTATCTTATCTTCTCATATTCTCATTCAAAAATTCGTAATTCATCATATACTTTTCTAAGCTAATATTTGAGTTAGAAATCACTTTTGGAAGCTAGGATTCACAAGCAAAAGAGTATAAAAGCCTTCTTAACACTTCAATTTCAGTGTAGAGGTCACCATTTAAAAACTCCCAATTTGAAACCCTAATATAACCATTACCAAGAATAATAAGACAAATGGATGACTATTGGAGGTTTCAATCTAGCAAAATGGAAATAAGGGTAAGGTGCAAGCTTCAAAGAGATAAAAATGGAGTTAAAACTCAACCCTTTCTCAAATGTTGAAGATTAAACGTGATGGGAGAGAGAGAGAGAGAGAACGTTGGTGGCCGGAGGTGATGACTGCGGTGGTCACTGGCGACGGTGTGGCCGGCGGCGGAGGGCCGATGATGGAGGTTGGAGACTAAGTGAAATTTGTGAAGAAAGGAAGAAAAAACAAAGGAGAAGAGAACTAGAAGAAAAAATGGAGAGGAGGAATAAAATGAAACGGTGCTGTACTTCTCCGGAAGAGAAGAAAAAAATATGTTGATTTTTACAAAATTTATAATTTCGCCCCAAACTGAAAAATATCCTTTCATTTAGGTCCCTTATAATTTATATATTTGCCTCAAACAACAAATATCCTTTCATTTAGGTCCCTCAATACTTTACAATTAAGTCTTTTTCCTTTATCTATATATATTGTTTTTCTTCTCATCATTTTTTTAGCTTTAATAAACATCTAATTAAAAAATGAATTGATCAATTCTCTTGTTATTGAATATATATCTAGCATATTATTAAGGAAAATTTTATTTAAACTTTTAAGTGCTTATATATATGAATATATTAATATTTCTATCCAATATTTATTATTGGAAACGACTAATAGGAAAGTGTTCTATTTAGAACATTCAAATTTTCACCGACTCTTAAATTGAGGGTTATTACATTTACATTCCTAATAACATACCAAACGAATTCTAAGAGTTTGTGCTGCAAGCACGCAAGGCAAAATCCTTAACACTAAAGATCTAAAGATAGCACGCAAAGAACTCCCGCAATTGGTCTCCCACATTATCATCATCAAACCCTTCATATTCAATGTTAAGGTCATAGTGCCTCCAGCACTTTATCAGAAGCCCAAAGCAGCAATTATCTTCTTCCTCATCCATTTTTCGCCCATTCCACTGGTATTGAAACTGGATTTTCAAATTAAACCATATCAGCATTAATTAATATTAGTATATTTAATTTCATCAATCAAACTTATATATATATACCTTTATGGTGTTCTTTTTGCCTGTGACGGAAGATTCAAGTGTCAATATGTCAGGCTTAGGGGCAAGCCAAAGCAAGCTCTCCACCAATGAGGGTACAGCACGACCCATCACTATTTCCCCCACCTTCACTATCACATGCTTTACATCATGCAGTGGAGACACCATATTTGTCAACACAAACTCTCTCGGAAATATCAATGCCTTCAAATTAAATTCACAAAACCAAATAATTAATAAGAGGATAAGAGGAAATGGAATTAATTAATTAAATACGTACAGTAGTAGAGACGCAAGAAATAGTGATGACATTGAAGTGGTCAAAGCAAGAGAGGAATCGGGAGAGCTGTGAAAACCAGTCATCAGGAACAGAATCTGGACTATGATGTTGCCGTTTGATGTTGGCTTTGCACTTTGTAGACAAAATCAGGAGAGGTTAAATGTCGACACTTCCAGAATAAGTAAAGTGCAGGAGGTTTGGAGCATCCACCATTGCCGCCTTGAGTTTCGAGCAACCCTCCACAACCAGTGTTTCTAACCTCGCGTTTTTAAACTCTATCATCTCCAACATATCACACATTATTATCTTCAATTCCTCTAAACAAGCTAGTGCCGAGACTAGACTCTTAACCCAACAACGTCAAACACACACAGGCCGAGATATCTATTGCGCAGCTCTGCCCCCAAAAACCTTGACTATACTCAAAACATTCCACATTTGGAACACACACCACAGGATTCTCCATTACCCCACAATTCTCCAACTGCAGTATTTCCATGTTGGAGTTGTAAATCTTCATGTTCTTTGGCAAATTAGAACAAAGAACGTGCAGAATCTTTGTGGCCACTACCATTAACGCCTCCGACACAATTACATTTTCCAGGTACATCGACTTCAAGCATTGATTAGCAGCTAATGTGATGCTTATGTCACATGGCTGAATGGTGTTAATTCTAATTCTTCGGACTCCTACGAACTTAAAACATTCAATCTCGTCACTCTCCACAATTAAACTCTTCAACTCCGGGCAACGTATGATTTCCACTTCCACAAGAGATGGAGAAACAACATGCAGAGTTTGGAATCCTGTACAAAAAGTGATGGAAAGAAGCTTCAAGGCAGGGCATGTTATAACAGTATCAGGAATGAGGAGAGTAAAACCGGAGAGTTTGAGTGTGGATATGAACTCAGAGGATAACTTTGGATGGAGTGCGTTGTAAGGGATGCTGAGGAACCGAGTGATCATGTCGACTTCAAAGTCTATAACTTTACAGTTGTTGTGAGAAGCGAAGTAGAGGAGTTCAGTTACTAAGGGCTGGAAGTCACAGAAGTCAAAAGGAAGTTGCACTTTGTAGCAAAACCTTAGCTTGTGTAAACATCTTAGGATGTGGGGAGCTCAGTATTGGAAGTATCGGTGGACGGAGTCATTGAAGGCGTGGGGGTCTTGTATGGGGAACAAGACATTGTTAAACTGAAGAATAGGGTAGGTGAGCCAAGAAGAATTGAAGGTTTTGGATAAGATGCTGAATTTGTTGGAATCCTTGGGGGAGAGGCAATCCATGATGTGGTGAATCAAAGGAATAGGAAGGTTCTCGAACTTCGTTCTCGCCTTTTCAACTGCTCTATGCTCATTTCCTGCCTCCACCTATATATGTAACAAACAATATAATGTACAACAAAACAAGCTCTCTTCTGAATCGTCATTTGTCTTTCACATAATATTCTTTAAACAATTTAACCTATATATAGATGTTTTATTAGGCCTTTTAAGAATACATTTCAAATAAATTATATTTTTAAATAATGCTAAATCTAAATGTTTTTATTGCATCCATATGTAATAAAACCAAATATTGTATCTAAAAAGTTTATTCATTTCACTATAATTTCAAAAGTTCAATCTTTTTCCTTTAAGGGCCAGCATGAATAATCTTTGATTTTTAGTCAAGATTACAGATCCAAAACATTTTATAAATACATGTTATTTTCCCTTAAAAAACTTTTAAATATCCATTGAAGTGAAGATCTAAGAGAGCCACCAAAATATCTCTAACAAAAAATCTTTTACCTTTGATGACGGATAAAGAAATTTAATTATCACTCAAGATTTTTAGAACCACAAGAGATTTCATTTCCATTTCTTTTGTTAAAAAAACTTTTGTTATACTTCACATATCTTTAAATTTTTTAGCCAATCATCAAGATCTAAGAAATAGAGATTTAAAGATCTAATTTTTGCCATTCAGATCCAATGAAATTCAAGTTAACACAATAAATGAATCAAATATTGTCAATTGCGATATAAATTTAAAATATTTGATAAATGGGTGTCGGAAGCTCACTGATAAACCGACTTGGTGTATAGACTTTTCGCAGATATTGATTGCGTCAGATCTCGCCTCCATTTCTACGCACAGTGCGGCTCTAAACAAGTCAAGTCAAATTAGGGTTGTGACATAGAATGGAGATCTCATCATATTTATATACAGTCTGACCGACCAGCCTTCCAAGTATGGGCCTATTGAATTTATACTATTATCCAACCATATTAGTCCAATACAATAGCCCATAAAAGAAGTGTACCTAATAGCGATAATGGGCTTATATACTTATCTAATTTAGACCATATTTTTTAGAACTAGTGATTGACAATAGACCAAGTTATTTTCTCCTTTCTTACTATATGTTTAATTTAGGAGTTGGTTTAAGTCTATACATGGTGAATGGATAACTGTTTTATGAATATATTTTAACTAAAAAGACATGTTAATACATGTCATGTCTCCTTTTCAAAATAAGTATTGCTCATATAAAAAGTTTCATATGGCCTCTAGAACAGGTACAAGAGTATAAGGAACTGAAATGTTAAATTATATTAGATTGATAACAAATTTAACTAAGATACTTTGTCACTGTCCCTTGTGCAAATCCACCAAGTCCCCTTATGTTCTATTAAGACTTATGTGAAAGTAAAAACATTTGCAACATTGAAGTTTGTTTGCTTCAATCTTGGCCTAGAGCAGTATATTTTCATGATTTTCTTAATCCCAAAATTTAAAATCAATAGAATCTCTTTTCTCTTTCTACTTAAGTATGCTTTGAGTATTAAGATATTCTTAGTGATTCTTTTGTTGCACCAGTAAGTCATAACTGTAGAACTTAACATCAACATGCACTTTGAGGCATGTGCTGAGCAACTCATGTTGTATCCCCATTTACTTTTTAGGCACACAATTATAAGATTATAAATGGTCAAATGTTCATTTTGATCCACTATGTTTCACCCAAGTTTTAAATTGTTCATTTATCTTTCAGAAGTTCTATATTGGTCCTTTATGTTTTCAAAAGTTTTATGTTTGTCCTTCTGGTTTCATTGAAGTTCTATATTGGTCCTTTATATTTCATTGAAGTTCTATATCGGTCCTTTATGTTTCATTAGAAGTTCATATTGGTCCTCTCAGCATGGTTTTATTTTTGGCTTAAACGACGTTGTGTGGGTTTTTTGGTGTGTCTAAGGCCACTTCAACTATCTGATACACGTATGAGAGATTATATGTCCACCTCGGCACCTCCGCACGCCACGTCAATAGTTAACTTAAGAAATTGACAGATTTGGATGGAATGACCAATTTAGAACTTCTAGGAAACTTAAAGGACTAATTTAAAACTTTTGAAACATAAAGGACTAATTTAAAACTTTTGAAACATAAAGGACTAATTTGAAACTTGAGTGAAACATAGAGGACCAAAATGAACATTTGACCATTATAAATTTCCGCTATGGTGAATTTTTTCTCAAGGAAAAGATTTAGATACAATTCGTTCATGTAATTTTGTATGTCCTTACGTTTCTAAGGGCATTTTTTGTATTTATTGGATAAGCAGATAATAAACACTTACAAATTCAAGTTACAATATCATTATTTAATGCATTTTTTTCAAAATTATATGGGTTAATTAAAAATCAAATATATTATGAAATATTTAAAGTTTAAATTTAAAATAAATGCATTATGGAATTTTTTTTAAATCTAAATTTGAAAAATTTTGATTTCAAAATAAAGACCTATAATGCTTTGTTTGTATGATGGATGCATTTGTTTGTATGTTTCAGGATATTTGGTTGAATGATTAAAAAATATATTTGAATAGTAGTGGTGACAATAACCACAACAAAATTTATTACATTAATCGACTAAGCTATACTTGATGGCAGAACAATAATACTTATATTTTCTTCTGCATGATAGATTATAGTGCAAAAGAAAAACACAATCAACTTGAGAAATGAAAGAAAATCATTATCCAAAAGCCAATTAAAAATGCTATACAATAAAAATTAGGGGTATACATGTGACGGGTCGGGCCGGGTTTTGGCTAGACTCGAGACCCGACCCGGGTAGTGGCTGGGCCAGTCGGGTCGGGTCCACCTAGTCAGCCGGCCTTTTTTTTAAAAAAAGAAATTTGAATTTTAGTCATGGGAAATAGAGAGTAGACATAGGAAATAGAGAGTAGACATGGGAAATGGAGGGTAGGCATAAAAAATGAAGAGTGGGCATAGAAGATGAGGAGTAATTAATACATATTGACATTTTGAGTAGATTTTTTAAATTTTAAATTCATTTATTACCTAGTTTTTAGGAATACATTAATAAGATATTAAATAATAGATATGATATCTTATTTTCAGCCATCAGTTTTAATCTTTTTTCATATAATTATTGTTCATTTAAGTAAATATAAACAAAAACTTAAAAAAAAGAAAGAAATGGAAGTACCCCGGGCCGGGCAGGGTCTAGCACTGTCAGACTCGGGTCCCGGCCCGACCCGGGTATGGACCCGACCTGAGTCGCTTTTGTGACCGGGTCGGGTCGGGTGATGCGAGCAGGTAAAGCATGAATGGTGGCCATTGTAATTTTTGAGATATTTAGATTTAATTATTTTCATTTTTATTAAATTTATTTTTCTTTCAGAAAGAAAAATAAATTAAATTAAAGAATTATAGGGTTAAAAATAGAATAAAGAAGAAAGTAATAGGGGATATTTATAAATTTTTTAGGACCTAAAAGAAAAGAGGATTAAAACGGATGAGGGAAAAAAGAGGATATAACAAGTAAATAAGTTTTTCTAATAAAATATATATATATATATATATATATATATATATATATATAATAAGATACATGGGGGGCCCACCATGACCCCTGTCACGACCCCGTTTAAAGGACCGTGACCGGCACAGACACAGGGGATACCCTTATGCCTATAAGTCTTATCACTTAATTGACTGAATATCTATTATTGAAAATGCATCCACATGCAGTATAATACCATGGCTACACCGAAATAGTGGCTTATCCTAGGCAAGCAAATTCACGGCCAGTGCCGCTTCATGATATCGATATAGGAAAACACACATAATATATAGCCTGTGTACTGGCTACACATCCGAAGATGCTGCCTATCCTATTCACATGCAACAGATATATATATATATATATATATATATATATATATATATATATATTTTTGGAAACAAGTTTTCCCTGCATTGTAATCTAACGAATCCTGATCATTAAGGTGTGTGAAGCTGAAAGTTCTAGATTTAGTGATACAATATAATTGGGTACGTCTACAATTTACTTTATGATACAATAATAAAGCAAATTAAATTACAATTACACTTTATTCACCCACATGAACAAGTTGTGGGTCTTCGAAAAGTGTTGCTCAACCCTCGTTCCACTGAGACTTCTTCCACCTGTACTTAACCCGTCTCTGTGTAGTAAAAATGAGGTCCGAGTCTTAACCACGCGACTCAGTGAGGACTCTCCCATCCCCGGCGCAAGGTGGGTGCCATAGCGCTTGGTTTAGGAGTCATACACAACCACATGCAAAAACAACTAGTTACTGTTGTTAGAATACATTCTTGGTGATCACACAACAATAGAAATTTCACCCAAACACTCACATGCATTTAATAACTGTAAACATGCAGCAGTTTATTTCACGTCATCAATCAGCAAGTAAACATGTAACATATAGTGCCGATTTTTACTTACCGGTCTTCTCACGTTCAGCATGTTTGAATCAAACAAGACTTTGTGATGACGTAATCCTGTACGTCACCACTCCGCTACACAATCAACAATTATATGCAAACACAGACAATTCTTTAAGTACACGCAAACACTATAACATACATCTACTTAACTTCCCCCACTCTGGGGTATTTACTAGCCACTACATGGCTTTTCTGCCTCGAACCCGTGCACTCGGGTTGCTAGCCACCAGGTGGCAAAACATACTTAACCCATTCACTTGGGTACTAGTCACCTCGTGACAATTCTATTAATCAAACACAATCAACTTCTATCTATCAAACAACTGATACGTAGCCATCACGTGGCACTTCCTGACCCCTTGCTGCGGGGCAATAGCTTGAGCCCACTTGTCCATTACCCAACCAGGCCACATGGCAGGCATGACACGACGTCTCGAAGCATGGTCACTGTCACACCCTGGACAACTCCACAGGATGATTTCTCTTCTGTAAGATCAGGCTCACGGTTTACCCGTAGGTTCCTCACGTGTCTGTTTATCTTGGTCTCACATATTAATAGGATTCTTTGTATCTTTCCCGAAGGATCAACAATTCCTCTCCTTATTAATATGTACAAGTATCCTCAACAGGATATAACTCATATACCCGTCTAGATGCACTCTCTGAGCCTCAAGCTATCGTCATAGCAATATAAAACATTTCTGACCCTATTGCCAGGATAGGGCAATGACCATCGTCATGGTGATTATAAAATTGAGGTCTCAAGTGTCATATGACGTTGTTCTAGTCGATGTCTCACATCGCTAGCATAACCAAATCCGAAACCCACCAATAACTCGTTTTGCATGATTATAATTTAAGTCACCGTCGTGACGAGTTTTCAAAATAAAAAGTTAGTCATTCCGTACAAGGACTCTAGCCACCATCGTGGAAAAGATTTAATAAAATACTCATCACGTCTCCGGAGTGTATGAGTTGGATTTGTAACACACCTATCATAGCAAACAATTACTCTCTACTCCTATGTCTTCCTATCTAAGCTACTTTCCACAACATATTTTCTAGTTCCTTTATTCTTTTAACATCCTATACCTCTAGCTATCACATACCAGGCAAGTAGAGAATGTACATACTCATGTAATCCACACAAGTATACAACCCTAGGAGCAGAGATGGAAGAACCCTCACCTTGGTCACTTCACTTAGCATTCCCTTTGAGCACTCTGGTCTCCAAGGAAGTACTTGAACCCTATCACATACAACCAATTCAATTGATATCAAATTTCATACAATTTCCTAGTTTCTTTTCTTATGACTTCTTACATTTATCCAACCCCCAAGTTCATTTACTTGGCCTATGGTCATCATTTGGTGTTCTCTTTTAGTTCAACTCAATTAATGCATAAATAAACAAGTTTACAAACTTGTTCACTCTCCAACCTCCGTCAATGGAGAATTTGCCAAATATGAAAAGTTCTAATTTTCACCAAATGTTCACATATCATTATTCCAATTATTAGGCATTCTTACAAATCATTTAGAATACCTAAATAATTCATTTGAAGTCCATACATGCCATCAAGTTTAAGAAAATTTAAAAATTCTATAAATTTTGCCAAAATTCGTAGGTTAGAAACCCTAGGGTAGAAATCTCCATATAACTCAATATTTGGGTGATCTCTATGTTCAAAAATGATCCTAAGGTGATATATTATTGATAGGTAACTCATTCCCATCAAGAAACCTATGATTTAAGAGGTGAAAACAAGATTTTGATGCTTACCTTTGGGGAAGTCCGAATTTGGAAATCCATGGAGGTTGCCCAAACTTTTTAATGCTTAACAATGGTGGAGGGAGCTTGATGAGGCATGGAATTGATGGGAGGAAGCAAGAAATTTGATGGAAGTGAGTGGATCCTTCAATTTGTTCTTGATGCCCTGGAGTGAATGAGGAATGGAGAAGAAGAGAGGAAGAAGAAAGAAGATAGGAAGAGGTGTGGTCTGACTTGTGCTCTTAAATTGCAATTTGGGTTAAAAGAAAATTTAGATATTTGACTTTGTTTTGGGATATGGTAAAATAGGGTTTTGATTGGATTTTCTCATCTAGATTTATTGTTGGGTAAGAATAGGAAAGTTTAGAAATTTTTGGGTAATCATAGGCCTATTAAAAATATCTGTCACTAAGTCTCGAACAAATAAGAATTTTCTACCCAGTACAACTTTTATTTTTTGAAAAATTCTCAAATTTAAACTATAAGCTCAAAATAATTCATATGATTCATATTTAACCCAATTTATATTTTTATATTTGAATTTATTATTTATTTTAATTTCTTAAATTCTCAAATCTAAAGTAATTAAAATCTTAATAAGAACCCAAAAAATCTTATTTCATTCCAAAAAAAATTATTTTTATTTTATTTAGTCAAAATGTCCAACCTCAACATCAAAAATCTATCAACTTCATATTATTGCATTATTTCTTAATTAAGATTATATATATATATATATATATACATTTTTTCTATTT
Source organism: Senna tora (assembly GCA_014851425.1). Classification (NCBI taxonomy): domain Eukaryota; kingdom Viridiplantae; phylum Streptophyta; class Magnoliopsida; order Fabales; family Fabaceae; genus Senna; species Senna tora. The sequence goes on along the minus strand of CM026270.1, from coordinate 20,496,778 downwards.
ATTTACTTGTTTATATATTATTTATTTGTGTTTTTTTTTACATTCCAACTCCAAATGATGATCATTCTAAGTCTTACTATATATTTGACTTGATTCCAAAAATACCCCTCGGGTATTACAATCTTCGAAAAAAATTCTTTTCCGGTTTCTTTTAACTTTCATACATTTTCTATATTCTTTTTTTTTTAAGTTTTAATTCCTAACCCCGAAATAAATCATTCTTTAATCCTTGAAATTTTCTGGGGTATTACAACCCCCCCATTCAGCAAAATACACACACCCCCATTGAATAAAACACACACACACATTAAAAAAAAGAAGGAAAGAAGCAAGTAGAGGCACAAGTCGCACGGACCAAACCTTAGAAACTCAAGGAGAAGCAAGAGGAGCAACGTGCACGGCGGGTTGGGCCGGATTCTCGTCGGAAAACACGTCCCGCCGCCGATGAGGGCCACCGGAGTTCATCTTGACCACCCATTAAGCTCCCCATTCGATTGAATCAAGGTATGGAAGCCCCAATCCTTCAAAACCCCAATTTCTCCAATTTTGGGTATTTTAGGAATTCTTCAAATACTTCCAATCGGGGCATTCCGGGGTTAAATTTGAGCTTAGTGGATGTTATTGAAAGCTTAGTGAGGTTCAGAATCGAAGTTAAACCGTAGGAATTGACCGGGTATGGAAATTAGGAAAATTTAGCTAGAAAATTGCTATAAATTTGAAATTGATAGTTTGATGCATGTTTAGGCTTTGATTGGAGTAGTATAGGTGTTATAAATTCTGGAAATAGTCAAGAGAATAAAGCCCGAGTATTTTCCGTCTCAACCGAAACCTAATCCGGTGAAAAGGAGGTGAAATACTAAGTCACAGTACCGTAAAGAGCTGTGTGGTGGGTTGGACACCTCGGTCTAGTCTGTGGTGGACACATAAGACCCGCTAAATTGGTTCCAAGGCTCTAATTATACCCAATTATATTTATATATATAATTAAAAAGGTAGTAATTTAGCTTTTACTCGGCGAATAAGGGAGACCGTGGAACGAGTAAGCTAAGCCCTATTTTGAACCGTGAATTTAATTCTTTTATTAGTTAAATACCCATATGAACACATGAAGGGAAATTTAGACAAGTGGAAATCTCTAACCTAAGCAATTAGAGGTTCTAAATGGCTCAAAAGTGTGAAAGTCGAATATGGGGCATTCTGGACTCTCGGAAAGAGCAAATGAGACGACGTAACAAACTAAATAATTAGTTCTTGGAAAATAGCTAGAGGGTGTATAGCATGACACGTGCATGGAAGATGCTTAGTTACGTGTTCTAAAATTCTTAAATATAATGTGTATAGGGCAGCACAGAGTGATTAGAGCTTCAGGCACTCCGGGGATTGATCAAGAGGGCCAACGAGGTGAAGGGCTCTCCCATCCCTACCCCACAGGGTTGGATGACTACGTGAAAAATGCGGTTTGCTCTATTTTGTGCAAATTGATATATGGAATATATTTATATGAATAAATTTATGTTACACGTGTATGATTTGCAAGTAAGCAGACAACGTGCAATAGTATATGTGCTTATATGATTAAACTCAAGGTGTATATGTGCCATTGTGGCTTACTGAGCCTTATATGTTACCGTGGGTAGGATTGAGTCGAAATTTCATATGTGAGGGTTTATTAATATTAGAAACCCATTTAAATTGATCATCGTGCAAAGGTTTTGACAGTATGGTACATTAAGGAAAATGAACCTAGGTTGTTAAATGTGAGTGAGAGTGTTGCATAATTGAAACAGGGAAAATCTAGGCCTAACTAAAGAACACGCATAATATTCAGTTAGTTACTAATAGGGCGTCTTTCAAGTTTAAATATGTTAGTTGAACTGGTTTAGGTTAGTTCGAGTAGATCGTGTCGTTTATCCTGGTCGGACGGACAGGATTCAGTTAACAGTAAGCATGCCACACAGTGGCCATTACCTTGGTTTAACCGAGGTCAGACAAGTTGCCGGCTATTACTCTAAGCGTGCCTTGGAGTCAGAAAGTTCCTGGTGTGATCAACCAGGTTCGTACATGAAATTGCCTTCGGGCCAGTATTTCTCTTAGCCTAATGCGGGAGACAGAAATTGAATGCCTACGTGCATAAGTATATGTTATGGAACCATATGTTATATGTTTATGATTGGTTTACATGCGGATTAATAAATATGTTAGGAGCATGAATTAGAATTTTTAATTGTGAATATGATATATTGATAGCCTGATCATGTTAAAGGTCACAAAATAAATATGTTTCATGCGTATGTGGTTGTGGTTGCTCCCTTCCCCCAGCTGTAGTGGTACCCGCTGCTATGCCAGGGATGAGGGAGCTCCTCACTGAGTCTTTTTGACTCACCCCCTTATTTACATGTTTCAGACACAGGTGGTTCAGGCGTCGGGAACGCGTCCACTTCTTCTCAAGGAGGCGGACAACTCTGAAGACCGCACGCATAGTCCGCGTGCGTGGTGTATTTTGGTTTTGTGCATATGTTGTGATGTATATATATATATATGAATCCTTTTTTTGTGTAGCGTTTGTACAAATACAGCTGTTGTATATATACGTCTTACTTTAGCTATGTCGGCTTCATACAGATTAAAGTTAGGTCTTGGTATGGGGATTCTAGGCTATGATACAACATATATCATGTGTATATATATATGACTTCCGCATGTGACTAAGCTAGATCACACGCCTTGAGGGGTGTGATCAATATGTAAATTATATATATGTGTGTGACTGAATACCTGATTGTATGAAAATAGGGCTTCCGCATGTGAATAGGATAGATCACACGCATTGAGGCGTGTGATCAATATGTAAACTATATGCAAGCGTGTGATTGAATATATGTATGACTGTACACAGGATTTCTGCATGTGAATAGGATAAATCACCCGCCTTGAAGCACGTGATCAATATGTATACTATATCTACGTGTGAGTGATTATGAGTATATGTATAGACTGAAGTGGCGTTGAGCGAGCCGTGGATTGCACGCTACTTAGGTCACCGGATATGGATGACCATAAATACTATATATTGTTTGTATTAGAAATGGGTAGTTATAAATATGTGAAAATGTCAATAAGGGATTAGAAGCTTACGGGATAAGAGAAATCCTACTTCCCGTGCCGGTCACGGACGTCCGATAGGGGGTCGTGACAGCCAGAATTTACCTCCCGAAGTGGTTGCATTATTAAAAGCTAGAAGAGTCATGTAATACCCCAGAAAATTTCAAGGATTAAAGAATGATTTATTTAAAATTTTGAGGATTAAAGAATGATCTATTTCGAGGCTAGGAATTTAAAACTTTAAAAAGAATATAAAAAAATACGAAAGTTAAAAGAAACCGGAAAGAAATTTTTTTTCAAAGATTGTAATACCCGAGAAAATTTTTTTAAGTTTAAAATAAAATAAAAGGGAAAGAAAAGAAGTAGAAAATAACTTTTAGGATTTAATTCAGGACCTAAAAAATTGGAAACCTGAATTAAATAGGGAAAGGGATTAAATTAAAAATACATATTAGTTATTATTTATTAAATTATTAATTAATTTAATTTTAATTTTATTTATTTATTATTTAAGTATTTAATTATTATCATTATTTTATTTATTTTTAATATTTAGCATTTTAAAAGGGGTTGGGACGTGGGTTTTATTTAAGAAAAGAAAGGGATAAGAAGAGAAAAGGAAAAGGGAGGTGCGTGAAGCACGAGAGAGAGAAAGTCCAGAGGAAGAAGAGAGAGAGATGGGGGTGCGTAGAGAAGAGAAAGGAGAGGGGGAATGAGGAGGTTCGCCGGAAAACTCGCCAGAGAGAGCCGACCGACGCCGGCCACGACCACCGGAGCTCGACTCCGACATCTTCCGCACCTCCCACCAATCGAATCAAGGTTGGTAACCCCAATTTCATTCTAAACCCTCAATTTTTTCATTTTTAGGGATTCCTTCGATTGAGTTGTTTCAAGGGTAGATTGAGACCTAGAAAGTGTTCTTGAACACTTAGTTAGGGTAGGAATCAAGATTATATTCTCGGGTTTGCCCAAATTCGAATTTGGAAGGATTTGGGGTTGAAATTATAATTATTTCCAAATTGGGGAAAATTGTTGATAATTATGATTGAGCTTAGATTTGCGTAAATAGGCTTGGATTGATATTATTGATATTATAATTATTTCCAAATTGGGGAAAATACTCGAAGAAAGAATACCACATAGGTACGAAATGGAAAAGAAGAAAGTGAATACGGGAACAGAGTCAGGTAAGCATCTGGGGATGCGAGCTAAAATGATAAAACATGTATGCTACCGTTGGGGGCGATCAGAACCCAACGGGTAAGACACTTGCAAGAGGCGGTATATGTTCGTGAACATATGCCACACCATAAGAAAGGAAAGAGTCAAACCGTGGGAGCGGATTCCGTTTGGTCAAGGGGAGTAGAGCATGTCCGGAAAGGTTCATGCTGGAGTTAACGAATCACGTATTCCAAGTAGGAATACATGATTTAAGTGAGTTGAGGAGTCCGAGTGGACCAAGTTGGGATAAAAGCCAACGGAAACCCAATGAGTAGAGTTAGCATAGGATATGCAACTCTAAGTGGACTAACCTGAGGGTGGTATAGATCCACAGACATAGTCGTGTTAAGTGAGGTCTTCGGATGTGAAGACCGAAATAAGTATGAGGCAGAGTAATGAGTATGATGGTAAGGAGGAGACTGGTGAGTTTCCATCATAAACAGAAATGACTACAAGTACTAGTCAGAGAAGAGTCTAGGTCAGTCAGACATAGGATGTCGACAGGGAGTAACCTGAAGTGGTTATGGAAACCACTAAGGGTAAGTGTAGAAGTCCGTAAAAGAAAGGGAAACACGAGTCATAAATGTAAGATCCTTTACTGTTTGGTGGAGAAACGGTAAGTGTAATATATAGTTGTGTTAGTGCCATGGCATTTAGCTTTGTTAGGACACGAGTAGGGTAAACTGAGTCGGTAGTGAGTGTAACAACCTCGGAAGGGTTGGGTACACAGATGGCACAAAGTATGAGCACCTACGTAGGGTGTATGCCGTGTAAGCGAAAAATCTAGACTTAGAGTAGAGGGTGCAATAAGCTGTAAACAGACTTTTTTGGAGAAGTCGTTTACAAAGAATATATCGGGGGAATACGGGCAGAAGAGTAGCTGCTTGATAGTAGAGGATACTTAACTACGGGGACTCCAATGTAGGGGAGTGCTTCGTCAGTTGAGTTTATAGAAATAGAGCCTATTGTTCTATGCAAATAGCTAGTGTCTTGGTGTGTTCCAAGACGGATATAAGAAGTCAATACAAAGGTAGCTAGTCGGACAAGCAGATTGAGTCAAGGTAAGCCTCACTAGAGAAGGCAATAATTAACTCCTCGTAGAACTAAATTGGAACATGGCATTTGGTACGTGCCAGACACTCCATCGCAAAAAAAAAAATAAAGTGAATTGGAACTAGGAAAGTTAGGTATCCTCGGGGAAGGATACGACGACAGGTGGAGTCTATCAGTTAACACCTCACGAAGAGGTGATTAACTACGAAACTAGAAATACAAACGATCACAGAAAGAATATGTAGAAACCAGATAGAGACCTTGAGCCTCTAGGAAAGAAAGATAAACCGTAGGGTAAAACGGTAAAACTTCCACATTGAGAGAAACCATAGGTGAAATTCAGCCAAGGGATGGCAACAAGCCAACAACCCCACGAAAGAGATAAAATTCGGGGATCGAATTTCTTAAGGAGGGAAGAATGTAATACCCCAGAAAATTTCGAGGATTAAAGAATGATTTATTTAAAATTTTGAGGATTAAAGAATGATCTATTTCGGGGCTAGGAATTTAAAACTTTAAAAAGAATATAAAAAATATGAAAGTTAAAAGAAACCAGAAAAGAATTTTTTTCAAAGATTGTAATACTCGAGAAAATTTTTTGAAGTTTAAAATAAAATAAAAGGGAAAGAAAAGAAGTAGAAAATAACTTTTAGGATTTAATTCAGGACCTAAAGAATTGGAAACCTGAATTAAATAGGGAAAGAGATTAAATTAAAAATACATATTAGTTATTATTTATTAAATTATTAATTAATTTAATTTTAATTATTTATTATTTAAGTATTTAATTATTATCATTATTTTATTTATTTTTAATATTTAGCATTTTAAAAGGGGTTGGGACGTGGGTTTTATTTAAGAAAATAAAGGGATAAGAAGAGAAAAGGAAAAGGGAGGTGCGTGAAGCACGAGAGAGAGAAAGTCCAGAGGAAGAAGAGAGAGAGATGGGGATGCATAGATAAGAGAAAGGAGAGGGGGAATGAGGAGGTTTGCCGGAAAACTTGTCGGAGAGAGCCGACCGACGCCGGCCATGACCACCAAAGCTCGACTCCGACATCTTCCGCACCTCCCACCAATCGAATCAAGGTTGGTAACCCCAATTTCATTCTAAACCCTCAATTTTTCATTTTTAGGGTTTCCTTCGATTGAGTTGTTTCAAGGGTAGATTGAGACCTAGAAAGTGTTCTTGAACACTTAGTTGGGGTAGGAATCAAGATTATATTCTCGGATTTGCCCAAATTCGAATTTGGAAGGATTTGGGGTTGAAATTATAATTATTTCCAAATTGGAGAAAATTGTTGATAATTAGAATTGAGCTTAGATTTGAGTAAATAGGCTTGGATTGATATTATTGATATTATAATTATTTCCAAATTCGGGAAAATACTCGAAGAAAGAATACCACGTAGGTACGAAATGGAAAAGAAGAAAGTGAATACGGGAACAGAGTCAGGTAAGCATCTGGGGATGCGAGCTAAAATGATAAAACATGTTTGCTATCGTTGGGCGCGATCAGAACCCAACGGGTAACACACTTGCAAGAGGCGGTATATGTTCGTGAACATATGCCACACCAAATTGGGGAAAATTGTTGATAATTAGGATTGAGCTTGGATTTGAGTAAATAAGCTTGGATTGATATTATTGAAATTATATGGTTGGAATATTAGCTGAACAAGACCCGTGAAGAGCTGGCCTGAGGTTACTAAGGTTGAACCTTGACATTAACATACCGGGTCCCTACTCGGGTTGCCCAAATACACTTTAAGGGTGACGTTGAGAGTTTTAAATTCCCTCTCTTCAATCTTAAACACCTTAGAACACTCCTAAACATGTTTTTGAGGATTTAAATCACTCCAAGTACCTTATTGTTTCTCAAGGATGGAAACTTGCATAAAAATTAAGTCTAACTTTGTGAATTTCAACCTTATCCCTTCACAACCTTTAGAAAACCTTAAGTGGGATAAATTGGAGGTATATTAAGGTTTAGAAACTAGATTTTTTAGAACCCAAGTAGAAACACAAGTTGAATCAAAATGCTTAGACCTTCCTAAATTAGGATTCCTTCCAACCAAGCTAGATAAGTTTCCTTATATGCGAATACAAGTTAGATAGAGGTCTAAAACTCAAATCCAAGTATGTGAAACACTCAAGTAGAGTTTTATATGCGAGTAAATCAAGTGTCTGAGGAAGGATACGCATAAGTCGGGATAGAGAAGACCGATAAGACCGATAAGACCAAGAGCTTGACTCTGTGGCAACCATGGATTACGTGTGAGAGTAATGGAGAGATAACTAACAAGTTAAGTTAAGTAATAACCATAATGAAGTAAAAGTTTTTCTTATAGGAACAACAGCATGCAAAAGAGTGCAATAGGAACTCTGAGGAGACTAAAGTTACGGGAGAGGATTGCATGGAAGGTTGGCCAAGGTGAGGGATCTTCCATCTCTGCTCCTAGGGTTGTATGCTTATGTGGATTACACAAGTATGTATATTCTCTGCTTGTCTGTTATGTGTTAGCCAGAGGTATAAAATGCTAAAAGAATAAATGAACTAGAAAATAGGTTGTGAAAAATAGCTTTGATAGGAAGACATAGGAGTAGAGTGTAATTGTTTGCTATGATTGGTGTGTTACAAATCCAACTCATACACTCCATAGGCATGGTGAGTATTTTATTAAATCTTTTCCCACGACGGTGTCAAGAGTCCTTGTACGGAAGGACTAAGCTTTTATTTTGAAAACTCGTCAAGACGGTGACTTAAATTATAATCATGCAAAGGGAGTTATTGATGGGTTTTGGATTTAGTTATGCTAGCGATGTGAGACATCGACTACAACAACGTCAGATGGCACTTGAGACCTCAATTTTATTATCACCATGACTATGGTCATTGCCCTATCCTGGCAATAGGGTCAGAAATGTTTTATATTGCTATAACGATAGCTTGAGGCTCAGAGAGTGCATCTGGACGAGTATATGAGTTATATCCTATTAAGGATACTCATCCATATTAAGAAGGAGAAGAACTGTTGATCCTTCAGGAAAGATACAAAGAATCCTATTAATATGTGAGACTAAGGCAAGGAGACAAAGGAGGAACCTACGGGTGAACCGTGAGCCTAACCTAGAAAAGAGAAATCATCCTGTGGAGTTGGTCCAGGGTGTGTCAGTGGCCATGCTTTGAGACATCGTGTCGTGCCCGCCATGTGGCCTAGTTGAGTAATGGACGAGTGGGCTCAAGCTATTGCCCCGCAGCAAGGGGTCAGGACGTGCCACGTGGTGGCTACGTATCAGTTATTTGATAGATAGAAGTTGATTGTGTTTGATTAATAGAATTGTCACGAGGTGACTAGTACCCAAGTGAATGGGTTAAGTATTGTTTGATTAACAGAATTGTCACGAGGTGATCAGTACCCAAGTGAATGGGTTAAGTATGCTTTGCCACGTGGTGACCAGTAACCCGAGTGCACGGGTTCGAAGTAGAAAAGCCATGTAGTGGCTAGTAGATACCCCAGAGTGGGAGAATTAAGTAGATGTATGCTATAGTATCTATGTGTATGTACAAATTGTCTGTGTTTGCATATAAATGCTGATTGTGCAGCGTAGTGGTGACGTATAGGATTACGTCGTCACAAAGTCTTGTTTAATTCAAACATGCTGAACGTGAGAAGACCAGTAAGTAAGAGTCGGCACTATATGTTACATGTTTACTTGCTTATTGATGACGTGGAATAAACTGCTGCATGCTTGTATCTGTTAAATGCTTGTGAGTGATTGGGTGAAATTTCTGTTTTTGTGTGGTCACCAAGAGTGTATGCTAATTAATGGTAACCAATTATTTTTGCATGTGGTTGTGTATGACTCCCATTCCCTAGAACTGTCAGCTTCACACACTTAAAGATCAGGATTAGTTATATTGCAATACAGGAAAAATTTGTTTTCAAAATGTATATATATACATATATCTGTTGCATGTGAATAGGATATGCAGCATCTTCGGGTTTGTAGCCAGTACACAGGTTATATATATTATGTGTGTTTTCCTATATCTATATCCTGAAGCGGCACTGGCCGTGGATTTCCTTGCCTAGGATAGGCCACCATTCCGGTGTAGCCATGGTATTATACTGCATGTGGATGTATTTTCAATAATAGATATTTTATCAATTAGGTGATAAGGCTTACAGGCACAGGGATATTACTTGTGTCTGTGCCGGTCACGGTCCTCTAAACGGGGGTCGTGACAAGTCAAGAAAATCAAATTAAAGCCGTCAGATAATAGTAAAAACGTGATTTACACATTTTGGGCTGAAAGTTGAGCTGCACAACATGATTTGGGCTTGAAAACATTAATTTGGAAAGCTTGGACCATGTACTATACATGTGGAGACTTGTTTGAGCCTAGATCTTCTTATTTTAGGCTTAAAATGCTTATTTTAATTTGGGTTGAACTTTTGTGCGAAAATCATTATATTTAAGCTTTATTATTTAAAGTCCATTAGTTTTTTTTAAGACAATTATTTAAGATTTAGTGTTTTAATTATATTAGGTTTAAGTATGATTGTTAGAAAGACCCAATAGTTTTATTTTAAACATTTCTTTTGTTTTGGGCCTTAGTTTAAGTTATGTTAGTATTTAGGGTTTTAATTGTTTTAGTGTTTTAATTATTTAGGGTTTTCTTTTTTTGGAACAAGAAAAGTTTTGAATTTTATGAGAATTTGATTATTCATCTTGAGAGTGGATTCTCTCTAGGGTTCTTCATTGAACTAACAGACTTATCAAGGTTTGATCATCCTTGTGGCGTCTTTTAACACTTCGGGTCCTTGTTCGTTCGAGTTCAAGGATTCAAGTGGATCGTTCGACCTTTTTTAGCTTTCTTGGGGTACGTATATTTCATATTGATTGTGGGTTCGCATCATTTGGTATCAGAGCTTCAACCATAAACAAGGTCATATCTATCTATTTACTTGTTTTTCGTTTTTGTTCATCAAAAACTCAAAAAAAAAAACAAGTAGTAGGTTCTTGGGTTTTCAATGGCTGATATAGGCAAAGCGAATGGTGGTGGAAATCCAAAGAATTTGGTTATTTCCCTCAAAGCAATGCGGCGATAGTTTAAACTTATGGAAATTTTTACGGGAGAAATAAGGGATAGGTTGGATAGTCAAGCCAAAAGGATTGCAAAATTGCAAAGAAACCAATCAAGTCCTCGAAGAAGTGATTTGCAAAGGAGGGAGGAAAAACATGATGAGAAGAGTAGAAACTTGAATTCCACTAAAAAGAGAATCCCTATTTTTAAAAGAATGAATGATGGTGATGAATATCTAAAGTGAGAAAAAGAGGTTGAAAAGATATTTGCACGTCATAACTACTCCGACAAAAAGAAAGTTAGACTAGCTTATTTTGCTTTTGCTAACTACGCAAATATTTGGTGGACTGAATTTGAGAAGTCAAGGAGATTATATGCTGAAGATCCTATTGCTACATGGGATGAGATGAAGAGGGTGATGAGAAAAAGATTTGCTCCGTCTTACTTTAAGAAGTTATCTATTGTTGTAATATCCAAGATATTAAATTAAAGAGTTAAAATAAAAATGAAGAAGGGAAAGAAATAGAATTTTAAAATGTTTTTTTAGGACTTAAAAGAAAAGGGAATTAAAAGGATGGGAAAGAAATTTGGATTTTACAACTTGGTTTTTCTTTATTTTAATTTTCAGCCTATATTTTATAAGTGGGGGGCCAAAACCGTGACCCCCCCTCTCCAGCAAACACAAAACGCTAAACAAAACAAAGAAAGAAGGAGAAGCTGCAGCGTGAAACCGAGGCCACCCGAGAAGAGAAGAGGAGGGCTCACGGAGGTGCTTGGCCGGAAACGCACCGGGGAGACGGCTCCGCCACCAGAAACAGCCGCCGGAATTCATCCTCTCTACCTATTGAGCTTATCTAACCGATTGAAATCAAGTAAGAAAGCCCAAAATCTCTCAAACCCCAATTTCTTCAATTTTAGGTATTTTAGGAATTCTTCGATTTCTTCTATTTGAGACATTCCGGGGTTAAATTCGAGCTTTGTGGGTGTTATTGAAAGTTTAGTAAGGTTCAGAATCAAAGTGAAATCATAGGAATTGACCGGGTATGGAAATCATGGAAATTGGGTTAGGAAATTGCTCTAAAATTCGAAATTAATGTTTTGGGCTTGACAACATTAATTTGGAAAGCTTGGACCATGTACTATACATGTGGAGACTTGTTTGAGCCTAGATCTTCTTATTTTGGGCTTAAAATGCTTATTTTAATTTGGGTTGAATTTTTGTGCGAAAATCATTATATTTAGGCTTTATTATTTAAAGTCCATTAGTTTTTTGAAGACAATTATTTAGGCGTCTTCTAACACTTCGAGTCCTTGTTCGTTCGAGTTCAAGGGTTCAAGTGGGTCGTTTGACCTTTGTTTAGCTTTCTTGGGGTCCGTATATTTCATATTAATTGTGGGTTCGTGGGATCAATCCCTAGTGGGTTCGCATCATCGGGTCACCTAGTCGACGGGTTTTTTGAACAACCCTAATAAAAATACATAATGTTATTCCCCAAAAATCAATTCCCACCCCTAATTCTTGCCTTAACAAAGACTCGGATAAGTGTTCGATTCATGGTTTGATCAGTTAAACCGGTCGAACCGGATGATGCAAGAAATAATAAATATAATTATTCTTAATATATAAAATGACATCACTCAAGTTTTAGGTTTCAACATACATAATTTTGAAGTTTTAAATTACATGATTTCTCAAAATTTTAATTTTCAAGACTTGTCAAACTCTGAAAGAACTTGATCAAACCAAACATGAAATTTTTTATAATCATGACTTATTAAATTTTAATTTTCAAGATTTTTCTAATTATAATTTTTAAGATTTTTATAATTTTTTTTAGGTTATATTTTATTTTTAATTTTTTAATAAAAAAATGGACCGGCTGGACAGTCCAACCCGGTTGACTCTTTGGACCCCGGTTAAATCTGGTCCAAATAGGAAAACAATTTTTTAGTTCCAACCGAATCACCTTTGTATCCAGTTAGCGATTAGACAGGTCATACCGTCCGGTCCGATCCGGTCCAAATAACACTGGTTGGGAGGTATGTATTTATATACATTGAGCAGAACAAAATTTTTTTTGGGCAATTGACGAGAACAATTCAATTAATATGTTTATATCAATCTGTCATTCATCTTAGGCCATGTTTGGTTGATAGAAAAAGTAAGGTAATGGTCTTCTCCTTCATACATTTTTCTTACCAAATTAAAGGAAACTCACTTTTTGCAAAGTAATGAAATTATGTTTATGCCCTTATTTTTTTCACCCACTTTATTCTATTTCCACTTTTAATATAAGGGTAAAATGGTCATTTTATCCACTTAACGGCAAACTTAAACGGTGTCAGCCTCAAGGACCAAAATCGACCTAAAAAAAACTTTGAGGACCAACATTAAACTTTTGAAACATTGAGAACCAACATTAAACTTCATGCAAACATTGAGGACCAAAATAGTACTTTAGCCTTTATTTTTAAAATATAATAATAAAAGCATTTTGACGAATTTTACATCACAAACTTTCCCTCCTATTTTATTTCATACCAAACATATTTTTTTATCTTTACAATTACTTTACCTCCCTTCCTTTTACATTATTTTCCTTTACATCCCTCCCTTTACATTCCTAATAACATACCAAACGAAGTCCTAAGAGTTTGTGGTGCAAGCACGCAAGGCAAAATCCAGAACACAGAACATCTAAAGATATGAAGCAAAGAACTCCCGCAATTGGTCTCCCCCATTATTATCGCCAAACCCTTCATATTCAATGTTAAGGTCATAGTGCCTCCAACACTTTATCAGAAGCCCAACGCAACAGTTATCTTCTTCCTTATCCATTTTTCGCCCATTCCACTCGTATTGAAACTGGATTTTCAAATTAAACCATATCAGCATTAATTAATATTAGTATATTTAATTTCATTGATAAAACTTATATATATACCTTTATGGTGTTCTTTTTGCCTGTGACGGAAGATTCAAGTGTCAATATGTCAGGCTTATGGGCAAGCCAAAGCAAGCTCTCCACCAATGAGGGTACATCGCGACCCATCAATATTTCCCCCACCTTCACTATCACATGCTTTACATCATGCAGTGGAGACACCATATTTGTCAACACAAACTCTCTTGGGAATATCAATGCCTTCAAATTAAATTCACAAAACCAAATAATTAATAAGAGGATAAGAGGAAATGGAATTAATTAATTAAATACGTACAATAGCATAGACGCAAGAAATAGTGATGACGTTGAAGTGGTCAAAGCAAGAGAGGAATCGGGAGAGGCGTGGAAACCAGTCATCAGGAATATAATGTGGACTATAATGTTGCAGTTTGATGTTGGCATTGCAGTTTGTAGACAAAATGAGGAGAGGATAAATGTCGACACTTCCAGAATAAGTAAAGTGCAGGAGGTTTGGAGCATCCACCATTGCCGCCTTGAGTTTCGAGCAACCCTCCACAACCAATGTTTCTAACCTCGCGTTTTTAAACTCTATCTTCTCCAGCATATCACACTTTATTATCTTCAATTCCTCCAGACAAGCTAGTGCCGAGACTATACTCTTCACCCAACCATCCGTTATGATGGCTCCTTCCAGTGCCAACAACGTCAAACACACACAGGCCGAGATATCTATTGCGCAGCTCCGACCCCAAAAACCTTGACTATACTCAAAACATTCAACATTTGGAGCACACACCACAAGATTCTCCATTACCCCACAGTTCTCCAACTGCAGTATTTCCACGTTGGGGTTGTAAATCCTCATGTTCTTTGGCAAATTAGAACAAAGAATGTGCAGAATCTTTGTGGCCACTACCATTAACGCCTCCGACACAATTACATTTTCCAAGTACATCGACTTCAAGCATTGATTAGCCGCTAATGTGATGCTTATGTCACATGGCTGAATGGCATTAATTATACTTCTTCGGACTCCTGCAAACTTAAAACATTCAATCTCGTCACTCTCCACAATTACACTCTTCAACTCCTGGCAACGTATGATTTCCACTTCCACGAGAGATAGAGAAACAACATGTAGAGTTTGCAATCCTGTACAAAAAGTGATGGAAAGAAGCTTCAAGGCAGGGCATGTTATAACAGGATTAGGAATGAGGAGAGTGAAACCGGAGAGTTTGAGTGTGGTTATGAACTCAGAGGATAACATTGGATGGAGTGCGTTGTAAGGGATGCTGAGGAACCGAGTGATCATGTCGACTTCAACGTCTACAACTTTACAGTTGTTGTGAGAAGCGAAGTAGAGGAGTTCAGTTACTAAGGGCTGGAAGTCACAGAAGATAGAAGAAAGTTGCACTTTGTAGTAAAACCTTAGCTTGTGTAAACATCTTAGGATGTGGGGAGCTCGTTGTTGGAAGTATCGGTGGACGAAGGCATTGAAGGCGTGGGGGTCTTGTATGGGGAACAAGACATTGTCAAAGTGAAGAACAGGGTAGGTGAGCCATGAAGAATTGAAGGTTTTGGATAAGATGCTGAATTTGTTGGAATCCTTGGGGGAGAGGCAATCCATGATGTGGTGAATCAAAGGAAGAGGAAGGTTCTCCAACTTCGTTCTCGCCTTTTCATCTGCTCTATGCTCATTTCCTACCTCCACCTATATATGTAACAAACAATATAATGTACAACAAAACAGGCTCTCTTCTGAATCATCATTTGTCTTTCACATAATATTCTTTAAACAATTTAATCTATATATAGATGTTTTATTAGGCCTTTTAAGAATTCATTTCAAATCAATTATATTTTTAAATAACGCTAAATCTAAATGTTTTTATTGCATCCGTATGTAATAAAACCAAATATTGTATCTAAAAAGTTTATTCATTTCACCATAATTTCAAAAATTCAATCTTTTTCCTTTAAGGGCCAGAATGAATAATCTTTGATTTTCAGTCAAGATTACAGATCCAAAACATTTTATAGACACATGTTATTTTCCTTTAAAAAATTTTTAAAATATCGTATCAATTGAAGTGAAGATCTAAGAGAGCCACCAAAATATCTCTAACCAAAAATCGTTTACCTTTGATGACGGATAAAGAAATTTGATTATCACTCAAGATTTTTAGAACCACAAGAGATTTCATTTCCATTTTGTTTTGTTAAAAAAAAACTTTTGTTATACTTCACATATCTTTAAATTTTTTTAGCCAATCATCAAGATCTAAGAAATAGAGATTTAAAGATCTAATTTTTGCCATTCAAATCCAATGAAATTCAAGTTAACACAAGAAATGAATCAAATATTATCAATTTGCAATATAAATTTAAAATATTTGATAAATGGGTGTCGGAAGCTCACTGATTGACCGACTTGGTCTATAGACTTTTCGCAGATATTGATTGCGTCAGATCTCGCCTCCATTTCTACACACAGTGCGGCTCTAAACAAGTCAAGTCAAATTAGGGTTGTGACATAGAATGGAGAACTCGTCATATTTATATATAGTCTGACTGACCGGCCTTCCAAGTATGGGCCTATTGAATTTATACTATTATCCAACCATATTAGTCCAATACAATAGCTCATAAAAGAAGAGTACCTTATAGCTATAATGGGCTTATATACTTATCTAATTTAGACCACATTTATTAGAACTAGTGATTGACAATAGACCAAGTTATTTTCTCCTTCGGTACTATATGTTTAATTTTAGGAGTTGGTGTAAGTCTATACATGGTGAATAAATGACTGTGTTATGACTTATGATCATTCATCCTGATAAATTTTACATTAATTATCAATATATTTTGACTAAAAAGACCTATTAATACATGTCATGCCTTCTTTTAAAAATAAGTATTGCTCATATAAAAAGTTTCATATGGCCTCTAGAACAGGTACAAGAGTATAAGGAACTGAAATCTTAAATTATATTAGGCTGATAACAAATTTAACTAAGATACTTCGTCACTGTCCCTTGTGCAGATCCACCAAGTTCCCTTATGTTCTATTAAGACATATGTGAAAGTAAAAACATTTGCAACATTGAAGTTTGTTTGCTTCAATCTTGGCCTAGAGCAGTATATTTTCTTGATTTTCTTAATCCCAAAATTTAAAATCAATAGAATCTCTTTTCTCTTTTTACTTAAGTATGCTTTGAGTATTAACATATTCTTCGTGATTCCTTGGTTGCACTAGTAAGTTATAACTGTAGAACTTAACATCAACATGCACTGTGAGGTCTGTGTTGAGCAACTCATGTTGTATCCCCATTTACTTTTCAGGCACAAAATTATAAGATTATAAATGGTCAAATGTCCATTTTGGTCCTCTATGTTTCACCCAAGTTTTAAATTGGTCCTTTATCTTTCAAAAGTTCTATATTGGTCCTTTATGTTTTCCAAAAGTTTTATGTTTGTCCTTCAGGTTTCATTAAAGTTCTATATTGGTCCTTTATGTTTCAATGAAGTTCTATATCGGTCCTTTATGTTTCATTAGAATTTCATATTGGTCCTCTCAATATAGTTTTATTTTTGGCTTAAATGACGTCGTGTGGGTTTTTTGGTGTGTCTAAGGCCACATCAACTATCTAATACACGTAGGAGAGATTATGTTTCCACCTCGGCACGCCACGTTAGCAGTTAACTTAAGATACTGACAGATTTGGACGGAAGGACCAATTTAAAACTTTTGAAACATAAATGACTAATTTGAAACATGAGTGAAACATAGAGGACCAAAATGAACATTTGACCATTATAAATTTCTGTATGGTGAATTTTTTCTTAAGGAAAAAATTTAGATGCAATTTGTTCATATTTTTTTTGTATGTCCTTACGTTTCTAATAAGGGCATGCATTTTGTGTATTTATTGGATAAGCTGATAATAATTGACACAAGCTTTCACCAATTTATTCTAGAGTAAATTACACTGCCCTTCCCTGAGAGATGCTGAAATTACACTGCCCTCCCCTCTAGTTTGCAAAATTACACTGCCCTCCCCTCTAGTTTGCAAAATTACACTGCCCTCCCGTGAGAGATAAAAAATCAATACACTTTGATCCAAAACATCATTCTCCAATTAAAAAAAGGTCTAAAAAGTCAATATAATAAATATTCATGACTAAATTGACCCTCACACAAGATAAAAATTGTATAACATTATGCTTTATCGAAATTTATAAAGCTGAATTCTAGTACACCTAACAAAAATTTTTTGATATATTTTATTATATATATATATATATATATATATATATATATATATATATATATATATATATATTAAACTTAATTGTTGAAAATGAAGTAAAATAATAGATATTTTATATTACATTACATTACTAATATAAAAATCTTGTAAGCTATTTTTAAGTTACAGACTTTTTTTTAGAATTTTATTTTTTTAACAATAATAGTTACTCTAAATACTAATAAAATAATAAAAGACAATAAAAAATGAAACAATGTTATTATAAGAGGATGAAAGTATGTATAGGTCACATTTTATAGAGTTTCATTCTTTTAAGGGGTAATTTAATCATGAATATTTATTGTATTGGAAGTTGAAAAAATTTGACCTTTTAGACTTTTTTATTTATTGGATAACGGTGTTTTGGATCAAAGTGTAATGACTTTCGATCTCTCAAGGGAGGGCAGTGTAATTTCAGCATCTCTCAGCGGAGGACAGTGTAATTTACTCTTTATTCTAGCCATCCCAAGTTCTCTTTTACAGAAATATCAACCAAAGAATCTGTAGTTCTGTACCTGTTAATGTATTATCATGCATGCGATTATATGTTGTTAAGTTGGGAGGTAGTATTTATATAATTAACAGACTTATAATTAAATTTGTGCTAGCTTTTTAATATACATTGTAACTATTTCTCCTTGGCACATGTGGTACTAGCCTTCTAGAATGTTAGAAGGAACGCGAGTCAGCAACACGTGGTACTATTCTTCGGCCTCGTACGTGGCTTGTACTGACGTCTTCCCACACATGCTCTCCTATTAGAGACATGAAATACGCTCAACCATCATGGGTCGACCCACTATGAACAAGAACGTGGGTCGACCACGTTCCCCTTTACACTTAATATAAATACCCTCATCCGGGGGACTTGACTAAGGCAAGTAAGACAGAATACTCTAAGTACAATATATTATCACCCCCACATCCAAGCCTAATCAATCACCTCTCATGGTTAAGCAGTCAGAGTTCACCTACCCCTCTAGATATCTCAATCCACAAGCTCTGAGTAGCTCAGAGAGACCCTTGTTCTCTCCTTCCTCTAAAGAAACCTCCAATCGGTGGCCCACCCACCTGGAGTACTCCACACACGTCCTAGCCGCACACGGCTTTTACATGTAACACTCTTGCCTAACGGCCACCATAGACGTCTACTCTTCAAACTACATGGACTTTGATCCCTACGCAAGGGTACGTAGGCACCTAGGTCAACAAGTCCCCCAAGATTACGACCCATTGCGATCCTAATTTGTGATTTAGAATTGTTTAAACTAAAAATGACAATTACATATATATATATATATATATATATTCATTCAGATGTATTATTCACATTGAAGTGCTTGAATGAAGTTTGCTACGTGGAAATCAAACATATCAACACTTGAGTGAGTGAAGATATGGACTAATGGAGTAGAATTCCTGTTGGATAGTCAACCAAGAATCTTGCCGAAGAAAGTTTACTTATTGTTGAATCTCAAAGATCGTCTAATGCCTCAAAAGTGTTCACCGTAGACTTTCAATTTTAAATTTATTTAAGAATTAATATGGTTTTAAAGAAATCAAGTGTGTCTTTTTAAGCCTTATACCTTTTATGTAATTACCATAATTTAGTATTTTTAATGCATTTAACTTTAATACATTGAGCAGAACAGTTTTTTTTTTTTTTTGGCCAATTGACGAGAACAATTCAATTAATATGCTTATATCAATCTGTCATTCATCTTAGGCCATGTTTGGTTGATAGAAAAAGTAATAGAAAAAGTAAGTTAATGGTCTTCTCCTTCATACATTTTTCTTACCAAATTAAAGGAACCTCACTTTTTGCAATGTAATGAAATTATGTTTATGCCCTTATTTTTTTTCACCTACTTTTATTCTATTTCCACTTTTAGTATAAGGGTAAAATAGTCATTTTATCCACTTTTATTCCATTCGCATTAAATCACATCACATTGATATGATATTTTTATTTCTTTCAACATTCTCATTCCCTCACTCATTCCACATGCCAAAAACTTCCATAATCTATAAATGTGGTTTAATCTAATACCGCAACTTTCTACATATTATCAATGTCATGACCCCAAATCGGGAGTACGTGACCGGCATGGGAATAGATTTTTACCTCTAAACCCGTAAGCCTTATCCTGTAAACATGACTATAACTACCCTGCTATACAACTAATATATATATATATATATATCATACTAGTGGCCCCACCTCACGGGTGGCCTAATTAACCTGCATTTCGCGGTTCGCTTAATACCGCTTCAGCGCAATCCAGTATATAGATATATTTATCAGCACTCATAATATAAATGTTAGTATCATATTGACCGTACGTCTCAATACGTACGATCTATCCTATTCACATGCAGTAAGCACAGATAATATATATATCCATATCATATTGACCGTATGTCTCAATGCGTACGACCTATCCTATTCGCATGCAGAAGTTTATATACTCATACAAATATTCTAGTTTTCCCCAAATTGGACCCTGTCTTTAAGTACATGAGAAGCCGACAATTCTAGAGTAGGTACATATTAAAAGCTGTAAATATATATACACAACTCTTACAACTTTAAAATATGTACAACAAGAGAAATCAAAATAACCAAAAGGTGTCCACCCACGCGAACAAGTGCGTAAGGATGGTCTGATATCCGTATCACTATCCGAACGTCGGTGCCTGCCCGATCCCTATATCTGAAACATTGAAGCAGAGGGAGTGAGTTAAACAGACTCAGTGAGAAGCTTCCTATCCTCGGAGTAGCGGCGGGTACCACTATAGCTGGGGAAAGGGAAACACCCACAATCACATGCGCATGAAAGTCCAGTTTATCAAATGTTATATTACGATCAGGCAACATTAATATAACATAAAATCATGGATAAACCTACAGATCATGCTCATCTATCATGCTTTTCATAAACAAGCAAACACTTTAAACATATAATTTGAAAACTGTAAATCACTCAACTGACCCTAGTGCCAGACTAGGGCAATGACCTCCACGGGCAAATTATTTTAAATCTTTAACTGATCCTAGTGCCAGGCTAGGGCAATGGCCTCAACGAGCAAATGTTTTAGTCTTTTACTAACCCTAGTACCAGGGTAGGGCAATGGCCTCAACGAGCAAATGCTTTACTCTTTAACTGACCCTAGTGCCAGGCTAGGGCAATGGCCTCAACGGGCAATCTTTTCTGACTTGTTTCTCTTCCCGAGCCTTCAGTTGGGATTCTGACTCTATCTACCCATTACTATCCTAGACTGACTTTACCTAGGTAGTGTGAACCTCCCTATGACTCACTAATCAATTTATGAGATCGTTTTAATCCTTATGTAATACCCAAACCCTTGATTAGATCATAACCTAGCTCTAAGGCATTTCCTAAGTTCAATTACCATAAATTGTCGACGTTTACTATCAACTTCTATACGATTTCTTTAATGAGTTTCTAATTAATAAGGTAAACCAAACCTTGGACTCGATCAACAACTTACCCCCTTGCTTGTACTGTTCGGCGTATCTCATGTTATCACATGGATACCCTCCAGTACATTTTTACCTGTAGTCAAACACACATATACAAATACTTTCATATATAACAGTTTACGAACAACAATAGCATGTTAACCACTAAATAATTCTTACAATTAGGCAAGTAGGCAAACCACATATCCACATCCTTAATCAACCCTGTAGGGCAAGGATGGGAAACCCCTCACCTAGACGGCTCCCTTGTGCTTGTCCTGGAGTAACTCCCGCTCCGGACGAGTCGTGGTTTCCTAACGAATGCATTCAAGTGGTTAACATCTCAAACTATGTGCAATTCATATGAATACTACATGCTCGTGCCTAAAATACATCTAGACATCGCTAAGAACCGAGTCCTTGGTCTTATCTGTCTTCCCTCTTTCCTATGAGAGTCCCAAGTGCCTCGCACTTGGTTTCGTATAATTATCGCCCACCTTGAATTGATTTTGGAGCCTTGGATTTGAGTTACTAAACCTCGATATGCTTCTAAATAATCATACTTAAGGTTTCCTAATAATTTCGATGGAATTAAGTTGCCATTTTAAAATTTGGACTTTATTGTTCCGCAAGTTTCCATCCTTGAGCAACAAGAAAGTTCCTAAAATAATTCTTAATGCTTGATAACATTTTTAGAATTATTCTAGGGTGTTTAAGATTGAAAAGAAGAGGTTTGAAGCCCTCAACGTCACCCTTAAAGTGTATCTGGGCAATCCGAGCAGGGACCCAGCACGTTAACGTCAAGGTTCCACATTAGTAACCTCAGGCCAGCTCTTCACGGGTCTTGTTCAGCTAATATTTCAACAATATAATATCAATAATTCCAATCCAAGCTTATTTACTCAAATCTAAGTTCAATCCTAATTATCACAATTTTTCCAATTTATGAATAATTAGAATTTCAACCCCAGATCCTTCAAAATTCGAATTCGGCTAAACCCGAGGGTATAGTCTCGATTCTTACCCTAACTAAGTGTTCAAGAACACCTCCTAGGTCTCAATCTACCCTCGAAACAACCCAATCGAAGGTGGATCGAAGAAATCCCTAAAAATTAAGAAATTGAGGGTTTCGAATGAAATTGGGGTTACCAACCTTTGATTCGAATGGTGGGAGATGTAGAAGATATTGTAGTCAAGCTCCGGTGAGCTTTTCCGGCGTCAGACTGCTCTCTCCGGCGGTTTCCTCCTCCCCTTCTTCTCTCCGTCCGTCGCCTTCTTTCTGTCACGACCCCCGTTTAGAGAACCGTGACCGGCACAGACACAAGGAATATCTCTATGCTTGTAAGCCTTATCACCTGATTGACAGAATATCTATTATTGAAAATGCATTCACATGCAGTATAATACCATGGCTACATTGAAATGGTGGCCTATCCTAGGCAAGCAAATCCACGGCCAGTGCCACTTCAGGATATAGATATAGGAAAACACACATAATATATATAACCTGTGTACTGGCTACACATCCGAAGATGCTGCCTATCCTATTCACATGCAACAGATATATGTATATATATACATTTTGAAAATAATGTTTCCCTGTATCGCAGTAAAATAAATCCTAATCTTTAAGGTGTGTGAAGCTGACAGTTCTAGATTTAGTAATACAATCTAATTGGGTACATCTACCCTTTACTTTATGATACAATAATAAAGTAAATTAAATTACAATTACACTTTATTCACCCACATGAACAAGTTATGGGTTTTGGAAAGTGTTGCTCAACCCTCGTTCCACCGAGACTTCTTCCACCTGTACTTAACCTGTCTCTGTGTAGAAAAAATGAGGTGTGAGTCTTAACCACGCGACTCAGTGAGGACTCTCCCATCCCCGGCGAAAAATGGGTACCATAGCGCTGGGTTTGGGAGTCATACACAACCACATGCAAAAACAACTAGTTACTGTTGTTTGCATACATTCTTGGTGATCACACAACAACCGAAATTTCACCCAAACACTCACATGCATTTAATAATTTTAAACATGCAGCAGTTTATTCCACGTCATCAATCAACAATTAAACACATAACATATAGTGCCGGCTTTTACTTACCGGTCTTCTCACGTTCAGCATATCTGAATCAAACAAAACGTTGTGATGACGTAATCCTGTGCGTCACCACTCCGCTGCACAATCAGCAATAATATGCAAACACAGACAATTTTTTTAAGTACACGCAGATACTATAACATACATCTACTTAACTTCCCCCACTCTGGGATATTTACTAGCCATGACATGGCTTTTCTACCTCGAACCTGTGCACTCGGGTTGTTGGCCACCACGTGGCAAAGCCTACTTAACCCATTCACTTGGGTACTGGTCACCTCGTGACAATTATGTTAATCAAACAATACTTAACCCCTTCACTTGGGTACTAGTCACCTTGTGACAATTCTATTAATCAAACACAATCAACTTCTATCTATCAAACAACTGATACGTAGCCACCACGTGGCACATCCTGACCCCTTGCTGCGGGGCAATAGCTTGAGCCCACTCGTCCATTACCCAACCAAGCCACATGGCGGGCACGGCACGACGTCTCAAAGCATGGCCACTGACACACCCTGGACCAACTCCACAGGATGATTTCTCTTTTATTAGGTTAGGCTCACGGTTCACCCGTAGGTTCCTCCCGTGTCTCCTTACCTTAGTCTCACATATTAATAGGATTCTTTGTATCTTTCCCAAAGGATCAACAATTCCTCTCCGTATTAATATGTACAAGTATCCTCAACAGGATGTAACTCATATACCCGTCCAGATGCACTCTTTGAGCCTCAAGCTATCGTCATAGCAATATAAATCCTTTCTGACCCTATTACCAGGATAGGGCAATGACCATCGCCATGGTAATTATAAAACTCAGGTCTCAAGTGCCATCTGACGTTGTTCTAGTCGATGTCTCACATCGCTAGCATAACCAAATCCGAAACTCACCAATAACTCCCTTTGCATGATTATAGTTTAAGTCACCGTCGTGACGAGTTTTCGAAATAAAGTTTAGCCCTTCCGTACAAGGACTCTTGCCACCGTCGTGGAAAAGATTTAATAAATTACTCATCATGCCTTCGGAGTGTATGAGTTGGATTTGTAACACACCAATCATAGCAAACGATTACTCTCTACTTCTATGTCTTCCTATCTAAGCTACTTTCCACAACCTATTTTCTAGTTCCTTTATTCTTTTAACATTCTATACCTCTAGCTAACACATACCAGACAAGCAGAGAACATACATACTCATGTAATCCACATAAGCATACAACTCTAGGAGCAGAGATGTTGAGTGTCAACGCATCCATGACATTGTCACCTCCAAGGGAGACTGTTCTATTTGGGAAACAATTGAAGTATATTGGACTTGCATGCAGGCCTGCTTCAACTGTTCCAAGGAGATTCAAGTGATGGAGAAACAACATGCAGAGTTTGGAATCTTGTACAAAAAGTGATGGAAAGAAGCTTGCCTGATTCAACTTATATATATATACCTTTATGGTGTTCTTTTTGCCTGTGACAGAAGATTCAAGTGTTAATATGTTAGGCTTAGGGGTAAGACGCAAGAAATAATGATGACGTCGAAGTGGTCAAAGCAAGAGAGGAATCGGGAGAGGCATGGAAACCAGTCATCAGGAACAGAATGTGGACTATAATGTTGCAGTTTGATGTTGGCATTGCAGTTTGTAGACAAAATGAGGAGAGGATAAATGTTGACACTTCCAGAATAAGAAAGTGCAGGAGGTTTGGAGCATCCACCATTGCCGCCTTGAGTTTCGAGCAACCCTCCACAACCAATGTTTCTAACCTCGCATTTTTAAACTCTATCTTCTCCAGCATATCACACTTTATTATCTTCAATTCCTCCAGACAAGCTAGTGCCGAGACTAGACTCTTCACCCAACCATCCGTTATGATGGCTCCTTTCAGTGCCAACAACGTCAAACAAACACAGGCTGAGATATCAATTGCGTAGCTTCGACCCCAAAAACCTTGACTATCCTCAAAACATTCAACATTTGGAGCACACACCACAAGATTCTCCATTATCCCACAGTTCTCCAACTGCAGTATTTCCACGTTGGGGTTGTAAATCTTCATGTTCTTTGGCAAATTAGAACAAAGAATGTGCAGAATCTTTGTGCCCACGACCATTAACACCGCCGACACAATTACATTTTCCAGGTACATCGACTTCAAGCATTGATTAGCCGCTAATGTGATGTTTCACATGGATGAATGGCGTTAATTCTACTTCTTCAGACTCCTACGAACTTAAAACATTCAATCTCGTCACTCTCCTCAATTACACTCTTCAACTCCTGGCAACGTAGGATTTCCACTTCCACAAGAGATGGAGAAACAACATGCAGAGTTTGGAATCCTGTACAAAAAGTGATGGAAAGAAGCTTCAAGGCAGGGCATGTTATAACAGGATCAGGAATGAGGAGAGTGAAACTGGAGAGTTTGAGTGTGGTTATGAACTCAGAGGATAACATTGGATGGAGTGCGTTGTAAGGGATGCTGAGGAACAGAGTGATCATGTCGACTTCAAAGTCTACAACTTTACAGTTGTTGTGAGAAGCGAAGTAGAGGAGTTCAGTTACTAAGGGCTGGAAGTCACAGTAGTCATAAGGAAGTTACAGTTTGTAGCAAAACCTTAGCTTGCGTAAACATCTTAGGATGTGGGGAGCTCGGTGTTGGAAGTATCGGTGGACGGACGCATTGAAGGCGTGGGGGTCTTGTATGGGGAATAAGTCATTGTCAAAGTGAAGAACAAGGTAGGTGAGCCATGAAGAATTGAAGGTTTTGGATAAGATGCTGAATTTCTTGGAATCCTTGGGGGAGAGGCAATCCATGATGTGGTGAATCAAAGGAAGAGGAAGGTTCTCCAACTTCGTTCTTGCCTTTTCAACTGCTCTATGCTCATTTTCTGCCTCCACCTACATATGTAACAAACAATATAATGTACAACAAAACATGCTCTCTTCTGAATCATCATTTGTCTTTCACATAATATTCTTTAAACAATTTAATCTATATATAGATGTTTTATTAGGCCTTTTAAGAATTCATTTCAAATCAATTATATTTTTAAATAACGCTAAATCTAAATGTTTTTATTGCATCCGTATGTAATAAAACCAAATATTGTATCTAAAAAGTTTATTCAATTCCCATAATTTCAAAAATTAAATCTTTTTCCTTTAAGGGCCAGAATGAATAATCTTTCGTTTTCAGTCAAGATTACAGATCCAAAACATTTTATAAACACATGTTATTTTCCTTTAAAATTTTTTTAAAATATTGTATCCATTGAAGTGAAGATCTAAGAGAGCCACCAAAATATCTCTAACCAAAAATCTTTTACCTTTGATGACGAATAAAGAAATTTGATTATCACTCAAGATTTTTAGAACCACAAGAGATTTCATTTCCATTTTTTTTTGTTAAAAAAACTTTTGTTATACTTCACATATCTTTAAATTTTTTTAGCCAATCATCAAGATCTAAGAAATAGAGATTTAAAGATCTAATTTTTGTCATTCAGATCCAATGAAATTCAAGTTAACACAAGAAATCAATCAAATATTGTCAATTTGCAATATAAATTTAAAATATTTGATAAATGCGTGTCGTAAGCTCACTGATTGACCGACTTGGTCTATAGACATTTCGCAGATATTGATTGCGTCAGATCTCGCCTCCATTTCTATGCAAAGTGCGGCTCTAAACAAGTTAAGTCAAATTAGGGTTGTGACAAACAATGGAGATCTCATCATATTTATATACAGTCTGACCGACCAGCCTTCCAAATATGGGCCTATTGAATTTATACTATTATCCAACCATGTTAGTCCAATACAATAGCCCATAAAAGAAGTGTACCTCATAGCGATAATGGGCTTATATACTTATCTAATTTAGACTACATTTCTTAGAACTAATGATTGACGATAGACCAATTTATTTTCTCCTTTTGTACTATATGTTTAATTTAGGAGTTGCTTTAAGTCTATACATGGTGAATGGATAACTATGTTATGACTTGTGATCATTCGTCTTGATAACTTTTACATTAATTATGAATATATTTTAACTAAAAAGACATGTTAATACATGTCAATATGTCATACCTCCTTTTAAAAATAAGTATTGCTCATATAAAAAGTTTCATATGACCTCTAGAACAGGTACAAGAGTATAAGGAACTGAAATGTAAAATCCGAGATATTAATTTTTATTATTATCATTATTATTAATTTTTTTCTTTGTGAAAGAAAAATAAATTAAATTAAAAGAAAATGGGATTAAAAAAAGGATGGGAAAAAGAGGATAAAATAACTAAATAATAATAATATTTATATATATTATTAATTATTAATTTAAAGGGGGGCCAAACCGTGACCCCCCTTTCCAATTAAAACATCAAAAGGAAAATAAATAAATAAAATATATATTTATATAATAAAATATATGGGGGGGGGCAACCGTGACCCCCTCCCATTACACACACACACACACAAATAAACAAATAAAAAAAAAAGAAAAGAGAAGGCAGGAGCAAACGTGATCCCCCCCCCCCCAACTTAGTAAAACACACACACACATTTAAAAGAAAAGAGAGAGCAAAACACACAAGCAGAGGCAGTAAAACGAGAGACAAACCGAGAGAGGAGAGGAGGAGCACGCACGGCGGGAAACGACCGAAATCACGTCGGAGAACGCGTTTCGCCGCCGGTGAGGGCCACCGGAGTTCGTCTTTCATCACCACTAAATCCCACATCCGATTGAATCAAGGTATGGATGCCCCAATCTTTCAAAACCCAAATTTCTCCAATTTTGGGTATTTTAGGAATTCTTCAAATACTTCCAATCGGGGCATTCCGGGGTTAAATTTGAGCTTAATGGGTGTTATTGAAAGCTTAGTGAGGTTCAGAATCAAAGTGAAACCATAGGATTTCACCGGGTATGGAAATTAGGAAAATTGGGTTAGGAAATTGCTCTAAAATTCGAAATTGAAAGTTTGATACATGTTTAGACTTGGATTGGAGTAGTATAAGTGTTGTAATTGCTGGAAATAGACAAGGGAATAAAGCCCGAGTATTTACCGTCTCAACCGGAACCCAATCCGGTGAAAAAGAGGCGAAATACTAAGCCACTGTACAGTATGGAGTTGTGCGGTGGGTTGGACACCTCGGTCTAGTCCGTGGTGGACACCTAAGACCCGCTAAATTGGTTTCAAGGCTCTAATTATACCCAATTATATATTTATATATAATTAAAGAGGTAGTAATTAAGCTTTTACTCGGCGAAAAAGAGAGACGATGGAAAGAGTAAGCTAAAGCCTCTTTTGAGCCGTGAATTTAATTCTTTTATTAGTTAAATATCTATATGAAGACATGAAGTGAAATTTAGACAAATGAGGATCTCTAAGTTAAGCAATTAGAGGTTCTAAATTGCTCGAAAGTGTGAAAGTCGAATATGAGACATTCTGGGCTTTCAGAAAGAGCAAATAAGACGACGTAACGAACTAAATAATTAGTTCTCGGAAAATATCTAGAGGGTGCATAAGCATTGGCATGACACGTACATGGTGGAAGTTTCTTTACGCGTTCTAAATTTCTTAAATATATATGTGTATAGGGCACCACAGGGTAATTGGAGCTCCAGGCACTGCGAAGACTGATCAGGAGGGCCAACGAGGTGAGGGGCTCTCCCATCCCTGCCCCACAGGGTTGGATGACAACGTGCAAATGTGGTTTGCCTTATTTTATGAAGTTATCATATCAAATGTACTTATCTTAATGAATTTGCGCTACGTGTGTATGATTAGTAAGTAAATTGTGGAAATGCAAACCAAATATGTGTATATGCGATATTGTAGCTCACCGAGCCTTATATGATACCATGTGTAGGATTGAGCCAGAATTTCATATGTGACGGTTCATTAATATTAGAAACCCATTTAAAATTGATCATCGTGCAAAGGATTTGACCGTATGGTACATTGAGGAAAATGAACCCAGGTTGTTAAAATGTTAGTGAGAGTGTTGCATAATTGAAACGGGGGAAATCTAGGCCTAACTAAAGAACACGTATGATATTCAGTTAGTTACAAATAAGGCATCTTTCAAGGTTAAATATGTTAGTTGAGTTTGTTTAGTTTGTCCGGGTAGATCAAGTCGGTTATCTTGATCGGACAGACAGGATTATGACGTCAGGGAGTATGCCACATAGTGGTCATTACCTTGGTTTAAACTGAGGTCAGACATGTTGCCGGCTATTACTCTAAGTGTGCCTTGGAGTTAGAAAGTTCCTAGTGTGATCAACTAGGTTCGAACATAAGATTTCCTTCGGGCTAGTATTTCTCTTAGTGTAATGCGGGAGACAGAATGTGAGTGCCTACGTGCACAATTATATGTTAACTAGGGAACCATATGTTATATGTTTATGATTGATTTACATGCGGATTAATAAAAACGTTAGAAGCATGAAGTAGGATGTTACTTATGAATATGATACATTGATTGTCTGATCATGTTAAAGGCCACAATATAAATCCGTTTCATGCTTATGTGGTTGTTGTTGTGGTTGCTCCCTTCCCCACAACTGTAGTGGTACCCACTGCTACGCTAGGGATGGGGGAGCTTCTCACTGAGTCTATTAGACTCACTCCTCTTATTTAAACGTTTTAGATACAGGAGGTTCAGGAGTCGGGCACGCGTCCACTTCTTCTCAAGGAGGCGGACATATCTGAAGACCGCACGCTTAGTCCGCGTCGGTAGTATTTTGGTTATGTACATATGTCGTGATGTATATATATATATATATACCCTTTTTGGGCGTAGCGTTTGTACAGTTACATCTGTTGTGTATATATGTATATATCATACTTGAATTCTAGTATTGTCGGCTTCATACAGATTAAAGTTAGGTCTTGGTGTTGCAAATTTAGGCTATGGTATTGTACATATCATGTATATATGTATGACTTCCGCTTGTGACTAGGATAGATCACACGTATTGAGGCGTGTGATCAATATGTAAATTATATATATGTGTGGCTGAATATATGTTTATATGGAAATACGGCTTCTGCATGTGAATAGGATAGATCACTCGCACTGAAGCGTGTGATCAATATGTAAACTATATGCAAGTGTGTGATTGAATATATGAATGACTGGATACAGGACTTCTGCATGTGAATAGGATAGATCACCCGCACTGAAGCCCGTGATCAATATGTAAACTATATGTATGTGTGAGTGAATATGTGTATATATATATACTGAAGCAGCGTTGAGCGAGCCTTGGATTGTGAACTACTTAGGTCACCGGAAATGGATGACCATACATATTATATATTGTTTGTATTAGAAACGGGTAGTTATGAACATGTGAAATCTTTAATCAGGGATTAGAGGCTTTCGGGATAGGAGAAATCCTACCTCCCGTGCTGGCCACGGACCTCCGAAATGGGGTCGTGACAAACTTGGTATCAGAGCCTGGTTTACTTTAAACTATATGAAGCCATAGGTATGATCAGGTGTAGGTTTACGCCTCGTTGTGAACCCGGGGTCGAGGTCGAGGTAGAGGCCGTACCCGAGGCCGAGGTAGAGGTCGTGCTCGTGGTCGAGGTAGAACACAAGTGAGAGGGGAAGAGAGGAGACAGTCACTGGAACCTCATGTTGAGACAGGTGCACCCTCTATTGCGGAAATGCTCACGGTAGGATTCCAAGAACTGAGAGAAGAGACGACAAGACAAATTCAGAGAGAAGTATGCCGGTTAGTAGTCGGCGAGGAAGGAAAAGAGAGAGTTCCTAGTAATCAGAAAATGGAGGTTGTTGAGGAAGAGGACAGAGAATGGCAACAACCACAGGATGTGCCCCGTGAGCCGCGGGTAGCACCCCGAAAGCTGCCAATTTTGAAATTTCTGAAGCTTCATCCACCCACTTTCTGTGGAACTAGTGAGAAAGAGGATCCGCAGTACTTTGTGAGAGACATAGTCAGAATTGGGCACATGCTGAGGTGCTCAGGGCATGAGTTGGTGGAGTTGGCTTCATTTCAACTGAGGGGAGCCGCTAGAGTATGGATAGAGTCCGTACAGACAAGGTATTCACGAAGGGTGGCACCGATGACCTGGGAAGATTTTTCGAGGGAATTCCTGGGTCAGTTTCTATCTGAAGGCACTAAAGATGCAAAGCGTAAGCAATTCGAGGAGTTGTGGATGACGCCTAACATGACCGTGACGGAGTATGAGTTAGTTTTTACGGAACTGGCTCAATTCTCACATAAGTTAGTTCCCGATGAAGAGGCGAGGATCAAGAGATTCATACACTGTCTCATGGAGCCGTTGTTTAATGCTTTGCTACCCCAGAGAAGATAGTTTGAGACTTTAGCTCAAGCCGCAGACTGTGCCAGAATGATTGAAACCAGTAAGAGGTACAGGACGGCGGTTGATCCCAAAGTCAAGTTAATTACAGGCAGTGATAACCAAGGAGGTGGAAGTAAGAAAAGGAAGACAACAGGTGGAGGAGCAGGATACTCAGGGTCCTCCGAAGGACAATCCTCAACTACCACCCATGAAACAAGCACAAGAGTTAATTTTCAAGGGGGACAGAGAGTGCATGGGGGTAGAAATGCCGATAAAACAAGACCCCAGTGTGCAACTTGCGACAGGTATCATTTTGGAATATGTCAGAGACTGACAGGTGGGTGTTACAACTGCGGCCATGTGGGCCATATGGCTAGAGAGTGTCCAAAGAGAAAAGAGGGTACAAGTGTGAGATGTAATCCGACGCCAAGGGGTACACCTATTTCAGCCCCGCCAATAAGAACCGTACCACCACATGCAGCAAGTACAGGAACAACTAGAGGTCGTGGTGTAGGACCTAGTGGCAGAGGGCCAGGGGCTGTAGGTGGAGGACAAGCGCGGGTATTTGCACTTTCTCAGCAAGACGCTCATGCATCAAATGCAGTTGTGACAGGTACCCTTATTGTTTGCTCTCTTGAAGCACGAGTCTTATTTGATTTCGGCTCCACTCATTCCTATGTGTCGCATGCATTTGCCTCTAAATTCAAGAAAAATCCGTCTAGAATGAAAGAAACAGTACTGGTCTCTACTCCAATGGGAGAATCGGTACAAGTAGAGTATGTGCACAAGTCTTGCATTGTGGAGGTCAATGGTCATGAGACTGTGGTAGACCTTCGGTTGTTGTGTATGGTTGATCTTGATGTAATCCTCAGAATGGATTGGTTGTCGTCTTGCTATGCGGTTGTGGACTGCAGGGCTAAATGTTTGAAGTTTAATATGCCAAACGAAGAGCCTTTTGTGATACGGGGTGACGAAGCTGCACCGTATCCAAGCTTAATCTCGGCGTTGAAGGCATCCAAGTTACTTGCAAAGGGATGTAAGGGGTATTTGGCTTTGGGCAAGGATACCACGAAAGCAGTACTTTCACTAACTCAAGTACTGGTAGTGCGAGAGTTCTTGGATGTGTTTCCAGAAGAATTGCTGGGGTTGTCGCCCGATCGTGAGATTGAATTTGAAATTGAACTGCAACCAGGCACCCAGCCTATCTCCACACCACCCGACCGAATGGCTCCGAAAGATTTGAAGGAGTTACATACCCAGTTGCAAGAATTGCTTGACAAGGGTTTTACTAGACCCAGTTTGTCTCCTTGGGGTGCACCGATCCTTTTTGTGAAGAAGAAGGACGGATCTTTGCGGTTGTGTATCGATTACCGGAAGTTAAACAAGGTGACGATCCGCAATCAATACCCACTGCCGAGGATAGATGACCTATTTGATCAATTGCAAGGTGCGAAGTGGTTTTCCAAAATTGATTTTGCAATCTGGGTATCATCAATTAAAGATTCGAGAATCAGACATACCTAAGACCGCATTCCGGACCCGATATAGACATTACGAGTTCTTGGTGATGTCTTTCGGATTAACTAATGCTCCTGCAGCGTTCATGGATATGATGAACAGGGTTTTTAAACCACTCTTGGACCGATTTGTCATTGTCTTCCTTGATGACATCTTGGTCTACTCTAAGAATTCTGAAGAACATGCAGAACACTTGAGATTAGCATTGCAGAAATTGAGAGAGGAGAAATTGTATGCTAAATTCTCCAAGTGTGAATTCTGGCTTGACAAAGTTGCCTTTTTGGGTCACGTGGTATCATCAGAGGGAATCCACATTGATCCAAGTAAGGTAGAAGCGGTGAAGAATTGGTCTCAGCCTACCTCAGTTACTGAAATTCGCAGTTTCTTGGGTTTGGCTGGATATTATAGAAGATTTGTGCAAGACTTCTCTAAGGTTGCTGCACATATGACTAAGTTAACACAGAAGAGGGTGAATTTCATATGGGATCATAAGTGTGAGCAGAGTTTTCAGAAGCTGAAAGACAGTCTCACTACCACTCCGGTGTTAGCATTACCTGAAGGCACAGGAGGGTATGTGGTATACTGTGATGCGTCAAGGATCGGGTTAGGGTGTGTCTTGATGCAACACGGCAAGGTGATTGCGTATGCATCGCGACAACTGAGAAAATATGAGAAGAATTACCCGACTCACGACCTTGAGATGGCTGCTGTAGTGTTCGCCTTGAAAATATGGAGACATTACCTGTATGGTGAGACGTGTGAAATTTATACAAACCACAAAAGCCTCAAATACATTTTCGAGCAAAAAGACTTGAACTTGAGACAACGTCAATGGTTAGAGTTGCTAAAAGACTACGACTGCACGATCTTGTATCATCCAGGAAAGGCTAATGTGGTAGTTGATGGTCTGAGCCGGAAATCCATGGGCAGTCTTGCTCATATAAGTGAAGAAAGAAAACCGTTGATCAGAGAGCTGCATGAGCTAGAACAAACAGGGAATCAATTTGAGATTGGGAATTCTAACTCACTTTTAGCTCATTTGCAAGCTAGGTCATCTCTGGTTGAAGAAGTGAAGGCTAGACAGAATGAAGATATCGACCTCAAGCAAATCAAGGATACTGTAACTAAAGAGAAGGGCGATGACGTCCGATTCTCTATTGATGATTTTGGGATACTTCGGTTGGAGGGACGGTTGTGTGTCCCTATGGTTGGTAACTTGAAAGAAAGAATCCTTGAAGAAGCACACCGAGCAACTTATACAATCCATCCGGGAGCTAATAAAATGTATCATGACCTAAAACAACTGTATTGGTGGAATGGCATGAAGAAGGATGTTGCAAACTTTGTAGCCAGGTGTTTAGTGTGTCAGCAAGTCAAGGGTGAACACTAGAAGCCCGCCGGAGCATTACAACAAATAGAAATTCCTTAGTGGAAATGGGAGAGGATAACGATGGATTTTGTAACAAGGTTGCCAAGATCTCAACATGGATTTGATTCGGTTTGGGTGATAGTGGATCGCATGACTAAGTCCGCGCACTTTCTGCCAGTTAAGACCACTTATGGGGTGAGTCAATATGCGCAGATTTACCTATCTGAAGCGTGTGATCAATATGTAAACTATATGTATGTGTGAGTGAATATGTGTATATATATAGACTGAAGCGGCGTTGAGCGAGCCGTGGATTGCGAACTACTTAGGTCACCGGAAATGGATGACCATACATATTATATATTGTTTGTATTAGAAATGGATAGTTATGAACATGTGAAAATGTTAATCAGGGATTAGAGGCTTACGGGATAGGAGAAATCTTACCTCCCATGCCGGTCACAGACCTCCGAAATGGGGTCGTGACATGAAATGTTAAATTATATTAGATTGACAACAAATTTAACTAAGATACTTTGTCACTGTCCCTTGTGCAGATCCACCAAGTTCCCTTATGTTCTATTAAGACATATGTGAAAGTAAAAACATTTGCAACATTGAAGTTTGTTTGCTTTAATCTTGGCCTAGAGCAGTATATTTTCTTGATTTTCTTAATCCCAAAATATAAAATCAATCGAATCTCTTTTCTCTTTCTACTTAAGTATGTTTTGAGTATTAACAT
Organism: Senna tora; assembly: GCA_014851425.1. Lineage (NCBI taxonomy): Eukaryota > Viridiplantae > Streptophyta > Magnoliopsida > Fabales > Fabaceae > Senna > Senna tora. The sequence goes on along the minus strand of CM026270.1, from coordinate 20,461,535 downwards.
ATTCTTAGTAATTCTTTTGTTGCACCAATAAGTCATGTTCATTTTGATCAAAATTATAAGATTATAAATGGTCAAATGTTCATTTTGATCATCCATGTTTCACTCAAGTTTTAAATTGGTCTTTTAACTTTGAGAAGTTCTATATATTGATCCTTTATGTTTTCCAAAAGTTTTATATTTGTCCTTCAGGTTTCATTAAAGTTCTATATTGGTCCTTTATGTTTCATTGAAGTTCTATATCAATCCTTTATGTTTCATTGAAGTACTATGTTGGTCCTTTATGTTTCATTATAATTTTATATTGGTCCTCTCAGTATGGTTTTATTTTTGCTTAAATGACGACGTTTGGGTTTTTTGGTGTGTCTAAGGCCGCGTCAGCTATCTGATACACGTAAGAGAGATTATGTGTCAACTTCGGCATGCCACGACAGCAGTTAATTTAAGAAATTGATGAATTTGGACGGAATGACCAATTTAGAATTTCTGAGAAACATAAAGGACTAATTTAAAACTTTTGAAACATAAAAGACTAATTTGAAACTTAAGGGAAACACAGAGGACCAAAATAAATTTTTGACCATTATTAAATTTCTGCTATGGTGAATTTTTTCTTAACGAAAAAATTTAGATCCAATTCGTTCATGTTTTTTTGTATGTCCTTACGTTTCTAATAAGGGCATTTTGTGTATTTATTGGATAAGCTGATAATAAACACTTATAGATTCAAGTAACAATATCATTATTTAATGCATTTTTTAAAAATTATATAGGTTAATTAAAAATCAAATATATTATGAGATATTTAAAGTTTAAATTTAAAATACTCTAATTTAAAATAAATGCATTATGGAATTTTTTAAATCTAAATTTGAAAATTTTTTATTTCAAAATAAAGACCTGTAATACTTTGTTTGTATGATGGATGCATTTGTTTGTATGTTTCAGGATATTTGGTTGAATGATTAAAAAATATATTTGAATAGTAGTGGTGACAATAACCACAACAAAATTTATTACATTAATTTACTAAGCTATACTTGATGGTAGAAGAATAATAATTATATTTCCTTCTGTATGATAGATTATAGTGCAAAAAAAAAAAACAATCAACTTGAGAAATGAAAGAAAATCAATATCCAAAAGCCAATTAAAAATGCTATATACAATAAAAATACATAACATTATTCCCCAAAAATCAATTGTCACCCCTAATTCTTGCCTTAACAAATTCAAAGATCAATCAGCATCTCTCATTTTTGTTGTATTATAATTATTAACTTAATTATAATTGTTGTCAACTTTTTTAAAATCTCAAACCATAACTTTAAGTGATTTACTTCATAGCAACTTATGGTGGTACAATAACTTTGATGGAAAACTAAGACTAAAAATGAAAGGTTTAACATAAATCAAGGAAGAGATTGAACAAAAAACAGCATAATGATTTACTTCACAGAAAATCAGTCTCTAAATTCATCCTAATTGACACAAGCTTTCTCCAATTTATTCTAGCAAGTTCTCTTTTGCAGAAATATCAACCAAAGAATCTGTACCTATCAATTTATTATCATGCATGCAGCGATTATGTTGTTAAGTTGGGAGCAATGTTGTAAGAATCGAACAGAACAAAGACTCGGACAAGTGTTCGATTCATGATTTGATCGGTTAAACCAGTCGAACCAGATGACACAATAAATAATAAATATGAATTATTCTTAATATATAAAATGACATCACTCAAGTTTTAGGTTTTAAAATGACATAATTTTGAAGTTTTAAATTACATGAGTTCTTAACATTTTAATTTTCAAGACTTGTTAAACTTTGAAAGAACTTGATCAAACTAAATATGAAACTTTTTATAATCATGACATCTTAAATTTTAATTTTCAAGACTTTTCTAATTTTAATTTTTAAGATTTTTCTAATTTTTTTATGTTATTTTCCAACCCGGTTGACCGGTTGGACCTCGGTTAAATCCGGTCCAACTAGAAAAACAATTTTTTAGGTCCAACTGACTCGCCTTTGTATCCGATTAGCGATTGGACAAGTCGGACCGTCCGGTCCAGTCCAAACAACACTTATTGGGAGGTATGTATTTATATAATTAACAAACTTATAATTAAAATTGTGCTAGCTTTTATATATATATATATATATATATATATATATATATATATATAATTCCCGTTGGATAGTCAACCAAGAATGTTGCCCAAGAAAATTTACATATTGTTGAATCTCAAAGATCGTCTAATGCCTCAAAAGTGTTCTCCGTTGACTTTCAATTTTAAATTTATTTAAGAATTAATATGGTTTTAAAGAAATCAATTGTGTCCTTTTAAGCCTTATACCTTTTATGTAATTACCATAATTTAGTGTTTTTAATGCATTTAACTTTAATACAATGAGCAGAACAATTTTTTTTTTTGGCCAATTGACCAGAACAATTCAATTAACTAGAGGTTTCAGATGCACATACGTGCATGTCAATTTTTTTTTTAATTTACAAAATATAAAATAAATTATTATTATTATTAATTGTAAAATAATAAATTAGAGATTAAAAGTTATTTTCTTTAATAACTATCACAATTGTTATTTTTTGAAAAACATAAATACCCGTTATTTTTATTTTTTTAATTAATTAAATGGTTATTTTGGGAGACCATTGACGGGAAGGGTCCAGAGCCATATAAATATAGATATTTTCTCTCTCCCATGATCTTCTCACATCACCTTTTTATTTTCTTTTTTAATTAATTAAATGACTATTTTGGGAGACCATTATTGACGGGAAGGATTCACAGCCATATAAATCTAGATATGTTTATATCAATCTGTCATTCATCTTAGGCCATGTTTGGTTGATAGAAAAAGCAAGGTAATGGTCTTCTCCTTTGTACATTTTTCTTATCAAAGGAACCTCACTTTTTGCAATATGATGAAATTATATTTATGCCCTAGATTTTTCACCCACTTTTATTCTATTCCCACTTTTAATGTAAGGGTAAAATTATTATTTTATTCACTTTTATTGCATTCGCATTATATCACATCACATTGACATGACATTTTCATTTCCTTCAACATTCTCATTTCCTCACTCATTTCACCTGCCAAACACACCCTTAATTAATCTATGAATGCGGTTTAATCTAATACCGCAACTTTCTACATATTATCAAAATGTGTATATATATGTTGTAATGCCCAAGGGATATTTTTAGAATCAGGTCAATTGTGTATAGTAAGACTTAACATGGTCATCATTTGGAGTTGGAATGTAAGGGCAAAATAAATAAATAAATGAACAATAGAAATAAATAATAATTTTGTGTATACATATAGATAAATAAAATTAAATAGGAATTGATGAGATAATATGAAATTGATAAAATTGTGAAATTGAAGTTAAGCATTTTGATTAAAGAAAATAAAAATAAATTTTTTTAGAGTGAATTTTGAGATATAATTAAGATTTTAATAGTTTTAGAGTTGAGAATGTAAGAAATTAAAATAAATATAAAAATTATATAGAAAATTATAATTTTGTTTAAAAGTGGTCATATGAATTATTCAAAGCTTATAGTTTAAATTTGAGAATTTTTCGAAAATAAAAGTTATATTGAGTAGGAAATTTTTATCTGCAAGACACTCAATAACAGATATTTTTAATAGGCTTATGATTAGCCAAAAATTTCAAAAATTTTCTATTCTTACCTATAAATAAATATAGTTAAGAAAATTCAATCAAACCTCTATTTCACTATACCCCAAAAGTTGTCAATTACCCAAACTACCCTTAAATTCTCAAACCCCATTTATGAGCTACGAATTTGCTTGCTCCAGAGACACCATGCAGCTTCTTCTTCCTCTTTTCATTTTACTTATTCATCTCTTTTCCATTTCTCCTCTTCTCTTAGGGTAAGAAAATTTGCCCACAACCTTCATCTCTCAACCATTTTCTTTGCTTCCTCCCACCATTTCCAAGTTTCATCAAGCTTCCTCTACCATTGTAGGACATCATAGAGCTTGGGTAACTCCCCCAAAACCTCAAATTCGGACTTGTAAGAGGTAAGTCCCAAAAATCTTCTCTCCACCTCTTAAATCATGATTTTCTTGTTGGAATGAGTTGCTAATGAGTAGTATATCAACCTAGGACTCTTTTGGAACCTAGAAAACACCCCAATAAGGATATCTTTGGAGGATTTCAACCTAGGGTTCATGTTTGACGAATTTTTGTGAAAATTTTTGGAATTTTTTATTTCTTTGAAATTGTTGATATGTATGAACTCTAAATGATATATTTATGCATTTTAGATGATTTGGAAGAATGCTCAATGATTGGGATGGTGAATTATGAATTTTGTAGAAATGAGTAAAATTTCTATATTTGGCAAAAACTCTCCATTGATGGAGCTAGATGGTGTGCAAACTTTTGAATGTGATTTCTTAAAGCAAATTTATTTTGAACTAAAACCAACTCCCAAATAATGACCATAGCTTAGGTAGTGGAATTTAGGCATTGATATGTGTAGAAGTGGAAAATTAGTTAATATATGGAGTTTATGGAAAATTAGTTACACACATGTGTAGATAAGTAGTTTAATTGGTGTGGTTCTATTTGTTAGGACTCAAGTACTTCCTTGGAGACAAGAGTGCTCAAGGGTTACTAAGTAAAGCGGCCAAGGTGAGGGACCCTTCCATCCTAGCCCCAAGGGTTGTATGATAACTTTGATTTGTGGGCTTGCTTATACGTGAATGTTTGTAAATATTTAATTTTATGCTTGCCAGTAATACTCTGTCATTATGTTGGCGATTGTTGAAATTTTGTACAATGAATTGTTTGTGATTGTTAAAGTGGAAATAAGGTGGATCAAGTACATATGGGTGACGATGAAGAATTCCGCACACATATATGCTTGACCCGAGAATTATGGCAATAACATGTATGGTACCAAGGGTAAGGGTTTTCCGTCGGGTTAGGTTCGGAAAGTTCCTTCATGTTGGCATTTCGTCAGGTAAGGTTCGAAATTGCCTTCATGTATATATATACACTTGTGGATACTCTGTTGAGCCGGTCCGGAGTATGCAACCATTACTAGTTGGTTAATCCGTTGAGTTGGTCCGGATTGAACCAAGCGGGCTTCCCGAGACGATGGTCCGGAAAGTGCCGATGTAGATGGACACCTCGGCGGGTTGGTGCCGGGGTGTGCCACCGAACACAACATTCTGTGGAGACGGTCTCGGGATGGGTCGTGTGTCTATGCGTATCGATGTAAGATACCGAGCGCATAGGTACTCAACATTAGTATAAACCCTCAATGTCCTTGGTATGCACTATGACTAGATTTCCTTTTCTTCGAACATGTCATGACGATGGCCGGTATCCTCACGTGACATCAAGACAAATTTATTTTCTTAAAAAGGTCATGACATTGATTGTTGTCTTGACGTGACGTTGAGGAAACCTTGATGTTTTTTCAAATCCAACCGACCATGACGATGGATTAAGTCTTATAGTGCATCGGGATAGATAGGGAGGACCGACACGTCACGGCGGCAACAAGGTAAGCAAAGGTACGTAAGTTTGGCGGGTGAACCACACTTGGATGTTAATTTATGTTCAGTGTTTCTCGATACACGCATGTCAGTATGCATGATTAATGTATGTCGTGGTACGGTTAAAGTAGAGTTTGTACATGTTCGATTGCTTGAGAACAATTATATAATTATCAAAGATGAATTGAAGTGTATGCGTATGTGAATGTGGTTTCTCCCCTTCCCGGTTCTAGTGGTACCCGCTACTACGCCTAGGATGAGAGAGTCACTCAATGAGTCGTTGACTCACCCTCTAGTGGTTTACTTTTTCAGATACAGGTACCGGTCAGGCTTCCATGTCGGTTCAGTGAAGGCGACGTTTTGCTAGCACTCACATTCTGTCTCCGTGGGTGGCTTTGATTTTATTTTGGATATTGTAATGAATTGATTACACTTTGTAGTTATTATACTTTAGACTTGTCAGCTCCAAATACTTAAAGACAAGATTATTTTGGGGGATTTTTTTATTATTATTATTATGTATACGAATTTGCATGTGAATAGGATATGTCACATACCGGAGTGTGTAGCAACGTATATGACAGATATATATTATGTGTGTTTGAGTATACATATAAACTGAAGCAGCACTTGGCTATGGATTGCAGGTATAAGATAGGCTACATAGAAGATGTGAGCCATACATATTGATAATGTGTGTACGCTAATAAGAATGATAGTTAAATGAAATAGGTGTTAAGGCTAACAGACTCAGGGTTAGGCCCTTTGTCTGTGTCGGTCACGTGCCTCCCGGTGGAGGTCGTGACATATGTATTTAAATTTAATTGGATTAAATGTTTTCCTTTTCTATTAAAAATAATAATTTTGAATCCAAGAACAATCTTCATTAATTAGAATCATTGACGTTGAATAAAATTTGAACCAAATCAATATTATTGTGTCTTTTTTTTTTTGCCATTCAATATTATTGTGTCTTTACTTTTATTATGTGGGTCAAAGTTAATTTCTTTAAATAACAATTCATTAATTTAGAATTGGTTTGATTTGGAAGTAATATGTTGGTGAATAGAGAATTCTTCATACTTGGCACTACAAAAAAAAATTAAATTTAGCGACGGTTTTATTTTGTTTTACTGGCGGTTTGAATCGCCACTAAAGCACATAACGGTGGTTTATAAAACTGTTGCAAAGCCTTCCGTCGCATGGGTTTTAGCGACGGGTTTTCATAACTGCTGGAATAACCGCCACTAAATATTAGCGACAATTACAAGACTGACACTAAATAGCGGCGGTTTTGAATTGGAAATCATAGCTTAATTATTCAAGTATTTCTTATTTATTAGTTATTTATTGGGAAATTCATATGAAGATTCCAATTTGACTTTTGACATTTTTTTAAATAGAGAACTATTAATTTAATCTCTGAAATATATGAATTATTTTAAATTTGTTCTTAAAACATGAAAATGCTTAATTTAATCTCTGAAATATATTTTGTTGTCTCAATTTGACACTTTTAGTCTTGTAAAGAAGCCCCACATATACTAAAAAAATTTTGTTGAAAATTGAGCATAAGGACACAATTTAAATAGCAACAATTTTTGTTATTTGTAGCTGTTTATGTTATTTGTAGAAATAAACCATTTTTAAAATAATCCCAATTTGGTTGGAATTGTGAATTTATTAATAAAATTTAAAATATCAGACCATCTCTTAGAAAAGAAAGTTATAGTGGGTAGAGTATAATTTAAGACTAAACTTAAATGAAATCATTTAACTGTTTACTATAAACTTTTTAATAAAAGTAAAATATGTGGTAAAATGTGTTGTATAGCAAAAAAGCTCTCTTTTTTCTGCATGTTGTATATATGGACCAATTATAAATTTAAAATACGCATACATATTATATCATAGTGATGATGAAATAATAATACAAAAATTTGCATTAATTAAAGAGCAATAGTAATTGGGTGGTCTTGATTACGCCCATGGATCATGTACGGTCTTGATTACGCGTATGGATCATCCGTTAATTTTCAAATCAACATTTTTTTTAATGAAAATATAACGTTTGTAAAATTTAAATTAGGGTAAAGTACTCTTGCTGCCCCCAAACTTTGCTGCAATGTTCATTCCTGCCCCCAAACTTTTTTTTGGTTCATGCCTACCCCCAAACTTTCAATTTTGTTCATGCCTACCTCCAAACTTTCAATTTTGTTCATGTCTGCCCTTTTTGCTAACACCGTTAACTTACGGAATTTGTTGACGTGGACGATAAATTTGCATCTCGTTTGCCACGTCATTGTCCTCCTCACATTTTACTTTTTACTTTTATTAAAAAAAAGTAACCTAATCCAAAAAAAACTAAACTTTTACCTTAAAATGTTTTTTTATTTGGATTAAGTTAATTTTTTTAATAAAAGTAAAAAGTTAAATGTGAGGTGGACAATGACGTGACAAAAGAAATACACATTCATCATTCACGTCAGCAAATTCTGTCAAAAAAGTTAACGGTGTTAGCAAAAAGGGTAGGCATGAACAAAATTGAAAGTTTAGGGGTAGGCATGAACCAAAAAAAAGTTTGGGGGCAGGAATGAACATTGCAGTAAAGTTTGGGGGCGGGAAGGGTACTTTACCCATTTAAATTATTAAGATTTACATTGCCTCCTCTCTATTAATAAGTTTTGGTAGAATAAAGTCTTTAAATTATTTCGTAACGTGTAATTAAGTAAAATTTAGATCTATGTCGTACATATATCTTATAAATATAAATAATACTTTAATTTCACATCTTATAAGTAAATAGTACTGTAATTTTGATTCACACATATTAAAATGATTCTTTAATCAATATTATTTACATTATAATACCCCGAAAAATTTTGAGGATTAAAGAATGATTTATTTAAAAATTTTGAGGATTAAAGAATGATTTCTTTCGGGGTTAGGAATTTAAAACTTTAAAAAGAATATAGAAAAAATAAATAAATATATGAAAGTTAAAAGAAACCGGAAAGAAATTTTTTTCGAAGATTGTAATATACGAGAAATTTTTTTAGAGATTTAAAATAAAATAAAAGGGAAAGAAAAGAAGTCGAAAATAGTTTTTGAGATTTAATTCGGGACTTAAGAAATTGGAAACATGAATTAAATAGGGAAAGGAATTAAATTAAAAATACATATTAGTTATTTTAGTTTAACTAATAATTATTTTAATTTTTACCTATCTTATTTTTATTTTCATCTTAGTCACCTTTATTAGTTAGTTAGTTATTTATTTATAAGTGGGGTTGGGTGCCATGGGTCTTGTGAAAGAAATAAGAAAGGAAGACTAAAGAAAGGAAAAAGAAAGAGAAGAGAGATCGAGTAGGGAAAGAAGAAGAAAACAGAGAGAGAGAGAAAGAGCCGTTAGGTAGAGAGAGAGGGGTTCGTTGGAAACTCACCGGAGAAGAGTTAGCCGACGCTGGAAAAAGTCACCGAAGCTCGGTTACAACATCTTCCACACCTCCTACCAATCGAATCAAGGTTGGTAACCCCAATTTCATTATAAACCCTCAATTTTTCCATTTTTAAGGATTTCTTCGATTGAACTTCGATTGAGTTATTTTGAGGGTTGATTTAAACCTAGGAAGTATTCTTGAACACTTAGTCGGGGTAGGAATCGAGATTATATCTTTGGATTTAGCCAAATTTGAATTTGGAAGGATTTGGGGTTGAAATTATAATTATTTTCAAATTGGGGAAAATTGTTGATAATTACGATTGAGCTTGGATTTGAGTAAATAGGCTTGGATTGGTATTATTAAAATTATATGGTTGGAATATTAACTGAACAAGACCCGTGAAGAGCTGACCCGAGGTTACTAAGGTTGAACCTTGACGTTAACGTACCGGGTCCCTGCTCGGGTTGCCCAAATACACTTTAAGGGTGACGTTGAGAGTTTTAAATCTCCTCTCTTCAATCTTAAACACCCTATAACACTCTTAAACATGTTTTTGAGGATTTAAATCACTCCAAGTACCTTCTTGTTTCTTAAGGATGGAAATTGCGGAACAAATTAAGTCTAACTTCATGAATTTCAATCTTATTCCTTTACAACCTTTAGGAAATTAAACCTTAAGTAGGATAAATTGGAGGTATATTGAGGTTTAAAAACAAGATTTCTTAGAATCCAAGTAGGAACACAAGTTGAATCAAAATGCTTAGACCTTCCTAAAGTTAGGATTCCTTCCAACCAAGCTAGATAAGCTTCCTTAGATGCGAATACAAGTTAGATAGAGGTCTAGTACTCAAATCCAAGTATGTGAAACACTCAAGTAGAGTGTTATATTCGAGTAAGTCAAGTGTCCGAGGAAGGATACGCATAAGTTGGCATAGAGAAGTCCAATAAGACCAAGAGCTTGACTCTATGGCAACCATGGACTACACGTGAGAGTAATGGAGAGATAAATAACAAGTTAAGCTAAGTAATAATCTTAATGAAATAAATGTTGTTCTTATAGGAACAACGACAAGCAAAAGAGTGCAACAGGAACTCCGAGGAGACTAAAGTTACAAGAGAGGATTGCATGGAAGGTTGGCCAAGGTGAGGGTTCTTCCATCTCTGCTCCTAGGGTTATATGCTTATGTGGATTACATGGGTATGTATATTATCAGCTTGTCTGGTATGTGTTAGCTAGAGTTATAGAATGTTACAAGAATAAAAGAACTAGAAAATAGGTTGTGGAAAGTAGCTTAGATAGGAAGACATAGGAGTAGAGTTTAATTGTTTGCTATGATTGGTGTGTTACAAATCCAACTCATACACTCCGAAGGCATGATGAGTATTTTATTAAATCTTTTCCACGACGGTGGCAAGAGTCCTTGTACGGAAGGACTAAGCTTTTATTTTTGAAAAGTTGTCACGACAGCCACTTAAATTATAATCATGCAAAAGGAGTTATTGGTGGGTTTCGGATTTGGTTATGCTAGCGATGTGAGACATCGACTAGAACAACGTCAGATGACACCTAAGACCTCATTTTTATAATCACCATGACGATGGTCATTGCCCTATCTTGGCAATAGGGTCAGAAAGGATTTATATTGCTATGACGATAGCTTGAGGTTCAGAGAGTGCATCTGGACGGGTATATGAGTTATATATTGTTGAGGATACTTGTCCATATTAACAAGGAGATGAATTGTTGATCCTTCGGGAAAGATACAAAGAATCCTATTAATATGTGAGACTAAGGTAAGGAGACACGGGAGGAACCTAAGGGTGAATCATGAGCCTAACCTAGAAAAGAGAAATCATCCTGTGGAGTTGGTCCAGGGTGTATCAGCGGCCAGGCTTCGAGCGTCGTGCCGTGCCCGCCATTGTGGCCTGGTTGGGTAATAGACGAGTGGGCTCAAGATATTGTCCTGCAGCGAGGGGTCAGAGTGTGCCACTTGGTGGCTATGGATCAATTGCTTGATAGATAGAGGTTGATTGTGTTTGATTAATAGAATTGTCACGAGGTGACCAGTACCCAAGTGAATGGGTTAAGTATTGTTTGATTAACAGGATTATCACAAGGTGACCAGTACCCAAGTGAATGGGTTAAGTGTGTTTTGCCACGTGGTGGCCAGCAACCCAAGTGCACGGGTTCGAGGTAGAAAAGTCATGTAGTGGCTAATAAATACCCCAGAGTGGGGGAAGTTAAGTAGATGTATGTTTAGTATCTATGTGTATTTAAAAATTGTATGTGTTTGCATATAATTGCTGATTGTGTAGCGGAGTGGTGACGTACAAGATTACGTCATCACAACATCTTGTTTGATTCAAATATGCTGAACGTGAGAAGACCGGTAAGTAAAAGCTGGCACTGTATGTTACGTGTTTATTTGCTGAGTGATGATGTGGAATAAACTGCTGCATGCTTGTACCTGCTAAATGCATGTGAGTGGTTGGGTGAGATATCTGTTGTTGTGTGGTCGCCAAGAATGTATGCTAATTTATCAGTAACCAGTTGTTTTTGCATGTGGTTGTGTATGACTCTCAATCCCAGCGTCATGGTACCCGCCTTGCGCCGGGGATAGGAGAGTTCTCACTGAGTCGCGTGGTTAAGACTCACACCTCATTTTTACTACATAGAGACAGATTAAGTGTAATACCCGGGAATATTTTAACTAGCGTCATTAATTAAATTAAATGAATTAATTTAAAAGTTGAAAATGGATAGGAGCACACACTATCCTACAAATTATTAATTTGTAGATACAAGTTATTTTAAGTTATAAGTATTCCAACTTTTAATATTATTATATTACATCAAATTTTTTTAATATATATATATATATATATATAATGAAAGGAGTAAGTAAAAGATGAAAGAAAAAGAAAGAAGGCGTGAGGAAAAGAAAGCAGACTTGTGAGGCAAAGGGATACGCACGCGGGAGAAGAAAACGCAAGGGGAGGAAGCAGCGTCGTTCGCACGGAAGAGCAAGGAGGACGACGGCACGCGAGACAGAGGTGGCCGGACGTGCGTGAAGAACCGGTCGTCGCCGTTTGGTGCTGGAAGAGAGAGAGTGACGGTTTTAGAGAGAGAAACAAGAGGGAGAAAGCCTTCTCGCCGGAAAACGCCGTCTCTTCACCGGGGAAGCTAGCTGGGAGTCTCCTCTACTCCGTATCGTCCTTCTAACCGGTTGAATCGAGGTGAGAAGTCCCGAAACTCTCAAACCCCAATTTTATCAATTTTAGGGATTTTTGGAAAGACCCCAATTGATTCAATCTGAGTATTCTGGGTCCTAAATTGAAGTATTTGCATGCTAGGAAGTGAGTTGGAAGCTTAGGGACCGGAACCAAATTGATAGAATTTATCCGGGTTGGAAAAAGTGTAGGAAAATGTGGTTGTTAAGGTTTAAGGGTATTGTGGAATGATTTGGGGTGCATTGAAAGGTTGAATAATAATTATATAATTATTAAAAATTATTAGAATGTACAAGGGATTAAAACCCGAGTAATTCCCGTCTCACCCGGAACCCCGTTCGGGGAAAAAGAGACAATTTTCTAAATTTACGCGTATTCGGGTATGTGTATTCATGTGTAGCTGAAGTGTTCAAGGTTATTTTGATAAATGGAAATTTTGGACAAGTAGAATTTATGACTCTTGGGCCATAAATTCAAGGCTTGGGTAATGTGAACTTCACATGGACACATAGAGGTGGAATTGGGTAACCTTGCATTCCCAAATTCAACGTTTCCGAATAGCGTGATTAAGAGAGGGTTGGACATGAATTAGAAGCATGCTAGGTGTTCCGAAAACTAGTTGGGGGCATTCCAAGCCAACAACTAGTCTATGGAATTAATTAGAAAGAACATGAGCATTAACGTTACATGTACACGATAGTGGTTGAATTTTCAAGTCTCTGAATCTCTCAAGTATATGTGTATAGGGCACCATACTGTGAGTGGACTTTCGGGCGCACCGAGAGCCGATCAGAGGGGCCAAACAGGTGAGGGGCTTTCCTATCCTTGTCCTATAGGGTTGACTACGAATATGGATATATGGTTTGCCTTCTTGCCTACTTGTAGGAATCATATTTTAGATAACATGCTATTGTTGTTCCTAAATTGTAATATATGCGATAACGTGCTATATGTGTATATGTGGACTGTGAAAGTGATGGTGGCTCAAGGAGCCTTATATGAAAAAGAAGGTCCTCGGGGCCTATATGATATCGGGGGTAGGATCGAGTAAATTTTATCTGTGAGGGTCTTGTGGTACTAGAACCAAACTTCATTGATTATTATCTGAAAGGTGTGGTTTTGTGTGTAAATCCTTAAAGAGAGTAAACCTAGGTGACTTTGTTCTGAACCAAGAGTCCGAATTAGAAACCACTTGAAAATCTAAAATTGCCTAAGAAGAAGTAAAATGAACAAGTAGTGGTTCATAGAGGTCATTTATGGTACAACGCGGGAACCGAGTCTATCACGGGTGGTTCGGGTAGATTGAGTCTCTTGTCTTGAGTCAACCCACAGAAATACAGAGTATATGAGTATACCACATTGTGTCTTGCCACGTCAGCACTTAACTTAAGAAATTGACGGAAGTGCAGGGAAGGACCAATTTGGAACTTCTTGCAAACATAAAAGACCAATATAAAACTTCGTGTAAACATAAGGGACCAATTTGGGGTTTGACCTAATAGATTAGATAAAAATACTATTAGGTAATGACCTTTGATGTTGTGACTTTTTCAATAGAATTTTTTTTTCTTTTTTGCCTAGCCTCTTTCTGATTCACTTAATTTTGCATTAAGATATCTTGATAATTTAAATTGTGTTGATCTTTTAAGTTAGTGACTTATAACAACTGTAAAACATTTAATTATAGTCCTCTTGATCCCATCCATTATCTTATGATCCCAGCTCTTTGTGTTTTTTCTCAAAAATTACGCCCAAAGAATGAATCTTGGGACTTTTAAACTACAAAGAAGATAACCAATCTATATTTTTGGGTTAATTAAATAGTACGAATATCTCAAGTGACTTCCGTTAAAATGCATGGGGTTTGATCTTAAAATCTCTTGTTTGAAAATTCTATATTAGAATATTAATCAATTAGTATTCAACCCATGCAATTTACGGGATATATTTGAAACAAATTTTAAAAAATAATTAAATATACAAATAAAATAAATTTACACAATAATTTTATGTTTATAGATGTTTATATATGACTTTCTTTATATATATTTACAATAGAATATGTTTATATGGTATCATCCTTAACTTTATATCTACAAATACTTATCCCATTTTTTTTAAAAAAAAATTTTTAACTGCCCAATTTACAAAAAAAATTACTAAGTTTACAATGATATAATATAATTTCCAGTTTTATATTGTAATATTAATAAGGCCAAATTACTCTTTTGGTCCTCAACGTTTGCACCAAGTTTAATATTGGTCCTCAATGTTTCAAAAAGTTATTTTAGGTCCTCAACGTTTTTTTTTTGTCAAAATTGGTCCTCGAGCGTAACTCTGTCTGGTTTTTTTTGTTAAATGCTGACGTGGAAGGCTTATGTGGCACACTCTCTCTCCTCCGTGTTATATTTGGATGATATGACACCCTCCCTCACTCCAACTCAGCAAAATGACGCCGTTTTGCTGAGTTGGAGTGAGAGAGAAGTGATGCAAAACGACGTCGTTTTGTTGAATTGGAGTGAGAGAGGGTGTCATATCATCCAAATATAACACATAGGAGAGAGGGTGTGCCACATAAGCCTTCTACGTCAGCATTTAACAAAAAAAAGCAGACGGAGTTATGCTGGAGGACCAATTTTGAGAAAAAAAAAACGTTGAAGATCTAAAATAACTTTTTGAAATATTGAGGACCAATATTAAACTTGGTGCAAACGTTGAGGACCAAAAGAGTAATTTGGCCTATTAATAAAATCCAACTTCAAATATATATATATATATATATATATATATATATATATATATATATATATATATATATATATATATATATATATATATATATATATATATTCAAATTAAAATAAAACTGAACTGTTAAAATTGAAAAGGTGTAATGTATTACGAAATGGACAAAACTTATATGCTGTTGTTTATATATTTTTGGTAAGGTTACCCAATTAATAAAAGGCATGTGTCAATTTTCTTCTCAAAATTGGCACATGTCTTTTTTTAATTGGTTAACCTTACCAAAAGCATGTAAACAACATCACATAAGTTTTTTCCTTACCAAAATTAACTAATTGATTTGTGGATTTAGCTAGGTGGTGATGTATTATTGTTATTGTTTTTAAAGAATCAGTTTTTACTCATTTGTAATATTGATTATGCGGAATTAATATATGATTTTATCAATTAATATAGAATCACAAAATGTTATAGAATCATGACCACGTCAATAATCAAAATTTTTGAATAAATAAGTAATAAATGCAAATCATTGAATATTTAAGTTATGATTTCTAATTCAAACCAATTAAAAAGAATTCTAACTCTAATCACCAATGTTATGATTTTCAAATTAAACTTATTTAAAAGGAATTAACTGTAATTTTTTTTAAAAATTAAACCCATTGATTTATTGGTAACAATTAATTTCCTTGATGATGAAACTAATTACAATTTTTTTTAATAAATGCATATTATTAAAATTAGCAAGACAAAGAGTGCAATACATCAGACAGACCAAACTAAATTCATAATAGATACATGAAAAATTTCAAATATGAGACATTCATTATCGCATGGAAACTCCTATACAATGTAATGGGCCAATTTAATTTATTGCACTCCCTAGAGACTTGAATCATACTAAAGTGCTGATGATTTCCACAATTAAAACATACTGGTTGCCAAAAGTATAATTTCCAGGTATATAGAAAACAGAGGCAAAAAAACTTCCAGAAAAAAGCCAGAGAATGGGGTCCCCCAATGGGCATCTACTAATGATGAAATGGCAACATCAGAGAAGGGGGTTAGGGTGTTTTCACAGACATGACAGAAATGACCCAGAGAAATTTATGAAAATGAAAAAAGCCACTCTCTCCCCGGTGGCGGTGAACTTGTTCTCAAAGTACATCATCCCCAAACCAGAGACAAGTTTTTGTTTTCCCCATGTCCTTGACTTGAGAGGCCTAGATTAGGGTCCTAAAGATTACAGGCAGGCGATGGTATATTTGTGGGGTAGCGCGACCATTTTAGAGGCATAACCATTCATTAGAAACTGTCTCTAGCACTTTTTCCATGAGCTTTCAATAATATATTGATTCCCTGGAACATGAATTGCGATAAATGGAAAGGAATTAATTAAAGTCATTCAAATATCTATGATAAAGAGTGCAAGATGTGATCATATTGCAAATAATTCAATCTTTCAGCAAGTAAACTTTGGGAAACAATAATATTAAAGGCATCCTACTACTAACCTTGATAGGGTATTTAATTTCAACCCGGGCAGTTGATACGAATCAGAGTGGAAGTGAACCCAATACGGCTGAGGTTAAGCCCAACACACAAGAGGCAGGAGTAGATCCCCTGAAGTCAGCACAAGTAATTGGGCCTGCGAGTAGAGCACAGAGATTACGCAAGCCTCCATATTGGGCCCAGGACTACACTTGAGCACAGCTGGAAGAATTAGTTATGCTGGAGGTGGAGTGGGTGCCGCGTTGCGTGTCTTCAGTCTTTATATTTCAGTTAGTTGCGTTTGTTATGGTTTAGCTTGATTGTGATAAGCATTTTTTGCTTGGAGTGCTCTCCTCACTCGAACAGGGGAATTCCTTTTGTATGCTTGCTATTTCTATTGAGCATTCGATACAATATTCATCCGTTTCTCATCTTCTGTCTGCTACATTTTCTATTTCTATTCTTTAGCTTATCAGCATTTCCCATCTTTACAACTTGTACTGCTTCCACAACCTGAAAATTCCACAAACCCTTGTGCATTCAGAATGAGCATTTAGAATCACAAGCATTTGAAATTTGAAAATACTTCTACTATATGGTCCTTACTCCAAAATTTTGATTAAATGAGCATCGAATGCAGCACATAATTCCAACAATAAAGAAATTGCTTCAATCTACAGATTATTAAACAGATATAACAAAACATTCATGACAATAAGTCAAATCTTTATGCTACAATTTTCAGTGAAATAAAATTGCTTGAAATATTTGCTTAATATTTTAATTCTCTAGTTCAATTTTACAATATCTTGTAGAATCCATAATGACGTTTTCATTCCACAAGTTTCATGTCAAACACAACGCACATATTCATACTTAACTATGGATAGGAAGTGTGAGAAAACAAATAAAATATAGGAATTTTTTTCTCTCATGATAGAAGTTGAGTACAAAAGAAAGTAATTAACAAAATGAAAGAAAGCCATTAATTCAAAGAAAAATTCCTGTAAATTGTTATACATGTAAGGGTAATGGAATATATATATATATATATATATATATATATAGAGAGAGAGAGAGAGAGAGAGAGAGAGAGAGAGAATAGGTGGACTGAAATAGATTCTGTGAAAGACATTATTTAGACATAGAGATAGATAGAATAGTTACTCACACGCTCCAACAACCCCAAATTGTAAGATATATCAATCTATGAAATCAACGTGATGATGATCATCACACAAAATATTTATATCTTACATGGGAAGTTCCGATCCCATCCCGCACCCACCGAACCTTAAGTGCTGCAAAACGCAAACATAACATTCATTAACATAATGCAAATTTGGATTGCAAAATATAAATCATTGTCCACTGATATGAGCATCAACTTGAAGATGGTTTCTTACATGGGAAGCAGTGGATCGAGAATAGATTCAATGCTCAAAATCAATCTACATAACAACAGTAGTAATGGATGGTTTACAGCTTAGATATATTGAAATTATAATCCCTATTCTGAGATAGAACCAAAGTGAAAGACTTTAATGTAAAAAAAAAAACCTTCTTTTTCTTTTTTGATTTACTCCGTGCAAACGCTGAAAGATTCATCCATTGTTTCAAGTTGCTCCATCTCTTTCTGCATCCATCATAACCAAATTTATTCAGTTTTCATCATTACTTACAACAATCACAAAAAATTGATGTAATGAAGGTTTATTAATATGGAATTGACCTGGAGGATATTGATTTCGTTATTGAGGTGGGAGACAGCAACTTGAAGCCTATGCTTCCCAGCGAAAGATCCAATTTCTTCTCTTCATTGCACCAAAGGTCCCCTGCTTCGTCCGCGTCAAAGAATGGAGGTAATTCCCATGGGAGTAAATTTGATGGGATTTTTTGAATATGGGAAAAACATTAAATACATATATTTCTTGTGTTATGATTGAGAAGAGAAAACTAATGACTACACATTAAATACATTACGTAACTGTTGCAAATCATATTGAAAACGTCTATTAAAGGCAGGCTAATAATTCGTTTTAGTCAATACGTTATAATGACTACACATAAATTCACATTAATGTAGATTTATTGTTGTGTTAGGAGTTTATATTCAGCCAATTAGGAATGCCACCTAGGACAAGTTTTTTATAGGTGTCATCATGTTAATTGAATTTTATGACATATGTATTAGGTGTTTAAAGAGACATTTAGTGGATGATTAGGTGGAGGTTGAACAAAGAATGCAAGGAGTACATGTGGCAAAAATTTGATAGATGTACATTCTTTTATATATATTAATAGATTAATAGATTAATAGATAATAGATTAATAGATTAATAGATTGAATTTAAGTTTATTAGAATCTCAAACAATAACTATCAACTTTTTTTATAATCTTATAATCATATTTACTTTTAAAATTATTAATTTAATTTATGGTATAATAATTATAATATAATATTTAAATTTCATTTGAATATAACTAATGATATTTTTTGACATCTCAAACTTTAATTACCAAAATTTACCAATTTAGTATTAATTAAATTAAATTTTATAATTGAAAATCTTAAATTTAAATTAGTGGTTTTTTAACCCTTAAGGCACTGGTTAAGTATGAATTAATTAGTGTTAGGTTGTTAAAAAACATTTAAAAAATTTAATATGTACTCTATTATTGTTATTTTCTTAGCATTTCTTATTTTTTATTATATTTAGTATTTTTTTTATTTCTATAATTTTGTTTAGAATGAGAGATAGATTTGATTGACATTATGGGGGAAATCATTAATGAGATTATGAGAGAATCCAAAAATGCATTAAATATGATCTTTCTTCCCAAAATGCAAAAAGTTTCAAATTACAAATAAATTATATATAAACTAATTAATAAATCATTTTTAGCTATTTAACAGATTTAAAGCATGTTAATAAATAACAATAATTAAATAAATAAATTAGTTTTCAAAAAATAAACAAAAAAAATTGAACGTATCAAATAATTAATTAATTAAATTACTTTGAGTGATATATAAAAAGATATTTGATAAGAATATTCCTTTAAATTAAAATTCTGATTTTTCTTTTGTTATTTAATTAAATTAAATTTTAATTTTAAAATTTGAAGTTAATGATATATTAAATTTGAAAGTATTCTGATTTTATTTTCTAATTAAATTTGAAGTTAATGATATATTGAATCAATGTTCAATTTTTAATTAAAGTAAAATCATGTCACAACCCGAATTAGGCTCATGACCGGCATGGAATTCGAGGAAAAGTCCCTGAACCCACAAGCCTGTCAACTCGAATAATTTACCTAAGCATTCAAATTTGAAATAATTCAATAATCTTTAAGTATTAAAACAATAATGAAGTTAATAATATATTAAATCAATGTTCAATTTTTAATTAAATTAAAATCATGTCACAACTCGAATCAGGCTCATGACCGACATGGAATTCAAGGAAAAGTCCCTGAACCCACAAGCCTGTCAACTCGAATAATTTACCTAAGCATTCAAATTTGAAATAATTCAATAATCTTTAAGTATTAAAACATTAATTACAATCTCTACTGAAAAGGGGACCCTGCCTGTAGAATCATGGAGCTACTCTAGAGAAAAATAACAAAATGGAAACAAATTGATACCGTTTATGCACACACGGACGATGTGTGGCTCTCGAAATGACAGTATCATACTTGACCTGACCATCAATGAACCTGTGACATCTGTGAGTGGAAAAACAATATGGGGTGAGTTTTGCAACTTAGTGAATAGATAATACCTATCATAATAGAAAGGGAACAAACTTGTATCCATGAGTTTTTCGTAATCAATTTCACGGTTGTATTTACTAACAGAAATATTATAAATAATAACACTAACATATAAACTTTTAAAACTAAAAGAAGTATGATTTCAAAATCAGAGTATTTTTCAAAATCTTATCAGAGTCATGTCAAAATCAAATAGGGAAATCACATCCATAGAATCACTCAAAACAGACATGAGCAACAAGGCTCACGAAGACAGATCCAATCCACGTGTGTGGGCCGACACATGGGGCTAGCAACACCCTTGCTAGCTGGGGTTCCAAGGTGCACCAAGGGATAACGATATTACGTTAGTTGCAGAGTTCCATATCAGATGGCTTTCCACAAAAGATCCAGATAAATATTAATACAAGTTTACAAAAAAAAACATTGCATATAATACAAAATGGCTAAAGTACTATTTTGATCCTCAATGTTTGCATGAAGTTTAATGTTGGTCGTCAATATTTCAAAAGTTTAATGTCGGTCTTCAAAGTTTTTTTTAGTCGATTTTGGTCCTCGAGCGTAACACCGTTAACTTTTGCCATTAAATGATGACGTAACATGCTTATGTAGCATACCCTCTCTCCTACGTGTCATATTTTAATGACGTGGCATGACACATCACTGCCAAGATGATGATGATAATGATTATGGTGGAGAAGAGAAGATGATGATGTGGCAATGTGGGGTGACGTGATAGTAATGTGTCATGCCATGTCATTAAAATACGACACGTAAGAAAGAGGGTGTGCCACATAAGCATGCCACATCATCATTTAACGGCAAAAGTTAACGGTGTTACGCTCGAGGACCAAAATCGACAAAAAAAAAAACTTTGAGGACCAACATTAAACTTTTGAAACATTGAGGACCAACATTAAACTTCATGCAAACATTGAGGACCAGCATTAAACTTCATGCAAACATTGAGGATCAAAATAGTACTTTAGCCAATACAAAATCATAGTTAACAGAATACTTAACTAATCACAATCCTGCTTACCAAAAAAAAAAAAAAAGTAATCACAATCCTTAAATTGAAACAGAAACGCATATGGCTAACTTCCATATAATAAATCATACTTTCAAAACTGAACAAATATTCCGAACAATTAATGTAACTACGGAATATTCCGCCTAGGGACACGTGGCACTGACGTTCTAGAAGCACGGCCCCAGCACCCGCTGGAGACACGTGACACCACTCATCCATCTATCACGTGGCCCACACCCACGTCAACACACGGAGCCTCCCCTCAACCAGACGTGGGATCTCTGCAAGACTCGTGGGACGACACCACAAGGTCGTGGGTCGAGCACGATCTCCCCACATGCAAGTATAAATAGACCCTCACTTGGGGGACTAAGCAAGCAATCTAGTCTCAACAGAACTACATACAACCTGAGGGATTATCGCATTTCACTACCGGTATTCCGCACTCTCTTGGTATCTGAGCACCCTCAGATACCCCTCGCAAGTACTTTCAGCACCTTGAGCCTCGTCATTGGCCCCCCGTTCTGGCCAACCTCTGACTAGCTCACCTCCTCCTTGAAGCACACCGTTTACAGGGCTTCTAGCAGCCCTCAGAGACCACAGCTCTCTCCCACTAAGGCAACCTCCTAAGAGCGGCTCGCCTGCCCGGAGTACCTTAGGCACGTCTTAGCCGCACACAGCCCAATACAGGTAACAGCCTTGCCTAACGGCTCTGATAGACGTCACCATGACGAACTACGTGGACTTTGATCCCTCCCGAAGGGTACGTAGGCACCTAGGTGCATCACCTAAGGACAAGTCCCCCAAGGTTAAGACCCATTGCGGTCCTAATTTCAAATTACAATTGTCTGAGCCAAAAATGACAGTTACAGTGGCGTCCACCGCGGTCTTATTCATACCACAATGCCTTGCGCACTCTGCCGCTAAACGGCATTTCTTTTTCGGGGAGTAGGAGTAGACACCTAAAGCTCAGAAACCCGTACTTGTTTTTGTTTTGATCTTCAATACAGATACAGGACACAATACATCATGACCGACTCGAACGTCCCCGCAGCCACGATTGACGCTAGCGCCCTGAGACGCAGTGGCCCGTGATCGACTTCCAGGGAAAGGGGAGACACCCCTTCACCCAACAAGTCATGAATGAGCACGTCCCCATGGGTTTCAAAATGCCCTTCCACATAGAACCTTATGGTGGAGAAACCTATCCGCGGGATCACCTGAACACCTTCAACTCAGCCATGTCGATACTGGGTATGACGGACGACCAATAGTGCCGGGTCTTCTCATCAACTATGAAGGAAGCCGGCTTGAGATGGTTCTCCTTGCTGCCCACCAATTCAATCCACAGCTTCGAACAACTGGCTCAGAACTTCCTTACACAGTGCGCCAGCAGCAAAGAGTGCCAGAAAAATAAAGACTCCTTCATTGGTTTCCACTAGGAGGAAGGAGAAACCCTACTAGCCTTCTTGGCCCGCTTCACCAAGCTCTCGCTCCAAGTCCGAGGCCTCCAGGACGCCGTCGCCATCTTTGTCATAAAGCAGGGTCTTCGATGCTCACAGTTCTACGAGGAACTGAACAGGTGCCCCGTCTCCACCTTACAGGAACTTATGGACCGTGCGGAATGGTTCATTCAAGAGGTGAACGCTCAGATCGCTAAGGACAAGATGAGGAAGTTCGTGATAAGTAGGGCTGATATGGAACGAGCAGAGAAGAAAAAAGAGAAGACAGGAACCGAGAACCAAGCCCCCAAAGAAAAGAGCGGTAGGAAGAGGTCACCACCTTGACCACGAACGCCTCCCCGAGGACAGTTCACGAGCTACACTCCCCTCAACAGATCTCACATTGGGGTGTTGGAAGAAATTTATCATTCCGACATGCTCAATTTCCCTTCGCAGGTCAAATGACATAAGACGGGAAGGCCGGTGGACAAGTCCAAATACTGCCAATTTCACAAGGATTACGGACACGAACCAACAATTGCATCCACCTGAAGGATCAAATCGAGGACTTAATCCGGAAGGGACAACTCGGCAAGTTCATCAAGGAAGAAAGCAGGGCCAATGCCGAGCACCTCCAGGAAGCCGACGGCCATGTGCCTACCCGCGGGGTCATCAACATCATAGCAGGCGGACTACAGCGAGGGACCTCCTCTCTACCGCAAAACAAGAAAAGGATGGAACGCTCCATACTCGCCCTCGATTACGCTTCAAAGCACAAGAAGATGAGCGAGGCCAAGGGAGACCCCATCACCTTCGACCTCACTAACCTAGAGGGACCAGTCCACGACGACCCCATGGTAGTGACCGCAATTATCGCCAACTACGAAGTTAAGAGAGTCTTGATCAACCAAGGATCCTCAGCAGAAGTTCTCTACTTCGACACCTTCAGAAAGCTCGGGTTGAACGAGGCCAGCCTAAGGCCCTTCCTCGGCACGCTCATAGGGTTCTCAAGAGCCCAGGTTCTAGCGGAAGGAATCATCACCGCCCGAACAACAATGGGCACCTTGCCAAAGGTCGCGAGCCTTGATGTAGACTTCATCATCGTCTCAGCACCATCAGCATACAATGCAATCCTAGGGCGACCGTCCTTAAACAAACTCAGAGCTGTAGTGTCTACCGCACAACTCACAATGTAGTTCCCAAAAACCCACAGGGCTGGAGAAATCACGGTGGACCAAAAAATGGCGCGAGCATGCTACACAGCGAGCTTAACCAAGACCGTCAAGGTCACCTGCCTAGGTTGTAAAGAATCACGTGAGGAACCCTCCGAGGCTAAAGAGTCAGGAGAAAAGAAGCCAGAGTCCGCCCGCCCGGACCTAACCTCCGCTTAAGACTCCGAACGCACTTTGCATTATCACATTACCTTTAAGTCAACTCGTATATGTCTCTACTTTGAATTTAGGATTTTTAGCCTGGCCAAGGCTCGCCTGACTTAGGAAATCCGAATGTAAACACTTTGCTTACCTTCAGCCTACCTAAGGCCAGCCCGACTGAGGCTGCACGAATGTATTCATTTTGTTTATTATTGAAAGCACTTCTTTTCAGCTAGAGACAAGACTTCAACTCTGAAAAGTACCCGCGTAAGTCCTATCACAGGACGTTGGGCTTGACCGCCCCAAGAAACGCTAAGCACCCTCAGGGCTAAGCTAAAATTTCACCAAAAGCGCGGTGAAAAACCCCTTTGGTGCGAAAACCACAAAACGAACATTCGAAGAACCATGCTAGCAACACGCATACAAACCGTCCTGATCACACGTTACTCATGCAAAAAAAAAATCTTTTTACCCAGACGTAAAGAGATAACTGTGAAAAGAGAAACTGCAAACACGCACAACTTTTTACCTCAAAGTAAAAAGGAAAGCAGGAAAAAACTCTTCGCAAAAAATCATTCTCATTAATGCCAAAATGAGAGGGCGTCCGCCCATTACAAGGGGTAAACACCCGAAAATTTACATAAACCTAATATAGGGCATCCCCAAGATCTACAAAGGCCCCAGCCCTAGCCGGCTCCACGTGGCCAACACCTTCCGATGACCCCCGCCTGGTCGCTTCAGCCAGCTGCTGAGAAGTAGGTCCAATCCCTGGAGCCTGTCCGTCGATCCGAGACAGCACCTGGTGCTCCACCAAGCGGTCGGTTAGCTGACGAAGAAAAGCAAGGTTCAACAGAGGATCTGACTCCATCTGCCCGCGAAGCTCACCTTCGAAAAGCTCCAAAGAGGGATGCAAGGAAGCCACCCACTCCACCGGAAATCTCTCCCCACGGAGGTGCTCAAGCTGCTCGACCGCCAGAAGCATGCCATACATCCTCTGTGCAGGCAACTCCCCTTGGAGATCAGCAACGTCAGCAACCTTGTCCTCGGCCACCAGCCAGCCAGAAAGGTTCTTGTAGGCGCGGGCCTCAGCACCCCGTAAAGCTTCGCGGAGCGAGTGCAACTCCTGCGAGTCCTCTCCAACTTAGCACGAAAGAGCGCAACCTTGGAAGGGTGACCAGCTTCATCCCTAAGAGGGGCAACCTCTTGAGTCATGGACTCAACCTGGCATCCCTGGTCCTCACACTCCAACTTCTTTGCAGAAAACTCGCCATGCACGTCCGCCAACCTCTTCTAGGAGACCTCCAGATCCTGGCTCTTAGAGGCTGTAACACCAGAGAACTGGTCCCGGTCAAGACGGATCTCCCCCTTCAAAACGACGAGTCAGAAACGCAGAGCAACACAGAGAGGATGCAGCACTAAGATGGAGAGACTTACCACACGCTTCTCCCACTCAAGACCAGCCTTGTGGAAGTCGGCCAACGCCTCAGCAACCCGGCTGAAGCCTCGAACGGAAATATTCAGGGACGAAGTGTCCAGCACCCTAGCTTCCCTCTCCCACATATCCACGGGGAAGCGCTTGTCCAATGCCACCAGCTCAAAAGCCAATCCCCCCTCCAGTGGCCCAAGGGGTTCAGAAGGGCCAGCAGTCGACCCAGGAACAAGATCTCTCGTGGTAGCCGCTTGACTCGCCACTACATTCCCTCCATCTGTGAGGGATCTAGACTCCACGGCCGCATCACCAGACTCCGCGACCTCATCAGTCGCAGGACCACCCGCCAAAGTTTGAGGCGCGGAAGATTATGAGGTGGCCTCGAATCCTGGAAGGGATCCGCCTCGGTCGGGCGGTCTGCCGGACCCGTCAGGGGGGATGCCCCTTGACTTGTATTCCACGGTTTTCGCGTTTTTGTAACTTTGGGGCCTTAGTCCCTGTTTGTGAATAATATAGGAAGTTTGTGAACATGAGAGTTGATCAATTGTATTGTATTTCATATTCCTTTAAACATATAGCGTAACTGCCTTGGGATTAAGACGAGTTAGTAGTACATTTGCCTTGGGACTAAGACAAGATAGGGGGCGTTCATCTTGGGACTAAGATGTTGTGGGGTGTCGCGATTTGGCCTTTGGACTACGACAGAAAGAAACATTATTAACTAACTTGCATGCGTTGTATGCGTTCCAAGTATTTGGGACGTGTTCGCCCGTTAGGTGTGCTAACTTGCATGCGTTGTGCGAAGCGATACCAATAACCCTGTACGGGCCTTCCCAATTAGGGGCGAGCTTGCCGTGTTGGCGGTCGCACCTATTGTTTATCGCTGTACGCATGACCAAGTCATCTCTTTCGAATTTGCGGGGCCGGACGCCCCGATTGTATTTTTGTGCCAGCAACTGTTTGTAGGCGATGTTTTTGAGTGCCACTGATTCCCTTCGTTCCTCGACCGCATCCAAGCTGACCAGTAGTCTTTCTGGGCTTGATTTGGAGTAATTGAGCACCCGATCCAAGGGGACGCCGATGTCGGCGGGGACGATTGCTTCTTGCCCATTTGTTAGAGTAAAAGGGGTTTCTCTGGTGGCTGTGTGTATTGTTGTTCTATACGACCACAAGACCGATGGGAGCTCGTCCACCCATCCTTCTTTTGCGTCCTCCAATCACTTCCACAGCCCTTCGAGAATGATGCAGTTTTCTCTTTCCGTCTGCCTGTTGGTCGTCGAGTATTCGACTGAAGTAGTTCTGTGGTCGATCCTCCACTCTTTGCAGAAATCTTCGAATTTCTCGCTGACAAATTGTCACCTATTGTCGGTGATCAGCGTATGCGGGGGACCGAAACGAGTGATGATGTTCTGCCAAAGGAAGTTTGGGACGTTTTGGGACTCGATGGTGGCCAGGAGTTTGACTTCGATCCACTTGGCGAAGTAGTCGACGGCCACTATGAGGAATTTTCACTAGAGCATGTGTTGAGGGAGAGGGCCCAGGATGTCCATGCCCCATGTATCGAAGGGCCATGGGGATCCAATGGGCTTCAGTTCGTCGGGTGTAACATCCTGAAAAATTGAAACCCAACTTTGACCAAAAGTCTTACTGTTGACTTTTCTCCAATGTATTGACTTTTTAAATGTGTGAGTGCCTGAATGTGTTTGCAATTGTTTTTGCTTGTAAATAGGTTTAGAAACCTAGTTAGAGGTCAAGAGACCCAAAACTCAGGGAAAAAGTGACAGAGGAACCCTAACCCTAACCCTAACCCTAACCCTATGGACAAAATTGAAAGAAAAATTGAGTTTTTAGCCTCTTTTCTTTATTGAGTTAAAAAGTGTAGGAAAGCCCTATTTGACCCTAGAAAAATACCCTAGGACACTCTAGAGATACCCTAAGACTTGGCTAAGGGACCCCAACCTCAAGAAAAGTCCTAAATGGACACATTTTTTCCAGTAGAAATTCAGGACAAAAAAGATAGAAATGAAAAATTGCAATTAAAGCCAGAGGCTTATTTAAAGCCCAAGAAAGTCAAATTTAACCACCCAAAGACACCCTAAACTACCCTACCAAGTGCCAGCCATGAAACTTGATGAAGATTTGACATAATTAGACAAGTTACATATTTTTAAAAGTGAGTTAAATAGGAAATTTATGTCAATTTAATCCCTTTTAATTCTACCCATGGACTTGTAACCGAATGTACCATTTATAGAGTAAATGAAATATCCAATTAAGGTAATTACAACAGCCAACAACTTAAGGAAACTAAAAACAAAAAGAAAATAACCAGAATTTAGAATTAGACATCAAAATTCATCACTTCATGACTCAAATAAGTGACCACTAAAACCTTGCTCACTAATACACCTAAGCAAGGCCTACACGAAGCCTAAGTAGCCACTAACCCACCCCAAATAGCTCCTTAAGTCTTCCAGCACACACCAGTTAGGTGTCCTAACACAAATTAAGAAGCTCCAGCCTTTGAACACCTTACCCTACTCATCATTTCAGCTTCACATGCCTTTGGTGCCTTATAAGAGAGTGAAACCGAGAAACAGAGGCATACTAGCAAGAAAACTAAGAAAGAGAGCTGAGATCAAGTGAAGCTAGGATTCAGGAAGGAGGCTGAAGCAGTGAAGGAGCTGGAGGTTCGAAATTGGCAGCTGGAAGTGGAGAAAGAAGCAGAAACTCACACACACATATACACACTCAAAGTTGTTGTTCTTCACCAAGCTTACCCAAGCAACCTAGGAACTCAAATCCGTGTTCTTCCTATGAAAACTCAAGGTAACATAGGTTTACTCTTCCTTCTTCATCTCTGAGTCAAGATCATCCATCAATGGTGGTGGTATGAGCCTCTATGACCCTTCTTCTCGCTACTGCCACAGAAAGCTCTGTTTTGGGTAGTGATGCTTTCAGAGGGCATAACTTCTTCATCTCTTAACCAAATTTAGTTTATGAGTAGTCAAAAGAAAGCTAAGAGAATTTCTGTGTCACTACTATCAACCTGCAAAATGTTAGCTGGTAATTCTTTTAACGGTCTTGGAAAGGCTAAATTCCAGTAAGGAAGTGATGGCATGAATTTCTACTTCAAAATAAGAAAGTTATGAACTTGGGATGACCTTTTTAAATTGAAAATCTGCTAGTAAACTTTTCAAGCTGCTACTGGTTAATATATGTACCTCTCACATGATCTTTCTAGCCTCCCACAGTAGCTAAACGCTTGGGGATTACCTATCAAGTGTCTAACTTTTGATTTAGAAACTTATAAAATGTAAAAATGGGCAAATATATGACTTTGTGGGAATTGCTAGTTGAATTTTTGGCTGTGAATTCTATGTAGAGGCTGAAATTATGTTCAGAAAACTTATTGAACCTTGAACCTTTTATACATGCTGAGATTTTACTTTTAGGTTTATTAAAGTAACTTAGACAATGAAATTGGTGAGGAAACACGTTTGTAAGGTTCTGAGAAGTCTTGCTTTGCTGTCAAATATGATTTCTGTGTTGGGGAAAGTCTAAAATATTAGGCAGTGAGGATACCAAGGGTGAAAGAAAAAGTGGTAGGGTTAAAATACCCTTAGAGTAAGAGGTAGGTAAGATAAGCATGAAAAAGGGCAAATAGCGGGCTATCCAACTCCAAAACTTGGATACTCAGGTTCTGAGAGGGTAGGCTAATCCTCCCACCGTCTAGACCTCCTATGTACACCCACAGAACAGAAAAAGAGTTAATTACACTTAGTTTTGGCCTGTAGAACATCAAAGGGCTAGAGAAAAAAAGACAATTTTGTATTGATGTGGCTGCACCCACTTGTTATGCAAACCAAAAATGAACTTAACTTGATTAGGAGATGCTAATTATGGCTGGACAGAGGTCAAAACATAAAAGAGTTAGTGAAAGGGACTAAAATGAACTAAAAACTTAACGTGGGTCGCCCCACGAGGCTTGTGGAGTTCCCACGTCCAATTGAGGGGATGCTCCGTGAGGTGACGTGGGTAAGGGCCACGTAACTGGTAGATGCGTGGTGCCACGTGTCTTTAGCAAGTGCTGAGGCCGGTTTTCTAGAAGGTCAGTGCCACGTGTCCCAAGGTGGAATATTTCGTAGTTACAGATATCAATATTTAATTGGTTAATTATTATTAAATAAATAAAAATAAAATGTTAATTTATTTATTAATATATTAAAATGTTAATTAAATAATTATTGATTTTACTTAATGTAATTTTGTTATCTATGATTAGTTTTTTATTAATTAATATTTATTAATATATGAAAATGTTGTTAGTGAGACGGTGAAGGAAGAAGATGAAGACATGAAGTGAGACGACGAAGGAAGAAGAGGAGCAACGTTGAAGAGACTGATTGTAAATTGTAGTTGTATAGGTCAAAATTAGGTTTAAAATAATAAAGGGTATAATGGAAAATATTAAATCTGATTGAGGGTATTTTTGTCATAAATTATTTAAATTTCAGCTTCTGCTACTAGCTAGAAAACGAAGCTCAAATTTCTAGCTTCTGCTTAAAGCTAAAAAAGTGCATTCTGCTACAACTAAGAATCACTTATTTTATGAAATAAGCATGGACAAACAGCACACTTTTTTTAAAATAAGTGATTATTAAAAAAATAAGTGCTTCTTTTTTAAAAATAAGCATGCACAAGCAGGCTCTTACTATAAAGTTCACCAATCAAAAACTTTATTTATATTCTCTATCTTATTTGATTGGTTATGTCATTTATTGCTTTTCATTTTCTCTCTCTACTATGATTGGTTATACAAAAAATTTTTGTCACTTGTTTTAATTATAATGGTGAACTTTATAGCAAGCACCTAAGTAACTTTACATTAGTTTAGTCCATTAATGAACCCCATGCTAGAATCATCTTTCTACAACTCTTCACATCCAAAAATGAGGGTGCTCTTCATACCTTGGAGCTATTAAACGCTGCCACAAGCCATAGGTGGTTGGGTTTATGGTAGGCGGTCGGCTGGTAGTGGTCACTCATGGTGGTGATTGGCAACAATAGTTAAAGAGTAACCAAAGTAAAGACTTAGGTTGAGAAGGAAATGATATTGGAAAATTATTTTAAATTGGGCTTAATTAATTGGTATTTTTTTATATTTAAAATATTGGTTGAATGTATAGCTTAATTATGACCACGATACCTGTAGATTAATGTGATTAATTTGGTTTTGGTGTCACCTTGTAGATTGGGCCTTGAGCCCAATAGTGATGTAATGTGATAAGTGTAGGGCTATCGAGCTAACTACCTATGATGGGTGGATAACTGTCAACCATGTCCCCTCTCCAATCTAATCTTTGACCTAGCCTACCCATTAGGGCAGTTATAAGAAAAAGATAAGGAGAGAAAGACCGGTTTCCGCATGAAAAATTGATCTTGATCGATCAAACTATGACATCAAGAGGTATGTATATTGATTAAAATATTGTATGAGTGTTTTGAAATTAAACCTTTGATTTGATGTTATTATTCTAATAAATGAAGCCATGGACATCTATTTGTGAAGGACAACAAAGACGAAGGAACAGAAATGGACGCATAAGAGGGCACGGAAAACTCTAGAGACATTGAGATATTTTAAGGGAAATGTTGGTGTTTTGAAACTATCTAATTGGAAATGACAATTTTTTTTAACTATGAAAAAATAGAGCTTGGGTAAAATTTTCTAGTCTAAATTTCTTGGTTGGTGTAACTCTAGAATATTCCACCCCATGGACACGTGGCATTTGTCTTCTAGAAGGTTAGTCGGATAACGGATTAGTGACACGTGGCACCACTCAATGGACTTGAACGTGGCTTAAACCCATGCTTTTCCATACACGCTCTCGTATTAGAGACGTGGGAGAAGCTCCAAGATCATGGGTTGACCACTACGAGCAAGAATGTGGGTCGACTACGTTCCTCCTTGAGCCAAGTATAAATACCCCTCACCCAGAGAGATAGAGGGACATAGGAACATTCATGGGGTACAACAAAATAGGTCACATACAAGGCAGATCAACAACTACATAGTATGATACCGATATCAGTACATACTTTCTCTCACAGGATACACTTATCCTCAAGCTTTAAGCATCACCTTATAAAACCCCATTTTCTCTGGACTTCTTAAAATTAATGAATGAATAGGGTCGCAAGTAGAGTGAACCCAAAATCCCAAGGATTGTGAGTTAGAAAGAATCTATAGAAGATAAGTCTGGTTGAGTATCAAAGGAAATGACGAAACAAGAGTCATTTGAGGTTGAAATTTTGGCAGTAGATGAAGATTCGATCACAGCAGTTTCGTCTAAAGTCATTTGGCTTTGCAACTTGTTCTATTGCGTAGAGGACAAAAAATCATTGAAAACGAACATAAAATTTTTGCAAATCGGGTATCAGGCGGAAGAGAAATGGGCCCGGGAAAAGATTTGATTGAGGGACGAAGGTCTTTTAAAATCAAAATCTGGCAGTCATCAAAGATTCAATCACCAAGGTTTCATCTTAAGTCGGATGGGCTCGAAACTTGTCCCGTTGCGTAGAGGACGAAAAATCCTTGAAAACGGACTCTTTGCACATACACCAAAAGGCTGCTTGATTGAAATCTATGGCTCTGAGGTATTTTTCTTCACTTTTCTTGATCTTAGTGCTTATACTACCCCTCAACCTACAATTGAATTTCATTCTTAACCCCCTCTGAACTTCCTTTTGGATCCATGGGATAGGGGTTGACTTGGATCCTTTCCCCATGATTTAGATCTAGGGTTTAATACCCAAAGCTCCTTCTTTTTCATCTGATTTTAAAGTGGGTCGCGACTCCCTAGTGTAGGCGTTGCGACCCTTCCCCTATTTTGAGCATCATTTTGTCTGCTGTTTATTTGGTACCTTCTCTGGAAAATTGCTTTATGGGTCGAAACGTATCCATTTATACATCGCGACCCCCTTTGTTGGAGAAGCCGTGGGTCGCGACGTATCTTTTTATACGTTGCGACCCTAGACCTTTCAAGGCTTCGGGATTGTGAACCGAGGCCGAGGGTCGCGACCCATCCTACCTTTCAGAGGCAGAAATGCCTTCTCTTACTTCTCTTGAGCATTTTTCTTATATGAAGGCATGTGTAACCTAGTACCACCAAGGAGCATTTGCTTCTATAGGAGTACTAGTCTTCACGCCATCTGGGTGTGCTGCCTGATGAGCATTCACACACACACTTTTCTTGTCTATTTGTTTGCTTGAATGTAATGCATTGTAGGTAGGTGCCGAGAGGCCTTTGTCTCTTTAGGCACATTGCACTGGGAGGCCATCTAAGCCTTTGCTTGATGAGTCTCCATCACTCACAAACTTGCATGCCACATGAACAACATCGACTTTGATTCCTCTTTGAGGGTATGTAGGCCTTAGGCTCTTATCCTAGGTCAGTCCACCTTTTATTTTCTTTCTTTGTTGTTTTGTGTTTGGTGTTCTTTTCCAATTTTTAAGGCCAAAAAATTTAAATATTAGTTTTTGGAGTAACTGTCTTCGGACGAGGGAAGAGGGGCGCCTAACACCTTCCCCTAATCTCAAGCAGACTCCCAAACCTAAAATATTTTTTTAAACCCATTTTTACTTAAATTTTCAAATTTCTCTTTTCCAAGCTTTTATGAAAACTTGGTGGCGACTCCATCGAAGCCCCCGCCATATCAAGCCCATTTCTTTAAAAATTAATATTTAAATTGTTTTGGCCTTTAATGTTGGATGTATGTTTGTACATACCTGTTATATTTGTTTTCCCTTTGTTTTACAATGTTTCCACTTTTAGGTGGAAGAGAATGGTAGTTTGGATGGTCCTAATCACATGTGCACAAATTTAAGTTCCTACCTACCTTTAATTCGCTTCTATACTCAAAGCATGTCCATAATAGTTAGATTGGGATATGAGAATTTTTCTCTGTTGGGCTTCAGCCTACAGAGGTTGACCTATCTATCCTACTTACTTGCCTTAAGGGTTGATACACGCAGACTTTTTTGTGAGAGGATCCTCTCTTAAGTCAGGGTCTCCATCTTTGGTGCGGGCAATCTAATAGCGTTTTTAGGGTGTCTAGATCCCAAACTAAATCATGCACAAGTTGACCACAGAGCCTACCTTTATAGGTCAGCCAGTTTTTGAAACCTTAAGAACCTAACCTTTAGGACACAAGGAGCGAACTCCCTCAGTTCGTTGCATGCATACATTTAAAAAAGGTCAAAGGTTCATTTTGGTCCTCCATGTTTCACTCAAGTTTTAAATTAGTCCTTTATGTTTCAGAAGTTTTAAATTAGTCCTTATGTTTCCTAGAAGTTCTAAATTGATCCTTCCGTCCAAATCCGTCAATTTCTTAAGTTAACTACTGACATAGCGTACCGAGATGGACACATAATCTCTTCTACATGTATAAGATAGCTGACGTGGCCTTAGACACACCAAAAACCCTAAAATGACGTCGTTTAAGCCAAAAATAAAATCATGCTGGGAGGACCAATATGAAACTCTAATGAAACATAAAGGACTAATATAAAACTTCAATGAAACATAAAGGACCAATATAAAACTTCAATGAAACATAAAGGACCAATATAGAACTTCAATGAAACCTGAAGGGCAAATATAAAACTTTTGGGAAATATAAAGGACCAATATAAAACTTTTGAAAGATAAAGGACCAATTTAAAACTTGGGTGAAACATAGAGGACCAAAATGGGCATTTGACCTTTAAAAAAAAAGGAGCTTGGTCTCATTGCATCACACGCATTTTCCTTTGCATTGTAATAAAATTTTCTTTTGGATTGTGAATAAAGGAAAAAAATAATCCACTTTTTATTTGCATTGTATATATAAAATTTCTTTAGATTGTATTAAGAAAAATTTTCCTTTTTGTTATAAAAATAAATAAATTCATTTTTATTATAATTTCATTTGGATTGCATTTAAAATTGCCTTGTGAATAAAAGAAAAAAGAAACCAAATTTTCTTTGCATTGTATATATATATATATATATATATATATATATATAAAAATTTCTTTGCATTGTAAAAAAAATTCTTTGCATTGTAAATAATTTTTTTTTTTTCTTATAATTTCCTTTGCATTGTATATAAAATTGTCTTTTGAATTTTGAATAAAAGAAAAAGAAACCACTTTTCTCTTTGCTTTGTATATATAAAAAAATATTAGCATATTAATTAGTCTAGTTAATTATTAACTGATAAAAATATAAGCATTTATAAAAATTAACTGATAAAGTTTAAAATATTATCTGATTAATCTTTTTCAGTTTTTAAATTTAAATACGGGTCATTGGTCTTAAAACTAGAATTTTTTTGTTTGAAAATATTCCTTTATTAATTGAAGTTATTATATTTAAAATCGCATAAATATAATTTTTAAAATTCATGATAACAATATAATTTTTGTACCATACAATACATTTTTTTTAATTACAAAAGAGGCTAGAAACACACTAGCTCACAACCATAAAATATATTATTTTTTGTATGAAAAATACTTTAAATTTATTCAATCATAATAAGTCTTGCCTCAAGGCATTACAAATCAAAGGGGGATAATCTTCAAGCCAAACTAAAGTGCTTGAGTTATCATCAAGAAAATCAACTTGTTCATGAGCTAATATGTGGGCTACCTTATTGGTCTCCCTTCTAATCCACTTAAAAGAAATTGAGCTGAAAAAATTACTTAAGTCTAAAATATCCTCAATAATAATGCCTAAATATATAAGATTGATCAAAATCACCACTGTTGAGAAGCTTGAAGACGTTAGCAGAGTCCCCTTCCACCTAAATATTAAGGATACTCATACTCTTTGCAAGCACAAGCCCCTCATAAACTGCCAAAGCCTCCGTCGTTTCTACGGAAGTGATTGTGTCAAACCTCTTGGTCATAGCAGCAAGGCACCTACCCGTGTTGTTTCGGATGACGCAACCCACTCGGTTCGGATGTCCCTCTTTTATGCTTGCATCAACGTTCAATTAAGAAGCACGGACACGCCTGTTCTATGGTGTCTCGGCGTGTCCAACACGTGTCTGTGTGTTCGATGCGCTGACACAAGCGCGACACACCTGCGATACTCTGTCTCTACTTTTCTCTTCAAGGTATACATATATAATATACCGTGTATATATATATATATATATATATATATATATATATATATATATATACTCTGTTAATATATATGACATCATGAATATTGTAATTTTTGAAGCTTCTATCAATATTAATAAATATTTTGTGTCCTCTTGAAATTAAAATGCATATATATATGCCGTGTCGTGTCGTGTCATCTTAAGAATCAGCGTGTCGAGATGTCTGTGTCCGTGTCATGTCCATGTCCGTGTGTGTATATATATATGCTCTGTTAATATATATATGACATCATAAATATTGTAATTTTTGAAGCTTCAATCAATATTTATAAATATTTTGTGTCCACTTGAAATTAAAATACACACACACACACACACACACACACACACACACACACACACACATATATATATATATATGTTGTGTCGTATCCTGTAATCTTAAGAATCGGCGTGTCGAGGTGTCTGTGTCGTGTCGCGTGTCCGTGTTAGTGTCTGCTTCATAATTCAATTTCAATAGTCTCCAAGAAGGAGGCTGCCAACGTTCTGAGTTCGCCACATTCGATCTGCTTGTACTTGGTTCTTTAACTCCATTTATCTCATTCCACATATTAGTTACCTGATGCCACAACCCATCCAGCCTTGGCTCTGTTTCTTCTACTCTAATCTTATTCCTCCTTTCCCAAATCTTTTGTGCCGCCATCGAGAATAGGTCCAAACTTCTTGAGTCTCATTGAGTGATTGCTTTTATCATCCAATCATGGGTTTCACAATAAAATCGTATTTTTGGATTACTCCATTATCAAAAACCTATACTTGGACAAATATTTTTCGAACAATCTCCCCCTTTTTGATAATGACAAAAATGCGATTTGTAATTAACCTAGTAAAAAAAAGACTCCCCCATAACGTATAAGCTCCCCCTCAACCAAACACAAGTTTAAAAGAGAAGAGAACTAAACCTGAAGCACAATGTTAAAAGAGAAGAGAACTAAACCTTATAACCCTTATACTTACAGATAAGCTTTTTCTCCCCCTTTGGCATTAACAAAAAGGGAACACATAGGTTAGGAGCATAGTATGAAATAGATAGTAGAGAATAGGAATTTAAGTAAACAGAAAAGATAGTAAGCAAACAGTAAAGCACAATCATTCAGACAACAGCAAGCTAACCAAAGGGCTTCAAAAAAAAGTTAAAGGCCTACCATAGGGGCATAGAATCCTGCAAGGCTCAACCAGAGGGGCAATCAACAATAGTTCATAGACAATAAGAAAACAAAATTATGCATGGGATGGAGGATCATGTTTGGTTATGGAGGCTTCTTTCTGCTGAGCTTTCATCTCAACAATGATCGTCTTGAGTTCATAGATCTCCTCACGAGCAGATGTTAACTGGCTGGTAAGAAGCTTTAGTTGTTCTCGAATTTCAGCAAGTGGGGTTAGAGGCGGTTGAGATAATGGCTCAGAGGAGACAGGCTTGGTCTTTGGCGAATGCTGAGCTACTGGATGGTTATGTTCAGGTTCATTCTCAGGAGCAAGCTGGCTGGAGATAGCTTGATGTTCATCCTGGTTGGGCGCCTTATCAGATGCTGAAGAGAACATTGTTGTGTCAGAGTCCTTCTCAGTTGGTTCTTCTTTAATTGGTTGATGGACAGGGGACTCTGAGTACAGAGTGGCATCAGAGTCAGCGCTTTCTTCTTTTTCCTCTGTTGAGACCTGAATAGGAGATGAAGGAGAGGAGATATCTTTCTTTAGAAGTCATGAAGACTTCCTAGTACTTGACCCTTTTGTGCTCTTTGGGGGTCTTCTGCCATGCTTAACATTCATCTTCCTCTTGTCAGTTCCTTCTCCTGATTCCATCTTAGCTTTGCCCAGCTTGACCCATTTGCCGCCAACCTTTTTGAAGCTCATGTTCTGAATCAATCATTGATCGTAGTTGCCCTGAACATTTGCACCAACCCAGTCTTCATCCTCAAAGACAACTCCTCGAGCTCGGGCTATCAGAGTGATCAGAGTCCCATATGGAAGATCAGCAGTAAGGTGTGCCAGTGTGTCTTTCATGTGGTTTAGAATGATAAATGCCAAGTCTGGCTCCCATCCTTTTACAGCACACCACATCAGAAAAATGTCAAACTGAGATGGGTCATTAGAGGTACCTGCTTTGGGCATAATGAGTTGACATGGTACATGAGCAAGCAGTCTTTCATTCACTCCTACGTGAACCAGAGTCACCTCACCATTAGGGCTCCCCCCAAGTTTTTTCACAGCTTTTTCAATGGAGTATGTTTCCATGGTAATGGGTTCTCTGCTAGAGTACCTTTTGAAGTCACCTTCCTTCACCCCTATTCACCTTAGTATGTTGTCTGTTGAAAGATCCACCCTTTTTCCTCTTAGCATTGAGTGACCCACTGGTTCACCTTCTTCTTCGGTGAAGACCAGATTGGCGTAGAATTCCCAAATGAGTGAGGGATAAATCTTTTCCTTGATGGCGAGAAAAGGTCTCCAACCCATTTGAGTGAAGATCTAGAAGATATTCAGTTCGGGTTCCTTAGCAAAGAACTCGAAGTTCACTTCTCGTGGGGCACAGATGCCTCTGGTCCTGAAGTCAGATTCAAACCTTCCCTTGGCCAGGTTATCAAGAAAGAGCTTGGGTCTCTTAGTAATTGCAGACGAGGTATCAGAACCTTTTCTTTTTATGATTGCAGTAGAGGCCATTGTTTTTGTTAGAGAAGAGAAAAGGAATTTCGATGCACAGAGAGAGGCGTTGATGCTTGGATGAAACTGATGGTTAGGGTTCCTTATATGGAAGGTTTCTGGGTGCCCTAGCTGGAGAGAGGTAAGGCAACGTGACTGAAGAGTGAGGCGGAGATCGTGGGAGAGAGAAGAAGAGTGTTTAATGGCAACAGCTTTTTCAATTCTCGAGTAATAAATGTCTAATCTGAGCGGGAAATTTCGAAATTGAAAATATATTTTTTTTTACGAAAACATCCTAGTCACCTTTTTGCATATGGTCTATAAGAAAATGATGTCTGATCTCAATGTGCTTAGTTCTTGAGTGCTGGATGGGATTTTTTTGAAAGATTAATTGCACTGGTGTTATCACACCTTATTGGTACATGATCAAGATGTAGGTTATAGTCCTTAAGTTGCTGTGTCATCCACAAGAGTTGGGCACAACAGCTACCTGCAGCCACATACTCTGCTTCAACAGTAGACAAGGGAACAGAGGTCTGTTTCTTGCTATGCCATGACACTAGACAGTGACCTAAAAATTGACATGTACCACTTGTGCTTTTTCGTTCAATTTTACATCCCCCAAGGTCAGCATATGAATAACCAAGTAAATTGCAATCATTATCCTTAGGATACCATAGACCTAGATCTCTGGTTCCTACTAGATATCGAAAAATTCTTTTTACAGATTTAAGATGAGATTCTCTAGGATCCGATTGGAATCTA
Source organism: Senna tora (assembly GCA_014851425.1). Taxonomy (NCBI): domain Eukaryota; kingdom Viridiplantae; phylum Streptophyta; class Magnoliopsida; order Fabales; family Fabaceae; genus Senna; species Senna tora. The sequence goes on along the minus strand of CM026270.1, from coordinate 20,422,376 downwards.
GCACACAAGTATACAACAAACATGATATCAGACCTACTAGCAGTAAGATATAGTAATGAACCAATCATACCTCTGTATTGTTTTTGATCAACAGACTTACCGACCTTATCTTTATCTAATTTGATTGATGTACTGATTGGTGTATGAATGGTCTTAGCTTGATCTAGACCAAATCTTTTTAGAAGCTCTTTGGTATACTTCTCTTGGTTGATGAATATCCCTTCCTTTGTTTGTTTTACTTGGAGTCCAAGAAAGAAGGACATCTCTCCCATCATGCTCATTTCAAACTCACTGGTCATTAACTTAGAAAAATCCTTACACAAGTTTTCATTAGTAGATCCAAATATAATATCATCAACATAAATTTGAATAATGATAATGTCATTTTTGTGAGTCATTGTGAAAAGAGTAGTGTCAGCCTTTCCTTTTGAAAAACCATTATTATTAAAAAAAAACTCACTTAATCTTTCATACCAAGCTCTAGGAGCCTGTTTCAAACCATAGAGAGCCTTGGTTAATTTATAGACATGATTAGGCTTTTCGTCACTTTCAAAACCAGGAGGTTGTTTAACATACACATCCTCATTTAAATATCCATTTAAGAATGCACTTTTTACATCCATTTGATAAAGCTTAAAGTTCATGGAACATGCAAATGCAAGTAGCATTCTAATGGATTCTAATCTGGCTACTGGTGCAAAAGTTTCATCAAATTCAATACCTTCTTGTTGGTTATAGCCCTGAGCTACCAACCTAGCCTTATTTCTTACCACATTTCCTGCCTCATCGAGCTTATTCTTGAACACCCATTTGGTGCCAATGACTGATTGGTTTTCAGGAGGAGGAACCAAGGTCCAAACTTGCTTTCTCTCGAATTGATTAAGCTCTTATTGCATTGCTATGATCCAGCAATCATCTAGCAAAGCTTCATCAACCTTCTTAGGTTCAACCTGAGACATGAATGCCATGTGGTTCATGCTCCTGAAGGAGGATCTGCTCCTGTCCATAGGCTGATGACTGGAGGCTGCTGGTTCAGGTGTTTGATGATTGTCATCATTCTCGGAGATAGACTCATTGCTCTCAGGTTCCCGTTCCTCCAAAGGCTATGGTTCCTGCCTTGTTTGGCTATTGATACCTATTTCAGGTTCTCCCTCTTCCAGACTAATTCTTGCAAGTACAGGGTTAGTTTCATCAAATATAACATGCATGCTTTCTTCTACTATAAGAGATTTCTTATTAAACACCCTATATGCTTTACTATTAATGGAGTAACCAACAAAGATAGCTTCTTCGGATCTAGCATCTAGTTTCCCTAGGCTCTCTTTATTATTATAGACATAACAATTGCATCCAAAAGCCCTAAAATAGCTAATGTTAGGTTTAATTTTCTTCCTTTCCATAACTCATATGGTATTTTTCCTAACATTGACTTGATGGTTGTCCTATTTAGAATATAGCAAGCAGTGTTGACTACTTCAGCCCATAAATTCTTAGGGAGATTATTTTCATAGAGCATGGTTCTAGCCATATCAAGAAGTGATATATTCTTTCTCTCAACAACACCATTTTGCTGAGGAGTTCTCGGAGCTAAAAAATTGTGGCTAATGCCTTTTTCATTGCAAAAATTTCAACGAAATGATTTTCGAATTCTTTTCCATGATCACTTCTTATGTTTGTGATAACTTCCCCTTTCTCATTTTGAATCCGATTACAAAAAGTTTTAAAAATTTCAAAACATTCACTTTTTGTAGCTAGGAACATGACCCAAGTAAATCTTGAATAATTATCTACTATTACCATACCATAATACTTACCTCCCATGCTTCGGGTTCTTAGAGGACCAAACAGATCCATGTGAAGCAGCTGTAGAGGTCTTTCAGTAGAAACATAGTCCTTTAGTTTGAAGGAGGACCGTGTTTGCTTTCCTAATTGGCAAGCTTCACAAATATGATCCTTTACATACCTTAGGCTGGGCAGACCATTGAACAAATTTTCTTTAGAAAGTTTGGATAATCTTCTCAAGCTAGCATGACCCAGCCTCTTGTGCCAGAGCCAGCTTTTATCAATAGTAGATGCTAAACACTTAAGAGAGGGAAAAGGTAAGTCATCAAGAATGTAAACATTATTATGCCTTACTCCCTCAATTAGTATGTTGTCACTATCCTTCTCATGAATCATGCATTTTGAGGATTGAAAAGTTACCTTGTGACAATTATTACAAAACTGGCTAATGCTATGAGGTTATGTTTAAGACAATCAACCAAATAAACATTATCAATTAAAAGAGTAGGATTAACCCCTATCTTACCGTAGCCAATAATTCTACCTTTATTATTATCACCAAAGGTTACTGTTCCTATTCTTTTGTAGGTCAAGGACAGGAATTTTGATGCATCACCAGTCATGTGTTTGGAGCAACCTGAGTCAAGAATCCAGTGCTCCTTCTTCATTCTGGCCTTGAGGCATACCTGTTGCAAGAATACTGAACTTAGGTACCCAATGACTGTTGGGTCCTGAAGTGGTTAGTCAAATAATTCCTTGTTGTATTTACAGATCCTTTAGACACCCAAACTTGTTTGACTATGGCCCTCTTGTTTTTACAGGTTCCTGCTTTATGACTTCTTTGTTTGCAAATATAGCATACCCTAGTGTTTCTAGATTGAGGTTCTTGTTTAGTAAAGAATTTTCCATAGGGTTTTTCATAACTTCCTTGATCATAACCCAATCCTGTTTTATCAAAACATCCTTTTCCAGATCCTAGTAATTAATCTAGGTTTTCTTGGCCTTTGACAAATCTTGCTAGATCTCTATTTAGACTATCAACCTTTTCTTTTAACACCTTATTGCTTGCTAATACTTCTTCTAGGTTCCTATTGCTGGTTAATAATTCTTCGGTTGATTGTTCTAACTTTCTTATTTTGATTTCGAGATGATTTATGACCTCTAGCTTTTCTGATGATTCTACTTCTAACTTTTCTTTTAAATTTTCTCTTTCTCCTTTCAGTTCATCACATGTTTTTATCAGCTGCCTATGTGTTTTCTGTAGGTCACTATATTTTTTTCGCACTCTCTTAGCATCTTCCATGGCTATTTCAAAGGCATTTGCTAATTCATCATAAGTGAAGGGTTCGTTATTTACCTCATCTTCTGAGTCTGAATCTGAGTGTGCCATAAAGCATAGATTGACAGCCTCCTCTTTGTCGCTATCTGAGCCAAAATCATTGTCACTCCATGAGGAATTTGCTATGTCTTTCTTCTTGTCATTCTTACTGAGTTGAGGACAATTAGGTCTAATGTGCCTAGGTTTTTTGCATTTGAAACATGTTACTTCTTCTTTTTGGTTGTTCTTTCTGGAGGTTGAGTCTTTTCTTCTGTCATCATATCTCCTCCTGTATATCCCGTACATCTTTTTGGCAAGTAAAGCAATTTCATCTTCATCACCAGTGATGGGATCTTCACTGGTGACTGTTAGGGCTACTACTTTTTCTTTCTTGCTGTTAGGTTGATGTCGCAGGTAGCTTCCTTCCCAAGCAATCAGGTTTCCTCTTAGTTCATCGAAGGACATTGTTTCTGCTTTTCCACTTTCAGATAGAGCAACCACCTTTGCATCCCATGGTTCAGAGAGAGACCTAAGGATTTTTCTATTCACATCTTCTGTGTCCAGCTTCCTTCTAAGAGCTGCTAAACCATTGAGGATTTTCCCAATTTTTTTAAGAGCCTCCTCAATAGGTTCATCTGGCTGCATTCGAAAATTCTCATACTCTCTCATCAGCTTGTCAATACGGGCCTTTGTAACTCCTGAAGTTCCTTCATAGGTTAACTCCATTTTCTCCCATATTTCTTTGGCCGTTTCGCATGCAGAGAGCTTGTTGTATTCTTCTTCATTTATTGCACAGAAAAGAAAAGTTTTAGCTCTACAATTCCGTTCAGCTATAATAATATCAGCATCTGTCCACTCATCCTCTGTCTTGAGGACTATTTTTTCATCAACCACTTTGGTTATCGCGACTGGTCCATTTTCTATAATTTTCCAGATTTTCATATATGTTCCTTGAATCCAGTTCTTCATTCTATACTTCCAATAGCTATAATTTTTTTCATCAAAGAATGGAGGTCTTTGGGTTGATTGACCTTCGGTAAATGTGGACATCTTGGTTAGTGGATCTCTCTGAGGTAGTTAAACCTAAAAACACAGAGACCTCCTCTGATACCAATTGAAAGAACCAAGAAGGGGGGTTGAATTGGTTAATGTATAAAATATTGAATTTAAAAATTTAGGCTACAGTAATTCTGGCTAATGAAAAAATATACTTTAGTTTTTCAAATAAGGCTCCTGTTAAAAATAATTCAATTCTGATTTATTCGAAAAATAGTTTGAGCAGATGTTAAAAGCAGTAAATAGATAAAGAACACAAGTAATTATTATAGTGAGAGGTTCGGATCAAATATCCTACATCCTCTCACTCCCCCTTATTAGAATCAGCAAGAAGAGTTACTTCACTAGCTTGGGAAATGTGAATTACAACCAGGCAACCTTCAAAACACCAAGGGATCAGCCACAATGGCTTTTACTACCTAACCCAGGTAACCCTTTAAGACAGGATCAGCCTCAAGGACTTTTACCACCTAACCCAGGCAACCTCAGCCGAAGGCTCAGCACAGGTGCTTTTACAACCAATTCGTGAATTACAACACTTCCAAAACTAAAACCCGACCAGTAGCCTATTGATCAATTAACCTCCTTGTCCTAGGTTCCTACCCAGACTCTAGACAGAAAGGGAAGAGATTAAGAAGTGAAATGGAAAGGAATTACAGACTCCAACTTCTCACTAAGAGACAAATAAACTCAGATGAATGCTTAAAGGCTCAATCACTCTCTCTTGGAACACTAAGGCTTGTAGATCAATCTCTTAAAGTGCAATTGTCCAAGTCTTGAGTTTATATAGGCTTTGAAGCTTTTGAACGTTGGAGAGCTCTTCAATGCAGCAAATCATCTTCATTTAAGTTGGTCTTCAATCCCTTCTTCAATGCTATCTTGATTGATAAAGATATTATTCATTTTCGGTCAGGTCAATGCTTGACAGCCTACTGGTAGCTCCCAATATGGAAATTAGGTTACTACTGAATTAGCCTGCTCATAATAATCCTTCCTGAAATCAAGCTAGGTTCCTCTTTCGGACTTGTGAGTATTAAACACATTTAAGGGCAAAATATATTCAGACAAGAACATCCCTTATTGATCCAGAATCTGAGAATAATCATGCATTTATTTTATGACTGATTTTGATTTCTTTCCTTAATTTACTTGGTCAATAATGCAGCATGCAATCAGCCTTAAATGTCATATTAACTTGATGCCCAAATTGTATCTTCTTTGTTAATTGATATAGCAAGATATTTTGTTTATCATCCAATCATGGGTTTCACAATAAAATCGTATTTTTGGATTACTACATTATCAAAAACCTATACTTGGACAAATATTGTCCCAACAATAGTTGCACTTAGAAATCCTAATGGGGCTAGAATTCCATCAAGATAATAGTATATGTTTAAACCTATTCTAATTTTAAAACTAAATTACATTTAAATTCAAATCTTGATTTAAATCATTGGATAAAGTAGGTCCTTAATTAAAATTCCATCAATTTCCTGCGTCACCTGCCACGTCATCATTGTGGTCACTATGGGAAAGGATGAAGCCAACACTCGTTGTGGCAAATCCTCATCTACTCGTTGTGGTGAGTTAATCTGCCTCATGCGTTTTCACCTTTCCAATTACTCCCTGCTGTTATCTTCTAGCCTTGCTCTAGTCCTTGACTTGAAATATATTTAACTAATGACCCGTAGTTAAGCCTGTAGCACTTAACAAATATTAAATATACCTATTACAATATTCAATAGATATTGTAATACCCTAGAAAATTTCGAGGATTAAAGAATGATTTATTTAAAAAAAATTCGAGGATTTAAGAATGATTTTTTTTGGGGCTAGAAATTAAAACCTCAAAAAAAGAATATAGAAAAAAAATATGAAAGTTGAAAGAAACCGGAAAGGAAATTTTTTTGAAGATTGTAATACCCGAGAAAAAATTTTCGAAGTTTAAAATAAAATAAAAGAGAAAGAAAAGAAGTAGAAAATAATTTTTGGGGTTAATTCAGGACTTGAGAAATTAGAAACCTGAATCAAATAGGGAAAGGGATTAAATTAAAAATACATGTTAGTTATTATTAATTAATTAATTTTTTATTACATTTATTTATTATTTATTTAATTAATTATTATTATTATTATTATTTTATAGAAAAGGGGGAGGGTTTGCCGTGGGTTTATATATATATATATATATATATATATATATATATATATATATTAAAAGAAAGAAAAAGAAAGAGAAAAAGAGAGAAAGGGTGCAGAGAGAGAGAGAAGACGAGAGAAGATTGAGAGAGAGAGAGGAGAGGCGTGAGGAAGAAGAAGAAGAAGGGTTGGGGTTGGGGTTGGGGTTGGCCGGAAAGGTGACCGGGGAGAACTAGCCGACGCTAGAAAAGTCACCGGAGCTCGACTACAACATCTCCTACACCTTCCACCAATCGAATCAAAGGTTGGTAACCCCAATTTCATTCGAAACCCCCAATTTCTCCATTTTTAGGGATATCTTCATTCCACCTTCGATTGGATTGTTTCGAGGGTAGATTGAGACCTAGAAAGTGTTCTTGAACACTTTGTTGGGGTAGGAATCAAGAATATATTCTCGGATTTGCTCAAATTCGAATTTGGAAGAATTTGGGGTTGAAATTATAATTATTTCTAAATTGGGAAAAATTGTTGATAATTAGGATTGAGCTTGGATTTGAGTAAATAGGCTTGGATTAATATTATTGAAATTATAATTATTTCCAAATTGGGGAAATTGTTGATATCTTAGGAATTGACCTTGGATTTGAGTAAATAGGCTTGGATTGGTCCTATTGAAATTATAATGTTGAAATATTAGCTGAACAAGACCCGTGAAGAGCTGGCCCGAGGCTACTAAGGCCGGACCTTGGCATTAACATGCCGGGTCCCTGCTCGATTTGCCCAAATATGCTTTAAGGGTGATGTTGGAAGTTTTAAACTTCATCTTTACAATCTTAAACACCCTAGAATAATTTTTAATATGCTATCAAGCATCAAGAATTAATTTAGGTACTTTCTTGTTTCCCAAGAGTGGAAGCTTGCGGAACAATGAAATCCAATTTCTAAAATTTCTACCTTCTTCCCTCATAAATATTTAGGAAACCTTAAATAGAATAAATTGGAGGTATATTGAGGTTTAGAAACTAGATTTCTTAGAACCCAAGTAGAAACACAAGTTGAATCAAAATGCTTAGACCTTCCTAAAATTAGGATTCCTTCCAACCAAGCTAGATAAGTTTCCTTAGATGCAAATATAAGTTAGATAGAGGTCTAATACTCAAATCCAAGTATGTGAAACACTCAAGTAGAGTGTTATATTCGACTAAGTCAAGTGTTCAAGGAAGGATACACATAGGTCGGAATAGAGAAGTCCAATAAGACCAAGAGCTTGACTCTGTGGCAACCATGGACTACACGTGAGAGTAATTGAGAGATAAATAACAAGTTAAGCTAAGTAATAACCTTAATGAAGTAAATGTTGTTCTTATAGGAACAATGACGCGCAATAGAATGCAACAAGAACTCCGAGGAGACTAAAGTTACAGGAGAGGATTGCATGGAAGGTTGGCCAAGGTGAGGGTTCTTCCATCTCTGCTGCTAGGGTTGTATGCTTATGTGGATTACATGAGTATGTATATTCTCTGTTTTTCTGGTATGTGTTAGCTAGAGGTATAACATGCTAAAAGAATGAAAGAACTAGAAATAGGTTGTGGAAAGTAGCTTGGATAGGAAAACATAGGAGTAGAGTATAATTGTTTGCTATGATTGGTGTGTTACAAATCCAACTCATACACTCCGGAGGCATGATGAGCATTTTATTGAATCTTTTAATTTCCACGACGGTGGCAAGAGTCCTTGTACGGAAGGACTAAGCTTTATTTTGAAAACTCGTCATGACGGTGACTTAGATTATAATCATGCAAAGGGAGTTATTGGTGGGTTTTGGATTTGATTATTGTAGCGCTGTGAGACATCGACTAGAACAACGTCAGATGGCACTTGAGACCTCAGTTTTTATAATCACCATGACGATGGTCATTGCCTTATCCTGGCAATAGGGTCAGAAAGGTTTTATATTGCTATGACGATAGCTTGAGGCTCAGAGAGTTGCATCTGGACGAGTATATGAGTTATATCATGTTAAGGATACTTGTACATATTAATAAGGAGAAGAATTGTTGATCCTTTGGGAAAGATACAAAGAATCGTATTAATATGTGAGACAAAGGTAAGGACACGCGGGAGGAACCTACGGGTGAACCGTGAGCCTAACCTAGTAAAAGAGAAACCATCCTGTGGAGTTGGTCCTTGGTGTGTCAGTGGCCATGCTTCGAGACGTCATGCCGTGCCCGCCATGTGGCCTGGTTGGGTAATGGACGAGTGGGCTCAAGCTATTGCCCCGCAGCAAGGGGTCAGGACGTGTCACGTGGTGGCTACGTATCAGTTGTTTGATAGATAGAAGTTGATTGTGTTTGATTAATAGAATTGTCACGAGGTGACTAGAAAGTTTAAACTTTTTGATTCCACTTGTGTTCTTACTTGGGTTTTAGAAATCTAATTTCTGAACTTCAATAAACCTCCAATTTATCATACTTGGGTTTCAAGAAATCTAGTTCTATACCTCAACATGCCTCCAATTTATCCTACTTAAGGTTTCCTAAAGGTTGTGAAGGGATAAAGTTGCAATTCACAAAGTTATACCTAATTTGTTCAGCAAGTTTCCATCCTTGAGAAACAAGAGGGTACTTGGAGTGATTTAATCCTCAAAAGGTGAATTAATTCTCAAAAACATGTTTAGGAGTGTTCTAGGGTGTTTAGGATTGAAGAGAGTGGGTTTGGAGGTCTCAGTTCGCCCTAAAAAGGGGCTTGGGGCAAGCCAGGCAGGGACCGAGCGCTGCAGCACCCATTCTGGCGCTGCGATGCCAAGGTGCTGCCTTGGTAGCCCTTGGCCAACCAGCAAGTGGGCGCTGCAGCACCGGTTCGCAGCACAGCAGCGTTTTTGCTGTGTTGTGGCTGGTTTCGGCCGCCTTTTCGGCCATCTTCTAATCCGGCTTCGATTCCAATTTTCACGGGTCTTGTTCTCCAATATATATACTATATTTAGGAAGTCCTACAACTCGAATCCAACTCCGATTCGTCGTCGAATGGTTGATTTTTCGAAATTGAGAAAAATGGGTTTTATAAACCCCAAATTCTTCCAACTTCGAATCCGGCCAAATCCAACAATCTAGCTTCGAACCTAAGCCCGATGAGTGTTCAAGAATACTTTAGAAACATTATTCTACCCTCGGATCCGCCCAAACTCGGATTCTCAACTCAATTCCAAAAATGAAGAAAATGGGAACTTGGAGAGAATCGGGTGTTGTACTAACCTTAACTCGAGAGATTGAGACAAGGAAGATGACGATGATGATCTCCGACTCCTCCTCTAGCTCCGGCTTGCCAGATTCCGGCGAGATTCTCGCTGGATTTTCTCCCCCATCCGAGCCCTAGCTCCCCCTCTCTCTCCTTTCCTTTCTTTTTCTTTTCTGATTGTGTGTGTGAGTGGCGTGGAAGGGGTGTAAGTGGGGAGAAACAAGTTTTCTCTTCACTTTAGTCCCTCCATCCTCCAACTCTACGTTTTCCTTCGTTTTAGTCCCCGGTTCCTTTTAACTTTCATACTTTTTTCTATATTCTTTTTAAAGTTTTAAATTCCTAGCCCCGGAATAAATCTTTCTTTAATCCTCAAAATTTTTAAATAAATAATTCTTTAATCATCGAAATTTTTTGGGGTATTACATCTAGATTATTGAGTATGTTTAATATGGACAATAAGAAATAATTAGTTCCTATTAACTTGTCAATCATATTGTTTTTTCCTCCTATCTTACATTCTAGTTAGAACATAAAAATTGTAATTTTGTATTGATGTTTTTAATCTGTGTGAATGAGTTTGAAATACAAGAGATAGATTGGCAAATGATGGATTGAAGTAGAATATCAAGTACCCTATACCATGAGTTTTAGTTTATGAAGTATTGATACTCTCACAAGGGGCTATAGCTTTAACCTTTTTATTGAATTTTATCACTATACAGTTTTTATTTACATGAACTATTATGCCTTGAAGTACCTCGGGTGGTTGAATGGGATAATCTTGAGGAAATTCAACTCTGAGAAGAAATACTCCCCCATCATAGGGACTGTTAGAAGGACCCATAATTATTGCTCGCCAATGAAACATGTCTTCATCCTTTAGGCCTATGGTTAGATGTCAACACAAGGAAATACATTCAACTTGTCAAGTGTCCCACAAGCATTTTAAATTCTCATTTCCAAAGACTTAAAAGAAGTTAAAACACACAAATTCATTGGCAATATAGGAAGTTCCACACAAATTCATTGGCAATCTGTAGTCTTATAGATTAGATAATTATAAGAAAAAGACAAATATACACTTCAATATCAAATGATATCATAACTAATTATTAGTTTTATGAATTTTAAGAAACTTATGTTACTATTTTGATTGGTTATGAATGATTAAAGGGACATTACCTATTTTTATTACATTTAAAATTGTTATATATTATAAATTTTATTTATTTATTTAGTATATATTGCCGTACCCGTACCTTATTTTTTAAAATATTTGCCGTACTATGTACTCGTAGCCGCACCCGTATTCATGCAACATAGGTGTGATTAATTGATGCAATAGTGCTTCTCTCTTAAAACTATTATTTGCCTTTGGATGTTACAGAAAACCTTTTGTAAGAAAAAAGATTTGGAGCTAAGATTTTATACTTGTATAGTATTGGATGTAATTTCTTATTTGATTTTTGTCTTTTAACTTGTAATCTTATATGGAAAACTTGGCAGGTTTTTTTCGAGACAAAGGTGTTTCACCCTAATATCAACAGTAGTGGGAGCATTTGTATGGGCGTGCTGAAGGAGCAATGGTGTCCTGGACTAACATTATCAAAGGTTTGTTGTGCATTCCAGGACATGATATTTGTCACATAATTGAAGTGTATTGCTTCATTTTTCTTCTTGCTTGAGTGGGTTAAGTGTATTTCAAATACATGGGACATCTTATGGTCCAAGGTTTTAAAATTAATCTTTCATAGTGGGGTCATTATGTTGGTAGAAGGCTATACAATAACAATAAATGATTCATATAAATTTTTTTTGGATTTAGTTATGTGTCAAGTCAATCCATTTATGTAAAAATCCAACTCATATGATAGATATTAAACAATAAAAAGAAAATACTCCCATATGAAAAAATTATTTTTTAACTGTTTAGACTTTATCCTTAAACCACTATTTCACAGTACCAAAAACGTTGATCCATTTAAAATGCATGTAAAAAATGATGAACGTTGTTCATCAAGAACACTAGGAAACCAAGGAACTGGTTCGGAAGATAGTTTGAGAGAGGTGATGGTTTACAAACCATCCTGAACCACTCAATACCATAAATTCCAAACCGTTCCAAATTAAGGAGTTTGAAATGGTTTGCATGTTATATATATTTTTGGTTTTGATCTCTCTCTGGTTTTGTTTGCATGTTATATATTATTCAAGTTCATTTTAACCCTCTTTTTTCTGTTTTTATTTATTCATTATAAAGGTAGTATTGAAATGTTCACCTCCACCACTCTCTTCCCCGTTTTAAAACTCTCAATCAGTGAAATTGTTTGTTTAAAAAATTCCATTCCACTTCATCCCACCTCACCACTCATTCATAATCAACCATCCCTGCTCTCTTCAAGACCCTCAATCAAGCCATAAATGAACTAAATGTATATCATGTTAAGAAACTGGAAGGATCCAAATCCCTAATAATACAGATATTGGCCATGTGAAACTACAAATGTTGTTTGATTTGATACCATACCATCATTAGTTTTCATGTTGCCCGATAAATTAGGATGGACTAGACTTATGCGTAGTTCTTTATATTTTCCTATGAAGTTGTCCAATCAAAATAAAATATGTGTATTTTCTTAAAACAAAAAAAAATCATAGGAAAGATAAATTGTATAACCATATTCGTGTGAATTTCTAATTAGAGAATTTGACAGCAAATATTTGTGTTATTCAGGTTTTGCTCGCTATCTACTATTGTTGGGCCCCGCACAAAAATATAAAGAAAAGAGAGAGAAGAACACACAAAAATTTTAACGTGGTTCGGTGCCTCAAGACCTACTACCACGACCCCCACTGCGACAAACTTTACTACTTGTAATTTTTGAACGGAAAAATTACAAACCCTCCTCAATACATAAAAATACCCAAAATCCAATACACCAAATGGTTATAGGCTAATATTCTTATGTGTGTTAGAACCTATATAACTCACACCTATTTATATAAGCTCCTCACCCACTCACTCACTAAATCTAACCAATGTGGGACTTTGAATTACACACACAACAAATCCTCCCTTAATCCAAAGTCCTACATTATTTCTCTCTAAAAAAAAACTAAACTCTCCTATTAATTTTCTGACTTCTTCTGCTTCTGCAACGATCCTCCCTTGCTGCAGAATCCTCTAACATCCTCAGATTAACTCATCCTCATAAGAAACCACATTAGTAGAAGAAGCTCCATTTAATCTTCCTCTCTTCTCCTTCATGCTTTGCAAGTCCTCCCTGAAGTCTGGGCATCTCATCTGTATGTGACCCAACTGTCCACAGTAATGGCACTCAACAGTGCTCATGTCTCTCGATCGAGAATTTCTTCCAAGTTGATCACCCTTCTTCTTCCTGTCACTATCCACTGCTAGTATATGACTGTCCCTGAAAGACTCTTCACCACCCATCATCCTCTGACTCTCCTTCAAGGTACTCATCACTTCATCTAGATTCAGTGTACTCTTTCCTGCTAGCATTGACTAGACTAGAGGCTTGAAGGATTTTGGTAGTGAAGCCAAGAGAAGTAGCGCTTGCTCTTCATCCTTAATAGTCTACCCTGCATTCAACAGTCTAGAACCATCTCATTATATTTGTTAATGTGATCAGTCACATTACCTCCCTCTTCCATCTTCAATGAGTACAAATCCATCTTCATCATCAATCGATTGGTCAATGTCTTCGACGCAAACTTGCTCTCCAACGTGTCCCACAACTTCTTCGGTGATGTCTCCTTCAGCACAGTCACTTTTATCTGTGGGGCTAGTGCCAATCGAATTGTACTAACAACCTTTTTCTTAATTGTACTCCAATCTGACTCTTTTATTTCACTCGGTTTCTCATCCTGCAATGCTAAGTCAAGACCCTGCTGAACCAAATAATCTTGAATCGTGCATGGCCACAGTGTAAAATCCGTTCTCCCATCAAACAACGGAACTTCAAACTTCAGGGTGTTCATTGTATTTAACCCAACTCTTGGCTAAATACTTCCCCACTCACACAGCCAACCAACCAGCACCACAAACAACCCAAATTCAAAAAAAAATCTGACTTGAAAAAAAATGCAAAAATAAGCCAGAACCAACCTCTCTCCAAATTGCTGACTGGATGATGACGACTCCTTCCTCTTGCTCTTTCTCCCTTCTTCCTCCCTAGGCCAGAACCTGCCTCTGATACCACTTGTTGGGCCCCGCACAAAAATATAAAGAAAAGAGAAAGAAGAACACACAAAAATTTTAACGTGGTTCAGTGCCTCAAGACCTACTACCACGACCCCCACTGGGGCAAACTTTACTACTTGTAATTTTTGAACGGAAAAATTACAAACCATCATCACTACATAAAAATACCTAAAACCCAATACACCAAATGGTTATAGGCTAATATTCTTATGTGTGTTAGAACCTATATAACTCACACCTATTTATATAAGCTCCTCACCCACTCACTCACTAAATCTAACCAATGTAGGACTTTGAATTACACACACAACAACTATATCTTAACATACCCTAATCCCAATGACCCTCTGGTGACAGGAATTGCTGAGATGTACAAGATTGACAGGAGCAGGTATGATTTAACAACAAAATGCTGGACCCAGAAGTATGCTATGGGTTAGTTAATTTACTACTAATATCACTGTGATGATCAGAGGATCGGACTTGGGCGATCGAGTTTAATTTTATTGTAATGTAATAAGTGGGAGATGTTTGAACTTTGAAGTGTCTACTCTTATAGCATAGCAGGACATGGTTAGCTATGAGCAATCTTAAAATTGTTTATGTGGGAATGTTTATTTTCGATCTTGGACATCATCATATCATATATACCTCTCACCAAACAATATTATATTATTGTGTCCCCAAATCATTATGCTTTGTGTTGGCTTACTTATGCCTATGCTCATATTTGTTTGAATTTGAGGTCAATTTAATCAATTGTTTGATCAACTTCAAGGAGGCTAAGCATGTAGTATTCAACAACAATAATAAATAAAGACTTTTTTTTATTAGTTGGGGTTAGTTATATAAAAAAGAAAAAACTAAGGTAAAGTTGTTTAGGTGCTTGTTATAAAGTTCATCAATCATAAATATTATTTATATTCTCTCCCCTATTTGATTGGTTATGTAATTTATTTTCATTTTGTCTCTCTACCATGATTGGTTATACAAAAAATTTTTGCCACGTGTTTTAATTATATTGATGAACTTTATAGCAAGAACCTAGGTAACTTTACCTTAGTTTAGTCCATATGAAAAGCCATGTAAACTTTTTTTTTTGCCTAAAAGAAGCCATGTAAACTTGTAAGTGCAGAGTATATTCCCTATATAAATATTTTCTCGGCTAAAGTATTATTTTGGTCCTCAATGTTTGCATGAAGTTTAATGTTGGTCCTCAAAGTTTTTTTAGGGTCGATTTTGGTCCTCGAGCATAACACCGTTAACTTTTTGCCGTTAAATGATGACGTGGCATGCTTATGTGGCACACCCTCTCTCAAAGTGCCATATTTTGATGATCTGGCATGACACATCACTGTCATATCACCCCAAATTGCCACATCATCATCTTCTCTCCTTCATCATCATCATTATCATCATCATATTTTAATGACATGGCAGTGATGTATCATGCCAGATCATTAAAATATGACACGTAGGAGAGAGGGTGTGCCACATAAGCATGTCACGTCATCATTTAACGGCAAAAAGTTAACGGTGTTACGCTCGAGGACCAAAATCGACCAAAAAAAAACTTTGAGGACCAACATTAAACTTCATGCAAATATTGAGGACCAAAATAGTACTTTAGCCTATTTTCTCCTCTCCCATGATTTAAATTTGTCATGGCATTAAATGTCATAGTGGAGTGAGGTTGCAAATTGAAATCTAATCATTTATCATATTTTGCTGGAGAGATAGAGTTGACAAAACGGGCTAGTTTGGCCCAACCCGGCCAGAGCCTGTTTTAGCCCGCTATTGATAGAGTTGGGTCAGGCTGGCCTGTTTTTAAAATGGGCTAAAATTTTCTCAACCAGGCCTGGCCCTATACGGGCTTAGGGCCGGCCCACAGGGCCTTATTGATTTTTAAACAATTTTTTATTAAAAATATAAAATAATATAAGACTTAACATGAAATATATAATAACTTACAAATATTCAAATAGTTTTAAAAGTACTCATGCTAAAATAGTAGCGTTTCACAACTACTGTCCTGTTTTATGGTTACCAGATTTCCCTATTTCAATTTCTAATCTTGTGTGCATTTATGTAAACATTAATGTTTTGGTTAGTTAATTTATGTTTGCTATAAAAAAAGTAGTAATATAAGACGTTTAGTAAGACTTAACATAAAATTTAAAATATAAAACAATTATGCTAAAATAGCAATAAAGTCATTATAAAATGCATCAACACAAAAAGTAAAGACATGTTAAAATAAGACTTAAATGAAATAAAAATAAAACACATTACAAAAGAGAAAAGACCATCACCAAAAAGTAAGACACATTCCGAAACAGTGAAAACATATCTCAATTTTACTATCTAATCCATCAACAAATTCAATACATGTCTTTGATTTGGAATTAAATGGTATTAATTTATTTTTAATATTTACTATAAATTTCAAAACTAAATATTTTTTAAAATAAATGGGCCAGCCCTTACCCGGCCCGGCCCGACCCAAGCCAATTTTCAGGCGGGGCTGGGCTAGCCTGTTTTATAAACGGGTCAAGAATTTGTCAACTCGGCCCTTGCCATTTGTATGGGTTTAACCGGCCAGCCCATCGGGCCAAGCCCATTTTAAAATATTTCCTTGTTTGATATTAAAAATATTTAGCAGGTAAGAACATGAAGAAATTTGCTATAAATCTCTTTAACCTACATCTTTTGTTAATATTTTCTTGCCGAAAAAATGGCGAGGAAAAAGTCTTTCTAAAGTTGTATGTTAATTATTAGCCAAAATTGTGAGTGAGAAATATTCTCAACCATCAAATGATGCAAAAGCATGACAAAGCATAAGTATTCCTTCATAGCTCTGTGGCGGCGATGCCTCGTGAAAAACATGAATAACGACACACATGTATGATAGAGAAAATAAAGAAACAAATTGAATTAAGGTAAGAATAATGCATTAATTCATTGTATGAATATTAAAATTAAAAGAAAATTTTGAAACATAAAATGTTATTCCTTTTACTTTTTTAAATAAAATTTTCAAAACTAGTCAAAAGTCCAGTCTTAGCCCGCTTTAATCTTATTCCTTTTACTTTTTTAAATAAAATATTTTAAATTATCGAAAAAAATTTCTATTTTAAAACAATAATGATCATCTTCATTAATAATAAGATAAACTAATAAAATATGACCTAAAATGGAGTTAGAGATGTCCCATACTTACCTGAGCACCATAGAGGATGTCATCCCCAATTGGGATCCAGTGCCTCTCGCCATTGTAGCACCGCTAGCTGTTATCATTCACCTTGCTCGTCCCAAGAATGATTTTAGGGCAAGAAGCGTTGCCTCAAAGGAGAAGGACAAGCGTCTAATCCGATAAAAAGAAATGTGAGTTTAGAAAAAAAGAGCGCCTAGTGAAAAAGAGACTTGTGAGGGAAAGTGAAAAAAGAGGATTGTTTTTGCAGAAGAAAAGAGAGGCTTCATTAAAAAAATTAGATTTTTTTTAAAAAAATTAGTCACTAAAATTAATTTTTTTTATTGAGTAATTTTTTTAATTAAGTATATTTGTGACTTAAGAGTGACAGATTATTAACTATGTAGTGACAGATAATTTGTAACCGACATTTCAGTCACTAATTTTAAGAGTTTTATGAATTAAGTAACTAATTTTTACGTTAGTTGAAAATCAGTCACTATTTAATGATTAGTGGCCGATTTTATGTCTGTCACAAATACCGGTCATTAATTGTAATTTTTCTAATAATGAACAAGACCCAAAGTTCATGGTTTTTTTGCACAAGATCCAAAAGTTCATAATGTATTTTTTGTACAAATCCTACAATTCAAGAAGGTTTTCTAAATTTTGATATAATAAATCCAAAATTATAATAAATACAAATAAATAAATAAATAAAAGTGATGGGGTCCTCTAAGAGTGGTCCAAGTCTATCCTCATATAAATACTCATCTCCTTCTTGTTTTTTTCCTTCTCGAAGCTCTGCAAAAGCTTTCGATAATAAAAGTTAGAAGGATACTGGTAGGTAAGCTCGCTCGTCTCTCTCTCTTTCTCTCCCCCTTAGTTAAATTTTTTAACTTTCTCTTTATTTCGTATATGATTGTTATTTGGGCTCTTAAAATCTTTGGGATCTTACTAGATCATTGATTTCGAGTGAGTAAGGGCCTCAAAGCGGATTTTGAAGGAGCTCAAGGATCTCCAAAAAAATTCTCCTAGTTATTTCAGCGGTGGTAATTTAATCTTTTCTCTTTTAACTTTGAGCTAAGCTAGGGTTTTATGTGTTCCCGGTTGAAATTTTCATTTCAGTTCGATTTTTTTTATTGTTTTGTTTGTGAATGAGTCATGCGGATATAATATTTTATTTATTTTTGATTTTTTTTCACTTTCTTTAAGATTTGTGGATTAGATCTGATAACATTGGGAGTTAAGAATTTTGGAAACTCTTGGTTATTAGGGTTATAATTATTATAACCTGTGTGCTATAAGCACCTTCGGTGATGCTTCAAGCTATCCTTAATTTGAGCCACCTCTATACTTACGCTCTCTCTATAGACAATTATTTTACTATCCTACATCACACTAATTATGAGTCTGATTATAAAGAATATTTTCATTGTGGCAAGCCATTGTTTTATTTTCTAGATTATTGAGTATGTTTAATATGGACAATAAGAAATAATTAGTTCCTACTAACTTGTCAATCATCTTATTTTTCCCTCCTATCTTACATTCTAGTTAGAGCATAAAAATCGTACTTTTGTATTGATGTTTGTAATATGTGTGAATGAGTTTGTCTATTGCTCTTAACCATATAACTTTAATTTATTCCAACAGTAAATACTTCAAGTAGTGAAAACCTTTTAGAATACAAGAGATAGATTGGCAAATGGAGAATTGAAGTAGAATATCAACTATCCAATTTTTATTTACTTGAACTAATATGCCTTGAAGTGTGAATACAAGTTTTTTGTGTGTGGAACTTCTAATTATGTTGCCAATGAATTTGTGTGTTTAAACCTTCCCATTTCCTCTTTCTCTCCATTTTACTTGCTAATATAAGTCTTTGGAAATGAGGATTTAAAATGCTTGTGGGACACTTGACAAGTTGAATGTGTTTCCTTGTGTTGACATCTAACCATATAGGCCCAAAGGATGAAGACATGTTTCATTGGCGAGCAGTAATTATGGGTCCTGCTAACAGTCCCTATGATGGGGGAATATTTCTTCTCAGAGTTGAATTTCCTCAAGATTATCCCATTCAACCACTCAAGGTACTTGCATCCTAAGCTTGCTATATATAAAAATAAAACCCTTTAAAGCAATAAAAGATGTGTTTTTTTATTGTTTTTAAAGCTTCTCTAAATATTAGTGTTCACATGGTCTCTGTGGTTAGACATGAAATGAAAATAATATTCATTTCACCATTTCTAGATTGATGAAACAACTAATTTGGATTCATTTAGTGAGTGTGAACCTATGAAGCACGGGTAATTCTAAAATCAAGTCGTACCTATACCGAATATGTACCCGATACTCGTACTCTTTGGGTACTCTTGGGTGCTTCAAAATATGTGTGATGTAGTATTTTTTTTAAGAAAAAAGTTTGGTTTTAGTACTTAATGAAAAAATTACAAGTATATCTATAAAATTTTACCTTTTTAGTCTTACAGGTTAGATAATTATAAGATAAAAGACAAATATACACCTCAATATCAAATAATATCATAACTAATTATATTAGTTTTATGAATTTTAAGAAACTTTTGTTACTATTTTGATTCGTTATGAATGATTAAAGGGACATTACCTATTTTTATTACATTTAAAATTATTATATATTATAAATTTTATTTATTTATTTAGTATATATTGCCGTACCCGTACCCTATTTTTTAAAATATTTGCCGTACTATGTACTCGTACCCGCACCCGTACCTGTACTCACACCCGTATTCATGCAACATAGGTGTGAACAATTGATGCAATAGTGCTTCTGTTAAGTTGTAAAATGCACATATTTTCACTATGAATTAACCTCCTAATTGATATTTTTTGTATAGAAATTGAGTTCATAGTGCTCTTTTTGGATTTGTGCATATCAAATAAGTGAAACTTAGTTTTGTGTGGTTTTTATGCAGAGTTTTCTTCCAGTTAGGATTGTAAGTCGTGTGCACGCCTTAAATTGCTGTCTAGAACTTCATAGCATAGTTAAAAGGGGACAGATTTGAATTTTCTCTCTTAGGCGTGGCTGCACTTAAAGATTCGAATTCTTTTGGCTGGAAAGAGATCCTCTCATATTAGGGGCCCATTAGGATTAGTGGGTTTCATTGACAAAATATATTTAGATAGAAATAGGGCAAACATTACACAAATTCTACATTTCACCATTCTTCTTCTTCTCTCTTGAAAACCCTAGTGTTCTTCATCTTCCTTGGGGAGGCTAAGCTGAAGGCCATGGCTAAGGAGGAAGGTTCTACATTCAGGGATTTTCTTCTTCTTCTTTTGTATTGATTTCTTTCTTGTTTGTTGTGGATGATGACTTGTAGCTAAACTTTTCATCTAGTCAAGGAGTAGATTTTCATTTAATGTCTATCAAGTGTGTGAGATGTGTTTTACTTTGAATCTTCATCCTTCTCTTTTACAATATTTCCTTGTTGATTTTCATTGAGTGGATGAATGACCGGGCCCGTTATTTATTTTACTTAATGATTTTCTTGCCAATCGTCTCTATTGGATACGTAATAGTTCGAATGAGTTGATAAAAGTGGTGATTGAGGTAGGGAAAATTATTGCTTAATGTTTTTCTTATATCAAGGAACTTGGATTCGGAATATTTAGGCTACACTCTTGTTGGTTTTAATATTTTGCATTGATTACATCTCTTAAAACTTATTGCTATCAATTAATTGCATTCAAGACGCTTGTTCGGGATGGTTAGTTGGTTAGGGTGGAATTATAGAGCTCTTCTTAACCCACTAAATTAGAAGAGGTTTTGGTAGTTAGTGGTTATTAATTATCATGGTCAATGTATTGTAAATAGAGTGAAATTATCCATCAATGAACACCTTGAGAAGATATTAAATTGAAAATACTCCTTGGCTAGGTTTATTCTCCTTGAAACTTTATTCTAATTAACTTGGGTTTATTGTTGCATTTTGAATTTAGTGTTTACTTTAATTTCATTTTCGCACCTTAGTAACTTTTAGTTTAGTTTGTGTTCTAAACATTTCAAACGCCCCCCCCCTCCTTTTATTTATTTTTCGTTTCTTTCTCCATTGTGTCTTGCTTACTTGAAAGCATCCAAAATCGCCAATCCTTGTGGGTTCGACCCTACTTGCTCTATATTCAAGTTTTGATTAGTTGAAAGTAGGAAATATTAATTTGTTGTTTTCGAGACGCAACAAATTTTGGCGCCGTTGCCGGGGATTGGTTTTAATTGATTTTGTTTTCTTTTTATGACTAGGACAACTCGTGGGAGAGAATTTTTCTTTGATTCAGAGATTGAAAAGACAGCAAAAAAGTTGAGGAAGAAGTCTAAAGCTGCAAAACAAACACTAGAAGCTTCAACTTTCGCTGAGCAATTGGAAATTTTATCTGATTTATCTGCACTATTTGTTGAAGGCAATCCAATTAGTGAGAGTATGGCTGAAGAGAAAACTTTGAGAGAGCATGTTGCTCCACAGGTTAATCAAGGTCCGTTGTGTATTGCTACTCCTACGCTTCAAGCACCGCTGGAACTAAAATCGGGCTTGATACATTTGCTTCCTAAGTTTAGAGGGTTGATGAATGAAGACCCCTACCAGCATCTGAAGGAGTTCCATGTGGTTTGCTCAAACATAAAACCAGAAAGAGTGATCGAAGAGCAAATCAAGTTGAGGGCCTTCCGATTTTTCCTTGATGGCGCGGCAAAAGAATGGTTATTTTACTTACCTGCAGGTTTCATAACTGGTTGGGAAGAAATGATGAGACTTTTCTTGGATAGATATTTCCATTCTTCTAGGGTCATTAATGTGAGAAGAGACATATGTTGGATATTAAGCAGAAGGTAACAGAGTCACTTTTTGACTATTGGGAACGATTCAAGAAGCTTTGTGCAAGTTGCCCATAACATGACATCCCTGAACAATCTCTCCTTCATTACTTTTATGGAGGCTTGTTGTCTACTGAGAGAAGTAAGATTGATTCTGCGAGTGGTGGTTCGATGGAGGACAAGACTCCAACTGAAGCTAGAAAGTTGATAGACACCATGGCAGCCACTTCACGAAAGTTTGGGGGAAGTCAAAAATTTCCAGGACAAGTAAATGAGATGACCGCAACAGCATCCCTTGAATCCAAACTTAACCAGCTCACCGATGTGGTGTCCAGATTGACTTTAAATCAAACTCCGCAAGCTAGAGAGTGTGGAGTATGTGCGAGCATTGCGCATCCGACTGATATGTGTCCTATTCTCCAAGAGGATACACAATGTCAAGTCAATGCAGTTGGTAGATTTGAACAGCAAAGAAGATATGATCCTTACTCAAGTACTTACAATCTGGGGTGGAGAGACCATCCTAATTTTAACTATGGAGTAAGGCCACCGAACTTTCAAAATTTTCAACTTAGGCCTCAACCACCTCCATCTCAACAACCTTCTTCTTCAAGGTCGGACTCATCATTAGAGAATATTGTGAAATCCTTGGCCTTGAACACACAACAATTTCAAAATGAAACTCGGTCAAGCATTCAAAGTTTAGAAAGTCAAGTGAGCAAGTTGGCAACATCTATGAGTAAGTTGGAATCTCAAGGCAAATTCCCTTCTCAAACTGAGATGAATCCAAGGAAAAATGTTAGTGCCATTACTCTAAGAAGTGGAAAAGAGTTAGAAGAACCAATCAAGAAAAGAAGCTGTGGGCACGGCTTAGGTCCAGAATATGAACCAGAAACGGAGGTTGTAATGATTAAACTAGTTGAAGGTGTTCAAAATGAAGAAAATCAAGTCCACTTGATGGTATGGTGATCAAACCTCCTTTCCCTGAAAGACTTGTTCAATTAAAAAAGAAAAGTGAGGAAAAAGATATGATGGAGGTATTTAGAAAGGTGAATGTGAATATTCCACTCCTAGATGCAATCAAGCAAGTGCCAAGATACGCCAAGCTTCTCAAGGAGCTTTGCATTAACAAGAAGAAATCAACTGGCAATGAAAGAATCAATATGGGAGAGAAAGTCTCTGCGGTGATTCAAAAGAAGGTACTTCCCAAGTGCAAAGACCAAGGCATGTTTGCTATATCTTGCAAAATTGGCAATGTAGGTATACAAAAGGCAATGTGTGATCTTGGGGCATCCATCAATGTCATGCCACTCTCATTTACTCCACTCTTAATGCTGGAAAACTCAAGGAAACAGGTGTGGTCATACAATTGGCTGACAATTCTGTGGTTTATCCTAAAGGAGTGCTGGAAGATGTTTTAGTGCAGGTTAATAATTTGGTTTTTCCTGCGGATTTCTATGTTCTAGATATGGAGGATGGTAATTCTGAAAAACAATGTGGCATCTTGTTGGGAAGACCATTTTTGAGCACAGTCAAGACAAAAATAGATGTTTATGAAGGCACTTTTAGCATGGAGTTTGATGGAGAAGTTGTGAAGTTCAATGCTATGAAGCGCCCAAATGAAATTTCCTCTGTTTGCAAGGTTGGTGTTATTAATCCCACAGTGCAAGAATCACTTGAATTACATCAACAAGGCAAGTTGAGCAATGCCCTAAGTGGAAGCATTAATCATGGTTGTTTAGAGAAGTCTGAAGAGAATCTTGACAGTGATGATGTGCAAGAAGAAGTGGTGTATGAGCTGGAAACTTTAAAACCCAAGCTTGGTGATCCCCCATCTCATGATTTAAATTCATCTCATACTATTACTTCGCCACTTGTGATGCAAGAGTCTGAGTTAAAGTTGAAACAACTTCCCAGTTACCTAAAATATGCATTTTTGGAAGTTCAAGTGAAAGAAGAAAAGCTGGTTCGATGCTTGGAGAGTGAGTACAAAGAAGCTATAGCATATGTCAAGGATCTTAGCCTATCCACTTGTATGCAAAGAAATCCTCTTGGAGTGAATTATGATTCTATTCAAGAAGTACAAAGACATCTTAATCCTCCAAGGATGGAAGTGTTCAAGAAAGAATTTCAGAAGCTATTACATACTGACATGATATATCTCGATTCGGATAGCAAATGGGTGAATCAATTGAAAGTGACACCCAATGAAATTGGCACAATGGTGGGAAATTCAGAATTGGTTGATTATGTTGCTCCAAAGTCACCTGACAATGAATAAATTCTTCCATTTAACTGAGACATCTTGGCCAACACAGCTTTTTTAGGGAGTTGGCCCTCTTTGTTTCACCTTTTCTTAGCGTGATTTAGCTTAGTGTTTGATTCTTAGTTTTTCTTTAATTTTAATTTTAATTTCAATGTTATTTTGATTTTCAGGAAGTTAAGCGTGCCCACGCCTTATCAGAATACCTTCATCATCATCTTCTTCATCTCTTCCCTTGGGCTCAGCTTTATCTTGAGGGAATTTTTCTGGAGGTTTTGGTCTCTTTAATGGCATATGTGAACATTCTGGGCTTGAGTATGAAGTGTTTGTGTAAAATAGAATGGGTGTTCTTGTTTTGGGCCTTCAAAATGAGTTTTAAAATAGAAGTAATTGGGCTCAATTGAAAATAGCAAGGGAGTACAAAAATGAGTTTATGATTTTTTGGGCTGATTTATTTTCTTTTAGTTTTATTGTTATTATTTTTTCAGATTTTCATTCTTCATTTTCATTTCTCACCCCGTTAACTTCAATTTTCACCTTTTAACATTTAATTTGTAAAGCCGCCCTTCTCTTCTTCTTCTTCTTCTTCTTCTTCTTCCTCACCGTAACCCACTTCCCTTCTTCCTCACCCCTTCCATGTTCACCACCATGAGCCTCCACCACCACCCAGCCGTCCTTGTCTTCAACCACCACAACAACGCTGTACGTTTGCCGTAGCAGAAACGCCAACCACCGTCGCCTTCTTAATCTCCTTCTTCTGACCCATGTTCTTCCTCCATGTTCTGCAAGCTAAGCGGTGTGTTTTCTCTTCTTCCTTTAATTTCTTTCACTCTTTTCCTGTAATTTCTTTCAATCAGTAGCTAACCCTTGATTTTTTTTTTCTTTTCCTTTTTATCTTTCTTTATCTTACTTATATTCTATTATATATATATACATTCCTTTTTGCTTTCTCTAGTTTTCTGTATGCGGTAAACTCTATTCTTTCTTAGCTGCATGCTCATGGTACAAACATCTCCATTTTCAAGTGTTATTTTTATTTTATTAAATGTTTTTTTTCTTTCATTTTCTTCTTGCAGTTTTAGCTTTGTTGTTTTGTGTTTTTGTGGTGCTGCCCATCGGAGCGTCGTTCTCAGTCATGTTCTGGTTTGCTTTTGTCTTTGCCCACACTTCTCGTTTTGGATTTCATATTGTTTGCGTTTGTGGGTTCTTGTCTTCATTGTTATAGTTCTTCTTATTTCGATTTTGTCTCAAATATGTTTTTTCCATCTTCCTCTGTTTTTGTTTTTCCATTTGGTTTCTTCCAATCCTACTATCTTCATTTTTTATTTCATCTCCACCATAGCATCTCCTCCATTTTGGTCTTCCGCCATCCATCACCATTGATTTCGTTTTCTTTTATTTTGCTTTTAGATTCATTTTGCATTTCGTTTCCATTTTGTGCTACGTTTTGTTTGTTTTCCCATTCTTGCTATTAGCTCTGTTTTTGCAAGATGAACATCCCTTTTCATTTCATGTTCTACTACTAAAGGTCTCATATTCAAAAGCCACGAACTGCTTCAACAATGCTGTAAAATGCCATTGGTTGGTTCAGGGAAGTTTTATCATTTTCCTTCACTCTTGATATTTTAATTGTTCTTTGTGCTTGCATTGAGGACAATGCCATGAATTAAGTGTGGGGGAGGATATTAGAAGATGATAGTTTGAATCCTGAATTTTTTTTTTGTTTCTATCAAGTATGTACTTATTTGGGTTCAGAATTAATCATTATAATATTGCATGCTAAGTTTAATGGAATTGCTTGTCAGTTTGGTCTTTTGCTGATTTCACTTTATCATCATTTTCAAGTCATTTTATATTATGTTTTAGATTCAAAGCATTGACTGATTAGAAACTTTGTTGCTCTTCTTTTTCCTTTAACCTATTCCTTACTTTATATTCATTCAATGCCCCTATAAAAAGAAAAGAAAAAGAAGAGAAAAAAAAGAAAAAAATGAAGTATGAAAGTTCATGCTCCACTGGTTGGTAATAACCATGAGCATTGTCAAAGGCAGCTTAGGGGTTAGACTGCACTTAGACCGTAAAACGGATAGGTGGAGGCCCTAAGCGAAATTATTAAGTAAATAAGGTTCAGAGAACCATGAGAGTCATGAAAAAAGGAGTATTGAGAGAAGAAAATCTATAATTCCGGATAAGAAAAGGAATTTAGGAATGGTTGAGCATTGATTTTTCTTGTGATAAATGCCTTGAATCTTTTGCATAATGTGATTTTGCTCTGTTTGTGGTGCCTAAGTGAATTTTTCAAATTTCCTTAATGATTGGCTTAATTATTTAACATGCTTGTAATTGCTTGTAAATCACATCTCTTCCCTCTTGAGTTGAGCTTCTTAGTTTCATGGTTTGCTGCACTTTAGGAAAGCTGAACCTTTTGTGTCTCTTGTTAGTAACTTGGGAATGTGTTGTTTTGTTCAATGATGATCTTGCTTGGGAATGGTTTTATACTTGATTTACGCTTAAGGACAAGCATGGTTTAAGTGTGGGAGAGTTTGTTAAGTTGTAAAATGCACATATTTTCACTATGAATTAGCTTTTTGTGGTTTTTATGCAGAGTTTTCTTCCAGTCAGGATTGTAAGCCGTGGGCACGCCTTAAATTGCTGTCTGGAACTTCACATCAGAGTTAAAAGGGGACATATCTGAGTTTTCTCTCTCTTAGGCGTGACTGCACTTTGAGATCCGCATTTTTGGGGCTGGAAAGAGATCCTCTCATCTTAGGGGCTCATTAGGATTAGTGGATTTCATTGACAAAATATATTTAGATAGAAATAGGGCAAACATTACATAGATTCTACATTTCACCATTCTTCTTCTTCTTCTCTCTTGAAAATCCTAGTGTTCTTCATCTTCCTTGGGGAGGCTAAGCTGAAGGCCGTGGCTGAGGAGGAAGGTTCTACATTCAGGGATTTTCTTCTTCTTCTTTTGTATTGATTTCTTGCTTGTTTGTTGTGGATGATGACTTGCAGCTAAACTTTTTATCTAGTCAAGGAGTAAATTTTCATTTAATGTCTATCAAGTGTGTGAGATGTGTTTTGCTTTGAATCTTCATCCTTCTCTTTTACAATATTTCCTTGTTTCAGATTTTATTGTTGATTTTCATTGAGTGGATGAATGACCGGGCCCGTTATTTATTTTACTTAATGATTTTCTTGTCAATTGTCTCTATCAGATACGTAGTTCGAATGAGTTGATAAAAGTGGTGATTGATGTAGGAAAAATTATTGCTTAATGTTTTTCTTATATCAAGGAACTTGGATTCGGAATATTTAGGCTACACGCTTGTGGGTTTTAATATTTTGCATTGATTACATCTCTTAAAACTTAATGCTATCAATTAACTGCATTTTAGACGCTTGCTCGGGATGATTAGTTGGTTAAGGTGGGATTATAGAGCTCTTCTTAACCCACTAAATTAGAAGAGATTTTGGTAGTTAGTGGTTATTAATTATCATGGTTAATGTATTGTAAAGAGAGTAAAATTATCCATAAATGAACACCTTGAGAAGATATTAAATTGAAAATACTCCTTGGCTAGGCTTATTCTCCTTGAAACTTTATTCTAATTAACATGGGTTTATTGTTGCATTTTGAATATAGTGTTTACTTTAATTTCATTTTCGCACCGTAGTAACTTTTAGTTTAGTTTGTGTTCTATGCATTTCAAACCCCCTCCCCCCTTTATTTATTTTTCGTTTCTTTCTCCATTGTGTCTTGGTTACTTGAAAGCATTCAAAATCGTCAATCCTTGTGGGTTCGACCCTACTTGCTCTATATTCAAGTTTTGATTAATTGAAAGTAGGAAATATTAATTTGTTGTTTTCGACACGCAACAGCTTCTCTCTTAAAACTATTCTTTGCCTTTGGATGTTACAGAAAATCTTTTGTAAGAAAAATGATTTGGAGCTAAGATTTTATACTTGTATAGTATTGGATGTAATTTCATATCTGATTTTTGTCTTTTAACTTGTAATCTTATATGGAAAACTTGGCAGGTTTTTTTCAAGACAAAGGTGTTTCACCCTAATATCAACAGTAGTGGGAGCATTTGTATGGGCGTGCTGAAGGAGCAATGGTGTCCTGGAATAACATTATCAAAGGTTTGTTGTGCATTCTAGGACATGATATTTGTCACATAATTGAAGTGTATTGCTTCATTTTTCTTCTTTCTTGAGTGGGTTAAGTGTATTTCAAATACATGGGACATCTTATGGTCTAAGGTTTTAAAATTAATCTTTCATAGTGGGGTCATTATGTTGGTAGAAGGCTATACAATAACTCTATCCTTAAACCACTATTTCACAGTACCAAAAACGTTGATCCATTTAAAATGCATGTAAAAAATGATGAAGGTTGTTCATGAAGAACACTAGGAAACCAAGGAATTGGTTCGGAAGATGGTTTGAGAGAGGAGTGGGTGTGGGGTGGGGTGGTTTGAAGCACTTAACCTTTGGTTGGGAGTTTAATGAGCAAATGGTGTAGGTGGTTCAGGATGGTTTGTAAACCATCCTAACCACTCAACACCCTAAATTCCAAACCGTTCCCAATTGAGGAGTTTGAAATGGTTTGCATGTTATATATTTTTCTAGTTTTGATCTCTCTCTGGTTTTGTTTGCATGTTATATATTATTCAAGTTCATTTTAATTAAACCTCTTTTTTTATTTTATTTATTCATTAAAAAGGTAGTATTGAAGTGTTCACCTCCACCACTCCACTTTTTAAAAACTCTCAGTCAGTGAAATGGTTTGTTTAAAACATTCCATTCCACTTCATCCCACTAAACCACTCCATTCATAATCAACCATCCCACTCTCTTCAAAACCCTATATCAAGCCCTAAATGAACTAAATGTATATCATGTTAAGAAGCTGGAAGGATCCAAATCTCTAATAATATAGATATTGGCCATGTGAAACTACAAATGTATAATTTGGTACCATACCATCATAATTAGTTTTCATGTTGCCCGATAAATTAGGATAGATTAGACTTATACGTAGTTCTTTATATATTTTCTATGAAGTTTTCCAATCAAAATAAAATATGTGTATTTTCTTAAAACAAAAAAAAAATCATAGGAAAGATAAATTGTATAACCATATTCGTGTGAATTTCTAATTAGAGAATTTGACGGCAAATATTTGTGTTATTCAGGTTTTGCTCGCTATCTACTACCTCTTAATAGACCCAAATCCCGATGACCCTCTCGTGCCGGGAATTGCTGAGATGTACAAGACTGACAGGAGCAGGTATGATTTAACAGCAAAATGCTGGACCCAGAAGTATGCTATGGGTTAGTTAATTTACTACTAATATCGCTGTGATGAAAGGATCGGACTTGGGCGATCGAGTTTAATTTTATTGTAATATAATAAGTGAGAGATGTTTGAACTTTGAAGTGTCTACTCTTATAGCATATCAAGACATGGTGAGCTATGAGCAATCTTAAAATTGTTTATGTGGGAATGCTTATTTTTGATTTAGATCTTGGACATCATCATATCATATATACCTCTCACCAAACAATATTATTTTATTGTGTCCCCAAATCATTGTGCTTTGTGTCGGCTTACTTATGCCTATGCTCATATTTGTTTAATTTGAGGTCAATTTAATCAATTGTTTGATCAACTTCAAGTAGCATAAGCATGTAGTACCCAGAAACAATAATAAATGAAGACTTTTTCTATTAGTTGGGGTTAGTTATATAAAAAGGAGAAAACTAAGGTAAACTTGTTTAGGTGCTTGCTATAAAGTTCATCAATCATAAACATTATTTATATTCTCTCTCCTATTTGATTGGTTATGTAATTTATTGCTTTTCATTTTCTCTCTCTACCATGATTGGTTATACAAAAAAATTTTATCACGTGTTTTAATTATATTGATGAATTTCATAGGAAGCACCCAAGTAACTTTACCTTAGTTTAGTCCATATAAAAAGCCATGTAAACTTGTAGGTACACAGTACATATACTAACGCTACTATGTTCCTTATATGAATATTTTCTCCTCTCCCATGATTTAAATTTGTCATGGCATTAAATGTCATAGTGGAGTGAGGTTGCAAATTGAAATCCAATCATTTATCATATTTTGATGGAAATAGAGTTGTCAAAATGGGCTAGTCCGGCCCAACCCGGCTTGAGCCCGTTTGGCCCGCTATTGACAGAGTTGGGTCAAGCTGACCCGTTTTTAAAATGGGCTAAAATTTCTCAAGGCTTGGCCCTATACGGGTTTAGGGCTGACCCACAAGGCCTTATTGATTTTTAAAATAATTTTTAATTAAAAAATATAAAATAAAATAAGACTAAACATGAAATACATAATAACTTACAAATATTCAAATGATTTTCAAAGTACTCATGCTAAAATAGTAGCATTCAACAACAACTATCCTGCTTTATGGTTATTAGATTTCCTTATTTCAGTTTTTAATCTTGTGTACAATGATGTGAACATTAATATTTTGGTTAGTTAATTTATGTTTGCTTTCAAAAAAGTAGTAATATAAGACGTTAAGTAAGACTTAACATGAAATTTAAAATATAAAACAATCATGTTAAAATAGTAATAAAAGTCATTATAAAATGCATCAACACAAAAAGTAAAGACATGCTAAAATAAGACTTAAATGAAATAAAAATAAAACACATTACAAAAGGAAAAAAGCCATCAACAAGTCATCACCAAAAAGTAAGGCACATTCCGAAATAGTGAAAACATATCTCAATTTTACTATCTAATCCATCAACAAATTCAATACATGGCTTTGATTTGTAATTAAATGGTATTAATTTATTTTTAATATTTACTCTAAATTTTAAAACTAAATATTTTATTTTAAATAAACGGGCCAGTCCTTACCCGGCTCGGCCCAAGCCCATTTCATCCCTTTTCATTAAGGGCCGAGCTGGGCTGGCCCATTTTATAAACGGGTCAAGAATTTGCTATAATTCTCTTTAACCTACATCTTCTGTTAATATTTTCTTGACGATAAATTGGCGAGGAAAAAGTCTTTCAAAAGGTGTATGTTAATTATTAGGCAAATTTGTGAGTGAGAAATCTTCTCAACCATCAAATGATGTAAAACCATGACAAAGCATAAGTATGCCTTCACAGCTTGTGGCGGTGATGCCTCATGAAAAACATGAATAACGACACACATGTATGATGGAGAAAATGAAGAAACAAATTGAACTAAGGTAAGAATAATGCATTAATTCATTGTATGAATATTAAAATTAAAAGAAACTTTTTAAAACATAAAATGGACTAGTCAAAAGTCCAGTCTTAGCTCGGTTTAGTCCTATTCCATTTACTTTTTTAAGTAAAATATTTTAAATTATTGAATAATTTTACTATTTTAAAACAATAATGATCATGTTCATAAAAGTTTCAAAATATTAAGATAACTAATAAAATATGAGCTAAAATAAATAGATTAACTAAACGAAATGCAAAAAAAAAAGTTTAAAATATTGTATTAAGGTAAAAATCATTCAATTAACTCATTGTATAAAAATTTAAAATAAAAGAAATTTTTAAAGAAATGAAAATGACTTTGCTGAGTTGGGCTGGTCTGTTTTTCTTTTATTTTTCAAAAATAATATTTTTAATTATTAAATAGTTACAAAATTATTTATAAAATATTATTCATCTTTATTTACAATTCAAAATAATGCATTGTATTAATAAAATAAGAATTAGAATAGTTTTTTAGAAAAGAATTAGAATACTTAAATAAATTAAATAAAAAGCAAAAGGAATTAAAAGAACTTGAATTAATGTAAAAGTCATGCAATTAACTTATTTTAAAAATGTTAAAAACATTTTTAAAAATAGGCTACTCCGGCATCACCCTTTCCTGTCTTAGCCTTGTTCTTTTTAAGGTCGAGTTGGACTATTCCTTTTTTTCCCTAAATTAATTTTTGAAATTATCAAATAGTTACAGTATATTTTATAAAATAATGTTAGATTGAGTTCTAACGGGTAGAATCGTTATGAGATATTTAAGGACCTGGAAGGGTCTTGTAACTAAGGAATATATCCACTTTGAGACACGTGGCATTACGCTTCCAGAAGCTCCACGGTAGCTTGCACCAATGACACGTAACACCACTCATCTGCTCATTACGTGTCCGGTACCCACGTCACTCCTCTCGGGCTCCCGTCCAAGAGACATGGAGAGCCCCCCAACACTACAAAAATTATTCTATTTCCCTACGCTTAATTTTGTCATTTTGTGGCGCTTTAAGCGCCACTAATAGATTTTGTGACGCCTAACAAAGCGCCAGAACTTGACGCGTCGAGAGGCCCATTTGCGGCGCTTTAAATCAAGCGCTGGAACAAGCGCCACAAATGATTATTTCTGACGCTTTGTCAGCACCACAATTGTTAATTTCTTTTTCACTTTTATGTCAATTTCTGACGCTTGGAAGGTGCCGAGATTTGTAATTACCGACGCTTTCTAAGTGTCACAATGTCAATATATTTTTGTGGCACTTGTGAAGCGCCGGAGATGTAGGTAATGGATTTTTTTAAATATATATATATATATAATATTCTGCATCAAACATCATAATCTCTTAATAATATCATATATAATATAGTGAAAGACTCAAATTGAAGTATAATAAAAATTATATTAGATTCCAATTCACCAATGTCTTGTACCACCAACTATATGTACATTGTAAAGAATAAAAAAAAAAAAAGTCCTTGATACTAAACTTCTATGTACCTGCAATGTGCTATCTCATAAAAACATTTCAAAAGGGTCGTCTAGATGAACATTCTTCAATCTTCTATGAATTAAACATATTGGTTCTACTTACTGTCTTCTCACTCAATAACTCCAAGCAGTCAATCTGTTTTATCTCCCTTTAAGCCAACCTCTTGCAAGTAATGTTCTGCATCTAAGACTTCCTTGCACCGTGCAATTATAACATGAATTCCTTTATTCCTTGGAGAATAATGCTTTTGATGCATAAATATGTCTTCAGTTATCAATAATATGCAAATGCATGTTAAAGTGATAGTTTTTATGTAGTGGTCAATCATAACCAACAAATTAAAGCCGCAAGGAATGCATTGGTATATAATGCAGAAGAATGGTAGGCTATAGTTATTCCAACATTGAATATATATGCATTAACGTAGATCTGGTTCCAAAAATAGAGCTACAAAGCTTGATAATATAGAGCCAATTTAGCAAGATGACATAACATTATTTGATGGTTTAAATTCATCAAAATAGTCCTAACTCACATCTTCAGTCACCAAAACACTTGGCTTAGAAGGGAAGTAGCAAAGACATCAAAGAAACAAGGATTGACAAAGACAAAGGGACAGCAAACACTATGGTTACATGAAGGATAAACAAAGAATTTGCATTCATAGTGATAGCAAAGAAAAAGAGAAATCAAAATGAGTATGCAGTTCTTACAAGTAGCTAGCTTCAGTCTTCTTCCTTCTTCAGAACTAAGGACTCACATGTAAGTTAACTTCTCACCACAGAGATCACATAAAACATATAGCTATTCAAACGCATAAGATCTCACTTAACAAAAAAAAAATCTTAATCATAATAATATTTACAATGTCTGTGCACAAGAAAAAAAACTAAATATTATATATAGAGGATAGGATCATCTTAATAAAAGTTATTCAATCCAAGAGGATAGGATCATCACAAGTCAAATAATTTTTCTTCTAAAAAAAATAAAGAACACATTAGCCTATTCTTTTTAATGATTGAATAATTTCTCACCATAAAAATGTAGCAACTACTTGCTTCCTCTGTTTATTCATTGTATTTCTCCTAAATCATATTATTTGTTACTTTTGAAATTCTGTTCAGAAGCTTTCGTCTAGCAACTGCTTCAAACTGAAAAGAGTTAGAAACACGCAAGGCCAAAGCATGAAAGTTTATTTTCTTTAAGGATTATTATTGCTTAACTGTTATGTACATTGATTCCAAACAAAGTACTAGTTCACCATATATAAGGTAGATTAAGAAAGCTATAGGAATAAACCCACACACTAAATTGTTTGTGTGTGAGATTTTTTAGTTTATCTATTCTTATCTATATCTAACTTTTTTCTTGTGAAGTGCTTTAAGAGGATCCATATACCATTTTTGCTTTTAGATAGCTATTTATAAAACAAGGTCTGTTCTATCTACAAAGAATGCCCAATCATTGTGCATTTTGCTAAAAAAGAAGATACCACATCAATACCAGGCACTCATATGATTCCTATTGGACTCAAAACTTACTGAAGCAGCAACAATCAGAATCCTCTAAACGGGAATGTCAAATTACATGCAACAATACAACGATGTATATATGTACCCTAAAAACAAAAACTCCACTACAACAAAAACGAAAAACAAAAAGGAAAAGAAGAAAACTCATTGAGTTCATTGACTCACCTACAAAGGCTCTGAAGTTCCATTAACAATGTCAAAGTAGAGTCTGAATATCATAATGAAGCTTGGAGAATGAATTGTGTGAATTTCTCGATGAAAATGGTGATCTGCTCCCTCTTCAATCGCGACATCATCTCTGGTCGTGTGTGTAACCTAATCGAAAGCGAGTTTGCCTTGCGTCGCTCTCGGTCAATGGAGATTTCATTTCTCCGCTCAAGGTCCAGATTTTTCGGAGGCGACAGAGATTTCGATCCTGATATTACAGAGGAATCTATGGCTCCAAATAGATCCAAATCAACGAGTTCAATGTTCAAGCCGTAAGAGGATCGAGATGTTGGTAGGAGAAGACGAAATTGATGATGCGAATCGAAAGAGGAAAACGAAGGCAGCGGCAAGGGTTTGGTGAAATCTTAAAAATATTACAAAGAGAAGAGGGAAAACGAAAAGAAAGGGGGCGGGTTTCGGCAGAAGAGTGAGAGGGAAAGAAAAATATAATTAGGCATTTATTTGTTAACTTGTGACGCTTTAAAAGCGCCAAGAAATAACAAATAATTTATAGATTAGTAATTTAGGAAATTAAAGGCGCCTAAAGCGTCACAGAGTGAAAGCGAGCGCCATAAAATTCACCTACTTCTTGGCACTTAGCAAAGCGCCACAAATTGTTTAACCCAAGCGTCAGTAGATAAGCGCTGGAAAAGAACAGATTTCTTGTAGTGCAAGCATCGTGGGACGACCCACGTCCCACGAAAATGCAGGTCGAGCACGTCCTCCCCACACTCGGTATAAAAAAACCCTCACCCGGGAGACTTAGAGAGATCAGAACAAGAGGCAAGTAATACGCACTCTGAACACACAGAAGCTACTCTTAGCCTACTCACTCCATACATCTATCTATCGGCCGAAGAGTTTAGCCCTCGGCACTACCAAGTTCCGGCCGTCACCCAATCATCATCCGGTCATCACCCGACCTATCTCTGTCCCAGAGATCATCACAAGTAGAGCGCCCAACAGCTCTAAGAGACCCTTGCTCTCTCACAATCTAAGGCAACCTCCTACGAGGGGCTCGCCCGCCCGGAGTACTTTAAGTACGTCTTAGCCGCACACGGCCCTATACAGGTAACCGTCTTGCCTAACGGCTCCTATAGACGTCACCATGACGAACTACATGGACTTTGATCTTTCATAAGGGTACGTAGGCACCTAGGTCCTCACCTAAGGACAAGTCCCCCAAGTTTACGACCCCTTGCGGTCCTTATTTATGAATTAAAATTGTCTGCACCAAAAAGACAGTTACAGGTCTAAACCTTTAGGGACTTATCCGTAGGCAAGGGCCTAGATGCCTACTTATCCTTTAGAGGAATCAAAGTCCATAGAAATAATTAATGGTGAGACGTTCTGTGGTGACCATTAGGCGGAGGACTTATATGAAGTGAAGTGATCGAGGTTATCGGAGGTGGAACCGTTACAGCAACCTGATAGTGAGAATGTCAACAATAAGACGAGTTATGTGAGACGGAGTTCAAATGTGAGTAGTTGGGTGTATGATAGATGATGATTTAACTTTAGGTGTAGGGGGCCTCATATAGGCTCTTCTGTAGACGAAGGCATGGGCCTCCAATGTCAATGTTCATGGGAATAAGGTGAGACGTTGGCACTTAGTACGTTTGAACCAGTCAAGACGATAGGCGTGCAAGTGTTGAGTGGTTATGTGGCGGGTCACGTGTGAGTCACGTACAGGGGATCAAAAATAGTAATAACAAATAATATTCATCTTCTAATACAATTTAAAATAATATGATGTTTTCAAAAAGGAATTTAAAATAATAAAATATATTAATAAGAATTCATCAAAATAATTAGATAAATTACATAAAAATAAAAATAAGTAAGATAATTTAAATTAAGGTAAAAACTATGCAATTAATTCATCTTATTATTTTGAATTGTATTAAGGTAAAAGTTATGCAATTAATTCATTTTATTATTTTGAATTGTATTTTGTTTTAAAAATTATTTTGAATTGTATTAAGGTAAAACATTATGCAATTAACTCATAGTATAAATATAAGAAAAAACTGAAAAAACTTTTAGAAAAGTGAAAATGGACTATTTCAGCCACTCTTAATTAACCCAGTTTAACCATTTTCTTTTTAAGACTAACCCTTTTTTTTAATTGTTTTTCAAATATAATATTTTTAAATATTAAATAAATAATAAAATTGTTTTACAAAATCTTTTAAAAATAATATTCATCTTCATTTAAAATTTTAAATGATATGATATATTATGAATTAAAATAATTAAATAACTTACATAAAAAAGGCCAAAATAATCAAAAAAAAATTAATTAATGTAAAGTTCATGCAATTAACTCATTATATATATATATTTAAAAAAAATAAAAAATAAAAAGAAGAAGAAAAAGTCTTGCCCATCCAGGCCCAATCTTGTGTTTGCCCTATTCTTTATAGGACCGGGCTGGATGGATTTTTTTTCTCAAAATATAATTTAAAATTATTAAATAGTTACATGTTTTATAAAATATTTTATAAAATAATATTCATATTTAACTCAACTTGATATTGTTAAAAATATTATTTAAATTAATTAGATAAATTAAAAAAATAGCTAATTAAAATAATTTGAATTAAAGTAAAAATCATGTAGTTACTTAATTGTATAAATATTAAAAGCAAAAAAAAAAAATCAAGAAAGGGATAACTCATCCAAGTCAAATTGATTTGACCTTATTCATTTAGATTTGGTACGTTTTTTGTGTTTCCAAAAATAATAATTTAAATTGTTAAATAATTGTACTATTTTTTTTACATAATCTTTCATAAATCAATATTATCTTCGTTTACAATTCAAAATCATAACATATATTAATAAAATATGAATTAAAATAGTATATAATTTTTTTTTTGGTAGATCAGGAAACTAAAAACGCAGAGAACAAAACAAAAAAAACAAAACTCAAAACATCAAACTAAAAACTACTCCACTATGCAACTACGAAGGATGCCTGCTCCATGAATATCTTCACTTAAAACACTCTGTAATTCTTCAGGTGGGTGCTCCACTTCCTTCCATCTCAGAACTTCATTGTGTGCCAAGCTGGCCATCTTGTGTGTTTGCTTCCCTAACCTATAGATGTGCTTTATAGTAACCTCCCATTCCTTGCTTAGAAGACCCTTGATGCTACAGATTAAGCTTGCACATGGATGCATCGCGTTCCCCACTTGCTCAATCAACATTTTAGCAAATATAGAATCTGTTTCGAGCCACACATGTCTATAATCCATTTCCCACTCCATCTTCATTCCATTATATATGCCCCACAATTCCATTTGAATGATGTCGTGTCACAGTCCCCTAGCTTCTGCATGAACCCCTTCAAAAATTCCCCCTTATCGTTTTGAATGACACCTCCACAAGTGCTTCTCCTTTCGGTGATTTCTATCAGACCCATCAACATTGATTTTTATCCAACCTAAAGGCGGTGTCTCCCAAGTGATCTTTCTAATAGCTCTGTTTTGGGTATCCTTCGCAGAACTTTTCTTGTCATAAGCCTACTCCACTAACCGGGTTTCATTCAATAAATACATCATCGGGTCCTTCAGCAAATTGTCTTTCTTGTTGAAAATGAAATCGTTACGCCATCTCCATAACTGCCAGCACGTCAAACCGAAGAGAAGGCTCCAGTCTAAGTTTTGATTACTCAAGTCATTAGATAGATTCCAACTCATCCACTCTTCCAAACCCATATTAAAGAACTCCGTCCAGCGTGAGCGTTTGACCAATCGAAGCCATATATCCTTTGTCTTCGGGCAATCTCTGAGAAGGTGAAGGATATCTTCGCTTTCACTTTGGCACCGAGCACATTTTTCATCCGTCGTCATACCTCTGCCCTTTCGAGCTACATTTGTTAGGACTTCACCATGTCCGCAGAGCCATAAGACATATCTTGGCCTTTCGGGTCCTTTCCACTTCCAAATCAGCTTCCATAAAACTTTGGTTTCAAGGCTCACCTCCCCTGTTAAGTGTTGATAAGTAGACTTATACTGAAATTCCCATCCTTAGAGTAGCTCCACGCAGGGGTATCTTGGTGGCGGTACTCACTGGGATGATAGCTGTAATCTTGTTACAAATATTGTTTGGTAGGAGATATTCGAACTTCGCCATGTTCCAATCACCCGATGCGGTCACAAAATTAGCCACTAGTTCTGCTAACTGATCTTCATTCGGTCTTGCCAATGCGTGATCGACCAAAGAACCACAAAGAGGAACCCTCTTATCTGTCCAGAATTTAACATCTCTGCCTTGTCCAATTCTCCAAATGACTCCATTCTCAACATGATTCCAATTCTTGGCCATGCCACTCCATAATCTAGACACGTTGGCTCTCTTTTGAGGATTAATATTAGGAATCGTCTCCTGCCCACATTTATATTTAGCTCTTAGGACCCTGCTCCATAGTGAATCCTTATTCGTGATCAAGCCCCATCCTGTTTTCACCAGAAAGGCCCTATTATGTTCTTTAAGGTGACACATCCCTAGCCCGCCTTTAAGTCTAGGTTTGCAAACTTCTCCCCAAGCAACTAGATGGGTCTTCTTCTATCCTTGCTTACTTCCCTAGATAAACTCTCTGTTATGTTTCTCAATCTCATTACACACCCTTGCTGGAAGGGGTGTCGTTTGCATTGTATAGGTTGGAATCGCTGAGGTGACCGCGTTGACTAGTGTGACTCGTCCTGCAAGGGAAAGTGATCCGCTCTTCCATCCACTCAATCTACCGCGAACTTTATCCAGGATGTGTTGGTAGGTGTTCTTGTCAACCCTCTTATGCAGAAGGGGCACCCCCAAGTACTTACCCAAATCGTTTGTAGAGCTAAAACCCAACTCGTTACTTAGCTCCATTATCCTAACATTGTTTACATTCTGAGAGAAGAACACTCGAGTCTTGCTAGCACTTATTCTCTATCCTGAGCTCTTGCAGAAGTTGTTTAAGCAACGCTTGGCTACTGCCGCTTGCTCAGTTGACGCTTGGAGGAAAATTACTAGGTCATCAGCGAAGAATAGATGAGAGACCGGAGGACCTGTTCGACCCACTCTGATTGGCTTCCATTCCCTTTTCACCACTGCATCTTGAATACTGTGCGTCAGGCGCTCCATGCATTGAACAAAAATATATGGGGATATCTGATCCCCTTGACGAACTCCTCTGGAAGGATTAAACTCCAAGGTTTTCTCTCCATTCCATAATACCTGCATAGTGGTAGTCGTAAGACAATACCTGCACAACTCAATAAACTTGTCATTAAATCCAACTTTTTCAAGATTTTTGCTCACGAAGTCCCAATTAAGACGATCATAAGCTTTCTCTAGGTCTATCTTAATGGCCATATATCCTTTCTGCCCTCTCATATTACGCATTGAATGGATCAGCTCCTGTGCAACCACAATATTATATGTTCCGTGTCTACCAGGCACAAAACTACATTGGTTCGGTGAAATTAGGTGTGGCATGATCTTCTTGATTCTATTCGCAAGGGTCTTCGTAATGATTTTATATGAAATATTACATAGACTTATAGGTCTAAACTCTTTCAAGCTAAGAGGAGCCTGAACTTTGGGTATTAAGACAATAAGAGTATGGTTAATGAATTTAATTAATTCTGGCATATAGAAAATCTCATTTACCATCTTATGAATTGAGAGTTTCACCGTATCCCATTGGCTTTGAATGAAGAGTGGATTGACCCCATCCGGACCTGGCGCCTTTAGAGGTCCCATTGAAAACACGGCTTCCTTCAATTCCTCCGTTTCAAACGGCTTAGAGCAATACTCAAACGCCTCCCTGCTCACATGCAGGAAGCCACTTTCTATTATTAAGGGGTATCTAACGCCTCCTTCATCGGTGTATAGCTCCTTATAAAAGTTCACTGCCATTCTGCTAAGAATTTCAGCATCATACTCCATATCACCCGCTTCATTCTAAAAGGCCAGGATTTTATTCCTTCGTCTTCTTATCATAGTGCTAGTATGATAGACAAGCGGCCTGTTTAACCTAATGTCGAGGAAGGAGAAAGACGATGATCTTCTTGTCATTTACGATGAGGAAGATGTAGTCACGGGAGTGGAGGCGTACTATTTCACGTTGCTTGGAAAGGTGATGGCGGACAAACCGACTAGTAAACAGGCTCTGGAGAACGCGTTTAGGAACATATGGGGCCAACCAGAAGGCTTCAAAATTGAAGAGCTGGAGCAGAACACTTATATGATTTATTTCTCTGATGAAAAGGAGATGGTGAGGGTGCTTGACGATGGACCGTGGACGTTCAGGAACCGCTGGTTCCTGTTGGCAAGATGGAGGATGGGTTTGAGGGTGCTAGATGACGAGTTTGAGAAGGTCAAAATGTGGGTTCAGCTGTGGGGAGCCCCACCGCAATGTAGAACGGAAAAGGTCGCAACGAAACTGTGTGCACTAATGGGGGATGTCTTAGAGGTTGGATTGTTTGAAGATTCGAATACAGGAGGACTGTTCATGAAGGGTTTAGTAGGTTTTGATTTAAAATAACCTTTACGAAAGGGAGTCAATCTCAAAAATACGAATGACGGAGTCTTTTGGGTCGATTTTCGATACGAGAGGATTCCAAAGTTCTGCGGTATTTGCGGCTACTTTGGACATGATGACGATGATTGCGAAGCAATAAAAAAAGGCGCATGAGAAAGGGGAGGAGTTCGATCCAAAAGAACTTGGGTTGTGGCTAAGAGCAGGGGTTGTTGGGAAGAAGGTGGGATGGTGGGGAATAAAGAAAATAAATAATGGCAAAAAGGACCTGGGAAGTGCAAGGAAGGTTGGTACGGTGAGAAGAATGGAAACCGACGAGCTACCTGAGAAATTGGCAAAAATTTCGATGAAGGAAAAAGGTACAGGGGAGAAGAGGATTATGGAGGAAGGCTCTAATGTAAGCGTGATGCATGATGAGAGAGAAAAAAGGGTGTTGGAGAGCACGGATGTGGGGACGAGCGTGGAGAATGGAAGGGAGATTGTGAACAGGGATGTCGTGGCACAAGAGGTGTGTATAAGAGGTGAAGGAAGCACGAAAAAAGAAGAGAGAGGAAAGGCAACAAAAGTTAATGAGGAGGAAAGTAGGGAAAGGGTGCCTACGGAGAGAGAGATTATGGAGAGAGGAGAGAACGAACCCAACTATGACAATATAGATGGAAATACCAACCCAAGATCAACAATTTCAAGCATGAGGATGTGGAAGAGGATGGCGAGAAATATGGGGGCGATGGAAGTTCAATCTAAATGTGAGACGATGGGAGGGAAGAGGAAGAGTAGTGTGAATGGCATGTTGTTGGAGAGCGAGGAACGATAGTATTAAAGAAGTTGAGAGGCGATGAGGATATGGCGGAATGCTCAATTAATAGATCATTCGGTCTGTCTTCACAGGCCTGCCGGGACCAATGAAAATAATAGTGTGGAACTGCCGTGGTTTGGGGAACACACGGGCAGTTATATCCACAAAGCTCCTCATTAGGCAAACGAAACCGGATATTTTATTTTTTAGTGAGACACGACTGACGGCGGGAGAAGCTGAGATCAAGAAGTGTGAACTAGGGTATGAGAACGAGGTATGGCATCCTTGTACGAGTAGAAGTGGAGGATTGATGCTTTTGTGGAGAACGATTGCAATATATATCTCCGGTCAATGTCAAAATACCACATTGACGTAAGGGTAGGGGATGATAATGTGAATAGATGGAGACTTACGGGTTTTTATGGCCAGAGAACCAATTAAACATCTTCGCCATCAAGGTTGGAGTATGATGCGGCGTCTTAAAAATAATAGATACATTCTGTGGCTGGTTATGGGAGACTTTAATGAAGTTATAAGTAGTGATGAGCAACTTGGAGACAACGATCGGTCAGAGAGACAAATGCAGCAATTTAGAGAGGTTATTGACGACTGTAACCTTAAAGATATTGGTTCCGTGGGTTTTCCTTTCACGTGGTGCAACAACAGAGGCATTAGACAGACAAAAGTAAGACTGGATAGAGGCCTAGCAAATGTCGAATGGATAACAAGATTTAAATACGCGCAGCTCTTTAATCTGAAGAAGTTTGACTCCGACCACCTCCCTATTTTATGTAACCTAGATTGGTCTAGATACAAGGATGATAGAACAGTGCAGAATGAGAAGAATTTTGGGTTCGAACAACTGTGGTGTGGTTATGATGAATGCAAGGAAATTATCGAGTGTCAATGGAATAATTACGAGCAGGATACGAATTTAAATATGGTGAGTGGAAATCTGAGCGCTATTCAAGAACAATTAACACAGTGGAGTAAGGAGAAATTTGGAAGTTTTGGGAAAAAAATCAAAGTCTTGCCAAAAGGATATAAATGTCGAGGTTGACAGAAATATTACAGACATGCAGAAGGTGAGAATGCTAGAGAAAGAGTTGAGCAAAGTACTGGCGGAAGAAGAGTTGTATTGGAAACAACGGTCGAGGGTGAAGTGGTTGAGAGAAGGTGATAAGAACACCACCTTTTTCCATACTACAGCTTCAAACAGAACAAAGAAGAATCGAATTAATAGGATGAAAAGAGAGGATGGGAGTTGGGCGGAAGACCAGAAGGAGATCCAAGACATGGCAACTGATTATTTTGAGGAATTATTTACAATGTCCAATCCAGATGAGATAGAAAAAATTATTGACATCACGCCCAGGAAGGTGTCAAACAAGATGAATCAAGTGTTGATATCTGAGTTCACAAAAGAGGAAGTTAAAGATGCCCTATTTCAAATGGGATCGACAAAAGCCCCGGGCATTGATGGGTTTCTGGCATTGTTCTATCAACGCTATTGGGATGTGATATGTGATAAGGTAACTGATGCGGTTCTCGATTTCTTAAGTAAAGGCATATTTGATCCGGGAATTAATTCCACAAGGATTGTTTTGATCCCGAAAACAAAGGATCCTAAGGATATGACACAATTCAAGCCTATTAGTTTATGCAACGTCATGTACAAAATTATAGCCAAAGCTATGCAAACAGAATGAAGTAGTTTCATCTCTGTGAATCAAAGCGTCTTTGTGCCTAACCGACAAATTACAGATAATGTCTTCCTTGCTTACGAGCTTCTTCATGCTCTAAAAGCCAATAAATCGAGGAATAATGCTTCCATGGCTGTTAAACTTAACATGAGTAAGGCTTATGATAGAGTAGAATGGCCGTTTCAAGAGAGAATGATGAGTAAGTTGGGGTTTCATGACGTGTGGATTAAGAAGATTATGACCTGTGTTAATACGGTGAGCTTCCGATTTAGAATTAATGAATGCAATTCGGACACGTTTTATCCCAGAAGAGGCCTTTGACAGGGCGATCCACTATCACCCTACCTCTTTCTTTTTTGCGCGGAAGAGCTAAGCTCACTTTTATCTACAAGTGAGTCGAATGAACAAATACAAGGGGTCAAAGTAGCAAGATCTGCACCTAGCATCTTCCATTTATTTTTTGCTGATGATAGTATAATTTTTCTGAAGGCGAACCAAGCTGAATGTAATTGTTTCAAGGAATTGCTAAGAATTTATGAGAAATCATCAAGGCAAAAAATCAAATTTTCAAAATCGGCAATTTTTTTCAGTCTAAACTATTCAGAGGAGACTAGAACAATTATTCAGGACACCCTACAGGTGACAAGATTGGCGAATAATGAAAAATATTTGGGTTTACCAACTATGGTGGGGAGAAAGAAGGGAGACGCTTTCAAATCAAGGGTGTGGAAGAAATTACAAGGGTGGAAGGAGAAGCTTCTTTCTAAAGCAGGGAAGGAAATTTTAATCAAGGCAGTTGCACAATCAATTCCAACATATTCTATGAGCTGTTTCCTTCTGCCAAAAGGGTTGTGTTACGAGTTAACTCAAATGATGGCAAGATTTTGGTGGGGGAATAGCCAAGATAGTAGACATATACACTGGTTAAGCTGGAAAAAATTATCAATGCCAAAAAATATGGGAGGACTTGGCTTTAAAGATCTCGAGACTTTCAATAGAGCTTTCCT
The DNA here is from genome assembly GCA_014851425.1 of Senna tora. Taxonomy (NCBI): domain Eukaryota; kingdom Viridiplantae; phylum Streptophyta; class Magnoliopsida; order Fabales; family Fabaceae; genus Senna; species Senna tora. The sequence continues at coordinate 20,377,752 of CM026270.1, read as the reverse complement.
TGCGAAACAATGCTAGAAATTACTCCAAAATGACCAATCCATATTGTTCAAAGTGCTCAAAGCAAGATATTTTGCCAATGGCAAATTTCTAAATGCGTCGATGGGTAACAGACCTTCTACAACTTGGAGGGCCTTGATGGCGGGAAGAACACTTCTGAAGAGTGGATTAAGGAGATCAATAGGCGATGGCAAGTCAATGCAAATATGGGAAGACCCGTGGGTGTTGTTTGAGCGTCCAACTATCCTTCCAGCGCCAAGTCAAAATGGAGCAGGAGTGGAGAAAGTTTGTGACCTCATGAATGGGAGAGGCGATTCATGGAATGAGAAGGTACTAAGAAGATATTTTGATGAAGTTTTTGCCAACGCATACTGTGCGTTCCTCCAAACAGAGTACAAGGTAGAGATAAATGGGTTTGGGAAATCGAACGGAGTCGCATGTATACAGTAAAGTCAGGCTATAGATACATAATGAATGATATTGGAGCCAATTCGAAACAGGGCTGGATATTGACGTAGAAGAGGCGGCGAAATTCTGGAAACGATTGTGGAAGCTTCGGATGTTGTCAAGATACAAGGTGTTCTTTTGGAGGGCATGTTAGGGCATTATTCCGACTATGGATGCGCTAGAACATAGAGGTATGCAAATCAATGAATTGTGTACCATGTGTAATTGTGAAGAAGAGAATGTGTATCATGCGCTCATTGATTGCCCAGAGTTGCAAATTGTGTGGGTAATGGCAAATTTTGATTACAGCTCAAGATTTTATCATGCCAATGTGCTTGATGGTAGTGGAAGCAAATAAGTGGAGAGATGAACAGCTCTGTAAACTTGCAGAGGCTATGTACTGTGCGTGGGAGCGGAGAAATGCTAAAAAATTTTCCAATGAAATGATAAAAGCCGATGCACTGTGGAGAAGAGTTGAGAGGATCATGGAGGAGTTCCAAGCTGCAACACTTAATGATGCAAACAATATAGCCGTGCCGACAAGATTGGAGTGGGAAAAGCCTGAGTGTCCATTGGTAAAACTCAACGTTGACGCGGCATCAAGTAAGGATTGTGGAGGTGCAATAGGAGGACTGATACGGGATTTAGATGGATGTGTATAGGTGCCTTTATGAGTTCGGTTCCCATCCCGAACGATATTATAATTCTTGAAGCTATAGCTATAAAAAGAGGCTTGGAGCTGGCCCTGCAAGGTGGATGCACGCAGGTGTTGGTGGAGAGAGATGCTAGTATTGTCATAGAGATGTTGAAGACCCCCTTGCACACAAGCTTCAGCCATTAACGCAATATGCAGAGACATTATTAATTTTAGTAAGCAATTTCACTCTATTATGTTTGATTGGATTCCAAGGTTATGTAATGTAGCTGCAGATTTTATTACTAGAAAGGCTAAAGTAAATCATAGAGACATTGTATGGATGGATTCTGTACCTTTTTTCTTCTCTAAGGTTTTGTCTTTTGATGAATAAATTTTTCCAGGTACCGCCCTGGTTCTCAAAAATAATAAGATATAACTAGAGAAAATTACACTTTATCCCCCTCAACTATACTTATATAACAAACCTAAAGTTAACCAAAGAGTAACGAGAAATTGTGTTTGATTAGCACATTCATGGTAAAAGAAATTCAAATGTTGACTAGGATCCAAAAAAGAAAGCTAAGTAAACATGTGATTTGTGCACATGCTTGGTTAAATTTAACCCACATTTAACACTTTCAATTTTTTATATAGTTTAGGGGGTGATTTGTAACATATCAAACTTTAGGTGGGTAATTTGTCATATATATATATATATATAGCTGAGGGGGTTAAAGTGTAGTTTCTCCATATAATTATAAAATATAAACTAAAAAATTATTAAAATTAAATAAAAAGTTAAAATAATTAAAAAAATTGAGTTAAGGTAAAATTCATGAAATCAATTCATTATTGTTATAAAATATTTGATGTGAATGTCCACATTATTCCTCTTAACATTTGGCCTTCTCCATCAATGTGTTGTAACTTATTGGCTTAATTCATCTATGAAATCCCTTGATGAATATTAGTTTATTGTGTAACCTCTCAAGGTTACCTAACTAAATAGAGGCTCTTTACGATGATATGTACACAAGTAATAACATGAATAAAAGTAGTAGCAATTATCTATTTCTTTCCAATTTCTTGTTCATAGAAATCTTTTTGTTTGTTACACATTTTATAACACGTTATAAATATAAAGCTCTAGAATTTTAGAGTTGATATACAAGTAAGTAAAAAAAATCAAATCATGGTAAGTGTAACTGTCATTTTTGGCTCAGACAATTGTAGTTTGTAATTAGGACCGCATTGGGTCTTAATCATGGGGGACTTGTCCTTAGGTGATGCACCCAGGTGCCTACGTACCCTTCGGAAGGGATCAAAGTCCACGTAGTTCGTCATGGTGATGTCTATAGGAGCCGTTAGGCAAGGTAGTTTACCTGTATCGAGCCGTGTGCAGCTAAGACGTATCTAAGGTACTCCGGGCGGGCGAGCCGCTCTTTAAGAGGTTGCCTTAGTGGGAGAGAACTCAAGTCTCTGAGGACTGCTGGGAGTTCTGTATGGAGTAGTTCTGGGATGGTGGTGAGCTTGTTGGAGGTTTGCCCAGACGGTACCTACGGCGGAGCTTGAGAGGACTCGTGTGAGAGGTTTGAGAGTGCTAAGGTAATTGAGACTATGTGAGGGATACGAGATAAGGCGTTGTAATCCTTCGTGTTGCGTATCGTTGTCTTCAGGTTGCATATCTAGTCCCACGGGTGAGGGTCTATTTATACTGAGTGTGGGGAGGTCGTGTTCGACCCACGATCTCGTGGTACGTGGGTCGTGCTACGAGGCTTGAGGAGTTCCCACGTCTGATTAATAGGATGTTCCGTGAAGTGACTTGGGCGGGGGCCATGTAACTAGCAGATGAGTGGTGCCACATGTCCTTAGCGAGTACCGAGGCTGGGCTTCTAGAAGGTTAGTGTCACGTGTCCCGAAGTGAAATATTTCGTAGTTACAGTAAGTAAACATATTTGATTATTGTTGAAGAAAATATCCCTATGTATACCTTAATTATGAATTCTTTTTCTTACCACTAAATTGAAATTATGTGAATAGGTTGTTGATGAAGATATATATATATATATATTGAAAATACATATTCTATTTTTATGTCTCGACTGTAGTAACATAATTGAGAGTGTAAGTTTACGGTTAAGCAAAAATTCTAAACTATTGATGAAAATTTGTGAAGCCTATCATAATGAATATATTCCCTTTCCTGAAGAGAATGAAACAAGTTATAATAATTTTTGTAAAAGCATTCCTTGAAGAATGCAACAAAGTATGATAAATGTGATAAATAAAATAATAATTTCTCTTACCATAGCCATTGTCTTTGATGTGGGCATTGTAAAGGATTAAATAGTTACCATCGTCGTGATTGACGTTGTAATAAATAAGAGAGCAATAGCAATTTTTAATATAATTCTTTTAAAAATAAAAATAATATATATGTCATCGATATATGACATTAAGGGCACGTTTGCTTGCTAGAAAGGGAGAGGGAAAGGGAATGGGAATGGATTTGATGTGTTTGGTATTAAAAATTTGGGATGGAAATAGAATGGGAATGTATTAAAATTACCACTTTGCCCCTTATATTAAAATAATAAAAAATAAAAAAAGTTATGATTGTGTCAAATCAAAAGATAAAATAGACATTTTGTATTTTATTATTTTATTATTTTTAAAAAAAAAATAGGAGGGAGACTAAAAAGTAAAGCCACCCACTTTTTGGTTTGCTTTCTAGACTTAAATCTGGAAAGCGAACATAGCCTAAAGATTATTGATGACGTGATGACACCAAATTATTACACTATAATTAGTGTTTTTTAGCATAGTATTAATAATATTATATGATTTTTAATATCATTATCTGTATAATTTAATAAGAAGGCTAATATAGTTATTAAATATGATATATACACTAAATGACACATCAAAATGGGAATGGGAGGTACAAAAAAGTAAAAGAAGACAAAGACAATACAAATACAACTAATCAACTATCAATAATCAATAATCAAATTATGGCAGCCTCCAACCACCCCATTTTCAGTTCACATCTGACATCACTAACATCTCACATTCCACCCACGGTTATCGGAGTCCGGGTTCTCTGTTGTTAGTTGTTCATGTTATTCGATTAGCCACGATTTGTAGTTTTTAGCCACGGATATTAATAAACTGAACAGCACTATTTGAACAACAAAAAATCCAGACTCCGATTATACTAACTTATTATTATAAAAAATGATCGAAAAAATATTTTAAGAGTATTACTTTTTTGAGGAAAAGAAACCTTGTGGATTTCTTTCTTCTTCCCCTAGATGCTTCTTTCTGTTGTCACAGCTCAAAAGCCATAGTATTGGAAATGATGAGGAGGTACTCCATAGCCGTTCACACAGCCCACTGTTCCAATTGTACTCAAATCCTCTTGTTCTTCATTCAGTCCTTCAATCTATATGACAATCTCCCACACATCAGAATATTGATATTTCAACCAAATGATAAAAATATATTCACATAGCCACATGTAAAAATAACAGTTTTTCTTTATACCAAGATATTTATTATCGAAGAGACTAATTAATTTTTTACTAACTTGTAGACACTTTTAAGGGTGGAACAACTAACCTGAGATTTAAAGTGATCAAAGATTAAACTTCTGACATTTAATTAAAAAATTGATGAGTCCCTTCAATTCAATCATACACTTCAACTCTCCACTTGTATAAGATCTTATTGTTTTAACTTTTAACTAAATGATAAAAGTATATTCACATGTAAAACAATAGTTTTTTTTTTTTCTAAACTGTGATCAAGTCCTTAAAATGGGACTTTATATCTATTAATAGAACTCCAACATTTACTATACCGCACCCCACTCCACACCACTCCATTAATAACTACCCCACTATCTTCAAAACTCCCAACTAAATTTTAACTTCTTTGGTTGACTTATTGATACGAGTACAAGTCTTGGGAGAACACACCCTAAAAGCTAGTTAATGGAGCCGAAGAATCCAAGACCTTATGAGGTCTTTCCTTCAAGGTAACCTCTCCAATGTGGGACTTGCATTATTACCACCCCTTCAAAAGTCGACGTCTCGACGGCTGCACACTGCGACACTTCGCTTAGTGGCGCTTCACTCGATCATGGTCAGTCCCTCTACCCGTCAAAACCCTCCGCAAGTAGTAATTTTCGGTTGGCCGACTCTCAATGAAAGCACCAATTGACAAGCACAAATTTTGGGAGAACCATAAATCAAAAGCTAGCTATTGGAGTGGAAGAACCCAAAACCCAGGGCGCGTTCATTAGGTAAAAATAGAAATGAAAATGGAAACGGAATGCATTTGATGTATTTAGTAGTAAAAATTTGATAATGAAAATGAAATGAGAATGTATTAAAATGACCATTTTACCCCTTATATTAAAATAATAAAAAGAAAATAAAGTTATAATTGTGTCAAATCATGTCAAATCAAAAGGGTATAATAGATATTTTATTTTATTTTTTCTTTTTTCTTTTTTTTTTGTTTAAAAGTTAACAGAATTAAAAAAGTAAAAAAGTAAGTGAGACTTTATTAATTCCACTTACTTTTTAATTTTATGGAATTGATATCTTTTAAGTGAACATGACCTAAAGTCATACGTTAAAAGAACCTCCTAGACTTATATCACTTATAACTAGGACGAGATAATAACAGTTAATTATACAGCAATATGAACATCATACTTACCCAGAAATGGTCTTCGTCTTCGTCTTCGTCTTCGTCTCTTGTGGTGGTAGAGAATGGAGCCTTGGAATGGGAAATCTCAGAAGCGTCGTCGTTTCGTGCGAATCTCCCACGTATCCGAGGTCTACTGTCGGCTAGTGTCTTTCGGCAAGTATACTGCCACCATATGGGAAAACAGCCTAATTAATCACTAAGCACGGACTTCCATTGAATCAATTTTCAACATTTTTTTAGTTTTATTTATTTATTTATTTATTTTACCTTTATAGTCTTGTTGAAGTTCCTCTGACTTCTCTTGGCTCTGTATTTAGAAATTCTCTCCTTTCTTTCTTCCGCACTATAACGCCTCACTTTAAAGTTGGTTTCATCGGTGGGCGTTTCTTGAATGTTCTGGGAAATTCAAAACAGGGGATTCGGAATTAAGAAGAACAGAGCATTCATGAAGTATTTTCCATGAAGACTCATACGGGTAATTGAACAGAAAATTATCTGGACATAAAAAATAATAATTCATTTTGATAATATATTTAGAGTCAAAATACTATTTAGTCCCTGAATTGTTGGTCAAATTACTATTTAGTCTCTGAATTTATTAAAAATACTATTTAGTCCCCAAAATTTTTAACTATGTCAACTATTTCGTCCCTGAATTTGACAAAATATTATTTAGTTCCCGAATTTGTAACTATGTCAACTATTTAGTCCCCAGACTTGGCAAAAATACTATTTAATCACTGAATTTGCAACTCTGTCAACTATAACAGGTAACAGTCAGGAAACTAAATAGTTAATAGAGTTGCAAATTCGGTGATTAAATAGTATTTTTGTCAAGTTTGGGGACTAAATAGTTGATATATTTACAAATTCGAGGACTAAATAGTATTTTTTAAATTCGTGGACTAAATAGTTGACATAGTTAAAAATTTCAGAGACTAAATCATATTTTTGATAAATTCGGAGACTAGTAGTTTGACCAACAATTCATGAATTAAATAGTATTTTGTCTCATATATTTAATATTGTAAAAATTATATTTGTATTTATGAATTTTAAATATAATAGATAATATATATGAATATATAAATTATATGCTCAAATAAAAATAATAATCAGATATGATTCAAAATTCTAATATAGGGTAAAATATTTTAGTAAAAGTAACTAACGTTTCACACTTCGATTAAATATGCTCATAATATAATGTTTGATTGTTGTCAATTATGTTTCCAACATTTTATTTTTCGAGCAATTTTAGTCGTTTCATTAACACTGTGAAAATAAATAACAATTATGATTTACATTGCATTTCTTCCGTTGTTAAAGATGTATCGTTTCATCAAATTTCATAGCAAAACGGTTCTTCCTGTTCACTAACACGGTTAAAAGGGTCATTTTTGCTATCGTTTTACTTTGAAACTTAGTGATTCTACGCATCTTTAACTATAGATTAATTGTGTCATACCATATAAGTCGCATTCACTATTTATTTTAACGGTATTAATAAAAATAATAAAATTACTCAAAAATAAAATATTAAATGCATAATTAATCGCAATTGAATGTTAATAATATATTTGATCGAAGGAATAACATAAGTACTTTACCTTTCTAATATATATTATGTATATAATCAAAGTAATCAATTATAAAAAGTTTTAAAAAATATATATTTGTCCAGCCTAACGGTATGTTCTTCTTCTTTTTTTTCCGAATCGTTCGATCTTAACCGTCCAATCTAAACCGGACTGAAAATTTGAGTCTCCCGTTAGAACTGAATTAGACACTCTTTTCAAAAAAAATAAATAAATAGACACTTGAACGGTTCCGGTTCAATTAGTCTGATCGCCCGGTCCCGGTCCAATTGTTAAAACAATTGATGAACTAACCTGCAAATCTCCAGTACTGCACACTCTCCTCATTTGCGGAGTGAAGAAAACTGTGCTGTGATGATCCGGCGAATCCAAGCCCTGAATTTGGGTACGAAAGCTCGGAGTTCCATAGTAAGGATGGGTCTGATACTGATACTGATACAGATAACTCGGCATGTTCCCATCAAAGGAGTTACTACTGAAGCTCCTTTGCATCATCAACTTGGACACATTCTCTTCCGAAACAGAGGAATTCCCGAGCTGGGATTCCGAGCTCTGAAGCGGATGGTGATGATGATGATGATGGCGAAGGCTGAGATTTCGCAAGTGGGAGGTTGGGGGAGACGAGGAAGAAGAAGGGAAGAAAGGAGGGGAAAAAGGGTCCAGAAGAAGAGGAGGAGCTTCCAAATCCAATTCTGCTTCATCCAGTGGGAGTTGGATTTGGGAGAAACACGAGAAGAACAAGTCTTCCTCCTCTGTTTCGCCATTAGTGGACACTAGTTGTGAGGTTGGGGTTGAATGTGTGTGGAAAGGAGGAGCTTCGAAAGTGTAGAGATCGGAAGACATAATGGTTGGTTGGTTGCTTCTATTTTCAATGGAACGTTAGAGTGCTTTGTTCTTGAGACTCATTTATCTTCCATCGTACTATATCGCTATATGGGTGTGTGAATTTCACCAAAACTCAGGAAGGCGTGAGTCCAATGCAACCTCGCTATATAAAGAAGCGAAAGAAACGATAAACAACTAATCATTGGGACTAGTCTTCTATATTGGAAAAAGAGATTGGAAAAAGAGATAGAGATGAAGTAAAATAGACTCTAAAAACTTAGTATTATTGACCGTTGATGTAGAAAAAATTAAATTCAATCAGAATTGTTTGCCACATAGGATACCACATCATAAAAAACTGTCTAAAAATTAACGGTGTTATTTAAAAGAAAGAAACACAAAACATTAGGGGTACAATTGACAGCGAAAAAACGTTAGGGGCGAAAGTGATAGGAGCCCCCAAACATTGGGGGCATGAAAAGTATTTTTGCCTAATCACTTACCTAAAATATATTAGGTTTGAAGGATCGTATTAAACATATTGTTATATTCCAATTGTACTGATAAGAAATATTTTGACTTACATATAAAATTTAAAACTAACTTTTATATATATATATATATAACTTTGAAAAAAAAAGATTGAGTGAAGAGCAAGAAGATCTAAATTTACTTAGCAAATTTGCATAGTTCTTACTTCTAAATATAATTAAGTAGCTGTGCCTATTGGCTAGCCTCATAGTTATAACAAAGTAAAATTAGTATTTGATACCTTGTGGTGCATTTAGCTACCATACAACTTAAAAATTGGCTAGTTAGCTAGCTATATATAATGGAATCAATCCCATTAGCTGGAAATGTGGGGTGTGAACTGCACAAATTACTACGAGGGTGGAGGAGGACCATAGGAAAATTGTTTTTATAGAAGTTGCTATTTATTGGGTTATGTTATGTTATGTACATTAGTAAATGTGGCATGGAATGAGAAATAAAGAAAATAGAAATAAATGTTTGAAGTTGAAGAGTGCAATAGGGAATAGCTTACACACATACTACTTACTGCATCATCTATACATCAATCAATGAGGTGTAAGAAATTTGTTCATTAAATGAGACCCATAAAAGAGAGAGAATGAAGAAGTTGATGATGTATCTTAAAATAATTGGTTGATGTATATATATGTAATTAAGAAATTTTTATGGGGTTGGTGCACGGAAAACATTCATTTGAGATGGGTTTTGCTAATTAATTGGGTTTTTTTTGGAAGGAGGGGAGAGAAAAGAAAGAAGGAGAGGGGAAGAATTGGAAAGGGGAGGTTAATATTTTAGGACAAAATTTATATGCTATTGCTTACATGCTTTTGGTAAGGTTAACCAATTAAAAAAAGACACCTTACCAAAAGCATGTAAGCAACAACACATAAGTTTTTTCCAAGATTTTATTACTCTCCTTTTTGTTTAGATGTTGGTGACTCCTCTAAAATACTTTAATATGGAGTATCTTGAATTTGTGAAAGAGAAGGATAATAGAAGATTAAGAATTAATCTTTTATTATCTTACCCTCACATTCTTAACTTTTAAAACAAGGGGGAGATTTCTCTCCCTTTCTCCTCCTTAATCCTCAATTCAAACATATTAGTGTTTTGGCTAAGGATTATTTTTAAGAAAAAAATTTAGGTCAAATTTTTTTATATTTTCGCCATAAGATTCTCTAATCATAAGCTTTATTTATCTTCTTTCTCTTCCATGATTAGTCAAAGAAAATATGATTTTTTATATTCTATCTCTATGGTTCTCTCTCACTTCTCCTTTTATTTTCTCTTTCTCTCCGTTTTCTCGGTTTCGGAATTTTATCATTTCTCTCTATTTTGACACGTTTTCTCTTTTTACCTCACCCTAATTTTCTTTTATAGTGACAACAATTGATTTCTTAATTTGAAGTTGTTCCTCATACACTTGCTGATGTGGTAATGGCACAAGTGTAAAATTTCTCTCATCCTTGCTGAAACTATATCGGTTTTTTAAAACCATTATGTGTAGCTCTTCTATCAAATTGCCAAGCCTACCAAGTATTAAGTGGCTTTCTTGCATAGGAATTACATCACACAAAACCTCATCCTTGCACTTTCCAATGGAAAATGAAATTAGCACATGTTTAGTTACTTTTGAATCACCACTTTCATTAAACTATTGGAGCCTATAAGGTAGCGGATGCTTTAGGGTACGCAACCCCAAGTTGTTTACCATCAGTTTACAAGTCACATTAACACAACTTCCTCTATCCATAATCGATCCACATACTCGATCCATCACATGGCAGTGAGTTTAGAATTTTCTCTTTGCAAATCATCGCTTTCCTCTCTAATTTGAGTATGAAGAGATCTTAAACCAACAAGAGATTATTCGGTGACAGCATGCTGTACTACACTATCTTCTTCAAGTAAGGGCATATAATCATTGTCTCCTTCCTGCGCAGTCTCCATTCTCCCATTTTTCATCATAATCATAGTCCTCTTGTTAGGGCATTGAGAATCAATATGACTTGATCCCAAACAGCAAAAACATTAAATATCACGTTTCCTCTGAGATTGAGTTGAAGACGTACCATTTTTCTTTATTGTGATTTGATTCCTTAGCTACAAATTTCTCTCCCCTTTGTTTCCAACCTACCCTTTCATGTTGCTTTGAAGAAGATTCGCATTTTGTCTTCCAATTAGATAATCCCCTTCCTTGAAATTTAGAAAATGATCTATCCCTTTCTTAGGTTGTTTCTCCACTTTCATGGCCATATGCACTAAATCTTCAAATTCCACATAATGTTGTAATTCAACAACAATAGCTATGTCTTTATTAAGGTCACAAATAAAACGTGTTGTGGTTGGTTCTTGATCTTCCTCAAAATTAGCTCGAATCATGGCTATATCCATCTCTTTATAGTACACCTCCACACTTTTAGAATATTGTTTAAGATCTAAATCATGATAATCTGAAGGAATAAATTAAATCTCTTTCTCATAACAAATTTCATATCCTCCCAATTGTTAATAGGAAGCTCAAAGTTCTTTGCCTACTTAGGATTAATTGATCCCACCACACAATTGCATAATCAGTAAATGTCACAGTTGCAAGCTGAAATTTCTTTTCCTCTAAATAGTTATAACAATCAAATACTAGTTCAACTTTTCTTCCTACTCATTATAAACATCAGGGTCCTTTCTACCTTAAAATGGAGATATAGAAAATTTACTTGAACTTGTATTATGTTCAACAACATTATTTCTTGTTGCTCTCAGTGAACATGTTTTCGTCTTTCATGTCCGACTTCTTTAGCTCTCCTCCTCGATGATGCTCTAGAGGTTAACTCACCCTCCTCCTTAGGGACATGATTTAATTGCTCCAACCTCTGATCATACCTATCCAACCTACCTCTGATTTCATTGAACACCACTTTCATGCATTCAAATTGTTGTTGTATGGCCCGAAGATTCAGGTTTTGATCAACCCCACCTTCGTCTCCTTGAGACATATCAAAATCTGCAAGAAAATGTGTTAAGGAAAAAGAAATCCTCACCCTTTACCTCACGTGTTTTCACTCAAACGAGATGTCACTCTAACGCTCGTGTTTGACACAAATTATTTGTCTTTTGTTTTTACACTCAAATGATCTCACACACTTTTGCCTTTTTCCACTCTATTTCCTCCTCAATGTGTCTTAAGAAAAACTAAGCAAGTCAATTACAAGCTTATTCCCAAACGAACAAGATAATATTGATTGAGTAATATAATGGAAACAAAGTAAGGATAAATGAGAGAACAAAGCAAATGAATCTAGGATTCTACGTACACAAGAAAGGAAAATTATCCACAATAACAAATCCTTAGGCAATCACATAAATAATTTCTTTTAGATCTTTTCTCTTTTTTTTAGTTATTCTTTTTTATGTAGAACAAATTACAATTACGCCCTTTTTTTTTTTGAGAATAATATCAAATAACATAAGGAGCACAACAAAACAGGCAAACTAATAACTTCGCAAAAAATATCTAGGAAGAATGCTACTGTTCAAATTGGCTATAACTTAACGTAGAAAATTTCAATTCCAATGATTCCAAATGAGATGACAGTTGAGATTCTGAAACATAAGAATGACCTACTAAACAACTAAAATGGATAATGGAAAGTGGACTAATTAACACTTTTATGAGGACGTCTAGAACAGATAAACAACACCCTTTTTTAACATATTGGCAATGAACAAACAAATAGAATACTGAACAAAGACAAATGAAGATAAGCAAAGAATAGATACCTAATTTGGAGCCAAGGCTATGATGCCAAATGATGTGAACCTCATGAACCCACAGTGAAACCCGACAACAATATATGGAAATCAAACCCAAGATCTCCACAAAAAAAAAGTTATAAAATAAAGGAATATGCCCAAAGGATTATTAATCAATATTATCAAATTAATTGGGAAATAACAAGTCCTCATACTTGGAATCTCCACAAGTTTTGCTTAAGACAGTAAAGGATAAAAACTCTCAAAATAATTTTCATATGCAAAGTCTGCTTTAATCTTGTGGCTCCAAAGATAATATGAAGTGCAACCTAGGGTTTTCTAAACATGTTGAGCTAGACTAATTAGAAGTTTTAGGTAAAAGAGCTTAATTACAAGTTTGATGAATAAACACACATTTAGACCTTAAACTAAGAACACTTAAGCCCAAAAACGAATTACAACACTTTAAAAAAATTGCACTAATTAAATAACATATGTGAGCTTTACTTGGGCTTTAATTGAACTTGCATAATGTTGACAACCTTTACATCTTGTTCCAAGCCTAATTCTTCTAAATCAGCTTTATCTATATGAACTTGTTTCATTAGACCTTGTATGGCATGTTGGATCCTCTTAGATCTAGCTCTTGTTATTGGTCTGGTAGGCATCACCTTGATTCACATTCTGGTCCATATCAGGTAGTTGGGATTATCATTCAAATATGGCAGTTCGGGTGCTGCCATTTCTACCACGAAATTGACGAGCTCTTGAGCCTTAATGACCTTTCGTGGTTTTGTACTGAATTTTTATTTCAAAGAGTTCAATCGCCCAGTTTTTCATATGTCCAACCATGTCAGGCTTTTGGAGGATTTGGCCAAAAGGTTGGTACATTCGCACAATTATAGTTTGTTGTTGGAAGTAAGGGAAAAGCCTTTCATCTAAGTGTATCAGCACTAGTGGCAGCTTTTCAATTCTTTGATAGCATCATAGATTAGTTGTGTGGCCTGGAGAGAGTGACTTTTAAAATAGACATAATATTGGCTTAATCCGTCTTCCTTTATGATGGCTGTGTTGGGGTGTCTAAAGCGGCAAGAATGAGGACAAGCAGTTCACTTGCCTTTGTTTTCGACAAGACTGAGGCTTGCTAAATATGCTTTGAGTTCTTGAAAGGAACGTTCACATTCGTCTGTCCATTGAAAGGTCAGAGCTACTTTTAGGGCCTATTTGGTATGTAGCTTAAACAAAGGAATGGGGAAGGGTTTGAAAGATTGCATTATTTGTTTGATGGTTTGCAAAATTTCTAGGCTTCCAAGACGACCATATTCATAGGTTTAGGAAACCCTCTGAGGTTGGAAGGAATGAGCCAAAACCATGGGAATAATTTATGCAACGTCCATTTTGCCTCTGCTTTTTCTAATCTTTTTGAACGTGATATGTCCCATCTATCTCCAGTTCATTCATCAGTTTTACGTCCCACTTTTATTCTTTTATGAGCTAAGACACATTATTTTTTTAATAATTTTTTAATATAAGGGTAAATTAGTCAATTTATCCCACTTTTATTCCTTTCCCATCTTAATTCGCATTCCCATTTTTTTACTAACCAAACATAATCTTAAACATTCTCATTCCCACCAAATTATTTCTAATTGGATGGCAACAGTCGGCCAACCTATTTGAACAAAAGTAAAGAATTTAGACAGAGTAAGAGAAACTCATAAATTAAGGTACTTTTATTAATTCAAGAAGTGCGATAAGCGACTAATTATTACAAAATTTTTTATCTGCGAGAAAGCCATAAATGGCTAATAAACAAAAAGAGGCAAATGATAACATTGCCTTATTATGTTACTAAGTAAATGTAAATGATCAACTCGTGGGTGCTTAAGGTGAGTGTGATGAGGGGCACACGCCCGTACCTTGATAGGAAATGGATAAGCGCGGCAAGGTGACCGTTGAGGCATTGGACAACTTTGATAGAGCATGGCGACTCCATGTCTAGGATGGCTCTGCACTTTTCAAGATTTGTTTCTATTCCTCGTTGGGTGGTCATAAATCGAGGAGCAATTCCCAGCTGAAACACTAAAGAAGCACTTAGTGGAGTTGAGTTTCATTTGGTGAGTGTGAAGTACTTGGAATATTTCTTCCAAGTCTGCCTAATGTTGGGCAACTTCTAGGAACTTGATAACTATGTTGCTCATGTAGACTTCCATGTCGCGACCAATCTAGGCTTTGAAGATGATGTCCATCATTGGCGGCTACATTATTTAATCCAAATGGCATCACCTTGTAATTGTATACTCTTCTTTTGGTGATGAAAGAGGTTTTTTATTGGTCTCTTGGATTCATCAGGATCTGGTTATATCCAAAGAAGACATCGAGGAAGCTGAGTAGGCAATGACTTACACTACCATCAACTAGCTTGTAAATGATAGGGAGAGGGTATGCGTCCTTGGGGCACACCTTGTTGAGGTCGGTGAAGTCACCAACACGCGCATCATTTATCGTTCACTTTTTTTTACCATCACTAGATTAGATAGCCACTTGGGGTACTTAGACTCCCTGATGAAGCCGAAAGTCAGGAGTTTCTAGACTTCCTTGTTAACGGATTTCTAGCGATCGTCGTTGAATCTTTTCTTCTTTTGAATGACCCTTGGGCGGATCAGTTGGGGATTTATCCTTGGCATATCTACGATAGTCCAGGCGAACACATCCTTGTATTGGACGAGTAGTTCTACCCACATGTCTTTGAGTTTTTGCTCAAGGAGTGTGCCGATGCGAATTTCTCGACTGTTTGTATCACCATATAGGCGCATGCCTATTAGGTCTTCCGTGGGCTGTGGTCGAGCACCAAGAATTCATTGCAATGATCCACAATCTCCATTATATGCTCCCCCTCTTTTGGCTTGGCAGAGGGCAAGACATTAGGTGTGTTGACAATGGCAGGGACTCTGACGATCTTGGAGAGGCTCACTGCATAACAAGCATGGGAAACCTTCTAGTATTTTCTAATTTCCTCTTCTCCCAAATTAGTGAGGAACTTCATTGTTAAGTGGGTCATGGCATGGAAACATCTGCTATGAGTCTATTGAGAGATGCCTCGAGTGCCTTGTCGATCCAATACCTTGGGAGATTGCCCCTATCTTCTGGGTGATTGGGATCGCCTCAATTGTCTCAGTGAGTGTAGACGCCTCGGTCATCTCAGCACACATAGGTTGTTAACCTTCCATGCTAGATTAGATCTTCTATTTGATCTTTCAGAGTTACACACTCGTCGGTAGTGTATCCGAAGTCTCAGTGGAATCTAAAGTATTTGGATTGGTCTACATATTTTCCTGTTCGCATGCATTTTGGATATGCAACTGCATGGAGGTGAGCACTTTCTCATACCCCTTTCTCTAGGTCCTTGAGTATTGGTGACAGGCTTGTTGTCCTTTTTTTCTCAACAGGTCGTTGTTTCGCTTATAGAAATTGTCACATGTGTGGTTTGGAGATATGAACGTTTTACTTGATAATGAATTGGTTAGCCCTTGCTCGTAATTTAGCCCATGGTGGGATTGTAAAGGCTAAGTCAGGGCCAGTCCAAAAGTGGGCTTTCTCTATATTTTCTTAAACATTTAAAAGTATTTTTTCTTATATAAAATATTATAGACTATGTTGATATGTAATATTCATCCATAATATATTAACATATAAAATAAATTACATTTTTGTAGGACAATTTAGAATATTTATTAATAATATGTTGATTTATAAAATAAACTACATTGCATAACTTTTTAAATCATATTTTTATAAGCCAATTTTTAGTATTTATTCCTAATATATTCATATTTTATCAAATAAAATAAATTATTTTTTAAAAAATTAAATTAAAAATTAGAAAGCCCATGGGCGAATCCCTTGGACCTTTAAGAGTTAGACTGTATTAATATTTTAGGCTCACTATCTTAAAATGAGCTAAATTTAATTCTATCAATTTAATTGAAAACTCTTCATAAATCAGCCTATTTTAATAATCCAACTTTTGTGAGACTATGTCCTTGAGCCAAAAAAGTTAGTCCAACTTTATTCACATAGACACCTATCATATATGTGATCAGTAAAGGAAGGAATCCTCTACCCATAGAGATTCCAGAGAAGGCTATTTCACAGATTCCCTTAATTTGCTAATAATACAGTTTTCATTCATTCATTCATTTTGTGCCACAACAAAAAGATGCTTCTCATTGTAAAGTTTTCACGTTTGTTTTAAAAATGTGTCCAATGTCATCCATCACTCATCAAGTCTTGCATCTTTCTGGTGTACCATTCTTAAAAAGAGACAAAGATTTCTTTTTTTGGTTTCGTCTCACAGGTATTCTCTTATTGGAAGCAATTCTGTTCGAGCTAACTGAAGTCTCATAACAGGGGTAGAGTTCTCTCAGCAGAGGTTTTTTCATACACAAGTCTCGAACCCGAAACCTTGCTTAAAGGGAATGAAATACTTATCAGTCCAACTAATTACTTGTTGGTTGACAAAGATTTCTATGTGATGATATATATACATACATAAATAGTCATATATAGAATCCCAATTTTATGCTCAATTATATTAATTTACAGCCTAGATAGTAATTTATTATTAATATTCAATCGCATCTCATGACCCCTAAAGTCTTAAAAATAATAATAATAATAATAACACAAAGACCGAATCTCTCCTCCCAGGTAATCATAAGAATGTGATAGAATAGAAGTGAAGATAGAGGGAGACAATAATAGAATTAATATTAATTAATGGACAGAGCAGTAGACAAAAGAATACTTATAAAAACTGATCTTAAACACACTCCAAAATGATTCCAAACGCCCACTTTTGACCATCTCACAACACACAACAACTAATTAAACCACAAAATTAATTGGTCAGGGATAGTCTAAGCGGAAAGCGACTTAGTATCTTTCAAGCAAAGTATCTGATTAGAGATTTTGTGAATACAGTTATTTCTGTTGAGAAACTCTTTTACTATAACTAGGTGTACTACATGGATCGGGTCTGAATTAGTCATGATTGTGTCCAGGAGATCGGACGGACAACAAAATTAATTCTTTTAAATTTGCTTCAACATCCTATCATTGCTTCCGCTGCTATACATTATAATTAATTAAATTAAGATCATTAGCCTACTCTTATATATTCTAAAGCAAAAGACCCTAGAAACCACTTTTTCCAGCGGAAAAAACTTTAAAGACTTGTATATCATGCACTAACTAATTGTGCAATGGAAATTGCCTAAAGTTAGAGTCTACATATATATATATATATATTAACACACTTATTTTAAAAAATATTTTAGGTTATGAAATATATACGCATATTCTCTTAGTCATTTTGTAAAAGAAAAAAGATCAATTTTTTTTAATTAAATTAGTCCTTCAATTACTTGGCATATTGATGTGTTATTAATGAATGTTTACTTTACTATTAAATGATGAATTAAATCTTATTGAATGACAATAAAATAAAAAAGCATATCAAATTACATATTAAATTAACATTAAAAAAATTAAAAATGGTACATTTTGGCTATGTAATTTGAAAATAAATTGTTAAAAATAGTCAAGTTAGTGTTTCTTTTTTGTCGGTTGATACTGTTTTCAATTAACTTTTTATCTACTAAATTAAACGACTGAGTAAATTAAGGTGACGTTTGGTTGTAAGAAAGTTGTTTTGGTAGAAAATGGGAGTGGAATTAATGAAAGGAAAGTGAAATAAGCTATAAAAAGTATATTTGGTATGTAGTAAAATGGAATTAGATTATATCAAAGGTAAAACTGGAAATGACGATTTTTCCCCTTACCCAATACATAAATTATAAAAGGTAACTTTCCAGTAACAAGTACTAATTATCATTTTTATTTTTTTGTTAAGGGCAAATTTGATATTGTATAAATATTTCTAGATCTCCCTATTCTAATACACACAACTTTTTTTCCCTTTTCACAGGTAATTAATCTTTCTTCTAGACAGACAATCAAAGTTCTCAGACGACAAAATTTTCCTGATACCAAACATGCGCATAATAAAAAAATCAATTTCCCTACCACATAATTCCTTCCAACCAAACATGTTATGAAAGAAAATGCATCTTTAGAGTCCAAATTATTAATTTACTCTAAATTTTTATTAATTCATTATAACTATAGTCTATATATATATATATACCAATATAATTGACTATCCCTAAAAATGTTTATCCCCAAATGAGTGGTTTGAAAAGTTTAGTTCTCACTTGAAGAAAAGGATTTTCCCATTGGTAGATCCAAGGTTCCTGTTGGTTCCATTTGTGTGAGAATATTTTGTGTAACGATTTGATGATCGAATATCAAACAGATAAAATAGCATTTTTATGAATTTATGCTGCGTGTGTACGAATGCCATTGGTGTGTGTCCTTAGTGGACAAGCCAAGCCTTATAATATATATGATATGGGCCGACAAGAAAGAAAATGATGTTATTCATATATAATTGGTGAAAATCGTTTATTTTTAATCAAATTTTATTTTAGTCTTTTATATTTTAAAAGTTTAAAATTGGTCATTTATGTTTTTAAACTGGTCCAAAATGGTCCTTTTGCCTTACACCGTTAGCCTTTTCCATTAACGTGGTGTTTGTATTAGCCGGTGAGTGTTGGAAGTGATAAAAAAAGTATGTTTGGTATATATGCAGAGAAATGGAAGTAGAATGTAAAAGTAATATTATTTGGTAAGGTGGAAAGAAGATAGGGAAATAGAAGATAAAAGTATGAAATACCTTTTTTGCCCTTATTTTTTTAAAAGCCACAAATTTTTTAAAGGCATTTTGGTCTTTATAAACCTCACCCCACCTTCCCTCTACTTCGCCCTCTACATCAGGAGGGAAGCAAGGTTCCCTCTGCAGAGAGAACTTTCACCTCACCTTCCCTGTGCTGAAAGCATACCAAATGTGCTCTAAATGCTGACTTAGAATGCTGATGTGAACTGAAATGCTAACGAGAGTTTTGGTTCACTTCAGCCTTCCATATTAGCATTTAACAAAAGAGACTAACGATTTGAGGCAAAAGGATCATTTTAGACCAACTTGAAAACATAGAGAACTGATTTTGAACTTTTGAATGTAAAGGACCAAAACAGAACATGAGTGAAATATAGAGGACCAAAATGATATTTTAACCTATATAATTCATTAATCAATGCAATACTTCGATCTGGGCAAGACTGCAAATATCAACAATTCAACAATTTGAAAACAAAACAAAAGCCCTTCTAATTAATGTAAGTGCAACAATATAATTTAGCAAATAGCTACCACCGTTACTCTCGTATTGCAGTAGTAATTAAGATTATTCCTCACCCTTGTACGGATAAAAGTTCAATGGTACCGTACCACTGAACTTTAGTGCATCCCTCCAATCATGTAGTGCCATTTGTTAATATTAATAAAAACTCACATTAATTAGGGTTCACCTTAAATAGTTTAGGGACCAACTGATTGGAGGGATGTACTGAAATTCAGTACTACTGTACCACTGAACATCTACTCCCCTTGTACATAGGCAAAATTATGACAATGGGACAAATTTAAATTCGGAGTTCAACTTGTTTTGCATAGGCTGCGTGTTTCACTTTTTTTTTCTTAAATGGATACCACCAATTGGTAGACTTGGATTAATTTTGGTTTAAAACAAAACTCTTTCAGTACAGATTTTTTTTATATACAAAATTCAAATCCTAAATTTTACTTAATGAGAATGAAATCCTTAGGGTATGTTTATTTAGTAAAATGTTGGAGGAAATAAAAATGTTAGAGAGAATAGGAAAGTCATGTCAATGTGATGTGATGTGATGTGAATGGAATAAAAATTGGTAAAATGACCATTTTACCCTTATATTAAAAGTGAAAATAGAATAAAAGTGAGTAAAAAGGTAAAGACAAAAACATAATTTTATCATATTACAAAACGTAAAGTTTATTTGGTAGGAAGAATGTTGAAGGAAACGTTGAATTACCTCCAAGATTACCTTGTTAATTCTTACTATCAAACATGACCCTATTACTCAAACCAACTGCTTTCATTTTTACTAGCTACAACTCTATTTTTACTCTCCTTACAGCAAATTAACAATTTTTTACTAAAACTTTATTATGGATTAGCTAAAAACATCTATATAATTTTATATTGTTAATGAATTGAATGTTACTATACTTTCTTGTTATTTATATTGAATATAATTATGTTTTTTTAAATAAAAAACTTAAATATAAAAATTTGACAAGCTTTAAAAGATTTAAATTGTCAAATTAAACTAATCAAAATTTATCGTTTATAATTTTATTTGACAGTATAAATTTAAATCGATATGTGCATCACTGTATGAGTTAAAATTGTCCAAATGGCGCATCCCAAAATGACTAAATATGGAAAGCTCCATTGCTTGGAGGCTTGGATATATATATATATATATATATAGGTCAAAACTTCAAATTGGTCCCTTATGTTTGCACGAAGTTTCATATTAGTCCTTTATGTTTCAAAAAGTTTAAATTAGTCCTTTATGTTTGCAAGAAGTTCCAAATTGGTCCTTCCGTTCACTTCCTTCAATTTTTTAAGTTAAGTGATGACGTGTCCATCTAAGCTGACATGTTATGCCACGTCATTGCCACATCAGCACCACGTCATCACATATGATACTAGATGATGACGTGGCATGACACGTCAACTTAAATGGACACGTAGGAGAGATAATATGTCCACCTCAGCACGCCACGTCAGCACTTTAATGAAAGAAATAAACGGATTTGGACGGAAGGACCAATTTGGAACTTCTTGCAACATAAATGACTAATTTAAACTTTTTGAAACAAAAAGGACCAATATGAAACTTCGTACAAATATAAGAGACCAATTTAGGGTTTTGACCCATATATATATATATATATATATATATATATATAAGTGTTTTACTTTGCTTTGTCCACTTCATGGCCTTAATCTTTGGTTTGGTTCTGGAATGGATGAATGAATGAATGTTGTTGAATTGTGTAAAAAATATATATGGTCCGTTACAATGAATGCCGGCGCCTTCGTATGTGTTTTAGTGTTTATGTTACATGCACATAGGTTAATGAATGAGTTTTGTTTACAGACTCTCATGAGTTAATGGAATTCATAATCAAGTGGTAAAAGAATAACGAATTGTGAGGCAAATGATAAGGGGTCTATATTTTTGGGTTCTAACATATGAAGAATAAGGATGAAGCTTCATTTTCATTACAAAGGTCACCGATATCAATAAATTTAATAATATTTAAGAGATTAGTCATTAGATTTATTTTTTTAGTTTTTCACAGGTATCCTCCTATTAAAGATAATTCTGTTCGAGCTAGTTGAGGTCCCATAACTGGGATAGAACTTTCCTAGCAGACGTTTTTTCATACACAAGACTCAAGCCTGAAATCTTACTTAAAAAAAATAGATTACATACCAACCATCCACCCACCCACCCGTTGATTCATCATATTCATTTTAATAAATAGCCTAGTGAGAACAAGAAAAAGCAAAGACCAAATTAAGAGGATGTCCCAAAAGTAGTCAAATGCTAGATATATCCATAGGTCTTCGCTAGCAGCAACAAGCATAGCATAGATTCCTTATGAACGAATCTAATTAAGTATGCACAAAAAGGAAACCATCAATTCAATTAATTCATTCATTGACTATATGCAGCTAGCTTATGCCGTCTCTCACCAAATTTGTGATAGTGACACCACTAATGAGTAATGAAATGACTAGTGTTTAGTGTTTTGGAGTGTGTGTATGTGCCTCCCACTTCTTTAATTAATTCAACTCCACTATCAAAATGCCAAACTTACTATGAATAAATAAATAAGGAAAGAAAAGGAGCACTCTACAACTACTACTACTACTTCAAAATGGATGGGTCTTTTTGTGGGGATCACATGTCTATTTTTATTATTCTACATGTGAATACCTCTTGTAATATAAAATAAAAATTAAAAAAAAAACATCATCCATTTGTTTAAAGGTTAGAGTATAACTAGTTTTTTTTTTTTGTTTAATTTTGAACTTGATTTCTAGTGTGTAAAGTTTCCTTGAGGTTGTATTGGGATGGTAGAATTTTAAATTTTAATAAATTTAAAATATAAAGAATTTAAATCATCACGGTTTAAATTCTTTGTATTTTCATTTTATTGTTTGAATAATTATAGTATTTATAAATTCTCTTGATGTAATTAATAATAAATGTGTAATTGTGTTTTTGGTTCAGACAATTGTAACTTGCAATTAAAGACCGCAAGAGGTCTTAGCCTTGACGGACTTGTCCTTAGGTGAGAAACCTAGGTTCCTACGTACCTTTGGGAAGGGATCAAAGTCCACGTAGTTCGTCATGGTGACGTCTATAGGAGCCGTTAGGCAAGGCGGTTAACTGTATCGGGCCGTGCGCGGCTAAGACGTGCTTAAGGTACTTTGGACGGGCGAGCTGCTCTTAGGAGGTTGTCTTAGAGTATGAGAGAGCTGGAGTTTCTAAGAGCTGCTGGGGGCTCTGTTAGAGAGATGCTCCGGGATGGAGATGTGTCTGCCGGTGACCGTACCTGGCGGTGCGTCAGGCAGAGCTCGGGATGTGTGATGAATAATGGGCAAGAAGATGTCTAAGAGTGCTCAGAATGCCTGCTTGAATGGTTACGGGTAATGTTCTCTAGAGGTGCTTTAGATGTCTCGAATCTTGTGTTTTTTTAGTCTCTCAGGTGAGGGTCTATTTATACTAAGTGTGGGGAGGACGTGCTCGACCCACGTTCTCGTTGAGTGGGAGGCTCCGTAGAAGGACGCGGGTGATGGCCACGTGAGAATGAGTGGTGCCACGTGTCGCCAGCACATGTTGCGGCTAGGCTTCTAGAAGCTTAGTGCCATGTGTTCCTGGGCAGAATATTTCGTAGTTACATAAGTCCCCCAAGTCTATGGGTGTCAAGCGCCCGTGGACTTAAGTTCTTTGTCAGTAAGCTACTTAGGAATTTCTATTGCCTTTGTCAAGAAGAGTCCGTCCGCAAATGGGTTTGGTCATGACGAGCTGGTCGTCCGACTTGCAAAGTGGTGTCTCTTTGTTTCACTCCGTAAGAGTGGAGACATTTGGAGGGTGCCACGCGTCCTGTTTCGAGTGGTTGACTGCTTGACTTCCTCAGCAAGTTTTTGAGCCGTCTCTGCAAAAGGTACGCAACTTACCGAGGAGGGGTCATCATTGCGCAGAGGAGAATTTCCTGAAGTACTCCCTGGGGGTGTGCGGAGGAAATTCAAAGGTCAAGGGCCTTTTGGTCATTTGAGATGCTCTCCTCTGGTCGGGCTCGTTCGCAGTCAGTGACTGGTAAGAAGTTTTGCTGAGAGTTGTCTGTTGAAATAGCGGGTTGCACCAGGTGCCACGTGTCAGGTTTTTGATGAGTACCGCTGATCTTGAGTGCTTTGCCGCCGTTTTTCCTTCATTTAATGCAGGTTCGTTTCCGAGGGCTGCCATCATTAGCTTTGGTTGAGGATTTTCCGAAAAGACCCTCCAGTGTCTTTGAGCGACTTTTGAGTTCCCAGGGGCTCTACAGTCTTTGTGCCTCTACTGCCCGAGCTATGAATTTGAGTCGCTTCTTTTTTTCTACGTGTTCGGCCAAGGCGGATGGTTGCAGCTTAGGCTGGGTGTACAGGATAATTATTTTTACCCGTTGCGGGATACGAGGGGAGGAAGATTTTTGAATTGTCTTTCCTTAGAGTTCCCTATATATACCCAGCGTTTGAAAGTTTGAGGTTTTACTTTCTTGCTACCTTCTGTTCTCAGCGTCTCTTGCCTTCTTGCCTTATTTGCTTCCTTTTCCTGACTCTTATTCCCTTCCTTTCTTCTCTCTGTTTTATTGAGATTTCGTCATGGCCGGTGATGACAGCTTTTTCCCTTTTGACTTCACTGATCTGGAAGACCTTCCTTCTTCTTCTCCTCCTCCTCCCCTTAGCTGTACTCGTGAAGGAGGTCAGAGTAGGGGGAAAAAATCTGGGTAAGATCTGTCTCCAGGGGTAGTTGTGGAAACTTCCACCGTGGTACTAGTCAGAGGCGGGAGAGACGGACGTCTTCCTGTACCGTCATTTTCAGACAAAATCAGCCGGCAAGAGGATATCCAAACGGAAAAAAGGAGGAAAGATGGAAGAGGTGACAGTGGTGGTCCTCGAGAGAGGGAGAGAAAGGGGGCTCCTGCGGTGGAGGTGTCCAAAGGTAAAGAAGGAGGGTTCAAGAGGCGACCTTCCGATGCGGGGCCACGATTATCATCATAGGTTCCCCAGCAGAGTTCTGACCAGGCAGATGCGCGGGCGGAGACTTTGGTGAAGGGTGTTGTTCCTACCTCTGTTCCTGTTCGTCAATCACCTATGAAGGTGATTTTGTCGACTCGTACTCTGGTTCCAAGTTTCGCTGGTGGGGCTGATCAACCTGCTACCAAGAAGGCCAGGAGGTCGGTTGAGGAAACTGCTAGTGATTCTGTCATGATTCGGGTTCCGGCAGATAAGTCCATGGCTGGGGCTCCAGCCAAAATTGCGGAGGCTGATGACGTGGCCGCGGAGCTCGGGGTCCTCTCTGATGGAGGGAATGCAGTGACAAGTCAAATGGTTGCCACTAAGGATGTTACTTTCTGTCGAGCCGTCGGGGAAGGAGCTTCCCTTCTCGTTGGTGGCTTTGGGCAAGCACTTTCTCGTGGAGATGGGAGAGAGGAATGCTAGGGTGTTAGATGCTACCCTCATGATGCTCGCTATTCAGGGCTTCGGCAGGGCGACCGAGGCGTTAGCTGACTTCCACCAGGCTGGCATTTGGTGGGAGAATCGAGTTGTAAATCTTCCTGTTCTAGTACTTTGCTATCTTGGGTTTTCTTTTGCTTCTCATGTCTTGACTTCTCGCTTTTCTGCGGGATGAAGCCCGCCTTGACAGGGACCGGGTTTCCCATATTGCGACCACTAGGATCCAAGCTCTGGAGGTCTCTAAGAAGAGGTTGGCAGATGTGCGCGAGCGGCTGTCCGCGAAGGAGTTGGAGTGTGAGGATCAGGGATGTGATATTAAGTCCTTGACTCATGAGGTGGCCCGTCTTAGGGCTGAAGTCGAGCATCCTTCTGAGGTTAAACTTCTGCGCTCAGAGTTGGAGAAGACTCATAAGGAGCTGGCCGTCCGACGGGAGGACGCTGAGAAGCGCCGACAGGAGTTGCATTCTCTTCGCGATGCCTTGAGAGGTGCTGAAGCTCGTGCTAATCAGAAACTTACAAGCTGGCTGGTGGCTAAAGAAAAATTTGCCGACGTTGCTGATCTTTAAGGAGAGCTACTGGCGCGGAGAATGTACGACATGCTTCTAGCGGTCGAGCAACTCGAGAGTCTCTGCGGGGAGAGGTTTTCAGCTGAATGGGAGGCTTCTCTACATCCTTCTCTGGAGCTCTTTGATGGTGAGCTTCGCGGTTGGACGGAGGCAGACTCTCCATTAAATCTTGCCTATCTTCGTCAACTGCCCGACCGTCCGATGGATCATCAGGTGCTTTCTCATATCGGCGGGGCGTGCTCTCAGGATTGGAACTACTTCTCAGTAGCTGGCTGAGGCGATTCATCAGAAACTGTTGGAGGGAGCTAGCAATGTTGAGCCTACGGGGGCCAAGGCCACAATAGATCTTGGGGATACCCAAGAGTAGGTTTATGTAGGTTTTTAGGTGTTCACCCTTTGTAATAGGCGGACGTCTTTCCCATTTTTGATATTTAATGAGAACTTGAGTTTTACTGCCTCTCTTTTTACTTCTGGGCAAAAAGTTTGTGTGAGTACATTTTCTCCTTTTTTGGCTATATCTTTATTGCTGGGTAAAAAGACTCTTTTGCATGAGTACTGTGTGATCAGGACGGTTTGTATACAGTTGCTAGCATGGTTTGTGTGAACGTACATTTTGTGTTTTCGCACCCAAGGGGTTTTTACCGCGCTACTGGGGGAATATCAGCTTGGCCTTGGAGGCGCTTAGCATTTCTTCGGGCGGTCGGCCCGTTGCCCTATTGTAGGACTTGCGAGTACTTTGCAAGTTGAAGCCATGCCTCTTTCTGGAAAGGAATACTTCAATTAATAATAGACAAAATGGTTACATTCGAGCAACCTCAGTCGGGCTAGCCTTAGTTAGACTGAAAGTAAAAAAGATGATTACATTCGATTTGCCTAGGTCACGCGAGCCTTAGTCAGACTGAAGTGAGTCCTAAATTTGAAATAAAGAGACGTGCGTGACTTGACCGAAAGGTGGTATGAGAGCGCAAAGTGTGTTCAGAGCTTAGGCGGAAGTTTGGTCCGGGCGGGCGGACTCCAGCTTCTTTCCTCCTGACTCTTTACCTTCAGGGGGTTCCTCGCATGATTCTCTGGGACCAAGGCGAGCAACCTTGACGGTCTTCGTTAAGCTTGCTGCATAGCATGCTCACACTAGTTTCTGGTCTGCCATGATTTCTCCAACCCCGTGGGGTGTTGGGAATTTCATTGTGAGCTGTGCGATGGACACTACAGCTCTGAGTTTGTTTAGGGACGGTCGCCCTAGGATGGCGTTGTATGACGAGGGTGCTGAGACGATGATGAAGTCTACATCGAGGCTCGTGACCTTTGGTAAGGTGCCCATGGTTGTTCGGGCATTAATGATTCCTTCTACGAGAACCGGGGCTCCTGAGTACCCTATGAGCGTGCCAGGGAATGGCCTTATGCTACCCTCGTTCAACCCGAATTTTTTTAAGGTGTCAAAGTAGAGGATGTCTGCCGAGGATCCTTGGTCGATCAGGACTCTTTTGACATCGTAGTTAGCGATTACTGCGGTTGCCACCATGGGGTCGTCGTGGACCGGTCTCTCTAGGTTGGTAAGGTCGAACGTGATGGGGTCCCCTCTGGGCTCACTTCTGTTTTTGTGCTTTGGGGTGCAGTCGAGTGCGAGTATGGAGCGTTCCACCCTTTTCTTGTTCTGTGGTAACGAGGAAGTTCCTCTCTACAGACCGCTTGCGATGACATTGATGACTCTGCAAGTAGGTGTCTGATCGTTGGCCTCTCGTGAGTGTTCTGTGTTAGCTTTGCTCTCCTCTTTGATGTACCTACCGAGCTGCCCTTTACAGATTAGATCTTCGATCTGATCCTTTAAGTGGATGCAGTCGCTAGTTTCGTGCCCGTAATCCTTGTGGAATTGGCAGTAGTTGGACTTGTTTACCGGCTTTCCCGTTTGTGGACACCCTATTTTGTCCGCCCCCGAAAACTACAAATCAAAAATAAAATAAATAAATAAAATAAAATAAAATAATGAAAAAATATTATTTTTGACAAAAAATATGAAATGATGAAAAGTGAGAGATGGTCTACTCTTAGATCTAATGGGTCAAGCCCCAAAGACTTGAGAGAACCCTAGCTTATAAAAGAGAGAAGCCTAGGTCAAATTGAAGAGGAAGAATGAGAGAGAGGTGGCTAAAAAAAAGAGAGAAAGGAGGCTAGGTCAAAGAGAAAAGGAAGAGATCAAAGAGGCAAGAGGCAAGAGGAGGAGAAGGGAAGGGAAACCTAGGATGAAAGGTGGAAGAACCAATTGAGGGAGTACTCTTCACTTTGACACTTTTCTGTTTTGGTTGAATGTGATTGCTTGCCTTCTCCATTTTGTTTTTGGTTGTTTCGACATTTGTAATTGTTTTCTTGTATTTTTCTCTTGTTTACGCATGCCTTTAGAGTATGTCTGAATTTTTTCATGAATTTCGAAATCTTTTAATGTAGTCAAACAATTTTTGTGAAAACCTCTGCCCGAACTGATTCTGAGTTCGGGCAGTGTGCCATCAATGCAAGATTTTGATTTCAATTTAACTCCAAATGGAGTGATCTATTTTTTCCTGAGACTAGACATCCATAGCTTTCTGAAAATAGGTCTTTTGTCAAATTTCATTGGGTATTTGGCTCCCATAAATTTTTATAAAATCAATTTTTTAAAAGACGTTGCTAAGTGACGTCCTGAACGTCACTCTATTTCGTGAAATTATTTCTCCATCTACACAACTCCGTTTTAATTGATTTTGGTCCCTAAATCTTCTTCTCGGTCTCTGGAACAAAGGATAAAATATCATGACCAAATTCTTCCTGAATGATTTATGGCATATTTATTTATCCCAAAGTATCATTTCAAACAACTTCTGGGTAACTGTGATTTCAAAGATCATATCTTACAAATTACTATTTATTTTGGGGCAAGGTCAGCGGGGCTGTGTAGGGGATATCTAGAGATTTCTTACCCTAGATTTTGACAATTTTCTATATTTCGGAAGTGGTCCAATTTGATTTTTTATTTAATGTCTAGAATCAAAAAAAAAAAGCGTTGAAAAGTTTTCTTTGTTTTTCTTAAAGAGAAAAATCTAAAAATATCATAGACGCTTTGTTTGTGTTTTTTAATAAACGTCTTTATTTATTTGTTCAACTGGTGTCACCAAGGAGCCTATGCTTCTATAGAAATACTGGTTTACACGCCATCTGGGCATGCTGCCTGATGAGCATCACACACCCACCTTGTTTGATTTTTTCTGTTAAATGCATGGTAGATAGGTGCCAAGGGGCTCTTGCCTCTTTAAGCACATTGCACTGGGAGGCCATCTGAGTCTTTGCTTGATGAGCCTCCCCCAACCCACACACTTGCATGCCATAGGAACTACGTGAGATTTGATCCCTCTTTGAGGGTACGTAGGCCCTAGGTTTTTATCCTAGGTCAAGCCCGGCCTCTTTCTTTCCTCATTTTCTCTCATGATTGTATATGTTTTGAAGGCCAAACAATTTCAATATTAATTTTTAGGGTAACCGTCTTCGGACGGGGGAAGAAGGGTGCCTAACACCTTCCCTTCATCTCAATCAGACTCCCGAACCCAACATTTTGTGAAAATTCATTTTACCCCACTTTTGAACTTACTTTTCTTTTTCCAAATTTTGATTGAAAATTTGGTGGCAACTCCCATCGAAGGCTCCGATCTTCACACTGTCTTTCACCTTTTGACCTACGGAGGGAAGCTGAGCATGTCCGAGTGATAGATTTCTTCGAGGACCCCGACATGGGACTTGTTGAGGGGAGTGTAGCTTGTGAATCGCCCTCTGGGAGGCGTTCGTGGTCGAGGGGGCGACCGTTTCCTGTTGTTTTTCTCCTTAGAGTTCTGGTTTTCTGCCACAGCTTTCTCCTTTCTCTTTTCCGCTCGTTCCATGTCGAGCCTATTTATCAGGAACTTCCTCATCTTATCTTTGGCGATTTGCTCATTTTCTTCTTGGATGAACCACTCTGCGCAGTCCATCAGCTCCTGTAAAGTGGAGATGGGGCACCTATTGAGTTCTCCATAGAACTGCGAACATTGGAGGCCCTGTTTGATGATGAAGATCGCTATGGGGTCTTGGAAATCTCTGACTTGGAGCGAGAGTTTGGTGAAGCAGGCTAGAAAGGCTTGTAAGGTTTCTCCTTCTTCTTGGTGAAAACCAACAAAGCAGTCCTCATTCTTCTAGTATTCTTTGCTGCTAGCGAATTGAGTTAGGAACTTCTGCGCTAGCTGCTCGAAGCTATGGATTGAATTGGTGGGTAGCAGCGAGAACCATCTCAGAGCCGCTTCTTTTAGGGTTGAGGAGAAGACTCGACATTGCTGTCTATCCGTCATTCCTAGTATCGACATAGCCGAGTTAAAGGTGTTGATGTGGTCTCGCGGGCCAGTCTCTCCGCCATAAGGTTCTATGTGGAAAGGCATTTTGAAACCCATGGGTACGTGCTCATTCATGACCTTCTGGGTGAAAGGATGTCTCCCTTTTCCTTGGAAGTCGAAACCGGGCCACTGGTGGGCGGACACGCTGTAGAGGGCGTATGGGTTGCAAGCTTCTGCCCAGGGCATGTGGAGATAGGATCCTGGTGGGTAGTTCAGGATTGGTGGCCGTGGATAGTCCGTGGGCGGGCGCAGTGCTTGCCTGGCGACCATTGTGGGTCCAGGAGGGATCACTGGCAGGGGAGCTGGTGCTGTTAATGAAAATCGTGTGAACTCCACTGGTAGAGTTCTGAATTGTACCGCGGGTAGACCGGTAGGATCGTCAGAAGGCCCCGCTATCGCACCGTGTGGTGCCAGCGGCAATTGGACGCCTGTACTTGCTTGGGAGAGGTTCATGTTTTCTTCCCATTGCTGTTGGCGTACAGCCACTATCTCTGCCTCAAGTCGAGCGAGCTCTACATCCTGCGGGGTCCTTGTTGGCTCCGTTGCTTCTGGATTGCTGGTTGCAGGGAAAGGATTGTGTGGCATGCCATAAGGATGCTGAGGGCATGCTTCCTCCCTGGGTATTGGGTTCTGAGCCACAGTTTCTGCAATAGCTACCTGCGTAGTTGAGGTGTTCTGGGGATGAGCTGTACTCGCACCGCCTACCTCGGTTGTGATCGTTTCCGCTATTCCCTGCCTGTTCCTAGCACTGCGTCTTGGGGCGCTTGCGTCGGTCGTGACAGTGGGGGCGTTTGAGTCAGTCATCTTCTAGTATATTCTGTATTAAAAAAGTGGAAAAAGACATGGGTTTTTGAGTGTTAGGTGGATACTCCTACTCTCCGAAAAGAAAATGCCGTTTAGCGGCAGATTGCGCAAGGCATTGTGGTCTGAGTAAAACCGCGGTGGGTGCCACTGTAACTGTCATTTTTTGTTCAGAAAATTATAACTTGCAATTAAGGACCGCAAGGGGTCTTAACCTTGGGGGACTTGTCCTTGGGTGAGGAACCTAGGTGCCTACGTACCCTTGGGAAGGGATCAAAGTCCATGTAGTTTGTCATGGTGACGTCTGTAGGAGCCGTTAGGCAAGGCGATTACCTGTATCGAGCCGTGTGCGGCTAAGACGTGCTTAAGGTACTTTGGGCGGGTGAGCAGCTCTTAGGAGGTTGCCTTAGAGTGTGAGAGAGTTGGAGTCTCTAAGAGCTGCTGGGGGCTCTGTTGGTGAGATGCTCCGGGACAAAGATGTGTCTGCCAGTGACCGGACCTGGCGGTGCGTCAGGCAGAGCTCAGGATGTGTGATGGATATTGGGCAAGAAAATGTCTGAGATGCTCAGAATGCCTGCTTGAATGGTTACGGGTAACGTTCTCTAGAGGTGCTTTAGATGTCTCGGATCTTGTGTTTTTTTAGTCCCCCGGGTGAGGTTCTATTTATACTAAGTGTGGGGAGGACATGCTCGACCCACGTTCTCGTGGGACGTGGGTCGTCCCACGATGCCCATGGAGTCTCCACGTCTCGTTGAGTGGGAGGCTCCATAGAAGGATGTGGGTGATGGCCACGTGAGAGTTAAATGAGTGGAGCCACGTGTCGCCAGCGCATGTTGCGTCTAGGCTTTTAGAAGCTTATTGCGATGTGTCCCTAGACAGAATATTCCGTAGTTACAATATGTATAATATATATATATATATGATACGGTACGTACCCTCATACCTATCAACCGATGAACCTCCCTCGATTGATCCAAACTGTCGACATCAGTTAATCATTACCTTATAATCGAAAGCACACAAAACGATTATGCCATGTAGACCACGACCTCTATAGAAAAGATTTAAGTACCCTCGGTAAGATCACTACAAAGTCACAGTTACAAACTACTGAAACTTGACTTGCCTTACCTATATTATCTCTTATCCATATTGACTTAAGCATCAAAGTGCCACCAAGGAGCCATCTCCCACCATGGTCTCATATGTGCATGTCGTTGGAAGCTTAGGGAAGCTCAGAGGTTCATCATTTGATGTCGTCTCTGGGAATTTTCAAAGTATTATTCCCAATTTTCCATGTACTTTGTTTTCTCTCGAAAGCATGGAAGAACAAGGAGCCACGGCCTCTACCATAGACAAGAAGGCTACGGAGAATCAGCAGGAATCAATCACTCTATACAGGATGGAAGCTCTAAAGGACGCAAAAACTGGCAAGATAGCTGCCTTACTAGCAGCAATAGCAACAAGGAAAGCGGGGAAGCAACTGAGGAATTCGGATCTGCCGCAAAAGAAGGTACAGAAAAGCCCCCAAGAGCAAGCTTCAGCAATCACTCCATCTTATGATGGGCTGGTCGTTTCACTCCTCAAGCAACAAGAGGAGCTGAAGGAAGAATTGCGGGAAGCTAAGTGGAAGCTAGCTGAAAAGTAGCCCATAAAGGATCATTCAGGGAAATCTATCAGCAGCCCGAGGAATTCCTTGAAACTTTGGAGCAAATCAACAGCGCAAAAGCATGATAGCAAGACAGCAAGGAGAAGAGCGAGATCTTCTAGCACGGAGCTGGAGCTCTTCGATTCATCTCCTAATAGAGCAAGAGGGAAAGGGAGATGACAACAATACCCCTTTTCTAAGGAGATTATGGATATTTAGATGCCGAAACTCAGAACTCCGACCCCTTGGTGCACTACAACGGTTCCACCCATAGTTGTTAAAATCTATATTGAAATCTTAAAATCTTACGATTTTACATCCTCAAATCTCGTTAAATTTTGTACAAAATCGTGTTAGTGCAAAATCGCGGTAGAATCAGTGAAATCAGGTAAAATCCCATGAAATCTCGATTTTACCAGTGGTTCCATGATTTTACCGCAGCCCAAAAAAAGGTTCATTTGAAGTTTTTTTTAAAAAAATCAATATATTTGTGTATATATCCATAACTTGTCCCAACTAAAAAACAACCCACATATTTCCTAAAAACCTAATGCCTAGACCAGACTACCCTACCCACATAGCTCATTCCCTTCTCATTCTTTCTAGGTTTTAATGTTGATGATGTTTGAGTTGGTAGTACTTCAAATGATGTATGTGTTTGAGTTTACATAACATTAGGAATGAAGTAACAAGTGGTGATGATGGTGATAGTAATTGTGGTGGTCAAAATGAATCAAATGAATTTGATGAACTTAGTTGAAAATGTAGTTTAATTTCTTCAATTTAATTGTGAGTCTATAAATTATTCAACTATTAATTATGTATTGAACTATGGATATTGAATGATAAATGTTTAATTTTTTATGTAACTAAGATAAAATAGTTAGGTGTGTGTGTGGGTATATATATATATGCAAATTCATAAGATTTTGTCCTAGGTAAACTCTTACGACTTTACCTAAAATTTAGATTTTGACAACCTTGGTTCCATTGACCCGATGACACATATTAATTCATTCCAAGCCACAATGTTGTGTGCTGAGTCTCAAATGAAGTAATGTGTCGAGTGTTCCCATATACAACAGATGAAGAGGCTGAAGAACGCGGCCTTGTCGCGGGGCCAGCACCAACAAAAATAATGCTAGAATGTGAAGCTAGTGGCACAACCTAGGTCGATTCTCTCTCACAGAGCCTATGTATTCAATGGTCAATTATCCAAGATGTTCACAAAAATAGGAGTTTCTTTGAGGAATTTTATCAAAAATTTGGTGTGCAAGAAGAATAAATGTAACTAAATGAAACTAGAACTAATTTTTTTGTGATTTTTCAATATTTCAAAGCAAGTAAAAGTGAGGTGAATGTACTGAGATGGATATGCTTTGTTAGAGAATGCTTTGGGCTATCCTTGCTATCTAAAAATATGGAGTTAATCAATGAGGAATCATTTTTCTAATGTAGTTTAGTGACCACTAAACCTAGGTAATTTAATTAGATAATGCAATTAACCAACCAGACAATTAACAAACCCAATCAAATATCATCAATGAAGCAAATGGGGAATTTAACATAGATATGAATTCAACTCAATAAATTAGAGTAACTTCCACAATGAATCAAAATTACAATAAGATTTGACCAAATTCAATGTAATCAAAACTCACAATGAGAGAATGAAAATACAAATCACAAATCTATATCAATCCCTAATATCCAACTACAACCAAGTTAAGTTCCACAACCATGGAATCAAAATCAATACAAATCCATCAAAATCAACAAGATAATAATGAATCTATGGAGAGAAGTAGAAGGAAAACAAGAAATGCCAAAGCTCAAGCCTTAATCATCCTCTTCCAAAGCACTAGAAGTTTAGCCACTCGTGGAGATGAAGAATGCTCCACCAAGTTTCTCCAACCCGTGCCCAACCATAGACGATGATGAATGTTACAGAGAAAGTGAGTGGGAATGGAGGTGGAGTGAAGAAGATGAAGAGAGGATGAAAATTGAGGCTTGGAGATGAGAGGAAGGTGAGAAACTTGAGAAAAATGAACTGTGAATGATCATTGTGATAGATAAAGGGTTGGATTCTAAATTTGGTTAAGTGCCTCCAAAACTCCAGAATATTCCTTCCCCTTCGACCTAAGATGCTCCCCTTATGGAAAAATGCTGAAAAGGTGGGCCCACCATTCGTTTCAGTTCATAAAATTGTGAGAAAATTGTGCAAATCTGATGTAGCTGCTGGCAGTGGGTGGTGAATTTCTTTAAACGGGGCATTTTCGCTGCAGTCTACCCGCTGGCAGCGGGTAGAATAGTGGATGGTTCTAAAAGTGTCGTAGCTTCATTTAGTCTTCAATTCTTGTATCGGCTTCACTTTCTAGCTTCTTTCCCGATCTCTAACACTTGAATCCTTGCTATTCCTCAAGCTAGTTGACCTACATCAACAAAAAACAATTGTTAGGTTCTCAAATTAATAAAACTAAAAAATTATCATAATTTATTCAATAAAATCATGGAATTAGCAAGATTGTGATTTAAGTCCTTAAGTGCCCTTGAATAACGCTAAACCATGCATAATGACTCTTTAAACTCAACAAAAGCTTGTCAAATGCCAAAAGATACAAGGGTAAGTATGGGTATTATCAACTCCCCTACACTTAGACCTTTGCACTCCTAGACAAAGCAATCAGTCAAAAATGTAATCAATGGATAAGCAGGAAAACAACAAAATGACCAACAAAATCAATATGCAAAACAAAAGCAAGAGATCATGTTCTTGGTCCATGCAACATAAGCAAAACAACCATCCATAGCAATTAACTTGAACATGCAAATGACCGATGACTCAAGTGTTTCACTCTAGTCACTAATGTTGGGCATTTTCCCTCTAATCTCACTTACTTAGCACTTTCCCATAGGCTTGAGAGAGATATAAATCTCCAGAATGCGTTAACTCAACAAATCATGAGCTCTTAATGGCTTGTAAGGATGGATGCAAGGTTATGGTGAAAAGTGTTTGTGAAAAAAGAAAGAATGCAAAACCAAACATTTTGAATTGATTTCAAATTAAATAATTACTTGGGTTCCAAAAGAGTCTAACCAACAATCATCTTCCAACCAGCAAGAAACTTGCCTAAGATCCTTATTGCTTTTGGTTGCAACTCTTTTAATCATTTTTTTTTACATTGCTTTTCTTTCTTTTCTATTTCCTTTCTCTCTCTCTCTTTTTTTCTGTTCTTTTCAAACTTTTTGCTTGATTGGATCAATTAGACAATTTCAACACAGGAAGATGAGTGGTCAGAGACTAAGAAACCCAAAGTTATGCATTTAATTAAAAGTCATAGTGCAAAATGCTTAGAAATGCACAAAATTAAAGCTCAAAGGGGATAACTATGGATAACAAAAGAAGTAATTTGTGTATGGAATATGGATGAGTGAAACAAATGCCCCAATCATTTTCACTTAACTAACGCATGACAAGTTTCAACAAGATTTCAATCAAGTTCTATAAAGTGACTAAGCAAGCAGACAACACATAAATATATGCAAGAAAAAAAAAGGTGTTTGGCCCAAAATCTTCCAACAAAGCTAGGTTACTCTCACATCGATCAATGCATGCCTAATTAGTTACTCACATAAGTGACTTTCTTAAGTTGTGAATTAGAGAGCACTACTCCCCCGGCAACGGCGCCAAATTGATGAAAGGTTGCTTTGTCGCAAGGCCGACACCAATCAAATTAATGCTAGAATGTGCAGCTAGTGGCACAACCTAGGTCGATTCTCTCTCGCAGAGCCTATGAATTCTTTAGATAATTATTCATAAATAAACACAAAATGGGATGTCTTTGGAGCAATTTAACAAACACCTTGTGAGCAAAGAAACTAAATGTAACTAGAACTAACTCTTTTTGTGATTTTCAATATTTTTAAAGCAGTGAAGTGAATGTAATGAGGTGAACATGCTTTGGGCTATCCTTGCTATCAAAAAGTATGGAGTTAATCAATGAAAAGTCATTTTCTAATATAGTCTAGAAACTTCTAAACTTAGGTAAATTAACTAGATGATGCAACTAGCCAACTGGATAATTAACACAATTTAATTAGATACCAACATGAATGCAAATGTAGAAATTAAATTGGATTAGAATTCAACTCAACAAAGACATTTGCCATTAGAGTATTTCCATGGAGAACCATAATTGCAATCAAATTTAACCAAACTCAATGTAACTATAACCATCAATGGAATCATAAATTACAAAACACAAATTCAACTAATTTCCTAACATCCATCTACACCAAAGATTGAGGTCCATAACCATGAAACCAAAAAGCATCACAAACACATGAAAATCAACTAGATAAAAATGAATCCATTAATGTAAATAGAAGAAAAACAAGAAAAACTTCCTATTGAATGCCATAGCTCAAGCCCTATCATCCTCTTCCAAAGCACACGATGTCTAGCCACTCATGGATGGGAGAAATGCTTCACCAAGCTTCTCCGACCCTTGCTTAGCCATGGTTGATGAACAATGTTGCTAGATGTTGGTTTGGATGGGTGTAGAGAGTGGAGAAGATGAAGAGAAATGGTGGATGGTGGATGGGATTAGGAAAGGGAAACGTGAGAGAGGTTGAGAAGCCAAAGTGTGAATGATGATTGTGATAGATAATGGGTTGGACTCCAAATTAGGTTAAGTGCCTCCAAAATTCCAGAATATTCCTTGTACCCAACACTTAGTGTTGGAAGACACCACAAGGTTGATCAATCATTGATAAGTCTGTTAGTCCAAAAATGAACACCACTCTTAAGAAGAATGTGTAAAGACACAAGTTTTCTAAACAATCAAAATCTCATAATTTGATTTCAAAGTGTTGGGAGCAATACTTTTAAAAGAAAAGGAACCCTAATTTAATTTAATGAAATAGGAAATTTAATCCTAGATATTCTAAACTATAAAAGCCAACTTAAAAGTCAAAATAAGCAACTAATAATTTTGAAAAATTCGCACTAAATAAAAACCCTAATTACAATCATCATAGTGAGCTCAAAATATGATTATTAAGGCCCAAATGAGTCCTTCCATGTGTAGTGCTTGGTCCAAAGTCTTCAAATTGATGTTGTCAAGCCCAAAATATGATAAATTACTCTATTTTCCACCAACAATGACCAAATGACGTTTTTGCACATTTTATCCATGCTTGGGATCACATTATTTCCTCTTTCCTCAAGAAGATTTGTTCTCAAATCTGAATCAAATGAAACAAAACAAAACATAAAAATAGTATGTGTTGTAAATGTATTGTGCTTTAGTGGATGTCTTTAGCACTCCCAAAAACTCCAAAAATTAATGAGTCCATAAACCCAAATTCAATATGATTTATGCCAATATTGATTGTGCATTATATGCATACCTTAATGCTTTGTAACTTATGAAGTGAAGGTTACCCTAGTAGCCCTATAAATAGAGGGTGTGTATGCAATGATTTGACACACCTAAAAAGTTGATTATGGAGTACTATACTTCTTCTCTTGTCTTCTTCTTTTCTTCTTTACTCTTGTCATACAGTTTTACAATAAGCTATCAGCACGAGAGCTTGAAGCTTGCATCATGTCAAATCTTACCGAACTCGAGTTTGTAGCCCTTGGCATATCTAGCAAGAATTATTTTTCATGGGTACTAGATGCTGAAATTCACTTAGACACTAAGGGTCTAGGTGAAACAATAAAAACTAGAAATGAGGCATCTAACCAAGATAAGGCAAAAGCAATGATATTTCTGCGTCATCATCTGCATGAAGGGCTAAAAGCAGAATATTTGACTGTTAAGGATCCACTTGAATTGTGGAAAAATCTTAAAGAAACGTATGACCATCAGAAAACAGTAATACTCCCCAAAGCTCGTTATGATTGGATGCATTTACCCCTCCATGATTTTAAGACAGTGAGTGAATATAATTCGTCAGTTTTCAAAATAAGTTATCAATTAAAATTGTGTGGAGAAAAAATCACTAATGAGGACTTATTAGAAAAAATCTTTTCAACATTCCATTCTTCTAATGTTTTATTACAACAACAGTATCGTGAAAAAGGTTTTAAAAAATATGCCGAATTGATTTCCTATCTTCTTGTGGCTGAACAAAATAACGAGCTGTTAATGAAAAATCATGAAGCCCGTCCAACTGGATCTGCTCCATTCCCTGAAGCGAATGCAACAAAATATAATAATTCTAGAAGAGGAAATAATAAATCCCGTGGTCGTGGTCGTGGCCGCAGCCGTGGTAAGGGACAAAATAATTACCATAATCATGATGGTCATAAACAAGAGAAATACAATAAGGGTTCTCAAAATAGCTCTTCTAAGGGTAAAGACAATATATGCTATCATTGTAGCATGAAAGGTCATTGGTCACGTCTCTGTCGCACACCTGAGCATTTTGTCAAGCTCTATCAAGCTTCAATAAAGAAGGGAAAAAATGCTGAAGTTAATTTAACCCTTCAAAAAGATGATGATGATGATGAAGCAAAAATGCAAAATAATGTGGAAGCCAATTTTGCCTACAAAGAAGATGACTATGAAGGCCTCATTGACATCACATCTAGATGCTGCTGACTTCTTTGAACATCATGATTGAAAAATGAAATGTAGCAGATCTTATGTTTTTCACCAACGTTTTATTTTTCCTCTTATGTTTTAGTTATATTTCTTCATTGTAATTTTAATTTTCTACATTTCTTATAATGTATTTTTTTTTTTCAATGAAGAATATGGCAGTCTTCTGATGGATTTAAAATCAAAGAAGATATATGCCTTGTGGATTGTGCTACAACACACACTATATTAAAGGATAAGAAGTATTTTTCTTCTTTGGTTATGAAAGAAGCAAACCTTAGCACAATATATGGTAGTACAAAATTAATTAAAGGATATGGAAAAGCTAACTTATTATTACCTAGAGGGACAAAATTGAATATAAATGAAGCATTATTTTGCAGTAAGTCTCAAAGAAATTTATTAAGTTTCAATGACATTCGACAAAATGGTTATCACATTGAGACCACAACTAATGACAATATGGAATGTCTTTGTATTACTGCAATTGTAGGGGGTAAGAAATGTATCTTGGAAAAATTACCCACTTTTTCCTCTGGTTTGCACTACACAAATATTAACATGATTGAGACTCATGCTATAGTAAACCAGAAGTTTACTAATCCAAATACTTTTATTAGTTGGTATGACCGGTTAGGCCATCCCAGTTCAATAATGATGCGAAGAATAATAGAGAACTCAAATGGACATCCATTAAAGAACCAAAAGATTCTT
This sequence comes from Senna tora, assembly GCA_014851425.1. NCBI lineage: Eukaryota > Viridiplantae > Streptophyta > Magnoliopsida > Fabales > Fabaceae > Senna > Senna tora. The sequence goes on along the minus strand of CM026270.1, from coordinate 20,337,725 downwards.
TTATCTAATGAGTTTTCTTGTGCTGCATGTTCTCAAGGGAAATTAATTATAAGGCCATCAGCAGCAAAAGTTGGGATTGAATGCCCCACATTTCTATAACGCATTCATGGTGACATATGTGGACCTGTAGCCTCACCTTGTGGACCATTTCGATATTTTATGGTATTAGTAGATGCCTCTAGTAGATGGTCACATGTTTGTCTATTGTCAACGCGTAATATGGCTTTTGCAAGATTACTATCAAGACAATTCGTCTTGATAATGCTGGTGAATTTACATTCTAAGCTTTAAAAGATTACTGTATATCAATTGGGATAAGTGTGGAGCATGCTTTTGCTCATGTACACACACAAAAAGGTCTTGCAGAATCATTCATTAAACACCTTCAGTTAATTGCTAGATCATTACTCATGAGAACAAAACTCCCTGTTAGTGCATGGGACATGCTATTCTGCATGCTGCAGCACTCATACGCATTAGACCAACAACATATAATAAGTTCTCCCCTATGCAAATGACTTTGGGTCAGGAGCCAAATATTTCTCATTTAAGGAACTTTGGGTGCGCAGTCTATGTTCCAATTGCTCCACCACAGCGCACCAAAATGGGTCCTCAAAGAAGGTTGGGAATATATGTCGGGTATGAATCCCCTTCCATTATTAAATATCTAGAACCCCAGACGAGTGATCTGTTTACGGCACGATTGCCGATTGTCATTTTGATGAAAATCATTTCCCAGCATTAGGGGGAGAAAAGGAACAGCTGCTGGAAAAACAAATTACATGGAATGCACAATTATTGCATCATTTTGATTCTTGTACAAAGCAATGTGAACTTAAAGTTCAGAGAATAATTCATTTACAAAATATTGCAAATCAATTGCCAGATACATTCACTGACCCTAAAAAAGTGACAAAGTCATATGTTCCAGCTGAAAATGCTCCAATTCGTATTGAGGTTCCTGAAGGGCAACCAAATACTATTGTGAATGAACATAAAACACGCCTGAAGCGTGACAGAAGATAAGAATCCTCGAAAAAGAAAAGGAGCAAATAAAGAAAATGGCCAAGACGAGGAAATAGGTATTTTGAATGATAAGGGAGACATAACTGATAAAAAATCTCTAGAAGAGATTCAGGTACCTGAAAATAAAGAAAATAATGAGATCTCAATCAGTTATGTTGATACTAGAAAAATATGGAACCGATTTGAAACAATTGTTGACAACGTTTTTTCATATAATATAGCGCTAGAACTTGCGAATGAAAATGAGGATCATGAACCAAAATCCGTCGAAGAATGTCGACATAGAAAAGATTGGCCAAACTGGAAAGATGCTATCCAAGCTGAGTTAAACTCACTTGCGATGCGTGAAGTTTTCGGACCTATCGTCCGAACAGCTAATGGTGTAAAACCAGTTGGGTACAAATGGGTCTTTGTGCGAAAAAGAAATGAGAAAAATGAAATTGTGCGATACAAAGCCCGACTTGTAGCACAAGGTTTTACGCAAAGACCTAGAATTGATTATGAGGAAATTTGCTCTCTTGTGGTGGATGCAATTACTTTTAGATATTTAATTAGTTTGGATGTTTGTAAAAGGCTTGATATGCGCCTAATGGATGTTGTTACAACCTACTTATATGGATAACTGGATAATGATATATACATGAAAATCCCTGAAGGATTTAAGATATCTGAAAGAAATAATTTGAGTGATCGAGGAATATATTCAATTAAGTTGCAAAGATCATTTATATGGATTAAAAAAATCCGGACGCATGTGGTATAATTGTCTTAGTGATTATCTGCTACAAAAAGAATACAAAAATGATTCTATTAGTCCATGTGTATTTATAAAAAGATCAGGATCTGATTTTGCTATCATCGCAGTATATGTTGATGATTTGAACATAGTTGGAACTCTTAAAGGTATTTCAGAAGCAGCAAAGCTCTTAAAAGAAGAGTTTGAGATGAAAGATCTTGGAAAGACAAAATATTGTCTTGGGCTGCAAATTAAACATTTCGAAGGAGGAATACTTGTTCATCAATCAAAATATGTTGAAAAGATCCTAGAACGATTTTACATGGATAAGGCACATCCATTAAGTACCCCTATGGTGGTTAGATCACTTGAAGTGAAAAATGATCATTTTCGTCCTCGTGAGAATGACGAAGAACTTCTTGGTCCAGAAGTACCATATCTTAGTGCTATAGGAGCACTAATGTATCTTGCTAATAACACTCGACCTAATATAGCATTAGCTATAAGTTTATTAGGAAGATTTAGTTCTTCTCCAACTAAGAGACTTTGGAACAGAGTTAAACATATATTCAGATATCTCCGAGGGACACTTTACATGAGATTATTTTATTCAAATGAGTCCAAGTCTCCATTAGTTGGATTTGCAGATGCTGGATACTTATCAGATCCTCATATAGGCCGATCTCAAACTGGCTATTTGCTTACATTTGGTGATACTGCTATATCTTGGCGCTCAACAAAACAAACTATAGCAGCTACTTCATCAAATCATGCAGAGTTGCTTGCAATTCATGAAGCCAGTCGAGAATGTGTATGGTTGAGATCCATGACTGAACATATTCAGGAACCATGTGGTTTATTACTAAATGAAAAGGCCCCAACTACATTGTATGAAGATAATGCTGCTTGCATTGCCTAACTAAAAGGAAGATACATCAAAGGAGACCGGACTAAGCATATCTCACCAAAGTTCTTTACTCATGATCTTCACAAAGATGGTGAAATTGATTTTCAACAAATTCGCTCAAGTGATAATCTAGCAGATTTGTTCACTAAGGCATTACCAACCGCGACATTTGAGAAGCTAGTTTGCAAAATTGGAATGCGTCGATTAAGAGACCTTCAATAAAGCTACAATGAGAGGGAGATAGCGCTGCACTCTTTCCCTTTGCCATGGTTTTGTTCCACTGGGTTTTCCTGGTAAAGGTTTTTAATGAGGCAGCTTATAATGGGTGTATTATTATAATTGGTGTACTCTTTTTTCTTCACTAGGTTTTTGTCCCACAGGGTTTTTCCTAGTAAGGTTTTAATGAGGCACAATTTTAGACATCCAAGGGGGAGTGTTGTAAATGTATTATGCTTTAGTGGATGTCTTTAGCACTCCCAAAACCTCCAAAAATCAATATGATTTATGCCAATATTGATTGTGCATTATATCCATACCTTAATGCTTTGTAACTTATGAAGTGAAGGTTACCCTAGTAGCCCTATAAATAGAGGGTGTGTATGCAATAATTTGACACACGTAAAAAGTTGATTATTGAGTATTATACTTCTTCTCTTGTCTTCTTCTTTTCTCCTTTACTCTTGTCATACAGTTTTACAATAGTATGATATTTTTTTTCCCTTTTTCTTCTCTATCTCTCTTTTCTTTTAACTTCCAATTTTCACTCTTTTTTTTCAACCTTTGATATTCACTCTCTTTTTTTCTGACATTTTCTGTTGGTATTTTTTCCTGAAACACAATTCCAAACATTCACTCTACTAAACCCCTAAGAAACTTGTTCCTAGAAACGCAGATGATGGAGATGATATGAGACAGAAACAATGCTCCAGGAAAGTCTAGTGAAACAAAAAAAACATAAAAAAGGAATAAAATATTTTTTTTAGAAACACAATTTCAAACCTTTCACTCTGAACCCATAAGAAACCTGTTCTTAGAAACGCAAATAATGGAGATGATGTGGAGAGAAAAAAATGCTCCAAAAAAGTGTAAAGAAAAAATAAAGCATAAATAAGAATTTATCCCAACCAAGCTCTGATACCAAATTATGCAGATGGAAGTCCCAGAAGCATACAATATGGAAGAAACAAATGCCAGAGGAAATTTCCAACCTATTGAACCCCCAAATGACGAATGTAAATGGAAACGCAAATGATAAGTTGATTGATGATCCACTTAAACCCTTGAACTCGAACAAACAAGGACCCTAAGTGTTAGAAGACATCACAATGTTGATCAATTCTTAATAAGTCTATTAGTCCAAAAATGTACCCATGAGAGAATCCACTCTCAAGAAAAATGTGTAAACACACAAGTTTTCTAAATAATCCAAATCTCATAATTTGATTTCAAAGTGTTGGGTACAATGCTTTTAAAAGAAAATGAAACCCTAATTTAATTTAATAAAATAGGAAACTTAATCCTAGATTCTAAACTATAAAAGCCAACTTAAAAGTCAAAATAAGCAACTAATAATTCTAAAAAATTCGCACTAAATGAAAACCTTAATTACAGTCATCATAATGAGCCAAAATATGATTATTAAGGCCCAAATGAGTCCTTCCATGTGTAGTCCTTGGTCAAAAGTCTTCAAATTAATGTTGCCAAGCGCAAAATATGATAAATTGCTCTATTTTTCGCCCACAATGACCAAATGACGTTTTTGCATATTTTATCCAAGCTTGGGATCACCTCAGATAATATGTTACGTAACTGTCTTGTTTTCCCTATATCAAATGTGCATGTTTTATGGATTTGAAAAATAAGGGATGATTGATTGAACTTGTTCATATCATTCCTCATTATGATTTTTATATGGATTTATGTCTTAGAGATATAACCTCTATGATCCATACTAGTAACAAATCTAGAAAAATGTAGTAGATTATTATAGTTTTAGAGTGGCCACAATTTTTAAGAATCCATTATATTTAATTTCATGTGATCATTCAGCCAAGTGGGAGAATGTTAGATTTTATGATAGGCTTATTGTGGCCTTTATGACCACATGAAAAGATATAGTCTATGTTAAGTGATACAAAATCCAAAGTCACAAGAAACTTCTAGTCACCAATAATTAGATACAGATATTTGGCCAAAGTCATTTATGTACATTATATTATGGGATGTACATTAACCAAAGTTAAAGCATCCATTGGTTTTCTATAAGTTACATACATGAACGGACTTCCACATAATTAATGACATGAAATAGTTGGATTCATAAATGATAGAGGAAAGTGTAGAGCCATGAATCTTTGATGAGTTGAATCTTGAAGGCTATATAAATAGGGTCGTTGACCCCTCTCTTCACTCACCTCAATCTTAGCAACTCGCCTTGAAAAGCTAAGTTTGTCACTCTCGTTATCTTGCAAACATTAAAGTGTGAGTAAGAAGAGTGAAGGCCAAGGTGCAATTTCTTCTAATAATTATTTCTCAAACTTTTATTAGAGACTTGTCTTCTAGAAGACATAAAGCTAATTTCTAATTATTTCTGCCAAATTGTTTTTATCATGTTACTCTATTTGTATATGAATTTTAATCATAACCAAATATCTAAGTTATTGTATATATTCTAACACAGCCTGCCCCTTGCCATCATCATCGGAAGACACAGAAAATCGATCACCATCACCACCATGATCGTCGCCATCCACATGGTCGCTTGCACAACCACCATCCTTATCCTCGCTTAGTTAAGGATGCTTTGCCACAAAACCCTCAGCTCCCACATTGTCATCCGTCAAAGGGCGAATGAAAGATGCAACATCCTTATTTCCCCCATCGCCCTCCAGCCTGAGTGGATAAAGCGACATAACCATACTACCACCCGAGCATCATCTCTAGAACCACCCACAATATGGGTAAACTATGCCTCGCCAAAAGAATCCAAATCTTCCACCTCCTTGGAAGATACCGATGTCGACGACTAATCAACGAAAACATTGGTGCCTAGTAGATTCGCCTCCGGAAAACGAACAAAAGGTGAGCCAAAAGCCAACGACGCCTCTGGTAAAATACCACCAGGAGGCCTAGCTTGCTCCATAGTTGTCGGGACCACTCCAGAAGTAGCCCCCAACATTAACTTGATCCTCTCAGCCAAACCTTCCCCCCGTTAGCCACCTCATGGAGCAGAAATTTTGGGGAAAGGGAAAGCATAGCATTCAAAAAGGCGGGAAAACGATCAAAATAAGAGAAAGAAAGGAATCCATGAAAAGTATCAAGAAACTTACTCGACATCATTCGCGATGAAGATTTGGGGTAACAAGAAGGGATGAAGAACTCCGAAGATTCTCTGAAACTCATTATGAAATCTCCAAAGATGCAAATGGAGAAAAAGAAGGAGAAGCAACGGTTAAATAACCCTCCAACAACAATTTACAAGGACATTACCACTATGCCCCTCGTCTCCCTTACTCCTCGAGCATTGCACAGGATTGACAATAGTTACGTCTTTATTACTCTTCCTCTCTGAAGCTTATGAAACAAGCAACGCTACAATGTAACTACTAAGCTAACGACACGTGGTTAGGGGACTTCCCGCCTAACAACCACCTGTGCAAATGAATTTCTAGAACCTTCCACCTAGGATCATCAGAAGGCTAAAGAATAATCTTACTCCTCGCCCTCTGCCAACCAACTACAAAATCTTGGCGAACATCATCATGACAAATCTTTCACAACTCCCCGCAATGGTCGAAGAAAAGCCTTCGCCCCTTGCCAAGTATGAATAGCAAGGTTATGCCTACATTGAGGGAGAGGCCCTCACTCCTCACACGTGAACAAAGAGACTACTTCTCTCTCTCGCCAAATCTAAGGTGCCCTCATTTCACAAGCCAATATCGGGCCTTTGACGCCCAAGTATGTGGCTCTTGCCCACACATTCCATATCAGCCTTGTGTCTAAGAGCAGCGACGCGCCTAGGATATTTAAAGTCCATGAGCGCAAGCACTTATAGACTTATGATAATACTAAATTTGAATGACTTTTTATTGGTTCACGCGTCATTCTCTCGCACTGAGCCAACTAGGCACCTATTGGGCTTAACCCACAGATCTGCCTAAGCACTATAAATAAGTGCCTCGCACGAAACCCTTGACACTTACACCAGAACTCCTTACATAATCACAGAGATGACTCCAGTCTCTTAACTTCTCGAGATCCTCTCCATACTCTACACACGTAATCTCTCTACCTCTATTCACATAACCCTACATGACCATATCTAGGGAATGCAGCCCTCACCACCAATGAGTGCTCCCCTCCATCTACGACATCTCACTGCCTCCCTAGAACCTCCTATGGTTCCTCTCCAGTGATCCACTCACCAATTTCACATCCTAGCCGCACACAACCTATCTCTACAGGTAACTCTCTCTACCTAAAAGCTACCACAGACATCTCCCACAATATCGAACAACATGGACTCTTATCCCTTTTCAAGGTATATACGCATCTAGATCCTCACCTAGGGCAAGTCCCCATATCCTTTGAATCTATTTACCAAAAATGAATTTATCATATATAGCATATTAGAGATTGCTCCTACTGCCAAGGCATGCTCTCTTTTCTAAGGGACACCAACGAAATTCCGAAGAATAATCCTAAGCTTAAGGCGCATGCTGTGAAGGTTTTCAATATTAGGTGTGAAGAGAGAGAAAGGAAATATAGTGCACAAAAACTTTTTAGGTTGAATAAGGAGTGAAAGTATAATTTCTGAAAAGTTTAAATTGTGTGACGTCAACCGTTGACGGACCAAATTAACTATGTTACACAAAAGGGCCAATATGAAACAAGTTGCAAAGATGGAGGACTAATTTAAAACTTTTAAAAGATAAATGACCAATATAAAACAAGTGGGAAAAATAGTCTTTTAAAATAGATTTTCGTCTTAAATTAAATCATATCTTTTAGCATTAAGAGCTTAATTGGCAACTAAGTTTTTCAACTTAAAAGCGCTTATTTTTTTAAATGATATATTTGTCAATGAAAAAAAAAAGTAATTTTGAGTTGTAGCATAAACATTTATTGAAAAAAGTTATAATAAAATTAATAAATATTTATTTAATAAATATAATAATTAAACATTTATTTAATAAATATAATAATCATAAATAAAATTTGAGTTGTAGCATAAATAATTATAATAAACATTTATTTGAGTTGTAGCATAAATAAAATTAATAAATATTTATTTAATAAATATAATAATCATAAATAAAAAATTATTAATTAAAATAAATACATTATTTAACTAACATTATATTAAATTAATTAAATGGTTAACTTATATATTTATTTGTTTAAGATTTAACAATAAAAAATATTTATTCTTATTTATCTATTTAATAACATTAATCACACTCTAAATTTATAAATGTCATTCTTTATAATTTTATATTTACCAAACACAAATTATTTCCAAACTACTAATAAAAATACCTTTTGACTTAATTCACCAAACACAAACTATTTCTCTTTTACATCACTTTTTTTCAAATTCTATCAAGAAAAGTCATTTAAAAGCAAATACTAGGGTTGACTGAATTATATAGTGCTACCTAAACACAAGTAAACGTGTCATTAAAGGTGTTCTGTACATGATCAAGCGGAGTTAGAGGAAAAGCTCAAGGGTTTTGAAATACATTTTACATGAAGGTAAAAGCTGGAGAAATCTGTACGGGTAATAGAAAATAGACCTCTAATCAAGCCAATGATTTAGTAGTAGCCTTCGTTTCAGGACAGCTTACACTTCCTACTACAATATTATCATACAGTATAGTACTTGTTGACAGATACTTCCACCAATTCACCCAGATGTTTCTTTTCGGTGTGCGCCTTTCAATTCGAGCCGTATCGTCGCTTAAATAGAACGTGTCGCTTAGATGGATCTCTTGGCTTGCTCTTGATCTGTCCTTGGGCTTTGCTACGCCCAGTACTGCATGGGGTAAAAAGTTAGTCATTACAATATACAGATCCAGGCTATACTAGTCCTGAGCACTGAAAATAGCAATCCAACACCTGAAGATTGATTGATACATAAGATACAATACATTGCACAGGCGAGAAAGTACAAAGGAAACACACCTGTACTCCATGTAAACCCTCCCATTAGCACCTGACAATGCACTCATGGAACCCGTTGAACGACGGGCATGCCGAAGAGCTATTTCATCTGCATCTTCTTCTAGTTGCTCTAAACCAACTGCATCATCACCAGCACTCAATACCTGATAGATACATGTCAGTTGTTTGCTAATGAACAACTCAATGCAAAGAAAAATGGTTGATGTGGGACAATGAGAGTGAAAACCTTTCCAAGAAGTGCCAATTGATCCTCAAGATGATGGTAGCTCAAACGGGGTCCTTCATCTGCAGGAGGCAAGCTCGTAATTACCTGTCAAGTAATAGTCATTGAACAATGCAGTAATTAGCCATATAAAAAGGCTAAGATCCTGACAAGACCATACCAATTAACAGAATCACATCTTTGAGGAGAAAAAGAAAAGACTCAAGTAAAAGTGCATAATGGAGGGAGGGGGGGGAATTAAAAGATGTACCTTAAAGCTATAGCCCTGATCAATTAAAAATTGTTGCCTCTTAGTTGAGTAGTACATCTCCTGCAATTAAAAGCAGTGAAATATGTGCATCACATTATTATTGCAAATTTATGAAACTTCATGCAACAAACCAAACAAATTAAACGAGAAGCTCATAAGATAACATCCAAAGGTGGCAAGACATGAAAGAGATAAAAAGCTCCTTAGCCCAAACCCAAGGGGGCACATAAGCACATTCTCCTATCTCTTTTGAAAAACCTTCTAAGACAGATGTCTTCCAGAATAGCAGAACTAGAGTCATAGACCAGTCCACAAGAGAGTTACAGTCATTTGCAGCTGCTACTGCTTCAGGGTACGCTTGGTATAAATGCACAGATGTAAAGTACTGTAGAGTAAAGTACTGTAGAATAAAAGAAAGTACTGTAGAGAAAAGTGAGGAGAGAGATAGAGAGAAAAATTAGGAGAGAGAAAAAGTATGATAAAAAGTGTGTTTGGTATGTATAAAATATGATGTAAAGTTTTTTTGGGAATCGTGAAACACCAAGATTGTACTGTTTGGATTTTACACCAAACATACCCTCAGTGCAACTATTTATTTTATACCATCATCTTATATGACACAAGATGACATCATAATTTTGCATTGATGACTTGATCAATCAATATTCAGTGTAAAATAAACGGTACCTGGGTATCTGTTGACACAAGAGAATAGAAGAATGCATTATACTCCTCTTTACCCCCTGCCATCCTATCCTGAATCTTACCCTGCCATTTAGTTGATTGGTATAAAGATGTCAGCCAAACTGTCAAAATGCAACACTGAGAGACAACAATTATATACAAACAGGTTAAGATTTCCCCACTTCCAAATCAACTATTTTTTTCAATAGAAACCAAATTGTAGGGTAATGATAAAATAATAGTAGTTAGTATTTCCCAAGCAAACCAACAATGATTACCAATGAATTTACTAGCTCAACACACACAGTCAGAAATTGACCTTTGCCCTAAGAATACGACCCAGACGCTGGGCTTCTTGACGCCTTGAACCAGCATGTGAAGAAATCTGAATTATTACATTTGCCTCAGGAATGTCAATTGAGTTATCCCCCACCTGAGAATATTAGAAGGAATACGAGGATTAGGTTCTCAAAAGTCACATCCTTTATTAGAATGTTCTCAGGGAATGGTCTGTAATATCGATGGTATTGACATGATTCACTAAGGCAGGCAATATAAAATTACAAAATATTTTCAGAACACCACTGTTTTTACCAAGTCCAGTGTGGAAAGTTACCCATTCACTTATCACTTTTACAATCTTCAATGTCAATAATATGTTGCACCAGTATATTTATATAGATATCTTGAGAAGTAGGAAGAATAAACCTCAAAATACAACTACTGAAAACAGGAATAAGTAGGTACCTTGGAAAGGAAAATGGTGTTAACATCTTTACTAGTTTTGAATGCTTGTAGGATTTTGGTCCTCTCAATATGGCTGCACATGACACATGTGTATTAAATATAAGACAAAACAGAAAAACAAATTCCAAAGCCACAATATGTCCACAGCACCTTGTAGCACCGTATATCATTGGTTTGCGAAGTTTCATGGCATACTCAGTGAGAGCAAAAAGATTATCCGCAAAGACTATAATTTTATCACCACGTTCCCTTTCATGGTAATTTATGAGGAACTCACATGCTCTAAACTTGTTTGGATTCATCACGTAAAGTGCCTGGCACATATAAAAGATCATCAAACAAGATAAAGAGATTAAATCATGCAAACCTGGAAAAGAAATATGTGATTAAACGTTTTAATATTATATTCAGTCCATTAAGAAAGTTTAAAATATCCACAATTAAGATCTACAATTTTCCAAGAAGCCTGACCTGCCTCTTCTTGGAGTTCTCTTTCTTCAAATACTCTGCAAAAAACTCTTTTGTCATGGGACACCAAACTTCAGCACACTGTACATTTGCAATAAATCCACCTTTTACAAGATCTAACCAATTTGCTTCATATAGCTTGGGACCAATGAGAAAGTTCAGATCTGTAATCCTTTCATCCTCTCTAACAAGTGTGGCTGCAGTATCAATAATCAAAATCTCACTCCCATTGGAAAAGTTAAGATCATTGTCAGGATGACATTAAAGCAATGCTATATTGCATACCAGTGAGCCCAAGTTTGCAATGAGATTTAGTGAGGCTAATGACCTTTCGAAACATATGGGCAGGAACCACATGTACCTGTTATAATGCCATCATATTATGCATGAGGATCAACCTTAAGATTACAAGTAAGAAGGCTGTAACCAAAAAATTTCATGATTACTTCGTCCATAAGAAGCAATCCCCACTCTCTGTTTCTTATTTCTTCAATGATTTTTTCAGATTCTTCTGACCGTTTACCACCAAAAGCAACCATATTATATGTTGTCACCACCACCCCAGCATTACCACGGAATCTCTCTTTGCTATCAGATGTGAAACGACAGATTTGTTCATCTCGGATAGTTGACCACAGCTTAAACTGAAAAGCCCACTGATCTACAGAGACCGCATTTGTTGCCAAACAAAGGCAGCTCTTTTTTATCCGGCAGGCTGCAGAAACACCAACTAGAGACTTTCCGGCACCACAAGGTAGAACTATGATGCCAGATCTTGCTCTACCTGTGGTTGTACACAACAAAATTGTACTCAGAAATAAGTTTTATTTCATTGTGCATTCACACAAGACGAGAATTCCCGTTGCTTAAGTTACAGTAAATATTGTTAAAAAAGTGAAAACATCTGTTAACAAAATTGTAAAAGACTGTTGATTCCTAGCTTGCCAACTTCTAAAACATATCCAGAATTTTGTTTGTTTTCTTTCATTGAAACTTCAAATTTCTTTTGTTACTCTACATGTCTTAAAACTGGGACAGAAAACTATACTGTTAAAATGTACAAAAATGGTACAATGTATTCAGGATGTCAGCCCAAAACAATTCATGAAGTGAATTCAGTTAATTACTTAATTTTAAGGACAATTGATAGATTGTTATTGTCTACCTGTAAAATGGTTACTGTGAACTGCTAGAGGAAAAATTGTGTTTCTAAATAACTGTCAGTCTTACCATTTCCAAACATCTTACAAAGTGAATTCAGCTAATTACTTAATTTTAAGGACAATTGATAGATTGTAATTGTCTACCTGTAACATGGTTACTGTGAACTGCTAGAGGAAAAAATATGTTTCTAAATAACTGTCAGTCTTACCATTTCCAAACATCTTACTAAGGCTCTTCTCTTGGTATGGTCGTGGTTGTGCTTGAGGCTTCAATTCCATGTCAAGGTCAGGATTCACCTAAAGCATTATTAAAATAGTAGCACTTGAGTAACAAATTAATAATATGAACTCCATAACCAAAAATTTCCAAGAAGTGTTACAACTAAATCTTTTGAATACTTATACTTAAAGTTAAGCAGCACAAGTATATAAACCATTACTCACTGTATCATTCCTGAAGTCATACTCCTCTAACATGGGATAATTTAATGCATTAGGCAAGCAGCGTTGCTTTACATTTTCAACCTGTGAATAAATCATAAAATTTGTCAGATAGACTGCTTTGATGTAAGACAAAGACAATGACCCTTTTTCCAATATCTTAACAGTGACCTAATCGGCTCTTAGAGACAGCTCTCATCAAATTACAATAACCTTATGACTAATATTTAAAGAAACTCATGGATTATGTAGACACTTCATTAACGCTCAGACTAATATCAGGGCTATGGCATACAGAAGAGCATTTGCATTGAAAAATAAGATGAAAATATTATCAGCTAGCTCTAAGAAATATTTAGGTGGTGTTTGGTATTGTTGCGGTTTTCTGTTTTCTGTTTTATTTTGGAAAAAAAAAACTGAAAACTTGTTTGGCTAAATGAGAGAATGAGTTTTATTTTCAATTTTGGACTTAATATCAAAACATAAAACACCATATAGGAAACCACAAAATGTGGTTTCCACAAATTTCATTTCAGTTTTTTTTTTTCAACCACCACCCATCACCACCACTTACCACCACCACCCACCACCACAACCATCCACCACCACCACCAGCAACCACCACGACCACCCACCACCACCCACCACCACGACCACCCACCACCTGCCACCACCACCAACCACGTCCACCACCACCACTCGCCACCACCACCAACCAGCACCCACTACCACCACCACACACCACCTGCGACCACCATCAACCACGTCCACCACCCACCACCACGACCACGACCACCACCATCAACCACTTGCCACCTCCACTCACCACTACCAGCAACCACCACCGACCACTAAGACCACTTGCCACCACGAACTACCTACTACCACTACCAACCATGTCCACCACCACCCCCGCCACCAACCACGTCCACCACTACCATTACCATCCACCAACCACCACCACGCACCATCGCCCACTGCCACCACTAACAACCCACCATTCACTACTACCCGCCACCACCATCACACCCACCACCAACCACCACCACGTATCGCCTCCACGCACACCCACCACCAACCACCACCGCCACCACACCCACCACTACTAACTGCCGACCAACCACCACCGCCACCAACATTCACCACCCACCATGAATGTGCATGAATCTTCTTGCTCCCAAAACATCCACATAAGTATATTTTGAACTTTCATACATATTTATTTTCTGTTATTTTATTAATATAGAAAACTAAGGATATAAAATAAAAAATAGAAAATAGAAAACAGAAAAAAACAGACAACATATTTCAGTTTTCAAAAAACAAAAATCTAAAAAATGGCAGTAATACCAAACACCCCCTTAATCTTCAATTTTTTGTTTTCTTAGCTACAAAAGTGTTAACTCTCTTATTCCTATATAATTCTTGTCCAGAAGCTACTTAACCAAGCATTGTATTTTCACGATAAATGATAGATCAGTGTTCACTTTGTGGTCTACAACTTGGCAATATGACACAAAGAATGAGAATGCAGATATAAATATCAAGACACTTAGACATTATAGTGAAAAAGAAAAAAGGCTCCAAAATTATACACCAACATTACCTGAGAAGGATCAATTTCAAAAGAATGGGCTGCTTTCTCTTCAGCAGCCGCTGCCAGTTCTGCTTCATTAAGCAACTCATCATGGGTGCCTTCAATTTCACCTGCTGCTTTGCTTATCGTAAATCCATCTCTGGTTGCTCCCTATATAAACAAACATAAATATGGATTTGAAGTACAAAAAATTATTAATAACCGTGGTGAGGTTGACATCAGTGATGGCAATGGATGATAAACGAATTGAAGTTAAAATTCTGTTATTGATAAAGGGTAGTTAATTTAGTATTTTTCACCTAAGCAAAAATATTCCCATGCTATGGGAATATATCTCCACCTCTAAGTGGGAATGTTGCAATATAGAGAATGCAACATCACTTACTTCTTATAATATACTATAAGTTCATCCACAATTGGTTTGGTCTACCAAATTTTTTTAGACCAATTTACCTACAAACCTTTCTGTAAAGTAACCATCTCCAAGGTCTTACAACAAAAGCACTTGGTCCATTACACTTGTCTAGACATGCAAAACAAAAGACAAAGGCATTCTAACTAAGCCAACAAGAAATGTTAACAAGTCCCACAAATCAAAGAAAGCCATCACAAACCTCTGAAATCATCCTTGCTCGAGATATTACTTCATCCTTAAGCAATGTCTTCAATACCTGCCAAAATTGTTAAAACAAACCATATGAAATAATATATTACAGAAGATTTGTAGCATTTGCTACCAATAAAAAGTGACTAAGACCACCATTTATATACCTCTGGAAATGGGGATTCAATAAAGTAGCGATTCTTCTTAAGTACAAGCTTTACTTTGCCATAATTTGCAGTGGAATCATGTATAAACTTGATCATCTCTTTGGGAAGCTTAGTCTTGGACAACTTATTTAAAACAAATATGATGGTCTCTGTTTCTAGACCAACTGAAACCGCAGCATACAGTGAGTGGGGAGTAAGGTTGTACTCATGCATTGACTCCGGCCTATTAATTACATATTACACATATCAGTAATAATCCTATAATTTGACATGCTCGAGACCAATCATAATCTCTGGCAACAAAAAAATAGAAAGCGATTCTTATATATATATATAGGCAAAAGTAACTTTTCTAACTCCAACGTTTGGGGGTCCTGTCAGTTTCGCCCCTAACGTTTTTTTGCTGTCAATTGTAACCCTAACGTTTTACATTTCTGCCAATGTCATCCTTTTCACTAACACCGTCAAATATTTAACATTTTTTGCTGACGTGGCATCCTATGTGGCAAAACGTTTCTTTTTTCTGTCAATTGTAACCCTAACGTTTTACATTTCTGTCAATGTCACCCTTTTCACTAACACCATCAAATATTTAATAATTTTTGCTTATGTGGCATCCTATGTGACAAAAATATCTGACTTGACATATTTTTTTCCACACCAGATTTTTTACTCATCTTTTTCCCATCAAAACCGTGTCGTTTTAACCTCATCATATTCCTTTTAAAATATAACTCAAACGTACATGCCATTTTGCAGACAAAAACATTGGAGACGTTATCCATTCTCTACTTTGTTGGAGACGTTACCCATTCTCTATTTTGTCGGAGACGTTACCGTAAAATAGAGAATGGATAACGTCTCCGTTGTTTTTATGAGCAAAATAGCGCGTGCGTTTGAGTTATATTTTAGACGGAATAGGCCGAGGTCAAAACGACACAACTTTGATGAGGAAAAAATGAGTAGGAAATCTGATGTGAAAAAAAAATATATCAAGTCAGATATTTTTGACACATAGGATGCCACGTAAGCAAAAATTATTAAATATTTGATGGTGTTAGTGAAAAGGGTGACATTGGCAGAAATGTAAAACGTTAGAGTTACAATTGACAGAAAAAAGAAACGTTTTGTCACATAGGATGTCACGTCAGCAAAAAATATTAAATATTTGACGGTGTTAGTGAAAAGAGTGACATTGGCACAAACGTAGGTACAATTGACAGCGAAAGACGTTAGGAGCGAAACTGACAAAGACCGCAAACGTTGGGATTAGGAAAGTACTTTTGCCTATATATATATATATATATATATATATATATATATATATATATATATATATATATATATATATATATCCACACCTGCAAACGGGTTCGGCAATGGCAATAAGAAAATCGTAAGCTTGTTTGTACAAAGGAGAGAAGGTCTCGAGGAATATCCGACCATTGCCACAAGCCCACAAAGGCCGATTAGCGTGGTCCTGTTTTAGCTCCAAATTGCTAAAGTCGTTCGTTCTCGCTTCTTTCTCACCTTAAAACCACCAAAATAACATCTCGCACGAATAATTCTCAAAAATAACTACAACAGTAAGAATCACACGCACAAAAAAAGAAAGAAATTCAGACAGGCTGTGACTGTGAGTTACCGTTATCATTGTATTCATCTTCGCCGATATATGCATCATCATCCTCGGAGATTCCCTTTCGAGAATCTTCCTGCTGCACATAGCACCCCTCCTCATGAGCAAAGTGACTTAGCTTAACAAATACACAAAATGCGAAATGAAGAAAGTTAGAGGAAGTCTGACATATTTTGCTGAGGCTTTGAGCTTTTTGGAGGGTCGACTTTTAGTATCACCTGCAAATAAGAACAAGAAACATAGTTAGGGCGTATCGAAAAATCGTTTCGAACTATAAAGGTGCCCCTGAGGAGCGAAGATGGTACCGAATCCCATGAATCCGAGGAATAAGGGTATGAATTATGTAATTATGATTCAGTGATCAGCAATTCAAGGATTATAACTTAAGCTCGGGAAGATGTAGGAAGTAGCACTGAATTTGCTAGCAGAAAGTGGAAAGGAAAGTAGCGAAATTTCACAGATAATACACCGACTCAAGTGGGTTATGTTTCCAGAAGCCAAACGAAATTCTGTATTGTGCATAACTGCATACTATAGCTTCACTTATATATATATAGCCCAAATTTTCAAATTGGTTGATTAGGGGGTGCTTGGTGCTTTGATTTTTGTTTTTTTTTTTTAAATTGAAATAAGTGGTCTATTTTTTTGTGTTTTATTTTTTATTTTTTTGTGTTATATTTTATATCTTCAGTTTTTTATATTAATAAAATAATAGAAAATAAATATTTATGAAAGTTTAAAATATACTTACGTAGATATTTTGGGAGCAAGAAGATTGATGATGCACATTCATAATGGGCGGTGGGTGTTGGTGGTGGTGGTGGGTGATTGTTGTTGGTGGTGGTGGTGGCAGGTGGTGCGTGGTGTTGGCGGTGGGTGATGGGTGGTCGTTAAAAAAAAATAAAATGAAATTTGTGAAAATCACATTTTTATGGTTTCTTATATAGTGTTTTATGTTTTGATATTAAGTCCAAATTGAAAATAAAATTCACTCAGCCAAACAAATTTTCAATTTTTTTTTTAAATTCTGAAACCAAAAAATAAATTATTGGTTTATAAAATATTTAATAGTTTTATATTTAAAAAAATAAATATTTAATTATTTCAACTATTTTTTTATGAATAGTTTTCAACTAATTAAATTTTTTTTAGACTAATTAAATATTTTTAACTATTAATATAGATATCCTTTTCAAAGAGGCATAGTTCAGTCTAATTGTTCATAATTTCTTAGATGCATATAAGTTAATAAAAATGCTAATCACCATGTTTGATGATTAGTACTCTGGTTCCAAAAAAAAAGGAACTTAGTTCCAAGTTAAGATTAAATTACATAATTTTAAATTTTTAAAAGATAGATGTCAATTTTTTTTTATTAATTTATATAAATTTCAAAATAATTTAATGAGAAAGAGACTTCATTTCTAACCCAATTTATCATAAAAATTGTAAGATTAACACTTCACAAACATTACATAAATATGATTGTTGAGTGAATTTTTTTTGTTAATGATCTCTCAAAATAACTATTTAAAAAATAAAATAAAATAAAATATATAATATGATAATATAAAGAGAAAAATTAAATCTATATTAATATAATTGTTAAGTCTTTTGGTCAATGATCTTTTAAAATAACCATTTAAATAATTAAAAATAAATAAAAATATATGAAGTAAGAAGATATAAGGAGAGAGAAAATAGGATTAATGGTAGTTTTTTAAAGGTTACTTTTTGGTCTTTGAATTATTGATGAAACTACTATTTAGTTCCTAAATTTTATAAATAAACTATTTGGTTTTTAAATTTACACTCTCGTCAACTATTTAATCCATGGTGGGTGATTGTTGTTGGCGGCGGTGGTGGGTGATTGTTGTTGGTGGTGGTGGTGGCAGGCGGTGCGTGGTGTTGGCGGTGGGTGATGGGTGGTCGTTAAAAAAAACTAAAATGAAATTTGTGAAAATCACATTTTTATGGTTTGTGTTTTATGTTTTGATATTAAGTCCAAATTGATAACAAAATTCACTCAGCCAAACAAGTTTTCAATTTTTTTTAAATAAAACTGAAAACCACAACAATACCAAACACTTTCTAAAATTTTTTATTTTCTGAAACCAAAAAATAAATTATTAGTTTATAAAATATTTAATAGTTTTATATTTTAAAAAAATAAATATTTAATTATTTCAACTATTTTTTTATGAATAGTTTTCAACTAATTAAATTTTTTTAGACTAATTAAATATTTTTAACTATTAATATAAATATCCTTTTCAAAGAGGCATAGTTCAGTCTAATTGTTCATAATTTCTTAGATGCCTATAAGTTAATAAAAATGTTAATCACCATGTTTGATGATTAGTACTCTGGTTCCAAAAAAAAAAAAAGGAACTTAGTTCCAAGTTAAGATTAAATTACATAATTTTAAATTTTTAAAAGATAGATGTCAAATATATTTTTTTATTAATTTATATAAATTTCAAAATAATTTAATGAGAAAGAGACTTCATTTCTAACCCAATTTACCATAAAAATTGTAAGATTAACACTTCACAAACATTACATTAATATGATTGTTGAGTGAATTTTTTTTGTTAATGATCTCTCAAAATAACTATTTAAAAATAAAATAAAATATATAATTTGATAATATAAAGAGAAAAATTAAATCTATATTAATATAATTGTTAAGTCTTTTTTTTTATAAGTATAATTGTTAAGTCTTCTGATCAATGATCTTTTAAAATAACCATTTAAATAATTATAAATAAATTAAAATATTTGGAGTAAGAAGATATAAGGAGAGAGAAAATAGGATTAATGGTAGTTTTTTAAAGGTAAATTACTTTTTGGTCCTTGAATTATTGATGAAACTACTATTTAATTTCTAAATTTTATAAATAGACTATTTGGTTTTTAAATTTACACTCTCGTCAACTATTTTAAATTTACCCATTAAGTCATCGCATGACCTGCCTATTATGTGCTAACGTGGCGGCATTAATTTGTCAATATGTTACCACCTCACACTGCCATGTTAGCACAATATTTAAAAACAAAATGAAAATTAAGAATTAAAAAAAACACAAAACATATTATCTTTTATTCCTATAAAAATTGACTCCGTTCATCTTTTTCGATTATCATTTACAAGGATCGGGCCAATCCTCTGAGATCTTCGCGCCAAGAATGTTAAGATTATCATTTATTTCATTCACATCACATCACATTCATATTACATTTTCATTCCCTCCAACATTCTCATTCTCATTTGCTCCAACATTCTACTAAACAAACATACCCTAAGTACAAGTTTGGTGTAAAGGAATTAGTGAGAGGGAAGTTTTGTTACTTGCCTTAATATAATTGCTTACAGAGAAATTAAGCAGGAAAGTTTGGTTCCTTATTATGAGCATGTTTGGTTGCAGGAAAAATTTGTCGCCGGGGAACTTTGGTTGCCTATCTAGATGGAAGATTAATTACTTGTAGAAGGAGAAGGAAGTTGTATATTGGGTAGGAAAATATTTATACAATGTCAATTTTGCCCTTAACAAAAAATGAAAATAACCATTTTGTCCCTATTACTAAGTTTATGGAAATTACTTTTTACTTTTTATATATTGGATAAGGGGCAAAATTGACATTTTAAATTTTACCTTAAATTCATTTCGCTACATAACAAACACACTTTTTTTAAATCTCATTCCACTTTCCTCTCACTAATTCTACTTCTCACACTTTCACTTCCTTTTCCCACCAAAACAACTTTCTTGCAACCAAACGTGACATAAAAATTTAAAATTATTGTGGCGGTGGTGATTAACCGACTTTAGCTAGTATATATGTGTGTGTGTGTGTGTGTTGGTGTAGCATTGTGTGAAAAGTGTAGAAAACACAAAGTGTGTGTAACACCCCTTATCCTAAGGTCCATTTTAGTGGATTAATAATATATATAAGTATAATTACATAGGATAAGTGTGTTACTAATTCTTTTACGCAAGTAATTTTTAAAACTTTTACCAAGTTATTACAAAATATTCATTTCGGTTCGGGTCATCACTCTCAGGTTCTATCCTGGTTCTTATAGTGGAAGAAAAATATAAAATCATGAAACAAATAAAAACATTCATACACATGCTGGACCATCTTTTACATAAATATATATAGCATAATATATATATATATAAGTTAGTCAATTTTGGGAACCAGAGGCAACAATCTTGCCACTTAGGTTCCCTTCAAAAGATCATGTCAGAACAATCATAAGTCACATAAATCCTATTTGTCAAAGATTCCTAGGATGCATGTCAAAATAGCTAAAACTAAAATAGTCTGTACCCATCTACTTCAAGCTCCACTCCCCATCATCCACCTATTCATGTGATACATGCCAACACTAGTGAGAATAAATCTCAGTAGGTATAGCAATATAAGTTTGAAAATTACTGGCCTGTACCACCGTACTCTTTACAGAAAATCATTGGAAAATCTTTGCATTCTTATTCTTTATAAAACATGAAAACTTTAACTATTGGATGTAATATAACTTTCCTTTACCTGACGTCATGCTTATCCATTGTACAGATAAGAGATATAGAGAATTTCAAAGCAATTCATACATCATCTTGTAACATGATCCATCTTACACATATATGGAATTCAGAGAAACACATCAATGTCAAATCATAGAGAAAACAAGAGTCATTGGGAGCGCCGCCCAGCAAACAACTCCACGTACCACAACATCACAACATGAATGAAATATCCTCACTAGGTCGTAGCTAACCACACATCATGTACTATCTGAGGCGTCCCTTAGCCAGATCCTAGTACTAACTGGACCAATGTATCCCAAAGGCCCTGACCATCGTATCCCGAATGGCCATTACCCAAATAGAAGGTTACCACTGTATCCCAATTATTCGAGTCATCGTGTCCCAAATGACTCCCTTCCATATTGGTTCATCTCACCAGATCACTACCTTTATCAAAAGATAGATCACACCTGCCCCGACTTATTGGGTTCATGCGATTCACCGCACCCTGTCGTGATAATCATAGGGTTCACCACACTCAGTGGTGACAGTCATGCCCATGTCACCCCCTGTGGGTTCATGGGGTTCACCGCACCCTGTAGTGACAGTCATACCCATCTCACGCCCTTCTTCGGGCCATGAGGCTGTGGAATCACCACCCTCTATACAATCACTAGGGTGTGACCCTCTAATTGGCCATGACAGTTCACTAACTTAGAATTCGCAATCAACATGGTTTTTTTTAAAAAAATTTAATTAGATTACTCACTGTGGAACGACTGATGACCGTCCCATACCAACCACCGACCTTCCAAACATAGGCTTCACTCCTCCTAGAATTGTACTAGAACTACTCCCCTTGTTTCTCTATCATTCTTTCTCTAATTCCCTTTTTAAAGCTTATTGATACATGTTACCTTAACTTTCATCATGTCATTTCTTTACTAAGGATGGTGTTTGGGCCATGAATTGGGGTGTAAATATGGCTTATAAATCATTGCAAATAATGGGGAAGGGGCACCTTTGGAATCAGGGAAGAAAGGGGTTCAAAACATGATTTTTCATCTTTTTAAGCTGGCCTGCACGCTACCAGTGTATTTGAGTGTTGGGTTTTAGTTTTATATGTCCCAACACTATCTATTTCAAACAAAAACACCAAAATAAGTCCCAACAACATCAAATTAAGCCATTTATAAGAAGAAAATGATGAACGTGATGAACTCTAATCTCAAATCATTTAACCAATAATTTACAGCACAACAAAAATGTAGAACATGCAATAGAAGTGTTGAAAATGTCAAGAATGCAAAGTTTAATCCTTCATTGTTATCAAAATAAAGTTGTTTTTACCAAACTTTCAAGAATGCAAAGTTTAATCCTCCTTTTTCTTTGGTAGCTCTTGGTAGGAGTTTCCCAGTGAACATGGGTGAAAGGGTTTCGCGGGCACGAGATATGAGTACCATGGACCTTGTTTGGTAGGGCTACTGATACTTCCGCCGATTTTCATTATGCAGGGGTACCGTGGGAGGCCCAAGTTGTAAGTTTCTTTTGTTTTCCGTTTTCCGCAATATCTGTAATGCTCAGGATTTCTGATATATTTACTATTTGGCAGGTTGGTCTTCGTAAGGAGCGGGATGAGCTGTTGCCTAGCATCCGAACCAAAAATGGTGTTCTCGAGCGCACGCAACGACGATGTGAGGAGGTGTGTGAGTCCTTGTATGTCAAGGAGAAGAAACGCAAGAGATCAGAGTGTGAGTTAAAGTCTTTGACTCACGAGGTTGCTTTTCTTCGGGCTGAGAGCAGCCAACGTTTTAAGGTTAACCTGTAGCAGGCAAATTTGGAATATGCTCGACAGGACTTGGCTGCTCGCGGGGAGGATGCTGTAAAGCGCCGGAAGGAGTTGGATTCTCTTCGTGAGGCCCTAAAGAACGTTGAGAGATGTGCAGCTGAGAATCTCCAGCATTGGCTAGAAGCTGAAAAGCAGGCTGGAGATGAAGCTGATCTACGGGCGGAAAGGTTGGTCGAGCGGGCGTATGGGATGCACCTGGATGTAGAGCAACTTACTCGGATTCGCGGTGAGAGATTTCTGGTGCACTGGGTGAATTCTCTTCACCCTTGTTTGGAAGTCTTCAATGGGGAGGTCCAACGTTGATTGGAAAATGATTCGCCTTTGGAAATTTCCCCTTTTCATTAGATGGCCGAGCATCCTCTTAGTCATCAGCTTCTCTTTCTGGCGGCTGAGCGTACCATCGGGATTGGAGGCTACTCAACAGGAAGTCGAGAGGGCTGTGAAAGCGCCAGTTAGGGATCTTGGCGAGCCTGATATAGTTAGGGATGATAACCTTGGGGATGCCCAAGTGTAGCTTGTACTTGCTCGAGTAGCTCTTTTTGATAATTGTAATGGGAAATTGCCCAAATTTGATAAATGTCAACACTATTTCTATTATATCTTTTACTCGAGTAAAAGCAATTTCTGTTTCGCACAAGTACCCCGTGATCAAGACGGTTTCGTACGAGTTATTTGCCAGCGTGTGTAAGATTTTGAATGTTCGTTCTACCCTTTTTGAGGATTTTAACCTTTGTAAGGCTGCTTTTCAATCACTGCGATTTTTAGGCGAGTGATGCCGCTTTGTAGCTAATGACTAAGTGCCAAATTTTTAGTCGGCTAAGGCTTTCCTCTGTTAAATAATTGCATAGTGAGATGAAGGCTTTGGGTTGCCCGAGTGTTGTCGATATCACTTTCATGGGATTTTACTTAGGCGGTCGAGAGATCATAAGCATTTCAAGAATTAAAAGATACTTCGATTAATAAAAATAGAGTGGTTACATCTACGTCAATGAGATCCCCAATCCTAGGGAATCCTCCGGGGATTAATTCTAAGAACTTTGTAAGTGCACAACGACCTTCAGAAAGCCTACGATCGTATTTTCTAGCCAAAATGATGTATGGCCAAAATACATAGTTTATACGGGCGTCAACCTCAGGTATAGGTATTTTCCCTATGCGCGAACTTTACCCGTTTTGTTTTTTAAGGATCCCTGTCTTGGTTGTGGGACTTGCTAGGATCTTTGTTTTGGCTAGATGTCTTGTCGGGGTCCCTAGGACCAAGGTTTGGGACCTTTAAGGTATTAATTAGGCTAGTTGCATAGCAGGCTCGTTCAAGCCTTTGGGCTGCTCGTATTTCTCCAATCATGTTGGTGTTGGGAATTTGATGGTAAGCTGGGCTGTAGACACGATTGGCTTTAGCTTGTTTAGAGAAGGTCGCTCAGGATTGCATTGTATGAGAAGGGCGTCGATACCACGATGAAGTCTATACCCTGACTGGCTACCTTAGGGATGGTTCCTAGAGACGTTCGTGTCGTGATGACCCCTTCTGCAGGGACCTGAGCCCCAGAGAATCCAATTAGCGTGCCGAAGAAGGGCTTCATGCTGGTTTCATTGAGAACGTATCAAAGTATAAGACGTCCGCTTAGGACCCTTGATCGATTAACACTCGGTGTACCTCGTAGTTATCAATTACGGCAGTAACAACCAATGGGTCATTGTGGGTTGTCTCCAAGTATTTGGATAGATCGAGAGTAATGGGATTGCTTTTGGGAGTCTCCTTTTTCTGCTGTTTTAGGATGTAATCGACCGCCAGGATAGACCGTTCTACCCTTTTCTTGTTTTAAGGTTGTGAAGAAGTCCCTTTTAGAAGTCTACTTGCTATGACGTCAATGACCCCTCAGTGTGGTGGTCGTTCTTCATCGTCCTTGTCCTGTGGGCGCTCACCTAAAGTTTTTTCCATTTCATGGACATATCGTCCCAGCTGACCTTTCCTGATTAAGTCATCGATCTGGTCTTTGAGGTGTATGCAGTCATTGGTTTCGTAACCGTAATCTTTGTGGAATTGGAAGCACTTGGACTTATCTGTCGACGTCCATATCTTCTTCGTTTAGATTGGGCGGGAAAACTGAGCATATCATAGAGGTATATTTCTTCCAAGACTTCTTTGTGAGATTTCTTTAGCGGGGTGTAGCTAGTGAATCGCCCCTTGGGGTGAGCGCGGTCGTGAGGGTGACTGCTTTATGCTATTCTTATCTCTCTAGTTTTGGTTTTCCATAGCTCCCTTGTCTTTCTTCTTGTCAGACTAGTCAGTTTTGTTAACTAGAAACTTTTGCATTATGACTTTTTAAATTTGTGCATTTTCCTCTCGGATGAACCATTCCGCACCATCCAATGGTTCTTGTAGAGTGTACACTGAGCATCTATTGAGCTCGCCGTAGAATTGTGAGCATTTGAGACCTTGTTTAATGTTGAAGATGGCGACCACATCTAGAAGGCCTCCGACTTGGAGTGAGAGCTTGGTGAATCGTGCCAAGAAGGCTTACAAGGTCTCTCACTCCTCCTGGTGGAAACCTATCAAAGCATCTTCATTTTTTTGGTATTCCTTACTGTTGGCAAACTATGTGAGGAATTGTCTGGCTACCTGTTCGAAACTGTGAATCAAGTTGGAAGATAGTAGCAAAAACCATCTGAGCGTTGCTCCCTTTAGAGGGGATGAGAAGACCTTACATTGCTATCCCTCAGACATGCAAAGCATCAACATCCATGGCAAAGCAAGGGTTGGTGAAGCTTGGTGGAGCATTCTTCATCTCCATGAGTGGCTAAATCTCTTGTGCTTTGGAGGAGGAGGATTAGGGCTTGAGCTATGACACTTAATAGGGAGTTTTTCTTTTTTTTCCTTCTACTTCTTTTTATAGATTGATTTGTATCTTGTTGATATTGATGGGTTTGTATTGATTGTGGTTCCATGGTTGTGGAACTTAACTTGGTTGTAGTTGGATATTAGAGATTTATATAGACTTGTGATTTGTATTTTGATTCTCCCATTGTGGGTTTTGATTACATTGGATTTGGTTGAATCTTATTGTAATTTTTGATTCATTGTGGAAGCTACTCTAATGACAATGGTATTTGTCGAGTTGAATTCAAGTCTATGTTAAATTCCCTATTTGCTTCATTGATGGTATTTAATTATGCTTGTTAATTGTCCAGTTGGTTAATTGTATCCTCTAATCAATTTACCTAGGTTTAGTGGTCACTAAACTACCTTAGGAAATGGCTTTTCATTGATTAACTCTATATATTTATTGATAGCAAGGATAGCCCAAAGCATTCCAACAAAGCATATTCATCTCATTTCATTCACTTCACTTTTACTTTGCTTTTAAAATATTAAAAATCTCAAAAAGAGTTAGTTCTAGTTTCATTTAGTTGCATTTAATTCTATTTCGTTTCATTGCATACCAAGTGTTTGATAAAATTCCTTAAATACATCCATTTTTGTGTTAATTTGTGCATAATTGTCCTTAAAGTCCATAGGCTCTGCGAGAGAGAATCGACCTAGGTTATGTCACTACTTGCACATTCTAATATTAATTTGATTGGTGACGGTCTTGCGACATGGTCGTTTTCATCAGGGATCCACTATGTATGTTGCAATTTAATTTTTTTTCTCCATTCCCCACTCGCCACCCAAGATAATCCATCACGATGCTTGTAGATTTGCAAATTTTCTTCCAAATGGGGGAAGAAGACGATTTGGAAAGGAGCCTATAGTTTTGGAAGCAAGATTTGTATTTCTCGAGAAGCATTTTACTGACAAGCAGATTTTCCTCAGACACCACACACCAAACATGTTTGCCTAGGATGGCCTGGTTCAAAGCACATGTTCTGCGAATTCCCAGCCCACCTTTCTTCTTACTCATACACACTTTACTCCAGAATATCATGGGCGATGCCTTAGAGTCATTCCATTGGCACCAGAAGAATTTCCTAATAAACGCATCACATTTCGAGGCTTCATTTTTTGTAAGCTTGGAGTAATGGAATTGGTACACAGGAAGAGCTATGACTACTAACTTGACGAGTGTTAACCTTGCCGCTTGTGATAACAAATTCAATTTACTGTGCAAGTTTCCTTTCAAGATTGACAAGCACCATAGAGGAATTTCTTCTGTCAATATTGGACCATCAATATAACCACCCAAGTATTTTCCTAGATGGCTGACTCTTTTGTAGTTAAGAGTACTAGTCAGTTGGGATTGTTCTTCCTCCGTGGTGTTGGGTCTAAACCGAATCTCAGACTTTTGCTTATTCATCCATAAGCCCGAGGCCTCCCCAAAAGATATTAAAAGATGGTCAACGCTTGCACAATTTGACTGATCTACTCTGAAGAACAAAAGGACATCATCCGCGTACATTAGATGATTAATAGTTAGAGCACCTTGGTCAACTTTAATACCCTTTATTTCCTTATCCATTTGGGCCTTCATAAGATAATGATATAAGACAATAGCACAAAGGACAAAGAGGAATGGTGATTGGGGCTCTCCCTGCCTAAGGCCTTGTCGAAGGTTGAATTCAACCCGTTAAATCTCCATTACACTACAAGAAAATGCTGATTTAGCTACGGAAATTAGTTAGGGAAAATTTCCCTAGCTAATTAGCTACGGATTAGCTAGGGAAAAAAAATCCCTAGCTAATCACTAGCTAATTAGCTGCGGATTAGCTAGGGATAAAAATTCCTAGCTAATTTGGTAAAAAAGTTTGGCGCACAAAGGCGGGAAAATTTTGCTATGGAATACCTACGGAGTTTTCCGTAACAAAAGTTTCTCCAATTTTTGCTACAGATTTTTCCGTAACAAAAGTTTCTCCAATTTTTACTACGAAATTTTCCGAAGCAAAAGTTTCTCAAATTTAGCTACGAATTTGCTACAGATTTCCCTAGCTAATTAGCTAGGGAAAGAAATCCCTAACTAATTAGCTAGAAAAAAATCTCTACGGATTAGCTAGGGAAAATCCCTAGCTAATTTATTATATGTATATATATAGATATAAAATATTTTACATTAATAAATCAAAAAGTGATAAATGGCCTATTGGTTGGTGTAAATGTTACCATCCATGATGTTCCGTCTTCGTGTCCTCCTAGGACCATTTTTCAAAAATATAAAGTAGAGGAGGCCAGTGGAGGAGGTCGTCGACGGCCGTCGTTGGAGGACGTCGCCACCGGCGGCCATCGTCGAATGGAGCGGTTTAGCTAGGGAATTTAGTTAGGAAATAACTACGGATTTTCTCTAGCTATTAGTTACGAACTCATTCGTTTTTTTATTAAAAATTAGCTATGGATTAGCTACGAAAAAAATCCGTAGCAATTAGCGTTCATATATTAGCTATGGCCAAATCCATAGCTAATACTATTTTTTCTAGTGTTAATCTTTACACACAAGGTAGAAGTAGTCACGCATTCCATCAACAAATGCTGGTAGTGTAGGCAGAAATTCATACATTCCAAAACGTCTCTAAGGAATTCGCATGAAACTCTATCGTAAGCATTATGGAGATCAACTTTTAAAGCCACCCATCTGCTTTTGGATTTTTTTCTTCCCCTTATGTAATGTAAAATCTCACTGGCTATCAACATGTTGTCATGTATCATGCAACCCTTAACAAAGGCATTATGGAGGGGGGTCACAAGGTCAGGCATAATAGCTTGCAGACGATTTTATAGGTGGTATTACTTAAACTGATTGGTCTATAATCCCTGAATGATTGTGGAAAGTGAGTTTAGTTCATAGTTCTCAGCATATGCCCTCTCAATAGAAAGGAGCCTGCCATAATAACAACATCTTTTGAAGACCGAGCCTTCGACGGGAGTCGCCACCAAATTTTCAATCAAAATTTGAAAAAAGAAAAATAGGTTCAAAAGTGGGGTAAAAATGAATTTTCACAAAATGTTGGGTTCGGGAGTCTGATTGAGATGAAGGGAAGCACCCTTCTTCACCCGTCCAAAGACGGTTACCCTAAAAATTAATATTAAAATCATTTGGCCTCAAAAATATATACAATCATGGGGGAAAATGATGAAAGAAAGAGGGAGGGCTTGACCTAGGATAAAAGCCTAGGGCCTACGTACCTACAATGGGGGATCAAAGCCCACGTAGTTCCTGGGACATGCAAGTGTGTGAGTGAAGGGAGGCTCATCAAGCAAATACTCAGATGGCCTACCAGTGCAATGTACCTAAAGAGGCCAATGCCTTTTGGTACCTATTTACCATACGAGATATCAAAGAATAAAAAAGAGTGCATGTGTGAAAGCTCATCAGGTGTAATGCCCAGATAGCGTGAGGGCTAGTGCTCCTATAAAGACAAAATCTCTTGGTGGCACTAGGTCATATAAACAAGGAGTTCGTAAAACATAAAAATAACTAAATATTTTGTCTCCCATAAATAGGGGGTCGCGACGGGTATACTTTACCGTCGCGACCCCTTGCTCGTAAAACAGAGGCCGTCGCGACATATGTGAGGATGCGTCACGACGGTACTGCCAATCGGGAGGGGGTCACGACGGGTAACCATCACATCACGACTCCTCTATTATTTAGCAGGGAGGAGGTCGCGACGGGTGTACCTACCCGTCGCGACCCCTCTTTTTTTTTTAGAAAAAGAAGAAGGAGACAAGTCAAAATATTATTTGGTGCTCAAGTCGAGTATAGGGTCGCAACACTTACACCAAGGAGTTACAACCTATTTTGTAAAAGAACAAAGAAAGTGAGGTTGAGAAGAGTAGAAGTTTGGGGTATGGATTGATAAGGGGGTGTGAGAAAGTGAAGAAAATAACAAGAAATTATACCTTTTGCTCTAGTTTCCACAGCCTCTTAGTCCTTCTCCCTTTTTCTCTTTCCCTCCATTGTAAAGTGATGGGACTCACTATTTTATAGTGAGTTCATGAGTCATATAAAAGGAAAATTGAATCTAGGCATTAATGGGTTGGGGGTCGCGACGGGTAACCCAGGGTCGCGACCCCCTCTTGATTTGGTAATTATTTCAAGACAAAATTGCGATTTTCGGGGGGCGTCGCGACGGGTAATCCCTAATTAACGTGTAGGGGAAGAAACAGAGAAAAGGCGGGAAGAAATTTGAATTTTGGGACTTTTTCAGGGGCCTGTCGCGACGGGTAGGGGGTTGCGACGGTGAAGTACACCCGTCGCGACCCCTTCTTTCCGGACCCTTTTCCTTGCCTTCCCGATGTTCGATTTGAGCAAATTTTATGTCCATTTTCTAGTATTTTTCGTCATCTACGCAATGGAACAAGTTTCGGGCCCATCCGGATTAATATGAAACCTCGATGATCAAATCTTTCATGACTGCCAGATTTTAATTTTTGAAAGGTCTTCGTCCCTCATCCAACCCTTTTCCCGGACTCATTTCTCTTCCGTCCGATATTCGATTTGCACAAATCTTATGTCCGTTATCAAGGATTTTTCGTCCTCTATGCAAAGGAACAAGTTTAAAAACCAAATAACTTCAGATGAAACTATAATGATTGAATCTTCGTCTACTGCCAAAATTCAACCTCAAATGACTCTTATTTTGTTTTGACACTCAACCAGACTTATCTTCTTCTAGGTTCTTTCCACCTCACAATCCTCGGGACTTTGCGTTGATCCTATTTGCACCTTTATTCATTAATTTAAAAAAGTCCGGACAAAATGGGGTGTCTACAGATTCCCCTTTTTACTTGTGTTTCTCTCGAGAGCTTTATAGCTCACAAGAAGGAGAGAGAGGACAAGTAAAGACAAAAATAGACTCCTATTTTGTTTGGGGCTCAAAAGTGTGTAAAATCAATCAACAACCAAAGCCTAGAATAGTGTGAGTACAACCCTGAGAAATCTATTACCTAGAAAAGTCTTAAGCCACCAGTGATATGACTCGTCATTGCGAATCTTCGGCATCCGACATGTCCACCTGAGGTGGATAGAGTCCTCTAGTTGCATGGTGAGCCCCATCAACGAGTAAGAGCGCTATTAGCTAAAGGAATAACTAATCGATGATAAAAACTCTTAAGAGAATCTACCCGATCATGCACCCCAATACAATGAGAAATGGTATTCCCAGGTCTGCTCCTAGGAAAAAGAGACGAGATATAATTCAACTTTTTAGACTTTCTAATGTAAATTTTAATTTTGAATGCCGTAGATAAACTTACGGTAGGGCTTATGAGTCCCCAAAGTTTATGGGAGTCAGCTTTCGGAACACTCAATGGCGAAAACTGATCACTACAGAGATCTTGACGGGCAAGCAACTCATTGGCGGAATCTGATCCCTATATCCTATCCGAGAACATTCCTTGGCGGGATAGGATTCTGAATCCTAGAACACTTATCGGTAGGATTCAATGAGACCGGTCTCGTAACACTTACTGGCGAGATTCAGTAAAAAAATGTGAGTACCGTTATCCCCAAACTCTTCTGGGCAAAATATTGGTTCCCGTACCCAATCCCGAAAACACTCACTAGCGGGATAGGATACCGAATCCTAGAACACTTACTGGTAGGATTCGACGAGACCAGACCTCGTAACACTTACTGGCAAGATTCGATAAAAAATGTGGGTACCGTTATCCCCAAACACTTCTGGGCGGGATATTGGTTCCCATACCCAATCCCGAGAACACTTACTAGTGGGATAGGATACCGAATCCTAGAACACTCACTGGTAGGATTCGATGAGACTGGACCTCGTAACACTTACTGGCAAGATTTGGTCCAATTAAAAAGGTGGGTATCTAAGATTCCCAAACACTCGTTGGTGATAGCTTGGCAACCAAGGAGATCGCGGCAGGCACGAGCCCCAAAAATAATGGTACCAGATTTTTTATGGCTTTCTATGAGTATCGAAAACTGATCACCACATGAAATAAAGTTTAAGTGACTAAAAAGATTTTCCCTGCTTCCAAGCTTGTCTGGACTTCACAGGTCTAAAAGGATTTATGCAAAACATGTATTTCATGTTGTTTCACCTTACTTGGGTTTAGTATGTCCCAAAGATTACACAAAACATGTTTTCCTGCTCTTTCCAACTTAGCAGGTGATAAAAAGATTTATGCATATGTGGATCATGCAAATGCTTATGCGAATACCTTGTCAAATGGAAACAAGAATGCACAAATCATGAGTACCATGCAATCATCGCACAATAATCATTTGATGACTTATGGAAGTGTCATGCAGATGGATGCACAATCAAATGCAGCAACGATCCTAATAAATTAATTGACTCAAATGTGAATACACATGCAAAGGTAATGAACATATGTAAACATAGTGATAAGACAAACATGGTCCAAAATATCACTTTATTTATTTTTATTTGATTTTCTCTTAAAAAGGGAAAATGGAAACAACATTTGGGGACACTCATGCCTCAACACTTTGAGGGGAAGTCATTCCCCAGCCTTCTTAAGGAAAGAATGTTGTGGGCGCATTAGGATCCCGACAACCAAAAAGATGATTCCCTAGTCCACCATTAGGAGAATGGACGAAAATTCAGGGTATTAGAGACCCTATCCAGCCAGAAACCTGCTTTGGGACACCGGGATCCCAACCCTAGATGCAAAGGAAATGATTCTCCAGTCCGCATACAAAGAAGTTAAAAGAGAACTTGAGACATTGAAATCCCAAGACAAGCAGAGAGGGGTATGTTCTTAGGATACTTCGATCCCAATACTAAGGGCAAGACGATTCCCCAGTCAATGTGCGGGGATTAAGTCTGTATTCAAGAGAAGGGAATTCCCCAATTTAGAGATCGAGGCAGGATGACTGTTTATATAATGAGGAGGTAAAATTACTCTCCTATCAATGGGAAAAAACGAACACATGTGAAGGCAAACACTATTTAATTACATCTTAATCTTTGAAAATCAAGTAATATGGGTAAAAAAAATGCTTCAGCTTTGACTAAGCTATCGAAAGCCGATTAAGGAAATCTTTGACCTTATTTTGAAATTCATCTTGATTTTGAGTATTGAACACTAATCAAGCACCTCTTCTTTTTTAAAAGTTAACTTGGTCTTAACCATTGAAAACCAAGTAAAGAAATAAATCAATACATTGGTTTCAATCATCGAAAACCAAGTAAAAAAAATAGCATGGTAGAGGTGACTTGATTACAATCCTCAAAACCAAGCATTGTCTGCCATCATACTTCTATTTTCAAGGATTTACATGTAATGTAAAGTATAACCTTACTCTCATTAGAATGGAATTTATCAAAGAATTAAGAGAGAATTTGGGGCATCTAAATCCCATGATAAACAGAAAGAGACACATTATGGGACCTTGTAACCCTGTCTCTAAAAATAAGAAGACTCCCAAGTCAATGGACGAGGGGTTAGGACTACACTTAGAGAGAAAGCGATTCCCCGGCCAAGAGATTGAGACAAGGTAACAATCTATTCAATGAGGGGATAAGGTAAACTCGCTTTCCTAAGAGCTGGACGAGTAAAAACAAGTGAAGGCAAACACCATTTGATCATACCTTAATCATCAAACAAAGAGGGTTAAAGATGCTTCAGTTTGGAACAAATTGTCAAAAGCCAAGTGAGAAAATTCTGATCTCATTTTGAAGTCAAGAACTTCTTCTCTTAGAAGTCGATTAACTTGG
The DNA here is from genome assembly GCA_014851425.1 of Senna tora. Classification (NCBI taxonomy): domain Eukaryota; kingdom Viridiplantae; phylum Streptophyta; class Magnoliopsida; order Fabales; family Fabaceae; genus Senna; species Senna tora. The sequence continues at coordinate 20,303,865 of CM026270.1, read as the reverse complement.
TCTCAACAATTAAATACCAAGTAAAGAAATTAATCAATATATTGGTTTTAATCATTGAGAACCCAATGGAAAAATCTCATAGAAGAAGTTACTTGTTTTCAATTTTCGAAATCAAGCATTGTTTCTCCCTCACATTTTGATTTTCAATGATTTGCAAATGTGAAGCACAAGCTCCCTAGCTCACGTTAGAATGAGATCACCAAAAGTTTAAAATGCCTTGTCTAAAATGATAATCCAGTACAGAAAGACTTATCAACTTTATCTTGGGACTAATGTAAAATGTCTATGTGATACACATGTGGAAAATGAGAAATCCATTAGAAGAGTGAACTTCTAAAAAAATGAATCGCTCTAAGTGATAACATTGACCACGAGACTGACATCAACAAGACACCATAAATATGCATATAGAGTCTCCAAAGGCCACAATGGGATGAAAGCGAGGCTTTTCTGGGTTATGGAAAAAAGGGATTTTCTAATTTTTTTGAAAATAGGGTAAGAAACCCGAGGGACAAAGAATTTCCCTAGCTTCATTTCAGGATAAAATTTGGATAGGGATAAAGGGATTCAAGATCCCAGCTTGATATTTCCCGGGGGGAAGTTTATTCCTTGAGTGCTGAGATTGAAGTCTCTCTCTCATTTTATTAGCCTTATACAAAACATTTGAATTTGCTATACCTCAATGAGGACTTTACGGGTGCAAAATGTGGGTTTATGAAAGAGAAAAAAGGGACCCAAAAATTTTTGTGGGAACATAATGACAACTCTTTAAATTGAAATTGCTCTAACCCAGGAGCTTTGCATTTGAGAGTTAATAAGGTCTTTAAACAAATTGAGCATCCAACTAGCAAATACAAACGACCAAAGAACAAGTAATTCTCTCACTCGCCATTGTTGGAATATTTTCACTCAAATCTGTTCTACTAGCCGGTTGCCATAGGCTTGTAATTAATCTACATCTCCGCTACAGATGTATTAGTGTAATAAATCAAGAGGTCTTTAAAAGCTTATAATGATGGAGGAATGGCTAATGTGGAAAAAGTGTTTAAGAAATGAAGTTAGCAATTATCAAGTATGAAAAAATAGTTTCTTGCACGAGCACGAAAAATTTGACCGAAAAAGGAAGATGCTGACCAATCGATCATTCTTTATCCATCAAAAGAGTTTGCCTTAGATCTTCTCTCTTTTTTTCTTGTGCACTTTTATATTTTTTTTTATCTTTTTCCATCATTTTACTCTTTCTTTTCTTTTTCTTTTTTCTCAAGCCCTTTCTTGGCTTACTTGAATCGCTAGGCGAATCCAACTTTCGAGAATGACTGGTTAGCCGATATATGCAATAGGTCAAAATAACATTCAAGAGTCACGTGATGAAGTGTCTTGAAAATTGCAAATAAAAGACTCAAAATAGGTGGCAAAAGAAAATATAAATGGGGTTTGTGTTTGGGAAAAAAGGTAATGAAATGAATGCCTCCATCCTTTCTATCAAACCAATGTATGTAAAGCTTCAATTAAGATTAAAAACAAGTTCTAGAACCAGCGTGAGCAGACAGATTACACTCAATGATAATCGATGAAAAGAAGTTAATGTTTGGCTCAAATATCTTCCCACAAGGTTTGACTCTCACATTGGTCATCTGCAAAGCCAATTGGATACTAAAGTTGCATTAAGAAACAAAGCTCTTTTCTTGGATTGAACTCATATCATGAGATATCTTTATTATTCCCCAGGGTTTATTTTAATGTCAAGTATTTTTTAAAAACATGCTCATGAAGGCTTAAAAGTGGCTGACAATGGATGATAGTGTTTGGATGAAGTGAAAATGCTTCCTTCTTTATTTTTTTGACAATTGATTCCCTGAAATACACAAAGTCGAAAGACTACCCGTTCCAAGTGAACATTGACTAGGTTTAGACTTTTGAAAACTCCACTTTTGGCCCAAATGGGGTGACTAGAGGTGGTCTTTATTGTGTTTTTAGGAAAACCAAGAAATGCCTCATATCCTTGATATAGCCAACTCATTTGCTTTTATTAAGGCTATTTTCCTTATTTTTACTTTTCTTTTCCTTTTTACTTATTTCTCTTATTTTTCATTATTCTTTTTTAATTCCCCGGTAAATATGGCTAAGGCTGAGCTGTGTGAAAAATGTCGCTTATGAAGTGAGTGATGCTTCTCGAGAGACTCACGACTATGCATATGTGCGGTATCTTCTTTTATCAATCAAGTTAATTGCCAATATTGGATCAAATTAGACGAGGATTCCGAACATTCAAATGCTAGAATGAAGAACATGGAGCAAATGAACGACAGTTACTGACAAAAAGACACTTTACTTTATTCCAAAAATAAGTGTGACAAAGTTGATTCGAAAAAGATTTTAAGGCATTTCAAACTATTTGATGTCATTCACTCTAACATTTTCTAATCGAGCTTGTCGATTTTACCCTCTTTGCGAATCTACCCTCAAACTCAGGAGTTGGGGTGATCTTGTTACTCCTCATTAATATTTGAACATTGGCTTGAAAAGTGCTACCTGCCTTAGTTTAATGACCACGCGCATTCGCGTGGCATTATCATGAAAGTTGCGGCTTGTACCATATGGGGTACAGAGGTGTTAATGGAACCATGGGTCTTGGGTTTATCATCCCTTGATTCCATAACTGTCTGAATAATTCCAGTTGAGACACTTGCAGGATCCGGATATGATAATCTCCCAATGCATGCACTAAGGATTTTAAAACAAATGAGATTCTCATATGATGCCTCTCCGACATAGGTCTTGAGTATAACTTAAGATGACAGTTCCCCAGTGCAGGCACTGGAGTTTGTGACGGACACAATGGTTCTATGTGGTATCATGGTCACTACACCATAGATTGAACATGAGCTAAAATGGTAGTCCTCATAGTATGTCGTGGGGTCAGTGACACCTGAGCTAAAAAGAGGATTCCCCAGTGCAAGCACTGGGCCTCATGGCAGCCATGGGATAGAGACAATGGTTCCCTAATGCGGGCACTAGGATTTTAAGGCAGACATGAATTTGAGATGATGGTTACCCAATGAGAGACCAAAACATGCCAAAGACAATAATTCTCCCGTATAAACACTGAGTACTAGACACGTGTTGAGAGCACATCCCCTAGTGCGGGCACTAGGGTCTGAGATATGGCCTAATTGGTGATTCCCCAATGTGGGCATCGAGGTTCAAATACAAGATTAGGAGGGTGATTCCCCGGTGCAGGCACTAGGTTTGAGGCAAGAATGGTAGTTCTAAGGCGATGACCCTCCTTATACTGGGAATTCAAAACCGGGGTTACCCAATACAAGCGCTGAGGCCCAAGGCAAGAATGAGTCTAGAAAGGTGATTTTTAGTCACCATCTAGCTTCAACAGCCAGACTCGTTCTTGAGGCCAAACAATTATCGGGCACCAGCCCAATACAATTATAGCTTTGAATGCAATGCAAAAATGCAAAAAAATAAAAGAAACAAATCAACAAAAGAATACCATGTTAAGTTCTTTCCAATAAAGGGTCCTTACAGGTATCTTGATGAAGATTTCTTTCCAAGAAAGAAGTGGTTACATTTGGAATTATCTTGAGGATTATTCTCTGGATCTCTAATTGTCTTCTTGCCAGTCTAGGGATTCTATGAGAGACCAAGACTGGAGTGTAAAGAAAAATTTCGTTACACACATATGGGGTTTCTTTTTCTTTTAGTCAAATGTTGCGATTGGCAAATGAGATTCTTAATGGAAACAGAGATTCCTCAAAGTAGGAAAATTCATGATTAGTAGGAAATAGAATATATATTTCTTTTCACGTTAAACGTCTCAATTACCAGCTGCAACCTTAACTCTTGCTTGCGTGAGGCTTGCTAGTAAAAGGCCAAAAGATTGACACCATACAACTCAATAATTGTAAATATAGCCACTGTTTACTAGCTATGCAGATAAATGAACAAATGTTATGGCTTAAGAATTAATGTGGGGGAGAAAACATCCTCATCACATGTACAAATATTATTCACAAGTGGTAAGGAAAAACAATGGTGATTTACATTAGAAACAATTGTGGTAAAGAATGAAAAAGAATATTTTTATTTTTTATTTTATTTTACAATGCAAAGGAAAATATTTTTTTATATGCAGACAATTTTTTTTATATACAATGCAAAGAAAAAGGAAAATATTTTTTTTATACATACAATGCAAAGAAAATTTTTTCTTCATAGTTTTAAAAAAATTGTTAAATGTAATGCAAACAAAATTATAGAAAAATAATTTTTTTATAAGAAAAAGGAAAACTTTTTATTTGTAAAGAAAATTTCACATATACGACGCAATGAAAAATATACTTTTCACAATTCAAAGGAAAATTTTATATACAAGGCAAACAAAATTTTAAAAAAATTTATATGCAAAGGAGAATTTTAATATGCAATGCAAATGAAAAAGGGGGGAATTTTTATACAATGCACAGAATTTTTTTGTATATGCAAAACCAAGAGAACGAGGTTTTTTTTATTTATAATGCAAATGAGATTAAAAAAAATTTATATAATGCAAAGAAATTATTATTTTATTAATATATGCAATGCAAAGAAATTTTGTTTTTTTTTTCTTTTATTCATGATTCAAAAGACAATTTTATATACAACTATAAGAAAATAAAACTTTTAATTTTTGCTTTTTTTTATATACAATGTAAATTATTTTCCTCTTTTTTATATATATACAATGCAAAGGAAGTTACGAGAAAAAGAAAATTTGATTTAGAAAGAAATGTTTTATATATATATATATGCGAACGAAGTTATGAAAAAAACAATTTTTTTAAATTACGCGAAGATGATTTTTTTTATATACATGTACTACGTGAAAGAAAAATATAAGAAAAAGAATTTTTTTTATATAATGCAAAGAAAATCCCTAGCTAATTAGCTAAGGAAAGAAATCTCTAGCTAATCCCTAACTAATTAGCTAGGAAAAAAATCTCTACGGATTAGCTAGGGAAAAATTCCTAGATATAATATTTTACATTAATAAATGAAAAAGTGATAAATGGCCTATTGGTTGGTGTAAATGTTACCATCCATGATGTTCCGTCTTCGTATCCTCCTAGGACCATTTTTCAAAAATATAAAGTAGAGGAGGCCGGTGGAGGAGGTCGTCGACGGCCGTCGTCGGAGGGGGCTGGTGGAGAACGTCGCCACCGGCAGCCATCGTCGAATGGAGCGATTTAGCTAGGGAATTTAGTTAGGGAATAACTACGGATTTTCCCTAGCTGTTAGTTACGAACTCATTCGTTTTTTATTAAAAATTAGCTAGGGATTAACTACGGATTAGCTACGAAAAAAATCCGTAGCAATTAGCGTTAATATATTAGCTACGGCCAATTCCATAGCTAATACTATTTTTTCTAGTAGTGTTAATCTTCACACACGAGGTAGAAGTAGTCACGCATTCCATCAACAAATGCTGGTAGTGTAGGCGAAAATTCATACATTCCAAAACGTCTCTAAGGAATTCGCATGAAACTCTATCATAAGCCTTATGGAGATCAAATTTTAAAGCCACCCATCTGCTTTTGGATTTTTTTCTTCCCCTTATGTAATGTAAAATCTCACTGGCTATCAACATGTTGTCATGTATCATACAACCCTTAACAAAGGCATTATGGAGGGGGGTCACGACAGGTAACCCCTAATTAACGTGTAGGGGAAGAAACAACGAAAAGGCGGGAAGAAATTTGAATTTTGGGACTTTTTCAGGGGCCCATCGCGACGGGTAACCCCAGGAGTCGCGACAGGTAGGGACCTGTCGCGATCCCTTCTTTTCGAACCCTTTTCCTTGCCCTCCCGAAGTCCGATTTGAGCAAAGTTTATGTCCATTTTCAAGGAATTTTCGTCCTCTATGTAATGGAACAAGTTTTGGGCCCATACGGATGAAGATGAAACATCGGTAATCAAATCTTTCATGACTGCCAGATTTTAATTTTTGAAAGGCCTTCGTCCCTCATCCAACCTTTTTCCCTGACTCATTTCTCTTCCGTCCGATATCCGATTTGCACAAATCTTATGTCCGTTTTCAAGGATTTTTCGTCCTCTATGCAAAGGAATAAGTTTCAAAGCCAAATGACTTCAGATGAAACTATAATGATTGAATCTTCGTCTACTGCCAAAATTCAACCTCAAATGACTCTTATTTTGTTTTGACACTCAACCGAACTTATCTTCTTCTAGGTTCTTTCCACCTCACAATCCTTGGGACTTTGGGTTGATCCTACTTGTACCTTTATTCATTAATTTAAAAAATTCCAGACAAAATGGGGTGTCTACACATCTATCCAATCATCCCCTAGTAGTGTTGAAAGAAAATGGTAGTCATCCCATCTGGACCTAAAGCCTTTTGGACATTCATTTAGAAGAGGGCATTCTCAATTTCAAGTTTAGTGAAAGGCTTTGTAAGGAATCTTATGTGTTCTTTAGTAAGAGCAGGGATACCAGATTTCCTTGTGTATTGCATACGGCTCGCAAGGTCAGTACCTCCAGTATTGCTATAATCCTAGAAGTAAGATTTTGCTTCTTCCATGATACTAGCATGCTCCTGTGTCCATTGGCCATCAGAGAGTTGAATGCTATGGATCCGAGCCCTGTTACACCTCTTCTTAACCACACTATGGAAGTACTTTCGGTTACGGTCTCCTTTGATAAGCCACAATTGATTTTCTCATTGTGCCCATCTAATTTCTTCCCACTTCAGGAGGAATTCAAGTCTTTTCCTCATAACAATCTCATCTTTTGACCGGTCATAATGTTGGACGTTTTGTTGAATCCGTTCAAGATTCTGGTTTGTTTCCCTTATTTGTTGCTCAATGTTTCCAAAAGTGTGTCTATTCCATTTGACTAGATCTCTACTTATCCTGTTATTGGAAAGCTCAGGAGCCAGTAAAGGGAGTATTTCAGGTTGCCGTCACCACAAATTGAAGCTGGGGATGGTGCAACCAAAAATTGGAAGCTGCGCTCGCATTGAATATCATCTTCGATTTGTTGTTGTGTTCTTCGGCTGTGTTTAAATCTCTCAGCGTTGGCATTGTTCCACCGCGAGAAGCTAACATCTGATGTGGTTGACCGGAGAGTGTTGGGAGAAAGGGAAGAAGGGGAGGAAGAAGAGAAGTTAAAGTTTTTAACAAATATGATGGATTTTATATTTTATCCGGTCAGCATTTTATTGACAAAAAAGTAATAGAAGTCAACAATTTAAGTCCATGTCATCATGATTTTGACAATAAGGACTTAATTGATAGCATGTCAATCTAAAGAGGACCAATTTGAGAAGGGTAATCTAAGAAGGACCAAATTGAGAAACATGTCATCTAAGAATGATCCAAATGATATTTTACTTACTTAATATATATATATATATATATATATATATATATATATATATATATATATATATATATATATATATATAGGGATAGTCTAACATGCAACCTATTGCATACATGCAATGGGTTATGTGGACAATTATAGCCATTGATGTGATCTAATGGCATTATAAAATGAAGAGGCAACCTGTTAAAGAGGTAAACTTTATGTTTTAGAAAAAAAATTAAGTTTGACCCCTCAAAATATATAAAATTATAATATTGTCCAAAATATAAAATAATATTTTTATTATAAAGATTTGCGATTAAGAAATAAATGCTTATTTTTAAGTAAGAATTTAGTCATAAAAAATATTTTTAAAAAACTTAAAAATTTAAAAGTATAACTTATTATCAAAGGTGAAGGAAAGGGGGGCATGGCCACCTTAACTTCTACTAATTGTATGTATAGGTATATATAATTTTATATTTGGCCCTCCTTCCTTTAAAAAAATTATAAAACATTTAGGAGATTCTTTAAAAAAATATTAAGATAGAAAGTTAAGGATGAAATGAAATGGAGTGAAATATCCAAATAGGCTAGACAATGTATTTTTAATATTTTTATAGGTATAAAATTGAATAGAAAGGAAGAGCCTCCAAAGTCTTTAGGCTATCCAAAATGTAACATCCCAAAAATTGAAACCCAACTTTGACCAAAAGTCTCACTGTTGACTTTTCTAAACTGTTGACTTTTGTGTTGACTTTTCCTTAACATGTTTGACTTTTTTATTTTTGAGTGTTTGAATGTGTTTGCCATTATCTTTGCTTGTAAATAAGTCTATGAAACCCTAACTAGAGGCCAAGAGACCCAAAAATCAGAGAAAAATGACCAGATGAACCCTAACCCTAACCCTAGGGACTAAACTGAAACGAAAAACTTAGTTTTTAACCTTTTTCTTTAGTGAGTTAAACGGGGTGGAAAAGACCTATTTGACCCTAGAAAACTACCCTAGGACACTCTAGAGATACCCTAAGACTTAGTTAAGGAATCCCAACCTCAAGAAAAGTCCTAAAAGGACACATTTTTTTCCAGTAAAAAATTCATGACTAAAAAGAAAGAATTGAAAATTTTCAGTTAAAGCCCTTTAACTTACTTAAGGCCTAAGGAAGTTCAATTTAACCACTTAGAGGCACCCTAAACTACCCTACAAAGTGTCAGCCATGAAACTAAATGAAAAAAAAAACATAATTAGGTAGGTTACATATTTTAAAAATAGAGTTAAATGAGAAATTTATTGCAAATAAACTCCTTTTTAATGCCTTTAAGAACTTGTAACCGAATTTACTATCTTTAAAGAGAAACAAATTCCCAATTAAGGTAGTTATAACCTCCAGCAACTTAAGAAACCCGAATTCAAGATTAAAGAAAACAAAATTAAGGCTGGAAAATCGAGTTTTAGCAAGAATCCACTTAAGTAAGAGATCACTCAAGTCACCTCACTTAAACCAAGACTACCCGAGGCCTAAGTGCCTAATTAATCACCCAAACAGCCCCTTAATCTGCCAGCACACCTCACTTAGGTGTCTAAATGCATTTCAGACTGCCTCCACCGTTAAACACCTCACCACACTCATCATTACATCCTCACATGCCTTGGTGGCTATAAAAGGAAGTGAAACTGAGAGGAGGCCATACTAGCAACTTAAACCAGAGATTGAGAGCTGAGAAAAAGAGAGATTAGGTTCAGAGAGAGGCTGAAGTTGTGAGTGAACTGGGGGAATCGAAGAATTGCAGCTGAAGGTAGAGAGAGAAGCATAAATCCACACACATATTCACACCAGAATTTTGTTGTTCTTGCACCAAGTTACCCACTCAATCCAGAAGCTCAAACTCGTGATTCTTCTTCTAAAAATCAAGTTAACGTAGTGTTACCCTTCCTTCTCCATCCCTGAGCCAAGAGCATCCATCAAAAGTGGTGGTATGAGCCTCTATGACTCAGTTTCTCGTTACTGCCACAGAGAGCTCTGTTTTGGGCAGTGTTGCTTCCAAGAGGCATACCTCTCTCATTTCTTGACCAAATTTAACGTGTGAGCAGTCAATAGAAAGCTAAAAGAATAAAATTTAAAAGCCCCTTAATGCATGTATGATCAGAGGCTTTCGTATAGGGGTTCAGAGCCTCGAAAACTTGTTGATTTTCTGCTAAAATTGTTGTTTCTCTTATATGAAGATATGTGCTTGCTGTCTGGTTGTTTTCTGGTGTTTTGGGTTGTGGATCGAGTCTAGATGAATGGATAAATGTTAATAGGGCTATGTAGGGCTGAAACCTTACTTTAAATGGAAATGGAAAAATGGAAACTCACAGAAAATGATTTTCTGATTTTGCTGTCAATTGCTGCAAGAATGAATATTGTGTACTGTTTCCTTGCAATTAATAGTTAATAAACTTGATTAGACTTACAAATGCAAGCTGGAAATGTTGAGATGAAGTCTATACATAAATAAGAGTAGTTAGGGATTTTTTAAACATGAATTTTTGGTGGGTCTTGTGTGATGTTTGCTGTAAAAGTCATTTGGATAACTCACCTACCTTCATTCGGGTTCACAGTGGCCAAAAGTTTTAAAAATTTCTAGTAAAGGTCCACCTTACTTAAGGAAAATGATTTACTCAAGAAATGGATTTGCTTTCATGATTTTCAAGCTGATTGGTTGCTGAATTGTGCCTTGAACCCTGTGCTGCAGAATTGAAGTATGTGTGAGTTACCCATTCTTACACTACTGAAATTTTCCATTTAGTTTGTTTATATAACCTATGAATTGGGTCTTGGTAAGGGAATGAATCTGGGTGGTTATGAAATTTACCCTTTGCTGTCAAACCTAATTTCTGAAGTTGGGGGAAATCTAAAACAGTGAAAGAAAAGTACAAAGAATGAAAAAGAAAAGAGTAATAGGGTTCAAATACCCTTAGAGTGGAATTGGGTAAGACAAGCACGGAAGGAGGCAACTAATGGGCTAAAACTTGGGTACAAAGGTTCTAAGAGGGTAGGCCTATCCTCCCACCCTCTAAACCTCCTAAGTACCCTCACCAAACAAAAAATGAACTAAGTTATGGCCTAGAAAACAGTAAAGTGTCAAAAAGAGAAAAAAAGGAAAAGAGAGGGAAATGCTTGCAAAAATGGTAACTCTGTACTGATGTGGCTACGCCCACTTGCTGTGCAAGCCACCAGTGGACTTAACTTGCTTAGGAAATGCTAATTTGGACTGGACAGAGGTCAAAACAAAAAAGAGTGTGAAATAGGGACTAAAATGAACTGATTTTGCTATTTTTGCCCCTTTAAAAGAATCTGTGCAAATTAAGATATTTGGGGTTAAGTTTCTGCATTTCTTGGTTTTATGGGTTAGTGTGGTCCTCTGTAGTGGCAGGGAAGTGGTCAAAGTGGCCTCTAACCTTATTTGAACACCTAATTTGTTTTCTTTAAGAAAATTGTAAATGGATGTGTTTTGATGCAAAAGTATGGTCTCTGTGTGGATTCTCTCTGTGTAAAAGTCACTAGCAAGTCACAAATAGCCCTTAGGTACTTACTGCACTTTGTTTTTAGCTTGGAACAACCCAGAACAGAATTTGGGTCTTAATAGGGACCAATTTGCAAGAAAAACTTGAGAAAAGCTGAAAATTCCTATTTTTACTCAAATTCTGGTTAGATTCTGTTAGGATCTTTGTGGATGTGTGTATTAGGTCCTAATTGACTATTTTGATGATTGAATGTGGCCAAGAGACTTGAATTATACCTTCATTTCATTCAGTTTAAAGAAAAGGGACTCTTTTGAAAAGAATTGTGAAATTAAGGGTCCAAATGCAATTTTATTTATTGGAAAACTAGCTGAGACTATTAAGTATGTGTTAATGATGCTTTTGGTAGAATTTCATGACTTTTGGATGCTTAAATTAACAGTTATGCCTGTTACTTGCTGTGTAAGTCATATTTGACATTGTGGTTGACTTTTGTTTGACTTTTAAGTTGACCAGTGGCTGAATTAACTGTTTTATCAGGCTATTTGATTGTGTGGCATCCAAATCATGAAAATGAGCTTTAGCATGCATCTGTGAACTAAAATGCATTGGAGGGCAGGCCTTTGAGCATGCATCTGTGTTTTGATGTGCATATGCCCTTGGAGGGGTAAAATGGTAAAATTGTCCTGGAGAGGCAATATCTGTGTTTAAATTGCATATGCCTTGGAGAGGCAATTGATTAACAACTGAGTAAACATTACTTGTGGATGAAAAATTATATTGTATAATTTGATCTGTATGAAAAGGACACACTAGGCTGGCTAGGAATGCGTCCTGGACGTAGCTTCCTAACAACTAGTGAAGAGATAATCCAGTCTGGAGCTGGTGATCCTAAGGTTCTAACTTGTGCGCACACCGAAGGATGCCCTGGGATGTTAGGTAATTTCCTGTTAGCCTTATTTGGGCAGGCTTTTCCATAGTGTTAAATGGTAAGTCGGTATTGTCCTTTTTCATTAGATTGTTTTTAAATTGATGGTAATGGTTTAACCAGTTGTACAGGTCCTGGAGAGACTTGATATTTGGCATGGCTGATAACTGCATGTAGTGGTAAACGCGCATATTTTTAAAAGGAAAATGACTTTTCATCTGATACAGCTTTTCAGCATAATCATATATTCTGAAGTGTGTAAGTGGAAATATCTTGTGATTGATGTATTGATTGCATTCTGAAAATGGAAATATCTTGTAATCGATGTTAACTAAGTTTAAATTATCTGTTAAATGGGAAGGAAATAATTTTTCTGTATTCTTAGGAATGCAGCTGAACCACTAATTAGTCTTTTATAAAACTGGTAATCTACGTTAGTGGGATTTTATATCTCACTACGTTAGTATGTTCAGATGCCCAGGTACATACTACTGCTGGAGATTGAGGTAGAGCTCCTGGAGGTTCCCCTTCTAGGTTACTTCCAAATCCTGAAGGCGATCAACATCCTTTTCTTTTTCCTTTCGGTTGAGAATGCCCCGGGGACTTAGAAAGGGTGTGATGGGCAAGTAGCAGGGAGCTAACTCTTATTTTTTGTAGTGACCCATATGTCACTCTAGTATGGACTTTAGTACTGACTATTTTGGGTCTGCGTGCCACTCACTTTGACACTTATGTCTGTATATATATGTATGTATGGATCACATGCTGTAGACTTAGGTTTTTAACTGCTTAGGTTATATGTGGAGGTTTAGTACCTCGTTTCCACTTGACTTTATTTGTATTTGCATTTTGGGAGATCGTGAGAGTATCAAACATGTAAATTCTAGTTTCTTAAGTTAAATAACCAACCGAGAGTAAGCGATCCTTGGGGAAACACTTAACTTTATTTATCCCACATGAAAAGAAAAAGGAAAAAAATTGGACCAAGATTTTAAGAAGTTAAGTAAATAACCTAATTCCTCATTTAAAATCAATAAAGAAACTAGGACGTTACATTTATGTGGGATAAATAAAGTTAAGTGTTTCGCCAAGGATCGCTTACTCTCGGTTGGTTTTTTAACCTAAGCAACTAGAAGTTACATGTTTGATACTCTCGCGCACTCCCAAAAGTCATACACGAATAAAGTCAGGTGAAAATGAGGTACTAATCCTTCATACATATCCTAAGCTGTTCAAAGCCTATAACTATAGCATAGAATCCATATATATACAAAGATAGTATCGTAGTCAGTGGCACGCAGGCCCAAAATAGTTAGTACTAAAGTCCATACTAGAGTGACATCTGAGTCATTGCCAAAAATAAGAGTCAGCTCCCTGCTACCTGCCCATCACACCCTTTCTAAGTCCCTAGGGCATTCTCAACCGAAGGGAAAAAGAAAAGGATGTTGACCGCCTTCAGAATTTGGAGGTAACCCAGAAGGGGAACCTCCAGGAGCTCTACCTCAATCTCCAGCAGTAGTATGTACCTGGGCATCTGAACACACTAACGTAGTGAGATATAAAATCCCAATAACGTAGATTACCAGTTTTATAAAAGACTAATTACTGGTTCAGCTGGATTCCTAAGAATATAGAAAAAGTACTTCCTTCCCATTTAAGAATGCATGATATTTCCATTTTCAGAATGCAATCAATACATCAATCACAAGATATTTCCACTTACAAAGTTCAGAATATATGATTATGTTGAAAAGCTGTAAACAGATGAAAAGTCATTTTCCTTTCAAAATATGAACGTTTACCACTACATGCACTTATCAGCCTTGCCAAATATCAAGTCTCTCCAGGACCTGTACAACTGGTTAAATCATTACCATCAATTTAAAAGCAATCTAATGAAACAGGAATATACCGACTTACCATTTAACACTATCGAAAGCCTGCTCAAATAAGGCTAACAAGAAATTACCTAACATCCCAGGGCGTCCCCCGGTGTGCGCACAAAGTTAGAACCTTAGGATCACCAGTCCCGGACTGGATTATCTCCTCACTAGTTGCTAGGCAGCTACGTCCCGGACGCATTCCTAACCAGCCTAGTGTGTCCTTTCCATACATATCAAATTATACAATATAATTTTTATCCACAGGTAATGTTTACTCAGTTGCCATTCAATTGCCTCTCCAGGGTATATGCAAATCAAACACAGGTATTGCCTCTCCAGGGCATATGCACATCAAAACACAAATACTGCCTCTCCAGGGCATATGCATAGCAAAACACAGATATTGCCTCTCATGGGCAATTTTACCATTTTACCCCTCCAAGGGCATATGCACATCAAAACACAGATGCATGCTCAAAGGCCTGCCCTCTAAGGAATTTTGGTTCACAGATGCATGCTAAAACTCATTTTCATGATTTGGATGCCACACAATTAAATAGCCTGATAAAACAGTCAACTCAGCCACTGGTCAACTTAAAAGTCAAACAAAAGTCAACCACAACATCAAATATGACTTACACAACAAGTAACATGCATAACTATTAATTTAAACATCCAAAGGTCATGAAATTTCACCACAAGCTTCCTTAACACATACTCAACAGTCTCAGCTAGTTTTCCAATAAAGAAAATTGCACTTGGACCCTTAATTGCACAAATCTTTTCAAAAGAGTCATTTTCTTTAAAGTGAAGGGAATCAAGGCACAATTCAAGTATTTTGACCACATTCAGCCACCCAAAGAGTCAATTAGGGCCTTCTACACTCATCCAGAAAATCCCAACAGAATTTAACCAGAATTTGGGGAAAAATAGGACTTTTCAGCTTTTCTCAAGTTTGTCTTGCAAATTGGTCCCTATTAAGATCCAAATTCTGTTTTGGGTTGTTTCAAGCTAAAACCAAGGTGCAGCAAGTACCTCAATGCTATTTGTGACTTGCTACTGAAGTTTCCACATAAATAATATACATAGAGGTCATACGCTTGCAGCAAAATACATAAACTTGGAATTTTCCTAAAGGAATCAAGTTAGATGTTGAAATAAGGTTAGTGGCCACTTTGACCACTTCCCTGCCAATACACTGGACCCCACTAACTCACAGGACCAGAAATAACAGAAACTCAACCTTAATTCACATAGATTCTTTTAAAGGGGCAAAATCAGCAAAATTAGTTCATTTTAGTCCCTATTGCATACCCTTTTCTGTTTTGACCTATGCCCAGCCCAATTTAGTGTCTCCTAATCAAGCTAGGTCCATTTATGGCTTGCACAGCAAGTGGGTGCAGCCACATCAGCCCAGAATTGTCACTTTTGCAAACATTCCCTTCTTTTGTCAATTTTCTTCCTTTTTAACACTTTTAAAGTTTTCTAGGCTATGACTTAGCTCCTTTCTATTCTGGTGAGGGTACTTGGGAGGGTTAGAGGGTGGGAGGATAGGCCTACCCTCTTAGAACCTGAGTACCCAAGTTTTAGGTTAGGATACCCCTCTATATGTCCTTTCTTCATGCTTACCTCTTATTCTAAGAATACTACTCTTTCTTTCAATATTAGTTTACTCACTGCCAAATGTCCTTTCAAACTCAGAAATCACAGGGCACACAGTCATAATTCAGCAAGCATTCACAATATTCCCACAACCAAAATTCAATCTAGATGGGAAATCCTAGGAAAAGTTCATTTTACATGCATTAGCTCTCTTAGTTTGAACTAGACCTTTGACCCAACACTTCCAAAGTTTTAAACTACTGTGGGACTCATCAAAACATGTGAAAATGTACAGGTAGTAGCACACACAAGCTTGCAAAACCCAACTTGGCAGAATTCAAGTTATTCTTCCAAAAATCATGTGTTTACTCACCTTTTCATTCTATAAATTTCTAAATCAAAAGCTAGGCATTGGATAGGAAAATTCTAAGTATTTAGCCACTGTGGAAAGACTAGAAAGATTATAAGAGAGGTACATAGACCAACCAGTAGCATTTTAAAGAGCTCACTGGCCAAATTTAGTTTAGAAAATTCATCCTAAACTCATGGCTTTTTTCTTATTTTAGAGTAGAAATCAACCCCATCACTCTCATACCAAAAACCTATCTTTCCAAGACTTTTAAAAGACTTACCAGCTAGCATTTACAACATTGGCAGTAGTGAAAAAACCATTTGATAGCAATTAACAGTAAATGAAAGAAATCAGAAATCGTTTGTTAAGGCTAGTTTTCAACTTTTCATTAGAAATTCTCACTACTTGAACCAGAAGTTTCAGGAGTGATTAAAGCAAGATTTCATCTTCAAATAGTCTCATGAACATCTACTACCTCATCTAGACTCAAATCAGAACCCAAACTACCAGAAACAACAAAACAACAAGTATATACTTTCATATCAGAAAAACAACATTTTTAACAGAAAATTAGCAAGTTCTCGAGGCTCTGAACCCTTGTACGGTAGCCTCTGATCATAAATGGATTAAGGGGCTTTTAAAGTTCGTTCCTTCAGCTTTCTATTAACTACTGACATGTTAAAATTGGTTAAGAAAAGAAAGAGATATGCCTCCTAGAAGCAACACTGCCCAAAACAGTGCTCTCTGTGGCAGCAACGAGAAACTGAGTCGTAGAGGCTCATAACACTACTTTTGGTGGATGCTCTTGGCTCAGGGATGGAGAAGGACGGGTAACACTACGTTACCTTGATTTTCAGAAGAAGAATCGCGAGTTTGAACCTCTGGACAGCTTGGCTAACTTGATGGAAATCAGCAGTTTCTGAGTCTGTGTTTGTGTAGGTGTTCTCGGCTTCTTTCTCCACTTCCAGCTGCAAATTTCGATTCCCCCAGCTCCCTCACAGCTTCAGCCTCTCTCTGAACTTAGTCTCACTTGCTCTCAGCTCTCTACTTCTGGTTTTAGTTGCTGATATCCTCTCCTCTCGGTTTCACTATCTTTTTATAGCACTCTTTTCCAATTAAGCCACTTAGGGTATTTAGAAAAATTCAGCAAGGGAATTTCAGTAACTTTTACAGTGATTTATGGTCTAATATATCCACCCACATAAAACTAACCAGACATAGAACTTATAACCTTATTAGCATACTCCCATAGTTGAAATTTATAGAATTCCTCTAAAATTCCAGCAAGTATTTCTCATAGTATTGGCAATTAGGAACCTTATTAAACCATGCTAAATTTCACAATTTTCAGTGGTGATAAGTTTACAAGTTCAGTGGCAAAATCTCAAGTTATACTATTACACAAGCTTTATACTGTCATTATCAACATCTCTATTCTGAAATTTGGCATCACTCAAGCCATTCTGAGCCAACAAATACCTCTAACATCTCTAGCAGTAGTGGCACAGAAATGGGTTGGAGATTCCACCAATGAAAAATAAAGGATCACTTTAGAATAAACTTTTGGTTATTCATCAAAGAAAATCACATTATAGAACCAGAAGTTTTCAGAAGTGAACCAAGCAAAATTTTCAACTTCTCATAGTCCTACTATCATTTATTAATTCATTTAAACTCAGTTCAATACCTAAAACACCAAAATCAACAAAACAGCAAGCATATATTTTCATATCAGAAAAACAACATTTTTAACAGAAAATCAGCAAGCTTTCGAGGCTCTGAACCCCTGTACGGCAGCCTCTGATCATACATGCATTAAGTGGATTTTAAATTTAATTCTTCTAGCTTTCTATTGACTACTCACACGTTAAATGTGATCAAGAAATGAGAGAGATATGCCTCCTGGAAGCAACACTGCCCAAAACAGAGCTTTCTGTGGCAGCAATGAGAAACTAAGTCATAGAGGCTCATACCACCATTTCTGGTGGATGCTCTTAGCTCAGGGATGGAGAAGGAAGGGTAACACTACGTTACCTTGATTTTCAAAGGAAGAATCACGAGTTTGAGCTTCTGGATTGAGTGGGTTTCTTGGTGCAAGAATAACAAAATTCTAGTGTGAATGTGTGTGTGGATTTCTACTTATAACCTTATTACCATTTTTTTGGTGTCACACTTTGCTTGTGTGACACCAAAAATTCTAAAGCCATATATAGATATTAAAAAGTTGGTATGAAATAAAAAAGTTTAATAATTTATCTGGAAAAGAGTAATAAAATACATGATATAAAATAATACTTTATAATAATTAATATAACATTTCGTAAAAAAATAGTGGCGAGCGTCATGGCACGCTTTTAATTTATTTAATTTAATTTTAATATAATTTTATAAATTAATTAATATTTTTAATAAACATACATTGAAATCATTTTCTATAATTTCGGCCCCCTTTATGAAATTTCTAGCTCTATCTCTGCTTATTATATTAAATATATAAAATATTATGAAACCGTCAACTATTATATGTAGTAGTAAACTATTATATTAATTCAAACAATAAGAGCAAGGGTAATAGTCGTTGTATAAGTATAATGGTTAACTAATATATTTTCAAGATTAGAAAACTTAAAGTAGTATGTAGTCAACTGTTATATATAACAGTCAACTGTTTTTTACTAAAACATACAAGTTGTGAAATTTGTTAAATGAGATATTAAAAGTTGATTAGATAGAAATTGAATCCTGAAAAAGGAATAAAGCAAGGTTTAACTAGGGTTCAAAATTTAAATATTATAAAATTTGGGGTAGAAAACATAAATATACATAATACTTTGAAAATCTTCTCTTCAAGTCATCTTTCAACATATCATAATTTTATTGGCTGAAATTCAACAAAAGCAATGTTTGCATCATATAGACTCACCCACACCCACATATATAATTTCAACATAAATTTAAGAGTAAATTATCATTTTTGTCTATAAAAGATACAATTTGTCTCAATTTAGTCCTTATAAAATATTCTGTCAATTTTCAGGGATTAAATTAAGATAAATTATATTTTTAATGAATAAATTTAATATTTTTAACTTTCAGAAATTAAATTTGGACAAATTGTAATTTTTTAGAAACTAAATTGAAAAATTTCACATTTTAGAGATTAAATTAAGACATATAACATATTTCAAGGACTAAAATAATAATTTAGTCTAAATTTAACAATAAGAACTAACTTACAAATTTGTTAAACTATAAGAATTGAAAGTTTGTAATTAATTTTTTTTTGGAATTGGAATTGAAATTGGTGAGAATTGGAGAATTTGAATTGGAATTGATTTTTTGGAATTGGAATTGGAATCGGTGAGAATTGAGAATTGTATTGATTTTTTTGGAATTGAAAAATATGTTTGGTACGTAAAAATATAATTGAAAGTTTGTAATTAATTTTTTTTAAATGTCCTTTGTTGGAAAAATGATTTTTTTTTTAAAAAAATTAATATTTAATGAACAACATTAAATATTAAAAAATATATCATAATGAGACAGACAAGAGAGAGGTGTAGAACAACCGAGGGCAAAATAGTTTTTTCATCCCAATTCCATGAAAAATACATGAAATTCAATTCTAAAGCCCTTTGACTAAATCCAATTCCAATAATTCAATTCTAAACTACAATAATTGAAACAAATATTAGAATTTATAGAAAAAAGTGCAATTCTAATTCTAGATCTAATTTTAAAGTCAACCAAACCTTGTAATCCAATTTTAAAGTCAACCAAATATTAAAATTTCTCGATTTTCGTATAATTTTAATTCTTTTTTTTTTGTTTCTCAAGGTATCCCCCAGCCCGACAGGCCAAGGACTAATCTTCCGCGGATCTGAGCTCCATTTAAGGGTTTGCCGCTGGCCAATTGGTTGATGCATACACAAGGTGGGATTCGAACCCCCAACACTTACTTAAACGACCTAGTGAGATAACCACTAAACTAACCAAGTTTAGTTCGTATAATTCTAATTCTAATTCTGAATTGAACCAAATACAGCCATAGAGATCCAATTACAAATTCTTAAGGTATAAGCACTCAATTAAAAATATAAAGACTACCAGATTGATTTAACTAATTTTTAAATCTCTAAACTTAAATGTTAGGTCATGTTTGGGATTCAGTGAGTGTTTAGTGGGAAGTGGAAGTGGATGTGAAAGTGAAAATGGAAGATTTATGTGTATTTGGTATGTAAGAAAAGTAAAATGGAAATAAGGATAAAATTGTTTGGTATGATAGGAATGAGATAGGGAAGTTGAAGTTAAAAAGTGTAAAAGATTATTTCACCGTCTAAGATAATGCCCTCACATGAGAAGAGAAGGGCAAAATAGTACTTCCAAGTCTACTTCCTTCCCTCAACCTCACATTCCCTCTAAATTTAGAGGGAAGCAACCTTCCCACTCACCTTCTCTGAACTTTTCCTCTCATATTCTTATCTTCATACTAAACATACAATACATATATTTTTTTACCCACCTTCCCTCCAGGAATTATACCAAACCACACACCATAGGGCACGATGAATTATTGGCGTGTGAGAGTGACGGAAGCAGCTTTCCTTGTCATGATATGATATATGCTAAGTCACTAATCACTAAAACTCTCTTCGATTTTCATAATTCAAATCAAATTTGTTATTTTCTGAAATTTAATATTTTACACTATTTCAAACAAAATTGTAAAGAGAATACGAAGGGAAAAAAAAAAAAATCAAATTTTTAGTCCGGTTCGAGATTTTGTCACGCAACTTCAGTCTCTCAAAATATTTTGTTTTTTATTAATGAATCATCTCGAGATTTATTTATATGACTGATAAAAAAAGTTTAATTATTTATTTTTTTAGTTTTTATAAGATTTTTTCTTTTTTCTTTTTCTTGTCTAGATCAGAGTATTTACTGTCGAGCACAGTGACTAATCCCCTCGTTGAATTATAGGCATCTCGAAGGGTGGGACAGCTGGCCCAAGGATTTAAAGCTGCTCCATATCCAAGGCAGGGATCGAACTCGTAACACTTGGTTAAGGATGGATGAGTCCCTTCCAGTCAACCACGCCCCTTGAGTTTATAAGTATCTTTCTATTCTATTTGAAGCATTCATTTTTGAGTTAGCTAAGATTTTATAATGAGAATAGAACTCTTCCAATAAAAATTTTTTATGCACAAAACTCGATAATGAAACTTTGGTTAAGAAAAATGAAATACCTACTATTCTAATCATATAATAGTTTAAAAAAAGTCAAAACTCCAAATTGGTCCTTTATGTTTCAAAAAGTCTAAATTGGTCTTTTATGTTTGCAAGAAGTTCCAAATTGGTCCTTCCGTCCACTTCCGTCAATTTTTTAAGTTAAGTGCTGATGTGTCCTTCTAAGCTGACGTGTCATCGCCACGTCATCACATATGATATTAGATGATGATGTGGCGATGACGTGTCAATGATGTGGCGATGACACGTTAGTTTAAATGGACACGTAGGAGAGATGAAATGTTCACGTCAGCACTTAACAGAAAAAATAAACGGACTTGGACGAAAGGACCAATTTGAAACTTCTTGCAAACATAAAGGACCAATTTAAACATTTTGAAACATAAAGGACCATTATGAAACTTCGTGCAAACATAAAGGACCAATTTGGGGTTTTGACCTTAAAAAAAATTAGAGACAAAATACTTTTTAGTCTCCGAATAATTGGTCAAACTATTATTTAGTCCCGAATTTTGAAAAAATATTATTTAGTCTCTGAATTTCCAATTTTGTCAAGTATTTAGTCATCTGAAAGTTGTTTGATAGATAATCGAGTGACATGGCCGTTAACTTTTGACGTGGCTGGACTCCTCTCCTCGCTCATCCTCCTGCATTGTTAAAAACTGGGATTGATGACCCCCTTCATCCTGTTCTCGGAGCCAAGCTTTGCTTGATGTGCAGCTGTGACGGTCACATCACGCCTCGTCCTTATGGCAAAATCCTCTCCTACGTTGGCGGTGACACCCGCATCACCATCGTTAAGGGTGCCTAGTACGAGGACAAGACCTTGGGAGAACCACACCCCAAAAGTTAGCTATTGGAGTGAGAGAGCCCAAGGTTTTATAAGGTCCTTCCTTGAAGGTAGCCTCCCCGATGTGGGACTTGTATCATTACCACGCCCTTCAAAAGCCGGCGTCCCGACGACTGCACACTGCAACACTTCACTCGGTGGCGCTTCACTCGATCACGGTTAGCCCCACCAGGTCAGAACCCTCCGTAGGTAGCCCTTTCCGGTCAACCGTCTCTCAATGAAAGCACTAATTGATACGAGCACAAGATTTTGGGAAAATCACACCCCAAAAGGTAGCTATTAGATGGGAGAGCCCAAGGCCTCATAAGACCCTTCCTTGATGGTAACCTCTCCGATGTGAGACTTGTATCAGTTCCACATCAGTAGTTAACGTTACGTCTTTCAATTATCTAACGGGTAGCATTCAAGGGACAAAATAGTTGACAAGTTGCAAATTCGAAGATTAAATATTATTTTTCCAAAGTTTAAGGACTAAATAGTAGTTTGACTAACAAATTAAGGACTAAAAAGTAATTTATCTCAAAATATTACTTTCCATACATCTCAAACAAATCAGCCAGACATTCCCATTTAATTTGATTGCTCTTTGATAGACGTTCTTATCCCAAGCATTGATGCTCGCACATGCGATTCTCATTTCATCCTTCAAACAGAATTTAATGACACCAAAATTCATTCGACTGTTTAATTGATCAGGGAGGATGTTCAATTATATCATAATTAATTATTATTTGTTAATATTAATAAGAATCTAGTCTTTAATTTATTTAAGATAGATTCTTATTTAGTCTTTAGGAGTTTTTATTAACATAATTAATAGAAAAATGTACAAAGACTAAATTAAAAAAAAATTATGACAAATTAATTAAATTTGATAGTTCTATCTTGTAAGAAATAAATTTGACATTATTATCTTTCAAGGACTAAACTAAAATAAACTATTTTTATTTTTATTTTTAGGAACTAAATTGAGACTAATAGTATCTTTCAAACATTAAAATATTTTTTGTAAAAGTATATTTTCTGTCCTTAAATTTTACACCAATTGTCAAGTTTGTCCCCGAACTTTTTTGCGATATATTTTGATCCTAAAATTTTGAATTGTAACTCAATGTTTTAAATTTTGTCATGATACCAAATATCATTCAAATTGCTAACATCACACATATAAATTTAATGAAAACCCATAACTTAAAACGATGTGATTTATTTATATTAATGCTAGCTCATTATTTTAAGTTACGTTGCTTCTCTATATGAAGAAATAAAATCATTTTGAGTGATGAATAAATATAAATATTACATGTGTGATGTTATGTTATTATTTTACATTTAATAATTTGGATAATTTTAGATATTATGACAATGTAAAACTTTTGAGATGAAATAAATTGCAATTTTAAACTTATTGAAAATTGACGTTAAGTTTGAGAACATAATTTTTTGCCAATGTGTTTTTTTCTCTTATTCTTATGAGAGAATTACTAATTTAGTTAAATTATTTTATTTTAGTTTTTGAAGGACAAAAATGTTTAATTTAGTCCTTAAAAGATGTTTTTTGTCCCAATTTAATCTTTTT
This sequence comes from Senna tora, assembly GCA_014851425.1. Classification (NCBI taxonomy): domain Eukaryota; kingdom Viridiplantae; phylum Streptophyta; class Magnoliopsida; order Fabales; family Fabaceae; genus Senna; species Senna tora. The sequence goes on along the minus strand of CM026270.1, from coordinate 20,280,545 downwards.
AGTCCCTGAAAGAAACTACATATATATAGACGTTAAAAATTAAAATGACCAAATTGGGATAAAGAAACATCTTTTAGATAATAAGTTAAGTATTTTTATTTTTTAAAGATTAAATTAAAATAATATGTATTTTTCAAGACCAAATTGATAATCCTTTACATTCTTATTGTTATTGTGTTGGCGGCTGAAGTACGTTGTGCAAATACTAGGCAATATTTGGTTTAGAGAATTGTGAGGAAGGAATGTGAATCTTGTGTTTGAAAAGTCACTTTTATCTTTTTTTTTAATATTAACAATATTTAAATGAAGGATAAATTTATTTTAAAATAAAGGGTAAAATTAACTTTTTAAACTCTACATAATCTCCTTTCTCATTCTCATTCCTTCGTCCAATTTCACAAATGAAACGTTGCCCGAGGAATTCATAAAATTTAGAAGGAAAAAGAAAAATGGTAATGATATGAAGCTCTTGAGAGTTAGAATCATTGGATCTGTTTCGAAATTTGTATCAAAATATATATTTTTTAAATTTAAGATGATATAAATCAAAATAAATCCAATAACAATTAAACAATGAGTTCCGACTCTCAATAGCTCTATATCGTCACCTAAAGAAAAAAGAAAAGGAGTTAAATTTGGGTGGCAATGTAATTTTGGGGGTCCAACCATTTTCCATGCCAGTCTTTCTAGTACACGCAACCGCATTAAAAAACCACAGAAGACTCCTCACTTCCTTTCTCTTCTTCTTCTTCTTCTTCTTCTTCTTCATAGCAGCTTCTCCAAAATTCGGTTTCAATCTCACGCAACCGATCGAATTTCTCAATCTCAAGGTACCCAAGTCACTCTTCTATTCATTCTCTGATTGGATAATTAAGATTCTAATTTCGAAGCGATCATTTTAATACCTCTTGCTTTCCTCGCTTTAATCTTTGTTTTATGCTGATTTAGCTGGGTTTTGCAGGAGTATCGAATTCGAAACCGTGTCTTTTTGGGAGCACCTTTCTATTTCCTATCTATCGGTGCTTGTAAATACCGTGTAATAAGGTTTCCTTGTTCGGTTTAATTTCTGTTAGTGGTTATTTTCACTTTCAGTATCTAATTATTTCTCTGCTGGTATAGTCGGAAGTGTTAATTGTTGTGGAGTAATCTGCCAAATTGATCTTTCATGAATCTTATGTGTATTTTTTTAGAGCTTAAGTATGATCTTGGTCGAATGTTATCTAACAGAGGATGTAAATTTATATGGTGATGAAGGTGAAACTATGCAGCTGGGGTTAATAGTAATTTTTGGGCACTGGAGATAGTAAGATGGGAGGTTGCTGTTGCTGTTGCTGTTCTCCCAGAGAAACTGAATTGAGTCCTCCACCAGCATACTACTATGTCATAATCCATCATATATATTGGATGCCTTTATTTTCTGCTATAATCTTTTCACTTGATTTCTAGTGAAACATTTTGTTGTGGCAACACTTACTTGCATGACTTGAGCAGCTTATTATTTCATTGTGATTAGGGTAGGATTTAGGAAGAACCCTAATAATTAGTATTTATTGCTTTATTGCTTTGTTTCACTTGACCAAAACGGAATAGGACTGTTTAGCTCATGTGATATATAACTTATATTTAGCACTCTTTTTCCCAGCATCACTTAGTTTGCTACGGACTTGGATACGCTAAAGTGCATTATGCATGAAGTGCATGAAGTACACGATCTGGGTCGTCAAATGAGAATCGAGATCCGTGTCCGCACTGCAACACTCTCATCCGATGACCTAGATCGTGCACTTCATGCACTTACACTTTAGGGCTTCCAAATCCGTTTGCTACCTACTACTGTTAGTGGTTTCAATGGGAAATTTTAAGAGTATCTTTGATGAAGTGCCTCCATGTGTGGAAGGTCACCGATCTTCAAAGAAATACTCAAGTTTATGGCCTTTGGGTGCTGAGTTAAAGAGCTCAAAGCTTTCATCATGCCCAATTAGTGGGAATTAAGGGTTCATTGAACTAATTATGAAGTTCAATTCAACTTCCCAGGGATAAGAATTTGATGTTATGAGCTTATAACTTCATGAACAATAGTATGCCATTTTCACCATTTTTGCTACAATTTTGTATCTGTAGTTGCAATGAAAATTCAAAATTAGTTCTGAAATACCATCACTCAATTTATGTAGTTAGTTAGTTTTTCTAGATAATGCAGTACATGATGCATCTGCAGATATAATTCGAAGGTATATGTTCCAACTTCTGACATGTTGATTATGAGCTGAGCAGTGTTTATGTTGTATGCAAAGTTTCTCCCTCGAAGCCATTTCTATTTGCTCTCTTATTTATTTATTTATTGGGATGCCTTCCTATAATTGCAAAATTTGTGAAAATTTTGTGCTTTATGTTGCGAGGATGCTGTATATTCCTTTTGCTAATAATTCACTACAGCATAAGTAATTAACTAGATTCTAGAGTCTGTATGTCTCTTATACTTGATCAGCTTCACCCTTGAATTGAGTTTGGGAATCTTCACTAACTCTTCTACTAAACAACTCTGCAGACTTTCTATGATTAAAATTCTTTAATTATAATCTTAATGAACAAAAAAGGGTGCTCCAATGCACGAGACTAAGTAGGGCCTGTATAGGGAGGGTCAAATGTACGCAGTCTTACACCTGTATGCAGAGATGCTATTTTCAAGATTTAAACTCATGACCTCCACATTATATAGCAGCAACCTTAATTATATTCTTAATGAATAAATTGGAAAAATATAAAATGAAAAACATGAGGTTATGCAACAGTGACCATTTATGTGTGGTTCAGTGATCTCTTGGAAATCTGCTTCTTTGTAACGATGTATTCATAATTGCATTCCACTTAGTGCTTACCCTCTGTTGTTTGTGAAACCAATTATGTTATTTACACAGCTTCATTTCCTGCATTCTCTCTGCAGTTCCCAAGAGCATCAGAGGAGCATGTTCCCCTCTCATCTCGCCACGGTGCTGCCCCTTCTTTCTCTGGGGGGCTCTTAGTTGATACTAATCTAGACACTTCCAGTCCTGATACTTATAGACCACCTCCTGCTCCTATCCCTTTCAATGTTACCTCAAGTATCACTGAAACACCATCTGTGGCTCAAGAAATTTCTAGCGATAAGAGTAATAATGCTAATGCATCCTTGAATCCTACAAATTCTAATTCCGTTCAAGAAACAGTTGCTGGAAGCAATAATGAAGTCTTGGCTAAGTTGGAAGATCTGAAGGAATCAGAGTGTCAAGTTCAGAATGATTTAGAAATTGACTCAGCCAAGGATTCAGAGATTGAACGTACAAAGTTAGCAGAAGAGGAGGACACGTGCCCAATTTGTCTAGAAGGTTATGTTGTCAAAGCATCTTTATTTAACTTGGCCATATTTTCTGTGAGAATGGACAGTTTCTGATGTTAAATTCATCTCTTAATGTTTAGCAGAGTATGATGCAGAGAACCCAAAACTGACCACAAAATGTATCCATCATTTTCACCTTGCATGCATCCTGGAATGGATGGAAAGAAAAGAAACCTGTCCTGTTTGTGATGAGGTTTGTCTCAATAGTTCCCATCTAACATGAGAATTTCACCCAGATATCCTTATGATTATGAATGATTCTTAAAGAACTGTGTTTTTTCTGACGCAGGATCTGGTTTTCGATCCCCCCAGTTGATTAGGTAGATTTCAACGATTTGGAAGTTCAAATATATTGTGTGAATGTGATGTATAGTGTTGAGAAGCTGAGATTACAAAATCTTGAGAGCTTTCTATTCTGGCAACCCAAGTATATGGGTGTATTTCTGGTTGTTTTGTTTCACGTGTTTTGTGAGGTCATCTCCCATTTTTTTATGCAGTGTTGTTCTTGTGTTGGTTACAGGAAATTAAAGAAAAATAGAATATACCATTATGCCATGGAAATATTACCTGCTTTCTTTCTTTTTTTTATTGCCCGCCTGGTTTCTGAGGCTTTGCTCCTACTAATCCGGATCACTTGGCTATGGTGGGTGAATCTTCCAACGAAAATAGCTGCATTCACAAGATCTCGAACTCGAAACTTTGTTTAAAGGTTACTAAGTCGCTTATCAGTTAGACCAAATCGGTTATTTCCTCCTTTCTTACCTTTATCTATGTTTGATACAAGGGAATCCCTCTTATGGAATTGAAATTGGGCCAAGATTTTAGGGCACTGTGTTTGGTTTTCCAATAAAATTTCATTTTTGGACTCTATTGGAATTTCCTATTACTTCAATTGATAGAACGTGGATCCTTTTCTATAAGCTATGGAATTGGGGCCATTTTATGGGATTAATTTGTTTTGGACGAAATTGTTTTTTCCTAAACCACCACCGCCATGGCTATTGTCCATACTCCATAGAACTGCAACAAGTTACAAAAGATTAGAGAGGGTAAATCATTTTATTTTTGAAGTTGAGAAAAAGTGATTACAAGTGAGCTATAATTACATAGGTCTTAAAATTATATTATGATATTTGTACTTAGATCTTACATGATTAGATTTGATGTTTATATTATTTTGTGCTGCACTTGTTTTAAGGGTAAATTAGGTTTTCTCTAAAAAAAATATTACACTTCTCTTATTTCTATTTTAGAAGACAAAAAAATATTATAATTTTATTTATTTAACAACATACATTTACACAATAGAATACATATTAGATAAAATGTTCATTTTGGTCCTTTATCTTTCACTCAAGTTTTAAATTTGTCTTTTGTCTTTCAGAAGTTCTAAATTGGTCCTTTATCTTTCCTAAAAGTTCTATATTAGTCCTTCCGTCCAATTCTGTTCATTTCTTCCGTTAACTGTTAATGTGATGTGATGTGGTGGACACATCATCTCTCCTACATGTCCATTTAAGCTGATGTGTCACTCTATATCAGCACTACGTCATTGCCATGTCATCTTCTATTTCATTGTCTGTGATGACGTGTTGATGATGTGGATGACGTGGTGCTTATGTGGAGTGACACGTTAGCTTAAATGGACACATAGGAGAGATGATGTGCCCACCTTAGCACGCCACGTCACCAGTTAGCTTAAGAAATAGACGAAAATGGACAGAATGACCAATTTAGAACTTTTGGGAAAGATAAAGACCCAATTTAGAACTTCTAAAAGATAAAGGACAAATATGAAACTTAGGTGAAAGATAAAGGACTAAAATGAGTATTTGACCTACATATTAAATGCATATTTGATCAAATTTATAAAAATACTATTTTTGTCATTAAAAAATATTAAACAAATTAAATAATTGAAAGAGAAGTCTACTAATTATTATACAAGTCAGTAATCCATTAATTATTTAACATTTAGATAATGAAAGGATCAAATTGACTCTAATTACAAACGTGAAGGACAAAATTAAATATGCACACTTAAGCATGCTGAGATGGAATTACTTCATGTTCATATTTATTAATATTAATTAAAACCTAAATCCTAATTAATATTGAGATTACATATGTTGGAGCCTCCACCTTCATCGACTCATTACCTTCGTCCTTAAGGAAAAAGATCCTCTCTCAACAAACACAATGACTTGCAAAATGATTTCATTACAATAAAACAGAGATTTACCCATGGACAATTCTGTAGGTAAAATCAGAAAATTTTGTGGGTAAACGGATTAAAACTCTCGTGGGTAAATATTTGCCCACGAAAATTTAAACCCATGGATAATTCCCCACTGGTCGATCAGTGGGTATAATATGCCCACGGACTACTTCTGTGCATTACGTCCATGGGGAATTATCCACGGATAGAGAGCCGTGGGTAATTTACCACGGAGTCCCCTACGGACCTCTATCCGTGGGTAATTGCCACGGACATAAGTGTAATATATTATTATGTCCAACATCTATATTAAAGTGTAATATATTACTATAAAATAAGTAGTCTTCAACCTGTGAACAAAGTATTAATTTTTACATTACTTCTCTGTCGAGTGCCATTATTGATTGATTCCATAGCAACCAGTAACAACATAGTAAAATGATCATTTTCATATTAGCCGTGTATTTTTTATTTTAAAAGCTTGTTACTAAACAAATGATCATAGACATAGTTGAAGAGGATTTTTTCTTCTAAATCATCTAAGGCATATTTTCAGTAGATGCATTGTATATTTAGTTGAATTAACAAAATCTGTTTTGTAGGACCTAATTTCAATACATAGGGTTCCGTATGTCTTAAATTTGATTATAGGCTATTTAGTATTATTGTGGACATAAATTTAATAGTTAGCAAAGTTAAGGTACCAAAAATACTAATGCATCATTTTCCTTTATACATGGTTGAACTTTCTTTTACGGTACAAGGTTTAAAAAAATAATCTTGGGATTATTTCTCCGGTATCTTGTAATCCCGTGTTTGGTATAAGTTTTAAAAAATTAATCCTGGGAATCTTACAATAATCCCGGGATTATTCTTATCCCATGTTTCTTCATATTTTTAATCCCACCTAAAAGGATGAGATTATGATAATCCCATGGGATGAGATTATTTTCTAATACCTACTTTTACTAAATTACCCCTCCCCTAATTAAAACCATTATTTACCCTATTTTTTCCTTCTTTTTGCATTTATTTTAAGACTTTTGACAATTATGTTTTGAATGACACTTTTTGGGATATTAATGTTTGGAGACTTGTGTTTTTCTAAATCTATTGACTTGATATTTGATGGCAGTGTTTATGGTTTTTGTAATATTTTCAAGTATGACAATTGTAAAATATTTAATAGAATGTAACTCTCAATAATCAAATTAAATATCAGCTGCAGTATTGATGTTTGGTCAACAAAGAATTAAGATCAAATCAAATGGCTATACCGATTGAGTTCATTATATATAATATAATATAATAATTTTAAAACCTAAAATATTTTATAAATTAAAAAATATAAGTATTGTATAAGAATATATATAGTATGTTAATTTATACAAGTTAAAATAATTTTACAAATTATTTATTGAATGTTGAGTTACGATTTAGAAGATGAGTTAAGGGCATAGTTAGAAATTTATCAAACATTCCCGGGATTATGAAAATTGAACCAAACAGCTAATATAACATTCTTAGGAATCTTGTAAAATAATCTCGGGATTATAAAAGTTGAACCAAACAATTATTTTAATATTCTCGGGAATCCTAATCCCGGGAATCACATTTCCGAGATTAAAAATTTAACTTTTGTACCAAACGCACCAATTAAAAAATTACAAAGCATTAAATCTTATATAATAAACACAACACCTATTTCTGAGGAAGACAACACAAAGAACAAGACGCTAGCTAAACACATACAGAAATCAAACAAAAAACTTTATAACACATTTCAATAACTGTAGATATTAACAAACTAAAGCTAAAGTTCAAATCAAAACTTTTCAAGATTTTTTTTTTCTATATCTGCATACAACATGCTCTTTCTAAATAAATGTATTATTGTGGACAGAAATGAATGAACTATAAGGAAATTACCCAAAAAGAAAATAGAAATAAATTAATTAGTCCTTAAGCATACTTGGGAATCCAATGGAGAATCAAAATCCGTTCACAAAATCTAAAACCCAAAGAAAAAAAAAAGAGTAAATTACAGTTTGTCCCCCTGTGGTTTGACCTAAATTCAGTTTGCCGTCCTGTGGTTTAAAATTCGACGCTTAACCACTCCGTGGTTTGGCTTAAAATTAATGTGCCCCCTGTGGTTTAGAGTGTGACACTTGACCCCCTGTGGTTTGTTATGTTATCACTTAACTACTACCTTCACCTATATTCTATCCAAATTTTAGTCAAATTAATAATCATTTAATACTTTTAATGTTTAAAATTTGTCATTCAACACTTTAGAATTATAAAATTATTAAAAAAATTATAATTAATATAAAAATAAAATTAGAATTTTTAAAAATCGAAAAAATAATTTAATATTTATTGTTTACTCCATTGATTATTTATATTTAGTTATTTATTCATTTTATTGGTATTTTTTATCTTTAATGTTTTAGAATTATTAAATCAATCAAAATAAAATTGTAAAAGAATAATATAATACAAATATATAACTAAATTTAAGTTTTTTTATTGTTCAAGTTCAGAACATACATACCTGGATTGAATGTTAACATTATTGAGCTTAGAAACTCTAACCTTAAACAATAATTTTCTTAGAAAAGTATCCTTAGACTAGGAGCATAACAGTACTCTGGATATAATAGGGAGATTAGAGGAAAGAAAGATTTGAAGGAAACGCTAAAAAGAGTTGAAAGTAGAAGATTAGAGTTTATTATTATTAGTATTTTAGAGATAAAATAAATATTTAATAAAATAATTAATTATTTCAATTATTTTTAGGTAATTTCTTTTATAAGTTATATTAAATATTAAATTTTGAGAAAAAATAATATAGTAAGTGATAACATAACAAACCACCGGGGGGGTCAAGTGTCACACTCTAAACCACAGGGGGCACATTAATTTTAAGCCAAACCACATGATAATTAAGTGTCGCATTTTAAACCACAGGAGGACAAACTGAATTTAAGTCAAATCACATGGGAAAAAATGTAATTTACCAAAAAAAAACACAGGAATCAAAACCTAATGAGGGATATACTTGTAAATGTATATCTATCTAGGTTCACATGTTAAGAATTAAGATGGGTCATGGGATCATCCTAATTCCTAATGAATCACGACAATCACCTACCCCGATTTTTGGTCATGATAAATTTATTCTATATCAAAGTTGTGAAGAAAGTAACAAATTTTAGAAAGATGATTTTTTTTTTTCAAAACTAAAGACAAATTAATTTTACCTCATGTTATTTTCTCTAAAATTGAAAAAAAAAATCTCTAAAATTAGTCTTCAGAGCTAATATGACAGGAAGATTATTATTATTATTATCATTATTTTGGTTTAAGAAAATTATTTTATGAAAACGTTCACAAAATAAACTGTTTTAATTTTTTTATTTGGTCATTAGCTGTTTTAATCCAATGAAAAAAAAAATAAAAAGGACAGAAGAGTAAACGAAAGAAAAAAGCATTATACATGACCCACTTCCATGTTCATAAAAAAAAAAAAAAACAGAGAACCCAAACAAACTTGATTCAAGATAAGCTCAAGTACTCAACAGTATGGGCCCAAAAAATGATCTTTGTGCATTATCTTATGTTTGTTGGTTCTTGCTCCTTAATAATCGGCATTGTAATTGTAGCATACTGTTGAACCAAAAAGCCCAAATTGGGAAAAGACCTATATTTTGATATGTCAAAGTATGAAATGAGCCCAAAGAAAATATTCATTGTTTTAAACCAAACTATTTGGCCCAATAATGAAAAGATCTGATTTAACTTACAGCAAAAAGAAAGGAAATAGGCGTGCTCTCTTGCTTCCTTCCCCATACGATACACATGTATAATCATATCTATGAGTAGGTAGGGAAAAGAAAAGTGCAGGAAGAAATGCAGACCCATTATTCCAGCCGTAAAGGAACAATATACACAAGCATTATCCAGGAGTTCTTCCTTCTCTCTACATTAAAGCTCATTGTCTCTTAGATAATGGAAGCAGATCCGAGAAATCGAAGAAAAGGGGAGTAACGACTATTTGAACAAAGGGGCTATATTCTTCGATCCAAGAACGAGCAGCAAGTCATCGAGAAAAAGGCTGAGTGCCCAGAAAATCTTTAGCAATTTCCATCTCCTTCGCTTATCTGTGTGATCATAACTATTTCTGTAAACTGAGTGTTCAAGATTGCGAGTAGGAGTCTGTATTTAATTTTATTCTTATACTCTGGTGAAGTATTTAAGGATTGGGGTTGCTAGGAGTAAAAGCAGCTGTGGCTTGTCCTTGAGGTGTCAAGGTTTCCTAAGAGTAACTGAATCATTAAATACATTGTGATTTGAGAACTGTACCTCAGGAAGTTAGTGCACTGAGATTCCTAGGATAGCAGTTATTGTTGATTCTAAAAGGATCAAAACTGCAGTGGAGGTTCAATATACTAAATTCAATTGAGTTGTGTTTATTCTGGTCTAGCTGTCTGCATAAAAGCAAGTGTGCTTTCCCAAGGAAGCTTGGGTTGCCAAAGTGTAAGTATAAACTATTAGTTGAATAGAATCCTTCTAGCTGGTTGGTAGAAGGGGAGAGGACGTAGCTATACAAGCATACTTGAATAGTGAACCTCTCCATAAAAATTGGTGGTGCCTCTGTCTTTTCTATCTAAGTCCAATTTAGCTAAATCCAGTTTTTATACGTAGACTCCTAAGATAGTTACAGATTCCTGATCAAGGAAGAAAGAAGAGAAAGAAATAATTTTAAATCCTAATTAACCAATTCACCCCCTCTTGGTAAATTCCCGACTAACAATTGGTATCAGATGAGGTCTCTATTGTCTTTGTGTACAAGTCTAACAACCAAAGAGGAAAGATAGCCAGGAAATGGAAAACCAAGTCATCCTCGGTGAAGGACAGTCCTTCCAGCGTCCACCCCTGTTCGATGGAAAGAATTTTGCTTACTGGAAAAACAGAATGACCATCTTCATTCAGGCTCTGGGTGAAGACATATGGAATATCATTGAAGAAGGACCAAGGGAGATCACCAAGGAAGTTGATGGAATCAATCAACCAAAGCCACGGAGGGAGTGGACAGAGGAAGATAACAAAAACTCTAGTTTAAATAAAAAGGCTATTAATATTTTATACTGTGCTGTGAATGCAGAAGAATACTCGAAGATATCCAGGTGCACCACAACAAAGGAGATCTGGGAAAAACTAGAAGTCACCTATGAGGGAACAGAAGATGTCAGACTCAACCGAATGGACATGTTCATCAATGAATTTGAAAACTTCAAAATGAGGCAAGGAGAATCTATAGAAGATATGTACTCCTGATTCGGGAGAATTGTGAATGACTTAGATGCACTAGGAAAGAAATTCACCAATGAAGAACTGTGTCGCAAAATCACCAGGACTCTCACGTATGAATGGAGGCCAAAAGTTGTAGCTATTCAAGAGAGTGGTAGACTGAGGGACACCACCTACGACCAACTAAGAGGAAACCTCATGGCCTATGAAAGTACTTTTCTGAAAGATGATCAACAAGAGTTAAAGAAGGAGGAGTCAATTGCTCTAAAAGTACGAACTCATAATGATGATGAAGAAAAGGGCAACACCGACCCAGATGAGGATAGGGAGATGGCACTCATAAGAAGGAAGCTATACAATATTTACAGGAAGAAGTACAAAAGCAACTCATGGAAGAAGGGAGCTGGCTCATAAAAAATCACATGTTATGAATGCAATAAACCATGTCATATCAAAGCCGAATGTTCACAACTGAAAGGCGGAAGAGACAAAAGGAAGGGATTGCTGTCAACCTGGAGTGATGATGAAATCCCCAATGATGATGAGGAGTCAAAGGAATCACCCCAAAAAGAAACAACAAACTTTTGTCTAATGGCAAAAGACGGCAAAGCAGAAAAAGATTCTGAGGAGTCTGGAGAACCCTGGTTCATCGATTCAGGATGCTCTAGGCACATGACAGGAAACCCCAGAAACTTCATCTCCTTTACATCCAAAGACTTAGGAACTGTAACCTTTGGAGACAACAGCCAAGGAAAGACAAAAGGAATTGGTAAGGTAAAGGTAAATGACTGTTTAGAAATTCAGGAAGTATACTTGGTCAAAGGTCTTAAGCATAATTTATTAAGTATTAGTCAACTATGTGACAAAGGTCATTACGTCTCCTTCTCTAACTCAAAATGTGTCGTCTTTGATAGTAAATCAAACCAAGTCTTAATAGAAGGGATCAGAAAAAGTAATGTCTACTTGCTACACTTAGAAAATAACTCAGAGTTAAAATGCCTATCCACCACAAATGATAAGGAATGGCTGTGGCATAAGCGTCTAGGACACACTAGCATGCACATCATAAATGAACTATGCAAAAGGGAATTAGTCATGGGATTACCAAAGGGAAAATATGAGAGAGATCACATATGTGATGCATGCCAGAAGGGCAAACAAATAAGAAGTTCCTTCCAAACAAAAGGCATAATATCTACATCTAAACTACTTGACCTTGTCCATATGGATCTCTTCGGTCCAGTCAGGACTCAAAGTTTGGGGGGAAAATCTTATGGGTAAGTTCTAGTAGATGACTATACCAGATTCACGTGGGTTTATTTTATTGCACATAAAACTGAAACCTTTGAAAAATTCGAAGCATTTTGCCAAAAGGTCCAAAATGAAAAAGGGTATAACATAGTTAGTATAAGAAGTGACCATGGGAAGGAATTCGAAAACAAAGTCTTCGAATCCTATTGTAACAAGCAAGGAACCAGTCATCACTTTTCTGCACCAAGGACACCCTAGCAAAATGGTGTAGTTGAAAGAAAGAATAGAACCCTTATTGACATGGCTAGAACCATGCTATGTGAAAATAGACTCCCCAAGAATCTCTGGGCTGAGGCAATTAACATAGCGTGTTACATTCAAAATATGAGTCTTATACGTCCCATTCTTGAGAAAACTCCTTATGAACTTTGGAAAGGTAGAAAGCCTAACATTAGTTATTTCCACGCATTTGGATGCAAATGCTTCGTACTTAACAACGATAGAGAAAACCTAGGAAAATTTGACCCTAGGGCATCCGAAGGAATATTTCTTGGCTACTCGTGGACTAACAGGGCATATAGAGTCTTTAATTTAAAACTCAAAACTATAGAGGAAAGTATACACGTTAAGTTTTATGAATCTAACATTCTTATTTCAAGTCATAATAAGACAGATGATAGAGATGTCCTCCCGGAAAGATTAAGCACCTCAGTACGTCCTCAAGAAGAACAGATTCTAGTTGAGGAACCCTCAAATCAAACAAATCCTCAGGAGGATGAACCAGAGATCCAAGGGGAACGTGAGTCTCCTAAAGAAACCGAAATAGGAGAAAGTTCCTCCAAAATGAAATTGCCTTGAGAATGGAGACACTCCTCAACATATCCTATGCAGTTCATCATTGGTGATCCAAACGAAATGATGAGGACACGATCATCATACAAATGTATGAACAACATGGCGTTTGTGTCACAGGTTGAACCAAAAACGGTCGAGGAGGCATTGAAAGATGATTCCTGGATTATGGCCATGCAAGATGAGCTTAATTAATTTGAAAGGAATCAGGTATGGACTTTAGTTCCTCCATCTAAAAACATATCCACTATAGGAACAAAATGGGTCTACAAAAACAAGTTAGATGAGCTAGGAAACATTGTTCGAAACAAAGCTAGACTGGTAGCTCAAGGATACAATCAAGTAGAAGGAATAGATTATGAGGAGACTTTTACCCCTGTCGCAAGACTAGAATCCATTAGGATGCTCTTAGCTTTTTCATGTTTCATGAACTTTAAATTGTTTCAAATGGATGTAAAAAGTGCGTTCTTAAATGGTTTTCTCAATGAGGAAGTCTACGTTAGACAACCTCCTGGGTTTGAGAATCCAAAGTTTCCTAAACATGTGTTTAAACTCACTAAGGCCCTCTACGGGCTAAAGCAAGCTCCCCGAGCTTGGTATGAAAGATTGAGCAAGTACCTAACTGAAAATGGTTTTATTAGAGGAAAGGCAGACAACACACTTTTTACCAAAGAATCCAACAAAGATATAATAATAGTTCAGGTTTATGTAGATGATATCATATTTGGATCAACAAATAAAGTATTGTGCGAAGAATTCGTAAAACTAATGACCAAGAATTCGAAAGGAGCATGATGGGTGAAATGGCATTCTTTCTTGGTCTCCAAGTTAAACAAACAAAAGAGGGGATGTTTGTCTCTCAAACAAAGTATGCCAAGAAACTATTAACCAGGTTTGACATGGAAAATGTAAAAGAAGCTAAGACTCCTATCAGCAGCTCAACAAAACTAGATCAAGATCTGAAAGGTAAAGAGATAGACTCTAAACTATATAGAGGTATGATAGGATCCCTTCTTTATCTAACTGCTAGTAGACCCGACTTAATGTTTGTTGTATGTCTATGCGCTCGTTATTAATCATGTCCCAAAAAGTCTCATCTAACAGCAGTTAAGAGAATCCTTAGGTATCTCATAGGAACAAGAGAACTAGGACTCTGGTACCCTAAAAATAATAACTATGAATTGATAGGTTTCTCTGACGCGGATTTTGGGGGATGTAGAATAGATAGGAAAAGTACCAGTGGGATGTGCCAATTTCTAGGACACTGTATAGTCTCCTGGAATAGCAAGAAACAAACCTCAGTGGCACTCTCAATAGCTGAAGCAGAATATATTGTTGCTGGAAGCTACTGTGCCCAGTTACTTTGGATGATTCAGCAGCTACGAGACTTTGGAGTATACCTGTCCAAAGTCCCTATCAAATGTGACAATACTAGTGCAATTAACCTCTCTAAGAATCCTGTCTTACATTCCAGAACTAAACATATTGAGGTTAGATATCACTTCCTAAGGGATCATGTTCAAAAAGGGGAAATAGAGATTGAATATATCCCCACTGAAAATCAGTTAGCTGATATATTTACAAAGCCTCTTGATACTGAAAGATTCTTTAAACTCAGAAGGGAAATTGGGCTAACTAATCCTAGAGAAAATTAAGGACAAAATAAATTAATTATTTCCTTAGAATCCTAGAACTAACAGCTGTCTTGAGGAGATAAATGAGAAAAATTATTGATCCCACCAAAAAGGACCAACAGAAAAATTTGAAAAATAGGATCCCGGATCTTTAGGAGAAATAATGGCCATAAATACACTCTATCAGAGAGAAAGTTCATTCATTCTCCTCTGCCTCTCTGTTTTCACGCGGCATGCTCTCCCACTACCGGTTCGTATCTCTCTCTCTCTCTCTCTCTCTCTCAACCATCACGTTGCCTCAACCTTGCCTCTATAAAGCCTATCCAAACCCCCTCTTCTCTTTATCTACAGCCCTACCTAATCCACTATTCTCACCCTACTATTTCCGACCTTTCCCATACCCATAACAAACTCTACTCACCATAACCCTACAACCCTTCAGCCCTAAACCTACCTTCTCCGTCTATAAAAGCTACATCAACCCCTTCTTCAAAACACACTCACCCAGAACCATACACTACCAGTAGACATGATGTCTTCTCTGTCGCGTGCTTTGATAAAAAACAAGAGTTCTGAAGAAACTCTTGCGCATGATTCTCGACTGACGAGGGTCAAGATGTTTGACGGATACGAAGCCAAGTTTTGTTTCGAAACTGACCTACGAATGAGGAACTACTCTCCCCCCAGAGAAATAAATCTCGACTTCTTTTACAAAGAGGGTTTTCGCTGCTTTTTTGGCATTCAAAGCCAATGGATGGGAGTTCTTTCTGGACTTTAAAGAGCCTATCTATCCGATGCTGATTCGTGAGTTCTATGCGAACCTCAAGATTGTCGAGGCCATCATGGGGTTAAGTCTTCTGGTTTGAGGAAGGCGAGCGGTCCTGACAAAAGGACTTCTGAGTGAGTTGTTGAGGTGCCCTAATGCAGGCATTTGCCCAGACTTGGGAAACGATGTGATTACAGAAAGTTATCACAAAGGTGAGTTTATCAATGAACTTATGGGTAGAGAGTCCAATGTATGTCAGATAGGTCAATTGGGGACTGATGATTACATTTTATTCCATATAATAGATCAAGTACTTATGCCAAAATAGAATAAGGGTAATGATCTAAATAGCACTGCACTGTTCATTATGTGGTGTCTCAAAAGGATACTTAGGTTAAACTTACCCCCATATAATCATGTCACACATGAAACATATTCGTGAGTCTTCACAAGAGTTGGCCTACGGCATGGTCATTACTCTAATTGCTAAGCACATGAAAGTTGATTTGAAAGAATTTGAAGGAGAAGAAGCAAGTTTTCAAAGTAGAATTGACATAGGCATGCTACATCAGATGCATTATAGAAAAACCGGTAAGACATGGGTTAAAAAGGGTAAGGACTTAGACATAACCCCTAAGGTAGAAGATGAATATGACCTACCAAAAGGGTCAAAAAGGAAAATGGGTGGCAACAAAGGAAAGGGTAAAACTAAGAGAGTCGGTCCATATGTCAGAAAATCTTCTCGTCTTCACAAAGAAAAAGAAAAACGGGGGGGGGGGGGGGGGAAAGCTTGTTAATCTTGACGAGGAAGAGGCTTTCTCTCATATTGAAAAGGAGACACTGGTCTCTGAAGAAACTGTTCCCCAAGAGAAATCTGTACCTCTAAGTCTCTCTGTGGAGACCATTTCTCAGAAAACCGGAACCAAAGCTGATACACCACCACTTGCATCTCCCACCTTACCAGAAATGCTAAAAGAACCCAAAAATGAACACTCCATTTTCCGTATGCTCCAAGAAACCCTCAGAGCCTCCACCTTCAACCATGATTCCCTCGAACGCACAAACACTTTCCTCAAGCAGATCTTAGATTCCATCCAGACCACGAATGCCCTACTGACATCCATCCAATCCTTATTTCAGAAGCAGACCTCGAAGTCCTCTGTTCCCGAGCCTATCCTACCTCTAAGGATCACCCCTCAGATTGAGGATGTTGACTAAGTTACTGAAGTAGCAATAGTGGCATGCATCTTAATTCTGTACTGTTGGGATCCCTGTCTCTGCCACTATTCACTGTGAGAAGCAACACATGAACTACACAAATGCATCCTTTCGGTTCCCTTCCTCCTTTTGACTCTGATATGGGGAAGATGTTCATTGTAGTTCATCAGGTGCTTCGGACTAGTTGTATCTGTTTCTATTTTCTTGTATGCTTTATATTTCCCTGTTGCTACAATCATCCTGCAAACTGCTTGTCCATTTCCTCCTCCCTTCTTTTTGATTGTCAAAGGGGGAGAATTATTTTGAATGAATGTGGAATGTATTTATGCATCTACAGTTGCAATTATGAAAATATTCAGGATGACTGCAAGTAGTATAGTCTATGATAATATTTTTTGCTGTCATATGTAAGTAAGGATGCACACAGTAAGGGGGAGCATGAACATTAAAATTTTGTTGGGCATGAGTTAAGGGGGAGTAAAGATATGAGATTAACATAACTTGCATTTTTCTTGCTGTAATCTACATGTGTCTGCATTTTTTCTTACAATATTCAAATACTGTTTGACATATAAAAAAGGGGGAGATTGTTGAACCAAAAAGCCCAAATTGGGAAAAGACCTATATTTTGATATGTCAAAGTATGAAATGGGCCCAAAGAAAATATTCATTGTTTTAAACCAAACTATTTCGCCCAATAATGAAAAGATCTGATTTAACTTACAGCAAAAAGAAAAAGGAAATAGGCGTGCTCTCTTGCTTCCTTCCCCATACCCCTATACACATGTATAATCATATCTATGAGTAGGTAGGGAAAAGAAAAGTGTAGGAAGAAATGCAAACCCATTACTCCAGCCGTAAAGGAACAATATACACAAGCATTATCCAGGAGTTCTTCCTTCTCTCTACATTAAAACTCATTGTCTCTTAGATAATGGAAGCAGAAATTGTGGAGGTGGAGCGTGAATCCGAGAAATCGAAGAAAAGGGGAGTAACGGCTATTTGAACAAAGGGGCTATATTATCCGATCCAAGAACGAGCAACAAGTCATCGAGAAAAAGGCTGAGTGCCCAGAAAATCTTTAGCAATTTCCATCTCCTTCGCTTATCTGTGTGATCATAACTATTTATGTAAACTGAGTGTTCAAGATTGCGAGTAGGAGTCTGTATTTAATTTTATTCTTATACTCTGGTGAAGTATTTAAGGATTGGGGTTGCTAGGAGTAAAAGCAGTTGTGGCTTGTCCTTGAGGTGTCAAGGTTTACTAAGAGTAACTGAATCATTAAATACATTGTGATTTGAGAACTGTACCTCAGGAAGTTAGTGCACTGAGATTCCTAGGATAGCAGTTATTGTTGATTCTGAAAGGATCAAAACTGCAGTGGAGGTTCAGTATACTAAATTCAATTGAGTTGTGTTTATTCTGGTCTAGTTGTCTGCATAAAAGCAAGTGTGATTTCCCAAGGCAGCTTGGGTTGCCAAAGTGTAAGTATAAGCTATTAGTTGAATAGAATCCTTCTAGCTGGTTGGTAGAAGGGGAGAGGACGTAGCTATACAAGCATACTTGGATAGTGAACCTCTCCATAAAAATTGGTGGTGCCTCTGTCTTTTCTATCTAAGTCCAGTTTAGCTAAATCCAATTTTTATACGTAGACTCCTAAGATAGTTACAGATTCTTGATCAAGGAAGAAAGAAGAGAAAGAAAAAATTTAAATCCTAATTAACCAATTCACCCTCTCTTGGTAAATTCCTGACTAACACATACAAAAGAAATTAGAAAAATTTCTCCTTTGAGATTTTTTTAACCCAACGAAGTGGCAGTATTAGGAGTCAGCTTTTTGGTAGTTGAACTTCTAGTTAAACTTGAAAGCTATTGTGATGTTTATGTTATCATATGAAAAAGCCAACCATGTGTTGATGCTTCACTTCCAAACAAGTGATTTCATCGATTCCCACATTACATAACACAATAATGCTCACTCAGAAAATTGCATGACTCAGATAAAATCACAAAACTACATCAAAATCAGAATGAATGCCCTTTTATTCATCTAGCTCCAAATCAGAGGGGAAAACATATCAAAAAATTTAAACTCTGCTCCAAATCAAGCAATTAGGACCGAGCAACAAAATAGAAATAATAGGGGACCATCCGGCGACGAGACCGCAACGGACACCGACGACGAGACCTTAGCACACTGGCAATGAGACCTTGGCACACAGGAGATGTGACTTTGGCACAGTAGCGATGAGAGCTTCGCAAACCTTGGCATAGCGAACCCTAAAATTTTATGGATTCGATTAAGTGACGTGGCTTTTTGGGTATAAATTTTACCCACAGATCGAATTCCATGGGTAAATCTTAAAATAATAAAAAACGATGTTTTTTCTGGAAAAGAGTGGCCTTTACCCATGGACAGAATTTCGTGGGTAAACTTAACAAAAAAAAAAGCAAAATGGTGCCGTTTAACCTGAAAAAAACTGCGCCAACTTTTTTTCGTTTTCGCACCAAAAAAAGACAGATTACCCACAAAATCCCCACGGACTAAATTCCATGGGTACATTCAAAAAAAAACTTTTTTTTCTTCACTATTGCCCACGGATTACCCACGGATTACACTAATAATGTATATTGTTGTTGAATATCTTTTACGTATTTTAATTATGATTATTTTGTAAGAGTTTAGTTAGAAGATAACGTATTCTGTTAGTAGGCTTAGTTGGTTAGGACGTGATAACCTTTTATGCTGCCTTAGGATTTATGTAATCTTATATATTAGGCTATTCTGTTGTATAGACTCGAATAATTCAGAAGCAAAAGTATTGTTCATTTTGTGTCTTCTTCTTCCATTACACATTAAACATGGTATCAGAGCAGTAAAAGCACTAATCCAGATCGAGTGAGATTTCTAAGCACATTGACGGAGCTCGACACACAGAGGATTCTGAGCGCATGGATGGAGCTCGATGCATAGTAAAATCGCTGATCCAGATTGCATCGACAGAGCTTGTCGCACAGAGGTAAATCACGTGAACAAACAAAATTTTTGAACGCATCAACGAAGCTTGACATGCCGAAGTAGATCCCATGAAAGAAGCTTCAGGATCTATTCAAGATTAAAGGCAGATCTTGTGAACAAAGCTCTCGAAATCGGTTGAAGAAATATCTCCACAAGATGGCTGAAAGAATGATCGTTGACAACCAAGAACAGAACAAGAAGTCATCTACCCCAGATGAGAAATCTTCTTGGGTCCTTTATAGCTCAGATCAACTAGGAATGGCCCTTTTGACATCTCCCTTGAGCAAAAGTAACTATCTGAGCTGGAGCGTGGTTGTGATGATAGCCTTATAAGCAAAGAATAAGCTCGAATTCGTGGACGGGTCCATTCAGCTGCTACAAGATCCAACAGGATTCAGAAAATGGTAGCCTGTTGACTCAATCCTCAAGGCTTAGATTAGAAACTCTATCTCGAAAGAAATTGGTGATTCTTTCGTTTATTGTCAATCTGCAAAGAAACTTTAGGATGAACTTGCTGAAAGATTTGGCCAAAGTAATGGTCCACAATTTTATCAAGTGCAAAGAGAGGTTTGCACCATGGACCAAGCTTCATATCCTCTCTCAAAGTACTATGTTAAGATGCACAGATGCTGGATGAGTTGGAACGATTATGACCTACTCGGCTACTCAATCCTGCACCTGTGGTAAATGTGAATGTTACTTGACCAAGAGATTGGCAGACAAGGAGTCTTTCATTAAGCTCAACTCTTATGAGTTTAACAATGCTTATGATAATATTCGTGGCCAGATTCTCAATCTTGAGCCATATCCTACTATTAACAAGGCATACTCCATGGTGTTTATGTTGGAAGCATAAAAACAAATCACTCAGATTTACAATGGTATGAGTGTGGAAAGCGGTGCTATGTTTGCAAAGACAGATGCTAAAGGAACAAATGCAAAGAAAAGAGATCTCAACAAGAAGTAGGGGTGTTCAAAACCGAACAAAACCGATACTTCGAAACCAAACCAAACTGAACCAATCTAAAACCGACAAATTTGCGATTTTGTTCAGTCTGGGAATTTCGGTTTTTTGCGGTTCGGTTCGGTTTTAAGATTTATGTGACCGAACCGAACCGCAAAGGTTACTTTTTTTTTTTTTAATTTTAATATATATTAACTATATTATATAAAAAATAGTAATATGAGAAATTATAATACTATTAATTACTGAACGCTGCATTTTTTGCCTGCCTTAGTAAGTCAGTATCCACTTTCCACTCTTTCTTCAACCCTAAACCAAATTCAACTACTCTCAGTCTCTCACTCAATAGTCAATATCCGCCACTCTCGCCTCTCTGTCTCTCTCAATCTTGATCTCCACTCTCCAGCCTCTTCTCAATCTCTCCACTCTCTTCATTTTATCATCGTTGGGACGTTGCTACTTGCCTGTGTTCTACTCGGCACTCGTTGGGTCGTTGCTACTTCATCATTGACGTCGCTACTCGCTTGAGTTCTGACCACATCACTGCTCGGTCCGTCGCTCATGTTCTCACCGCGTTGTTGCTCGTCCGGGATACAAAGGTGACACAGGTAAGATTTTATTTTGATTGACTTATATAGTTTAAATCTGGTGTTTTTGTTTAGAGTAGGTCCATTTTGGCTTTCTAATCTTCATTGTTGTCCATTCTTTCAAAAGCATATATCTATATATATATATACATATACTAGTGCACATAACGCAGTTGAGAAGGCATCGTTTTGATTTTACTATTAAGTATTAAGGAGTTGAATTAAAATCATAAGTGGTTAATATGTTTTATTTTAGTGTGTATGCCTGAAGATTAGTTGAATAAAAGTGGTAGTCGTGAGATTGCTTTAGATTGGATTGAGTTTTTTTGGTGAGTTTTTTTGCCTGGTTTTGGTGAGTTAAATTTATGTTTTGAAATCTGTATTATGTATCTAACATATCTACAGAACACAACCACAAAAAGGAAGGATTATAATATTTATTTGCACCTCCCTTCAATGGGATAAAGTTTGGAAAATACTGAAAATTTATTATTTCCTTAATTAGTTATTAATTATTTGTTAAAAAATTAGAGTAATTTTTATATTTTTAATTATCATACTCGTTAATTAAAAATAGAATATCCTTAAATATTAATAGGCTTTTTAATTAATTGAGAATCAAGGGAAAGTTAGCCTCAAGAAGAAAGAAGAATTTTCCATTATATATATACATATGCTTACAGCTCATGTATCTCTCTTTCTAAGCCCCATATACCTATACTGTAAAAGCTTCAAAACTATGTATCATACTAACTAGGATAATAATATTGTATATTACTAATTAATTCATTAACTAATTAGCATAATCATGTTTGTTTAGTCTAAAGCATTACAAGCATAAAGGAAACGTGAATGGATCTGGGATCTTTTTTTTCTCTCCGTAAGTTTTATTTTAATTTATTTGCTTTAGTTTCTTAGCTTTTATTTTTAGATTCTGCATTAGATTATTCTATTAAAATATAGTTCACACATATGTGCAATCAACTTGTAGATGTTGCTTTATTGGACCAATTGTTTAACTTATAATCTTCTTGTATTTGTTTTTTAGACTGATCCACAATCTGAAGTAACTATAATACCTGAGAATGAGGAAAATAAAAGTTAGAATTAGGAAACTAACAGTGGATCTAGTTCATCGGCTCTTTCAGAAGGAAAAAATGGTGAAGTACAAAAAAGAGCAAAAGGAATCAACCTTTCAAAGTCAAAGAAAAGGAAGCATAAAGAAAAAGAGCTCATTCAAAGAAATGAGGAGCCTAATCGGAGACCTGTTCGACCATCTTCATGGATATGGAAAATTTTTACTGAAGTGGAAGGTTGTGATCCTTGATTTCCTAGAGCTGCATTTAATTGGTGTGGATATACTTATGCATGTCATAGGAAGAATAATGGAACTAGTAGTACGGCTACCCAAAAGCAATTATCTTTTCAACCTAAAAAAAGAGGAGGGGGAGAATGTACCGGTAGAACTTTAAGTGCTATTTCCTTTGATGTTTCTTGATAATACCGATGTTTACCCTTGTATCTTTTGGCATTTGACAAGCTTTTGTTGAGTTTAAAGAGTCATTATGCATGTTTTAATGTTATTCAAGGGTACTTAAGGACTTAAATCACAATCTTGCTAATTCCATGTTTTTATTGAAAAAATTGCAATAATTCTCTAGTTTTATTAACTTGAGAGCCTCACAATTGTTTTTGGTTGATTTGTAGATCGACCAGCTTGAGGAATAGCAAGGATTCAAGTGCTAGATGTCGAGAAAGAAGCTGGAAAGCGAGCCGGTGCAAGAATTGGAGCTTAGAGTCAAATTTGGGCTTATAACACTGTTCCACCCGCTGGTAGCGGGTAGACTTGCAAGCTGCCAGCAGGTGGACTTCAGTTTCAGAGGCAAAACACATGTTTTAAGCAATCCACCCACTACCAGCGGGTACACCAGATTTGCACAATTTTCTCGCGATTTTAAGAGCTGAAATGGATTGTAGGTCAACTTTCTCAGCATTTTACCACAAGGGGAGCATCTTAGGTCGTATTAGAAGGAATATTCTGATATTTTGGAGGCCCTTAACCTAATTTGGAGAAAAACCCACACATTCTAACACCTTCATCATACAAGTTTCTCATCCTCTCAAGTCTCTCTCACATTCCAGCCACACTCACCATTTCTCTTCATCTTCTCCACTCTCTACACCCATTCACACCAATATCCAGCAACTTCCATCATCATCCATGGCTAAGCAAGGGTTAGAGGAGCTTGGTGAAGCATTTCTCCCATCCATGAGTGGCTAAATCTCTTGTGCTTTGGAGGAGGATGATTAGGGCTTGAGCTATGACATCCAATAGGGAGTTTTTCTTATTTTCCTTCTACTTCTCTTTATAGATTCATTTTTATCTTGTTGATATTGATGGGTTTGTATTGATTGTGGTTCTATGGTTGTGGAACTTAACTTGGTTGTAGTTGGATATTAGGAATTGATATAGATTTGTGATTTGTATTTTCATTCTCCCATTGTGGGTTTTGATTACATTGGATTTGGTTAAATCTTATTGTAGTTTTGATTCATTGTGGAAGTTACTCTAATGACAATGGTATTTGTTGAGTTGAATTCATATCTATATTAAATTCCCCATTTGCTTCATTGATGGTATTTGATTAGGCTTGTTAATTGTCCGGTTAGTTAATTGCATCCTCTAATTAATTTACCCAGGTTTAGTGGTCACTAAAATACTTTAGGAAATGGATTTTCATTGATTAACTCCATACTTTTTTATAGCAATGATAGCCCAAAGCATTCTCCAACAAAGCATATCCATCTCATTTCATTCACCTCAATTTACTTTAGCTTTTAAAATATTGAAAATCCCAAAAAGTGTTAGTTCAAGTTTCATTTAGTTGCATTTAATTCCATATAGTTCCTTTGCACATCAAATGTTTGTTAAATTACCTCAAAGACATCCCATTTTGTGTTAATTGTGCATATTTGCCCATAGAGTCCATAGGCTCCGCGAGAGAGAATCGACCTAGGTTGTGCCACTAGCTGCACTTTCTAGTATTAATTTGATTGGTGCCAGCCTCGCGACAAGGCCGCGTTCATCTTTCCTGCATGTAGGGAGGCTTTAGCTAGAATCATAATTGTGGATGAATTACCTTTCAAGCATGTAGAGGGAGAGGGATTTAGATACTTTATGAGTATTGTTCGACCCATGTTTCCAATTCCATCTCGTATTACAACTGCTAGAGATTGTTTGTCTTTGTATGTAAAAGAGAAGACAAGATTGAAGGAGACATTGTTAAAGGGGATATCAAAATGTTTCTTTAACTACAGATTGTTGGACTTCATTCCAAAACATGAATTATCTTGTCCTCACTGCACATTTCATTGATATTGATTGGACATTACATAAAAGGATTTCAAATTTTTGTCCATTGAAGATCATAGAGGTGAAACAATTGAGTCATGTCTGATTGAATAGGGCATATAGAAAGTCTTTACAATAACTGTTGATAATGCTAGTTCGAATGGTGTTGATGTATCCTATTTGAGTGAAAAAATAAATGGTTGGAATGAGAGTGTTTTGCGAGGAGATTATTTACATGTTAGATGTGTTGCTCATATCTTTAACCTTGTTGTTAATGATGGATTCAAGTACATGCATGAGTCGATCACCAAAATACGAAATGCAGTGAGGTATGTTCGTGCATCTCCTGCTCGTATGAAAAAATTTAAGGAGTGTGTAGAGAAAGAAAATTCAATCCACATCTATGGTTCAGTTAGATGTCCTTACTAGGTGGAGCTCTACTTATCTAATGCTTGATAGTGCCTTGAAGTTTGAGAAGGCATTTTCAAGGTATGAAAGTCAAGATGCACACTATGTGCTTGAGCATTTAGGAGAAGGAAAGAGGAGAGACATTCCAGCTAGGGAAGATTGAGAAAATGCAAGAATATTTGTTAAGTTTTTTATGATTTGACTAATGCTGTTTTAGGGGCTTTGTTTGTGAGTTCATCTAACTATTTTCATGATTTTTGTCTTGTTGTGAAAACATCAAAAAGATTGTGTGAAAGTGAGGATGAGAATTTGAGAAGGATGACTAAAAGGATGAAAGAAAAACATGACAAGTATTAGGCAAATATTGCAAATATCAACATATTACTTTTTGTTGCTATTTTGCTTGATCCTCGTTACAAATTTAAGTTTGTGGAATGGAGCTTTGTAAAAAAATTTTATGTTGAAGTGGCGGACTCCATGTCTTGAAAAGTAAAGAATGGGCTTTATATGATGTATGATTATTATAAGTTGTGTTTTGGTTCAAATGTGCGTCCTGTTCCTACTCAGTCAAATCATTCTAGGAATAAGGCTCAACCTAATCAAGAAGATGATAGGAACTTGTTTGTAATGGAGTTTGATAGGGACATGAATGAAGAGGATAACCTAGAGAACAAATCAGAAATTAATCAATACTTGTTAGAGCCTCGAGAAAAAATGTCTCCACAGTTTGATATTCTTAATTGGTGGAAGGTGAATTCAACTAAGTTCCCAATTTTGGCTTTGATTGCACGAGATGTGTTAGCGATGCGAATTTCAACTGTTGCTTCTGAGTCAGCTTTTAGTACTGGAGATAGAGTAATTGATACATATAAATGTTCATTACCTCCAAAAACGATTGAAACTCTCATTTGTGCTCAAAATTGTTTTCGGTCTAAGCCATTGAGCATGGAAATAGAAGAATGTGCTGATGATACTTGAGCTAGGTATGTTAATAAATTTTGCTCTAATATAATTGTAAGTATATGGGCCAGTCCACCCTTGGTGGATTGGACCCAAGCCCAATTGATATTGGGCCAAATATGCAAATAAGGAAAAAGTGTGGGTTTAGGAGTGTAATTTACTTCTTTAATTATTAAATTCAAATTAAAAGGGACAGTCACGTTAAGGATTAACGTGATTAAAGAAAGTGGTTCCATATTTTTTGTGCAACTGATCAATGCTAAAATATAGTAAACTAACTCTCCTCTTCCCTCTCTTCTCTCTTGCTACTACTGTATTTGTGCATTTGCTGTGTGCCATACTTTGAGTCCATCGCCGGTGACTGGAGTTCGCGTGGGTACTTGCAGGCAGAGTTAGAGTCGGATTCTTCACTGGTACGCCCGAATCCTTTCAGTGGTATCAGAGGCAGGTTCTTTACTTCCGCTGTGTAAATGAATACATGTTGATTTACAGTAAATACTCATGAACATTGTTGAAAATATATGTGTGTATATTTTCGATAAATTCTTGATACATAATGAAATATATGTGTTTATTTCCACTGAAATTTTGCTATTTCTAAATCAAAATATATGTTCAATGTGTTTGGAAATACATGTATTTATTTTGATATGAATTTTGGTAGTCCAGAAAATGACAGAATGCAAAAACAGTGGGTGAACATGAAAATTTCAAAAAATTGGATCCAGTAAAACTATTTTTTTTAGGCTTCAAAATGTATATCATTACGTAGAGAGAGAAAAAATGAAGACAATGACATAAATTTTGCATAAAACGGACTCCATACGACAAAGTTATGGAGGATCAAAGTTCGGGTTCGAAAATTAGGTTCGCAAAAACTATATTTTTAGGCTTCAAAAATTGTCCCATTGCGCAGAGCACGAAAAATCGTGCGAAAACGACATAAATTTTACAAAAAACAGAGTTTAGACGGTTGAGATATTGAAAACTGAAGTTTTCCGGCGAACTCCACCGTTTCCGGTTGCTGGATTCTGGAAAAGTGGAGGCTGAAGGTGGAAGATGATGGTTAGCAGCCGTTTTGGAAACCGCTGCTAAAAAACCGTCACTAAAATTTGAAAATTAAAAAAAAATAATAATAATAGTGTTCGCAGCGATTAAATAACCGCTGCCCTTTTAGCGCGACAGTTTCAAAAACCGCCGCCAAAAAAAATTGTTGGGCTTGACCCGAGAACCAAAAAAAAAATTTTGTGTTGGGCCTGACTTGAGAACACAAAATTTTTTTTTTGTTGGGCCTGACCAGAGGAAAAAAAGGAAAAAGGGGGTAAAAATGCCACGTGGCAACCCCGTTCGGCGCGTGGACCACGTGGCCATGTAGCCACTGACGAGTGGAGGCCGATGGGGCGGCGCGTGGGGCCCACGCACCTAACCAAAGAGTGGGAAATGCTTTTTTAATCACTTTTTTCTCAAATTTTTCCTTCTTAGGGCGCGTGAGGGCGCGTGGGACCTCCGATTGAGGTGCCGTCTGTCTCTAAAAACTCGTAAAATTAAGATATTCAATTTGATATATAATTTGACTATGTTTGGGGTTATCTGGGATCTGTTTATGTGTATTTTAATGCATTTTTGGTACTTTTTATGTGAAAAAAATTCTAGAAAAATTAAAATAATTTATTATTATTATTTCTAGGTCAAATTGAGGCAAATGGCTTCTAGTAGCACTGAAAACACCAACTATAGTGCGATGGAATTCTCATACCTAGATGAGGAAATTCCTGAATACGTACCAGTGGATGAGGACCCTGAAGAACATCCCGAGGAGGATCCAGAGGAAGATCCTGAGGAGGAACCTGTCGAGGATCCTCAACTAGACCCGGAAGAGTTGATGATTTCTAGACCAACGTCGGAAACACTATTTCCTATTGAACCCCTCAGCATAGAACCTCAATTAAATTATAAAGACCAATTAAATCAAATATTGGTAGAAGAAATTGTGGCAGAGGAAGGCGAAGAAGTCAATCAACCTTTAACCTCTGCATTCAAGGTTGTCAAAATCGCGATTTAAATCGTAAAATCGTACGATTTTACGATTCTACCTACTAAAATCGAGTTGAATCATAGGTAAAATCGTGTTGGAGTAAAATCGTGGTGGAATCGGGTGAAATCGGTGGAATCAACGATTTTACCTCCGATTTTACCTCAGCCATAAAAAAAAGCCTGTTTGATGTTAAAAAAAATAATATACAGCCCATGCCCCAGCCCAATCACAAACCCTACCCATTTTTTGATATCATTACCATAACAATTGAATGTCATTATGTCAAAGTATCAACTTTTTGCCCTTTGGGAATTCCACTCTAGACGTTACTATTGTTGCTCAAGTATATTAATTACTTACATTATACTACTAATTTAATTTATTCATTCTACAATAAATGAATTGTTTTAAGTTTTAACTAACATGCATATATATGTTGCAAATGAACAAGGAGTATTACATGGCGGCATCACTATATTTCATATTTAATTTTGTATGTGATTTACTATATTAATTAGGTACTTATGTTATATATATATATATATAAAACATAAAAAATTCTTATGATTTTATCATAGGTAAAATCTTACGATTGTACGATACGATTTTACACCCCCTCTACGATTTTACTTAAAATCTAGACTTTGACAACCTTGTCTGCATTAGCTATGAATATAGCTAAGAGAGATGCAGCAAGACTAACAGACATAAAAGGCAAATGACGTACTCGTCAACTACATCGAAAACATGACTGATAAGGAAAACACCAAATTTAACCTTAGAGTGATATTGGAATACATATGAGCTATAAGGGTTAGAGGCAAACCTAGAGGCCGACCTCCTAGCAACACATACTGGTTTTTGATAATAGAATTAGTATGCTCAATGGTCACCAAATCACACCGACATAGGATATTAAGAAACCAAGTGATTGATTACCTGCAAGCTTATTTAATATGATGTAATTTTATTGTTATTATTGAACATGATTCATGCATTGTACATTTCCAGTTTATGGACATTTTATTTTATTTAATGAAGTTATTTAGAATTATTTGTTCTATGATTACATCTGTGAATTAAATGTATGCTTTTTATAAGTGGTAGCTTTTAGAAGATGAGTCTTCTAAGAGACGTATTTTTTTTTATTAAGGCATTTGTAACTGTCATTTTTGGCTCAGACAATTTTAATTTGTGATTAGAACCGCAGGGGGTCTTAACCTTTGGGGACTTGCCCTTAGGTGGTGCACCTAGGTGCTTACGTACCCTTCGTAAGGGATCAAATTCCACGTAGTTCGTAATGGTAACGTCTATAGGAGTCGTTAGGCAAGGTGATTGCCTGTATCAGGCCGTGTGCGGCTAAGATGTGCCTAAGGTACTCCGGGCAGGCGAGCCGCTCTTAGGAGGTTGCCTTAGTATGAGAGAGCTTGAGTCTCCGAGGGCTGCTGGAAGCCCTATAAATGGTACGCTCCGAGATGGAGGTGAGCTTGCCGGAGGTTGGACTGGATGGAGTCTACGGCGGAGCTCGGAGTTCGTGGAGGATTCGTGTGAGGTGTTTGAGGGTGCTCAGATTACCAAGAGTATGTGAGGAATCTTAGATCAGGTGTCGTAGTCCTTCGTGTTGCGTGTTGCCTATTGCGTATATTTAGTCCCCCAGGTGAGGGTCTATTTATACTGAGTGTGGGGAGTGGGTCGCCCCACGATGCTTAAGGGGTTCCCACGTCTGGTTAAGTGGATGCTCCGTGAAGTGACGTGGGCAAGGGCCATGTAACTAGCATATGAGTGGTGCCACGTATCACTAGCGTGTGCTGCTGCTAGGCTTCTAGAAGCTCAGTGCCACGTGTCCCAAGGTGGAATATTCCGTAGTTACATCACTTATATATAATTCTTGATAGTATATATTGATTATTGCTTGTATCTATGTGATGGGAGATACAAATGAATTCTCTTGATCATAGGTCTTGCAATGTCATTGTTTTCTGATCAAGAATAATATATATATATATATAAATAAATTGAAATATTCTTTGGCACGTGTCTCTGTTAGAGAGATCGTTGAATAATGTGGGATAAATTTGTCACAAAACTAAGAATGGCAACAAAGAACATAATAGTTGAGCTAAATAAAGGGGAAAAGCTAAAAGGGGATAATTGGGACATTTGGCATAGGAAGGTACAATACATCTTGGAGGAACAAGATGCTGTTGATCCCTTGACCAATGTCTTGGTCGAACCAGAAGCTGGGAATACGACCTAGCATAGGAGAGACTGTGAATCTTACCAAAACTGGAAAAAGAAGAATGGCATAGCTAGAATCACACTTTTGAGTGCAATGGATGATGACTTAATGTGTGAATTTGAGAAGCACAAGACTGCACAAGCTATGTGGATAGCTCTGAAAGATAGGTTCGATGGTACCTCTAACACTAAACTGAGAAGGTTAACGATTAAGTTCGACACCTATAAGTTCAAGCCAAACACTCCCATGAAACAACATCTACGAGAGATGACAAACATGATTAGAGAACTTAAGGAGGCTGGACACGTATTATCTCATGAGCAACAGGTGCAAGCTATCATCAGGTCGCTCCCTGCTAGTTGGGAGCACATGAAAGTGAATCTGACACACAATGAGAATATCGTTACTATTAACGATGTGGCTAAGCATCTTGGGTTGGAGGATGAAAGGTTAGAGGCGTACAAAGCCTCTGGGCAAGCATTTTACACCGAGGAGGCCGGTACTTCCAATTCTAAGCCTAATTTCAAGAAGGGCAAAAAGTTTCACAAGAAAGGGAAGAAAGGCGGTCCTCCTCCCAACAAGGGAAAGAAGCAATTCAAGAGGAAAGGAAACAAAGGTGGGAAGAAAAAGCAAGACCTAAAGAAGGTCAAATGCTTTGCCTGCCAGAAAATGGGTCATTTCGCACGTGACTGTTCCAAACAGACTGACAGTGAAAAGGTATTAGTGAATTATGTGAATTCACATGTTTCTTATGTATCTAGTACTGTTTTTCTAACAGAACCTGTTTCTTCTTCTTGGATTATTGATTCAGGCTCCACAGACTAGATAACTAAGGAGCGAGGATCTTTTATGGAGTATCATCGGTTGACATATCAAAGCACGTGGCTTTACGTTGGAAACAATGCGAGAATTGAGGTTCAAGGCATTGGCAGCTGTAAATTTACCTTACGTGGTGGCAAGACCTTCATTATCCATGATGTACTCTATGCTCCTGACATCTGACGGAACTTGATATCTGTTATATGTCTTTTACAATATGGTTTTAGTGTGAACTTTCATGACAAAGTTGCTGACATTTTATGCAACAAAACTCTTTATGGTTCAACTTTCTTATTTGATAAGTTCTTTATTTTGGATATTATTGATGATTCCTTTTATGATAATGAATGATTTCCTATTTCTTTTAATCATGTTGATATAAACGTTTGGCATGCTAGACTAGGGCACATTAATCAAAATAGAATGATTAAATTAGCCAAACAAGGGTTGTTAGGTACAATTCCAAATATGGAAATGTCACTATGTGAAAATTGTCTAGCTGGTAAGGCAACAAGAAAACCTTTCGGTAAAGGAACTAGAGCCGAAAATCCATTACAATTAATCCATTCCGATATATGCGGTCCAATGAGTGTGAGGGCGAGACACGGAGCGTGGTATTTCATTATCTTTATAGATCACTATTCACGATATGGTCATATTTATTTGGTTTCACATAAGTCTGAAGCTCTTGCGTGCTTCAGACGATACCTAAACGAGGTAGAAAATCAAATGGATAATAAAGTCAAAGCATTACGCACTGATCGAGGTCGTGAATATATGTCTGAACAATTCAAGCAACTCTGTGAAGAAAAAGGGATAATCAGGCAACTGACTATCCATGGCACTCCACAACAAAATGGAGTTGCCGAAAGAAGAAACAGAACTCTTCTAGACATGGTTATGTCAATGATGGCCCAAGAAAACCTACCAATTTCATATTGGGGTGATGCTTTATTAACGGCAGCCTTCATACTTAATCGTGTGCCCTCGACATCAGTCGCTTCCACACCCTATGAGTTATGGACGAAACGCAAACCAGATTTAAGCATCTTAAGGCCCTAGGGGTCAGCAGCGTATATCCATGACAATTCCCATAAGTATGGAAAACTAGGTCCTAGAGGAAGAAATGTATCTTTATCAGGTACTCAGAACAATCAAAGGGATACGTTTTCATAGGTGAAAACGAAGATGGCACGGTGACTGAGATGTAATCAAGAGATGCAAGATTCATTGAAATTGAATTTCCTAATCGAGGAGATGTTGACCGCAGTGTTTCTTTTTATGAGACACAAGAACAAGATAGTGCAGAACAAATTGACAAACCAGAATCGTCTAGGATTGTCAATCTGAGTGGGAGCCAAGAAAGGTCAACACCAAGACCTGAACAAGAAAAGAAAGATAAAGAGATTGCTCCTATTAGAAGGAGCAATAGGGAAAGTGTTCCCAAAAGACGCTTTCAAATAGAAGGCGAATCTTTCTTAGTTACTTTAGAGGGAGATGATGAACCTCCTTCTGTACATGAAGTCTTGTCAAGTCCTGCCAAGGAAGAATGGAAGAAAGCGATGGAAGAAGAAATGGACTCAATGAAAAAGAATCAAGTTTGGGTGTTAGTTGATCTACCAAAAGGGCGTAAAGCCATTGGGAACAAATGGGTTCTCAAAGTTAAAACAAAAGTGGATATGAATCAATTGAAACATATAAGGATAGGTTAGTAGCAAAGGGTTACAAACAACAGAAAGGCATAGATTACGATGACACGTTCTCGCCTGTTGTGCGTTTTAACTCCATTAGACTTATTCTGGCAATAGTAAATAGTTTAGACCTAGAATTACATCAGATGGATGTAAAAACCACATTTTTGAATGGTGATATGGATGAAGAAATCTATATGGAACAACCATTAGGTTTCATTGAAAAAGAAAAAGAGTTAAAAAATTGTAAACTTAAAAGATCCATTTATGGATTAAAACAATCATCTAGACAATGGTATTTGAGGTTTCACAAAGCAGTAACCTCATATGACTTCCAAATGATAGAGGAAGACCACTGCGTCTACATCAAGCTGTTTGAGGGTAATTTTGTTATTTTATCCTTATATGTAGACGATATACTATTGACCGACAATAGTCTAGGTTCTATAACAACCATAAAAGAATGACTTTCATCGAATTTTGAGATGAAAGACATGGGTGAAGCAGAGTACATACTTGGAGTTAAGATCCAAAGAAATCATTCGAAAAGAATCTTGTCTCTTTCACAAGAGAATTACATCAACAAGATTCTTGAGCGATTTAACATGAAGGATTGTAAACCTATGAGTACTCCTGTAGCTACTGGATTAGTCTTGAGTCTTGACATGTGTCCCAAAACCGAATCAGACAAGAAGAAAATGGAAAGAGTTCCATATGCCAGTGCAATTGGCAGTCTGATGTATGCAATGGTGTGTACAAGACCAGATATCTATTATGCAGTTGGACTGGTAAGCAGATTCCAATCTAACCCCGGTGAAAAGCATTAGAAAGCAGTGAAGAGGATCTTGATATAGATAAAGGGCACTTCTGACTATGCATTGTGCTATAAAGGAAGTGATTTGCACCTTGTTGGGTACTCCGATGCTGACGTAGGTGGAGATGAAGAAGAACGAAGGTCAACTTCAGGTTATACCTTCTTACTCAACAACGACGCCATATGTTGGAGCAGCAAGAAGCAAACGTGCATTGCCTTACATTCAATGGAAGCTGAGTTTGTGGTATGCACTGGAGCCGTACAAGAGGCATTATGGCTGAAGAGATTTATAGAAAATCTTGGATTTGGAAATGAGAGTACCAATCCGGTGTTATTATATTGCGACAATACTGCAGCCATAGCCTATACCAAGGACCCTCAGTGTCACGACCCCCGTTTAGAGGACCGTGACCGGCACAGACACAGGGAATGCCCCTATGCCTGTAAGCCTTATCACCTGATTGACAGAATATCTATTATTGAAAATACATCCACATGCAGCATAATATCATGGCTACACCAAAATGGTGGCCTATCCTAGGCAAGAAAATCCACGGCCAGTGCCGCTTCAGGATATAGATATAGGAAAACACACATCATATATATAACCTGTGTACTGGCTACACATCCGAAGATGCTGCCTATCCTATTCACATGCAACAGATATATGTATATATAGATATATTTTGAAAACAAATTTTCCCTGTATCGCAGTAAAATAAATCTTGATCTTTAAGGTGTGTGAAGCTGACACTTCTAGATTTAATAATACAATCTAATTTGGTACGTCTACCCTTTACTTTATGTTACATGATAAAGTAAATTAAATTACAATTACAATTTATTCACCCACATGAACAAGTTGTGGGTCTTGGAAAGTTTTGCTTGTCCCTCGTTCCACCGAGACTTCTTCCACATGCACTTAACCTGTCTCTGTGTAGTAAAAATGAGGTGTGAGTCTTAACCATGCGACTCAGTGAGAACTCTCCCATCCCCGGCGCAAGGCGGGTACCATGGCGCTGGGATTGGGAGTCATACACAACCACATGCAAAAACAACTGGTTACTGTTAATTAGCATACATTCTTGGCGACCACACAACAATAGAAATTTTACCCAAACACTCACATGCATTTAATAACAGTAAACATGCAGCAGTTTATTCCACGTCATCAATAAGCAAGTAAACATGTAACATATAGTGCCGGCTTTTACTTACCGGTCTTCTCACGTTTCAGCATGTCTGAATCAAACAAGACGTGTGGTGACGTTATCCTGTACGTTACCACTATGCTGCACAATCAGCAATTATATGCAAACACATGCAATTTGTACATACACACAGATGCTAAACATACATCTACTTAATCTCCCCAACTCTAGGTATCTACTAGCCACTACGTGGCTTTCCCACTTCGAACCCATGCACTCGGGTTGCTAGCCACCACGTGACAAAACATACTTAACCCATTCACTTGGGTACTGGTCACCTCGTGATAATTCTATTAATCAAACAATACTTAACCCATTCACTTGGGTATTGGTCACCTCGTGACAATTCTATTAATCAAACACAATCAATCTCTATCTATCAAACAACTGACGCATAGCCACCAAGTGGCACGTCCTGATTCCTAACTGTGGGACAATAGGTTGAGCCCACTCATCCATTACCCAACCACGCCACATGGCGGGCACGACACGATGTCTCGAAGCATGGCCACTGACACACCCTGGACCAAATCCACAGGATGATTTCTCTTTTACTAGGTTAGGCTCACGGTTCACCAGTAGGTTCCTCCCGTGTCACCTTCCCTTATTCTCACATATTAATAGGATTCTTTGTATCTTTCCTGAAGGATCAACAATCCCTCTCCTTATTAATATGTACAAGTTTCCTCAACAGGATATAACTCATATACCGGTCCAGATGCACTCTCTGAGCCTCAAGCTATCGTTATAGCAATATAAAACCTTTCTAACCCTATTGCCAGGATAGGGCAATGACCATCGTCATGGTGATTATAAAAACTGAGGTCTCAAGTGCCATTTGACATTGTTCTAGTCGATATCTCATATCGCTAGCATAACCAAATCCGAAACCCACCAATAATTCCCTTTGCATGATTATAATTTAAGTCACTGTCGTGACGAGTTTTCAAAATAAAGTTGAGCCCTTCCGTACAAGGACTCTTGCCACCGTCGTGGAAAAGATTTAATAAAATACTCATCATGCCTCCGGAGTGTATGAGTTGGATTTGTAACACACTAATCATAGCAAACTATTACTCTCTACTCCTATGTCTTCCTATCTAAGCTACTTTCCACAACATATTTTCTAGTTCCTTTATTCTTTTAACATTCTATACCTCTAGCTAACACATACCAGACAAGTAGAGAATATACATACTCATGTAATCCACATAAGCATACAACCCTAGGAGGAGAGATGGAAGAATCCTCACCTTGGCCAACCTTCCATGCAATCCTCTCCTGTAACTTTAGTCTCCTCGGAGTTCCTGTTGCACCCTATTGCATACCGTTGTTCCTATAAGAACAGCATCTACTTCATTAAAGTTATTACTTAACTTAACTTGTTATTTATCTCTCCATTACTCTCATGTGTAGTCCGTGGTTGCCACAGAGTCAAGCTCTTGGTCTTATTGGACTTCTCTATCCCGACTTATGTGTATCCTTCCTCGGACACTTGACTTACTCGCATATAACATTCTACTTTAGTGTTTCACATACTTGGATTTGAGTACTAGACCTCTACCTAACTTGTATTCGCATCTAAGGAAGCTTATCTAGCTTGGTTGGAAGGAATCCTAATTCTAGGAAGGTCTAAGCATTTTAATTCAACTTGTGTTTCTACTTGGGTTCTAAAAAATCTAGTTTCTAAATATTTATGAGGGAATAAAATTACCATTTTAGAATATGGTCACCTACCCAAGTGCCAAATTTTTCTGTTTTTGTTAAATATATGGAACAAATGGGAATAATTGAACAATGATACTTATCAAAGGAACACCTCAAACTCTTCTCATTCATCCAATCACATTATTCATATGAATACAGCTATATGTTGATATGACTAAAATTAATTACACATTAGACAAGTTAAAGCTCTTTACGTCAATTTAAAATTAATAATTAACATTGTATTTTTCTTAATAACTAAAATTCATTATATTTGAATATGAACACTTTTTTTTACAAGCTCAAATCTTTTATGGAAAGAAAACGTAATAGTGGAGAATTGATCCTATACTCTCCTTGAGAAACAAGAAGGTAACTAAAA
The DNA here is from genome assembly GCA_014851425.1 of Senna tora. Taxonomy (NCBI): domain Eukaryota; kingdom Viridiplantae; phylum Streptophyta; class Magnoliopsida; order Fabales; family Fabaceae; genus Senna; species Senna tora. The sequence goes on along the minus strand of CM026270.1, from coordinate 20,243,729 downwards.
TAATTCTTGATGCTTGATAGCATAATTAGAATTATTCTAGGGTGTTTAAGATTGAAAAGAAGAGGTTTGGAGCCCTCAACATCACCCTTAAAAATGTATTTGGGCAACCCGAGCAAGGACCCAGGACGTTAACGCCAAGGTTCAACCTTAGTAACATCGGGCCAACTCTTCACTGGTCTTGCTCAGCTAATATTTCAACTACATAATTTTAATAATATTAATCCAAACCTATTTACTCAAATCCAAGCTCAATCCTAATTATCAACAATTTTCCCCAATTTGGAAATAATTATAATTTCAACCCCAAATCCTTCCAAATTCGAATTTGGGCAATTCCGAGAATATAATCTTGATACCTACCACAACTAAGTGTTCAAGAACACTTTCTAGGTCTCAATCTACCCTCGAAACAACCCAATCAAAGGAATCCCTAAAAATGGAGAAATTGAGGGTTTAGAATGAAATTAGGGTTACCAACCTTGATTCGATTGGTGGGAGGTGTGGAAGATGTTGGAGTCGAGCTCCGGTGGTCGTGGCCGGTGTCGGACGACTCTCTCCGGAGAATTTTTCGGCGAACTGCCCTCCTCCCCTTTTTCTTCTCCGTCCACTCCTTCTCTCTCCCTGTTTCTTTTCTTCCTCCATCCCGTGCCCTCTCTCTCTCGTTATCCTTTCTCTTTCTCTTTTTTTTTTTCTTTTATGTTGTGTTTTAATTATTAAAAGGGGAAGGGGTCAGGGGTATAGGCAAATAGGGGGGGCTAGTGTATTAAAATAATTAACAAAATAGTAATATAATCATGATTAATTAATTAATATTGAAAATTATTTTAATTTAGTTCCCACTCCTATTTATATTAGGTTTCTAATTTCTTAGGTCCTGAATTGATTCCAAAAAAAATATTTTATTTCTTTCTTTCATCTCTTATTTTATTTTAAACTACGAAGAATTTCCCTGTTCCTTTCCGGTTTCTCTTAACTTTCATGTGTTTCCTACATTCCTTGTAAAGTTTTAATTTTTAGTCCCGAAATAAATCATTCTTAAATCCTCGGAATTTTAACTAAATCATTCTTTAATCCTCGAAATTTTTCGAGGTATTACATTCTTCCCCCCTTAAGAAATTCGGTCCCCGAATTTCATCTCCTTCGTGGGGCTGTTGGCTTGTTGCCCTCTCTTGGCTCAATTTCATCTATGGTTTCCCTTAAGGTGGAAGTTTTACCGTTTTATCCTACGGTTCATCTTTCTCGCCTAGAGACTCAAGGTCTCCATCTGGTTTCTACATATTCTTTCTGTGATCGTTGGTATTTCTAGTTTCGTAGTTAACCACCCCTCCGCGAGGTGTTAACCGACAGACTCCATCTGTCGTGGTATCCTTCCCCGAGGATACCTAACTTTCCTAGTTTCAATTCACTTCGTGCTACTAATTTTGCAATGGAGTATCTGGCACGTACCACATGCCATGCTCCAATTTAGTTCTCTGAGGAGTTAACTATTGCCTCCTCTAGTGAGGCTTACCTTGACTCAATCTGCTTGTCCGACTAGCTACCTTCGTAGTGACTTCTTATATCCGTCTTGGAACACGCCAAGACACTAGCTACTTGAATAGCACACTAGGTTCTATTTCTATAGAAGTACTCCCCTACATCGGAGTCCCCGTACTCAAGTATCCTCTACTACCAAGCAGCTACCCTTCTGTTGGGATTCCCTCGATATATTCTTTGTAAACGACTTCTCCAAAAAAGTCCGTTTACATCTTACTACACCCTCTACTCTACATCTAGACTTACCGCTTACACGGCATACACCCTACATAGGTGTTCATACTTTATGCCATCAATGTACCGAACCCTTCCGAGGTTGTTACACTCACTACTAACTCGGTTTACCCTACTCGTGTCCTAACGAGGCTAAATGCCATGACACTAGCACAACTATGTATTATACTTACCGTTTCTCCATCAAACGGTAAAGAATCTTACATTTACGACTCGTACCCTTTCTTTTCCGGACTCCTACACTTACCCTTAGTGGTTTCCATAACCACTTCAGTTTACTCCCTGTCGACATCCTATGTTTGATTGACTTAGGCTCTTCTCTAACTACTACTTGTAGTCATTTCTATTTATAATGGAAACTCATCAGTCTCCTCCTTACCATCATACCCATTACTCTTCCTCAGGCTCAGTTCGGTCTTCACATTCGAAGACCTCGCTTAACACGACTATGACTGTGGATCTATACCATCCTCAGGTTAGTCCACTTAGAGTTGCACATCCTATGCTAACTCTACTCATTGGGTTTCCTTTGGCCTTTACCCCAACTTGGCCCACTCGGACTCCTCAACTCACTTAAATCCTGTATTCCTACTTGGAATACTTGATCCGTTAATTCTAGCATGAACCTTTCCGGACATGCTCTACTCCCCTTGACCAAACGAGATCCGTTCCCACGATTTGACTCTTTCCTTTCTTACGGTGTGGCATATGTTCACGAACATATACCGCCTCTTGCCAGTGTGTTACCCGTTGGGTTCCAATTGTTCCCAACGGTAGCATACCTGTTTTATCATTTTGGCTCGCATCCCCAATTGCTTACCCGACTCCGTTTCCGTATTCACTCTCTTCTTTTCCATTTCGTACCTACATGGTACTCTTTCTTCGAGTATTTCTCAATACTCGTTACTCACTAAATTCTCCTTCTCGATTAACCGTCCTTACAGTTAATTATTCCCTTTATGGCACCCACATGGCCATTGATACGTTTGGTTCGTCCACTCAGTCTCCACCCATACACGGGCTTCAGACTAACGGATTTACGGTTCACTAACATGTAGAATTAGCTTACCTAGCTATGTCCACTACAATCTGTGTACTATACATACACTTATGGTAGCAGTTGGTTCTCCACCTCTTACTTGACTCTTATCTTATGGGGTCCTATAGGCTTCTGCTCTTCCCCCCTTATGGGACTACTTATCCCTGTCTACTTTCTCTCCCATCGGGCCTCCACGAGTCCCCTTGGGGTTTATCTCTTACGTTGTCTCGTTCGAGAGCTATCTACCGCAATAGCACTCATTTTCTTATCTCTGGACGGTACCCGAAGGTCTACGCTCATTCCCACTTCTAGACCTGCTCAGGTCTAATACTTTCGGGTCCATCATCACCCTATGGCCCCCTTAATTGGTAACCCTAAGGTTTACCTGCATACTCCCTTGGCACTTTAGCACTCTTTAATGCTTTTCAATGTCTACTTAACTTTAATCACTCCAAGCGAGTGATTTCTCAACTACATCTACCATCCTTATACAGGTTACCTGTAAAAGAACTACTGTTTGGTAGGGTATTGGTCACATGAGTTAGTTTTCTTAGGCACCCTGCGGTTTTTTAAAAATTTATTCAAGTTTATTTCTTAGAAAATGACACCTAAGGTTTTCATAAATGGTTAGGCTTTAACCAATTGGAATGACACAAATTGAGAAAGAGTTTACATGAAAATTTGCCTTCCAATGGTTATCCCTAGTATTTTCAAGAAAAGTTTGAGGGTCTTTCAAAATCTCGCATCCGGAAAGACCAAAAAGATTTTTATAAAAATTTCTCATGTGATCAATATCCTATTCTTTATGCTCTTCCTTAAGAAACCCAAGAGAGTTTGGTTGGGCTTAATCCCTTCTTTTCCCCTTGTTTGCCTAAGGAACTAGCAGTTCATGGACCGAGCGCAGGGTTGGACTAGGCTCCTTCCCTGTGTCTTACCTTTACTCTGTTTCCTGCTCGGCATATGGTCACGCTCTACACGTTTACATATGCCTCTACTTCTTAACATCTATCTCTACGGCATATGGTTCAGCCACTTTGCCCTTCCATATACCGTATCCTGATTTTTCTAGTCCGTAGACTTCTACTTCTATACTGTGGCATACACCACCTCTTTTCTGTTTACTTTCTAGGAAGGACAACTCACTTCCTTTAGCCATAGCATACTGCACAGTCGTGACCCATTCTCGTGGTCATCTTCTTGTCGGTCTCATGCCCCCTGACCCTGTTTATTCTTGTCTGTAACTTTCCATTTCAATCGCCCCATGGGCTTACTTTCTTTTCTACACGCCAAGCGTGTCTTTTCTTTCACTTTACAAACCATTCCTAGCCTAAACTATCATTCACTGCATATTTCTATTCTAGTTGCATTCCATACTATAATCAAACAACTTGTGCCTATACCATAGCACACAACGCGCCACTAACAGAGCAGACACATCGTCTCATTTAACACCTACAAACAATCACACATTGTAGCGCATTCCTGCCTAAAATTCAACCAAATGTGTATGTGTCTAGGTAGCATCCTCCATGGATGTCTCCTTTCCCTATTATGGCGTCCTAAGGTTCCCGGGGTCACTGCCACCCCAACTTACGCCTTAGTGCTCATCGACACTTGTGTACTGTACAGGTTATATGCTTTGCATAGAATTTCACATACAAATTCTATGCATCAAGTGATGACTCGAAAGAATTTATAACTCAACATCCTGAGCAACCTCACAAGTGCCCGTCAGAACTACCGTTACGTCCAGATTCGTAATGGATAGCCCGACTGACACCCGAGACTACTAGTTAGCTTCACACCCTTAAAGAATAATCAGGCTTTGATACCAAGTTTGTCAAGACCCCCGTTTAGAGGACAGTGACTGGCAGAGACACAGGGAATGCCCCTATACCTGTAAGCCTTATCACCTGATTGACAGAATATCTATTATTGAAAATACATCCACATGCAGTATAATATCATGGCTACACCGAAATGGTGGCCTATCCTAGGCAAGTAAATCCACGGCCAGTGCCGCTTCAGGATATAGATATAGGAAAACAAACATCATATATATAACATGTGTACTGGCTACACATTCGAAGATGCTGCCTATCCTATTCACATGCAACAGATATATGTATATACATACATATATATATATATATATACATACATATATATATATATATATATATATATATTTTAAAACAAATTTTCCATGTATCGCAGTAACATAAATCCTGATCTTTAAGGTGTGTGAAGCTGACAGTTCTACATTTAATAATACAATCTAATTGGGTACGTCTACCCTTTACTTTATGCTACATGATAAAGTAAATTAAATTACAATTACAATTTATTCACCCACATAAACAAGTTGTGGGTCTTGGAAAGTTTTGCTTGTCCCTCGTTCCACTGAGACTTCTTCCACATGTACTTAACCTGTCTCTGTGTAGTAAAAATGAGGTGTAAGTCTTAACCACACGACTCAGTGAAAACTCTCCCATTCCCGGCGCAAGGCGGGTACCATGGCGCTGGGATTGGGAGTCATACACAACCACATGCAAAAACAACTGGTTACTATTAATTAGCATACATTCTTGGCGACCACACAACAACAGAAATTTCACCCAAACATTCACATGCATTTAATAACTGTAAACATGCAGCAGTTTATTCCATGTCATCAATAAGCAAGTAAACATGTAACATATAGTGTCGGCTTTTACTTACTGGTATTCTCACGTTTCAGCATGTCTGAATCAAACAAGACGTGTGGTGACGGAATCCAGTACGTTACCACTACGCTGCACAATCAGCAATATATGCAAACACAGGCAATTTGTACATACACACAGATGCTAAACATACATCTACTTAATCTCTCCAACTCTAGGTATCTACCAGCCACTACGTGGCTTTCCCACTTCGAACCCATGCACTCGTGTTGCTGGCCACCACATGACAAAACATACTTAATCCATTCACTTGGGTGTTGGTCACCTCGTGACAATTCTGTTAATCAAACAATACTTAACCCATTCACTTGGGTACTGGTCACCTCTTGACAATTCTACTAATCAAACACAATCAATCTATATCTATCAAACAACTGACGCATAGCCACCAAGTGCCACGTCCTGACCCCTAACTGCGGGGCAATAGCTTGAGCCCACTCGTCCATTACCCAACCAGGCCACATGGCGGGCACTACACGACGTCTCGAAGCATGGCCACTGACACACCCTGGACCAACTCCACAGGATGATTTCTCTTTTACTAGGTTAGGCTCACGGTTCACCCGTAGGTTCCTCCCGTGTCTCCTTACCTTATTCTCACATATTAATAGGATTCTGTGTATCCTTCCTGAAGGATCAACAATTCCTCTCCTTATTAATATGTACAAGTTTCCTCAATAGGATATAACTCATATACCCGTCCAGATGCACTCTCTGAGCCTCAAGCTATCGTTATAGCAATATAAAACCTTTCTGACCATATTTCCAGGATAGGGCAATGACCATTGTCATGGTGATTATAAAAACTGAGGTCTCAAGTGCCATCTGACGTTGTTCTAGTCGATGTCTCACATCGCTAGCATAACCAAATCCGAAACCCACCAATAACTCCCTTTGCATGATTATAATTTAAGTCACCGTCGTGACGAGTTTTCAAAATAAAGTTGAGCCCTTCCGTACAAGGACTCTTGCCACCGTCGTGGAAAAGATTTAATAAAATACTCATCATGCCTCCGGAGTGTATGAGTTGGATTTGTAACACACCAATCATAGCAAACGATTACTCTCTACTCCTTTGTCTTCCTATCTAAGCTACTTTCCACAACCTATTTTCTAGTTCCTTTATTCTTTTAACATTCTATACCTCTAGCTAACACATACCAGACAAGTAGAGAATATACATACTCATGTAATCCACATAAGCATACAACCCTAGGACCAGACATGGAAGAACCCTCACCTTGACCAACCTTCCATGCAATCCTCTCCTGTAACTTTAGTCTCCTCGGAGTTCCTGTTGCACCCTATTGCGTACCGTTGTTCCTATAAGAACAACATTTACTTCATTAGAGTTATTACTTAACTTAACTCGTTATTTATCTCTCCATTACTCTCATGTGTAGTCCATGGTTGCCACAGAGGCAAGCTCTTGGTCTTATTGGACTTCTCTATCCCGACTTATGTGTATCCTTCCTCGGACACTTGACTTATTCGCAAATAACACTCTACTTGAGTGTTTCACATACTTGGATTTGAGTACTAGACCTCTACCTAACTTGTATTCGCATCTAAGGAAGCTTATCTAGCTTGGTTAGAGGGAATCCTAATTCTAGGAAGGTCTAAGCATTTTAATTCAACTTGTATTTCTACTTGGGTTCTAAGAAATCTAGCTTTTAAACCTCAATATACCTCCAATTTATCCTATTTAAGGTTTCCTAAATATTTATGAGGGAATAAAATTACCATTTTAGAATTTGGTCACCTACCCAAGTGCCAAATCTTTATGTTTTTGTTAAATATATGGAACAAATGGGAATAATTGAACAATGATACTTATCAAAGGAACACCTCAAACTCTTCTCGTTCATCCAATCACATTATTCATATGAATACAGTTATATGTTGATACGGCTCAAATTAATTACACATTAGACAAGTTAAAGCTCTTTACGTCAATTCAAAATTAATAATTAACATTGTATTTTTCTTAATAACTAAAATTCATTATATTTGAATATGCAACACTTTTGTTTTTTTACAAGCTCAAATCTTTTATGGAAAGAAAACATAATAGTGGAGAATTGATCATATGCTCTCCTTGAGAAACAAGAAGGTACCTAAAATAATTCTTGATGCTTGATAGCATATTGAGAATTATTCTAGGGTATTTAAGATTGAAAAGAAGAGGTTTGGAGCCCTCAACATCACCCTTAAAAATGTATTTGGGCAACCCGAGCAGGGACCCAGGACGTTAACGTCAAGGTTCAACCTTAGTAACTTCGGGCCAGCTCTTCACGGGTCTTGCTCAGCTAATATTTCAACTACATAATTTTAATAATATCAATCCAAGCTTATTTACTCAAATCCAAGCTCAATCCTAATTATCAACAATTTTCCCCAATTTAAAAATAATTATAATTTCAACCCCAAATCCTTCCAAATTCGAATTTGGGCAAATCCGAGAATATAATCTTGATTCCTACCCCAACTAAGTGTTCAAGAACACTTTCTAGGTCTCAATCTACCCTCGAAACAACTCAATCAAAGGAATCCCTAAAAATGGAGAAATTGAGGGTTTAGAATGAAATTGGGGTTACCAACCTTGATTTGATTGGTGGAAGGTGTGGAAGATGTTGGAGTCGAGCTCCGGTGGTCGTGGCCGGTGTCGGACGACTCTCTCCGACGAATTTTCCGGCGAACCGCCCTCCTCCCCTTCTTCTTCTCCGTCCACTCCTTCTCTCTCCCTGTTTCTTTTCTTCCTCCATCCCGTGCCCTCTCTCTCTCTCGTTATCCTTTCTCTTTCTCTTTTTTTCTTTTATGTAATTATTAAAAGGGGAAGGGGTCACGGGTAGGGGGGCTGGTGTATTAAAATAATTAATAAATTAGTAATATAATCATGATTAATTAAATAATAATAAAAAAATATTTTAATTTAGTTCACATTCCTATTTATATTAGGTTTCTAATTTTTTAGATCCTGAATTGATTCCAAAAAAAATATTTTATTTCTTTCTTTCATCTTTTATTTTATTTTAAACTACGAAGAATTTCCCGGTTCCTTTCCGGTTTCTCTTAACTTTCATGTTTTTCCTACATTCCTTGTAAAGTTTTAATTTCTAGCCCCGAAATAAATCATTCTTAAATCCTCGAAATTTTAACTAAATCATTCTTTAATCCTCGAAATTTTCTGGGGTATTACACTAAGTATCACAGCAAGACCAAGCACATTGATATTAAATATAATTTTGTTAGAGATTATATAGTACAAAATATTGTAACTGTACAATACATTTCGACAAAATGTATGATAGCAAATCCCCTGACAAAGCCAATAGGAGAAAGAGTGTTTAAAGAACATATGCAGGCCATTGGCATGCATAAAGTGTAATATGTAGAATTCATATATAAAAAATGATGTTATAATTTTTCTGTTATCACTTTATGTATTTATTTTTGGAGTATACAATGTCTAGTATGTCGTACAGGTTGAAAGGTTGGCTGTCTCACACGAGCAACCGCCTTTGACACTTAAGTGGAGTGTGCAAAGATGAGACATTTGTGTTCACCAATAAAACAGCTAAAAGTACTGATATGGTAGAGAAGAAGCACAAAACTACATGTCGCCTTGACTAAAGTGTAGCAAGTCAAGATGAGATCCACATAAACAAAATTGGATCGAAGTTTGGAACCCCACTTCCAAAATACGTGTAGCCAGATAACAAACTATTCAACGTCGACGTCATAAATGCGAGCAGAGTTAAAGAATTTGGGTTTAGATACTGAGTGTGTCTATACTTAAGCCTGTACGGTGTTAATGATAAGTATAAAACGACATATGCTCTTATAGTAAAAGAGTAACGCCGTAACATGTGTTTCATACCACATGAGCTGGGAGAACCGCAAAGGGGAAGCAAGTGAAAGATCTCTGCTTCATTGCTGTGTGAGTCCTAGGGAAGAACAATTTTCCCATTGATGTCCTTTGAACTTTGACAATAACATGGAGATATGTTTCAGTGACTGCTACTTTAGCATTTCTTCTATGATCATGATAGATGCGATCTATCTATGCTAAGAAAACGACTGATTCATATTAAAGTGTTATTTGGGCGAAAGGAAGATTAACTGAAATATACACAACTATGCTAGTGTCTGTGACATGTCCCTTATGGCATTTTGTTGTCATAAGTGTGGATACTAGACATATGAGGAAGGCAATATGAGTCATACATTGATTCGAGAGGGATTAGTTTTGCCATATGAAAGTGTATATTGTTAAATCTAGGACATCTGAGGCATAATTTAAAATTCTAGCTACACGAAGGAAAAGGTTACTTGTATTGTTCCTATAAAAAGGATTACTAGCACAAGTACCTAAGTGAATACGTCATGCCCACACGGTCACAGCAAAGCACTAAGTATGAAATTGAGAGGAGGCTGAGAGATTTAACCCACGGCATCTAATCCACCAAGTGTGAGTGGGAGATGTAAGTATATGGGTCAGTCCACCCTTGGTGGATTGGACCCAAGCCCAATTGATATTGGACCAAATATGCAAATAAGGAAAAAGTGTAGGTTTAGGAGTGTAATTTACTCCTTTAATTATTAAATTCAAATTAAGAGGGACAGTCACGTTAAGGATTAACGTGATTAAAGAAAGTGGTTCCATATTTTTTGTGCAACTGATCAGTACTAAAATATAGTGAACTAACTCTCCTCTTCCCTCTCTTCTCTCTTGCTACTACTGTGTTTGTGCATTTGCTGTGTGCCATACTCTGAGTCCATATCGCCGGTGACCGGAGTTCGCGTGGGTACCTGCAGACAGAGTCAAAGTCGGATTCTTCACTGTGTGCCATACTCCGAATCCTTTTGTTTGAGGTGGTGGAAATGGCACAACTAGTGGGAGTGAAAAGCAAGTTTTAGAGGGTTGACACTTGACATCAACTTGTGCATGTTTAATTTTCTTAAGGTGACACACGTTTGCATATATAATATTTTAAATTTTAAAATTAATTGTATCAAATATTAATTCAATATTCTAATTGTCTTTTTCCACTTGTATTAGGTTGGTTTTTCCAAGGAGCCAAGTTGAAGATTTGCATTTAGAAGACTTAGTTTATTAGTTGTTCTATGTTTCTATTTGAAGTTTAATTTTAGAACTAGTTTGATTCTCTTTGGACTAAGCTTGAAGATTGCGATGTTGTTTGATTACCACTTAGTTATGGTTATAATTATCTATGATTTTATCTTATTAATGAATGGAATGTTTTGTCATTTTCTTGTTATTTGATGATAATGTTATCTATAATTGGATGTTAAAGTCTTTGGTTTGGTTTGTAATGTTAAATTGTATTGTTAAAGTGTTTGGTTTGGTTTGTAACGTAAAATTGTAATGTTAAAGTGTTTGGTTTGATTATCAGTTATAGGATTTTTTATGTCATCTTGTTCTATGTTTATAATCTATTTGTTATTTGTCAAATTAAACCTTTAAAATCGTCAAACCAAACAACTCGAAACTGATTATTTATGGTTTGGTTTGGCACTATGAAATGAAACCGACCGAACCAAACTGCTCAAATAAAAAGTGTTTGGTTTGGTTTGAAAATCCTCTCAAACCGCCTAAACCGAACCGACGAACACCCCTAACAAGAAGGACAAGCACCGTGATCATTGTGATGCAAATGGGCACACCAAAGACACCAGCTTCAAGCTACACGGGTACCTTGAATGGTACAAGGAACTCAAGGAGAAGAAGGTAGTAGGAAAGAAATTGGCAGCTGCTGTAAAGATCACTGAGTCCCCTTTTGATGCAGAAGATGAGGAATGCAATAGTAGTGGCATGGCTTCTCTGTTTTCAGCAATGTTCAAACAAGAAATGGCCAAGTTCATGAAAAACAAGGATGCAGATAAACTTTGCCAAGGTCTTTGAATATGCAGGTAACATTCATTCCTCTATTAACATTTTAAATATCTTAAATTCTTGGATTATAGACACTGGAATGATGTAGCACATTGAAAAATTACTTACACCTATACCCATAGGCTTGCCCGATGGAAAATCTCTATCTATTAAATATGTTGGATGTGTTGTTTCACACCCAAAACTAATACTTAGAAGGGTCCTATTAGTACCTTCTTTTAAATACAACTTATTGTCAATCAACAAACTTTTAAGAACTAACTCTCTCTCAATAAAGTTTAATCTTGTTTCTGAAAAATGTAATGATCTTGTTTCTTACTCTCCATGGCACAAAAGACTTGGCCATGCACCTTTTGATATACTGAAAAGAATCCATGTAATTCAAATAAATAAAAATTATTCTTCCTTACATTCTTGTGATACTTGCCACAATGCTAAGCAGCATAGGTTGCCTTTTCCAAACAGTAAGATACTTAGTCTTTATGCTTTTGAACTATTGCATATAGATTTATGGGGCCCTTATAGGATTCTTAGTTTAAATAATTCAAGGTATATTTTAACTGTGGTAGATGACTACACTAGATGTTAGGATTCGGGAGTACCTGTGAAGAATCCGACTCCGACTCCGACTCTATTTCCAGGTACCCACGCACACTCCGGTCACCGGGATGGACTCCGAGTATGTCACACAGCAAATGAACTTGAGTAGAGCAAGCAGAGATTGAGGAAGCAGAAGAAATTCTAAAAATCTTCAGAATATTGTGTGTCATGAAAATATGGAACCACTCCCCACTTTCACGTTATTTTCTAAATAACTGTTCCCACAATAATTTAAATCAAAACAATAAAAGGAGTTAATTACTCCCATAACCCACAGCTTTTTGTTATTTATAATAATGGTCCTATTTGGTCTTCTCCAATTTGGGCTTGGGTCCAATCCACCAAGGGTGGACTGGCCCATATACTTACACTAGAACAACATGGACTTTTCTCTTAGCCTATAAGACTCAAGTCCCAAAGATTATAGAATCGTTTGCTCACCTATTTCATAATCAGTTTCAGAAACATGTTAAAACCATACGCACAACGTTGTTATCAAATTTTCAAGAAGTTAAGTATTTTGCATAAAAAATAAATCATGTGCATATACACCACAGCAAAATGGCGTGGTGGAAGGAAAACACCAGCACCTACTTCAGGTTGCTAGATTTTTGCTTTTTTAGGCTAACCTCCCCAAAATATTTTGGGGATAGGTCATTCTTCATTCTACCTATATCATCAATTTGCTGCCTAGTATGGTTTTAAATTGGACATCACTATTTGAAAAATTGCATGGTCATCTCCCGCATTTTGATAGGATAAAAGCCTTTCGATGCCTTTGTTATGCTACAAATACTCTCCCTAGTAAAGATAAATTGGCTCCTAGGACCTTTAGATGTATTTTCTTAGGGTATATTACTCAACAAAAGGCATATAAGGTATACGACTTAGATACACATAAGGTTCTTATCTCTAGGGATGTTCTCTTTTATGAAGACAATTTCCCTTTTGATGCTGTCCCTTCCACATCTGTGTTAAAATTTGATGATACACCTTTACCTCTTCCCTCTATCTTAATTGATGTTTCTCATGACATTTCTGTTGATACTTCTACTGAGATGCTTGCCTCTCCTTCCCATTGTACAAAACATCCACCTGAGTCACCTTCCATTCAAGAAGATCCACCAATAGATATAGACCTCACATTACCTACTAATGACCCTATTATTCCTGAACTAAACCCAACTTACCCAGAACCAGCTCTCAGGTTAAGAAATCTCCATGATGGCTTGATGAATATGTATGTGCTTCTCTGAACACTCCAACTAATAACAGCCCTCTGCCTAGCCCCTCTTATCTAGCTTTTATGGCAAATGACAAATGTCTCTAAAATTTATGAACCTCATACTTATAAACAGGCTGCCAAGGATGAACAATGGGTAGAGGCATTGAATAAGGAATTACAAGCCCTTGAGGAGAATGACACATGGGAAATAGTGGATTTACCACAAGGAAAAAAGGCTATTGGGTCAAAATGGGTCTTTAAGGTTAAGTTTCATGCTAATGGCAGCATAGAAAGATATAAAGCTAGGTTGGTGGCCAAAAGGTATAACCAAAATGAGGGTATTGATTTTTTTTAGATAGCTTTTCTCCTGTAGCCAAATCAGTAACTATTAGAATCTTTATTGCATTGTTTGCTATGAATAATTGGTATATTCACCCATTAGATATAAATAATGCTTTTCAGTATATTTGATTCCTCCTAAAGGATATACTAAAGTTAAACCTAATCAAGTTTGTAAATTGAAAAGATCTTTGTATGGCTTAAAACAAGCATCCCGAGAATAGAATTGTGAGTTTACAGTACAACTAATCAAATATGATTTTTCTCAAATTGTGAGTGATCCCTGTTTATTCATTAAAAGGTCCTCTACTTGTTTATGTTGATGATATCTTGATTGCTAGTAGTCATGAAGAACGCATTATTCAAGTTAAAGATTTTTTACATCAACTATTTACTATTAAAGATCTAGGACATGCAAAATATTTTCTTTGCATAGAAATTGTGAGAACTTCTTCATGAACTTATCTCTCCTAAAGAAAGTGTATACACGACATACTGTCTGATGTTGGTCTCACATATGCAAAACTAAGTTCTATACCTACCCAAAAGGGCCTAAAATTTGACCCTCATTCTCCTTTGGTTGCTGAACCTGAGAAGTATTATAGGCACCTCATATGAAGGTTACTTTATCTAAACATGACTCGCCCACATGTCACCTTCTCTGTTCAACAGTTAAGTCAATTTGTGGCCATTCCTACTGAAGCACATGTTTTGCTGCCCATCAAGTGGTAAAATACTTGAAAGGAACTTCCTCTTTCAGCTTGTTTTATGCAGGCGAAGCTAGTCTTAGGGCTCGTTTGGTAACACTCCCTGACAGTGCATTATATGTAATCTCACAATTTCCAAAAAAATTTTATATCATATTTTATACATACCAAACACATTTTTTATCATACTTTTTCTCTTTCCTAATTTTCTCTCTATCTCTCTCCTCACTTTTTTCTACAGTACTTTCCTTTATTCTACAATACTCTACTCTACAGTACTTTACGTCTATACATTTATACCAAGCGTGCCCCTACTTTCATAGCCTATTGTGATAGCGATTGGGCATCATGTCCCATCACTCGTAGGTCCATCTCTGGCTACTACATCTTCCTTGGACAATCCCTCATTTCTTGGAGAACCAAGAAACAAAGTACAGTGTCCAAATCATGCAGAGTATAGATGTATGGCTGCAACAGTTTGTGAATTTTTGTGGTCAGGATTTGTGTAATCCTATATATTAAGCTATTTTGTTGTAGAAACTCGAATTAATTTAGAAGCAAAAGTATTATTCATTTTTTGTTTTCTTCTTCCATTACACATTAAACACATAGTTAACGTGATTTTGTGAGATATAGGTCTGGTTTAGTCTGCTTAGATGTTATTCAGCTGACATGGATTCCTATGTTTTAAGTCATATTAGCGTTCGTAGAGTATGTTTGGATTGAAGATTAAGAAGGAAAATGAGAATAAAGATGAGAGAAATATAATCTCATCCACTTGTCTGAAAAGTTTAAAAATTATGGGGGAGATAATGTTATTCCTTACAATTTTAAAATATCCTAATTTAGAGTATTTTAAAAGATATCCAAACAAGAGGGAAAAAAAAAAAGAAAAGATTAGTCCCCCATTCCCTTCCTCTCCCCTTCCTAGAAATTAAAAGGGGAAGGGAAGAGATGTCTTCAGAGGAGAAGGGAAAGTTAATATTCTATATGTCTTCCACTTGTTTGAGTGTTACTAGCTCCTCCAAAATACTCCAATTTGAGGTATTTTAATTTGTGAATGGAAATGATAATGAAGGATTAAAATTAATCCTTCATTATCTCCCCCTCCAATTCTCAACTTCCCAAACAAGAAGAAAATATCTTGATTCCCTTCCCTTTTCTTCTCCTCCTTAATCATCAATCCAAACACACCCTTAAAACTAAAATGCATTTCATTCATGGCTGCTTGGTTTTCAGCGCCATTGTGTTGAGTTTTGACAATTTCTTTTTCCATGTTTTCATTCTTGGTTTAGGTTTGTAGATCTTGTCAATGTATTTCAAGTGTTTCTTCCATCTAAATCCATCCATCGAAAGCAGATCCTTTGAAGTTGAAATTTTCTGAAGTTGTTTCTTGTATATTTTTTGTTTAATTTTTAATTTTTGTATTTCTTAAACTTTGGACCAATCAGAAATTAGTATTAAATCAACTTAAAAAACTTCATAAAATTCTAACTTTAGAGGATCCAAACTCAAATCCATCACATCCATTTAATGTCGATGCTTCTTGGAGAATGTTGGACAATTGTGCTGCATTTGAAAAAACAGTCAGAGGTAGTAATCCTTATTGAGTTTCCATGGTAACTATATGAAAAAGTATAGTTTTTTTTTCATAATTTATCCAATTTTTGTTGGAGTAGGAATATCATCAATTTAGCAACGAAAAGCTTTGAAGGTCAAAACCCTTTAAAATTATGTTGTATGATAGGGCACCAACTCCCATACTCACTAGCCAAAAATTATGGGAATTCATAAAGAATTTTTCTTAATAATTATAGTTCTTAAATGTTGATAATAGATCCTAAGTTCGATACATTGTGAATGTATTTATCCTCGTTAGAAGACTCTTCTACTATAACCAGGTGGGTAACGCTAATTAAGTTTGGATTGATCGAGATAGTGCCTCAGACACTGGATGGGCAACAAAAAAAATGTTGGTAACAAGTTTTTGAGTTGATATTAGAGAAATTCGATTTTCACAAATGTCACATGTCATGACTCGAATTTTGTGCCTTCCTAAAATTATTAGTTATCCAGTAGCAACATGTATTTACTCCACATTGGACATTAGTTGTTCAAGAGGAAAGCATTGCGTTTTTATATTCAATATTTTGAGTACGGTGTTTGGTGGGCGATTTTAGATGAAAAAAATTAATACACCTATCGGTTTAAGTTAATAGCATCAAATCAAATCATAAACGAGCGATTTTGAGCGGTTCGATTTGGTCGTTTAGGACTTTTAAATTATCAAACTTATATATTTAAGTTTATTAATAAAAATATAATTTTATTCAATATAAATAATAACAAAGTGTAGTAATATTTTATTTACTTATAATATACAATCAAATTAGTTCTAAAAAAAAATTTTTAGATCGATTAAATTTAATTTAACCTTTTAAAAATAAATTTTAAACCTTATTTAGAAATTCTAACATAATATGTACATATAAGTGTATGCGGTTTGGTTCAATTTTTTAACATACCAAACTGAACCAAACTAAACATTGATCAGCTTTATTCCTTTTGAACACCTCTAATTTTGAGAGTTTCTTGCTCCATTTTTTGTTTAGATTTGTAATAAATATCATGATTAATTTGCATTGGATTCCTAAGGCATTGATGAGCACCATTCTGTCACTGTAATCATTAGTGTTCATTGGGTTTCAAATGAGGATCTTCTGCATTCTGATATTTGATGGCAACAAATACTGATATACCTTTTATTTACTTCACTTGCTTTAAAAGATGGATGTCCTTTTCATAACTATTCTAATAAGACTTGAAGGGTTTAGTAAGTGAAACCAAAACAAGTTCTAGGTTTAAGTTTATGATTAGGGTAATTGTAAGCCATCTTTATGGTACGCTTGGTATAGATGCACGGATGTAAAATACTGTAAAAAAATACTGTAGAGTAAAGTATTGTAGAATAAAAGAAAGAAAAGTGAGGAGAGAGATAGAGAGAAAAATTAGGAAAGAAAAACAAGTATGATAAAAAGTGTATTTAGTATATATAAAATATGATGTAAAATTTTTTTGGAAATCGTGAAATACCATAATTCTACTTTATCAAACATACTAGTTATATGTTATATATATCATTTACTGCGTCCCCAACTCATTTGGATCTTAAATCTGTGTTAGAAACCATTGTAACTTGTACATTACAAAGACGATATATAGTATATTATTCCAGAGACCAAGTAGAGTTAACCAAGTTTGTCAAAATCGCGATATGATTTTACGATTCTACCTACTAAAATCGAGTTGAAACGTAGGTAAAATCGTGCGGGAGTAAAATCGCGGTAGAATCGGGTGAAATCGGTGAAATCAGTTATTTTACCTCCGATTTTACGATTTTATGTTAGCCCAAAAAAAACCTGTTTGATGTTAAAAAAAAATCTACAGCCCATACCCCTAGCCCAATCACAAACCCTACCCATTTTTTGATGTCCTTACCGTAACAATTGGATGTCATTACATCAAAGTAGCAACTTTCTGCCCTTCGAGAATTCTACTCTAGACGTTACTATTGTTACTCAAGTATATTAATTACTTACATTATACTACTAATTTAATTTATTCATTCTACTATAAATGAATTGTTTTAAGTTTTAACTAACATGCATATATATATTGCAAATGAACAAGGAGTATTACATGACGGCATCACTATATTTCATATTTAATTTTGTATGTGATTTACTATATTAATTAGGTACTTATGTTATATATATATATAACATAAAAAATTCTTATGATTTTATCAGAGGTAAAATCTTACGATTCTACGATACGATTTTACACCCCTCCCCCTACGGATTTACTTAAAATCTAGACTTTGACAACCTTGAAGTTAACTATGATATATGAATAAAATGGACGACCTCTCACCAAGTGATTAGAAAGAGTCAGGTGTACGCATCCTAGCTATTTTGAAGATTTGAACCCATGGCCACACAGGTCACATGCCACTGTTGCTCCAAATGATATATTATGAATACTTTTACGAAATTTATAACTTACAAGACATTCCAAGTTTCATAAGCAATGCATGAAAGATGCTTAAAGCGGAAATGCATTAGCCATGTCTTTGCCAGTTATCCAATATTACAGCATCTTGGTATTTGGAGTTAGTATAGTGGAGCTAATATTCATCTCCTTTGCATCACTTGATAAAGTTAGTACAGTTCAAAGATATGCAAATTATGTTTCTTCCTTTCTTCTTTTGGCATAATGTTGTCACAGAAGCTCATGAAGTATAATAGTAGAACCCACATTTCATAATACATTGGTTTGAAGAGTGGAAGGAGAAATATATAACTTCAAATCACATATGTCTACCAGTTAAGAGAAAGATACTATAATGGAAGATAAGAGAACAGTTAGCACTAGCATGTTTCATTCTGTTGCTCTTTTTTAGTAGATCAATTGATTTATGATTGAAGCATTTCATTCAATGACGGTGTGAAAAAAGCTGGTTTAGTTTTGTTGTATCATCAGTGTATCAGGTAAAAGGTATTAACTGACAGAAGGAACCTTAAAAAAAAAAAAAAAAAAGACAACCAAGGAATCACATATTGCAAGAATATCATCACAGAAGGCATCTCATTTTGGACATAAAAAATGCTGTAGAGTTGCTTGAAATAGTATGCAGAAGTTTGGTTAATTATTAAAGACCTTTTGTATAATTAATTCTAGAACTTTCTTACTAGATAAAGAGGACCTAAGTTGAAGCATATAATTAATTCTAAAACTTTCTTACAAGATAGAGGACCTAAGCAGAAGCATGGATCTGGACATTTGCAATAACCCTAGAGAGTTTGGTTACTGTTTCACGAGCAGATATGGTATCTGGATGATGTTCACCACAAATTGAAGTCCTGATGAAAACAGCCTTCCTAATTAGATCATCCGCAATGTCAAATTGTGCACCTCTTAGCATTAACTTGGCCCTAGTCTCTAGTACAGTGGCCCTACATAAAGCCAGATCTTCCCAAAGGCAAGGATTCATCTGAGCCTTAGTCCTAGTCTGGAAGGATCTCCAGCAAAATGATTTGTCCAACCACTTGTCAACTGGAGTAACAAATGCATCATCTGCAGCCTCCAATACATTTGTGCAAAGTCGAAGAAGCTCGAGTGCAGCTGTGCATCGAGAGAATGTAATGAACGTGTGAATTGCAAGAGGTAAAGCCACTCTTTTCACAAGATACAAAAGCTCTGACACCTTGAGCTCTACTACTATAGGATCATGACCAAATCCAAGTAGTAGAAAACATGCTGCCCATAGATGCTCTAGATTCTGAGATATTGACCCATCATTGATAACAGCTTGAACCATTGCCTGTGCAGTTCCAGTCACTTCTCTTTCCCGAGCATAAAGTTTGATGAGCTCATTGAATTGGATATAGCCTTGCTTGGTACTAGTTCTTGCAATATTAAATCTTAGAAGCAGAGATGATGCTTCTAATTCTGATTTTTTGGTGTACGAGGATGAAAATCCACATGTTATGGATTGCAGTAATTTTCTCCAGAAGCAAGACGCATGAAGCTTTTCAGGTACCTTGTGAGCAGCAAGTGACAATAAGGAAATTGGAATTACGCTAGGCGCAAACCATCCGCTTACCATGACCATTCTTGTTGCCAAGCTCCTTGGTCCATCGGCATGATCAAATATCGAGAAACAGACTTCAAAGAGTTGCAGGAGGAAAGTGTTCTGCCTCAATGACTGACCTTCTTTGCCACTCCATGACATGTCTTTCAAGGGCATTCTATTTATGGTATCCAAAAGCCTGCTTGGAGTTATAGGTAACTCAGACAAAATAGCACTGACAATGGCAAGCCCAAAAGTTAACCTTCCAACTTTCTCCTCGATTGTTCTCAGAGCATCAACCTCTGCAACTGAGTAGTCCTTGACATTCCCTTGCATTAAGGACATTGCTTCAACCCCAGATAAATACGAGAGTTTCAAAGGTTCCAAGTTCATGATGCGAGGAAGACGCGTCGATATAATGATATGGGTCTCTCCACTAAAACGAGGGAGAAGATCCATGACAAGTTTTTGATCCCACCAATCCTTCTCACTTTCCAAGTTATCAATGACTACCAGATATGGAATGTTTTTCATTAGCTCTTTGCGAACTCGAGTGATTGCTATCTCTTCCTGCTCTGCAAAACCTCTCATCCTGTTTTTTTCTAAACTATTCTCAGCTGCCACATCAACTTCCAAAAAAGAATGAAGATTGAGAAAGTTTTGCCTGATATACCTGCTCTCTCCTCCTATCCATAGAACCATCTTGTATTTCTGGTGATGTCTGTAAGCAAATTCAAGAATAAGTTCTGTTTTGCCAATTCCTGAATCCCCTGATATACAGGCAATCCCTTTCCCATACATAATGTTCATTCCTCTTTTTCGTCTAGAATACTTTCTGCGATGTTTGAGCCTTGAATGGTAGTACCTCTGAGAAAATTCAGTCCCTTGCATTTCGATCTCTTTTTCTGACTCTTTCCATACAACTGGTTCTTTTTCTTTCCTCCTGCCCTTTCCCATATGCCTTTCCTTCCATCTTTCATCTAATATGTGGCTCTTGCACCAACCAATAGTCAAATTCTTTCGCTTGGTTCTAGCCTTAAGTTCAATATAGTCTCGCTCTGAATCTCCCGTAATATCACCAAAGAGTATGAATTCCAAATGAGAAAGTTCTTTCTTTCTGCCAATAAAATTCTCATTTCGAGTAAAAGGGAACTCCTCCTTTTCCACTTTCTGTCTCCATTTTGTCAAATGTTCTGCAACACTTCTCTTGCCTAACCTCGTAGCTAATAATGTGACAGCCTTCAGTATGCAATCCCTCCAATTTCCATCATGAGCCTCCAATTTCCATTCATCCACCCTAGAAAGGCCATGAATAGCATCTTTCCACTCCTGTTCCAATCCTCCATATAAAAGCCAAAGTTCTCCTCCATGCTTTTCCCATAGCTCACCCCTCTTTTCGATCATATCCCTTACAAGACAATCAGCTGGACTCAGATCAAAGTATATTGGGACTAATTTTTTCTTGCTAGAAAAACAATGAAGCTCCTCAATAGTGTATGGATTTTTGAAAGACTTCCTTGTTAAAATTACTATCCCAAATGAAGCAATATCCATAGCCCTCTCAATAATTCCATGCTTGCGAGAGCTCCTACATCGAGCTCTATCAGACACAAAGCAACTAATCCCCTGAATTTCTAATTCAGCACGAAGCCAATTGGCAAATCGTAGTAAACTTGATTTCCTGCCATGTAACCCTATAAAGACATCATAACTCCTCTGCCTGTAAGAAGATAAAGAAATGGAACCAGGAGTTGATGAGGTTCTTTGGCTCCTGGCTTTCTTTTTTCGCTTCTCTTTTGGCCGAGAATAATTATCATCATGGCTTACACAATAACTAGATATGGTGGTGCCAGAGATGCCAACTGAGGAAGATACACAACCAAGCTTCTGCAAATCGCTGGAGTTACAGGCAGCTGGAGAAGCAGACACATCTGAGAAAGTACACCTGACATTTACTAGAGGAAATGGCTCTGGAACACGTGAACTAGTGCTAGGGAGAGCAGCATCAAAATGAATGCTGTCTGTTGGTGCATCAAGTCGTGTAGATTCAGATAAATGGCAGGATGGTGGTGACTGATTAGCTGAAAAAAATGTTGAAGATGACGACGATGTATTCCTTGAAGTGATGGCTGTGAGGGGTCCAACCGTGGAGCTTTCTTCTTGAATATCCATACTGGTATTCATATGTTTCCCAACTGTGGCACATATCAAAGCCCATGCACAAACAATTTGTATGAAGAGACCTTGTGAAGTGAAGAAAACATTGATGTTAGTCACAATAATTTATTCCAAAAAATCGCAGAAGGATACAGTGTATACCATCGCAGATAGCACTCAGTTATTAATATAGAAAGGACCAAAAGATAAAAGGAAACGGCAGAAAAAGGGAGTTTCAAAGGAAAACGTTGACTACGGCATCATTATTAAAGTTATTCCACAATAGCACAAAGAAATACTTCTGTAGATCTCAAAGAAGAAGAAGAAAAAGGGCTAGTAAAGAAGAACTAAATTCATTTACTCATCAACAATTACGTCTATGATCATTAGCAGTTAACTAGAGTACCTTGTTAAAGACATATACTTCGCAGTTCACAGAAAGAATTTTTATACCCAGCACAAGCAAAAATGGAATCTCAGCTCAGTACATAGAATCCGTGTTTGAGTGATTCATCAACCAGACTCGAGACACTTTCTATTTAAAACTAAAGCAATGAAGTAAAAGAGAAGATAAAAAAAACTAGCGGATTCAAAAATGGTATTACTAAAATTGCATTCTCGTCCAGATCTAAATACTAAATACGCTCCGAAGCTGAAACACAGTTTCGTAGATTCACAATTTAGCCTCCGCCTAATCAAATCCCATTTCTCTTACCACTTCATTATCAGAAACACATTCAAATACACATCATCATCGTCCAAGGATCAAATCAATCATAACCATTCAATGTCATTTAGTGAGACATTCCGATGATTGTTCCGTATTCCAGAGACAACCATTTCAAAAAAACAAAAAAAAATCAAATTAAATTAAACAGAAAATTGATTGAAAACTTCCATAAAATCGCCTACCGTTCGGAAGAATTCGGAAAGCGTTACAGCTCTGTGATATCTATTTAATGTGTAAATCTCCAATGTTGGTGCTTGCAGAGTGTTCACGTCTCAGAGAATGGTGAGAAGAAGAAGAAGAATGAATGAATGGTGGTGAGTAGGGTATGGAGGGAGGGATTGAAGAAGTAGGCTCCACACAGTGCACGCCCATTTATAACAGTGTTAAATATATGCAGCGAATTCAGGAAATCCGGTATGGTTTTGATTTGGGGATTTGGATTGC
The DNA here is from genome assembly GCA_014851425.1 of Senna tora. Classification (NCBI taxonomy): domain Eukaryota; kingdom Viridiplantae; phylum Streptophyta; class Magnoliopsida; order Fabales; family Fabaceae; genus Senna; species Senna tora. Next base: position 20,220,443 of record CM026270.1, on the reverse strand, counting down.
CATTGCTATTATATAGATATATATATATATATATTGTTATTGTGGAAGTTGAAAGACTTGAAGACGAAGCTCTTTTACTTGTTTCTTCTTCTTCTCTTCAATTTCTTTCTTTATTTTTTTTTTCTTTCTAGTAGCTTTGATTAAGATAGTCACATTGCAATACGTGGTGTCTTGTACTTTGCAGGATATGTGTAATGTGTGTGACACTGTGACTGACGTTATTGATTCATCCCAATCCTATCATTTCTCTTCTTTTCTAATTCAAAATTTAATTTTTTTTCTCTCTCTTCTTTAAATGTCACGGCAATTTAATGATTAATTTTTTAGATATTATTAAATCTGTTATTGATATAGATATCCAATGATATTTGTTTAAATTCGGATAGCAAAATATAACTACGTTAGATTGGTACGAATATTAGCATCGGATACTCGTACAACCAAGATACCCTATATTAGATATTTAAATAACATATATTACAAAATAAAAAAGATAATGCTATAAAGCTATCAAAAGCTCAAGTTCATAATCTGTCCGTCGTTAGATTTGTTTGGAGATCTGTGTCGAAATATTTTTTTTTTAAATATAAGATGGCATAGATCTCAAGACAAATCAAACGATGAGCTTAAGCTATTGATAGCTCTAAATACTCACCCTTTTACTTTTGGTCAAAGGTTCATTTTGGCCCTCTATGTTTTACCCAAGTTCCAAATTAGTCCTTTATGTTTTAAAAGTTTTAAATTGGTCCTTTATCTTTTCTAGAAGTTCTAAATTGATCCTTCCGTCCAAGTCTGTCAATTTCTTAAGTTAACTGCTGACGTGGCGTGCCGAGGTGGACACATAATCTCTTCTACGTGTATTAGATAGCTGACGTGCCCTTAAACACATCAAAAACACCCAAACGACGTCGTTTAAGCCAAAAATAAAATCATGCTGAGAGGACCAATATGAAACTCTAATGAAATATAAAGGACTAATATAAAACTCCAATGAAACATAAAGGACCAATATAGAACTTCAATGAAACATAAAGGACCAATATAGAACTTCAATGAAACATAAAGGACCAATATAAAACTTTAATGAAACTTGATGGACAAATATAAAACTTTTGAGAAACATAAAGGACCAATATAGAACTTTTGAAAGATAAAGAATCAGTTTAGAACTTGGGTGAAACATAAAGGACCAAAATAAGCATTTAACCTTTACTTTTTTTATATCAAGTAATTTTAAATTCAGACATTAAAATTAATACTTTTTCAAATTCAATTAGAGTTTAAATATTAGATATTTGGATAGATTTAAATACAAATAGTGAAAAATAAATAGGTACTTGAAACTTACAGTCCTCTTTAGTTCATGAAATCTAAGTGAAAAAATAAAAATAAAATAAAAATCGAAAGTAAGTTAAGTTTGAAAAGTCAAATTTGTAATCCTTTTAAAATAATTTAATTTTTTATTTAAAAATTATTAATATTTATAAAAAAATAAAATTGACATTTTAAATTCGGATTTTTATTACCTCCTTTCATTTTTACAAACAAAAAATGCCTTAAGATACAATAGATAAAATAAGAGAATACAAATATTTTCTTAAAAAAAAAAAATTCATCCCAAACCTGTCATTTCTCTTTTCATTTTTAACTCAAAATAAAATTTTTATTAGAAAAAATAAATTAATTAAATTTTATGTCTGGGACCATCCCTGTCTGATTTAACTGTTCCTTTTCTTTCGTCAGAACCCAGAAAGCATTTTCATTATATGAGTGATGGTATAACAGTAGATAGATACAACCGCCATTAGTAAGAAAAGGTAAGAAAAACATAAGAATTACAATCACTATTTACCCAAACAAAAATGTTGCAAAATTTCCGACAATTGTCTTATTTTTAAATTACGAATTAATTAATTAAATTAAAAATATGAGAGAGAGAGAAGGACACTTCACACTTGGGTTGACTTAAAAGCAAGTGTATTAGGTGTTTTAGATTCCCTAATATAAATTGTAGATAAAGTGTACAATTTTTTATTAATAAGGATATTTATTATTAAATATGGTAATTAATTCTTTTGTTGAATGATAAAGTATCTTGACAGATGGGACAGTTGATTTAAGGATTTAAAATTGTTTCATACTCAAAGTCAGGGATCAAACTCCTGACACTTGGTTAAGAATGGAGAAATCCCTTCTACTCAACCACACCCCTTGAATTATGAAGTGTAGAGAGACATTATAGGTCTTGATTTACTATTTTTTTTAATTATTAGATTTGTTCTCATATTTATATCATCTTAAATTTTTTTTATAAAAAATTGCATAAATCTTAAATAAATCAAAGAACTAAGAGCATGATTGGTATGCTTTTTATCATAGGGAAAGTGAGGTGAATCTGAGTTGTTGAATGTTTGGTATACCTTCAGCACAGAGAAGGTGAGGTGAAAGTTCCCTCTGCAAAGGGAACCTTGCTTCCTTCCTAAAGTGAAGGTGATGTGAGGTGAGGTTTAAAGACTAAAGTACCCTTAAAAAATTTGTGGCTTTTAAAAAAGTAAGGGCAAAAAAATATTTCATACTTTTATCTTCTTCCCACCATACCAAACAATATACTTTTATATTCTACTTCTATTTCTCTTTATACCAAATATATTTTGGAAAAAACTTAGGTTCATTTCCTTATGTCCATTTCATCCATTTCCACCAATCATATATTGTATTTATACTCTCTTTCTTCTATGATTGGTCATATAAAATGTGATCTTCTATATTCTCTCTCTACTGTGATTGGTCATTTAAACACTTTTTGCCACGTGTCATAATTATATTGGGGAATTAGATGAAATGGACATAAGGAAATGGACCTAAGTTTTTTCCATATATTTTTTATCACTTACTTCTACTTCTATTTTCACTTTCACTTTTAACTAAAACACTCACCGGCTACCGAACACCACCTTAAAAATAATGAGACCAAAATTCACTGTATCTCCACTTCAACCGATCTGTATCCGTTCATTAGGGCGTTTTTCAACATGAGTCCAAAAGTAAGGCCCAAAAAAATAAAATTAAAGCAAGAAAAAGAGTCCAGAATGGTGCTTTTATTTAATACGTGGGAGCACATGCTTCCATGTGAGGGCAGAGAAGGATTGACGGCTGTGATGCGTTGGAATTAACAGTGGTGCACTGGATGGACGGCTGTGATTGAGACGCGTAGTGGAGAGAAAGAGACAAAAAAAGGAAGTTTGAATTTGAGTTGAATCCAATCCGCAACAACCAAGAACTTTGTCCCCTTTCTGTGTGGCCAGAGAGAGGGATGCCAGTTTTCATGATTAATGGGCCGAAAAGGTACAAATCATAGCTTTAAATCTTCAACTAATCCATTTTATTTTTCGTACTCCAATATTTTTTTCTTCCTTTTTTGTCTTTTTATTGAAATTTTATGCATTAAATTATTAATTAACTCTCTCGTATTCAAATTTACATCAAATCTAAACCTATCATGTAATGTAATGAGCTCCGTTGTCTTTTTAACAATTATTACATATGTTTGGATTGAGAATGAAAGAGGAGAAGAGGAGAAAATTGGAGACTATTAAGATATCTTCTCCTTATTTGAGAAAGATAGATTTTGTATTTGATTGGAATATTTCTGCACACGGAATAGTGTGACAGAGAGGGACATTTATATTCAAGCTTATAACAGAAAATGATTACAGAAGAAATCTCAAGCATACGCGTGGCAGCTTGCCTGCTAGACTACAGCTGTACTATTCTAGAAGATACACAGTACACATACACATAGCAACAATAACGGAATACACAATACAAATGGTAATTAGCTTAATCCTAATTATGTCTTAACATTCCCCCTCAAACTAGACGGTGTATGACACAGTCTAAGTTTGCCACGATTCTTTTCAAACTCAGCTTGGGACAAAGCCTTCATGAGACAATCTGCGACTTGAAGAGCTGAGGGAATATGATGCACATCCACTTCTTTCTTCAGTATCATATCTCGGATAAAATGAACATCTATTTCTATGTGCTTGTTGCGAGCATGTTGGACTGGATTTGAAGCCAAAGCCTTGGCACTCAAGTTATCACACCAAATCATGGATGGTTGTTTGATTCTCAGACCCAATTCAGTAATTAAGGAACTGATCCATCGAACTTCAGAAGCACAGTCTGCAAGTGCCCTGTATTCGGATTCAGCACTAGACCTCGACACCACCTTTTGCTTGCGAGATGCCCATGAAACTAAGTTTCCACCCAAATATACACACATCCCACCAATTGACCGTCTATCGTCAAGGTCAGTGGCCCAATCCGCATATGTAAATGCAACTAATTGAAAATCCTTCATATGTTTGATATGCAGACTTAGTTGAGACGTACCTTTGAGATACCTGAGTACACGTTTAACCCCTTGATAGTGCACATCCGTAGGTTGAGCTAAAAACTAGCTCAACTTGTTTACTGAAAATGCGATATCTGGTCTGGTGGTGATTAAGTACTGTAGAGAACCAATAGCTCGACGATATGTGATGGGTCTAACAGCTTTTCTCCATCACAGCTTTTGAATTTTCTACCAGCCACCATTGGGGTAGTCACTGAAACACAATCACTCATGCCAAGGCGTTTCAGAACATCTAAGGCATACTTGCCTTGATTGAGATAGATACCTGTGTGATCTCTGTGCACTTGAATCCCTAAAAAATAATACAGAGGCCCCAAATCTTTTAAAGCAAAAATAGCATTCAGCTTCCTTATAAAATCTCTGAGAAACTTAGGATCATTGACAGTCACTATAATATCGTCGACATACACCAGTATAAACACAGTAAGTCTTTCAGTGTGAATGTAAAACAATGAAACGTCACTTACTGCATTTTTGAACCCCCACAGTAACAGTGTGAATCTGAGGCGATCGAACCAAGCTCGAGGGGCTTGTTTCAACCCATAAATGGCATTCACTAGTTTGCAGACATGTCTTGGACATTGAGGATCAGTGAAACCTTCAGGTTGCCTCATATAAACATCTTCTTGCAGAAATCCATTTAGGAATGCATTATTGACATCCAGTTGACTTATCTCTCAGTTGAATGTTACTGCTATGGACAACACTGTACGAATGGAAGTAGGCTTCACTACAGGACTAAAAGTTTCACTGTAATCAACCCCTGCTGCTTGCTGAAAACCCTTGGCTACAAGCCGTGCCTTGTGTTTCAGAATGCTTCCATCCGCTTTGTACTTTGTTTTGAAAATCCACTTGCAATCAACCAATTTCTGTGAGCCATCATAAGGAACTAATACCCAGGTGTTATTGCGTCGCAAAGCAGTAAACTCGTCCACCATTGCTTGTTTCCACCATGGGATTGAGAGAGCATCTGTTACAGAGCGTGGTTCAGAAGTTTGTTCAACGGTCTTATTTCCTTCCGCCAAACCAACGTAGGGAGATTTGGGTTTAAAAACCCCAGCCCGTGACCGTGTGACCATGTTGTGCTGAGCAGATGGTTGGGCTTGAGTTACAGGCCCACAAGCGACAGCTTGAGTATCAACTTCTTGATGGGCTGAGTTGTGAGAAGTTGACCCATTATAGTCTTGTGACTCTGAGAGATTCTCATGTGATTCATTTGAATCTGAAATGGAAGCACGTGTACCACGAGCTGATTGGACAGAGTCACTATCCGTTGAGTGAGCATTAACTTGCTGACCGTGAGTGGTAGCCGTTGGGTTTGTCTCTTTGCGTAATTCATCACCACCACTTTTGTTTCCCTTTGCCTCAGTAATAATGAACAGAATGATGCAACCATTATCAGATGAAGGAGCTCGTCTATTCAAGAATCCTGCAGAACATGGAAAAACCCAAGGATCAAACACCACATGTCTAGAAATATAAATTTGACCTGTAGAACTCAGACATCGAAATCCTTTATGTTGCGGAGCCAAGCCTAGAAACACACATTTTTGGCTATGAAATTCAAATTTTTTTGTGTTGTATGGCTTCAGACATGGGTAGCATGCACACCCAAAAGGCTGTAATTCTTTGTAGTTCGGAGAGATTTCGAACAGGCGAAACAAGGGTGTATCTCCTTGAAGCACAACAGTGGGCATTCGGTTTATTAGATGCACTGCGGTTTGAAAAGCTTTAACCCAGTAATGGAGGGGAAGCTTTGCTTGAGCAAGCAAGGTCAGACCTGTTTCCACAATGTGGCGATGTTTTCTCTCCGCACGCCCATTCTACTCAGAGTTATAAGGACAGGTATATCTCATCTCTATTCCGTTAGCCTGTGTAACTGGTATAAATGGTTTATATTCACTTCCATTATCGCACTGGATAGCTTCGATTTTTCAGATTTAGTTTGTTTTCTCCAGAAGCTCGGAAATGATTGAAGGCATTGATGGCTTCTCCTTTATGCTTAATTGGATAAATCCAGGTAAAACGACTGAAATCATCTATGAAACTTATGTAAAATAAAAAACCATTAGTAGATTGAATTTGGGAGGGTCCCCACAAGTTGGAGTGAATCAATTCAAGTGGCTGAGACGAAATAGAGTGAGACTTGGCAAAGGGTAAAAACTTTGATTTACCAGACTGACATGCTTCACACACAAAATTAAAATGCTGAAATTTAACATTACATAAATTCAGAATCTGTTCAAGAACACGATTGCTAGGATGTTCTAGCTTATAGTGCCAATTCATATATTCTTGCTTCTCCTTCTCTGTAACAGTTGCTGCGAAATTAACTTGAGCATGCCCTGGCTTAGCTACCGTTTGCTCACATATCGAGAATAGACCTTGAACTGCCTTCCCTTCCACCAAATGTTGACCTGTCTTCTTGTCCTTCACAATGCACAAACCATTAGTGAAGATAACCTCTACCTTATTATCTTTGACCAGCTTATCAACACTTAACAATTGCTTTGTGGCAGAAGGAACAATAAGTATATCATTCGGAGTTAGTTTTGACTCAGACAAGACAGTGTTACTAACACCTGTAATATCAACCTTTTGACCTGTGCAGGTATATAAGGACTGCTTACCAGACGCAGTGTAGGTGTCAAACTGAGAGGCGCTGGGAGCAACGTGGTAAGAAGCACCACTATCAACATACCATGTTGGATCTTATGCAGTAGTGTGAGAACCTGCATAAAACGCAGTGGGTGAAGCATTTCCAGGAGTAACAAAACAATTAGTACTGTCTGAGATTGAAGGATTGAAACTCTTGTCAAGGCGATGCCAGCAGTTGTTCACAGAATGACCAATTTTCCCACACAGTTGGCAAGTGGGTCGAGGTCCGCTTTGAGCTCCACCTCCTCCTGGGCGTCCACCACCACGAGAACGACCACCACCTCGATTGTTGTTGTTATTGGTGCGTCCACCACCGCGTGACCCTTGCCATTGAGTCTTTTCACCAGAATTAGTCTTCGAATCTGTATCCTCCTTCTGAGCTAGATTCGCAGATGGTTGTATTAATAAGGAAGAGAAATGACTCAGTTGTTCAAGTCTGGTTTCAAAACCAAGTAATTCAGATGTAAGCTCTTCCCAGTCCAGTTTATCTTTGTTCAGAAGCATCACATTCACAGGATTGTATTCAACATCCAATTCATTAACGGTATGGAGTATAAGATCAACCTGTGGCATAAGCGCGCCAACAAGAGTGAGTTGATCCGAGAGATTCTTCATCTTTGCCAGATACTCATGCACTTCAAACTTCCTTTCCGTGTGCAACTCTGTTTTGAGCACCATGGCTCGGGATTTTGTGGCTCCACTGGTAAGCTTCTTGGCACTTTCCCATAGATCTCGAGCTTTTTTGCAATGAAGCAGTTGAGTGCCAACTTCCAACGACATTGCGTTGCGGAGCCATCCAATAAGCAAGCTGTCCACAGTATCCCACTCTTCAAACTCTGGGTTTGGAATACTTTCAGTGCCTTTGACAACCTGAGACGGAGGAGCCGTGGCAATCCCATCAATGTGGGAGAGGAGTCGATTTCCTTTTATTAAAGGATACACAGTAGCTTCCAAGAGTAGAAAGTTACTCCTATCCAACTAGACAGTAGCGACTTGGCTTGAGGAATTAAATAATGCATAGGTCTTCCCTTGCGTTGAAGAAGAAGACGACGCAGAAGCACTACTGCTGCTGCTGGAGCTCAGAGTCGACATCTTTTGCTCTCGCTCTCTCTTTCCTCTGATACCAAGATAGGTTTTGTATTTGATTGGAATATTTCTGCACACGGAATAGTGTGGTAGAGAGGGGCATTTATATTCAAGCTTATAACAGAAAATTATTACAGAAGAAATCTCAAGCATACGCGTGGCAGCTTGCCTGCTAGACTACAACTATACTATTCTAGAAGATACACAGTACACATACACGTAGCAACAATAACGGAATACACAATACAAATGGTAATTAGCTTAATCCTAATTATGTCTTAACAGGGAAGATGAAAATTGGAGGGGAAGATAATGAAAGATCAATCTTTAACCCTCAATTATCCTTCCCCTTCACAAATTCAAGATACTCCAAATTGAATTATTTTGGAGGAGGTATCAACAACCAAATAAGGGGAGGACATATGGAAGTTTAACCTTCCCTTCCCCTCCCCTCCCTTGTCCTCTAATCTCTCCCCTTCCTTTCCCCTCTTAATTCCCAAACACACCCTAAAATTTCTTGAAATTTAAAGTCTGGAATTCACTTTTAAAAGTTAGCTCATAAGAAGAAAGCATCAAGAGTACATTTGGTAGTCTTTACCAGTAGGAAAGGTGAGATGAGCTTGAGCTTGAACATGTTTGGCATGTTTTCACTATAAGTGAGGTGAGGTTGATGTTCCCTTTAAAGAGAGAAGCTTCTTTCCCTCATGATGGGGAGGAAAGTAGAGGGAAGGTCATGTTTAAAGACCAACAGAATACCTTTAAGAAATTGGCCAAATGACTCTTTTGGTCCTTAACGTTTGCACCAAGTTTAATATTGGTCCTCAACGTTTCAAAAAGTTATTTTTGGTCCTCAACGTTTTTATTTTGGTCAAAATTGGTCCTCCAGCATAACTTCGTCTGTTTTTTTTTTGTTAAATGCTGACGTGGAAGGCTTATGTGGCACACCCTCTCTCCTACGTGTCATATTTGGATGATATGACACCATCTCTCACTCCAATTCAGCAAAACGACGCCGTTTTACATCACTTCTCTCTCACTCCAACTCAGTAAAACGGCGTCGTTTTGCTGAGTTGGAGTGAGAGAGGGTGTCATATCATCCAAATATGACACGTAGGAGAGAGGGTGTGCCACATAAGCCTTTCACGTCAGCATTTAACAAAAAAAAATCAGACGGAGTTATGCTGGAAGACCAATTTTGACCAAAATAAAAACGTTGAGGACCAAAAATAACTTTTTGAAACATTGAGGACCAATATTAAACTTGGTGCAAACGTTGAGGACCAAAAGAGTCATTTGGCCTAAAAAATTTAATTGGTTTTAAAAAAATAAGGGCAAAAAAAGTTTTCGTAGGAAGTGAGTGATTTGGTGAAAAGTGAAAGTAAGTTATAAAAAGTGTATTTGGTATGCAAGAAAATGGAAGTGAAAGGTAAGAATAATGTTATTTGGTATAGTGGGAATAAGATATAAACATGGAAGATAAAAGTATGAAACATAAAGACCTTTTTGCCCTTACTTTCATTATCTACCATACACATGTTTGGTATGCCTTCCTTACAGGGAAAGTGAGGTGAGGTGAACTTGTTGCATGTTTAGTATGCCTCCAATACAGGGAAGGTGAGGTGAAGCTTCCCTCGTGATATGGAGGGAAGGTGAGGTGAGGTTTGGTTTAAAGATCAAAATGCCCTTAAAAATTTGTGGCTTTTAAAAAAGTAAGGGCAAAAAAGGTATTTTATACTTTTTCTATTTCCCTATCTTTTTCCTACCATACCAAACAATATTACTTTTACATTTCACTTCTATTTCCCTACATACCAAACATACTTTTTATCACTTACTTCCACTTCCATTTTCACTTTCACTTCCCACTAAAACACTCAGTGGATATAAAACATACTTTTTACATATATTTTTCTTTCCCTCTGCCAACTTCCCTCTCACACACAAGGAACAAAGGTTCCTTGTCAACATGGAGCAAAGGTTCATATTCCCTATTCTTAAATTCATACCAAACATAATCAACCACACTTCTCTTTTCCTTTTCCTATAAATTTTACATACCAAGCTTGACATAAATACTCTATTGAGTATCTCATCCTATCAGATGTGGGACTTAACTTGTATCTCTAATACTCTCCCTCAAGTCTAATTGGTTTTTTTCTTCTTCTTTTTTTCAGTTGTGACTTTTTTTTCATTATTATGAGCTTGTATTCTTTTGAGTTTCAGAGACCTTTTTTTTTCTTTTGAGCTTGTACTCTTTTTTCTGAACCTCAGAGGTCACACTTTTTTTTCAATATCTCTACTAGATTTTTTTCCTTCACATCTTGAACTTTGGATCGTCATAGGCGTGAAACTATTAAACTCTGATACCATGTTGAAACTTAAGAGACTTGGGAAACTGATCGGTGACTTTTTTGCGAATTTGAATTTCATAAAATCGAGGTTCCAACCGGTCGTCACGGTTGTAATCAAATAAAAACCTCAAGCAACACTGGGTGTAACCCAAGGGTTGAATCTCTCACGGAATCTTCGTATAAACCTGCAGTTGATTAGTATCTCAAAGCAAATAGGTACTTGCAGAATGAGTAGGGAGTTGATGGGTGTAGAATATTATAAAATAGGATCCCAAGAAGAACAAAGCTCAACAATCATAGCCAATCAGAAAATATTCATGTATGATTAATTCATTCGAAATTTATCCTATTCATGAAAGTTATGTATTACGAAAGCCTATCTAAATATTCATGTTATCTCCAACTGGTAATATCAATAACATTCATAAAGAGATTTTATGATATTATTAATCAAACTAATGATCGACCAGGTCAATCAATTTAATCTAAATATTATTGCAATAAGGGATACAAGCAATCAAGAACCCAAAGAATAAAATTGTATTGAATTCCGGAAACCAAAAGACCTACGTACCTTTCCGTATAAATCAAGTCTTTACTAATTCGTTATGAAGAATCTAGCATATTGATACACGTTCGTTCATGGTTGAATGTAGCAAGATAATGACATAAGAAACAAAGCAAATGCAATCATAAACTTGGAAATGATAAATACAAGCATAAATGAAATTAATAAACCCTAATGAAGAGCCATCGGCTCATGCCTACGCTAGTTCTTATTGGAAACTCAAGAAGAACTTAGCTGTTCATATTCTCTCTACCTAATCTATATATGGAATCTCTGGATCTCCGAATGGGATGGAATAAAATGTTTTGCAACCTTGTGAAGCCTCTATTTATAATGCTCCCGGAACCTTCAATCTGAGTAGGAATAGGGATGGAGATAAGTATTAATTGGTAGGAGATTTAATATTTAAATTCAGACCAATTTAAAACCATCTCAAACTCTTTATTTATCTAGAAGTCATTTAAAATTTGTCACTTGGTCCCTTGTCCACGTCATATGCCTTGCAAGCTTGTGAGGCTCCTTGTGGCGAGTGATTTGGCTCGCCATGGGGACTACTTCTTCTCCTGTTAGCTGCGATGAGTTGCTTTGCTTATTATGGTGAATTCTGCGTTCTTGTTGCACTCTTTTCTTGTTCTTGTTTTCTTTGGGTCTTGCTACGAGTTCTTGTTTTGGTTCTGGTCCTTATACTTGGAATACATCTTCCTCTTGATCCCTGTTAAGCCTGCAGTACTCAACAAACATCTAACGCACGTATTCAATTTATATTTTATGGATAATAAGAAATATCAACAAATAGGGCTTTTCATGGGGTTTTATCATATTTTTAATCTTATTCATTTTGTCAAGATATCCAACCTTTTTAGGGTAAAATCACATATATTTCTCTATAATTTGTGCTATTTAATACTCTAAAGTTAGGTTAATTTTGGGTGCGATCAGAAACCCATCCGCAAAAGCTAATTCGTAAGGAGAAAGAACTAAAGTTCATTAAGTACTCCATTAAATATCTCATCAAATATAGGACTTAACTTATATCTCTAATAAAGCTAATCCTAAATTTTTTAGAAAAGTATTTATTGACCTCATTTTCCTTTTTATATATTCAATTTTAGAGCAAAACGTAAAAGATTTTCATTCTTATCATTCTTACGGTCTAAAGAGCTTTATTTTATATATATATATATATATATATATATATATATATATATATATATATATATATATAAGTTGTATCAAATTTTAACTTTTCATAATACTCCGATTCAAAAGATGAAATGACTATTCTATCCTAAGTCCAAAATATACTCAATTAGTTTTTACTTTACTAGATGAACTATGCTTTCTACATTCTTCACTTCTTTTATATGATCAAAATGTGGCTTGAAGACACCTTAAATTTTCATTCATTTAAAAGAATTGAAGCTCACAACAAGAATCTAATCTCTAGCCTTATTAACCATTTACTCTTATAAATCAGTACCTCATTAAAACTCATTACAATCCATATTACTCTTGTAAATCACTACCTTATTAACCATTTGCTCTTGTAGGAGGCTTTTACCTGAACACTCACATGGAATGGATTAATTTTAAGTCCAATGTGACTTGGAGACATTGAAGTTCACAATAGATCATTTTTTTTGGTAATTAAAAAGTTTATGTGGGAGTCAGTATGGGAGTCAGTACTGGTATCCCACTAGAGTTAGGAAAAACTTTTTAACCTCATTGAGGATTTATAGGAAGATTTACATATCATGTTGGATATTATTATAAATTAAATTAATTAATATTATTAATATAATAATATGTTACAATTTGACTTGTTCAAAGCTTATCAATTAATGGTAGCATTAAACCACATTTAATCTATAATTAAATGGCATCCTAAATTCTCACCTATATATATGTGGGTTGGGAGAAGACAGGAGACGGACGGATACTATAGAGAAGAAAAGAGCTTCACCTATGCAAACAAATAAAATATAAAATATGTGATATTTGGGTAGAGAAAGGTGTGGAAGACAGAGTCCTGTCTACCTCCTACGTGCAGAGGTTGTAAACATACAGGCGAGTACTGGGCTGTTGTATCCTGGAGGTAACGCGTCTGAGTACCCCTGCACCGGGTGATATAGCAAAATCAACCCGTGGGAGGCGTGAATTACCTTAAAGATAACGAGATACCCGTGCCTCAGTCCGGTACCACGCGTATTATATTTTCTCTAACAATTTTATATTTCCCTATTTTGGTGTTTATTCTTATTTTCAGGTTGCTGTCCCAACATATCACCCACCAATAAAGTCTTCATATCGATTATAGGATTCGAATTCTCGCTTTTGTGGAATAAGAGTCCGAACTGTAACCAACTGTACCACTTCTCATTCGCATAAATAATTTATTCTCATTGATTGATACATAAAGACGCAACAATTCATCACTAGTTAAGGTATGACGTGAATAGTTTTAATATTATCCCTTGTCTCAATTAGCTAAACATTACTCTTTGGAGAACAAGAACGAAACAAAGCACGCCTCCATTTCTTAAGGTGGGGGACTCTTAGACATAGTTGAAGCTGAAAATGGCAACATAGCATGATCTATTAAATAAAATCTCAAATGTGAATGATATATATTTATGTTGATTTTTTTTTGTGAAACATAATTGTTTTGAATTTTTGGTCTTAACTAAGTATCCACATGAATGGATCTGGTCAATAATTTTTTAAGTACTATCAGGTCTATTTTTTTAGAGCGATCGCCCTAACAAAAATGGTACTCCTTTCACACCTTTCTACTAATCGAAGTCACAAGGATAATTAAAAAGAAATAAACCCTTACTATTTGTATCATATAATGTGCAATTAATTGGTTTGATTTAAGTTCTTGTAATCACACCAAAAATCTTTGTATTAATTAAAAGCTCAAATAGAGCCACGTCTTAGGGAATAAGTTTGTGAACTAAAAATTAAGCAAGTCATGATAATAACCATTGGAGAATCAAATTGATATGTTAAGCTAGTTGGTGTATTATTGTTTTTTTGGGGTTTAAATTTATGATGAGGACAAATTAAATTATATGGGTAGGTTGAGTTCATGAGTTCGAAGTGTACATATAAACTATTTTAGGTTCAAAATGGGTCCTCCTAATCTCAAAGTAGATGGTCACCATCCTAAGTTGGATCAATCAATTTCAAACACAAATAGTAAAGTCTATTTTATTTTAATTTATTAATTTTTTTTAATTCTTGTTTTTTTGCATTAGAATGGTCCCGCCACTGCCATATTGATTGAGTGTGTTTTTGTTGGCTTCGCTGTGTTGAGACATTAGAGACAGGCCCCCATTTCTTTCTGAAGGATTTGTAAAATAAAATAAAAAAATTTAGTTGTATATTTTATATTTTTGTTATTAGATTTTTTATTAAAAATATAGAATGTATATGATTTATATTTCTTAAAACTTTATTTGTAAGGTTTTATTTTTACTTAAACATTTGATAGCAAAAATATATAATTGTATCGAAGTCTAGTGTTTTTTTTTTAAAAAAATGAAATTATATGCTTTAAATAAAGATTTCTCAAATAAAAAAATATCTTGATATTTTGAGTAAAGAAATGCCTATTAATTATTTTGATTCATTGTATTTGGATATACAACTCTAGCTACATCAAAGGGTCATTTTAAAACAGTTCTTAAGAAAATGTTGATGATATATATTATATATATATATATAAGTTCAAGAAAAATATAATATGATTTTTCGTAAATGCGAGTTAGAATAATAATAACAACAACAACAAGAATAATAGTAATAATTCTCTTAACAAATGCTTTTAAATATTTGTTTTAGAAAAGAGTAAATGCATCATTATCTCTTTAAAAATGTTAAACTTGCATTTTTTTTCTCTCTATTTTAAAAATTTACACTTCCCTTTAAGATTTAAAAACCAAGTCTACAAAATATCTTTATTTTGTATTATTTATATAATTAAATATATATTTATTAATACAAAAAATATTTTGTAAATAAATTAAATTTATTATTTTTTACTTAAAATTATAATGAGTTAATAAGTTTTTTTATGTATAATTCCTAATGAATTATATTTTTTCTAAAAGAAATTATATTAGTATTAAAGATCGACAAAATCGATTCAATTATAAGTTTTTAATCTTTCAAGAGAGATGACTGTACCAATCAGGAGAGAGAGAGAGAGAGAGAGAGAGAGATGAGTGTAATTTTGATACTTTTTTAGGGGAGAAAAGTATAATTTACTTTTCCAAAAAAAAAACTTTTACTTTTTAAAATGAAAATATGAAATATTTTATTAATGAATTGAATAGGACATTTTTTGAAAGTGCGTAAAAATATCCTAATAATAATAATAATAATAATGAAAGGTTCTATGAGAATAGATATTTTAGATGTTTATATAGGTGAGGAGAGAATAGTATTATATATAGGAATAGCCAATAGGAAATATCATATTCCTATAGTATAGAGTATAGACATTGAAGAATAAAGATAAAAATATTATTTTGGTCATAAAGATGTAGTCTGTTTCAATTTATTTTGCAAAAGTGAAAAAAATATAAATTTTAATCCTTGAAAATGCAATTTGTCTCAATTTAGAATTTTTTATCAATTATATTAATAAAGATTCTCATGGACTAAACTAAGATAAATTAAATTTTTCATAAACTAAATTTGACTATTTTTCAATAATTAAATCTAAACAAATTACATATTTCAAAATTTAAATTGAATATGATTATATCTATTAAGAGATAGAAATGGTAATTTGCTCAATAAATCAACCTTAAAAAAACTCAAAAAGTATTGGATTTTAAAGATATTTATTATGATAAGATAGGGGACAATTAGTGTTGAGAAAATCTGCAACAAACTCCCAAGGTATGATGTTCCTTACGGTTTGAGCAAATCGGAATGCTAAATAAGCCTTTTATAGTATTTGAAATCCGAGGAGTTATTACGTATACGTAAATGAAACTAGACAGTGCTTCTGGTCTAGATGGAATGAATCTTAGATTTTTTTTAACATCATTGAAATATTGTTGAGCATGATGTTTGCTCTATGGTGGTTGCCTTTTTTTTACAAAGGTTTTATGCTCAAGAAGATGAACAAATCTTTTATTACTCTATTTCCTAAATCGAATGTTACGAAAAGCTTTAGAGATTTAGATCCATCAATTTAGCTAATGTAGCTTATAAGGTTATGTCGAAAGTTCTTTGTAATAGATTGAAAATTATTCTTCTAGAAGTAATTGCCCTGAACCAAAGCACTTTTCTTAATGGAAGAATGATTTCTAATAATATCATCTTGGTTAGTATAATTCTGCATAAATTGAAAAATGCATGGCAAGGAAATTTCAGGTAATATGCATGAAACAGGACATTCATAAGGCTTATGACAAGTTCTCCTGGTCTTTTATTGAGGTAGTCTTTATGAGGATGAATTTTCCTCAGTAGTGGGTGCAATACATAATGTTGTGTGTTACTACAGTGTCTTATTAGCTCTTGCTTAATGGCAATATCACAAGAGAAATAAAAGCTCCTTGTGGCATTCGTTAAGGTGATCTGTTATCCCCATATATATTCATTATGTGCTCTAACATTATGTCTTGTATGATCAGGAAAGAGGAAGCCGCAAAATTGTTGAAGGGCATCAAAATTAGGGGAGGAATGCTACTTGCATCTCCCATTTGATGTATGCATATGAGACATTATTTTTTTAAGCTTCTCGCTCCTCACGATAATGAAGTCGTCTCGAAGAGGGAACGTTCATAGGAGTCATTAGGCAAGAGTGTTACCTGTAGTGGCCGTGTGCGGCTAGGACGTGTGTGTTGCTCTATATGGGCGAGCAACCTGTTGGAGGTTTCCTATAGAGGAATGAGAGAACAAGGGTCTCTGGATGATGCTTAGAGCTAGAGAATAAGTGTATTCTAAAAGTATGAGTATGCTCTGATGTCTGTTGGTTAGACTTCAGGTGATGATTCTGTTCTCCTTAAGTCCCCCAAGTGAGGGATATTTATACTCGAGGTAGAGGAGAAAGTGGTCAACCCACGTTCTTGTGTATGGTGTTAGACCCACGATCCTGGAACTTCTCCCACATCTCTAATACGGGAAAGTATGTGGGGAAGCATGGAAGAAAACAACATATGAGACCATCGAGCGGTACCACGTGTCACTGATATGTGGTCCGATTAACCTTCTACAAGGCCAGTGCCACATGTCCATAGGGGGGAATATTATGGAGTTACATAAGTCCACTAAGTCTATGGGTGCTAGGCGCCCCTAGGCTTAAGTTATCTTTTTGCAGAGAATTGGGAGCAAGGTCGCCTGGCATGAGTTGTTTGTAGAGTGAGATTGACCGCTAACTAGAGAAATAAGGGAGGTCGAACGTGCATTCGAGAGAACTTGAGTTTCTCTAGAGATTATTTCAAAGGAGTGGGTAGCCAAGGATGCCACGCGTCCGAATCTGGACGGTTATTCGCTTAACTTCCTTAGCAAGTTTCTCGAACTGTCTCTGCATAAACGCTCGGGTCTTTTCGAGGAGACGTCATCATTGCAAAATAGGTGAATTCCCGGGATGCCCTTGGAGGTATCGAAGGGATTTGAAAGGTTAGGGGCTTTCTAGACTTTTTCCTTCGCGCTCCTTGTCCTTTCAATCTTCGCGCCCTTTGGCTCGGCACAGTGTGCTTTTTATTCGAAGCGTCGTTCTCATTTTCCCCAATTTAAGCGACTTCTCCTCTTTGTCTTGGAAACCCATTTCTTTCATTCATTCTTTCCTATCACTCTAAATGGCTTCTTCTAGCGCTACTGCCCCTCAACCTCAAGTAATGGACCCAAATTTCCAACAGACTCTCCTTATCGTTGCTATGGACGAGATTCGGAAGAGAGTCGAGGCTCTCACCATGCTGCAAGACTCTGTGGACCTTCGAGGGGTCCATAATTGAAAATGAGTGTTGTGTGTGTAATTCAAAGTCCCACTTTGGTGGGGTGTGTGGAGTGAGTGGGTGAGGAGCTTATATAAATAGGTGTGAGTTATATAGGTTCTAACACACATAAGAATACTAGCCTATAACCATTGGGTGTATTGGATTTTGGGTATTTTTTATGTATTGAGGAGGGTTTGTAATTTTTCCGTTCAAAAATTACAAGTAGTAAAGTTTGTCCCAGTTGGGGTCGTGGTAGTAGGTCTTAAGGCACCGAACCACGTTAAAATTTTGTGTGTGTTCTTATTTCTCTTTTCTTTATATTTTTGTGCGGGACCCAACAAGTAGTATCAGAGCTTTGGTTCCGGCCTAGGGAGGAAGAAGTGAGAAACAGCAAGAGGAAGGAGTCGTCATCATCCAGTCAGCAATTTGAAGAGAGGTTGGTTCTGGCTTATTTTCTCTTTTTTTTTTCAAGTCAGATTTTGTTTGAATTTGGGTTGTTTGTGGTGCTGGTTGGTTGGTTGTGTGAGTGTGGAAGTATTTAGCCAAGAGTTGGGTTAAATACAATGAACATACTGAAGTTTGAAATTCCGTTGTTAGAACGGATTTTACACTGTGGCAATGCACGATTCAAGATTATTTGGTTCAGCAGGGTCTTGACTTAGCATTGCAGGATGAGAAACCGAGTGAAATAAAAGAGTTAGATTGTAGTACAATTCAGAAAAAGGCTGTTAGTACAATTCGATTGGCACTAGCCCCACAGATAAAAGTGACTGTGCTGAAGGAGACATCACCGAAGAAGTTGTGGAACACGTTGGAGAGCAAGTTTGCGTTGAAGACATTGACCAATCGATTGATGATGAAGATGGATTTGTACTCATTGAAGATGGAAGAGGGAGGTAATGTGACTGATCACATTAACAAATTTAATGAGATGGTATCTAGATTGTTGAATGCAGGGGAGACTATTAAAGATGAAGAGCAAGCGCTGCTTCTCTTGGCTTCACTACCAAAATCCTTCAAGCCTCTAGTCCAGTCAATGCTAGCAGGAAAGAGCACACTGAAACTAGATGAAGTGATGAGTACCTTGAAGGAGAGTCAGAGGATGATGGGTGGTGAAGAGTCTTTCAGGGACAGTCATATACTAGCAGTGGATAGTGACAGGAAGAAGAAGGGTGATCAACTTGGAAGAAATTATCGATCGAGAGACATGAGCACTGTTGAGTGCCATTACTGTGGACAGTTGGGTCACATGCAAATGAGATGTCCAGACTTCAGGGAGGACTTGCAGAGCATGAAGGAGAAAAGGGGCAGATCGAAGGGAGCTTCTTCTGCTAATGTGGTTTCTTATGAAGATGAGTTAATTTGAGGATGTTAGAGGATTCTGTAGCAAGAGAGGATCGTTATAGAAGCAGAAGAAGTCAAAAAATTAGTAGGAGAGTTTTTTTTTTTTTATAGAGAGAAATAATGTAGGACTTTGAATTAAGGGAGGATTTGTTGTGTGTGTAATTCAAAGTCCCACATTGGTGGGGTGTGTGGAGTGAGTGGGTGAGGAGCTTATATAAATAGGTGTGAGTTATATAGGTTCTAACACACATAAGAATACTAGCCTATAACCATTGGGTGTATTGGGTTTTGGATATTTTTTATGTATTGAGGAGGGTTTGTAATTTTTCCGATAAAAAATTACAAGTAGTAAAGTTTGTCCCAGTTGGTGTCGTGATAGTAGGTCTTGAGGCACCGAACCACGTTAAAATTTTTTGTGCGTTCTTCTTTCTCTTTTCTTTATATTTTTATGCGGGGCCCAACAATGAGGACCGCAAAGGGTCATAACCTTGGGGGACTTATTCTTAGATGATGACCTAAGTGCCCACGTAACCTTGTTAAGGGATTAAAGTCCACGTAGTTCGAAGAAGGAACGTCTGTAGGAGCTGTTAGGCAGGAGTGTTACCTATAATTAGGGGTGGCAAAATGAGTGGGTTTGGGTTGGGTCATAAATGGGTCAAATTTTAAATGGGTTATATGGGTCATGACCCATTAATTATGGGTCAAGCCCACATAACCCACCAACCCATTAATTTTCTTTTTGTTGTTTTATTTGATTTATTTTAATTAATTTGGCCTACCAATCATTCTACTGTATATTTAGAGTAAAACACTGTTTTGGTCCTCCACATATGTCTCTTTTGTCAATTTGGTCCCCCACAGATCGGTGTTATCAATTTGGTCCCCCACAGATCAAACTGTTAGCAATTTGGTCCTTCCGTTAATTAACTTGATGACATGTCAAGTTAAGTTGTGATTCAGCAATTTTTTCATTTGACTAGGCATAAATTAATTTAGAATAATTTATTTTTTATTTAAAAAACCTTTTAAATTGAAAAAAAAAAGTAAAAAAAAAAAAATCTTTGACATACCTCCTTTTAACGCAAAGAAGCATATTTGTGCCTGTTTTTTTTACTTTTTTAATTTAAAAGGTTTTTTAAATAAAAACTAAATTACTCTAAATTAATTAATGCCTAGTCAAATAAAAAAATTATTGAGTCACAACTTAACTTGACGTGTCATCAAGTTAATTAACGGAAGGACCAAATTGCTAACAGTTTGATCTGTGGGGGACCAAATTGACAAAAGAGGCATCTGTGGAGGACCAAAACAGTGTTTTACTCTTTATATTTATATCAATAAAGATAATAAAAATTAAAACCACTAGACAAAGAGTATAAAGTTCAACACTGATACAATTCTCCACCAGACATAGGAAACAATAAAAATCAAATCCTACAACTACTTGTAAAAAATTATTGATTTCTCTTGAAAATCTAACTCCAACAAAGTTAGCATGAAAACATGCTTTCAAAAAATTAGCCAATACTTTTCTTATGTAATTAAAATTGGGTTTTGCTAACCAAGAACAGTTGTTAATGAGGCATTTAATGAGGTTGGATAGTGGAAAAATGCCTAGAAATCGCAATTTGTAATAAATGTGTTTTTTTTTTTTAAAAACATAAATGTCCTTCACTTTTTAATAAACACTTATATAAATTACATCTCTATCTCTTAAATTTTAATTATTATAGTAATTATTTTTATATTTTTATTCATATTTATCACTCTAATTTATTATTTATTTATATTTTTTTAATTTATTATTACTACGGTTATCCTATTTTTTTAAAGTTTTTATATGTAACTTAAATGCCTAAATGATATTATTATGTGATTTCAAAATTTATACGAAAAAATTGAAATGTCACAAATGAAAAAAATTTATTATGTGATTTAAAAATTGAATAGATTTAGGATAAGTGCAGTAATATAAATTTAAAATAAAATAGTATAGTTCTTCAAACAAAAAAAAAATTGGGCCGAAATGTAATTATTATAAAAATTGGGGTCAAAATGTAATTTCTACAAATTTGAAATTGAAGTCAGAATGCAATTTTAAAAAGTTTCTATGACTTAAATTAAAATGGAATAACTAAAATATAATTTGGGCCAAAAATGTGATTATAATAAAAATCAGGGTCATACTGTAATTTTGGAAATTTTAGAATAAGGGAGAAAATATGAATACGAAAATTTTTTGGGTCAAAAATCAAAGAATGAATGAAAATCAGGACTAAAATGCAACTTGGGGCAAAACTATAATTTTGAAAAGTTGAAAGCAGGAGAAAATGTAAACACAAAATACATTAAATAGGTTATTGGGATAACCATGGGTTTTACCCAACCCAACCAATATTTGCATGGGTCAATTCTGACCCGACCCACAAGACCTATTTATTAATTGGGTTGGGTTGGGTTGGGTCAAAATGCAGTTGGATTGGATTGAGTTAATGGGTTTGGGTCAAAATTGCCACCCCTACCTGTAGTGGTCGTGTGCGGTTAGGAAGTGTGTGTTGCTCTGGGCAGGTGAGCCACCTATTGGAGGTTTCTTATAGAGGAACAAGAGAACAAGGGTTTTCTGGATGGTGCTTAGAGCTAGAGAATAAGTGTATTATGAGAGAGTGAGTATACTGTGATGTCTGTTAGTTAGACTTCAGGTGATGATGATTCCGTTCTCCTTAAGACCCCTAAGTGAGGGATATTTATACTCGAGGTAGAGGAGAACGTGGTCAGCCCATGTTCTTGTGTATGGTGCTCGACCCACGATCCTGGAACTTCTCCCACGTCTCTAATGCAGGAGAGTATGTGGGGAAGCATGGATGAAAACCACATATGAGACCATCGAGCGGTGCCACGTGTCAGTGATCCGTGGTTCGGTTAACCTTCTAGAAGGCTAGTGCCATGTGTCCATAGGAGGGAATATTATGGAGTTACACGTATAATAGGAGGTGAGGTAATAGATCGAGATGACAGAGATAATAAATAATTATGTTATTGGTCTTACAAAATATTTACTTAGTAATTAATAAAAGGGTAAAGTATTTTGGTACTCCCAATATTTGAGTTTTCGATCAAATATGTTCCTAATGTTTGATTTCGGTAAATTATGCCACTGACGTTTCATTTTTTGAACAATCTTACCCTTTTAACTAATACCATTAAAATAAATAATCGTTTTGGCTTCCGTAGGCCGTAGCACGACACCATTAAAGAGAAACTTCTTCCGTTGATGAAAATGTGTCAATTCGCCAAGTTTCAAAGCAAAATGATGACAAAAATGGCATGCCTAAAATGATTCTCTGCAAAATTTAAGAGATGAAGGTTAGGATAAACATTAGCATTTTATGATGATATGGAAGATGGAAGTAAATATGACATAACACAAATAAATCCATTCAGATTTCCTGCTACGTGTCATGCCATGTAAGCCACAATCATGATTTATTTTAATGGTGTTAGTAAAAATAGTAAGATTGTTCGAAAAATGAAACGTTGAGGGCATAATTGACCGAATTAAATGTTAGGGATATATTTGACCAAAAACTCAAATGTCGAGTGTATCAAAGATACTTTAACCTTAATAAAATATACAATTAGAGGGTAGGTGAAAGAAAGTTGAAATCATGATAGTTATAGAAAAGTGATAAGAGATAAAGTAAGCATAAGGCTTTCAATGTATGGTGCTCTCATGGTTGACCCACTGATTTTGTTTTATTTTATATATTATCAACATTTATTGACTCACTAATTTAAGATTTGATCATTTAATTTTTTTATTTTATTTTTTAGTTTCCCCTATGTATTTTATTGAAGACAATTTTTTTGAGGCGACACTAACATGGGTATTTTTTTTAACGAAAATTCGAACTTAAATTTATCATGTTATAAGGGATTAGTCCTTTTAACTAGATCCAAATCTTGTTGGTTTTTTATATGTAGTAGTTTTCAGTACTAAGAGAAAAAATTCAATCTTAGTCATGGATATGTGATTCTCAGGACTAAGATCCCCGAAGATATCAGAAAAGTCATTTGGTTCAATTTTTAGATTATTGGGACTATTTTACAATATTCTCAAGAATGTTACTATCTTACATTTGGTTTAACTTTTATATTTTTGAGAATGTTTGATAATTTTTCAAATATGCCATTGACTGATTTTTCATATATTAACTTATTGTTCAATAAAATAATTTGCAAATTATTGTAACTTATATTATTTAACATCAAAAACTATATTTTTATATCATATTTATACCTTTAAGTTAAAAAATATTTTAACTTTAAAATTTAATTAACTTATAAAATTCATAAAAATTTATGAAATTTCCTTTACAAAATTCATATTTTTTTTCTCTTCATTTCCTTTAAGTTTGTCTCATTTACTTTATTATTGTATTACATACATACATACATTGATACATACATACATACATATTAAGGGTATGTTTAGCAACCTCATATTTGGAGGCAAAAACACTTTTTTTAAAAGCGATTATTTTTAAATTTTGAAGTGTTTGGCAATCTCTTTGTAACAGAAATAGTTTTTCGCCTTTAAGTAGATGTTTTTTTTTAATGGATTAAGCATATATTAGGAATTGGAGCTTTTGCTTGTAACAAAAAATGTAAGCTAAATTTTGAATATTTTAGGACAAAACTACCATTACTAAAGTTTTATATTTCCCATATTTGCCTCATTCTTACCTAGTTATTCACCCTTTCTCCTTCACAACCTTTTACCTTCTTTTATGTAAGAATTATTTTGAGAGATGTAAATTAAAGTATGAAATACTTGTAAATATTAATTATTTTGAGACATGCAAATTAAATTATGAAGTATTTGTAAATATTAATTATTTACTGACATGTAAATTATTGTATGAAATATTTGTAAATATTGATGTGATTAACTAGCATTTTATTAAATTAATAAATCAAAATTTTATTTTTGTTTGTTTAAAAATTAGCAATTAAAAATACTTATACTCGTTTATCTGTTTAATGACATTAACAACATCCTAAATTTATACATACCCTTTTTGATAATTTTATAGTAAAAAGTGTTTTGTTATACAAATTTATCAAATACAAATTATTTTTTGAGCTATCGATAAAGTACTTTTTAATTTAATTTGTCAAACACAAATTGCTTTTCTCTTATAGCATGTTCTCTCAAACTCGATTCGATAGGAAGTCATTTGAAAAGAAACATTTTTTACAATGTTGCCAAATGGGCCCTAATATGGATGTAGGGTTTTCTAGTAATTGGTTTCACAAAATAACTATTTTTTAACTAAAAAAATACAAGAAAAATATATGATGAGAGGACGTGGGAGAAAGAAAATAGATATTATAGGTAGTTATTAAAAATGAAAATAGATATGATAGGTAGTTATTAAAAATGTAGGAAAGTAAATAACTTCTTATTATTTTCATATATAATAATTATTTCATATTGTATTTTAAAATTTTAAATACTATCAAATATCTAATTTGTTATTATTTTAAAATATAATAGTTATTTTATATTGTATTTTTAAAAATTAAAGAATAAATTACATACACATATGTCCACGTGAAAACTCTTCTATTAATATAGTTGTTGGATCTTATATTATGGTCATAATTGGTGTGACAAAATAGTAATTTTCTAATTAAAAAATACAAACTAAAACATGATAAGAGGATGTGGGTAAGAAAAGCTCGTAATGTATATACGATGAGTAGTTATTAAAAAAAGTAGAGAAGTAAATAACTTTTTTAAATATAATAATAATTCTTTTATATTCGATTTTAAAAATTGAAAAATAACTACAAAATATCTAATTTATTATTATTTTAAAATATAATAAGAGAGAGGCAAAGATTTAATTAGCGAATCTTAATTAGATTAAGGGCAATTTAATAAATTTGCGTAGTTGAATATAATTACATGAGTTTACAATAATTCCACCTTCTTACAGGACGTCGAAGCTCTTAATTTCAATTTATTTTTTTAAAAAAATTTGTGTATTAAACCCCTTCTAAATGTATTTTTTTTTTCTTCTTATAATCTTTCTCTTTAAGTCATGGGAAGAAAAACAAATAAGAGACTCACCTAAATAGACTAATGGAATGAGAATGTATTAAAATTACCACTTTACCTCTTATATTATAATTTTTTTTGATAAAAAGCATTAAACTTTCATTATATTGTGGAAAAAGTCAAACGGCACTTACAATAATTGAGAAAACTCCAATTTAATAATACTGAAGAACAAACTCTAACAATTGTTAAACTAAGTAAACAAAATGTAAGCTCAGCTGATCCGATTTCTTCAGGATGAAAAATCTCACCGTCATTGGTGTTGCCAACAGAGTTGTTACTCTTATACCCCCTGCATATTAGATCTGAAGTAATCTTCAAAGTTAAAAATGTTGTAGGCTCTTTCAACAACATGATGAATGAGTGAAAAGTTTTTAACATAGATAATTCGTAAATTTTAGATATGATTATAACAAACCTTGAATTCAGAATCACCTGATTGTCAAAAAAATTCACAAAAGAAAACAAATACAGAAAGAAAAAAATAAAACAAGCTCCACCTACTAGATCTGAATCGATCTAACAATGGGAGACTACATTCTCACAATGGAAGACTAAAAAACTCAGAAGTAAATCTGGAAGAAAATCATCACCAAAATTGGGGGACTGAATATCTACCTTATTTATGAAACGTAATGACGATAACAAAAGAAGAAGAAGAAAAATAGGTTTGGCAATCCCTCCGATTAGATCTGCAGGAAAAAAGGGGTTGAAGAACAAAAGGCAGAGAGAAGAGAGAAGAGAGAAAGCGCCTGCTAGGGTTTTTTTTCCTTATATTAAAATAATAAAAAGAAAAGATGATTATAATTGTCTCAAATCAAAGAGTATAATAGATATTTTGTATTTTGTATTTTCTTTTTTTAATTA
Organism: Senna tora; assembly: GCA_014851425.1. Lineage (NCBI taxonomy): Eukaryota > Viridiplantae > Streptophyta > Magnoliopsida > Fabales > Fabaceae > Senna > Senna tora. Next base: position 20,194,072 of record CM026270.1, on the reverse strand, counting down.
TACACATTTTTCAAAATAAAAAAAAATAGGTAACGTATAAAACCCACATGTTTTTTTTTCTATTCTATTTTCTCATCTTATTTCCACTAAAACGAACACGCGCGTAATCTTATACCCATTTGACCTCATTGGGATTGGATGAAGTTGTTTATTTCTTTAATGGAGTATATATTTTACAATGTTTTGCTAATATTTTTTTAAAGAAAAGTTACTTTTAAATAATATTGTAAAGTAGTTCTAAAAAAAATATATTGTAAAGTAACTTTTTTGTTGTAAAATATCCTCATTAAAATCAGTAATACCATTTTTTTTTACTAATTTCCTTAAATAAATGGATTTGTTTTAATAATCTTATGATAAAAATAAATTTATTGGAAGGTTTATCAAACAATTTTATTAAATTAATTTTTCACTATACTATTTATAAAGTTTTATTTAACAAATAATTTCAAAATAAACTAAAAATTCACAATTGCTATAATTAAATAGACTAATGCCTTTTGAATATACATTCCTTGTTCCTCCTTTAGGCTCCTAATGGAGCCTCCTTAAACAATAAAATAATAAACACTTACATTAAAAGGTGTCTCAAGACAAAAAAGAGGGAGACATGTGAAGGTGCTTAACGAAGTTCTAATTATGTTAAAACAAAATGGGTTTTGAGTTTGACCATAGAATTTCTCTGAAGAATTTAGTATTATATTTATTAATATTTTGATATATAATTTATTTTATTTTTAAAAAAATTACATGAACCAATTTTAAATTACGATTAAGTTTGATTATTAAACTTATTCAAATGATTTATTTATCTAGTACTAAATTTTTTTTTAATATTATTGAAGTACTAAGAGTATTTACAAAGATAAGTTGCAGGCTATCAAACCTTAGCAGCCGCTTTCTCTTTCTTTCTTTTTTTCTGCGTTCGTTCTTCAATCAGTTTTTTCCTAAAGATTTAACTGGAGAGGTTGTTAATTTGGCAATGGGAACCCTCCCTATTTTTCTTCTTCTTTTGTTATCGTCGTTACGTTTCATAATAAGGTAGATATTCAGTCCCCCAATTTTCGTAGTGATTTTCTTCTAGATTTTCTTCTGAGTTTTTTAGTCCTCCCATGTGAGAGTATAGTCTCCCATTGTTAGATCGATTCAGATATAGTAAGTGGAGTTTGTTTTATTTTTTTGTGTATTTGTTTTCTTATGTGAATTGTTTTGACAATCAGGTGATTCTAGATTCAAGGTTTGTTATAATCATATCTAAAATCTACGAATCATACATGTTAAAAAAATTCCACTCGTTCATCATGTTGTTGAAAGAGCCTACAACAATTTCAACTTTGAAGATTACTTCACATCAAATATGCAGGAGGTATAAGAGTAACAACTCTGTTGGCAACACCAATGACGGTGAGATCTTTTATCCTGAAGAAATAAGATTAGTTGAACTTATAATTTGTTTACTTAGTGCAATAATTGTTAGAATTTATTCTTCAGTATTATTAGATTGAAATTTTTTTAAATTATTATAAGTGCCGTTTTATTTTTCTACAATATAATAGAAGTTTAATGTTTTTTATAAAAGAAATTTACAAAGATAAAGTGCTTTAGAAATTAATCAATCACTCTTTTATTGTTTCTCAAAATTATTTTTTATTAAAGATAATTTTGTTCAAAGTAATTATTACCTAATGCTGACTTGTAAGTGGTGTATTAATTGGTTCAAAAATTTAAAATTACTCCATACTTAAAGGTCAATAATCAAAAATAGGGATAAAAGTTCAATGGTACCGTACCACTGAACTTCAGTACATCCCTCCAATCATGTAGTGCCATTTGTTAATATTAATAAAAACTCACATTAATTAGGGCCCACCTTGAATGGTTTAGGGACTAACTGATTGGAGGGATGTACTGAAGTTCAGTACTACCGTACCACTGAACATCTACTCAAAAAATAGATTATACTATGATATAAATTAAGGATGAATGAGTCTTTTTTTAATTAAACTCTTGAATTATTCTATGTCTGATTATTAATATCAAGCACTCCTTTAATTGTGCAAAAGTTGAATCAATGTCGGCTGAGATTAGGTTAGTGAGTCAGATCCATCTAATCCATGCTTTTCTGTTAAACACAAGTTCACTTAGCACAAAAACAAAACACAAAACGGTTGGAGTGGTAAGTACTTTATTCTTTTAAATAAGGTCTCGAGTTCGAGTATTGTGTAAAGAAAAATCTCTGCTGAGAGAGTTCTATTCCCGTTATGGGACCTCAACTAACTCAAACAAGATTGCCTCTAATAGAAGGATACATGTGAGAAGAAAAAAACAAAACACAAATTGAATGAGTTGCTTGAGAGTTTTGAAAAGAATAGTGCGATGTAGAGTGGAATGTGGTCAAATAATTTAAAGAGACAATTCTATTAATTAAGAGTTTTAGAAAAATAAAGAATATGGTGAAATTAGAAATTTCAATATTATCTTTATAATAAATTAATAAAAGTAAAAAAAAATATAGGGTTAAAAATATAATTAAATATTATAAACTATGCAAATCATCTTAAATCCTTAATTTATAAGAGTTTAAAAATTGAAGTGTTTGATGGTTTGAAAAGATTTTTAAATTCTAAATCATCTCATTCCATTACCGATCATTTAAATATTAACCAAGAATTTATAAACTTAAAGCATCTCAGACCATCCAAACTACTACTATCAAACCATCCCCAACCGAACTGCTAAAAAGGATAAAAATTCATTAATATCGTACTATTGAACTTTAGTGCATTCTATCAATTATATAGTGTCATTTCTTAATATAAATAAAAACTCATATTAATAACGACCCACTTTAAATGGATTTAGGACCAATTGATTGAAGGTATGTATAAATGTTCAGTACTACTATATTAATGATTATCTATTCCTAAAAAAAGTAGACAACTTAATTATAAACAGGCAAAGCATACAATAATAAGCTGTAAAACCATCATTTCTCTCAACTAGTAGAGGAAGGTAAGCGCAATTTGCTGCTGAATCTTTGTGTAATTAAAAGCTTACATTTCTTTTTTGTTTTTGTTTTCTAAATAACCTTATCCCCAGTCCAACGAAAAGACTCTTTTTAATCTTTGAAGGGATACTCGAATAAAAGTTCAGTATTATTATATTATTAAATTTTAATGTATCTCTTCAATTATATAATGTAATTTGTTAATATTAATAAAAATTCATATTAGTTAGGACCTACCTTAAATGGATTAGGGACCAATTGATTAAAAAAAAATACTATAATTTAATACTATTGTACTAATCAATAAAGTGATGTGTGTGTGGGTTAAAAAAGGTTGAACCGTTGAAGTGATTTGTTGCTCAAAAGGAAAGTGTAAAAGTAGGAAGAAATTATGACGGTTGAAATATTGTTTTGTGAACAATATTAAGAAATTTGAGTTTTTTTTTTCTTGGATCAAGGTATCTAAGAAAATATATTTGATATCCTTTAAATATTATAGAATTTATTGTTAACGACAAATTGTTTTACTAAATAACAATTTGTTCTTATCTTTCTAAGACCATAGTTAAAAAAATACAATTTTTTTTATTATTTATATCTAATATTATCAAAATAAGCCATGACCCTCAAGTTAGTTTATTTAACTTGTCAAATGAATGAATTTAAGTAAAAAAGAATTACGTCAATTTAAAAACGGGACGAAGTGAGCTGTGTGGGTTGGCTCAAAATTTTTTTTTTTAAAAATTAAATTTTAATATAGATTAATTTAAAATATATGCAAATATATAATTTCAGTTTAAAAGAAAATTTAGTTTGTTAGATAAAGTAAAAACTAAATAAATAAAAACATCATATTTTTTTTAAAAAAAATAATTGCAAGATTATTTTAAAGAAAATTTAAAAATATTAAAAAATTGAAAAAAAAAGTGTGGCCTTGCGGGTCAATTCGTTTAGCTTGCAATGTACTATAGACGGGTTTGGACATACTAAAATCTAAACTGTTTAACGCTTTACAGCGACAAGTCAATGCGTATCGGGTGGGTCGACCCATTTGACACTACTATCTAGGTCACAACTAAAAGTGTCAAAGTGAGTCAATCTGCAGATCGCAGATTAAACGGGGGTTGACTCACGTAAATTGAAATTTTAAGTGGGTTAAAAAATGATAACTTGGATCACCTGAACCATCTAATATATATATTTTTACTTTCAAATTTTTGAATTATTAATTTTAACTTGTAATATTTTTTTTAAAAAAATTTGATAATTAATATTCACACATGACACATTACATTAATATTACATTAGAAGTACATAAGAATGTGTGAAAAAACAAAACCAATAATCAAAACAACCAAATTTTACAGATTAAATAAAATAACAAGTGGAATTGTATTTTCTTTTAAATCAAGTAGAGATTGCATTTGTACTAAGTTTAGAAGTGTCAATATTTAGAACCATATTTAAAGAAATGCTATAATTTTTTCAAAATAATTAAAAATTAAAAATTAGAATAAAAAATAAAATTAAACGAGTCAATTCAACTAACTAACTCACTAACCATTATCTCAAAAAAAAAAAAAAAAACTAACTCACTAACCTGAAGTTAAGTGAGACGAATTATTTTTGCTTATTTATAAATGAGTTTAAATTCTCTTAACTCAACTTATCTAATAAATGGGTTAAACAAATCAACTAACTAGATTGGACTCATTTTAACGACTCTAACTACAACTATAGGTCGGGCGGTTTTGAGTGAAAAATTGGTGCATCTATTAGTTTAAATTTATAGTGTCAAACCAAAGCATAAACGATCAATTTTGAACGGTTTAGTTTGACGGTTTGAGACTTCTAAGTTGTCAAAATTTATTAATAAAAAATATAATTTTATTCAATATAAATAATAAGAAAATATAATAATATTTCATTTACTTACAATATACAATCAAATTAGTTCTAAAATTAAATTTTTAGAGTAACTAAATCTAACCTAACCTTTTAAAATTAAAATTTCAACCTTTTATTTGAAAATTCCAAGACATAGTATGTATGTATATTTAACATAAATATACATATAAATATATACGATTTGGTTCGATTTTTAAGCATATCAAACCAAAATCGAACATTGATCGGTTTTGTTCGGTTGTGCTAGATTTGGTTTGGTTCGGTTCAAGGGACGTCGATTTTGATCGATTTTGAACACTCCTATCTACAACAAAGGATAAAAGTCTAATATTACGAGATTATTGTATTTTTAATATATCTTTCTATTAATTCAATATCATTTATCAATATTAATGGAGATCAAAACTAATAGAGATCCGTCCTGAATAGATTATATATTGTTATAAAACAATATGAAAAAGAGTAGAAGATAGAAGTATGCAAAGGATCAACTTTTTTAGAGTGTCTCAAGCTCTTATCTATTTATAGCGCTACAAGAGGGTAACCTCCATCCATAGGTTACAAAGAATTAAGGATTGCATATAATACATAATCAATGGCATAAAACCTATTCAATTTGAGGTTATGAAGTCATTGATTTTGGAGGTTTTAGGAGTGCCAAGGACATCCACAATACATTTACAACACTCCCCCTTGAATGTCTAAAAATGTGCCTCATTAAAACCTTACTAGAAAAAATCATGTGGGACAAAAACCTAGGAAAAAGAGTACACCAATTATAGCAATACATCCATTATAAGCTGCCTTATTAAAAACCTTTACCAGGAAAACCCAGTGGGACAAAACCATAACAAAGGAAAAAAGTGCACAACCCGTATCTCCCCCTCATTGTAGCATCACTGAAGGTCCCTTAATCGACGCATTCCAATTTTGCGAACTAGCTTCTCAAAAGTTGCAGTTGGTAATGCCTTACTGAACAAATCTGCTAGATTATCACTTGAGCTAATTTGTTGAGCATCAATCTCACCATCTTTATGAAGATCGATCACGAGTAAAGAAGAATTTTGGTTAGATATGCTTAGTCTTGTCTCCTTTAATGTATATCCTCCATTTAGTTGGGCAATGCAAGCAGCATTGTCCTCATACAATGTCGTTGGAGCCTTTTCATTAAGTGATAAATCACATGATTCCTGAATATGTTGAGTCATGGATCTCAACCATACACATTCGCGACTGGCTTCATGAATTGCGAGTAACTCTGCATGATTTGATGAAGTATGTGTCATAGTTTGTTTTGTTGAGCACTCAGATATAGCAGTATCACCAAATGTAAACAAATAGCCAGTCTGAAATCGACCTCTATGAGGATCTGATAAATATCCGGCATCTGCATATCTAACTAATGGAGACTTTGATTCATTTGAATAAAATAACTCCATGTCAAGTGTCCCTTGGAGATATTGAATACATGTTTAATTCCATTCCAATGTCTTTTAGTTGGAGAAGAACTAAATCTTACTAATAAACTTACAGCAAATGCTATATCAGGTCAAGTGCTATTAGTAAGATACATTAGTGCTCCTATAATACTAAGATATGATACTTCTGGACCAAAAAGTTCTCATCATTCTCACGAGGACGAAAATGGTCATTTGTCACTTCAATTTATCTAACCACCATAGGGGTACTTAATGGATGCGCCTTATCCATGTAAAATTGTTTAGGATCTTTTTTATATATGTTGATTGATGAACAAATATTCCTCCTTCTAAATGTTAAATTTGTAGGCCAAGACGATATTTTGTCTTTCCAAGGTCTTTCATTTCAAACTCTTCTTTTAAGAGTTTTGCTGCTTCTGAAAGACATTTAAGAGTTCTAATTATGTTCAAATCATCAACATATACTGCGATAATAACAAATTCATACCCTGATCCTTTTATAAAACACAGGGACTAATATGACCATTTTTGTATCCCTTATGAAGCAGATACTCACTAAGGCGATTTAACCACATGCGCTCAAATTGTTTTAATCTATATAATGATCTTTGCAATTTAATTGAGTATATTCCTCGATCACTCAAATTAAACCTTTTCAGGTATCTCAAAATCCTTCAGGGACTTTTATGTATATATCATTATCATGTGATCCGTATAAGTAGGCTATAACAACATCCGTTAGGCGCATATCAAGCCTTTTATAAACAGTTAGGCTAATTAAATATCTAAAAGTGATTGCATCCACCACTGGAGAGTAAATCTCCTTGTAATCAATCCTGGTCTTTGTGTAAAACCTTGTGCCACAATGGGGCTTTGTATCACACAAATTTGTTTTTCTCATTTCTTTTTCGCACAAAGACCCATTTATACCCGACTGATTTTACACCATCATTTGTTTTGACTAAATGTCCAAAAATTTCACGTTTCGCAAGTGAGTTTAACTCAGCTTGGATTGCATCTTTTCATTTTGGCCAATCTTTTCTACGTCGACATTCTTCGACGAATTTTGGTTCATGATCCTCATTTTCATTTACAATTTCTAACACTACATTATATGCAAAAACATTGTCGACAATAGTTTCACATCAGTTCTATATTTTTTCAGTATCAACATAATTGATTGAGATCTCAACATTTTCTTTACTTTCAGCTACCTGAATCTCTTTTGAAGATTCTTTTATCAATTATGTCTTCATTATCATTCATAATATCTATTTCCTCAGTTTGACCATTTTCTTTATTTGCCCCTTTTCTTTTCCGAGGATTCTTATCTTTGAAACCTCTGTCACGCTTTAGGCATGCTTTATATTCATTTGCTATTGTATTTTGTTATCCTTCAGGAACCTCAATACAAATTGGAGCATTTTTAAGCTGGAATATGTGACTTTGTCACTTTCTTTGGGTCAGTTAATTCATTTGACAATTGGTTTGCAATATTTTGTAAATGAATAATTCTTTGAACTTCGAGTTCACATTGCCTTGTATGAGGATCAAATTGATGCAGTAGTTGTGCATTCCATATAATTTGTTTGTCAAATTGTTTTTTCTCGACCTAGAAAATTATTTTCATCAAAATGAGAATTGGCAAATCGTGCCGTAAACATATCTCCCATAAGGGGTTCTAGAACAAAACTCCCCATTAATGCATGGGGACATGCCATTTTACATGCTGCAACACTTATACACATCAGATCAACAACATATCATAAATTCTCCCCTATGCAATTTACTTTGGGCCAGGAGCCAAATATTTCCCATTGGCATAAATCTTATTTAATTTGGGGTTATCGAGTCATCGGTTTTAGAGGTTTTGGGAATGCTAAGGACATCCACAATACATTTGCAACAGAGATTAAATTTTTATTAATATTAACAAATAACAAATAAAAAAATGTCAACTTTTTAGCACGTAGTACCTAACATCCTCCCAATAAGACCTCATTTAGTATGAAGAATATTGGAGGAAATGAGAATATGATGTGATGTAAATGGAATAATAAAAGTAGGTAAAATGGCCATTTTATCCTTGTATTAAAAGAGGGAATGAAATAAAAGTGGGTAAAAAAATAAGGACAAAAAGTATAAAATTTCATTCGATTGTAAAAAGTAAAAGGCTAAAGTACTATTTTGGTCCTCAATGTTTGTATGAAGTTTAATGTTGGTCCTCAATGTTTCAAAAGTTTAATGTTGGTCCTCAAAGTTTTTTTTGGTCGATTTTGGTCCTCGAGGCTGACACCGTTTAAGTTTTCCGTTAAATGATGACGTGACAGGCTGATGTGACACACCCTCTCTCCTACGTGTCATATTTTAATGACGTGACATGCCACATCATGCCACCTCATCCCACGTCATCCATCTCAGCCACATCATCATCTTTTTTTTTCTTCTTCTTCTTCTTCTTCTTCTCCTTCTCTCTTTCAATATGCTTCCACCACCACCACCCCACCGCCGGTGCCACCGCCGCCGCCGCCACCGCCGCCACCATTTCCATCCTCTTCCTCATTCACATACCATCTTCTTCCCCCTCTTCCCCACAATCACTTTTTCTCTAATTTCTTCTGCTTCTACTTTCTTCATCACCAGAGAAAAAGTGATGATGAAAATGAGATGGGGTCGAGGTGCTTCATCACTCGAGTCGAGTCCTCCAATCGTTATTTATCTCATTGTCCCTTCTTCTGCACTATTTTCGACCACCTCACACTCACAATACATTTTTAGAATCAATCATATATATATATATATATATATATAAAAGAATATGGTAATTAATTAATTAATGGTAGGTAGAGTAGAGTAGAACAGAGTAAGTGAAGTGCGTGGCTGCAACGGAATTCTAGCGACCTGCCGTACGTGGGTGCTGATATAATTCACCAAAATACTGTCCTCTTCCTCCGTCCACGAACCTTTCCTTAACCCCATCTCATTTTCATTCATCTCCCCTCTTTCCCACTTACTCTGTTTCTACCAATTAACTAAAATAACCTCTTTTTGTGTTTGTTTCCTAATATTATTAGAGACAGAACAACTCCATTTGATTGCTTGACCAACTCTGTAACTTGCTTGAAAACCATTCCACAAAACCTTCATCCGTGGTAATGAAGAAAGTAGAAGCAGAAGAAGAAATTAGAGAAAAAGTGATTGTGGGGAAGAGGGGGAAGAAGATGGTGAAGATGGTGTGTGAATGAGGAAGAGGATGGAAATGGTGGCGGCGGTGGCGGTGGCACTGGCGGTGGGATGGTGGTGGTGGAAGCAGATTGAAAGAGAGAAGAAGAAGAAGAAGAAGAAGAAGAAGAAGAAGATGAAGATGAAGATGAAGAAGAAGATTATGTGGCTAAGATGGATGGCGTGGCATGATGTGGCATGCCACGTCATTAAAATATAACACGTAAGAGAGAGGGTGTGTCACATCAGCCTGTCACGTCATCATTTAACGGAAAACTTAAACGATGTCAGCCTCGAGGACCAAAATCGACCAAAAAAAAACTTTAAGGACTAACATTAAACTTTTGAAACATTGAGGACCAACATTAAACTTCATGCAAACATTGAGGACCAAAATAGTACTTTAACCAAAGTAAAATATATTTGGTACAAAAAGTAATAAAAAATTATTAAATTACAACTAAGATTATACCCTAAATTCTTGAAAACATACTGGGCCATAGTTCTGGTCATTTGGTTTAGAGTTTAGACCGAAGAAGCACAAGAGGAAATATGTAGTTACACGTAAAAGCTAATATCTTTGATGCGAATAGTAGTTAAAGTGAATGACCATTTTATCTTTATATTTGGTATTATTGTGGAAATTAAAGTCAATGTATTCTCTAGTAGAAATAGTTACGTTGTAGACTGTAGGTAGGTACCATTTTATAAGGATCTAATTACAGTAAATGATGGCAAAGGTTGGCCATGAATGCCAAGAATTAAACTTCAACCTCTCAAGTTCTTACACTAAAGAGTTTTTCAAGAGTTTCAATATATATAAGTATTAACAACATAAGCAAAGTTAATCATAATTATTCTTACAAGACTTTTGTTACAAAATTTAAAATTATTCAATAGCAGTTTAAAATCAAGTTGTAAAAAAAAATATTTTTTGTTTCCAAACTGTTATCTAATACGACTCCCTGAACTTCGTTGAGCCGATTATTTAAACTATTTAAAAAAATTATTTTCAACAAAAAACAATTTTTATGTTCTTAAATTTTATGCTAACTTTTAATTTTATTTCTAAATTTTTTATGGCCAATTTATCCTAAAAATTTTAAATTTCAATCGATTTTGTCCCAAAACCAAACACTATCCAAATTACTAACGATAAATAATTATATAGCATTACACTAATTAGCAGTGTCAAAACGAGCTCGGACCTACAGGCTAGTCGGGTCTGCCCGTTAAATGGACGGGTTTGAACATTTAAAAAATAGGCCCGTTTAAGCCCGCGGGCCGGCCAGTTAAAAATTAAAAAAATTAAATTAAATTAATATAAATTTGTATAAAATATGTATAAGTATATATGTATTAGGTAATGTGTTAAATAATAATTTTATTCTAATAATGTGTATAAATAATTTAAATATTAATAAAATATTAATTTAAAGTAAAAAAATATAAATTTTTAAGTAAATATATAATTTTATAATTACTTTAAAAAATATATATATTTAAAAAATTTTAAAATTGGCCCGTGAGCCAATATGGACAGGCTTGAATATCACTTTCCAAGCTCGCCAAATAAGCGAGCCGGCTCAGCCCGTTTAATACTAACCCGTCACGGATCAGTACGGGTGACCCGTTTTGACATTACTAACACAAATAACATTAAAATTAACTCATAACACAAAATATGTCACTTCTTTATATTAATAAATAGATGAAGCAGATCCTTTACATTGCAATGTGCGATGCGCTCAAAACGTGATGTTTTATACCTCTTGATAATTATGATGGAGAGTTTTTTGATATATACTAGGGTGTGTAGTGTACAGAAATGACAAAGATAAATTGTAAAAAACATAATGGAATTAAGTAATTAATTAATGAAAAATGAATAAAATGTTTTTTTGGTTTTTCACATTTTTATCATGATAAATAAAACTCAAATAAATCGATTTTTTTTTTGCCTGAACTTAAATAAATTGTTAATATTATTAATTAATGTACAAATTCAGCAACACAAGATATTAGATATCTACCAAATATTTTTTTGCCACTTCCCCTTACACGAACACCTGCAACACACTGCACTTTAAACCAATGGATTAAAGACGAAAACACCTCAGACAATACAAAAGCATGTGACTGGATTAGGTTAACCAAACACAAAACAATTTGTTTGAACTTTGAAGCCTTTTCGGCTCTGAATAAGTTAAAGTTACTTTACTTAAGCATAACAGAGAAGTTTTCGTTTTGATTTACTTTATATGAATGCGGCTGTGGCGAAGGAGCTTGCTGATGATGATGATGAGGCGTCTGATGCTCTGATTTGACCTCCGGCGGCGGTTGCGCACGACTCCTTCTCTTTCTCTCTTTCGCCGTGTAAATGGGCATAGTGGTCATTTCCCTTTCCTGGAGTGGTATGGAATGCTCCATTCCATTCCCACGTTTTTTCCCGGCTACGTGGGAATGGAATGGAGGTTTTCATTTCAGCCTCTTTTCTGTCCTACAAACTGCTTACCAAACAGAGTCTAAATTTTGCGATCTGAACTCTTAATTGATTGCAACACAATTTTATTTTAACTGATCAACGGTCTAGATTAAGTGTACCAAATTATCTGCTTCTTGTGTCCATCAATCTCAGACGTGCCATGGCACAGTAGAAGGCTAAATTTTTTTTTTTGGCTTTTCTTCATAGGGAGCCACCCTTTATTCATTTCACACCATTTATTGCCTTTCTTCCTTTGCTTTCTGGATTATCTCACGAAGGATTCATCGTGTAATCATCGTTTAATTGGTGTCTGGCTACATATGGATTAGTACTCTTGACCAAAAATGGAACATCCAGTGTCACGTCCATGTGAGAATGAAATGTTGATACTTTCAAGTTTCAACTACTGCTGCCACTTTATTTATCTTTACACACATGACAGATAGTCATTATTCCCAGACACTATACAGTGACAAAGGAGGAAAGCACTAAAGCACACTTGGATATTTGATTAATTTCAATATACAATTGAAAACAACCAAGTACCAATCACTGGCTTTTATATATATTGCTGAGCAAAACCGCAAGACATGCATGATGCATCTTAACAACAAAAATGCACTTTTGATAATCAACCATAGGTACTATAATGCGCTACCAAAATCTATGTGATGCTCAATAAAGTATTTAAGTGGTTTAGTTCTTCTTTACCAACTAACTTTTAAGGTAAGATTCCTTACATCACTTGGATTCCATCATTTGGTATCAGAATACGAAGGGTTGGCCACAATAGAGTGAAGAAATGCAGGGAGAAATGTCCAATAGTGCATCCGCCGGGATCTTCACTCTTCAAGGGTGGTGCTATGATGGAGATGGGAATAGTATGAGATGTTCCTAGAATAGTATGGGCTACCCAATTTTCACATCAAGTAGGACATAATGCCCGATGGAATAGATCTTCCCGTTAACAACTTTTGAGAGAAACTTTTGAGGGAAGATTCCAAGTCACTTAGGTTCCATTGAGAAAGTACAGTAAGCTTCTACAAAACCCAGCTAGTCATGAGATTTCTAACAAGTACAAGATTTCTTAACACAAGCACATTTTTTATATATAAGAGCCCCGGGTTCATTTAAAGGGGTGATTTCATACAGCAATCTGGTAGTAACTACTAAAAGCCTATGACAGGCTGGTTTTCGTCTCAATTTCCTAAAGACTAGCCATACAATACATAGACTGAATTTAAAAAAAAAAAAAACAAATTAAATTTGCATTATCATTCACTGCTGATTTCCTCACACTGCTGGAGTCTGATATGGAGACAGGGTCTTACTGGTTCTCCTCTTGTCCACAAATTCCTCAGATCCCCTCGCTTCTGCCCCAATGTTAGAAAGGTCCCTGGATTGATGGGTGAAAATGTGAGCATAAAATTGAAACTACCACAACCTTTATTGCAATTTCATAAATGGATTCAAACTATTTTTATCCATAAAAACTACCAAGGGTGAATGGAACAATGTAAAGTAGAGCTGGTTGGCCATGCCCATCCATCAAGTTTAGTGCCACATATGTAATCAGAAGACCTGCCAAAATCAAGAAAGAAGAGTATATGCAAGTACTCAGCCAATCAATCATCTTGTTTGCCAATAATCAAAACATGCACTAGTTTTTTAAGCTACCAAATAATTTGTCCACTATTTGAAAATAAAATCATAGTTAATCAAAGTCGATAATAGTCAAGGTATGTGATCTCATTAATTTCTCACCAAAGCCATATGCAAACATTGCCCACAAGAAGTATCCAGATCGAAGGTTCTTGTTTGCCAGCCAATCATACCTGCAAGAGTGGCCCACATATCACTTTATCACATTTCTTTTCTTCAACTGAAAACTTGCCAAAAAGCTTTATAGGTGAAAAAGGGCTTGTTCTTTCACATGTGGGAAATGCTATTTTAGAAACTCTAAGTAAATGTCAGTCTATTCTCTAAGGTTATGTTTGGCAATTAGGAGGGGGAGAGAAGGGGAGATTAATTTCCTTTTTCTCCCCTCCTTTTTTGGATACTCTTACTCCAAAATACCCCAAATTAGGGTATTTTAAAATTATCAAAAATAGATATAATGGAAGATTATAAATTTATCCTCTATTATCTCCCCCTTGAATTTCTAACTTTCTAAACAATAGGAAGATCTTTTACTTCTCTCCCCTTCCCTCCCCTTCTCCTCCTTAATACCCAATATTAATACCCAATCTAAACATACCCTAAGTATTCAAAAATGCACTGATAACAGGGCAGTTTCCAATTCCTAATATTTGAGCACTGTTGTGTATCAAAAGCAATTCATAATGTAGACTCCTGCACTGCTTTTTAAGGCATGGCATTTGGCATATTTAGTCATGGATATTGAGATTTGGGAGACATGCTTGAAACTTGCAACAGAAAAAAGGGAGAAAACTGGGAGGAGCTAAAACCTGAGTGCGAATGTTACCAGTGTTCCTGGTAAAAGGATGTCTCCAAACCCTATTATGCTGTAACCACCCCATGGATCAAACATGCGTGGGAACTTCAGAAGCATTGGGATACCATCTTCTCCACTTTTACCTCCTCCAGCTACCTTTTGAAAGCAATGTAAACAAATCAAATTACTAAGCAGATAAGGTGTTGGTGATTTTCACAATTTAAAATAATGTATGAGTCAAAAGACTAACCACTATCATTACACTTTCACTGAAAAACTTCGTGGAGACAAACACCCAAAAGAGATCGTACAATAAGGCACACCCGAGAAGAACTGTACCAACCTAGTTCATAGAACACTCAAGCTGTAAAGATGAGCATATTTTTTTTTCATCAAGGAACACTTATTATTCCCGAAATATACTAGCACTAGAACAGGTTAAGAGATATAAGTATTGATGGACAATTAGAAGAAAACAGCATTCATCTTAACATATTGGTCCTAGCTTCTTCCTAGACCTAGTCGTATCTCTGCCAACATTGGGTTACCTACTGAACTCACCTTCAGCATAGGACAAACTATCCCCAAGTATATCAGTGAACACAGTTTTAAACAGTATTTATGACACCAAAAATATTAATTATACAGAAGACCATTGGTGATAAGACATTTAATGCGCAAAATAACAATTTTTTAATATATTTTCACAATTCTTAGCCATGTAGAAAGGAGACCTGTAGAGGCTCTCGTAAGAAGAATAGATTATACGGAATAGCCCAATAATTAGAGGTACAGGGATACCAAAGAAGAAAATAAAAGAAACTGTTAGGATTTGATTTAACTATCAATGATCTAAGTATTCAAAATGTGTCACAATAGAATATGTTGGTGTTTGTTGATCCATGTATCTAATCCTATTTAATGGGAAAAGGCTTTGTTGTTTGTTTGTTGTTTGCACAATTCTTTAATCAATATATATATATATATATATAGAGAGAGAGAGAGAGAGAGAAAGAATAAAGTAACAATATTCATATCCCTGCATATTTTACACCAACCCTACTTTGAAATTCGACTTTCTTTATTGACTACACAAACAGGCCTGAAGAAATAAAGGCAATGGAACACCAGATACGTAGAATAAATTAAACATAGCTCCTTCAATTCTGTCTTACAAGAAATGTCTCTCTAAAATTGACAAAACATTGAGCAAATATCAAAAGGAAAAAACTTAGGTCCATTTCCTTATGTCCATTTCATCAAGTTCCACCAATCATATATTGTATTTACACTCTCTTTCTTCTATGATTGGTCATATAAAGGTGGTCTTCTATATTCTCTCTCTATTGTGATTGCTCATTTAAACACTTTTTGCTACGTGTCATATTTATATTAGGTAACTTGATGAAATGGACATAAGGAAATGGACCTAAGTTTTTTCCATATCAAAATGCATCTTATAAGGCCATCACTGAAAAGTAATCAAATTTAAGAACGGCGGAGCCCAATGACAAGTTTGAGCTCATTTACTACCTTGAGATTAGGTATATGAACAATCTGGAGAACTGTGATTATCAGTGCGATTCCCTGTTTGAATAACCAATGGAAAAAAAAAGGTGATTAAATGGAAGCAATGAGTAGTAAATTGATGATAGTGTCTCCAAAATTCGGTGTCAATACTAGGATGAAACTTCATATCATATATCTAGTAGAGAAATATCAACAAGTCAAAATAAAAAAGGTGAGAAAAAGTTTAATTTTCTTTTGTCCTTCATTATCTGTAATGAATGATGATAGAGGGGGGAATAAAGACTAAAGGAAAAAACTTGTCCTTACAAGTATATCTTGACCTATCCAGGCAAAAGAGACATTGCGATAAACTGCCCAGAGAATGGAAAATGTTATGCAGAATGGAGAAATAGCCAATGTCAGGTGTGAGATGGCTCCAAAGAAAGGTACTTTGATATATGACTCGCTAGCCTGTTTGAACCACCTGCAAGGGAAAACAGCAAGAAGAAATTGGAAGGAGAGGAAAGAAAACTAACATGACAGAGGATTGAATCGGCAGAATTTCCAATTAAGAAAATAAAAGGTGCATTCATGGGTAAAAGTTGCTAACATTTTAGTGCACTTCATTCTCAACTTTCATACTCTAAAATGCTTGATGTCTCTCACAAGTGTAAATAAACAAGTGACTGGGGACCCGTAGATATCATATTAAAAGTCAAAAACAAGATAATATCAATTTATCTCTTTTAATCATTCCAATTTTCAAATATTGATATACTACTTACCAGGGTCAAAATGCAGTTAGCACTCTACATATGGTAATAACAACTGCAATCCTACTTTGTATTTGTCCACATATTTTAACCCCCCCCCCCCCCCCCCCCAACCGAAAAAAGAAAAAGAACTCATAAAATTAATGATGATCAGACAAATTCATTGAAAATTTGAATACAAGAATTCAAGTCACACCTAGAAAACCCTTTTCCAGCCATTCATTCCTTTATATAGGACAATGCCTACAGTCAAAAGCAAATATCAAAGTCCATTTTACCTGATCTCACCACAATAACAGTAATATGTTTCATTTTATTCTTTTTTCATGAAATCTTCAGCTCATTAACAGGCCATACTTCTGAAATAATGGCTCAATTTTGGTTTTCCTTGGTAAAATCATCTTAGATTAAATAAAGAAAAGAATGAAGTCCTCAGGGTATAGGGAAAAAGAAGGCCGAATTTAGTAGAAACAATAGTAAAAGAAGGTAGCACCATCCACATGTCCTCCCCGTAAAGAAATAAATAAATACAAGAAACAAAAGCAAAGCCTTTTTTGTTTCCTGACTAGTATTGGCTTTATAGCTCAACTTTCTGTCGAACTGACCCAAGTTTAGCTTATCTACTCTGCAGTAAAATTAAGTCAAAAGAAGCAAATATTATAAGCTCAAAATATCTATGTTATGTGTTAAAATTGTATTTCCATATATCTATTTCTTGAATTATTCTGGTATATAGAAAAATACCTTATCCTAATCAAACAAGAAAACTAATTCCTAATAATAAGAGATTATATCCTATCCTAAAAAACTTATTAATCCTAATCCTAAAAGGAAAATATTTAAATAAAATCTAACGTAAATTTAAATTACAACCAACATTATGTACTTCAAGAACTTAAGTTATGAGATAAACATGAGGATGATCAAAATGCCTTCGCTAATTTTTGGTATGCAATATCATGATCTTCATTTACATTTAATCAAAAACTGATAATCAGTTTGAGTGTTTGACTATTGAAGGCATCAAACTGAAATTAATAAGTCTCCAATAATAATGAGGTTCAGAATTTTGTCTGGAAAAATACATTAACTCTTTATGAGATTCAAGCTAAGCCTCTCAGAAAAAGACATAGGTATTGTTTCCAAAAACTTACGCATGGCAATGCTAATATTACATGCTGGATGCTCAGACCAAAAAATTCATAGATTCCAGAAAGTTAGAAGCTATTAATATATATATATATATATATATATATATATATTATATACCTTGACAACAAAGCAACCAAGCAAGTTAGCAAGCCCTGCAGATACAAGAAACTACAAGGTTAGGGTTGACCTGAAAGAGGATGTGAAGGAAATAGAAGGCAGTACCTAGGATTTTTCATGAAGTTCATTGTATGGATATTACATGTAAATAGGGAGTTTCAATTCAAAAGGTTTAGAATGATTTTGGAAGCAAGGATGTTATATACCTCAATCCCACCAATACAGAAGAGAACAACCAAGAGCTCAATAAACCATGACGACATAAGTTTGTAAAGCATAAACAGGAAACACGAAGCAACTACAACAAAAAGAACTGCTGTTTTTGTATTTATGTTTACAACTCCACTAACAACAGCATCTTCAGTGCCTGGAATTCCATCGGCAGCATCCTGTAAATAAAGATTAGGAAGCAAGCAGTTTGATCAGCAATAATATTAGAGCACAAAGAGAATAATCCTGCTTCAGTAAAGCCAAAAATTATATGAGAAAAGGGTTGGCAAAAATGACTTTTAATAGCTTGTCCTGTTCAATAGCTGCTTCTCTAGCCCTCCATGCTGACCAATAAGATGCACACAATATGGTACCAACTGCCATCACCCACAGAAATACTTCTGCTACGTCAACAGCCGGTCGACGTGGAGAGTATAGCTGCACAGACACTGTAGAAAGGCAAAGTTTTATTAGAAAGCTCTCCTAAAGAAAGTGATAGGAATCCATCTTCCCACACACCAGGGAGGGTAAAAGAGGAAACAGAAGTAGCAACGGATACAACAAATCTGGATGCAAAGGTGAAAACGATGCTTTAATTAACAAAGATGAAAACTAAAAGGAACCTCACCAGATGAAGTACTCATCAACATTTTCTCCAACCTTGTACCTGCATCTTGTGGAAGCATGACAGCAGGTATGTGAATATCTAAATCGGTTTCATCAGGTTCACAAACCATCTTGTAAAGTTCTGCAAACAACAGAAACAACTTTGATAATATGATTAATGAAAGAAAACCTCGACTTTCAGCATTTTTAGTAGAACTGAAGTTTAATATTCCAAATGTTTTATAAAATTAACTTAATTCATGCAAAAGATAGAACTATTAGCAACCCATATAAATTCTACAAGGTACAAAGGTCACTTATTGGATATGATCCACTGAACGTGCCAATGAATGAAGCAACTCCAATTTGCTGCTCGACCAACCAAAGAGGCCCCTCAAGTATTATAGAGAAAGAAAAAAAATGTGCAGTGTGCACCTTTTTGGTTATTTATGATCAGGATAGCAGAAGCATTAGCCTTTTCTGCATTATTTGCCTTTGTTGTGAATGTGCAGTTGCCTCGATCCACCATGATGACATCTCCCACAAGCTAGCAGATTATGCACACAGTCAAATTAATAACACTTGTTCTTGACCAGTGCAACATTTGTGACCAATGTACAAATTTGTAAATGACCATTATATATGAAAAAAGAACCTTGTTGTTTGGCGGATTGCAACAATCTCGAGGATCTGAAAGAATAAGGCGAGTTTGCCTAGCATTTTTCTCTTTTGACACAATGGTTCTGCCAAATCTGGCTCCCACACCAACAAATTCAGCATCCTCTATGCCATTGACCCAAGTTTGCACTTTTACCTGATTTAAGCAAAGAATATATTTTACCATAATCAGCACTTGAGCTTTACACTTAATCAGTATCTATTCGACCTAAATTGTCTAATTGGATAAAACAGATAAGCATAAACCAAAAACAAAAAAGCAGTTAAAAACCATTGTTCAAGACAGAATGCAGAAAAGCATAACCCAATGAAGGTGAAATTGCCAACGAAGCAGTAAAATAAACCAAAAATAAAAACTGATGCACTTCATGAACTCAATTCGAAATTTTTTTTTAAAAAAAATTGGCAGCTCATTTCCTATTGCAAAACCCCGGATTTCAAATATTTGCTTTCATAACCGAAGATTGCACAGTTCTTAAAACTCCGAATTATACTGCTCCCGAAAGCTCTGTCTACTGAATATAATCATTTCCACAGTTCTCAAATCATCATAGAAAAATTAACCCACTCGACTCAAAGCTTCCAACAAAAATTAAGCAGCAACAACGATCATTGTGTTAAAATAGAAACAGTTAGAAAAAAGAAAGGGATAGTGAGGATATACCAGAACGAACTGATTCTCGCATCCGGGCTTCTTCGGAGTTGAATCGTCGTCGTGAACTATATCCCCAGCTATAACGGTAGATGTATGATGAAGCAGAAGGATTAGAGCAGAAATAACACAAATCCAGCAAATCTTCTCCGAAGCCATGTATTCTTGCTTAAGCTATAAGATTTATGAATCCATTACCAAACAAAACCAGAGAGATAGAGATTTCTCTGTGTCTTTGCTTTGGACAAGAAAGCCAGTGAATATTGACCTCCACCCATCATTTTGGTATAACAAAAAAATAAATAAGAATCTGACTGTTGTTATTATTATTATTATAATATTATATGTTATAACTATTACCTACGTGACTAGATAGATAATGATAAACATATAAATTAGAAAAGAAAAGAGGAAAAGAAATAGCACTTGCACTAGCAACAGTAAGCAGTAGAAGGTTGACGTGAGAGTGAAACTTAGACGACACGTCGTCCACATCCGTAGAATATTGGAAGAAATGTTATGGTTGGGTTGATAAGTAGAATGAGTGAGGGAATTAGAATGTGAATGAGAATATCATGTTAATATGATATGATATAATTAGAGCTGTTAAAATGAATCGGGCTTAAATTATTTAGAGCCAGGCCGAACCGTATTTAATATGAGCCAATTTTTTTCTAGCCTGGCCCTGCTTTATTAGGGCCCAAGGCCGGGATGGCCCTTCTTTTCACTTTTTTTTTTAAAAAATTTTGTCTTTTAATAATAATTGTAACTGTCATTTTTAGTTCAGACAATTGTAATATGAATTTAGGACCGCAAAGGGTCTTAACCTTGGGGGACTTGTCCTTAGGTGATGCACCTAGGTGCCTACGTACCCTTCTGGAGGGATCAAAGTCCACGTAGTTCGTCATGGTGACGTCTATCGGAGCTGTTAGGCAAGGTTGTTACCTGTATTGGGTTGTGTGCGGCTAAGACGTGCCTAAGGCACTCTGGGCGGGCGAGCCGCTCTGTGGGAGGTTGCCTTAGTGGGAGAGAGCTATGGTCTCTGAGGGCTGCTGGAAGCCTTGTAAACGGTGTGCTCCAAGGAAAAGGTGAGCCGATCGGAGGTTGGCCTGGATGGAAGGCCAACGGCGGGGCTCAAGGAGGTGAAAGTATTTGAGAGGTGTATCTGGGGATGATGTGCGATAATCCTCTGGGTTGTATGTAATTTTGTCGGGAGTT
The DNA here is from genome assembly GCA_014851425.1 of Senna tora. NCBI lineage: Eukaryota > Viridiplantae > Streptophyta > Magnoliopsida > Fabales > Fabaceae > Senna > Senna tora. Next base: position 20,172,641 of record CM026270.1, on the reverse strand, counting down.
GATCGCCTCTATCCCCCGAGTTAGGGGCTATTTATACTTGCGTGTGAGGAGATCGTGCTCGACCCACGACCTCGTGGGACGACCTCCCACGAGGCTTTGTGGAGATCCCACGTCTAGTTGAGGGGAAGCTCCGTGTGGTGACGTGGGTGAAGGCCACGTAATGGAGGGATCAGTGGTGCCACATGTCTCCAGCGGGTGCTGGGGCCATGCTTCTAGAACTTCAGTGCCACGTGTCCCAAGGTGGAATATTTCGAAGTTACATAAATCCCCCAAGTCTACGGGTGTCAGGCGCCCGTGGACTTAAGTTCCTTTGCTTGTAAGACACTTGGGAATTTTCGTTGCCTCTATTCGTGGGATAGCTCGACCGCTTGGGGTCGCGGGTATGGGAGCTGGCTGTTCGACTCACGAAGTTGGCTCTCTCGCATCGCTCCGTAGAAAAGGACGTGCCTTGGAGAGGACACGCGTCGCGTTTTGGGTGGCTGGCCGCTTGGCTTCCTCAGCAAGTTTCTGAGCCGTCTCTGCAGGAAGTGCGCAACTTACCGAGGCAGAGTCATTATTGCTCAAAGGGGCCTTTCCCAAAATACCCTTTGGGGGTTAGTGAAGGGAATCCAAAAGTCAGGGGCTGCTTTGGTCATTTTTCCAAAGAGCTCTCCACTGGCCAATGTTTGGCGGCTGATGATGGCTTCCTTGCAGAGGGCTGTTTGTTGAGGGAGCGGGCTTTGTTGCTGGTGTCACGCGTCAGGGCTTGAACGAGTGCTTCTGTCATTAAAGCGTTTTGTCGTCGTTTCTCCCTCATTGAATGCAGGTTCGTTTCCGAGGGTAGCCATCATTAGCCCGGGTGGAGAGTTTCGTGAAAAAGCCCTCGGGTGTCTCGAGGCGACTTTTGGGTTATCGGGGGGTTTTTTGGTCTTTGCGTCTCCTTTGTCCTGGTTGTGCATCCCGTCCGTTGCTTCTTTCCAGGTGTGTGGTTGAAGCGAGCGGTTGTAGCTGGGTTTGATTGCAAAGGATAAGAGGTTTTATCCATTGCGGGATTCGAGGGGTCGAAGTTTTTGAATCGTCGCGCCTCTGGGTGCCCTATAAATGTCCAATGTTTGAAAGTTTGTGACTTTACATTTGCATTCACCTTTCTCCGTTGTCTTCGTTTTATCTGCTCTTGCCTGTTTGATTTTCACTTCTTGAATTCAATGGCCGGCAAAGGTGACGATTACAGCGACTACCCGTTCGATTTCACCGATATGGAAGATCTTCCCTCTTCTTCCCCTCCTCTTCCTCCTCTAGTCCGGACTCGTGACACTGGTCGGAGCGAGGGGAGGAAGAATGGTCAGCAGGGCCTGTCACCGGGGGTTGCTGCTGATATCCCAGCTGTGGTGCCGACCACGGTGCCTACTGGTGGTGAGAGGGAAAGACGGCTTCCTGTGCCTTCGTCCTCCAAAGGGGAGCGTCGTCAAGAGGTTCTTCCGGAGGAGAGGAGGAAGAAAGACGGGAATGTCGGCGCGAGCGGACCCCGGGAAGGTGGGAGGAAGGGAACGTCTCCGACAGAGCTAGCTGAAAGCAGGGAAGGTGGTCCCAAGAGGCGTCTTGTTGGGGCTAACTTGCAACTGTCTCCACAGGTCGTACGGTGGAGTACTATCCGGGAGGATGCCCAGGCGGAGGATCCGGCCGAGGATGCTATTCCTGTTTCTACCCATGTTCCTACCTCGGTTGCCGTTCGTCAATCGCCTATGAGGGTGATTCTTTCTACTCGTCCTCCTGTCCTTAACCCCGCTGAGGGGGTGAATCAGCCTCCTGCCAAGAGGGCCAGGGTGGTTGTTGAGGAGTCTGGTGATGCGGCCGTGGAGGCCAGAGTCCCCTCAGACGGAGGGAATGTAGTGGCGAGTCAAGCGGCTACCATGAGAGATGCTGTTCCTAGGTCGAGTGCCGTTCCTTTTGAACCCCTTGGGCCACCAGAGGGGGATTAGCTTTTGAATTGGTGGCATTGGGCACGCACTTCCCGGTGGAGATGCGGGAGAGGGAAGCTAGGGGGTTGGACACTCTGCCTCTGAATATTGCCGTTCGAGGCTTCAGTCGGGTTGCTAAGGCGTTGGCCGACTTCCACCAAGCTGGACTTGAGTGGGAGAAGCATGTGGTAAGTTCCCTTGTCTTCGGTGTTTTGTTTTTGTGATGGGTTTTTGTCTCTGACTCTGCTGTGTATGTGCGCGCTTCTTGCAGGAGGAGATTCGCCGTGACCCGGATCAGTTTTCCGTCGTTGCGGCCTCTAGGAGTCCGGCTCTAGAGATCTCCCAGAAGCGGTTGGCGGACGTGCGGGAGCAGCTGTCTGCCAAGGAGCTGGAGTGTGAGGGTCAAGGACGGGAAGTTAAGTCCTTGACTGAGGAGGTCGCCCGTCTCAGGGCTGAAGCTGGTCACCCTTCCGAGGTTGCGTTTCTCCGCTCGGAGTTGGAGAGGGCTCGTAGGGAGCTGGCTGTCCATCGGGGTGACGCTGAGAGTCGTCAGCAGGAGCTGCATTCGCTCCGTGAGGCTCTGCGCGATGCGGAGGCTCGTGCTGCTGAGAGTCTTTCTAGTCGGCTGGCGGCTGAGGGCAAGGTTGCCGATGTCGCCGATCGTCAGGAGGAGCTATCCGCACAGAGGATGTATGGCATGCTCTTGGCGGTTGAGCAGCTCGAGCGTCTTCGTGGGGAGAGATTCCCAGCAGAGTGTGTGACTTCCTTGCATCCTTCCCTGGATTTTTTTGAGGGTGAGCTTCGCGGTCGGACGGAAACGGACCCTCCGTTGAATCTTGCTTATCTTCGTCAACTGACGGATCGCTTGGTGGATCACCAAGTGTTGTCCCGAATTGGTGGGCGAGCTCCAGGGATTGGACCTACTTCTCAGCAGCTGGCTGAGGCGACCAGGCCGGGGTCGTCGGGAGGTGTTGACCACGTGGAGTCGGCTAGGGCCGAGACTTAGGTAGATCTTGGGGATGCCCAAGATTAGGTTTATGTAATTTTTGGGGTGTTTACCCTTTGTAAATGAGCGGACGCCCTCTCATTTTTGGTATTAATGAGAATGATTTTTGCGAAGAGCTTCTCCTGCTTTCCTTTTTACTTCGGGGTAAAAAGTTGTATGTGTTTGCAGTTTCTCTTTTCGCGGTTATCTCTTTACGTCTGGGTAAAAAGATTTTTGCATGAGCACCGTGTGATCAGGACGGTTTGTATGTGTGTTGCTAGCGTGATTCGTCGAACGTTCGTTTTGTGGTTTTAGCACCAAATGGGTTAGTTTACCGCGCTTTCGGGGAAATTTTAGCTTGGCCCTGGGGGCACTTAGCGTTTCTTGGGAGATTGAGCCCGTTGTCCGTGATAGGACTTATGCGAGTACTTTGCAAAGTTGAAGTCTTGCCTTCCTCATATGTCTACTATCCACACTTATGACAACAAAATGTCATAAGGGACATGTCACAGACACTAGTATTGTTGTGTATATTTCAATTAATCTTCCTTTCGCCCAAATAACACTTTAATATGAATTAGTCGCTTTCTTAGCATAGTACTTTAGATCGCATCTATCGTGACCATAGAAGAAATGCTAAAGTAGCAGACACTAAAACATATCTTCATGTTATTGTCAAAGTTCAAAGGACATCAATGGGAAAATTGTTCTTCCCTGGGACTCACACAGCAATGAAGTAAGGATCTTTCACTTGCTTCCCTTTTGCGGTTCTCCCAGCTCATGTGGTATGAAACACATGCTACGGCATTACAGGTATTTTGGAAGTGGGGTTCCAAACTTCGATCCAGTTTTGTTTATGTGGATCTCATCTTGACTTGCTACACTTTAGTCAAGGCGACATGTAGTTTTGTGCTTCTTCTCTACGATATCAGCACTTCTAGCTGTTTTATTGGTGAACACAAATGTCTTATCTTTGCACACTCTCCTTGAGTGTCAAAGGCGGTTGCTCATGTGAGAGAGCCAACATTTCAACCTGTACGACATACTAGACATTGTATACTCCAAAAAAAATACATAAAGTGATAACAGAAAATTAGAACATCATTCTTTATTTATAAATTCTGCATATTGCACTTTACGCATGCCAATGGCTTGCATATGTTCTTTAAACACTCTTTCACCTATTGGCTTTGTCAAGGGATCTGCTATCATACATTTTGTCGAAATGTATTGTACAGCTACAATCTTTTGTGCTATATAATCCCTAACAAAATTATATTTAATATCAATGTGCTTGGTCTTGTTGTGATACTTAGGATCCTTAGTATAGGCTATGGCTGCAGTATTGTCACAGTATAATAACACTGGATTGGTACTCTCATTTCCAAATCCAAGATGTTCTATAAATCTCTTCAGCCATAATGCCTCTTGTATGGCAGCAGTGCATGCCACAAACTCGGCTTCCATTGAATGTAAGGCAATGCACGTTTGCTTCTTGCTGCTCCAGCATATGGCGCCGTTGTTGAGTAAGAAGGTATAACCTGAAGTTAACCTTCATTCTTCTTTATCTCCGCCAACATCAGCATTGAAGTACCCAACAAGGCGTAAATCACTTCCTTTATAGCACAATGCATAGTCAGAAGTGCCCTTTAAGTATCTCAAGATCCTCTTCACTGCTTTCCAATGCTTTTCACCGGGGTTAGATTGGAATCTGCTTACCAGTCCTACTGCATAGCAAATATCTGGTCTTGTACACTTCATTGCATACATCAGACTGCCAACTGCACTGGCATATGGAACTCTTTCCATTTTCTTCTTGTCTGGATGATTGTTTTAATCCATAAATGGATCTTTTAAGTTTACAAACTTTTGACTCTTTTCCTTTTTCAATGAAACCTAATGGTTGTTCTATATAGATTTCTTCATCCAGATCACCATTCAAAAATGCGGTTTTTACATCCATCTGATGTAATTCTAGGTCTAAACTATTTACTATTGCCAGAATAAGTCTAATGGAGTTAAAACGCACAACAGGCGAGAATGTGTCATCGTAATCTATGCCTTCTTTTTGTGTGTAACCTTTTGCTACTAACCTAGCCTTATATTTGTCAATTGATCTATCAACTTTTCTTTTAATTTTGAGAACCCATTTGTTCCCAATGGCTTTACGGCCTTTTGGTAGATCAACTAACACCCAAACTTTGTTCTTTTTCATTGAGTCAATTTCTTCTCCCATCGCTTTCTTCCATTCTTCCTTGGCAGGACTTGACAAGGCTTCGTGTACAGAACGAGGATCATCATCTCCCTCTGGAGTAACTAAGAAAGATTCGCCTTCGATTTGAAAGCGTCGTTTGGGAACACTTTCCCTATTGCTCCTTCTAATAGGAGCAATCTCCTTATCTTTATTTTCTTGTTCAGGTCTTGGTGTTGACCTTTCTTGGCTCCTACTCAGATTGACAATCCTAGACGATTCTGGTTTGTCCATTTGTTCTGCACTGTCTTGTTCTGGTGTCTCATAAAAGGAAACAGTGCAGTCAACATCTCCTCGATTAGGAAATTTAGTTTCAATGAATCTTGCATCTCTTGATTCTATCTCAGTCATCGTGCCATCTTCGTTTTCACCTATGAAAACGTATCCCTTTGATTGTTCTGAGTATCTGATAAAGATACATTTCTTTCCTCTGAGACCCAATTTTCCATACTTATGGGATATACGCAGCTGACCCCCAGGGCCTTAAGATGCTTAAATCTGGTTTGAGTTTCATCCATAACTCATAGGGTGTGGAAGCGACTGATGTTGAGGGTACACAATTAAGTATGAAGGCTGCCATTAATAAAGCATCACCCCAATATGAAATTGGTAGGTTAGCTTGGGCCATAATTGACCTAACCATGTCTAGAAGAATTTTGTTTCTTCTTTCGGCAACTCCATTTTGTTGTGGAGTGCCAGGGATAGTTAGTTGTCTGATTATCCCTTTTACTTCACAGAGTTGCTTAAACTGTTCAGAAAAATATTCACGACCTCGATCAGTGCGTAATGCTTTGACTTTATTATCCATTTGATTTTCTACCTCGTTTAGGTATCGTCTGAAGCACGCAAGAGCTTCAGACTTATGCGAAATCAAATAAATATGACTGTACCGTGAATAGTCATCTATAAAGGTAATGAAATACCGCGCCCCGTGTCTCGCCCTCACACTCATTGGACCGCATATATCAGAATGGATTAATTGTAATCGATTTTCGGCACTAGTTCGCTTACCGAAAGGTTTTCTTGTTGCCTTACCAGCTAGACAATTTTCACATAGTGACATTTCCATGTTTGGAATTGTACCTAGTAGACCTTCTTTGGCTAATTTAATCATTCTATTTTGATTAATGTGCCCTAGTCTAGCATGCCAAACATTTACATCAACAGGATTAGAAGAAATAGCAAAGCATTCATTATCATTAAAAGAATAACCAATGATATCCAAAATAAAGAACTTATCAAATAAGAAAGCTGAACCATAAAAAGTTTGGTTGCGTAAAATGTCAATAACTTTGTCATGAAAGTTTACACAAAAATCATAATGTAAAAGACATGTAACAGATATCAAGTTCCGTCAGATGTCAGGAGCATAGAGTACATCATGGAGAATGAAGCTCTTGCCACCACGCAAAGTAAGTTTACAGCTGCCAATGCCTTGAACCTCAATTCTCGCGTGGTTTCCAACATAAAGCCACTTGCTTTGATATGGAAACCGACGATACTCCATAAAAGATCCTCGCTCCTTAGTTATGTGGTCTGTGGAGCCTGAATCAATAATCCAAGAAGAAGAAACAGGTTCTGTTAGAAACAGTACTAGATACATAAGAAACATGTGAATTCACATAATTCTCTAATACCTTTTCGCTCTCAGTCTGTTTAGAACAGTCACGTGCGAAATGACCCATTTTCTGGCAGGCAAAGCATTTAACCTTCTTTAGGTCTCGCTTTTTTCTTCCCACCTTTGTTTCCTTTCCTCTTGAATTGCTTATTTCCCTTGTTGGGAGGAGGACCGCCCTTCTTCCCTTTCTTTTGGAACCTTTTTTTCTTCTTGAAATTCGGCTTAGTATGGGAAGCATCGGCCTCCTCAATGTAAAAAGCTTGCCCAAAGGCTTTGTATGCCTCTAATCTTTCATCCTCCAGCTCAAGATGCTTGGCCACATCGCTAAAAGTAACGATGTTCTCATTGTGTGTCAGATTCACTTTCATGTGCTCCCAACTAGTAGGGAGCGACCTGATGATAGCTTGAACCTATTGCTCATCAGACAATACGTGTCCAGCCTCTTTAAGTTCTCTAATCATGTTCGCCATCTCTCGTAGATGTTGTTTCATGGGAGTTTTTGGCTTAAACTTATAGGTATCGAACTTAATCGTTAACCTCCTCAGTTTAGTGGTAGAGCTACCACCAAACCTATCTTTCAGAGCTATCCACATAGCTTGCGCAGTTTTGTGCTTCTCAAATTCACACATTAAGTCATCAGCCATTGCACTCAAAAGTGTGATCCTAGCAATGCTATTCTTCTTTTTCCACGTTTGGTATGCTTCACTGTCTCTCCTATGCTGGGCCGTATTCCCAGCTTTTGGTTCGACTAAGACATTGGTCAAAGGGTCAACAACATCTTGTTCCTTCAAGATGTATTGTACCTTATGCCAAATGTCCCAATTATCCCCGTTTAGTTTTCCCCCTTATTCAGCTCAGCTATAATGTTCTTTGTGGCCATTCTTAGTTCTGTGACAAATTGATCCCACATTATTCAACGATCTCTCTAACAGAGACGTACCAAAGAACATTTCAGTTTATATATATATAGCACATAAAATATACAATGTCATGCCCTTATATTATTCTTGATCAGAAGACAATGACATTGCAAGACCCATGATCAAGAGAATACGTTTGTATCTCCCATCACATAGATACAAGCAACAATCAGTGTATTCTATCAAGAATTAAATATAAGTGCCTTAAAAAAATGCGTCTCTTAGAAGACTCATCTTCTAAAAAAGCTCCCACTTGCACGATCCCAAACGAACGTGCTCTTGATGGTGGATTTCACAGAGACCTCCATCGCACGCAGCAACTGCAGCAGAAAGAGAGAAGAAGCAGACGAGAGAAAATTGGGGCATAGAATTGATGAGTTGCGAGAGAGAAGAAACATAGCAAAGCGTCAAGTGATGAGCCTTTTTTTAGAGAAGAAGATAGCACGATGTGAGCGAAGAAGAGAAGAAGAGGCGAAGGAATTTATGGCCTGGTTTGGGCAAAGCGTCGATGGTAGCGTTAGGGCCTAGAGTGAGAGAAGAGGATTAGAGAAATGGAGAGGAGACGGAAGCAGAGGTGGTGGTGGAGGAGGAGGAAGATGGAGAAGATGGAAAAGGGGAAATTATATTTTTGTTTTGTGAAAAATTATTTTATTTCATTTGAGTCCCTAATTTTTTGTTAAGTAAGGCCACGTCAGCTAAATAGTACACGTAAGAGAGAGAGGGTGACACATCAGCCGGACACGTCATCACTTAACATCAAAACTGGATGGAATTGGACGGAAGGACCAATTTGGAATTTCTTGCAAACATAAAGCACCAATTTAAACTTTTTGAAAGATAAAGGATCAATATGAAACTTGGTGACAACATAAAGGACCAATTTAAGGTTTTGACCTAAAATGAAAATTTCTTTTGGAGCCAAAATTTCTTTTTTTTTTTATAAAGGAGCCAAAATTTCATTCGGAGCCAAAAATATTTTTTTGTTCAGTTACTATTTTTTTTAGTTAAATGTATTTGTGACTATAGATTGATTGATTATTAACAATTTAGTGACTGATAATTTGTAACCGACATTTCAGTCACTAATTTTAAGAGTTTTAAGTATTTAGTGACTAATTTTTACGTCACTTGAAGATCAGTCACTATTTGATGATTTTAGTGACTGATTTTAGGTCAGTCACAAATAGCGGTCACTAATTGCAGTTTTCCTAGTAGTGTGATAATGAGAATTACCTCTTACTGGTTTGAGACAAAGTTCCACCCATGCACTCTGTAGTCTCCTAAATCCTCTGGAAGAAGGGTGAGAAACCATCTCCATGTGTCTTTAGTTTTCGCATCGACAAATGCATACGCTATAAGAAAGTATGCATTGTTGCCATCTTAACCCACTACTGTCAGCAATTGACCCCCATAATAACCTTTGAGGAAACATCCATCAAGGCCAATTATAGGTCTACACCCATTCTTGAACCCCCTTTTACATGCTTCTAAGCATATGTAAAGTCGATCAAAAGCAGATGGTGCATTTGGTCTCACAAACCTTTGTTAGAAAATTATTTTATAATTGTATATTTGGGCTTAATTAATTGATGTTTTGTTCTATTAAAGTACTGGTTGGATGTATAGCCTAAATTATGACCATGATACCTTAAAAAGATTAACGTGATTAATTGGTTTTGGTCTCACCTTGTAAATCGGGCCTTAAGCCTAATAGTGATGTAATGTGGTTACTGGTTAGTGTAGGGCTTTGGGTTAACTATCCATGATGTGTGGGTAATTGTCAACCCTCTATAAATACAGGGCTGAGTCCCCTCTTCAATCTAACTTTTGACCTAGCCTCCCCATTAGGGTTGTCATCTATAAGGAGATAAGGAGAGGAAGACTGACCTCTACGTGAACGATTGATCACGTTCTATTCCGCTATGGCATCAAGAGGTACGCATATTTAAATTATACTGTATGAGTGTTCTATGATTTACCTATGATATGATAATAATAATAATAATAATTTATTATCCTAACAGCCTTAGCTTCAATAGCACTATGGACCCAAGATTTCTGTTCCTCAACTCCTCATAGTAATCCCAAAGCATATTATATTGCTCTCTCTCACTTCCTTCAACGATCTTCCTTGCAAGCCTCATGGCTCTGAACACTTGAAATATTCCCACATGCACTTTTCTTTTCTCCTTTAAAAAATCAAATGCTTCAACCGCAGTCATCCCTGGATGTGACTTACCTCAGGCACCAAATGTCGTACTATCCATTTCTTGTTAGCCTTCTTTTTCTTGAATGCTCTTACACAATCATGCTTCTTTACAAAGGTCTTGACTTGGAAATTATTGGTCTCTTTACTCCATAAACAATATATTTCCCATTTGCATTTCTTTCCTATGCACTCAGCTCTAACTCTAACCTTGTCATTTTTCACAACCCTAAACCTTCACCCTTTAGCAATATTGTAATCTTTCACTGCTTCTTTAAAGACTTCAAGAGATGGAAACTCCATTGTCCATTCCAAGTTGTAGCTTCACTTCACAAAATCTAGAATTTTCATTAAATTGTGGATACTTACTTTTGAAACTGTAGTCATCATCCTCTTCGGACACAAGGTGTGGATCTAATTTCTCAGATTCATAGCCACCCTCAGAACCTGCTCCACTGTCTTCATCCTCTTCTTCTGAAGATGTTGCTAAGATTGATCTCAGTAGCAATGATTTAGAGCATGACATGGAGAGCACTCAAGGATGGAAGACTAACACTCTAAAAGATCCATTGCAAGGAATTGGAGGCCCGATGACAAGAGGAAGGACTAAGCGATGAAGGAGGCCCTAAATTGCTTCATAAGAGATCTTAAAGAGTTGGAGCCCAACTACATTAAAGAGTCAACCATTAACATGTCCAGTAAGAGCCCAAGAAAGGTGGTCACAATGTTAAAAGCCCAACAAGATGATGTCCAAGGCCTATGTGGTGTCCATATTGAAGAACTAACTTAAAATGCAAGTGAGAAGCATGTGCCGTTTTGAACAAGTCAATAAGCAACAAATCTGATTGCATTTGATTTTATTTGAGTCTTCTATTTTATTTCCTTGTAATAAGGCCATTAGGTCATTAAATGTCATAAATTTTTTGTCATATTTTCCCATTTTGATGAGCTGGCTTTTCTTCAAGAATGAGTCATCTTCTTAAGATGGAATGGTGCAAATCAAGATGCCAATTATAATTAAGGCACAATTATTAGTTTTCTCTAGAGTCTTCCATTATTGCCTATAAATAGGCTTTACATTGTACTACAATTTCAGACTTGAATGAATTGAGACTTTTGTTTCTTTTGTGTGAGCTTTGCTTGCATCTTTGTATTCTTTTGAGAATACTTAACTTATCAAGGACTGATCATCCTTGTGGTGTCTTGTGGCTAGGGTTGTAAGAGACGGGTACTCTTCCTCCCATTGATCATCCGTGTTCTTGTTCCTTGTTCTTATTTTGATTTCTAGTCGATCCGTTCTCCTTATTCTATCATTTGGTATCAGAGCCAAGTTTGCTAGATTTTAAGTTCCTATTTTTTTCATTTATCGTATTGCTTCTGTGTTCTTCATTTCTGTTCCATCCATTTCTTTTGTTATTTTCATTCCGTCTTTAAAAAAAAGTGTTGAGATTCAAAAAAGAACGGCAAAAAAAAGTGCTATTGAGATTTTGGAAAAAAAATTCAAAAGAAGTGTGTGAGTTGCAAGTTTGATCATTGCATGATTGGGTTGATTTGCTATTCATAGAAATCTTCCATTTCAATTCACCAAAAAAAAAATCAATTTGTGTGGTAAAATTTCATTCTCATTCTTCTTGCTTTTCTTTATTCTTCTAATTTCCTATTTGAACTTCCCATTCTCCCTTCCATGTTCTCATATTTCCACCCAAAAAAAAAAATCTGACTCTTACAATTTTGGTTAGAAAGATTTCCACAAATGAAATATTGTCTCTTGATTTGTTAAGTTTCAATCCAGAATGCTATAAGGGGCAAGCTAGAGTGGTAAAAGGCAAGAGTGATTACATCATATTAAAAAAGCCATACTTGAGCGAAACACGAGTGACCAAAACTTTAGAGTGAAACACGTGAGTTGAGTGGTGAGGTCTTTATTATTATTATTATCTTTTCTTCTTTGATCAAACTAACATTTCAGGTTGAAGATGAGTGGAGAAGAAGCAAACAAAGATGACTTCAATACTAATCCAAAGTTGTTCATGAAGGCTATCCGAGATGAGTTTCTCAAACTCAAGATGGAAATAGCGGAGTTAAAGGAATAAAGGAATCAAAAGCATCTAGTAGAGATGAGGAGACACATAGATCAAGTTCATCATCCTCAAGAGGCAAAAGAAGGCATGCCAAACGTGATGTAGCTGAACCTGATCCAAAGATAAAGTAGGTACCTTCAAGGGTAACACCAACCCAGATTTGTACCTTGATTAAGAAATGAAATTCAAGTGGATCTTCAGAATGAATGATTGGTCCGAAGAAAAGAAGGTAAAACTAGCTTCTTTTCAATTTTCTGACTTTGCTATTGTTTGGTGGGAAGATTTACAGCTTAAGAGGCGGCTTAAAGGAAAAGGTCCACCTCATACGTGGGAAAAGCTCAAGAAACTCATGAGGAAGAAGTATGTTCACAGCAACTATTAGCGAGAGCTAAATCGAAAGTTGTGGATGTTTACCCAGACCTGGAGGTTGATTTAGAGTCCTTTCAACCAGAAGAGGAGGATTTAGAGTGCTTTTCTTTTATTCGCTTCTCAACTTTGATGGCTTTGTGCACCAACTCTTCCTTATCAACAAAAGTGTACATATCCACTTTGTCTCTAATTTCACTCTGCAAACCATCAATAATTCTGGTCATACTTGCTTCTTCACCTTCTTGAACTCCAGCACGCATCTTTAGAAGGTCAAGCTCATGCACATATTCATCCACAGCTAGAGAACCTTGGGTAAACATCCGTAACTTTCGATTTAGCTCTTGGTAATAGTAGCCGTGAACATAATTCTTCCTCATGAGTTTCTTGAGCTTTTCTCACGTACGAGGTGGACCATTTCCTTTAAGCCACCTCTTAAGCTGTAAATCTTCCCACCAAACAATAGCAAAGTCAGAAAATTGAAAAGAAGCTAGTTTTACCTTCTTTTCTTCGGACCAATCATTCATTCTAAAGATCCGCTCGAATTTCATCTCCTCATCAAGGTACAAATCTAGGTTGGTGTTACCCGTGAAAGTAGGGTACTTTATCTTTGAATCAGGTTCAGCTACATCACGTTTGGCATGCCTTGTTTTTCCTCTTAAGGATGATGAACGTGATCTATGTGTCTCCTCATCACTACTGGATGCTTTTGATTCATTTAACTCCGCTATTTCCTCTGTTATTTCCATCTTGAGTTTGAGAAACTCCTCTCGGATAGCCTTCATAAACAACTTTGGATCAGTATTGAAGTCATCTTTATTTTCTTCTTCTCCACTAATCTTCAACCTGAAATGTTAGTTTGATCAAAGAAAAAAATATAATAATAATAAGGACCTAACCACTCAACTCAGTGTTTTACTCTAAAGTTTTGGTCACTCGTGTTTCGCTTAAGTATGGCTTTTTTAATATGATGTAATCACTCTTGCCTTTTACCACTCTAGCTTGCCCCTTATGGCATTCTGGATTGAAACTTAACAAATCAAGAGACAATATTTCATTTGTAGAAATCTTTCTAACCAAAATTGTAAGAGTCAGAATTTTTTTTGTTGGAAATATGAGAACAATGGAAGGGAGAATGAGAAGTTCAAATAGGAAACTAGAAGAATAAGGAAAAACAAGAAGAATGAGAACGAAATTTTACCACACAAATTGATTTTTTTTTGGTGAATTGAAATGGAAGATTTCTATGAATAGCAAATCAACCCAATCATGCAATGATCAAACCTGCAACTCACACACTTCTTTTGAATTTTCATTTTTTTAAATTTTTTTTTAAATTTTTATTTTTTTTAGAATCTCAACAGCACTTTTTTTTGCCGTTCTTTTTTTTTTAATCTCAACACTTTTTTTTAAAGACGGATGAAAAGAACAAAAGAAATGGATGGACCAAAAATGAAGAACACAGAAGCAATACGATAAATGAAAAAAAAATATGAACTTGAAATCTAGCAAACCTGGCTCTGATATCAAATGATGGAATAAGGAAAACGGGGAACGGATCGGCTATAAATCAAAATAAGAACAAGGAACAAGAACACGAATGATCAATGGGAGGAAGAGTACTCGTCTCTTACAACCCTAGCCACAAGATACCACAAGGATGATCAGTCCTTGATAAGTCAAGTATTCTCAAAAGAATACAAAGATGCAAGCAAAGCTCACACAAGAGAAACAAAAGTCTCAATTCATTCATGTATGAAATTGTAGTACAATGCAAAGCCTATTTATAGGCAATAATGGAAGACTCTAGAGAAAACTAATAATGGTGCCTTAATGATAATTGGCATCTTGATTTGCACCATTCCATCTTAAGAAGATGACTTATTCTTGAAGAAAAGTCAGCTCATCAAAATGGGAAAATATGACAAAGTATCTATGACATTTAATGACCTAATGGCCTTATTACAAGGAAATAAAATAAAAGACTCAAATAAAATCAAATGCAATTAGATTTGTTGCTTATTGACTTGTTCAAAATGTCACTTTTGCTTGTCCTCCAAAAGCACATGCTTCTCACATGCATTTTAAGTTAATTCTTCAATATGGACACCACATAGGCCTTTGACATCATCTTGTTGGACTTTTAACATTGTGACCACCTTTCTTGGGCTCTTGCTAGACATGTTAATGGTTGACTCTTTAATGTAGTTGGGCTCCAACTCTTTAAGATCTCTTATGAAGCAATTCATGGCCTCCTTCATCGCTTTGGTCCTTGCTCTTGTCATCGGGCCTCCAATTCCTTGCAATGGATCTTTTAGAGTGTTAGTCTTCGATCCTTGAGTGCTCTCCATGTCACGCTCTTCATAACAACCCTAAAGCATCTTCAATTTCATCTTCATATTCATCTCCATCAGTGACGTCAAGTAGCTCCAGATTTTTCCTCTTCCTTTGTTTCTCAGTAGTCACTTTCTCCTTCCCTTTACCCTTGGAAGAAGACGCAGTTTGTTTCATCTTTGAAGAACAACTTGTTTCTTCTTCATAACCGTTGCAAGTGGTACATCATCATCATCATCTTGGTCAAATAAATCTGAGTCATGCCTGTATGCTTCATCATCTCCACTGTCATAGTCATCACCATCTTCAGTATCATCAGAATCAGTTTTCTCATCTTCAGAATCTTCACTATGATCACCATCTTCAGTGCCATCATCTTCATTATCACCACTATTGTCAGTTTGTCATCATCTCTTTCTACCTCCCTTCGTAGTTGTTCAATCAATGCATCATCATCATCCACAGACAAATTTGCAGAACGCATAGCCCTCATCTTTTTCGCCATTGCTACAAGAGTCAAAGCACTTGTAAGTTGCATAACACAGAAATAAGCATATATATTAACACAAAACTTATACATTAACCACTAAATTTTGGGTCAACGCAAGCATAAACATATTATGTGGTTCCTAATTTCACTAAATTCTCTTCGCAATCTTATAATTCTCCTCCTTATGAAAAATCTCTTCAAATTAAAGGCAGAAAATTAACAAAAATAAAACACAGCCTTGGAACAATATATAAGCATTTTTTTATCAATATGTACATGTCCCATCGAGCTCAAATTCAATAACATATATCTTAATTCATGCCATAAATATTCAGTATATTCCAAAAATCTTGTGTGTTATACTTTTACCACAATTCATTAGGATTCTCGTAAGTAAAAACAGATCAATAGGGTCAACACAAGCATATTATGGGTTAAAGCAAGCATAAACCAAGCAATAAAAAATGATGGAGATTTGAGCCAAATGTAATGAAAAATTGAGATTTTCAATTAAAGTACGAAACGTATTCATCGATTTGAATAAACTAATGCCAAGGAATCAAAACTGAACCTTCGAAGAAAGTGGGTAATCTGCCATTGATGCATACCTGACGAAAATCAACGATGGAGATTTGAGACGAATGGAATCAACGATTGAGATTCAAGAATGCTCGTG
Organism: Senna tora; assembly: GCA_014851425.1. Taxonomy (NCBI): domain Eukaryota; kingdom Viridiplantae; phylum Streptophyta; class Magnoliopsida; order Fabales; family Fabaceae; genus Senna; species Senna tora. The sequence continues at coordinate 20,156,777 of CM026270.1, read as the reverse complement.
CACGGGTTTTGGTCCAATGGGGTTTGAGCCAAGGTGCGGTTTCAATTCATATCTATATGGTTTGGTCCCCACCCCCTCTCTTTCCAAAGCAGCGCGTTTTAGGATTTTAGTGTAAGTGTGCAAACTGAAGCTTTAAAACGATGCGTTTTGTGCTGAGTTGGAGGTAGATTTTAGCTTGTTCCATGTAAGCATGTCCTACTAAGCAACTAACGACCCCCCGTGTGCAACTAACGTGCTACGTTAGCAAGTCCGTTAAAAGAATCTAATTGAAGATGACGGAATGAACAATTTTTGTAACGATGCAATCTTTCAGGGACCAAATCGTACACTTATGATCTTTCAGAAACCAAATTGTCAACTTCTGAATCTTTCAGGGACGAAATTCTCTATATACTCCCTTTATTTTATCCACTAAACTGCAAAATTATGTAAAGTGTTGAATTGCATTACTTTTGTACATTAACAAATTAGTTGATTAATAAAGCACTACAACACTTCCACCCTTTGCTTCATGGAGAAGGAAGGGTGAAAAATTAACAAAATGGCATGCCAAATTAGTAGGTTTTACTTTTAGTAAATCTTTCTCTTTTGGGCTATATCTCTCGCTCGTGGTAAAAACAAGACTTCAATATTTGCCATAGCACGAGGATTTAAAGATAAGATTTAGATTTAACAAAATAAGTCAACCGATTCATGTGAGTCAACTCACCACGGGTCATAAGTTAAACGAATTAGTTCACATAAGTTGAATTTTTTAGTGAGTTAGAAAATGCCAAACAAGCTCATCAAGGAGATGAGCCAATATAACTCACCTAATTTTTTTTTTCCAAAATTTTTAATTATAATTTTTTTAAAATCTTGATAATTAATGCTCACACATAACACATTACATTAATATTTTGAGTTTGGTATGTTTTAAGTTTTGGAATGGAATTGAAAAGAAAAATGGAATTAAAATTGGTGAGTTTGGAATTGAATTGAATTTTTAAGATAAAAAGTATGTTTAGTATGTAAAAAATAAAATAAAAAATTTGTGAAGGAAAGTGAATTAAAAAGACTAAATTACTCTTCATAATATAGAATGGCTAACCAACGGCAAGTGATTAAAAACTTTAAAATAAAAAATAAAATTAAATGAACCAATCTACCTAACCCGCGAATTGATTAACCTAACTCGCGAGTTAAGTAAACTAAATTATTTTTTAATTCATTTATAAATAAATTTAAAATTTTTTCAACTGTACTCAGCGTGCGTTGGATTAATCGAGCCAACCCATGAGGGCTCGTATTTATGGCTCTAATAAGATCCAATCAATTACTTTTTCACTAACATGAATGGAACTTAGCAATGGAATAATTTTCAATAGTGAAATCGGGAAAACCCCCCACCAAATCAAATCAATACAATTATAGCATCTTATATTCTGCTTGTGGAAACCGACAGCTCTAGGGTTGAGAGGATAGCATATCGTATATGCCCAAAACAGGAGAAAAACACAAGATGTTGTGATGGATAAAATCAAATATGGGGTATCCCACATAAAGAAAGCGAATAATAATAATAATAAACAGGCATATGCTGATACATGCATGATTCAAAGAACGATTATTCAAAGACTTGGGAGTTGGGACCATAATGATAATTGCAACTATGATTGCCATTGTCTTTCACCTTTTCAAACAGAAGAATCACCTAATTATTATCCTGCCATATTCCACTTCTTGGCTCTTTTAAATTTTTTTAGTGTGAATTGTAGGTATCTGTTCGTTTTGACGATATAAGTGAAGACTAATTCCATTCGAATCGAATAGGACCACAAGGGTGATAAAGCTCTCCCAACCAAGTTTTAAAACAAGTGCATTCCCAAAGCTCGAACTCGAGACCTTTGGTTAAGCCTCAAGGCTCTCTTTTAATTTTAGACAAAAGTATCTTCAAACTATAGATTCATGTCATCTTAGTCCTTAAATTTTTAAGGCAAAAGTACCTTTCCTACCCCCAACGTTTGGAGGTCCTGTCAGTTTCACCCCTAACATTTTTTCGCTGTCAATTGTACACCTAATGTTTTACGTTTCTGCCAATGTCACCCTTTTCACTAACACCGTCAAATATTTAACAGTTTTTGCTGACGTGGCATCCTATGTGGCAAAATGTTTTTTTTCCTGTCAATTGTACCCTTAACGTTTTACATTTCTGTCAATGTCACCCTTTTCACTAGCACCATCAAATATTTAATAGTTTTTGCTTACGTGACATCCTATGTATGGCAAAATATCTGACTTGGTATATTTTTTTTCCACATCAGATTTCCTACTCATCTTTTCCCCATCAAAGTTGTGTCGTTTTGACCTCGGCCTATTCCTTCTAAAATATAACTCAAACGCACACGCTATTTTGCTCATAAAAACATCGGAGACGTTATCCATTCTCTATTTTAGGGTAACGTCTCCGACAAAGTAGAGAATGGGTAACGTCTCCGATGTTTTTGTCTGCAAAATGACACGTGCGTTTGAGCTATATTTTAAAAGGAATATGGTGAGGCTAAAACGACACGGTTTTTATGGGAAAAAGATTAGTATAAAAAATCTGGTGTGGAAAAAAATATGCCAAGTCAGATATTTTTGCCACATATGATGCCACGTAAGTAAAAACTATTAAATATTTGATGGTGCTAGTGAAAAGGGTGACATTGGTAGAAATGTAAAACGTTAGGGGTACAATTGATAGAATAAAAAACGTTTTGCCACATAGGATGCCACGTCAGCAAAAACTGTTAAATATTTGACGGTGTTAGTGAAAAGGGTGACATTGGCAGAAACGTAAAACGTTAGGGGTACAATTGACAGCGAAAAAACGTTAGGGGCGAAACTGGCAGGACCCCCAAACGTTGGGGGTAGGAAAGGTACTTTTGCCAATTTTTAATTTGCAAGTAATTTTTTCATTCACTTTAACTTTGTCTAAATAATTAGTGACAAATGCAAATAAGACTCTTCGTTATGGGTGTACATTGGATTGGGTTAAATCGCCAACCCGCCAAATTGGGTTGATTTGATTCGGGTTGAAAATTTCAACCTATTGTGTTATTGGTTCGAGTAACGGGTTTGAGAATTTTCAACCGGCTCAATCCAAACCAACCTGCCACATTATTTAAAAAAAAAAGGAAAGCTTTGTTAAGTTTTAAAATGTTTAAGATAATCTTTTGGCTAAAGTACTATTTTGGTCCTCAATGTTTGCATGAAGTTTAATGTTGTTCCTCAATGTTTCAAAAGTTTAATGTTGGTCCTCAATGTTTTTTTTTGGTTGATTTTGGTCCTCGAGGCTGACACCGTTAAAGTTTGCCGTTAAGTGATGACGTGGCAGGCTGATGTGGCACACACTCTCTCCTACGTGTCATATTTTAATGACGTGGCATGCCACATCATCCATCTTGGCCACATCATCATCATCTTCATCTTCATCTTCTTCAATCCTCCTCCTCCTCCTTCTTCTTCACCCCACCGCCGGTACCACCGCCGCCGCCGTTGCCGCCACCACCGTCGCCGCCACCATCTCTAAAATGGCTTCATCCCCAATCCCTTCCACTTCCCCAAACCGTGAACCCTTCATCCCCAATTGCTCGACCATTTTTTCCGGCCTCTCTTCATCGGATTGTGAAGAAAGCATTATCTCATCTCTGGTTATGGACCATTTCCCTCAATCCCAGTTGCCGGAATCCGCCGCAATTGACTTGGTGGCGCCGTCGGAGAAGCCATTGCCGAGAAAAGGCAAGCCTTTTGCAGGCAGTGATGAAAGCAGGTCCTCTGCTTCAGACTCTGCTTCTGGCAGGGCCACTCCCTCAACGGAGACACCCACCACCGCCACTTGACTCCTTTGAGATCCCTCCGGTTACCATCCCTTCAAGCTTTTGCAGGCAGTGATGAAAGCAGGTTCAGCAAAGCTCCTCCCATGGCTTCCTTCGACCCTTCTCTCTCCTACACTTTCTCTGTCCTCCCTTGCATGCACGCACCCTCTCTGCAAGCCTCGAGTGAAGAAGAAGGTGAAGGAGAGGAGGAGGAAGAAGAAGGAGGAGGAAGAGTGATGAAACAGATGAGGCGATTGGGGATGAAGGGTGCATGGTTTGGGGAAGTGGAGGGGATTGGGGATGAAGCCATTTTAGAGATGGTGGCGGCGGCAACGGCAGCGGTGGTGGCACCGGCAGTGGTGGTGGTACCGGCGGTGGGGTGGTGGTGGTGGGGATGAAGAAGAAGAAAAAGAAGAAGGAGGAGGAGGAGGAAGAGGATTGAAGAAGATGAAGATGAAGTTGATGATGATGTGGCCAAGATGGATGATGTGGCATGCCACTTCATTAAAATATGACACGTAGGAGAGAGTGTGTGCCACATCAACCTGTCATGTCATCACTTAACGACAAACTTTAACGGTATCAGCCTCGAGGACCAAAATCAACCAAAAAAAAAACATTGAGAACCAACATTAAACTTCATGCAAACATTGAAGACCAAAACAATACTTTAGCCTAATCTTTTTTTATACAATTAGTTATTTAATGACTTGTAAAATATGAAGTGTTTTGTTTTTTGTTTTAATTTATGTATAAAATATAATTGGTACTTAACTAATTAATATGATTTTTAGATTTCTTATTATATCATTATATTTTAACTTTTAACTATTTTTTTGTTTAAATACATTATAATTCATTAATAAGAATAATTATATAATTTAATTTTGTATTATGTAATGTATAACATTTAACCTTAAAATTATTGACAATTGGTAACTAATGCAAATACTAAGAGTAAACATGTAAAAAACTAAAAAAGAGTTAAAAAAAATCGGATTGAAGCCAACCTAGCCCGCAATTGGATGGATTGAGTTGGTTCGAGTTGGACACCATAATTCTTCTCAACCCGAATCAATCCAACCCATCCTCATTTAATTGGGCTGGTCGGTTCCATTCATCCTTCAAATCCAACCCACGCACACCCCTAGTCCACAGAAAATATGATACTAAGTCATATATTTAACTAAAGCGTTTCGTTAATTTAGCTAATTAACGCCATTTATGAGATAGGATCCTCTAAAGTAATTCTCTACATTTCTTGGTGGAGTTATGAGAGAGATAGAGATAAGGAAAATATTTTCTTTCTTGATTTTTTTTTCTCCCAATTTTTCTTATCTCTATCTCTCTCATAACTCCACCAAAAAATGTAGAAAATTACTATAGAGGATCCACTTTCTTTATTTTGTACTACAACAATAACCATAGGTAGATTGACTTAGCAACTAAATATATAATTTCACATCACAATTAGTATTGAAAACAAACAAAATTTAGGGCAAAATTGACATGTACCTTATAGTTTGTGGAACAAACAACTACTCTAGCCTTAATTTTATATATTTATTTGTGTACAGCTACTGCTACTGCTAGCAAGGAAGCTGGATTAAGACTATATTCATTCCCATAATGCTTCAAGAATAGACTAAGAAATAAGATTCACAACTGCAGCCGTTGGCAGAGAACATGATTACACTAATATGAACAAAAGGGTGAGAGAGAGAAGAGGGTTAGGAGGTGTAGTCTGCCACTTTGGGTGGAGTCGTGTGACCATTGCCACTCAGACTGAACCAGAGGCCTCTTTTACCTGCTTGTTGCATCAAGAAAGATCCTCTAATCACGAAAAGCCCTTTCCTCATTTTTTTTTTCCTCAATTGGCACTGTGGAATGAAGATAATTCAATAGCAATGCTCATTTCATTACTCCTCACACCAGCCTTTTTATCAGTGGCTCTCTGGTAACCTACAGTCCAATGGAAGCAAAACAAAACTAAATTATACACTGAAACAAATGACAGTTTCATTTTTAAAACCGAATGGGCGAGAATTCTTGTTGGGGTCAAACTAATACTGTCCAGTTACGAAGCGGTTAGAAAGATAATCATTGGACATTACCGCCATGGAAATTCGCTTGTATCAATTCCGGCTTGGTGAAGCTCGTCAACATACTGCAATGCCTCTCGGCACTCTTCTCGATCATCGAAGAACTCTGTCTTCTCATCTTCTACTTGATATGTTTCATGGCCTTTGCCAGCAACAACCTGCATCACGCGAATCAAGAACCCCTTTGTTTGTCAAACTTAAAAACAAGATTAATATTAGCCTTTCCTTCCTGGGTATAGTTTGTTGGTTAATTATTTAATTTATATATGATAATCTGTAATAAATAAATAAGTTATCCGGTGGAGAGAAATGAATAAAGTTAATCTTTCTCTACTTGTTTTCCCTCCAAAGAATTACTCTTAGGCAGGATTACTGTACATCGCCAATCAACATGAAGTTTTAATGTTTTATCAACTCTCACGAACATTCTCTACAAGCATTCTATTATCTTTGGATTGGAAAACATTAGTTAGGCACCCTTACCAAAAAATAACAATATAGTAATACAATGAGAAATAAGCTAGAATGCCTACATTCAAGGAGGGGTTTTAGTAAAGCCAACCATAGCGTCTAAGTTGTGAAGTCATACAACAACAATCAAAGCCTTTTCCCATTAGGTGGGGTTAGCTATATGGATCAAACGACACCAACGTGTTCTATCTTTACATATTTCTATGGTTAGATTACTTATAATTAAATCCATCTTAATAGTTTCTCCTGTTGTTTTCTTTAGTTGTCCCCTACCTTTAGTTACTGGGCTATCTTCCATCTAGCCAACTCTTTGTACAGAAGCCTCTAACGGCCTTCTATGTACATGACCAATCCACCTAAGGCATGTTTCAACAAATTTTTCTACAATAGGTACTACCCCAACTTTCTCTCTAATGCAATTATTCTTAATTCTATCTATTCTAGTGTGACTACTCATTCAACGCAGCATTCTTATTTCTACCAAGGTGAATTTATGCTGAAGTTGAATTTGTGAAGTCATAGGATGGTCAAAATGCCATATAAAATTTTCACCCAAAAAAAAATGCCATATAAAAAACAGAACGTTGGTTAAAGGATTCATATAAGATCATAAATATTCTCTGTTTATCCTGTGTTTAAGTTCGAAATTTTCACAATTCTGTCTCCTAGTCAACGTATTCGAATCTAATTTTGTTCCTCCCCACCTTCTGAAAATATCACATGGCTTATAATTATTAATCTTTTTTAAATTTTTAGAAATAGAAATTTAAGAAAATAATCCCAATTTACAATTTCGAGCACCAGAATGGTTTCAATTAAGTGAATTCTTATCTCCATCATCCGTACTTGAAGCATTTGTAAGTTACAGTATGTAATCTACAAATGTCAAATAGAGAGGTTCAAGAACTTACAACCACATCACCCTCCTCTCCCATAGCAACTGCAGCTCGTACCGCAACGCGTCTAATATCATGAAGAAAAAGCCTATGACCATTTGCAAGAGGTGGGTAGTAGTCATTTTCCCCATATTTCAGGTACTCCTGCATTGTCCATCCTACCCCAGCCAACATATCATCCAATATATCCACTGCATAAAAAGTAGATAGTCATATGTCAAAGTTAGGCTTCTCAGTCAGGTAGTTCACTCCTTCACCCTAGTAATTAAAATTGTGTCTAATTATGGTCCGAACATTCATTATAATTAACAAAAAGAGACAAAATTGGATAAATACGTGAAATATTCAGAGGGAAAAATATTCAAAATCTTTTATACTAGTATATAAAACCACAACTATAATGTGGCTAATGTTTTACCAAGAAAGCATTATGCAAGTTGTATTTGGACCCTCGTACATATTTCAGAAAACACCAGTATCAAGAGTTTACAAGAAGTTAACTTCAGTCTAATGCTAGTGATGTCATGCATGGCCTCCAAAGCCATAAACATGGTAAGAAAATACATACATGGATCTTCCTTCTTTGGATTGTCAGATGTCAGAATGGTCACATCACTTTTATCTGTCGCTATCTTGGTCATCATGGGTCTTTTCCCTCTGTCACTCTCACCACAACAACCGAACACTTCAAAAGGGAAAAAAAATCTGTGTTATGTAACTAAAAAATGATAAGTTCACTCTGATAATATAGTCTATGAAACTTCAGGCATGTGTACTAATAACAGATGCAGCCTGAGTATTGACTAGGCATGCTTGATTAAATGGAATTTTCAGATAACATTTATCAACCTCAGTGCAGCAGCAGCATTTAATAGTTTCAAACAATTGAGAAGAATTTGACGACCACACATGCAGAGAGAAAAAACCAAGCCACAGTTTCAACAAATGATGTTTCATTTTGATCTTTTAAAAAGGGCAACCCAGTGAATGAGACTCTTACCATGTGGGGTTTTAATGTACGCAGCCATACCCCTACAACCAGAGAGGTTGTTTCCAGGATTTTATTTTGATCGGTTATTTAAATAAAATTGAAAAAGAAATCTTTTCTACAGCAATTATTTAGTTAAGAGAAACACAAACATACCTGTTATAATCCTCCGAGGTCCAAGCTCTCTTACGAAATCAAGCAATCTAGACAAGGCATCAGGCGTCTGAGCATAGTCCACTATTACCCCAAAGGCCTGTTCCTCATCAATTAACTCACACCGACCAGGAACTGCATCGACTTCTTCAATCCCTCTTACAATGTCCTCTAAAGGTGCCCCAACAGCAACACCAACTGCCACGGCAGCAAGAATGTTGTAAATATTATGTCTTCCAAGTAAACCTGATGAAATTTCTAGTATGCCACTGGGGGTATTAACCAAGACCTGCGTCTCAAACAGAGATAGCTCAAACTTCAGGGGATGAACATCTGCATTCTTATTCTCCAGTGCAAATGTTACAACAGGAACTTCTGGGTTCCCCTGCGAAACAAAGAACGCTGCATTTGAATCATCAATGTTTACAACTTTCCTGTGCCGTTCAGGGTCCACCATTCTCGAGAATAGTTTAGCCGTAGCATCTTTGTATGCTTCTTCAGACCCATGGAGATCGATATGGTCCCTTGTCAAATTTGTAAACACTGCAATATCAAAATCAACTTCATTGCACTTTCCTTGGGCTAGTTCCAGAGAAGAAGTCTCCATGACTAATGATTCAGTTCCATTGTGAAGCATCTTTGCCATCAAGTTCTGAACTAAAACAGCATCTGGGGTGGTGTTTGGTGACTCCAATTTATTATCCCCATGCACGTAATAAGCAACTGAACTCAACATTCCTGTTCGTAGTCCCATTGCTTCATACATGTTTTTTATCAAATATGCCGTGGTTGTTTTGCCATATGTCCCAGTTATTCCAATTACTGCCATGTTTTTTGATGGATACTTGTAAAAGGAAGCAGCCAACACAGGGAGAATCGCATTAGTATCTTCTACAATCACCAATGCCTTACAACCCAAGGTATCTTCTATGTCTATCTCTTCACTAGCCACCACAGCCACTGCCCCTCTCTTGTCTGCCTCAGTCAAGTACAAATAACCATCAGTCTTTTGTGCAACACAGCATACAAACAAATCACCTGAACTAACTAGCCTTGAATCATGCTGAATTCCAGTGATCTCAACCTCCAAATTACCATACACTGACACAGGCACTACCTTGCTCTCATCCAAAAGCTCAGCCAAAGTCATTTTAAATTTGGGTTCCACAATTCTAGCCTTACTTTTCCCGTAAATGTCAAAATCTAAATCAAACGAAGAATTCAAAGACGACTTGTTATTTTCACCGTCCAATTCACTAACCTCATCGCCGAATTTGTCCGAGCCCTCAGCATCCGAATCGTCGGAAATCATCCTGAGCCCCTGAAGCTCATCAATTTCCTCCAAATCAACGACCTCCTCAGGTTGCAGCTCATCAAGTCCCTCAACATCCGCATTCGAAACCGTCTTCTCTTTCCTGGGGTTCGGCTCTAGAAGCCCCTGCTTCACAAACTCCTTTCGCTTCATGGCGATGGCTTTATCGATTTCACCGAACAAATCGTCCCCGGAATTCTCAGAATCCAGAGAAGCAGGATTGTCGGGAGCATCTTCGACATCGGCAAGGGCAGCGAGGAATGTTGACTGGTTCTTCTTGAAATCCTCTTCCTCGAGCTGGCGAGCACGGGCGGCTTGGCGCTCAATTTGCTGAAATTTGGAAACCCCATGATCAGAATCCTCTAGCGCCTCCGGTGGGTCATCGTCTGCTGGGTTTGGATAGTACTTACCGTCGGGGCCAATAGCCAAAGGAGGTCGAAGAGTACGCAATGGAGAAGTAGATAGAGAATGAAGAAGCAAGGGTCTGAAAGGAACGTGTCGGGAATTTACAGTGATGAAGTTGAATTTAGGAGAAAGAAAGTGAGGAAGAGAAAGAAATGTTGAAGCCATAGTGAAGTGAAGTTGCAGCTCAGTGAAGTGTGTGCGTGGGGTTTTAGCTGCAGAAGAGAAGATAGATAGGGGTTTGTTTGAATTTTGTTACTTACTTCGAAGAACATTATCAATATTGCTGCAATTTTTACCCAAAAATATATAAATGCACTTCTCCTTTGGTACAAATGAATGATAATAGAATTGTCACACAAAATTGTTTATTTTATTATTATATAAAAGAAATCCACGTATGTTAATAAATAAAATGTTGGCAAAAGTATTTTTTTTATCTGTAAATTGTCTATTTATCAATTTTATTTAGACCAAATTACTATTTTGGTCCTCAACGTTTGCACCAAGTTTAATATTGATCCTCAAAGTTTCAAAAAGTTATTTTAGGTCCTTAACGTTTTTTTTTTTTGTTAAAATTGGTCCTCCAGGTAACTCCGTCTGGTTTTTTTTGTTAAATGCTGACGTGAAAGGTTTATGTGACACACCCTCTCTCCTACGTGTCATATTTGGATGATATGACACCCTCTCTCACTCTGTCGTTTTGCTGAGTTGGAGTGAGAGAGAATTGATGCAAAACAGCGTAGTTTTACTGAGTTGGAGTGAGAGAGTGTGTCATATCATTCAAATAATCAAATATGACACGTAGGAGAGGGGGGTGCCACATAAGCCTTCCACGTCAGCATTAACAAAAAAATCAGACGGAGTTACGCTGGAGGACCAATTTTGACAAAAAAAAAATGTTGATGACCTAAAATAACTTTTTAAAACGTTGAGGACCAATATTAAATTTGGTGCAAACGTTGAGGACAAAAAAATAATTTGACCTTTTATTAATTGTTAATTGAGCCTTAAACTTTTATTTTTATCTTTAAATTTTATTTATTGTTAATCTTTAAACTTTTAATGCATAGTGCACTTTCTTAATATTTATATTGGCACATTGCTATAATTTTTAGTTTTTTACCCCAAAAAAATTGTAACTGCACAGTCACAGTGCACTCTCTTTTTCGCTAATTTATAAAAGAACACATTCCTTTTGTAACAAATGATAATAAAATTGTCATAAAAATATTTTTTTTTTTTTTAAATTAGGACGGTACTTGGGAGAATATCATAAATCAAATAACAAAGTGTCATAAAGTCAAATAGGAAGAGAATTAACCCAACAATAGTCCTGAGTTGATCTCTTAGCAAAACAAGCTAAATGATGAGCAGCTCCGTTACAAAGTCTAGGGACCCAATCAAAATTACATTGATTAAAATAAGCAGACCCAAAAGAAGACAAATTGGAACAAACAGAAGCTAATATAGAGGTAGATCCTGTCGGGTTCTTGAGCACTTCCATCACAACCTCGGCGTCGCCTTCCAGGAGCAAAAACCGCACCCCAGCATCACGAGCTACTTCCAATCCACGCTTCATTGCAAGGGCTTCTAACATGATAGGATCGCTAATATGGCTCACCCTCTCAGCAAAAGCAGCTAGACACACCCCATCATGATCACGAACCAAACCACGATTGTGCCACAACCTAGTGATGACATTTTTAGCCGGATCCAATAGTTATCCGAAAAATTTATCTGTTGGACTCGAGTCTGGATATTAAAAAATGAGTCTGAATTTGGGTCTGAAAATTTTAACGGGTAAAATTCTGGGTTCGGGGACGGGTATGAGTGTATTCACCCGGACCCCAGACCCAGTGATATAATAGATATAAAAATATTATATATATATATATATATATATATATATATATATTATATATCATGTCAAATTAAAAAAAAATTACACTCACCTCATCATCACGTAACACTCATTCACACAAACTTAATCAGACTCTCATCTCACTCACCCACCCACTCACATTTACGAATCACGATTCACACCTTCACATTTCACACCACATTTTATGTCTATATTTGTTTATTTAAGAATGAACTTAGATTTTTTATGTTTATTTTATTATGTGTTTGAAGTTTGTTTTTCTTAAATTTGTAAATAATTAAATGTATGAATGTGTGTTCAATATTTGTGATGAAAGTAACAAATTTTGTAAAAAAAAAATAGTAAATTTTTCGGGTCCGGAGCCGGGGCCGGGTCTGAGGTCTAAGTATTCGATGGGTCTGGGGATAAGTATCAAATTTCATATCCGGTTGGGGACAGAGAAAATATTGATGAATATCAGGGCCGGGAATGGAGAATGCAATATCCTACCTAGACCCTACTCCTAATACCACCTGTGATGCCAACCACCGCGTCACAGTTCAATTTGTATCAAGGAGCTTCTTTCATCCCAAATCATGCGGTCAAAACTCCAAATTGATCCTTTATGTTTGCACGAAGTTTCATATTGGTCCTTTATGTTTCAAAAAGTTTAAATTGGTCCTTTATGTTTGCAAGAAGTTCCATATTGGTCCTTTCGTCCACTTCCGTCAATTTCTTAAGTTAACTGCTGACGTGGCGTGCCGAAGTGGATACATAATCTCTCCAACGTGTATCAGATAACTGACGTGGCCTTAGATACACTAAAAACACTCAAGCGACATAGTTTAAGTCAAAAATAAAATCATGCTGAGAGGACCAATATAAAACTTCAATGAAACATAAAAGACTAATATAAAACTTCAATGAAACATAAAGGATCAAAATAGAACTTCAATGAAACATAAAGGATCAATATAGAACTTCAATGAAACATAAATGACCAATATAGAACTTCAATCAAACCTAAAGGACAAATATAAAACTTTTGGAAAACATAAAGGACCAATATAGAATTTTTGAAAGATAAAGGACCAATTTAAAACTTGTGTGAAACATAGAGGACCAAAATGGGCATTTGACCCAAATCATGCACAACAAGATTGCAAGAGAGAGTTTAGGGAGGATCATCTGCTGTCCACTTTCCTTGTTGTCTCTACTGTCCGCCAAAAACGACGTCGCTAGCTGCTGCAAAAGGTATGTGTAGTATAAATTTTAAAGTCTTGTAAGGGAATATTATGTTTATACATTTGAGATAATATTTATCTTACATTTCAGTCCCAATAAAAATACATTTTTGTAATAACAATTATATTTGTCTTTTATTTTAATTCCTAAACAATTAATGGGGATTCGACTATTCGTAAAGTGCAGGGATAGGATTGACTTTGATACCTACTCAAATTAAATTCGAGAAATATAATATTCTACCCAAACTATGTCTATAATCATCCCTAATAAATATTATTTGAACTCGTTAAGTATGGGTATTTTAATCATAATTGTCTAAAAATTAAAATAAAAGACAAATATAATTTTTAATACAAAAATATGTTTTTATTGGGACTGAAATATTAGATAAATATTATCTCAAATGTATAAACATAATATTCCCTTACAAGGACTTTAAAATTTATACTACACCTACCTTTTGCAGCAGCTAGCGATGTCTTTTTAGGACAGTAGAAACAACAAGGAAAATAGACAGCAGATGATCCTCTCCTCTGCAAGCATACCCATTTGATCAAACCACTCAATAATAAAATTATGATACCTCTTGCTACTCACATCAAAGGGAGCATCACGCAACACTTCTTGCAACCTGGGACATTCAACTAAGGCATGATAAATCCTTTCTTCCTCTGTATTACATAGTGTACAAGTAGTATTTAACTCAACACCTCTGGCACTAAAGTCAGTTAGAAATGAAAATGGAAATGGAAATGGAAATAGAAACGGAAATAGAAATGGAATGCATTTGATATGTTTAGTAGTAAAAATTTAGTAATAGAAATGGAATGAGAATGTATTAAAATGACCATTTTACCCCTTATATTAAAATAATAAAAAGAAAAGAATGTTATAATTGTGTCAAATCATGTCAAATCAAAGGGGTATAATAAATATTTTATATTTTTTTTTAAAGTTGATGGAAATGAAAAAATAAAAAAGTAAGTGGGACCCAATAAGATACACTTACTTTTTTATTTCTATTTCTTTTTCGATACCACATTTCCATCAAATGAACACACCCTAAATGTCACATATAAGAGAAGAATCCCTATACATACCCTTGGCAGAATAGGCAACTTCCACAACCTATTCCAAAAGTTATTTTCTATCACCATATCAATATCAGGAAGGAGATTCACTGCTTGCCATTTTTCCTTCATCACACATCTATAGCTAGACTTAACTGAAAATATACCCTGAGAATCCGCATCCCATGACCACCTATCTTTGCCCATCTGGAGGTTAATAGGTACAATCATAATTTTGCTACATACATCCTCCTAAAACACTTGTTGTAATAGAGCCATATTCCATCCACCACTATCCCCATCCAACAAGTCACAAACATTATACAGCAAAGGAGGCGTTTGGAGAGAAGCAGCAAAATTAATAGGAAAAAGGCCTGGGATCCACGGGTCATTAAAAATACTTGTACTAGTCACCATCACCAATACACATAATCACATTTGGGAACAATACCTTTCTACCTGCCAATAAACTTCAACATGTGTATGAAGGATTTCTACATAGATTTTGCATGTAGAAAATCATGATTTGGAAAATATTTAGCCTTCAAAACCTGGTGAACTAATGAATTTTCATTACACATCAACCGCCAACCTTGATTTGGCTGCAATGCTTTGTTAAACACACGAAGATCTTTAAACCCCATCCCTCGAGTACATTTTGGCATAGTAAGTTTCTCCCAACTCATCCAGTGAATTTTTGCCTGTTCTTGATTTGAACCCCCACCAAAACTTGGCCATCAACTGAGTAAGGGCGTGGCACAACTCCTAAGGTAACAAAAAACAGCTCATTGAGTATGTGGGAATAGACTACGCTACTGCTTTAATTAAAATTTCCTTCTCGGCTTTAGAAAGTTGTTTCTCCTTCCAGCCTTGCAATTTTTTCCAAACCCTGTCCTTGATGGATTGAAAAGAGTTACCCCTATTCTTCCCGACCACAGTAGGTAATCCCAAATATCTCTCATTGTATGCTTGACTTCGAATATTCAACTTATCCTAAATTAAATCAGGGATATCTTGAGCACAATTTTCACTGAAAAAGATTGCAGACTTATCAAAATTTATCTTCTGACTCGAAGCACCTTCATACAAATCCAAAATATCTTTCAATACCTGTGATTCAGTTTCATCAGCCTTGAGGAAAATAAGACTATCATCGGCAAAAAATTAATGAGTGATGCTAGGACCGCAAAAGGAAGCCCCCATGAATATAATTGTTGCGTTCATACAAATTAATTAAACAGCTCAACCCTTCAATACAAATTAGAAATAAATAGGGTAACAACGGATCTGCCTGACGCAAACCCCTCTCAGGGGAGAAACATTAAATATCCTCACCTTTTATCCTCACTTGAAAAGAAACCGTGGATACACATTTCATTATCTTCTGCACTCAATCATCATAAAACCCTAGTTTATGCATCGCCTTCTCCAAAAACTGCTGCTCCACTTGGTCATATGCTATACTCATATCAAGCTTTACAGACATAAAACCATCATTCCCTGATTGCCTATTTTTTTAAAGCATTAACAAGCTCGTAAGCAACAAACACATTGTCAGTTATCTATCGGTTCGGTACAATTTAATTAAGAGATATAATATCAGGAAGAACACTCTTAAGTCTGTTAGCGAGAGTTTTAGCAACAATTTTGTACAATACATTGCATAAACTGGTAGGTCTAAATTGTGTCATATCACCCGGGTTACTAACCTTTGGGATTAAGACTATCCTCTTTCTATTTATCTCCTCTAAAAATACACCATTATTTAGAAAATTAAGAGCAGTGTCTGTCACTTGCTTACCAACAATATCCCAGTATTTTTGATAGAAAAATGCAGGAAAACCATCAATACCTGGTGCTTTTGTTGGTCCCATCTGAAAAAGATCTTCCTTAACCTCATCTACATTGAATGGTGCTATTAAAGAAGAATTCATATCATCTGTAACCCGTCTTGGAATCACGTCTGTTGCATGCCCAATGTCCATTGGTTTTGACGTCCTAAATAAATTCTCAAAATAATTCTATGCCACTTCTTTCATATCTCTCTATTCCAACGCCCAACTACTATCTTCCCAACGCATTTTATTAATTATGTTCCTTCTAGCACGATGAGAGGCAAAAGCATGAAAAAAATTTGGTATTTTTTATCACCATCTTTCAACCAATTTACCCATAAGCGTTGTCGCCATAATAGTTCTTTTTCCTTGAGGACATTGTTTAAATCTTTCTCCAACCCTCGAATCTTATTTGGATTAGCATCAAGATTATCAACAATTAACTCCTTACATTCATCAAAACCACACCAAAGTTGCTCAAACCGAAAATCTTTGTCTCACCTTTCTACCCTCACTAGTACCTGGCTACCCCATCACGTCACACCGAATAGGAAGGTGATCAGATAAGTACTTCTGTAAATGAAGAATATGCGCCATAGGAAATTTAAGCATCCACTAGACATCAGCAAGTCCCCTATCCATCCTTACCTTAACATTTCTCCTTTCCCCTCTACCATTATTCCAAGTAAAAGGAAATCCCGAATACCCGAGATTCAATAAACCACACCCATCCATAGTTGTCTCTGAACTGTTGCATCTGCCCCGTTCATGTTCACCAAGCTATTCCTCCACTCTAACAATCTCATTGAAATCCCCCATAACCAACCATGACTTATCTGACATTCCCTTCAAAGATCTCAACACACCCCAACTATTATGACGTAGGTGTATGACTGACTCTCCATAAAACCCTGTGAATCTCCAATCATTAACCCCCTCATCCTCAACGATCACATCAAAATGATATTTAGAACGAGACATCAATGTCACAGTCACACTATTCTTCCATAATAGCATTAAATTCTCACTCCTCCCTTCACACGGTTGAATAATACACCCTTGAAACCATAACTCACTTCTTAATCGCTCAGCCTCGCTATAAGTTTGCTTTGTTTCACCCTTGAAACACTATATACGGCGCTGCTTGTCTCAAAAGGAGCTTTAAAGATCGAACTGCCAGTCGGTTCCCAAGCCCCCGGCAGTTCCAAGATAGGATTTTCATAATACCTGGCGAGCCTGATCCACAAGACTCGCCGATATATTAGTTGCATTAGACGCATCTGATCGTACCAAAATCAACATAACTTTAGGGTGTTAAATAGTATAAATAATGGATAAATATATAGGAATTTATACAAAAAAGGTTGAATATTTTGATATAAGGAATAAGTAAGAAAATGTGATAAAATGCCCATAAAAAGCATCAGTTCTTAATATTCTTGATTATCCATAAAACCTGTGGAATATTGGATAGGTGAGTTTGATGTTTGTTGAGTGCTGTTTGCTTAACAGGGATCAATGGGAAGAATATATTCCAAGCACAAGAATCGGAACCAAAGCCTCATAGCAAGGCCAAGAAGGAGATCAAGACAAGCAAAGAAGAACAGAGCATTCGCCATGGCAAGAAGAAAGACTTGCCACAGCCAGCAACAGAGGATTCGCCACAGCGAGCCATACAGATGACGTGGACAACAACTTAATGAACGAAAATTAGAAGGAGTCCATTCATACGAAGAGATGGAGAAGCATTCAAATTTGTTTGAATTCAAAAGTCAAACCATGTATCAATTATCACTTATCTCCATCCTAATTCCAGTCAAATTGTAACTTCCAGAGCATTATAGATAGATAGATTCAATTAGAGATTAGAGAAATAATATGAGCGGCAAAGTTCTTCTTCGGTTTCCAAGAAGAACTGGCTTAGGCATGAGCCAATGGCTTTTCATTAGGGTTTATTAATTCATTCATTCTTCTTCTTCTTCTTCTTTGTATTCATCTTTTCTGATTCGTACGATTGTATTTGCCACGTATCACGTGTCATTAGTTTATTTGATTCTTCCATGAACAGGCGTGTACTAAGTCCGTTGGATCCTTTATATCGGGTCGATAATCATTGATTATGTGGTAGGGTACATAGGAATTCTAACTTTTTGGAATTCAATACAATTTTATCTATTGGGTTCTTGATCGTATGCATCTCTTATTGCGATAATATTTGATTAAATTAATTGACCCGGTCGAGCAGTTGTTTGTCTAATAATATCATAAAATCTCTTGGTTCATATTATTGATGTTTCCGGTCGGGGATAAAATAATCATTTGGTAGGCTTTTGTAATGCATAACTATCTTGAATATGGTGAATTTAGAATGAACTAGTTAAACCTAAAAACTTTTAGATTGGCTATGATTGCTAAGTTTTATTCTTCTTGGAGACTTGTTGAATCACATATTGAATCTAATATCTTTGTCTTTATTGCAATTCTCATTTACCCCTTTCATTCCACAAATACTTGTTTTGCTTGGATCATTAACCAACTGCAGGATCAGTCCGACGATTCCGCGAGAGATTCGACCCTTGGGTTACACCTTGTGCTACCTTGAGGTTTTTATTTGATCCCGATCGTAACAATTGATTTAGGCCTCACATTTTCTTTTCATTTTACCCTCCACCCTCCTTTGTACCACATTCACACTACCCTCCTTATGTGGCAACCTTTTCCTTGTGCCTCCGACTTTCACCCCACTCTCAAGTGGGTCAATATTTTCCTTCATTAGAACTATTTCTCCATCAATCACCTTCTGTGCGTGGGTAGGTGTTTCCATTAACACCCTTGAAGTCAATGATGCTTCTCCAACTCCCGTTTTACAATCATCAAGTTCTGAATCTTCCATGGCCGTCTCTGATTAATTCACTGAACCCTTCGAATTTCCAATTAATTCGATCTGAGTCGAAAATCCAAGTGATTGACCTCACAATTCCCAAATCCAAATCAAAATCGGTGGCTCACTAGCCATTGGGTTCGCCAAAAAATCTGGATTCAACTCACAAAGTTCTTAATCTTCCATTGCCGTCTCTGATTACTTTTACTTGCTTTAGTATTTTCCTCTTCTTCTTCTTCTGCAATGGCAACGAAATCCAACCCTCGAGAGGGTTTCTCATGTTGCATAGTTATTTCCAGCAACATCGCAGCGTGCTTGAGTGGGCTCGGAGAGAAATTAGGGAGCGGTGGTGGTGGTGGCGGGAGGTTATCTTCCATGGGCGGTGGAGGCGCCTTTGAAGAGGTATCCAACGGCGACTGGTGGAGTTCATGAGTAACGTGATCGTAATCGCTAAGAGCAGCGCCGGTGTTCTTCAAAGCCATGGCGTAGCCAGAATGGCCAACGGCGAAGGTGTTTCGAGCAACCACAACATCTTTCATCAAGTTTTTGCGTTCCTTACAACGAGCCACCGATTCTTCATTGTCAATCCTGGATTGTGTATAAACCATTTTGTGAGTGGGGGGATTTTGTGTAAAATAGAAGAAGAAGATGATGATGATGATGATGATGACGACGACGACGTGCGGTGACGTGGAGTGGCACATAAGCTTAAATGAACACGTATGAGAGAGATTCGAGCCACGTCAGTGTTTAACGGAGGAAGCTGACGGAGTTAGGCAAAAGGACCAATTTTGACCAAATTTGAAACATAGAGGACTTATAATGACTTTTTAGAACATAAAGGACCAAAAGTAAATTTTGGTGAAACATAAAGAACCAAAATAGCAATTTAGCTTGCAATTTTCCCTAACAATACAACTTTCTTTGATGTAAAGCATGGCTTAAAAAGATCACACATTGTAATTAATAGTTATTCGTCCATTTTCTCAAATATTGGTACCTTAAATAAAACAATTCATACAAGGGACAAATTTGGGTTATTCAACAGTTGTTCTATTTTCTCCGATGCTACAATATCGTGGATGCCTCACTTTACCACTTTGCAACTAGTCATCGAAGTGATGACTGAAGCCTCTGACTTTAAAATATTCGTCCACGCGCCACCATTAATAAGATCTAGATCCAGGCGCCGCCTCAGTTAAATATTATTATAACTTATTAAATTAATTAAATAAATTAATGAATGTTATAATTATAATCAAAACGTTGATGTATAGTTTTTTTTATATTTTTTTGGTTTTCTACAGATATCGTCCTATTGGAGGTAATTCTGTTTGAGGCTATATCGGACACTAAATATACAAAGGGCATTTTGCTTCCCTTTCCTACTTTTTACTTTTTCTTTTTCTTTATAAAAAGTAAAAAGAAAAAAGAAAAAAAATACAAAATGTCTATTATACCCTTTGATTTGACACAATCATAATGTTCTTTCCTTTTTATTATTTTAATATTAGAGGTAAAGTGATAATTTTAATACATTCTCATTCCATTTTCATTCCCAAATTTTTACTACCAAACACAGTAAATACATTCCCATTCCCTTTCCCTCTCTCCCTTTCTGCGTAAAGAACGTGCCCTAAATCTCCATTTATGTGATGGCAACTCTCATATATATATAAGTGGTTTGAGAGAAGGCAAAGAATATGTATAGAATGTTGGGGAAAATAATAATAATTAATAAAAATATCCTCTTTTTTTCTTCCTTGAGAATAATTAAAGGAATAAGACGAAATAGAAGCATAATCATCACACAAGAATTAATGTGAAAAACTCCAAACAAAAGTACTCGTAATAGTCTCGATTTAATATGTATGAAAGTTATTACATCATACAATATTCTTTCAAATAGTCCGCACTCTAAGTACATCACACTCTCCAAAGCAAGTATTTAACAACACACCTCACGCCACTCTAGAACCAATGTATGAAAATCTGGACCAGTCATTAACTCGGCCAAGGACTCAGGTCATTGGTTTAACCGCTGGGTCACTAAAAAATCGATTAGCCAGGTCAAATTTTTAAAAGAAACTATATATATATATATATATCTACATACATCAACCAAATAAATATGAAAAACACATAATAAAGTATTATAATTCAAATTCAAAGCTAAAACTGCACATAATAAGTCTAAAATACACATATAATAACACATAACAAGTCTTAAACACTTAAATTTTGATCCCACACTACATGATATTTAAATAAAAAATCAACGCATCAAATAAATCGTAACTCAAACAACTTCAACCAAAAGCTTGCCAGTTAAGTTGACTAAAAAAAATAAAATACTAATAATATCAAACAATCCTATATTTTTCAATTTTTTTTAAAAAATTTAATTAGAACCGGGTCATGGGTCACTAGGTTTGTCTAAAACCCTTCGGGTCATTCCCGGGTCGATTGTAAAACGGTCTATAGAGGGATGGGGGCGGTCGAACGCGTATCCGAGAGAACATGAGTTTCTCTGGAGATTACTTCGAATGAGTGGGTAATCATGGATGCCACTTGTCAGGATCTAGACAGTTATTCACTTGGCTTCCTTAGAAAGTTTCTCAAGCCGTCGCTTTGGATGTCTCGTAAATTATCTGTGAAGCCGTTTTTTCTCCATTTAATGCCCGCGTGTTTCCAAGAGACGTCATTATTAGCCGCTACTTCGGAGTTTCCACATCTACCATTGGGGTCTTCTAGAGGACTTTTGGACTTCTGGTGGTATTTAGGTCTTCTCCGATATGATTCAAGGGCTTCGAATCTGGCTCGTTCTTCTTGATGTGTGACTGCTCGGATCAGAAGGCTTTAGCCTAGAGTAGGTGTAGGTGATAATTTCTTCCTTTCCGTTGCGAATTTCAAGGTTAGCTAGGATTTGAATTGTCGCGCTTTCTAGGTCCTTTTAAATACCCCTGAGATTTAAAAGGAAAAAGTCCTATTTACCTTCGAGTTTTCTGATTTCGATCCTCTGTCTACGAGAGTTTTCTATTCCTTTCTTTGCTTTCGAAGCTTGCTTGCTTGTTTATTGGTTGCATTTCGTCCTGGCTAACGAAGATGAAAGTGAGTGTTGTCTCCTTCTTCTTCTTGTTTCTTATCTTCTGCACTTTCTTCTCTCTTTCTCATGGTTTTAGGGTTTTCTTATTATCAGGATTGTACCCCTTCGACTTTACTGACTTGGAGGACCTCTCTCCTTCTCTAAATTGTACTCGAGATAGTAACCAGGGTAGAGAAAAGAGACTAAGATAGGGTTCTCCTCCCAACCGAGAGAGGGTTACGAGAGTTCGCATTGGGGTACCCAAAAGAGGTAGGAAAGTGGAAGGGAGGCAAGGCTCGGGTAACACCACCGGGCGTCGTTTTCAGAGAAAAGAGGATCTCCAAGAGAAACAAAGGGGAAAAGAAATGAGGAAAGAAGGAGAAAACCCTAAAGAGAGAGAAGGGGGCCCAAGAAGCGTTCTGGAACAGATTCTCGGCTTTCTTCTCAAGTTCCTTTGTCTTCAACGGTGTAGCGGAGGGCTACTCCGATGGAGACCAGGGTTACTGCTTCGGTGGTGGGTACTTTTTCGCCTCTAGAGGCAACTCATCGCTCGCCCTTAAGGGTTATTTTGTAGAGTTCTTCTTCTCGTTCTGCTGGGCCCTTAGTCTCTGTTTCTACTAGGAGCGTCGAGGAGCCGGCAGGCAAGAGAGCTCGATTGGCGGAGGTGGCCGATAGGCTGATGCTGTTGTTGCTAAAAGCGGGGCTGAAGCTCCAATTGAAAGGTTGGTCATTGTGGAGAAGAGTGCTTCAGCAGCAGCGGGCGGCCACAGTGAGCCTGTTGCTAAGAATGTAGTGGTGAGTCAAATGTCTACCACTACTTTTGAAGATGCGACGCCAGAAAATTTTGTCTTGGATCCTTCACAAGCTGTGCAAGGGCCCTTTGTAGGCATTTTCCTGTAGACCTAAACGCGAGGGCTGCTAGGGCAATAGATATGAATCCTTTTGGCTTTGCTCTACGAGCTTTTGAAGGTGTCACTAATTCTTTGGCTGACTTCCATCAGGTTGGAAATATATGGTAGGCGTAAGTGGTGAGTATTTAAATTTAAATTTTCTGCTTTTGAGCATAAAGCTTCAGCATAATAATTTTAAAGTAATACTCTTTGCTTCATGTAGGATGGGCTTCTCTCAGATTGCGAAAAGTTGCTTTCACTTCTCAATTCCAGGGACAATGCCCTTGAGCATTCACGACAACAGCTCGAGTGGGTGTGCGAGCTTTTAACGGTAAAGGAGAAAGAGTGCAAGGGCACAGGTCGTGAGTTGAAGTCTTTGACTCAAGAGGTCGCTCGCCTACAGGCCGAAAGCGGCCAACTTGCTAAGGTCAAGCTTTTGTGATCAAATTTGGAGAAGGCTTGCATGGAGCTAAATGTTTGCTAGGAGGATGCGGAGAAGCGTTTGCAGAAGCTACGTTCTCTTCGCGAGTCTTTGAGGAATGCCGAAGCCCGTGCGCATGAGAATATGGTGGGCTGGCTGGATGCCGAGAGCAGGATTGGGGATGCAGTTGATCGTCAAACGGATATGTTAGTAGAAAGGGTGTACTAGATGCTGCTGACGGTCGAGCAACCCACGTGTCTTCGTGGGAAGAGGTTCGCTGCCGAGTGGGTGAGCTCTATGCATCCTTCCATTGAGCTCTTCAATGGTGAACTTAAGGGTCGGCTTGCGACTGGTCCGCCCATAGACTTTGCCCGCCTCTGCGAATTGGCTGAGCGTCCTTTAAGCCATTATCTTCTTTCTGTGACGGCCGAACGTGTTCCTGAGATTAGAGCTACTTCTCAATCAATGGTTGAGAGCGTGATAAGGGAGCCGTCGAGAAATGTTGGCTACCCCGAGCCTAGGGGGGCCCAATTGATATTGACCTTGGGGATACCCAATAGTATATTGTATTTTGTAGGGTCTTTTTTATGCCAAATGTAATAGGCAATTGCATTATTTATACATTAATGGAATGACTTTTGTCTGACTTGCATTCATTTTGCTTTTTCCTTTTACTTTTGGGTAAAAAGATTGTTTTACAAGCACAGTGTGATCAAGACGGTTTTGGATGAGTCCTGTAATTTTGCTAGCATAGTTGGTGTATGAACATTCATTTAAGGCTCAATATGGAGTTATTAGATTCCTGAGAGGTTACTTAGACAAGTGGCACCGTCTCGTGGGGAATCGTGTGATCTTGGTAGTTCTCCAAGTATCTAACAACGGCGGTCGGCCCCTTTTTGCCTTAAAAGGGCTTTATCACGAGTTTTGACTTTGCGAATTTGGTTATGGCTCATGTCTTTAGCAAAAAGGAAGTTTCGATTAATTATAAGCAAAGTGGTTACATTCGAAAACCTAAAGACCTTAGAAGGTATGTTTTCCTAAGGATGATAATTCGAAAAGACAAGGGTAATTTTAGCCAAAATGCCTAGTGGGCGAAATGGGAGGTTCACAAAGGAGTTCAAGCAAGGATTCTATCCAGTCGGGCGGACTTCTCAAGTTTTGCTTTAGATTCTTTGTCTTCCGTGGGATTCTCGCACAGTTCTCTGGGGCTAGGGAGAGCGACCTTGATGGTCTTTGTCATGCTAGTTGTGTAGCATGCTCGCGTTAGTTTCTGGTTCGCCGTGATTTCTCCGATTCCATCGGTGTCTGGAACTTCATGGTGAGTTGTACCGTGGACACAATAGCTCTGAGCTTATTCAGGGACGGTCGCGCTAGAATAGCATTGTATGCTGATGGTGTCGAGACGACGATGAAGTCTATGTCAAGGATTGCTACCCTTGGTAGAGTGCCTACTGATGTGTGGGTTTTTATGACTCCTTATGCTGTGATTTGGGCTCCGGAGAATCCGATGAGTGTACCAGGAAACAGCCTCATGCTTGCCTCACTTAAGCCAAGTTTCTTAAAGGTATCGACATATAGGACGTTCGCCGAGGATCCTTGGTCTATCAGGACTCTCTTTACCTCATAGTTTGCTTCGACCGCAGTTATAACCATAGGGTCATTGTGGGTCGATCCTTGAAGGTTCGAGAGGTCGAACGTGATTGGATCTTCTTTGGGCTCTTCGTCTTTCTTCCTTTGTTTAGGGATATAGTCGAGGGCGAGTATGGAATGCTCCAGCCTCTTCTTGTTTTGGAGTTGTGAGACAGTCCCCTTTAGTAGTCCTCCTGCAATGACATTGATGACCCCGCGAGGGGATTGTTGTTCGCTATTGTCCTTTGACCGTTCTGCGTTGGATTTGTCTGTGTCCTTAATGTACCTGCCCAGCTGTCCTTTTCGTATTAAGTCCTCAATTTGATCCTTGAGGTGTATGCAATCGTTGGTCTCGCGACCGTAGTCCTTGTGGAACTGACAGTATTTGGACTTGTTTACGGGTTTTCCCATTTTTCGCCTCTTGATCTGAGGAGGGAAACTGAGAATATCAGACTGGTAGATTTCTTCTAGGACTCCAACGTGGGACTTGTTAAGGGGTGTGTAGCTGGTGAATCGTCCTTTGGGGGTGACCGAGGTCGCATTGGCGAGCACTTCCTGCTACTCTTCTCCTTTTGACTTTGGTTTTCAGTTGTTCCTTTTTCTTTCTTCTTTTTTGACCGCTCCAGGTCAGTTCTACTCACTAGGAACTTCTGCATTTTGTCCTTTGCTATTTAGGCGTTCTCCTCTTGAATAAACCACTCTGCCCTGTCCATCAGTTCTTGTAGAGTGGATAATGGGCATCTATTGAGTTCATCGTAAAACTGCGAACACCTGAGGCCTTATTTGATAACAAAGATGGCGACCGCGTCTTAGAGGCCCCTGACTTGGAGTGAAAGCTTTGTGAATCGCGCTAGGAAGGCTTGCAGTGTTTCTCCTTCTTCTTGGTGGAGACCAATGAAGGAATCTTCATTTTTCTGGTGCTCTTTGCTACTGGTGAACTGAGTGAGGAATTTTTGGGCTAGCTACTCGAAACTGTGGATTAATTTTGTGGGCAGTAGCGAGAAGCATCTTAAGGCTGCTCTTTTCAGAGTGGACGAGAAGACTCGACACTGTTGTCCGACTGTCATACTGAGTATCGACATCGCTGAGTTAAAGGTGTTGAGGTGGTCCCGTTGGTCGTTCTCTCCTCCGTAAGGCTCTATGTGGAAAGGCATCTTGAAGCCCATGGGAAAGTGCTCATTCATGACATGTTGAGTGAAGGGGTGTCGCCCTTTTCCTTAGAAGTCGAATTCGGGCTAGTGATATTGGCTTGGGTAGATTGCAGACGTCCCATAGGGAGCGTATGGATTGTATACGCTTGCCCATGGCATGTGCAGGTAGGAGTCTGGTGGATAGCTTGGGACAGGGGATCGCGAATAGTCAGTAGGCGGACGTACTGCTCGTCCGACGAACATTGTTGGTCTAGGTTGGATGATTGGTGGAGGAGCTGGCACGGTGAGCGATAGTCATGCGAAATCCATTGGGAGAGTTCTGAATTGTATAGAGGGCACTGGGGGCAGACCGACTGCTCTGGTGCTAACATGTTTGGTGGACCTATGAGGGCTGGCTTTGGTGCGCTGTGCAATGTTGATGGCATCTGGGTGTATGTACTTGTTGAGGGGGGCTTCCATACATTTCCCGTTCATGTTGGCGCATCGATGCTTTCTCAGCTTCTAGTCGGGCTATTTCGTTTTCGTGCGTGGTTCTCATTGGGTCTACCGGTCCTTGGCTGCTACTAAGCGGGCATGGGTTGTGTGGCATGCCGTAAGAATATTGGAAGTATATTTCCTCCCTGGTTGCTGGTGTTTGGATAACGTTTTTGTGATAGTAACTTGGGATGCCATGACATTTTGAAGTTCCTACCTCTACTGTATAGTGGTGTCAGCTGAACCTTGTCTGTTTCACGTACTGCGTCTCGAAGCACTCGCGTCGATCGTGGTAGAGGGTGCATTTGAGTCAACCATTCGTGAAAGCTACCTTTATGGGGATTTAAACCAGATTTAAACAAAAATGGGTTTCTGAGTGTTTGGTGTATACTCCTACTCCCCAAAAAAGAATTGCTGTAGAGCGGCATAATGCGCAAGGCATTTATGGTTCGAGTAGGACCGCGTTGGGTGCCAATGTAACTGTCATTTTTTGTTCAGACAATTTATAATTGCAAATAAGGACCGCAATGGGCCGTAACTTTGGGGGACTTGTCCTTATATGATGATCTAGGTGCCTACATATCCTTGTTAAGGGATCAAAGTCCACGTAGTTCGAGGAAGGAACGTCCATATGAGCCGTTAGGCAGGATTGTTACCTGTAGTGGCCGTGTGTGGCTAGGATGTGTGTTGCTTTGGGTGGGTGAGCCACCTGTTGGAGGTTTCCTATAGAGGAATGAAAGAGCAAGGGTCTCTGGATTATGCTTAGAACAAGAGAATGAGTGTATTATGAGAGAGAGAGAGAGTATGCTATGATGTCTATTCATTAGACTCTTTGTGATGATAATGCTTTGTGATGATCTCCCTTTCTCTAAGTCCCCTAGGTGTGGGGTATTTATACTTGGTGTAGGAAAGAACGTGGTCGATCCACGTTCTTGATCTTCTCCCACGTTTCGAGAGAGTACACGGGGAAGCATGGGTGAAGGCCGCGTACGGGACCATCGAATGGTGCCACGTGTCACTAATCCGTGGTTCGGCTAAGCTTCTAGAATGCCAATGTTACGTGTCCACAGGAGAGAATACTATGGAGTTACAAAAATTAATTTTTTTTTTCAATTTCAACTATAAAAACATTTCTAACAATAAAAAAACAATGGAAACCTTTTTTCAATTAGGTGAGGTCGACTTCATGGATCAAGCAACACTAACATGTTCTGCCTTTACTCATTTCTATGGTTATTTTATTAATAGCTAAATCCCTCTTAATAGTTTCTTCTGTTATTTTCTTTGGTCTTCCCTTACCTTTATTTATTGAATTATCTTCTATCTGGTCAATTCTACGTACAGTAGCCTCTAACAACCTTTTTTTGTATATGAAACATTTCTAACAATAAACTTACAATAAAGTTACTTTAAGCCTGTGTTGTTTGGACCAGACGGTTTGACCGATCTAACCGCTAACAGAATACAAAGGTGAGTCGATTGGACCTAAAAAACTGTTTTCCTAGTTGGACCAGATTTAATCGGAGTCCAACCGATCAATCGGGTTGGACCGTCTAATAGGTGGTCCAACTGATCCAATTTTTTATTAAAAAATAAAAAGTTGAAAATAAAAATAAAAAATAACATAAAAAAAGAAATTAGAAAAATCTTAAAAATTAAAATTAGATAAGTCTTGAAAATTAAAATTTAAGAAGTCATAATTATCAAGAATTTCATGTTTGGTTTGATCAAGTTATTTCAGAGTTTGACAAGTCTTGAAAATTAAAATTTTGAAAAGCCATGTAATTTAAAACTTCAAAATTATATATGTTGAAACCTAAAACTTGAGTGATGTCATTTTATATATTAAGAATAATTATTATTTATTATTTATTACATCATCCGATTCGACCGATTAAACCAATCAAACCACAAATCGAACACTTTCCAAATCTTTATTCAATTAATTGCTTTAAAGAGTTCAAAAGCAAGTTTAACTATAATTATTACTACAAATCAAATACAATCCAACATTATAATCTAGTATAATCTGACATTACAATCCAGTAACAATAAATTCAATATAATTCAACATTAATATTAAAACTTCAGAATAATCTTTTAATATATTTCAATTTTAATTAATATATATATTATAATAATTAAAACAGTTGGATTCAATTTGATTTAGATGAAAATGAATGGTATCAAGTAACCGAACTGATTTGATCAGCTTTACCAAAATCTCATCCAATCAACTAATCGATTTTGGTTTGATTAGATTGAACTGGTTGGATTTGGATCTGTTCACCCCAACTTTCCCTGCAGTTCTCAAGGTAAATAAATAATCATCTTGGAGGGTTCATTTGTCAAAATCACAACTACAGGAAAAAAAAAAAAAAAGCCCTGTCCTTCACAAATATACAGTTATTGATCAAGCTTCTAGGTCATACAAGTTAATATTACATGAAATTTAGTCAATTCAACCATCACTTAAAAAAAACAAAAAAGGGGTAAATTACACTTCCAATTTCTGGACTGCTTAGAAGACATCCTTATACATCACTCAGGAGGATTCAAGAAGTAATGATATTCCAACAACTATATTTACCATTTTTTATTGGGAGTTTTCCTACAAAAATCCTAACAACTTCTACTTGTAACTCCAATTTATGTTACACGAGCGGTTGTGGCATGAATTAATCTGAACATCACTGTGGTTTTTGGAGGAAATACAAGACTCAACACTTCCAAGCTGCTTTTAGAAGTGCTTGTCTGATCTGTTTTGCTGATGCTACAGTTGGTCCTCTGAACTGCACACAAGAGGGTACTCAAATCAAGATAAAAATTAAAAAGGCCAATGGGATATGTAGGCGTTAATGAAACCCTACTTAAGTATTCATGTTCATCAAACCATGGATTAGGGTCAACTAAGCATGTTTGGCTAGTGGAATTAGAGTGTGGGAATGAGAATGGGAATGTGGGTAGGTGGATTCCCATTCACATGTTTGGGTGGTTGTGAATTGTGGAAGTGGGAATGTCATGGCTTTTGACATTTTTATCCCTACACCGCCACCTTTCCCACCATCATCACCACCAGCATTACCGCTGCCAGACTTAATTGCAGGGTAAATTGGTCATTATACCACTTGTAGTTCCTGTCTCCAACCCCAATCATATTTCTTTTTATGTTATACCAAATGTCATCATATCTAATTATATTTCATTTCATTCCATTCCATTCCTATTCCTACTCTCTCAAAATCAATCCACCAACCAACAAAATGGGCACTAAAGAAACATCATAGTCATGCTGAATTGAGATAAAAATGGTCCTACTATCACTGTGAACCATTTGCTTACCTTAGATTTAATAGTTAGATAAAGATTCCCATCAGCTTCTGATGACTGAACTGAATGAAAATCCAAATGGAAGCTGCTGATTGCTTGCATAATTTCCATCATTGCTCCTTCTCTCCATGGACACTTCATTTCGATCAGAACTTCGGAGTTGCTCATACTGATGGTAATGCTATTAGTAGAACTGTCTTTTAGAGCAACTGACTCGTCGTCTCGCCATGTTTCATCAATGTCACATGCCTTTCTCTTGTTTAACATTGGCTTCTTGCCATTATCAGTTTTGTTGTTAAAATAATTATCAGAAGTCCTCTCCACCATATCTTGAGGTTTTCTTTTAGTTTTTGTCTCTAAATCAACCAGCTCTTTGCATGCTTCCAGTTCTTTTACCTTTTTCTCTAGCTTTCTAAGGTATTCTATTGCATCATCTAGTATTGAAACTTTGTCATCCTGCAAGAATGACATAAATAAAGAACTTATTTCAGAATTGATATGCAGGTGAAAAACTCTCAGGAATGAAAAATAAATAAATTTACCTTACTAATTGAAGGGACCATTGATCTTAGGGTTAAAAACCTTTCATTTAGTTTTGCCCTTCTCCTTCTTTCAGACAGTACATGGTTCATGCCAATTTCTTCAACCTCTGGTTTCATTCGCTCTTTGTCTTTGAAGTCATTTTCTTCCTGACACTCAAGTAGCCCATCCATGTGCATCCGAGGAACATCAAACAATACCTTCTTCAATAAATTTTGTGAGGTCCCTCCTCCTAGCCTTTGACAACCCATTGATTCTCCTTTGTTCCATCTGACAAAGCTGAATTCCTTGCGATTATTTTGAAAATGTGATCCCATATTTAATTGGTCTGAGCCTTTAAGAAGCACAGAAAGAACTTGTTGATAATGCCATTGATCACCTTGAAGATCCCCTGAGGTAATTTTTGTGTTATTACACTCTTGAAGGTCTTGTGCACAAGGAAAGTCAGTTTGGTTTTGATCATTTGGAACAGAGGCAATCTTTTCGGGATCAGCAAAAGTTTGAGATACACAGTCACTAGAATTCATCGAGTTGTGGACACCGTTACTTAATTCATCATCCATAACTTGCCAGCTTTGAACTTGAGAAGCGCCACCATTTATCCTTTCAACCATATATGTCTCATGTAATTGTTGATTCGCTTCAAATGCATTTGAACTACTATTGGGAGAAGTGTAATTAGCATCATAAGCATTATGATCAAGTGCTACAGATGCAACATCTATGTCATATCTTGTTTTTAATGAAGGTCCAGACTTCTTGGGATCTTTGGCATCCAGAATATCCAAGAAAGCAGTTCTGATGCGTTGAATGAGACCAAGGTCTTCTGAGATCTTCTCAAAAAATAATAATAATAATAATAATACAATTTGTGCAACAATATTTATTATACTGGGAAAGCTAATAAGATGGAAAATGAACTGAAGAATTATATTAAGGTTAACACCAATGAAAAACTCACCAGATCAGTTGTCCCTAGTTCAACAACACCTTCCAGAAAAGGGAAGCACACCACTGTCTGAAAGTTGAGATGAAGAGAAGATAAATCACACAGTATATTGATTATATTTATTGGTAGGGTGTCAAAATCAGTTCGTTAAACAGAAGATATTTTAGACAGAGTCATGCTGTGGTTGGAAAGAGGAGGTATAACTGCAGGAACTATAGTTCTACTTGTTATATCCTAGGCAAAATGTCATTTTCCTTTCTGTTCTACCTGGTGTAATTAAAATGCGTACTGTTACCTTAATGCCTAAACCTAAGTGTAACACTAATGTCAGTTTCAAACATAAGAACTGCAGTAAAACATCTTAATTTGATTCCATATTTTTTATACCACTAACCTAACTGAGAAGTAACTAGATTAACTTGTATAAAGATCGTCAAGTAAGGAAAAATCAGGATGGTACCTGAATGGATGCACTCTGATCATAAGAGAAGACATCGCAAGTTTGGTCAAGATCAGAACCAAAAAAAGAAGACAAGTATCAGACTTCATATCATTTTAAGCATGCTAGAGTATACACAACAAATGACATTTTAGTCACGAGCAAAGGAAAGAGCAAAATAAGCCAGAAAACAGAAATCCTTACCTTTGCCAGCAGGGAGCGACTAAAAACTTTACTTTCAGCAATATGAGCATTGTGTACCCAAATGGGTTGGCCGTTCACCAAAACTCGTCCCGGTAACCTACAAACATAGATAGCCGAAGTGAGGATACTAATGTAACGTACTGCGTACACTTGAGCTTACACGAGTTCAGCACCAAGAAGCAATAAGACAATATGGGGATCCAAAAACTTAAGAAGAAATTCTGGAAATGGGGGAAATTTTACCCTTGGCCAACATTGAATACGAAGGACATGCAAACCAAGTAATACCACTCTGTGTCTGTAAGATCTTCAGGAGTTAGTGATGCCGAAGGCCTTTTAGTTTGTGGGGTGGCTTCTGCAGTTGCGAGTGACTCGAATAGCTCTCTCAACTGCTCACTCCTCTGCAGACCTATTTGGTCAGAATTAAGTTCTACTGCTTGATTTGTTTTCCTAGTCTTTATGTCACCATTGTAAAATCCCTCACCCCACTCCAACACCCTGCAAAATTCACAGCAAACAAATGTTTCCATACACCAAGTTGTCTCAGCTACCACCAAACAAGCCACAATATATGTGTACTGTATGTATATTATCTTATGAACTATATAATACAGATTATCTCAGGCAATACAGAACTTGGGCATTAAACTACAAAGGGCAGCCCAGTGCACCAGGCTTCCACCAGGTGGGGTATGGAGAGAGTCAGATATATGCAGCCTTACCCCTGCAAGCAGAGAGGCTGAGTCCAGGATTTGACCCGTGACCTCTAGGCTCCAAAGCTCACAAAGAACAGAGAAAAATCTCAATATTTCTCATTTAGAATCTATGCAGAGCGCTTAACAAAATATGAATGAAATTGATAGTACGTACCCTGGTTGGGTAGCTGAAGGAGACCAAAATATAGCGTAGCTCCACTGGATGCTTCTCACAGCCAAAGCAAGTTGTTTCTTCACGTTCTCTGCCACCATCTCCTAATTTTGCAGGTACTAGCAGCTATCATGTAGATCCAAACTTCTTCAAGATTGACAAATATAAATATACCCGTATTACATGGGTATCATGATCTTTGAAGGTTCAAGAACCACTGAAACCATTACTGCTCATAAGCGCAGGGCATCCAGAAAATATGTATTGACTTGAGAAAGGCCAGCCCAGTAATGGTTATCTTCTAAAAGAATGATCTCAGAGAAAAAGGATGAGGTAATAACTCACTGAATTAGAAAACGATGGTTACTAATACTATAATGGATTGCTTGTTTATTCGATTGGAATACTTCACCTATTTCACACAAAAGCACAATACTAATTTCAACAGGCAGAAAGAGTTAGGAAGTTGTATTTTTCAATGGGAGTACGATATTTGACTTTAAGCTATTACCCCTGAAAGAGACTCCAAAAACAGTTCGAATCTCTTGTAGTGGCCCTTATGAGTTATGAACTCTTTAGCCAAATCATCGCCAAAATACTCAAACCTTAGCTTTCTGCTCCCAAAACCCACAAGAAAACGATGTGAAAACGCAATAAGGGATCTGGGTTTAGTTTTTTGACCCGAAAACCCCAAACACCTGGGACCTACAAGCTACAACACAAACGACAACCAAACACACCTTTCCTTTTTCTCTAAATTTGGGAGGCTAAAAATAATCAAAACGAAGGAAATTAGAAAAAAAGACTTGAATATTTTGGGAATTGCAGGAGAATTATTCATAATCATTGCTCTGGATCTTCTTTTTCTGGTGAATCATGACGGAAATTCTTCACTCTAGTCTACGTACTTCTTCCTCTCCTCCTTTATTCTCGCAGAAAAATAAAATAAAATTACCCCAATTGCCCTTTTCCTGTAGAAAAAGATTCCGATCCAAGTTTGCGGCAATGGTGGTAGCACCAACACTTATACGACTCTGACCGCAAGTATTGTTTATGCTTAAAGCTTGAAGGGAAGGTAGAGGGAGTTGGTGAAGAAATTTTAATATAGAAAAGACGAAATTTGATTATTGCAGTGAGGTCATATACGATACAAAGGCAAAACTATTTAAAAGGAAAAGGACGAAGAAAACAATTAATACTGAGCTTGGCTTTCTTGTCTTTATTGAACTTTTTTTTCTGACGCTTCCTGTATCATCATTTTATTGATCCTACCTTCCATTTACACTTTTTTACAGTAACACATGGGATAAAAAAATAGTGAACCTGAACTCGTGATACACGTTCATAGCCAGTGCTCACAATCACATTAACCTTTTTAAATTCGGTCAAAAAATTTCCTTTCATCAACGTTAAATGTAATGGGAATATAAATGAAAATATTGACGGGAATGATAACAGTGATGTTAATGGAATAAAAGTGAATAAAATAATTATTTTACTTTTATATTAAAAGTGGAAATTGAATAAAAGTGAATAAAAAGTAAGGGCGAAAACATAATTTTATCACATTGCAAAAAGTAAGATATATTTTATAGGAAAAATATTAGAGAAAATATTGATTACAAAAAAAATTATATTATTTATAGCAAGCAACCAAATGTGCCCTAAGAAATGGATATTTTAATTATATTTTACAAATATCTAAATACCCATTTATTTCAAGACACTCATAACTCATTTAGCAATTTTATGTTAGCATTTATGTAAAATTATCAAAATTTAGTCTCGTTCTGTAGCTTCCAATGGCGATGAAAAGACAGAAAAAGCAGGTGGAGCCCACGTCTGAAAAGCGGGCCCACTATCTATTACTTTCTCAATTCCCGATTCCCTTACGGGAATTGTGCACAATTTTTTAAAAAAAATTAAAATATAAAATGTCCATTTTGTCCTTTGATTTGACACAATTATAGTATTTTTTTTATATTTTAATATAAGGAATAAAATGGTAATTTTAATACATTCTCAAATTTTTACTACCAAACACAGCAAACGCATTCCTATTCCCTTTATGTGTAAAGAACGTTATGATTAAGATCTTCTCATTTTAGCCAAAATAAAATAAAGTCATGTGTTCTCTGTTTGACGAATCAGTAGCACATCCTTCTCTTGTGTCCTTTTGCTTGAGCAGTCTGCCTCGGGTGGGCTTCAGAATGGAATTCATCCTTCATTGCACAGTTCCAAATTAGATTTGTAATCGTTCTCTTCTTTTGCACCACAATTGGTGGCAAATGACGGTTCGATCTATTCCCAAGATGTCTGCTAGGCTCCATGCAAATACATTAGCGTTCTTCTTTATGAAGCATGTGAGTTTCTTCTTTTCTTTATCCTACAAACCAGGTCCTAGCAGACGATCTTCCCTATACATCTTTATTGTATCGAGATCGTTTCTGATGGGTCATGTTACAGACTAGAGGAACCTCCGGTAATAGATAAGCCAGAGAATTCCTAAGTGTGATTCAGGGTGCGTCAATTTGAACTCTCCTCCAAAGCCAATACGACCTTCTTCTGCGCTGCTTCAGCCTCCTTTGAACTCTCTAGTAATTTCATAGAGTCCATCACACGCCCCTCTGACGAACTCACTTTTTCTCGAGCCTCACTCAACTCGCCCTCCAGGCAGCTAATTTTGGCTCTGGACTCAGCCTTCAGAACCATGCTATTTTCATATATCTCCTCACAAAGCTGCACCCGGCCCACCCCCTCCTCTTCAAGCCGATCAGAAATCTCAGACAGATAGGACTGGCAGTATAAGCTCCTCAGCAAATCCCTCGTTACACAGTCCCGAAGGGCACGGTGGCCATGGTTAACCACAAACTTCTCCAACGCCTCTCGATCAGGGGGATAGGAAAACTTGGCGCGAACCGTAGCAACAGCATTATAACGCATATAGAAAAGCGAATCCTCTGTCTCAGCTCGAGGAATAGGGTCCAACTCGGGCCAAGACATCTCCGTAGGCCACCCATGAATAGGAATACGCCAATAGGGAGGATCCATCTCTGGCATAACAGGAGGAGGGAGAAAACCACCAACACTCTCAGAAGACCCAGGGCGATCAGAAAAACACCGCCTCTCCTTCCCAATAGCAGCAACAACAGAAGACTCCTCTGTAACTACCTTCCCCTTCTTAGAAGAACCCTCAATATCAGCACCAAGATCACGCCTCTTACAAGCAGAAGAAGTGGGAAGATCACCACCAAGAGAAAAAGCAGGAAGATCACCAACAGAAGGAGGAGGGCCCCGAAAGCGCAGACGCTCACTCGAACGAGGAGGAGTATGAGAAGCAGGGACAGGCACACTTGTAGCACGAAAAGAGGGATCCCCGGAATCCCTCCGAACAGACGGACGAAAAGGCTGAGAAGCCCCTCGAGCAGCTTGAGGGGGACCCCCAGAACACTGTCCTCGAGCAACACCGGCTACACGAGGACGAGGAACATACTGAAAGCCACCTGCAATCATCAAACGAAATATCAAATAATGAAAAAAACATCTCATATAATGAACAAGCAAAGCGCTAAAATACCATCATCAACCAACAAATCGTCAAAACTGTAGGTCTTCCCGCGAAGGGCGTCTATAGTGGCAACTGAATCAGGAGACATATCGGTAAGAACGGGCTGATGAAGGTGCTCAACGTGTGGCAAAGCCCACTTGCAAGGAAACCTGGAAGCACCACTAGAGCTAAACCACCAAGATGGACTCGAACCCTCACGCGGAAGGACGAAAAAGAAATCATCCCGCCAAGATTTTAAATTAGAACGGAAGCCAGTGACCTATAAACGTCCTTCATATTAGGACGAACTTGAAAATAAAAATGCTTTCCTGACCTATGACCAAAAGCGTGATAATTGTAAAAGAAAGCCTCCATTGTCGGGCTAACACCTAACTTCTCACAAACAGCTTGAAACCCACCTAGCGTAAGCCAGCCATTGGGAGAAAGCATAGAGGGAGCACAAGAAACATAATTAAGCACATCTACTTCGAAGTCAGTAAAGGGAGGAGCGATGGAGCCATAATCCAAAGAAAAAACATAAAAAAGCAAACGAACCGGGAGGACCATCTACTACAGACTCATCAACGCAAGGATTAGCCAAAGAAAAATCAAGAGAATACTGACTCCCTAAGAAACTCCTCAAATGTCCCTCTAAGGGACGGAAAAACCCTCTCCACAGCAAACGAATACGGTCCGGGGTACAATAACTGCTCCTAGGCTCAAGAAC
Source organism: Senna tora (assembly GCA_014851425.1). Taxonomy (NCBI): domain Eukaryota; kingdom Viridiplantae; phylum Streptophyta; class Magnoliopsida; order Fabales; family Fabaceae; genus Senna; species Senna tora. The sequence continues at coordinate 20,119,463 of CM026270.1, read as the reverse complement.
GGACCTATCTAACCACGACAAATGACCCAAAAACCGCTCAGAGAACTGACGGTAAACTAAACAAGAAGACCCACTAGGAGAAGCAGGAGGAGAAGAAGAGTTGCCTGACTCGCTGGTGCTAACCAACTCAACAGACCCAGAATCAGATGAAGCAGAGGGAGAATCACCAACCAGCTCAGTAGAATCAGATGAACGACTAGACATGATTGAGCAAGAAAAAAAAAGGGAAGAACGGAGTAATACCTGTCATGAGACGCACCAATCAGACGAAGAAATAAACACCTAAAAAGAAAAAGCAGGTAAACTCAAAACTCAAGACAAGAAAAAGCCAACAAAAATGACAAACTTCAAAGAAGAAAACATACAAAGATCAAGCAACCTAGGCGCGCGGCTCAACTAGGCGAGCGGCTCCTCCAAAAAACCTAGAAGGCGATCGACTCCAAGCAGGCCTCAAACGCAGATAAATTATCTCATCATTTCTTTATACAAATTATCTTATATATATATATCATTTATACCAAACATATAATATATTATACATATATATATATATATATATATACACATAAAAAAGAAAAGCAACGAGCACAGAGGCCCGTACTTTACTTTGTTAAAAATTCCAATAGTACAATTAAATCGAAAAAACAAGAAGATATAACTCCATGGCAGGAAACCACGGCTCACAAAAAGGCGAGCGGCCAGCCATCAAAGGCGAACGGCCAAAACAGCCGAGAAGCAGAAATAATGAACTTGAGCGACGGTGTAGCTACCCCCACGGACGAACACTGAGCACAACGAGAAACGAGCACGCGATCAGAGAAGTAAAGATCAACGGGAGAAGCGACGATCTGTAAAGGAAGCCGCGAATCGAAGCAAGAGACCCACAAAGCACGGCACGAGCAACAAACCAGTCGAGATCAAAAACGCAGCGGCGCGGCGAAAGCTAGCGACGCAACTTACGGTGCAATGAAGACCCACGGGAGCTGCCCATAGCAACAAATCAGTACCCGTAGTGACGAATCGGCAAAAATAAGCAACAAAACGGGACCACGATGCAGCAGCAGATCCACCGGATCGAAGACCTGTGGCCCCAAAAAACTGCAGCAACGGAGCAGCTAGCGAACGGCCCCGACAAGAGAGAAGGCGAGCGGCTCCACCAAAAGGCGAACGGCCAAAAGCTGGCAAAGGCGAACGGCTCCAACAGCAAAAGGAAAGAAAATAAGGAAGCAGAAAGAGAAAGTTGAAGAAGCAAAGAAAAGAAAGATTGGAAAAGGATGAAAGAAGAAAGGTACAAATCACATTTAAATAGCAAAATAAAACCAAAGGCTGCAAGAAAAAAATATATTATAATAATAAGGATAAGGATCATCAAGTACCAAGAAATGCAGCGGGACAAGTTAAAAGTTACGCAATCCGTCTTACCGGACTTACGTAACTTCGGGGACTACTAATGGGATATCTTCGACAGGACTTACCACAACCACTGGACCGTCGCGTTCTGATCAACGCCTTACAGCTGTCAGCCCCACTACCTGACACGCATCGCCGCTTCACACTGTTCATCCCTCTCCACACTGCACGCCACCACCTGACACTGTATGGCTCCACCTTCAGCCCATCCCAGTCGCCATGATGCACTATACCAGCTCCCAACCACTCTTGTACACCGGAAGCCCCTATATAAACCCCCATAGCCTCCAAATTGACGCACCCTGAATCACACTTAGGAATTCTCTGGCTCATCTATTACTGGAGGTTCCTCTAATTTATAATTGTACAATTAAATCAAAAAACAAGAAGATATAACTCGTGGTTTAATTGTACTATTTGAGGGTGTGGTCTCGATCTCTCTGTCGCGTTCTTTTAGTCATCTTCAACTTGTTTAATTTGTCCTGCCCCTATGGAGGGTGCAGTTTTTCCTTTTGGATGGCACGACTCTTTAACCTGTTCAATTTGTTTCTGCCCCTTTTGGGGGTATGGTTTTCCCTTTTGGAGGGCACGATCTGGTGGTGCGACTAGTCCGGTTATGTGGCTAGTCCGTGGGACGATTAGTGCAGCGGACGATTCCTTAACCTGTTGAATTTGTCTTGTACCTTTGGAAGGCATTGTCTTCTCGTCCTCTTAGAAGTGATTCTCTCCCTTTTCGTTTTTCTCCTCCCTAAACGTTGCTTTCTTCCACTTGTGTCGTCTGTTCCAACTGTATCTTCTGCGTTCGAAGCCGTCCGTCCGCGGTGCCTTGGCTCGGTGGTCCGCCACTCTTCTTTTGTTTTCCCTATTTCCTGCTTCTTCAACTCACAGCCTGTTTCACGCTACCGCAGCTCGTCGTTGTAGCGTTCGGTTCGTGCGTGACACCGCAGTCGTTCGCCCGCAGTCGTCCGTCGCCTTCCTCGGCTCCGACTTGTGCGGATTTTTCACATTCTCTTACAGGTCCAGCATTTTGCGTCTTCTTTCCGCCGTTCGTACGTTTGTGCTTCCATCACGCCGCACCGTTGCGGTTTCGCTGTCGTCCCCGACCCGTGCCGATCTGTCGCTTTGTGGGTCTGGTTGTGCTCCCGATCTGCGGCTTCGCAGCAAATCCGTCGTGTCTCGGCTTGCTGGAAGCGTCCCTGGCCGCTTGACTTTGAGGCCGCGAGCTGCTCGCCTTTCTGGCCGCGGCTCGTCCGTCAATGCCTCGCAGCGTCGCCGTTTTGATGGGGTTGAATTGTGGAAGCCATGTTGCTCTTGCTCTGCTTTGCTCCTACTCTGCTACTTTGTTCTTGTTCTTCTGTTTTGTTGCTCTTGCTCTGCTTTGCTCCTGCTCTGCTACTTTGTTCCTGTTCTCTTGCTTTGTTGCTCTTACTCTTCTTTGCTCTTTGTTCATGTTCTCCTGCTTTGTTCTTAACCTGTGTGGGATAGGGGGTACCAAATTCGAGGCCCCACGATGGGCGCCAATTAATGGGTCCTGTTACAGACTAGAGGAACCTCCGGTAATAGATAAGGCAGAGAATTTCTAAGTATGATTCAGGGTGCGTCAATTTGGAGGCTATGGGGGTTTATATAGGGGCTCCTGGTGTACAAGAGTGGTTGGGAGCTGGTAGAGTGCATCATGGCGATCGGGATGGGCTGAAGGTGGAGCGATACAGTGTCAGGTGGTGGCGTGCAGTGTGGAGAGGGATGAATAGTGTGAAGCGGCGATGCGTGTCAGCCTGTCAGGTAGTGGGGCTGATAGCTGTGAGGCGTTGATCAGAGCGCGACGGTCCGGTGGTTGTGGTAAGTCCTATCGGAGATATCCCATCAGTTTTCATTTCCTCCTTGTGTTGGGGTTGGTCTACCTGTCATACCTCTCAGGGGTCAATGAGTTATTACGTGTCTACCATGTGGACACACTTTTCTTATTTGGCTTCCTTTCCTAGTGATGAACGATATAAACACGAGTTTTACATCCCATGGTCGAATCTCTCGAGAAATCTCTAGTGAAATTTCAAAGTAACTATACTGTGAATATCAAAATAAGAATAAAATCAAGAATGAAAAGAAGTAATTAAAGGTATGCAAAAGGTTGTTTGATTGAAAACAAGGGAAAAAAGAAATAAGGAGAATTTCAGGAATTATCTTTGGGAAACATTTTTTATAGTTGTTCAGACTAGTGCTCTGAACCTAGATAATTATTTAACACTAAATAACTAGCCGCATTAGGTTAATGCTAGAATTAAAAAGCATAAGTTTTGTTCATAAACTTAATATAACGTAAATACCAATATATTAAAGGTTTCCAAAATATTCAAATGTAACCTAATTATGTAATTAAACTACCCAAGTTACTTAACAGAGATAACTCATTTAATCCTATTACAAAATTGAAACATTCTACCAATGTGTTTACAAAATTATAATTGTAAGTAGGATGATTAATCCTACGATAATTCCCTAGTACAAATTATAGCTAAACATTCTACCAATGTGTTTACAAAATTATAATTGTAAGTAGGATGATTAATCCTACGATAATTCCCTAGTACAAATTATAGCTCAAGCGTTTTACAGAAAATTCCTAAGGCTAAGAAACCTAGCCTATCTTGGAAATCAAAACAATAGTTCTAATTCCCAGAGGGCCATGGAGAGGAAGAAGGAGATGTGATGTAAACCTTCTTCTGCCGAGTATTTATAGCCTCTTGACTAGAGAAGAACCCAATTAGAATTAGGATGCTTCATGGGCAATTCAAGTTCGAATCCTACTCAGATTTCCTAATTAAATCGAATTAAACTCTAATCCATAGGCAACACTGGCTGTACCAATGACTAGATTAATGATGCCAAATATGCTCTGGCTCGTCGCAACGAGCAATAGCATGCTACCTTGTTGAGGTGAGTGACACGTCATTTAATGATGTTGTGCTTTTTATCTTTTTTTTCTGCCCCTGCTACACTTCCTGACTTTTCACAAAGGTCCTTCCTCGAATCCTTTGTGGTTTATCTTTCCTAGTTTAACCTGAAACTCAATCAAAAGTATTTGTAATAGTCCCGGTTTAATCCGAATTATTATAATTACTTAGTAACCAAGGATTTATCACAAAATATACAATAAAATCACATAATAACCACTAAACTCAAATGAAAATATTGATACAATTAATGACGCTAAATCATATAATATTACTAATTATTAATATTATTATACAAAATACATCATTTTATTGTGTAAGAAATAGGCGTCATCACCTGTTTGTGCTCTGACTATTCTAGTCAAGCTAACGGCACAACAAGATCGTGCTTCATTTTGGTCTGCTCGAATTTCTCTAATTCCCTTAGTTGTGGGGAATTTTTTTAACAAGTGGATGGTCAATACTGTCGCCCTTAACTTGTTGAGGTCGATCGGCGCCAAATAGTGTTGTAGGTCAAGGAGCCGACACCACAATGATGTTTATCTTTGGTCCACCATAAATTTTTTCAAAGGATAATATAATTTCCTATTATGGTGGTGATGACCAGTGGATAATGATGGTCTATGTCTGTGCTAGTGAAGTCTTCATTCGTGAAGGTGATGGGCCAGATTTCTTCATTTTTTTCTTTTTTTGTGGTGTTCTAGCTTCATGGTCACTCGTACTTGCCTTTTTTTAGTTTATGGTTCAGCTTCTGTGCCTCTGACCACTCCTCAAGATAGGACATTGATAACTCCATCTACGTTCCTTTCACCTTCTCTATTCGGTCTTCTTTCTTGATTTTTGTTCCTTATCCCTTGGTTCCTCTGCTAGTTCTGTTTCTTCTGCATGCTCCTATTTTCTTCAATCTTGATTTTAGTGTACTGCCTAAGCTGTTTGTTCTTGATCAACTCCTCCATTTGATCTCTCTAGGTCATGCACTCTTCCATGTCGTGTCTGAAGTTCTTGTGAAATTTACAATATTTTACCTTATCTGCGGTGGTAAGAATTCTTATGACTGGCAAAAATTTGAGGAGATTTGGCTCATCCACCTCCTTTACGATTCTTGATCTCGATCAATTGAGGGGGTGCACGTATGGAAACGCTACCCTTGGCTTGAGTCACTACGAACCTTTGCAGGCTTGTTTGCTCACGGCCTTAGTGGTTTGGCGTTTTATGGCCGATCACTTTGCTTGGTTGGCTAGCTTTGTCACTTCCTCCGTCTTTTTCTTGTGTTCTCTCTTTCTCAACATTTCTACATTTTCAACCTCAATATACTTTGTTGCTCGTGCAATCATATTCTGACATAGAGGACATGGGTTTCTTTGTGATGGAGAAAACAAATAATTTGTTTCTCTAGTTATCCTCGAGGTAGTTCATGGCTACCTCATGCTTTAGCCTTGGTATTTCCTGCATTCCCTAACGAATCATGCCAGGAAATCTACAAGGACTCGTCCTTTGTTTGGATTATGCTTTTGAGTTAATGAGTCGTTCGTCTTATCATCTTGTTAGTTGCAAAGTAGTTATAACTTGTTCGACGAGATCTTTAAAGCACGAGACACTCCCTTGGGGGAGTTCCGAGAACTATAATTGTGCATCTTCCTTTAGGGTATGTTGGACTCAAAGTGACTGGTATAAGTATACACCGTCAACAAGTAATAAAATGGTGTTAAAACAATTAACTGATTACTAGTGTGATTCGAGAGTACCTAAGTCAAGCATACTAATTTGATTGATTGGCTTAAGCAAGTAGAAAGCAAAAGTAAAGCAAACGCAAACCAAATCAAGTAGTTGAAAATCAAGAATTAAGACTTCTAGGATTGTGTTTCTTTAACTCTTCAATTTTGGTGATCAATAGTTTCCCATCGTTCAATTCAATACTTTGATGTTAATCTTAGTCCCTACGTTCATTATATGGACTTTCAATCCTATATAAATTCTAATCCTTAACTAAAATCCCTCATATGTCTATTTGAACCTAATTAAGAATTGCATTACCATCAAGCTAAATTGATTCCGCTAGGCCCTCGAGTATATGTTATTCTCTAGATAAATCTTAGTTAACTAATCGTGTAATTAACTTAAATCTAGCAGTATTCAACCCTAAAACTAAACTTAGGATTCCTCTTTTAAGGCTCTCCCAAATCCTCTAAAAAGTCCTAAGTGGTGATCAAGCAATTAGGGTTCATGAAGCTCAAGTTGAATAAACATCGATTATATTGAATTAAAACAGTAAAAACAATCAATCATCCATAAAATCTATGAAAGGGCACCACAACCCTAGGATACAAGAGTTTAGCCTATCATCCTAGGAGTAAACATCAATTCTAAATCAGCAAACATAGCAAAGATACATTATATTGGAAGAGCGAAACGAGCTTAAAATCCCAACCCGAGCCCTAAGGTGGTGGGTCGGGCTAACCCACTTTTTTAAAAAAATTTAATTTAATTTTTTTAAAAAAAATCTATACTTTTTTTTATACATTTTTTTCATGAACTATAAAATTTAATATAATAAAATGAAAGAAAAGATTCACCATTCATCATGTCACTCACAAATAGTTAAATACAAAACAATAAAAGTATGAATATATTAAATAACTTTTTTTAATAGATGAGATATGAGATATGGGAACTAGGGCTTAAAGTTTCCTTTTAATGCTTATTAATATATAAAATAAAATTTTTTTAATAGTTAGGTGGGTTATGAGCCAACTCACCTAACTCGTGAGCTATCCCACATAACTCGTGGATTAGGTGGGTCGGATTTCTCCAATCCCTTTATTAAACAGGGTGGGATTTTGTAACTCAACCCACCAAATTAGTGGGTTAGACCCGTTTTGACAGCTCTACTAATAACCCTCGTGCAACTAAGACTCTAAGTATTAAGTTATGATTTGACCAAAAAAAAAGTATTAAGTTATGTTTTTTTTTTTTTGCTAGTACTATTAAGGTATGTTTAAAAGGACCCAAAAGAATAGTTATGAGCAAAGAATAAACTATAGAAAGGTCTCGCGCATCCCCAATAATGAATTAGATTAAAACAGAATTGATAAATAATTACGCTTGTTAAACAGTGGCAATCAAGTGATCAACCATGATGGAGAGTAGTACTCTTTGTGTTTTTTATTGACGAAATAGAATAGGTAAATATATAATTTACTCAATATAAATATATATATATATATATATATATAACTTGATATCTCAATTAATATTAAAGCTTAGACATAAATAGGATAAAGGATAAAATTGATTTTAAATTAAAAGTTTAAAAATACAATTGATAGTAAACAAAATTTAAGGACAAAACTGACAAAATTTCTTTTTTTTTGGGTCAAATTGACAAAAGCTCTTGATTTTGAAACAAAAATGTATTTTTGCCCTTTCAGTTTTTTTTTTTTTTTCAAAGTAGGATAGCGATTGTAAATGAGAAATTATTGGAATAACCAATATAGTTGACTTTGCCTCCTATTTGACCGGTCAAAATCGACGTAGCCCATAAAGCCTTCCTATTTAATTAGGACAAAACTTATGTGCTGTTCCTTACATATTTTTGATAAGGTTAACTAATTAAAAAAAACATGTGTCAATTGAATCAATTAAAAAAAAGATATGTGTCAATTTTCTTCTTGAAATTGATACATATCTTTTTCTAATTGATTAACCTTACCAAAAGCATATAAGTAAAGTTTTTTCGTTTAATTATTCCAATCTTGTATGTTTAATGAGTATAGGGGTTGAGGTTTTAACGAATCTTTTGCTTGCAAATAAATATTTGGAAAATCGACCCCAAAAAATATCTGGAAAAAGTACAATTTAGTAAATTTTGTTTATTGTCAACTATTTGCTTACATTTTCACTCCATAAATAATTTTGTTATTCATCCTAACTCCGTAATAATAAATATAAATTTAACTATTTTTTTTACTTCCTATATTAATTATGTTACTAAATTATATATTTAACTATATTATTTCATCAATATATTTTATTCAGGCAAAAAATTAAATCCATTTTTGACAAAGGGGAATTTACAGATAAATAAATTAGAACCGGAAAGGGTAGTGGCGTTGAAAATTTGTCCTTAGGTGAAGACTTAAATATTTACGTATTTTATGAAGGAATTAAAGTTCACGTAGTTCATACGGAAGACGTCCATGATGGTGAGAAAATTACATGTGTAAGTGAACCGTGTGCGACTAAGCTGAAAGAAGAGTGTGACCGGGTCACCAGAGAAGAACCGTGGAGGTTTTATAAGACAACGAGGGTATCATAGATGGTGGGAAGCATTCACAGCGATGAGGACTGCATTTCCAAAGTGGGCAAGTTGCATAGGGTTATGTGAGTCAAGAAGAAATGAGAGCCGAGAATGAAAGAGTAGCTAAGAGTGATCATGAGAGAGACGAAGAGATCAATCTACTCTTGTGAGTATGAGAAGTTACTTGCTTAGATTCGGTATATAACACTATTTATAGTGCTATAGATGAAGTAGTGGGCCATGGGCCTTTTAGGCATAATGCCTCATTGCTGAGATATTGTGACAGGTGTGCTTTAGAGGAAGGGATGAGATTTAATAGCAACACATTTTAAACTCCTAAATTATAATTTAATTAGTTTATTAATTAAACTTTAAAACATAATTTTTTTCTATGATCAGAATATACATCACTCTATCAGAGCAGACCTAATGACTAATCCCTCGAATATTACAAGATTCATTACTAAAAAGTAACCCTCCTTAAATTAGTAAAGAAAACATCTACTATCTCCTGATTTGCCTTTAAAAGTTAACTTTTTTAATTTTTTTTAAAAAAAAGTATTCTTTGAATGTCAACTCTTACTAATATCACTTGAAAAACATTTCTTCAGAAATAAACAAAGGAAAAAACTTATGTCCATTTTCTTATGTACATTTCATCCAATTCCCTAATATAATTATGACACGTGGCAAAAAGTGTTTAAATGACCAATCACAGTAGAGAGAGAATATAGAAGACCACATTTTATATGACCAATCATAGAAGAAAGAGAGTATAAATACAATATATGATTGCTGGAATCGGAGGAAATGGACATAAATTTTTTCCATAAACAAAATAAGCCAACTTCTAAAACGTTAATTATTAGCCATTAAAATTAATTAATAGTTAAATGTTGTTATAAATATTTTGTGAATATCCACAATTGATTTTTATTATTTTGAGTTTTCTCATGTACATCAATATAAGTTTATTCCTTCATCATGTACATTAAGTATGAGTTTATCCCTTTATTATGTACATTAAATTAAATATATCCCCTATCAGATCTTTTAGCCTATAAATAAAAGTTTTAGGTATTTATATGAATAAGACTCAAGAGTTGAGTAAAAAATTCTCTTCTTCTTCTACATTTCTCTACTTTGAATATTCTCCTTTTATATATATTTTAAAACATATGTTTCATTTTTAAAACCTTGATTATTCCCTTCATCCTTCTCAAACACACCATAAAAGTTATACAAAGCAATAATTTGCTAGGCTTGTATTGTTTTTTTTTTTAGTCCAGGGTACCAACATGTAGTTGGTTGGAGTGGTAATGATATGAACACAGAAGGCAATGGCAGAACTAGAATAATCATGAAATCTTTGAAGGGACTTATAGGAGTGACTTGGACAAACCAAATAGCAATCGGGCCATCAATTGTTGTTGGCAACATCATTTATACCAAGTGGACTGAAAATGTAGCTTTACAACATGTATTGGGCTTGAAAATATTAATTTGGAGAGATTGAATCAAGTATTATACATGTGGAGACTTATTTAAACCTAAATCATTATATTTTTTGCTTAAAATGCTTATTTTAATTTGGATTAATTATTTGTGCGAAAATCATTATATTTAGGTTTTATTATTTAAAGCCCATTAGTGATTTAAGATAATTATTTCATATTTAATGTTTTAATTAGTTTGAACTTATGTTTAAAGGTCCAATAGGGTTTACTTTATTTTGGGCTTAAGTATGAGTTGTTTGAAAGAGTGAAAAACCCATTAGTTTCTTTTAGGATTTTATTTGTTAGGGTTTTCTCTTTGAGTATTGTAAAACAACTTGAATAAATTTGATTGAGTGTGTTTTCTTCATGAAAACTTCTATGTGTGTGTGCAAGTGAGGATGGATTTCTTTGCTTGTTGCATCAAGAGATTGAATCTACCTATCAAAGGTTAGTTTATCTTTGTGGTGTTTATTCATTCAGTTTCTTTTAGCTCTATTATCTGCGTTTCTAAGAACAGGTTTCTTAGGGGTTCAGTAGGGCGGGTGTTTATTCTAAGGTTTTGCTTGATTCAAAGCGTGTGTTGGCGTTTTAGTCTCGATCATAGGCCGGGGTTCCGCATCAGGTAAGTACTGCATTCTCCTTAAGCAAGGTCTCAGGTTCCCGTCTTGTATATGGAAAAACCTCTGCATGGAGAGCTCTACCTTCATTATGGGACCTCAGCTAGCTCGAATAGGATTGCTTCTAATATGAGAATACATGTGGGAAACCAAACAAAAAATAAAGGTATCTATGACAGTAACTAATCCCTTTTTATCGTAGACTTTTTAAAAGGGTTTTAATACTGATCACGAAACCTTCTTCATATACACGTACCACCAAATATAAAAACCCTAAATAGATGCTTAAAAAAGAAATTCAAATAAGTACCAAACTATATTAGACCTCATGGTCTGCTAGGCTGATTTGTATATAAAATTACAAAAGCAAAACAAATGATCGCAAGCTCTAATGTACCTAGGATAGCTGCAGAAATCAATACATGCTATATTATGCTAATATTAATACATGTTATTATGCTAATATTTAAACCTGACTGTCCACTTTGCTCTTCTGCCAGTAAATCACTCTTGTATATGGACCAGATCAAACAGTTCGATCGATCCAACCACTAATCGAATACAAAGGTAAGTCAGTTGAACTCAAAAAATTATTTTTTTAGTTGGACCAGATTTAACCTGGGTCCAACCGGTCCAATTTTTTTAATTAAAAAAATTTAAAATAAAATAACATCAGAAAAGAAATTAGAAAAATATTAAAAATTAAAATTAAAAAAGTCTTGAAAATTAAAATTTGAAAATTCATAATTATCAATAATTTCATGTTTGGTTTGATCAAGTTCTTTTAGAGTTTGACAAGTCTTGAAAATTAAAATTTGAAAAATCATGTCATTTAAAACTTCAAAATTATTTATGTTGAAATCTAATATTTGAGTGATGTCATTTTATATATTAAAAATAATTATTTATTATTTATTGCGTCGTCCGATTCGACCAGTTAAACTGATCAGACCATGAACTGAACACTTATCCAGATCTTTGTCCGACTCGATTTTTATAACATTACTGTAAACCATTTTACCCTTTATAACAATCATCGGACAAGAGAATAATGAATCATTGATTATACATTACAGTGGGGGTTACAAATTCTGATTAACCCACACGGACCGGACCAGTCGGTTGGACCAAAAAATTGTTTGCTAGTCCTGGAATAATCAAAGAACCGGTCGGGTAGAAAATCGATCAAGAACCGGTAAAAATGGTGGTTTAGACGGTTTGACCGATTGTCAATTTGTGTTGTATATGATTTAGTATTTATTGAGAATTTGTTGTGACTTGTAAGGATTGTTCTATTTCAGTATTTATAGTTTGGTTTAATTTGTGATAATATTTGAGACTTAAATATGTTGATCCTTGAACTTATTTGAAGAGTTTAATATGATATTGTGGTAGTTTACAACTTGTTCTATTTTTTATCATGTTTAGATGGAGATGAAAACATATAATTATGAAGTATATAAATTTTTTATGATATATTTAATTAAAAATATATATTTCAATTGCGACTGGTTCGACTACGGTTAGACCATTGAACCGTGAACCAGTGCCTCGACCAGTCCAATGACTAGTCCAGTTTTAAAAACATTGCATTTTAAACACATGAAGATATGTCTATATTAAGATGGAGAGATTATGTTGCATTTTGTCTCACACATGCAAAAGGAAATAATCATCAACTTTTGAAGATCCAGATCAATTAAAGTGCAGATAATATTTTTATGGTACATATATAATATATTTATGGTCAAGCATGCTTTATCTCCTAACACATTTAATAACAACATGTAGCCACCATAGCTACTTTGAAATCTCTTAACGTAGAATGCCTAATTGCCTATATAAGAGATATATTCTATGGCCATTTTGTGATAGAATATGCACACACTTCGGTAATAAGAAAGTAAGCATACAGAGAAATTGAATGATGTGAGAGAAGCAATTTCTCTGAGTGTAGAGTTATACAGCAGGAAAAAAATATTTTGTGAAATATTTTTTTGATTTATTTCGGGTGTGGACTTTGAAGATGCTGGAAGAAAGGGCTTGGGAAACACAAGGAGATGCAAACCACATGTGGAATACAATGGCACAAGGAATTAGGAACGTGGCAACTAAAACACTAGGTATATCTAGAGGTTTTGGACCGAAGGGGAAAGAATCTTGGTGGTGGGATGAAAGTGTACAAAATAAGATTAAGGTTAAAAGAGAATGTAATAAAACATGGCAGTCATGTAGAGATAATGTAAGCTGGGAGAACTATAAGGTAGCTAAGAAAGATGTTAAGAGGATAGTGTCAGAGACCAGAAATAGGGCCTACGAAGGGTTTTACCAATCTTTAAGAACCAAAGATGGGGAGAGAAAAATATTCAAACTTGCTAAGAGTAAGAAGAGAAAGACAAGAGACATAGATCAAGTTAAATGTATTAAGGATGAAGAAGGTAATATCTTGGTAAAGGACCAAGATATTCAAGAACGATGGAAGGATTATTTTGACAAACTTTTTAATGAAGGACAAATGGCTGCTAGTCATACTGATGGGCTAAGTACTAACGAAGATGATCTCAATTATAGTTTCTATCGGAGAATACAAGAGCATGAGGTGACACAAGCATTGAAGAGAATGGATAATAGCAAAGCAGTACGACCGGATAATATACCCATTGAGGTGTGGAAGAGCCTAGGAAGCAAAAGCGTAAATTGGTTAACAAAGCTTTTTAATGTGATATTGAGATCCAAGAAAATGCCGGATGAATGGAGGAAAAGTACTTTGATCCCAGTGTATAAGAACAAGAGGGATATACAAAATTATGCAAATTATAGGGGGATCAAACTCATGAGCCATACTATGAAGCTATGGGAGAAGGTTATCGAGCGGAGGTTGAGGGTGGAGACGCGAATTACAGAGAATCATTTTGGGTTCATGCCAGGGAGGTCAACCATAGAGGCAATATATCTATTAAGAAGATTGATGGAGAGATACCAGAGGTCTCATAAGGATCTATATATGGTTTTTATTGATTTGGAAAAGGCCTATGATAGAGTACCGAGAGAAGTATTATGGAAGGCTTTGGAAAAGAAAGGAGTACGAGTGGCCTATATCCGAGCAATCAAAGACATGTACGACGATGGAGTCACGACTTGTGTGAGAACACAAGGTAGTGTTACGAAGGATTTTCCTATAACCATAGGACTACATCAAGGTTCAGCTTTGATCCCTTACCTCTTCAATTTGGTATTGGATGTGCTCACTGAACATATACAAGAGGCAGTACCAAAGTGTATGCTTTTTGCTGACGATATAGTCTTGGTTGGAGATTCCAAAGAACAAGTAAATGAAAAATTAGAGAGATGGAGACAAGCTTTGGAGACATATTGATTTCGCATAAGTCGAAGCAAAACGGAGTATATGAAATGAAAATTTAGTGGTAGGGACGTTGATTCTAGGAGTGAGGTGAAACTTGGAGATCACCCCATGCGGGAAGTCACAAGTTTTAAGTATTTGGGAACGATAATACAAAATAATAGAGAAATAGAGGAAAATGTAAACCATAGGATCCAAGCAGGATGGATGAAATGGAGGAAGGCATCAGGTGTTATTTGTGATAAGAAAGTACCGCTTAAGCTTAAGGGGAAATTTTATCGCACCGCGATAAGACCAGCTTTACTGTATGGTACTGAATGCTGGGCGATAAAAAGCCAGCATGAGCACAAATTCAACGTGACAGAAATGAGAATGTTGCGCTGGATGAGTGGTCACACTAGAATTGATAGGATTAGGAATGATTATATTAGAGAGAAAGTGGGGGTAGCACCTATTGTCGAAAAATTAGTCGAAACACGCCTTAGGTGGTTTGGTCATGTACAAAGGCGGCCGAAAGAGGCTCCGGTACGTAGAGTTGACCAAATGGAAGATAACCTAATAACTAGAGGTAGGGGAAGACCAAAGAAAACAATAGGAGAAACGATTTAGAGGGATTTAGACATAAATAACTTAACCATAGAAATGTGTAAAGACAGAACATGTTGGCGTCGCTTGATCCATATAGCCGACCCTACTTAATGGAAAAAGACTTTAATTGTTGTTGTTCTATTAATGACATCGTTGACTGTCTTTATTCGTGGACGTAGACTAAAGTCAGACTACGTTAAATTTTTGTGTCCATTATTTTTACCACATCATTAGTTTTCCATTTATCTTGTTAATTGGGTCCCACAACAATTATGATGCTAACAAGTAAAGCAAAACTCGTATCATTTCTTTTCTGAAAACTGAAGCATACTTAACCAGATCTATTTCTCCTATATATCCTTCCTATCAAAAGAGACCTAATTCTATTGCTTTTGGTTTGTCTTGCACTACCTCTATTCATATTTCATACCCTCTCTCTTTCCTCAAAGAAAACAAATTAATCCGCAGTAGATTGAATCCCATACCTTATGGCCATGGGGAATGAAAAAGCTTGTTAACAGCTAAGTCCAGTGCATCTACATTGCTTTGTAGAAATTTTCTTCAAGAGCATTAAGGGCTCGTTTTCCATGTATTTTTACGATTTTTAAAAAAGTTTTATATTATGTTTTTTTACATACTAAACATACTTTTTATCATATTTTTTTTTCTTTTAATTTTTCTTTCTATCTCTCTCTTCACTTTTCTTTACAATACTTTCCTTTATTCTACAATACTTTCTTTACAATACTTTACATCCGTACATTTATACCAAGCGTGCCCTAAGAATTCAAAGTGAAAATTGTGACAAAAGAAGGCATACAAAGTTATATGACTTATATCTAACATTTCACGAGAAAGTAAGTCTACAACATAATAACAAATAAAATGTTTTCCCACTAGGTTTGGTCATCAGTTATATGAATAAACAATGCCAAATTTTTCATCTTTAACTCATTTTTATGGTTAGGTGGAAAAATTACAAAGATAGATGACTGATTTAGAATTTCGGATAAAAAAAGGACCATTACGAAACTAGTGAGAAAGATAAGAGACCAAAATAGATATTTAGCCTAAAATATAAGAGAATGGATCTAGTGCTTGGCTCTTCTATGCATTAATATGCTAGGCCGACTTTTTTCATAGTTTTCTTCACTTTCTTTTATTTAAACTTGAAAAATTGTAAACTTTTTCTAAAGAATAAGAGTTATAGACACACAAAAATAAAAAATCTCACACAAATAAGGACCTACCGTGAATGGTTTAGGGACCAATTAGGGACTAAAAAGTTAGTCCCTAATCCACTCATAGTAAATCTCGATTTACATGAAGTTTTTAATTTTTTTTGTATCGATATCTTTCATACTTTATATATTCTTTTGAAAAAGTTTATAATTTCTCAAATTTAAATAAAAAAATGAAAACAACTATGAAAAAAAGTCGGCCTAGCATACTAATACATAGAAGAGCCAAGCACTGGATCCATTCTCAAAATATAACTATTTATTGAATGTTGGACGGGTGCGGATATTATAAAATATAATATTAAATATAATATATGTTATTAAATAAAATTTTGTGTTTTTAATGTTATTAGAATTGTTTTAAATTTTTATTTATAAAAGTTATTTATATTTTTAATTTTAAAATATTATTTGTATAACTATTTATTTATTGGGTGATATTGAGTATTGGAGATAAGGTAATTTACTTGATTATAGATAGCATTGTCAAATGGGCCGACTCGATCCAGCTTGAGCTCTTTCTTAAACATATATATTTTGGCCTCCCAAGCCCGCCTATTTAATGCGGATCGGGCTGACTCGCGGGTTATGGCCTGTTTTTAAAGTACTAATTATAGAGTATGTAATACCCATTATAGGGCCGGGCTTGCTTCACCGGTAGAGTAGGTGTAGGTTGATCCCTTTGTGTTGTAATTTTGGCGTTGAAGCCTCTGTGTTGTTGTCTTCTTTTGTTGTTGTTTTCTGTATTATGTAGTCTGTAACTTGTTCCTTTTAATATTACAATTATTTATGAAAAAAACTACTACGGATATTTTAGATAATTCGAATATCAAATGATTTTAGATACGGTTATTGAAAATAATATTTTTTTTATGATTTGGTTAGGGTTCAGGTATTTGATGTATTCGACGGATTTATAAGCGCATAGTAAAAAAATGACTAGGTACTCGCCTATTGCCATCCCTATATATGTGCACAAGCTCAATACTAATTAATTTAAAAAGCAAACTTACCTAAACATTTATTTTTTGATAACCAGAACGGTACCTAAAAAACTTTATTCAATGAAAATCAAACCAAATGATATCCGAAATAGTTCGAGGCATAGAATCAACCCAACAATAATTATAAGTTGAACTCTTAGCCAAATAAACAAGATAATGTGCAACCTAGGGACCCACATAAAACTAACATCACGTTAAGTACATATGGAAAACACAATGGAATGGAAAAAATAAAGTAGGTGGCCCCACCTACTTTTACTTTATTTTTTCCACTGTCAGACTTAAAAAAAATACAAAATATCTATTATACCCTTTGATTTGACACAATCCTAACTTTCTTTTCTTTTTATTATTTTAATATAAAGGATAAAGTGGTAATTTTAATACATTCATATTCCATTTCCATTTCAAATTTATACTACTAAACACATCAAACATATTCTCTTTCCCTCTCCCTCTCCCTTTCCCTTTCCCTTTTTACCTACGAAACTGCCCTAAAATCAATAAAAAGCATAACATAAATTGTTTTGAATCTAAAAATACATAGAGTTCAATAAAGAAGGCTGCAAATCCATATTCTTGAGCTGGTTAATCACCATCAAAGCATCACTCTCCACTTGCAACTTGTCCACCATAATAAGGCAATTGTGTCCTTCCTTCTCACTCTCACATTTATTACACTTGTGACTGTTAATGGGTCGGGCCGGGCCAGGTTTGGACTTTACATATATGGATTTGGGCTTGAGCCTAAGCCTACATGTTTTACTACCCATTACAATGGGCCAAGTATTTATCCAAGCCCATGGGCTAAGCCCATTCTTATATATAATTATAAAAAATAAATGCTTTTTAAATAAAAATTTTAAAATTTTTTCAATGGGAGAAAGTGTTGAAAAAAAAAATTTATGCGTCTTTTAAAAGAGGAGATTGATATTCATCCGTTTTTATAAGGCTTAAAACTACAAGCAAGTTATACTACATGAAAATTTTTATTTTTTTGATGGATACTACATGAAAATTTAATAATAATGATTAGTTAATAACCAATTTAAAATTTTCTTTATAAGACTCTGCAATTTTTTTTTCGAGTTTTCATCATTGACTATGTTGATCCCTTAAACTTTCATTCTTGTCTAAAGAACCTTAAAATGCTACTAAATTGATTCACACGTCAGATTTAATTTACACATCAGGAAGGGGCAAAATTATCAAATTCAATATTAGTCAACATTTTCAAATTACATAAATTAGTTTATGTCCAAAATACTAATAAATTTTCCTTAAAGTATTTTGTAGCTTTTCAGATTGAGCGTGACTTTGGAGCTCGAGTTTTTAATTAATTTACTTTTCAAACATTATAATTTTATTATTATTTTTAATTTTAAATCAGGCTTTTTTTTTAAAAAAAAAATAGACTTTTTGGCTCAAACTCATATTTTCGGCCTCATATTTACATTTTGTCGGGTTGGGCCTATCGGGCTGGGCAGGCTTTAAGGCCTATGATCAGGTCTATTGGTAAGTAGTGAATGGTAGTGGTGGTAGGTAATTAGACCTAATCACGGGCCGTAAAGCCTGCTCAGCCCGATAGGCCCGGCCCGTTAAAATGCAAATATGAGCCCGAGCACCCGAGCTCGAGCTTGAAGCTTGCAAGCCCGGCCCGTTAAAATGCAAATATGAGCCCGAGCCCGAAAGTCCTTTTTTAAAAAAAAGGGCCCCGGCCCGAGCTCGGGCTTGAAACTCGCAAGCCCAGCCCGTTAAAATGCAAATATGAGCCCGAGCCCGAAAGCCCGTTTTTTAAAAAAACGGGCCCCAGCCCGAGCTCGGGCTTGAAGCTCACAAGCCTGGCCCGTTAAAATGCAAATATGAGCCCGAGCTCAAAAGCCCGTTTTTTTTTAAAAAAAAACGAGCCCTGGCCCGAGCTCGGGCTTGAAGCTCACAAGCCCGGCCCGTTAAAATGGAAATATGAGCCTGAGCCCGAGCCCGAAAGCCCGTTTTTAAAAAAAATCGGCCCCGGCCCGAGCTCGAGCTTGAAGCTTGCAAGTCCGGCCCGTTAAAATGCAAATATGAGCCCGAGCCCGAAAGCTCGTTTTTTTTTTAAAAAGGGCCTCGGCCCAAGCTCGAGCTTGAAGCTCGCAAGCCCGGCCCGTTAAAATGCAAATATGAGTCCGAGTCCGAAAGCCAGTTTTTTTAAAAAAACGGGCTCCAGCCCGAGCTCGGACTTGAAGCTCGCAAGCCTGGCCTGTTAAATGCAAATATGAGCCTGAGCCCGAAAGCCCGTTTTTTAAAAAAATGGGTCCCGGCCCGAGCTCGAGCTTGAAGCTCGCAAGCCCGGCCCGTTAAAATGCAAATATGAGCCTGAGCCCGAAAGCCCGTTTTTTCAAAAAAAGGGGCCCGGCCCGAGCTCGGGCTTGAAGCTCGCAAGCCCAAACCGTTAAAATGTAAATATGAGCCTGAGCCCGGGCCTGTTTTTTAAAAAAAGGGCCCCGACCCATGATCAAGTCTAAAGTAATGAATGGTACTAAGTAATAGGTATAATATATATATATATATTTGATGGGTAGGGCCCAGGTATTACCCAGGCTTTGGCCCAGGTATTTTTAACAAAATGAGTATTTGATGGGTAAGGCCCAAATACTACCCATACCCATTCTTAATATTGGGTACTTGACCCATAGGCTTGAGCTTGGGTAGTCTAAAGACAGTTGATTCTGTCATCATATATATATAATAATGGCTTCCTTTTGCTCATTCTCTGCAATAATCTACCTGGTCTTTATAGCATCCTTGGCTTATCCTTCTTCACAAACTCTATACATGTCTCCACCATCTCTGCAGCACCAAGAATCAATCTTACCAGCTGCTCCATTGGCATCTACTTTGTCTCCAGATATTGAGCCTCTCTTTCCTTCTCCTGCTGGAGCTGCTTACTCTCCATCTGACTCTTCATTGCCTACTATTCCTTCAACCCCAAGCCCTCCAAATCCAGAAGTCTACGGCACTCCATCACCGGTAATAGCTTTTCCCCCATCACAGTCTATGCCTGTCTATGCCCGTGCTTCACACTCTTCTTCATCTCTGCCTCTCAATCTCATCTTATTGTATCTATTCTCCCTTTACTGCTGCTTTGCTTCATGGCATGTGATTGTGAGTAGGTTTTTATGTGTATGTTGCAAAAAGGGAAAGGGAATGGGAATAAGTTTATTATGTTTTGTAGTAAAAATTTGAGAATGAAAATGGAATGAAAATGTATTAAAATTATTACTTTATTTCTTATATTAAAATAATAATTAAAAAAAATTATGATTGTGTCAAATCAAAAAGTATAATAGATATTTTTTTTTTAAATCCCGATTTCTCATGCGGAAATCAGATTTCCCCACCACCTCTATTTTTTCCTTTCCACCACCAAATCCTTAAAACGAACATGCCCTAAGGTGATGTTTGGTAGGTAGAAAGGGAAAGGGAGAGGGAAAGAGAAAGGGAATGGGTTTGATGTGTTTGGTAGTAAAAATTTGGAATGGAAATAGAATGGGAATGTATTAAAATTACCACTTTGCCCCTTATATTAAAATAATAAAAAGAAAGGAAGGTTAGGATTGTGTCAAATCAAAGGGTAAAATAGATATTTTTTATTTTTTTTTAAAAAAGTGTAAGGGAGAGAAAAAAGTAAAAGTGGGTGGGGACACTTTTTGAAACGAACGGGTCCTAAGTTTCTAATTTATTTTCGCAACTTAATTGTTTACCTTTTTGAAAATACTTCTTGATTTTCTAACTCGATTTGATTATTTAAAAGGCATAATTAATTATTCCAAAACTATTGAAGGTTACACGTGGTTTGACCCTGGACTTGTACTATGCTACATTATTTATTTGATCCTTAGTTGCGACGAGTCAAGGGACATTGTTCGTCTAAAAACGCCCTCATCATCATATATGTGCACAAGCTCAATACTAATTAGGGGTGGTCATGGGCGGGTACCCGCTCATTTTCCCACTATCCGAATCCGAATCCGCCCATTACACCCAATACCGGAACCCTAACCGAATCCGAAAAAGATTACATTTTCAATATCCGTATCCGAAATACCCGAAAAAAATAACAAATATAAGATACTGAGTATCCTATAGTCAACTAAATTATCCGATATCAATTACCCAATATCCACCCACTAAATAAATTACTATAAAAAAGTTACATTTTTTTAAAAATAAAGATAATTTTATAAATTAAAATTAATAATACTAATTTTATTAATTCAATCATAAAATTTTATTTAATCTTTAATATTATAATATAATATATATATATATATAATTATTAATATATAAAAAATATTATATTTAATTAATATATTATATAAAAATGAATATCGGATTTCGAATACCCTATCGTCCATTCAATCGGACGGATATAGGGTATCCGAAGCTAATATCCTAATCCAACTAATATCCGATATCCGAAATACTCAATATCCGATATCGTATCCATTGCTACCCCTAATATTAATTACTTTAAAGTAAACTTACCTAAAAATTTATTTATTTTTTTATAACCAAAGCTGTACCTGACAAACTTCATTCAAGAAAAATCAAACCATACGATATTCAAAATAGTTCGAGGCATAAAATCAACCAACAATAATTATGAGTTGAATCCTTACCCAAACAAATAATATAATGTGCAACCCTCATAAAAGTATAAAACTAAAATCATTAAAAAAAAAAGGAACATAAATTGTTTTGAATCTGAAAATACATAAAATTCAATCAAGAAAGCTGTAAATCACCACCACCACCGCCAAAGCATCACTCTCCACTTGCAACTTGTCCGCCATAATAGATCGAGCATGCTAATTCCATCCCACGTTTCACCGCTGTCACCTCAAGCAAAGCAAGATTGTTCATGTGTTCCACCTTCTCTGCAATCGCCGCCAAGCATAATCCATTGCCGTCACGAATGATTCCGCCGATAGCTACACCTCCTGCCTGCCTCCGACGTTGCCGCATCACAGTTCAATTTGCACCGACCCGAATCTGGAACTGACGACGTCATCCTCTGTCCATCTTGCTCAGCATCATCAGTACTAAGCATCAACCCATTCTTCATCTCCTCCCAACACAAAGTTGATCTTATCCATATCCTCGAGAGATCTTGTGTTTTGTTAGTAGAGTCTAGCGTTACTGGTGCGGCTACCATCTGAAAAAGATAACTTCCTTTCCTCTGACTATATGCAAGAGTACTTCTAGTTTAAGGATACTTTTTTAAGAAAATTATTGTTTAACGTTAGAGTTTTTAAGTTCAATAATGTTAACATTCAATTTAGATATGTATGTTCTGAACTTGAACAATAAAAAAAAGTTAAATTTAGTTATATATTTGTATTATATGATTCTTTTACAATTTTATTTTGATTGATTTAATAATTTTAAAACATTAAAGATAGAAAATAACAATAAAATGAATAAATAACTAAATATAAATAATCAATGGAGTAAACAATAAATATTAAATTATTTTATTGATTTTTTAAAATTAAAATTTTATTTTTTTGAATCATTTTATAATTCTAGAGTGTTGAATGACAAATTTTAAACATTAAAATTATTAAATGATGATTAATTTGACTAAAATTTGGATAGAAGATAGGTGAAGGTAGTTAAGTGATAACATAACAAACCACAGGGGGGTCAAATGTCACATTCTAAACTACAAGGGGTACATTAATTTTAAGTCAAACCACATGGGTGGTTAAGTGTCAAATTTTAAACCACAGGGGAGCAAACTGAATTTAGGCCAAACCACAAGGGGGCAAACTCTAATTTATCCAAAAATAAAAAAGATTTAGGACATGTTCTTTATGAATGAAATAAGGGAGGAAAGAGTGAAGAAAAAAATGTGGGTCCCACATGTTATCCACTTTTTTATTTTCATTTTGAAAAATGTGTATAATTAAAAAAGGAAAAAAACAATACAAAATGTCTATTATACCCTTTGATTTGGCACAATTATAACTATCTTTTCTTTTTATTATTTTAATATAAAGGGTAAAGTGGTAATTTTAATATATTCCCATTCTATTTTCATTCTCAACTTTTACTAACAAACACAATAAATGCATTCCCTTTCCCTTTCCATTTTCGCATAAAGAACATGGCCTTAGGGTTTGTTTGTTTACAATGTTGAAGGGAATGAGAACAGGGATGAGAATGAGAATTTTGGAGGGAATATGAATGTCATATCAATGATATGTAATATAAATAGAATAAAAGTACATGAAATAACTATTTTACCTTTATATTAATAGTGGGTAAAAAAATAAAGGCAAAACTATGATTTTATCAGATTGCAAAAAGTAAATGCAAAAAGTAAAGTTTGTTTGGTAGGAAGAATGTTGAAGGGAATGTTGAATTACCTCTAAGATTACCTAGTTAATTCTTGCTATCTAACATGACATTAGGTTGCGTTTGGTTAGCCATATGAATTGAAATTGGAGTGTTGGAATTGGAATCGCAAAAAGGTCATGATTTTTCAAT
This sequence comes from Senna tora, assembly GCA_014851425.1. NCBI lineage: Eukaryota > Viridiplantae > Streptophyta > Magnoliopsida > Fabales > Fabaceae > Senna > Senna tora. Next base: position 20,095,964 of record CM026270.1, on the reverse strand, counting down.
GGTATTGCAAAAAAAAAAATGATAGAATGGGAATTCTTGAAATTGCTCAATTTCAAGACTTTATGGAATTGAAATTTTAATAATGGGACCATGGAATTATTGGTTGGAATTAGAATTGAGGTAAAAAGGATTTTTTTGTCCCTCCTAGCTAATTAATGTAATAATGTTGCGTTTTGTACAAATATATTTTATTAAAAATATAGTATGAAGGGTAAGTTGGTCTTTTTAATTTATTTTCCTTCACAAATTTTTCATTATATTTTTTACATACCAAACATATTTTTTATCTTAAAATTCAAATTCCATTTGTTCTTTTCAATTTCATTCTATTCCATCACTCAATATATACCAAATGTTGGAGAATAGATTATTGTATATTTAATATATATATATATATATATGTAAAAATGCATGGAGATTCCTTGAGTTTTGAATAATAGACACTTATACTTCCTGAGTTTCAAAACCATGCAGACATACTCCCTAAACTTTTAATTTGGGGCACTTTAGCACCCTTCTGTCATACTTCCGTCCACATTCAGCCATTACCTGATACGTAAGAATATTTTGTAAAGATATTGTAGTCGTTATTTGTCACGTAAGCACATTTTGTGAGGTAATTTAGCCGTTATAGCTATTTAAGCACATTTTGCAAAGATATTTTAATCATTATAATGCTATTTTAACCATTTGAGTCATTCAATTTGGAGCCTCTAAAATATAAAATGGTTCAATTATCTCTATAAAATGTGCTTACATGATAAATAAAGGCTGAATGTGGACAGAAGGGTGCTAGGTGCCCCAAATTGAAAGTTCAGAAGATCTATCTGTAAGATTTTAAAACTCAAAAAATATATAGGCAAAAGTAACTTTCCTAACCCCAACGTGGGGGTCCTGTCAGTTTCGCCCCTAACGTTTTTTCGCTGTCAATTGTACCCCTAACGTTTTACGTTTCTGCCAATGTCACCCTTTTCACTAACACCGTCAAATATTTAATATTTTTTGCTGACGTGGCATCCTATGTGACAAAACGTTTATTTTTTCTGTCAATTGTAACCCTAACGTTTTACATTTCTGCCAATGTCATCCTTTTCACTAACACCATCAAATATTTAATAATTTTTTGCTTACGTGGCATCCTATGTGACAAAAATATCTGACTTGACATATTTTTTCCACACAAGATTTTTTACTCATCTTTTTCCTATCAAAACCGTGTCGTTTTAGCCTCATCATATTCCTTTTAAAATATAACTCAAACATACATGCCATTTTGCAGACAAAAACATTGGAGACGTTATCCATTCTCTACTTTGTTGGAGACGTTACCCATTCTCTACTTTGTCGGAGACGTTACCCTAAAATAGAGAATGGATAACGTCTCCGTTGTTTTTATGAGCAAAATAGCGCGTGCGTTTGAGTTATATTTTAGACGGAATAGGCCGAGGTCAAAACGACACAACTTTGATGGAGAAAAGATGAGTAGGAAATCTGATGTGGAAAAAAAAATATACCAAGTCAGATATTTTCGCCACATAGGATGCCACGTAAGCAAAAATTATTAAATATTTGATGTGTTAGTGAAAAGGGTGACATTGGCAGAAATGTAAAACGTTAGGGTTACAATTGACAGAAAAAAAAACGTTTTGCCACATAGGATGCCACGTCAGCAAAAAATGTTAAATATTTGACGGTGTTAGTGAAAAGGGTGACATTGGCAGAAACGTAAAACGTTAGGGGTACAATTGACAGCGAAAAAACGTTAGGGGCGAAACTGACATGACCCCCAAACGTTGGGGTTAAGAAAAATACTTTTACCAAATATATATGTTCATGTCTCAAAACTCAGGGGTCTTAATGCATTTTAATTTTTTTTAGAGTCTCAACCAATCGTAATTAAATCATTTATGATATAAATATATACACTTTTCTTTTCTTTTTTTTTCATAATAGTAGGGATGATATTAAAATAACAACATAGTTTAACACAGACTTTTCTTGTTAGGTGGGTCATGGGTGGGTGTCTTCTTCAAATTTGTTGGTGCCACAATTATAAGTTAAACGAAATTGGGTACGATTTTGTTATTTCACTAAAGGCAGTTAAAACATTGAAATTCAAACGACCTTGTTTGGCTTTCTTTACATTTTCCAAGTTCCAAATTCCAATAGATTGTCTCTCCAAAAACATCACTGGAAAAAAGACCAACAAACAAACAAGGCCTCTTTCTCTCTGAACGTCCTCCCCACTATCTGAAATTTCGGACCTAGATTGTGATATTTTCGAATCGCAACCTTTTTCAAAATTCGTAGAAATTTCTGGAATTGGATCGATCTGAAACCACGTTGTTCCATTTGCATTTCGATTTAACATCTTCCTACATTAGTGGATGAATCTTTTCTCGTCGATTCCATATTTCGTTTGAGCTCTCTTGCTTTCAGATATTCTCTGCTCGGCACTTTGGCTCCCATTTCCTCGAGTTCGACCCACATTTCTTCTGCAAGATACAAGATAGGTTTGCACCGATCTACTTTTCTCTTTTCTTGTTGTATTTTCTTCTTATGCGCTGTTTATTGCCTAATAAGTTAATAATTCGTGGTAGTGAATAATGCAGCTGGGATTTGGAGTTTAATGTGACTTGTTAATTTTTGAAGTCTTTTTTTTTTTGTAGCGGCTATATCTATTTTCTTCCTCTAACTATACTCTCTATGGTTCTTGGAAAGCAGGGTTTAGGGAGCTGAAAAAATCATTGAAATCATGATACATTTTCATCTATTCAATATTAAGACAAGATAATTCAGCTGGACTAATGCTGTATTCTCTAATATAGTTAAATTGAATGAGAAGGATCACCAATCGTTTAGGTATACAAAATAATTCAGATATAGCGTCATCAAGCTATTCTATCTTATTTTTTATTCGTTAAATTTCAAACGTTACTGGTAGCAGAAACGTTTAGTGGTTTGAGTTACTTGTTTTTCTGTATATATAATATTCTTTTCAGTATTTATTAAGTTTTTTTTTTTTTCTTTCGAGATTCTTGGTCCAGAGGATAAGTTTTTATTAAGTATCTTGGATAATTTCATCCTCCATCCAGTCATCCACATAAGCTACTAAATTATTTGGATTTAGATCATGCTTACAGCTTACTAGAAGTTTTCTTGTAGCAGGGTAGGCATAGCTAATCAAAAGGACAAGGAGTCTTTGGGTGTTTAATATAACGATGCAGTTGGAAAGAAAAGAACAGGGAAAAAGCGGAACTGGCAGCTTAAATGGTTATCCTGGTGGAGATGTTAGCCACATAGAAGATTTAGGCGGCATGCTTGAAGGTAACAACTACTAGTCTCTGACTCTTAGGTCATGTGTATCCTCTTCCACTCTTAGTACAACTCAAGATTTTGGTTTGCTTTCAGACAGCCAGCTGGAGTCTCTGGTGAAGTGGATAAATAGTGTACTTCCTCACTTTAATGTGCCCTTAGAAACTTCTGAGGAGGATCTGAGGATATTGTTGAAAGATGGATCTGTGTTGTGCAGCATTTTGGACAAGCTGGTTCCTGGTTCAGTGGAAATAGTAGGACTTTCTTTCAGATTGCTAAACACTTGCATATTGCTTCTTTTTTTTTTTTTTAATTACATACTGTTATGTGTTTCATGACTAAGTACGCTTTTTTTTAATCTTTTGTTTTGATATCACATTTTTTTCAAAATCTAATTCCTTTTTGCGCTGACTTTCATCACTATGTACACTTCTTTCTTTTTAATTCCTATTTGCGCTGACTTCAAGTTAGAGCACATTTTCTGTTTTTTTTTTCTTCTTCTAAGGACCTACCTTCTTAACTTCAGGGAAGTGATTCAATAAATGAGCCTGTGAATGTTAAAAGGTTTTTGGAGGCTATGAATGAACTAGGATTGCCTGGATTTGAATTGTCAAGCCTAGAGCAGGTATGAAAAGTTCCTTATGCGCAATGTAATTTGAGGAAAATGGTAGAAAAACTGGGTTGGAACTTGGATGAAAGACTGCAAACTGAACTGGGCTATGAGACTCCTTGGTCATGCTTGACTGAAGGATTGGCTAAAAAACATTTGTCAATATATGGTCTTTTTCACCTTTTGTCCCACACAAAAGAGAATCATAGCGCAATTTAGAAGCAATTGTTGACAATTTTATGGTTGAGTGAGACTTGGGAGGTTAATATTACTTAAGTTGCATTTCTTTTTCAGATGCTGAAATTATTACTCTGATTTGTTCTTGCTTAGGCCAGACTTTGACCACATAACAAAATAGTCCAAAGCATGAAGCTGGAATTCAATGTTTCCTTATTGTTCCTTTGCCCTCTTAAGTTCTCTCCTAACTATTTTATTTTCTGGTCTGAGATTATGCGCAGGGATCCATGGTGCTTGTGTTGCAGTGCCTTGAGACTTTGAAAGCTCATTTTGATATAAATATTGAGAGAGAAAATATCCAAAGTTGTTCCAGAAAGAGGTGGGACCAGTCAGATCTAGCATACATAGCTCTTGGAAATAATGAAAGGCTAAAAAGTTCAGCTTATTCAAAATTCGGACATGAAGTTGACGGTTCTATCTTATCAGGTATTATAATCCTTTTCTTCTGGAACAGGAAGAAAGTATATTGTAATTTGTAAGTCACCTTGTGGATTGAGTAGCTCCAATAAACTTAGAATGCATCTTTTGCTGATTTCTTCTTGTGAGCTGCTCAATTCTTTCCATGGTCATATTGGCCTTGATGGGCATATGAATTGAATTGGATAAATTTTTAGAGATATTTATGTTTGAATTGAGCACATCTCACTCTTGTTTGTGCAGAAGCAATACAAACTTTGGCAAAGTTTCTTGACTTTAATTGGTCTTCAATTAGTGAGTTCCAATAGAATGAAGAAAAATTGTGATAAACAATTATTTGAAACAGAATTAGATTTTTTATATGTATCTCAACAAGTAAACTCCTAGGGTTTGCAGTTTTTAGAGATTATATTGTGCCCTCTCGGCCTCTACTTAAGTTTGATTCATTTAGCTTTCTAAATAATATGTGAAATTAAGTACTAAGAACTTTTTTCTTTTCACATGATTCACAGGATTTTCTAACTGTAAGCTTTTCACTCAATTTGCAAATTGATCTTATTTATGGGAATCAAACATTCAGTTTGGATTCATTTCTACATAGTGATTGAATCAGTGTTCAAAATTATATTTCTTACATTAAAAAGTGGTTTCTCGTTCTGCGTATCTTTTTTATGTTTATTAGCTTGTAATGTCTTGAAGCAAGTATACTATGGAGATCATGCATGCAGATTTCTGCGGCAATTATATAAGCTACTTGTTTGATCATCTTCATATGTGATGCACGTGATGAACTTTAGAAAGCACAGGCCATAGAGGATAATAAAAAAAATCTGGATTAAGTCCTACTTTCATTAGTTTTTTAATTATGCCAATGCTATTCAAATTCAAACTGTTGATGCCATTTGTTATTTTATCCTTTATTTTCTCTATACAGATAATGAAGCTGCTTCTGTATGTCATGTTGGATATAATTCTAATGAACTGTTCCAGTCAAAACGAGGGTCGCCTGTAGATCTTTCTGATGTTAAAATTGTGGAGTTACTAAAATCAAACAATTTGGATGTAAGCTAGAAAACTACCTACTTTTTCTGTCCATGTCTAACTCTCCCTCTTTTGTTGCGTTTGCCATTAAATTATGTTATAATAATTATGATGGACTTTTGTGCTTAGTGCCTTCATTGTTGACTAATAAATGATCATCATATGTGAGGCTTTTTTTCCGCTTCTGCAGAATGCCTCCTCTCAATCGCTTTTTAACTTGGGAAATAGGATTATGGATGAGATCTGTGAAAGAAGGAATGGAGATAAACCTCAAGTAAGTGCACAGAGCACTACAAAACTTCTACATGCGTGACAAAAATCATTTTTTAATCTATCAAACTTTTATTTTTCATTGTTATTGTGCAGTCTATTATATTACCCCTTTTGACTTGTATGTTTTTAGTCTCAGCGTGCAGCATGCTTTTTGAGAAAAATTCTGCAAGTGATAGAGTTGCGCTTTTCTAATCAAGCAGAAAGCCTGAAAAATGTAATAAAAGTATTCTTCCTGCAATTTTTACCTGGACAAGATTTAAGTTTCAGTTGTTTTTGAAGAATGATTATTTACGTAGTTATATATCTGCAGCAAAACAATCTTTTCAAGGCTCGTGAGGGGAAGTATCAATCAAAAATAAATGCACTTGAAACCCTTGCAGTGGGGACAACAGAAGAGAATGAGGTATTTTCATTCCCAATTTGAATTTATGCCTAATTGTATTCTATTTATTTATATGTTAATTATTATTATAACATTTATTATCTGCTTAATTAGTATTAAAGCTGACCCTACATTCTGCAGGTTGTTGCAAGTTGGTTACATCGGTTGAAGGTGCAAACCAATCTCTTGCTTTATCTTTAATTTGAAGATGGTGGTACAGACAACAATATATATCCTTAGTTCCTGTTGAATTAAGTGTTTTATTTTCACTGTCACTATAAACATTATACTTGGCTTATTAAGCCTTCAAGAAGACTTATTGCTTGACATAATGACATGGTTGATAAGCATGTTGCTTTTATAACTTGTCATATAGTGCAGAAAATGTTATCTATTGAGCACTAAGCTATAGTTTTATTGTGAGCTTATCCATCACTATTTTTAGTAGTAGTACATGACAGGGCAAAAGTTTGAACTTAAGACTTTTTTCTGTACTAATTATTCACACCCCTTAGTGCCTTGCCACTAGACCATACCTAGTGAAAAGCGGCATGGCTGTTTGTCATTGTGGATGAATAAAGAATGATTTTGATTTATATTTTTGCAAACTTGAAGCTCATGAAAAACTGTGATACAGGTAGTTTTGTCAACATCATTTGTATAAGCTATACTAAATTGCCACAATCATTTGTATTTCAGCTTGCTCTACAGCTTGAGAAAACTAAAATGGAGGAGAAGAATAAACTTGATGAGCAGGATGTTGCTTGTTTAAAGAAAGACAAAGTTCGTAGTGAAATTGAGATTTCTACATTGAAGCAAGAGTTAGAACTAGTCCAAAGGGCTCATGAAGAGCATTGTTTGCAGTCAGAATCACATGCTAAAGAATCTAAAGCTGAATATGAGAAGAGGATAGGGGAACTAGAATCTCAACTTGCTGATGCAAGGAATCAAGCAAAGAAACTGGAGACATTTTTGGAATCTAAGTCTCTGAAATGGAAGAACAAAGAGCGTACCTATCAGAGTTTCATAAATGACCAATTTGGAGCTTTCCAGGTTTGTCTCTTTTGTTCACACAACTTGCCTTGTGATTTTCTATTGTTATTATTATTTTTTATTTTAGCTTATACTGTTTAATTTTTCTTATTGTATAGGAATTGAGAGCTGCAATGGAGTCTGTAAAATATGAAGTGTTAAAAACAAAAAAAAGCTACTCAGAAGAATTCAAGTATTTGGGTAGGATAGATGGATTAACATTTTGCATGATTTATCATTTACTTTTTTTAATGGATTATATGTATTTAAAAGATGTGTATGTACTTTATTTAGGGATGAAGCTCAATAGTCTAGCTGAAGCTGCTGAAAATTATCATATAGTTCTCACAGAAAATCGGAAATTATATAATGAAGTTCAAGATTTGAAAGGTAAATAGCTTGGTTTACCTATCAATTTATTGCCTTGAGGTCTATCCTTGAGGTGTCCCTACTTGTGTTGCTTTATTAGATTGCTGACCTGCTCTCTCTCTCTCTCTCTCTTGTTTATTTTTAACAAATTTCATTTTTTGAATAGGAAATATCCGGGTGTATTGTCGAATAAGACCATTTCTTCCTGGCCAAAGTCAAAATCACACAACAATCGAATTGGTTGGTGATAATGGTGAACTAGTTGTTAGCAATCCTCTCAAACAAGGAAAAGAGAATCGTAAACTTTTTAAATTTAACAAGGTTTTTGGTCCAGTGTCAAGTCAAGGTAGCCCATTCTTCATTTTTGTCTAGCTCATAGTTATACAATTATTTAACTGTTTTTGTCTGACTATTGGAGTTGATAATAATATTTAGCTAATGCATTGACATTTTATGCTTGTAGAGGAGGTATTCATAGATACCCAACCACTAATTCGTTCTGTACTTGATGGGTACAATGTTTGCATATTTGCTTATGGTCAAACTGGCTCAGGAAAGACATATACGATGGTATGCATATTGTGTAATTACTCATTCTCACTGAATATGTGGTTTAAAAGTGTGCAATATATAACTTAAATAATTTTTCTTCCACCAGAGTGGACCTAGCCTAACATCAAAATCAGATTGGGGAGTCAATTATCGAGCACTTCATGATCTTTTCCAGATCTCCCAGAGTAGGAAGGGCTCCATTGTTTATGAAATTGGTGTTCAGATGGTTGAAATTTACAATGAACAAGTTCGTGATTTACTATTGTGCAATGGTCGTCCTCAGAAGAGATATCCTTACCAGTTTTTTGTTCTTTTCCTATCAAGTTTTTTATAAGATTATGCAACTCTGTGTCTGTGCTTAGACTTGTATGCACATCTTTGTATATATACTCACATAAATGTATTAAATATTAACCAATAATAGTGTTAACTCATTTTCTTCAAGCTTGTTTGTTTGCTGTCTTGTATACCAGTTGTTATATTTAAGCACAAAGTAGCTTGTCATTCATTTACTTTTTGGATTGAAGGAAATTCAAAATAGGTATTATTTCCTTGACTTGCACACACTTGGGATTTGGAATTCTTCCCAACCAAATGGGTTGGTTGTTCCTGATGCTAGCTTGCATTCCGTGAATTCAATGACGGATGTATTGGAGTTGATGAATGTTGGATTAACGAACCGGGCAACTAGTTCCACAGCCTTGAATGAAAGAAGTAGCAGATCGCATAGGTTTTATTCGCAAGTTTATGATATTTTTTGTCCTATTTTTACGACCATTAATGCTTTTAATTCATTGCATTTGTATAATTACATTATAGTGTTCTCACCGTTCATGTTCGTGGCACGGATTTGGAGACCAACACATTATTGCGTGGATGTCTGCATCTTGTAGATCTTGCAGGGAGTGAGAGAGTTGATCGTTCTGAAGTAACAGGAGATAGGCTTAAGGAGGCACAACATATAAACAGATCACTATCAGCACTTGGAGATGTGATTTCTGCTCTAGCACAGAAGAGTTCACATGTTCCATATAGAAATAGTAAATTGACTCAACTTCTTCAGAGTTCATTAGGTAATTGCACTCTTTTTTTTAGATTTGTCATTTTGTTACCAACATGCAGTTTGTTATATTAAATTTATTACTTTTTTTTAAAAATATATATATTATCATACCATGGTCACATTCATGGCTTATTAAATTGTACTTACTTCCTCTTTTCTTTTAGGTGGTCAAGCAAAAACCCTCATGTTTGTACAGCTTAATCCTGATGTTGCTTCATATTCTGAAACAATAAGCACCTTGAAGTTTGCTGTGAGGGTTTCTGGTGTTGAGCTAGGTGCTGCTCGTAGTAATAGAGAGGGAAGGGATGTCAGAGAACTCATGGAGCAGGTTACTTTAATTTTATACTCAGTGTTATGTATCATCAAAACACTAAATTTTAGGATGTTTCATGTTAGTTTTTGCACATCTTGGGACTTATGCTCATCATTCTTGCAGTAATAGTGTGCGTGCATATGTATGTATAGTGTATGAAGCTCTAAATTTAAACTTACAGCTACCTGTTTCTTTCTCCTGAAAACTGGAAAGAGAGTGGGTGAATGGACTTGAATAACTCATTAGACATTTTCACCCCTATAATCATGGTAGCACATCAAAATAATAATGACAATACTGTTATCATTATTATTATATAAATACACAAACATTGTGAAGATACATTTGGAATTTAATTACTTATATATCCTTTTATCTCTATTATAAGAAAATTTCAAATTTGTTACAATCTAAAGTGTACATTGACTCATTGAGGAAATCAGGTTCGTTTAGGTCTTTATTATGACATTATTGGTTTGTTTAGTTATACATCTTTCTGAATATTTCAATCTGCTCTCATGGAGCAGGTTACTTTTACTGTTTGTGGCCTAATGATATTTATTATTGTAAAGTGAAACCATTCATTTGGCTTAAACTGATGATACTTCATATTTGTAAGCCATGGTTGACTTAACTATTATTCTCATAGGTGGCATCTCTCAAAGAGACACTTGCAAGAAAGGATGAAGAAATTGACCGGTTGCAGGTGATCAAGGTCAATCTCAATGTTGCCAAGCGTGGAATGATAAGGTATGGTTCATCATCTCCAAGGAAACATTCCACTGGGGCTTCGAGACATAGTCCAAGATTTTCAGGAGCAGGGACCTCTGGAGCTGGTGAAAAAGCAGCTTCTGACATGGACAACTGCTCAGAGTATAGTGATAAGCATTCAGAAGCTGGTTCTCATCATTCAATGGATGATTTTAGGAACAAGCCCAGTTCTCCTCTGTCGAAATCTGCCAAAGATACCAGTCAGAATATCAATGATGACGTTGATCTCTTGGGATTTGGAGATGCAGATTCTGAAGAGAGATTAAGTGACATATCTGATGGTGGTCTTTCAATGGGAACAGAAACTGATGGTTCAATCAGCAGTATTGTGGAGTACACTCTTTTCCCGGAAGTGGAGAAGCCAGCTGAAACTACACCAGCTAAGAACACAACAGCAGACAACCTATCAGCTGAGAACACAGAGAAGTGAGTATTACTTTTTTTCTTTTCTATTTAATCTTGTGGATAAAGCATAATAAGGGATGATTACTTGCATTATTTACACTTGTTTTCAATTTAACCTCTTTATCTGTATTAGTTGTGTTACCAAAACACTTTATCCAAACCAGGCCTGATATTATGTTTGATTGGATGCAGATCCACTATGCCATCCAAAATTCCCAAAGCTCTGCAAGTTCCACAAAAAGCGCCAACTAGAACTTCTAGGTTGTCATTGAACAAAAGTTCCTCAAACTCAAAGGTTCACTCAAGTAAGTATATTCAATTTTGTTGTGTTAACATGTTCTTAGTTTTAACTTTTAAGGAGAAAATGCACAAACCCTAAAACCCCCTGAACTTCAAAACCTAACACAGACCCCTGGACTTTCTATTATCTGCAAATAAGAGCATATGTTAACTTTTCCGTCCATTTTTTAACTAGTGTGATGCCACATCATCAATTGTCAGTCCAGGTGGATTTTTAAGCTAATGTGGCTGAGGGTATTTTTGACATTTCATCTTCCATCATGGGTCGGGGGGATCCTGTGTTAGGTTTTGAAGTTCAGGAGGTTTTGTGCACACCTTGTGTCTTTTCCGGTGTTTTATTTATCTAATTCTTGTCCCTCTTGTAGGCATTAGGAAAACCGCCGCCGGTATCTCGACTTCTGTGAAGGGCCCTCCTAAAAGATGGCAATAATCAGGATTTCACTCGGATGCTGTAATTTATTTATAGCAACATGAATTTCTTATTCATATTAGGTTACTCATCATTGTCATTTATACTGCACTCACAGCAATGACTCATTTTGGCTACAATCTTATTGAACGGGCGATTGCAAACTCTTGCCTGTAACAAGTTTGTATCTTATCATCATAGTCATTGCAAAGTCCATTCAATCTGTTGTATTTTTCCATCTGTTGTGTTCTCAGTAGCGATAGTGGAGTAAATACCATTGATGTACAAATTCAACCGTTGTAGTTAAAAACCAAAGTAGCTTCAAGTTCTAACAGTTCCGACTCAGAGATTAGAAGCACAGTTCAATTGAACCCACCATTTGAGGGGAAGTTTTGTATTCCAATATTGGTTCTCAATTTATGCACTTTCCACGGATTTACAGTTCTATACACTTGTATACTTTTTTTGTTTGTTTTTTGCGTCTGAAAATACTTAAATTTCATTAGAAACTGGCCCAAGGCCAAGAGAACAAGAGAATACAAGGTCATAAAGAAAAGAAAACCAATAAATCCAGGAGGCCAGGACCGAACTCCTAAACAGAACAGCAAAACAGGGAAAAGGCAAGAGATTACACCAAAATGGATCTCCATTTAGAGAAAGATGTGTATTTGATACCTTTATTAAGAAATAGAGATAAGGGTGGTGTCCAAATTAAGTGTGACATATAAGTAGGGTCTACTTATTTCTCTCTTTCTAAATACACTAAATGCACCCATCTCTCTTCAAATGGAGATGATCCATTCTCATATTACAAATACACATCTACTTTGCGCAGATAAAGATAACTTGTCTTCAAGCAAAGGGGCCGAGTTTAACAGGTAAAGACCACACCCAATTGGCTAGAAGCATATGCCGAAGGGCCAGCTTAGCTAATACATCACCATATTTGTTGCCTTCCCTACTAACCCATTGAATGGAGAAGCGGGTATGCCTCAGTAAGGTAATACAGATACTCTTTTACTATTTGTTCAATTCTCTACACAGACCTTTTTGGGCATGGCCTATCGGGCCTAACTTCTATGTTTTAAGTTAGGCTCGATAGGCCAAGCCCAAGGAGTTTTGACTCAAAGAAACTCCTTTATGAGTAGTGTGACAATGAGTCATATGGCTTGAGGGAAAAAAAAAGGAGAAAAAAAAAAATGAAAAAAGACGAATTTTTTTTTGGCCCAAAGACTAAAATTGAAAGAAAAAAAATATATTTTATATTTAAGAATTTTAGGCTATGTTTTGATTGGGAATTAAGGAGGAGAAGAGAAAGGAATGGGAGGAGATCAAGACAACTTCTCCTTGTTTGGGAAATTGAGAATTGGAGGGGACGATTATGGAAGGTTAATCATCAATCCTTCATTATCCTTCCCCTTCACAAATTCAAGATATCTCAAATTTGAGTATTTTAGAGGAGCTATCAACACCTAAACAACAATGGGATGACATATGAAAGGTTAACCTTTCCCTTCCCTTTCCTTCTTATTTCACAAACAAATCCTTAGGTGGCGCTTGGTAGGAGGTGAGTGTTTCATTGGGGAGTGAAAGTGGAAATAAGTGATAAAAAAAGTGTTTGATATGCAAGGAAATTAAAGTGAAATGTGATGCGTGCCGAACACAATCAAATTAATATTAATAATTTTCCTACTTCCACTTAACACAAATTTGAGTATAGAGTAAGCAAGGTCGAACCCACAGGGATTGGGAGATTTCCAACACTTTTCAATAAATCAGAACTTCAATGGAAAAGAATATAAAGTAACCGAAAGGGGGGTTTTGAAGTTGGAGAAACAGAATTTAAATGAAAATGAAAATAAACACAAGTGATAATGAGTGTGATTCGAATAATGAAAGTTCCCTAGGTTAGGGTTAATCCTAACACTTCAAGTATGTTGTTTGATTCTTTCTGACAATTGAATTCAATATGCCAATATTAGTCTTAATCCCTATTATCGTTGAATGGTCTGTCGATCCTATACAAGCCCTAACCCAATATTCGTCTTCTCATATGTCTACGTAGAAAATCAAAATAGAGAGTTGCATTAATTTGTTCAAGCCAATTTTGACTCCATTAGGCCTTCGAGTATATTTTTGTCCTTCGGGCTAATCTAGTTAACTATCCAATTAATTAATCTAGACCTAATGGTATTTAGTTCTGGGACTAAACCTAAGCACCTCTTTCAAGGTCACCTAAATCCTCTAAATTACCCTAAGAGGTGATAAGGCAATTAGGGTTTAAGCACAAACTGAATAAATACTAGGGGTGTTCAAAAAACCCGCCGACCCGACCCGGTCACAAAAAAGTGACATAGGGTCGGGCCGGGACCCGGGTCTGACAGTACTGGACCCGGCCCGGCCCGGAGTACTTCCATTTTTTTAATTTTTTGTTTATATTTACTTAAATAAACAATAATTATATGAAAAAAGATTAAAATTGATGGCTGAAAATAAGATATCATATCTATTATTTAATATCTTATTAATCTATTCCTAAAAACTAGGTAATCAATCAATTTAAAATTAAAAAAATCTATTCAAAATGTCAACATGTATTAATTACTCCTCATTTTCTATGCCCACTCTCCATTTTCTATGCCTACTCTCTATTTCCCATGTCTACTCTCTATTTCCCATAACTCAAATTCAAATTTTCAAAAAAAAAACCCCGGCTGACCCTGGTCGGGTCTCGGGTCCAGCCAAAATCCGGCCCGACCTGGCCTGTGTACACCCCTAATAAATACCGAATATATTGAATTCAACCATAAAAATTGTCAAACAAGCATAATATTCATGTAGGCAACTAGAACCCTAGAATAGAAAAGCCTAGCCTAGCATTGCCATAGAAAATACAATCCCAGAATTAACATCAATGTCTAAAAGAAGAGAGAAGAAGGAGAAATAAGAAGAAGAAGAAGGAAGGAACTCCATCTTCTAGCTTAAGTCCGCTCCTTGCTCGACTCCATATCACCGAAAATCACTCCCAAAGATGTTTCTCTCAAGCCCTAGCACAACTTGTAGCTCCCACAAGTCGTTCATGCTCCGAATAATGATTTCCCGGCTCTTAGATAACGTTTTATAGCTGTAAAACGCGATTTCCCGTTCTGCCTCTGCGAGATGTTGCTGCAGCAACAACTTTCTGTTTTTTCACTATTGTTCTTTTTTTAAAATTTGTTTACAAATGTTGCTGCAGCACCATTGCAGCATCAACTCTATTGTTTCCATCTTTTTGCTGTAGCTCCAATCTTCATCAACACTTCCCATGGTCCACTCCAAACATGTTAATCTTGCTCCATTTTGCTTTCCAATGCTCCCTAAATTTTCTAATTGCATTGAACCTTGTTGCTTTGCACTTTTTATCCCTGAAAAACACAAGCAATGCATCAATGATTACATGGATATAACCATCAAGACATAATCTAAACACTTAAACTCATTCGAAACTTGGAAAAATTATGCAATAGCATCACTAAACAACCAAGTATCGCAAATTCTTCTAAAACCCATCCAAAATGCAACCTAATGACCGTTAACCCTATAAATTTGCCTATAATGAACGCTCAAATAACTCTATTTTATAGAGTTATCAAAATGTTAAAAGTAATATTTTTTGGTATGGTGTGGAGAAGATAGAAAAAAGAAAATAAAATTGTAAAAAGAATTTTTGCCCTTTATTTTATCTGCCGTATGACCCTCAGATCACTCCCTTCGCCCTTCACCTTTCACTCATGCCACCCAACCACCCGTTCACTCTGGTCGCCGCAGCAGTGGTCATTGACGTCGCAGAAGTTTTCTCCGTCACACGAGCTCTTTCTATGTTCGCATCAGGTCGCTCAATGTCGTGGAAGAAGGTAACATGATCTTTTCATTTTATCTTGTTTGAAACCCATGTATGAAACTCTTGTATTTGTTTTTTCATTTTATCTAGTTTGAAACTCATGAATCACTTGTCTCTTTGTTTTTTTGTTTTCATTTTATCTAATTTCAAACCCATGAGATTTGAAATAATGTTGAAAGGATGAAATATTGTTTGCCTTCTTCCTCTTCCTCCTCAGTTTTTCAAGATGTGATAATTTCCACACAATTGAAATGAATGCGTAGAAAATACTATTAACAGAATGCCCCTTATAAAGGTCTTAAACAGTAACAGAAAGCTTCACCAGGAAAAGACACGTAGCTGAAGCTAAAACTAAGCAAGAAATAAAAATGCAAAACTACCCCTACTACAGAATTCTACACAACTAACTAAAAACTAAATAAAACAACTATGCTAATTACAAATATATTTCACACCCCCTCCTCAAGTGGGTATTGGGTTAAAAAGACCTAACTTGTCCCTAAGAACAACAAAAGAAGAATATGGCAACACTTTTGTGAACAAATCTGCAAGTTGCTGACTGGTGGACACATGGACTGGCATAATAAATCCAGACTTGTATTTCTCTCGAATGAGGTGGTAGTCTATCTCAATATGCTTTGTCCTCTCATGGAAGATTGGATTCTCCGTAATATGAACTGAAGATCTGTTGTCACAATGCAAAGGAATAGGAAGAGCAAGCTTGATCTGGAAATCTTTCAACACAAAAGATATCCAGAGTAACTCACAAACTGTATTAATCAGCTTCTATACTCTGCTTCACAGGATGAACATGACACTATACTTTGCTTTTTGCTCTTCCAGGAAACAAGACTGTCACCTAAAAACACACAATATCCAGTGACTGATCTTCTAGTGGTTAGGCAAGCTGCCCAATCACTATCACAGTAGGCTTTAAGCACAAGATTAGTATCAAATTTATATTTCAATCCCATTTCATACGTCCCTTTTAGGTACCCAACCATATGGAGTGAAGCCTGCCAATGACACTCCCTAGGTGTATTCATAAATTGACTTAATTGTTGAACTGGAAAGGCTATATCAGGTCTGGTTAAACTGAGATACAATAGCCTTCCAATCAACCTTCTGTATTGCTCAAGTTTCTCCAAAAGTGGAGAATCATCCTGGAACTTTAGTCCTTTTGTCATAGGTACCTGTGCTTCTTTTCCACTATCAAAGCCAGCATCAACAATTAAATCAAGTGTATATTTCCTTTGAGAAAGAAACAAACCATATGGCAAATAAGTAATTTCAACCCCTAAGAAATACTTTGCCACTCCTAAATCTTTTATAGTGAACCTGTCATGTAAGTAAGACTTTACCTTTTCAATTTCACCTTCATGTGAAGATGTAATTAAAACATCATCTACACAAACCAACAACATTATAGATACATCTCCATTATTTTTAAAGAATAGACAGTGGTCATTGATGGATTGAGTAAAACCAAAGTTCAACAAGCTTTGAGTGAACTCGGTATTCCATTGCCTTGAGGCCTATTTTAGGCCATAAAGTGATCTTTTTAGTTTACATACTTGATTATTCTTAGCCTTTTTGTATCTCTGTGGAGGTAGCATGTAGACTTCTTCATCATTGTGCCCATGCAAAAATGCATTATTTACGTCCAATTGATGTATGAACCATCTCCTACTAGCTACCACACAAAATAATAGTCTTACCGTTACAAGCTTTGCTACAGGAGAGAAGCTATCAAAATAATCCACCCCCAATGTCTGATTGTATCCCTTCGCCACCAATCTAGCTTTGCATCTTTCAACCATTCCATCAGCATTAAATTTGACTTTATAGACCCATTTTGACCCTATTGCCTTCTTTCCTTTGGGAAGAGGTATTAGCTCCCAGGTATTGTTTTCTTCAAGAGCATGAAGTTCCAGATTCATGGCATCTACCCATTGTTGTTGGTTTGAAGCTTGCTCATAGGAAGCTGGTTCTTCAACCTTGTTGACATTTATCATGAAAGCTTGAGTGGCTTGACAAATATAGTCCTCAATCTACAATGGCTTCCTACGGCTTCTTGTGGCTAGCACTCTCCCTTGTTGTTCTTCCTGCACCATTATCTCACCTTCATCTTCCTCCTCTAATTCAACATCATGATGTAAATCATTTTGAGTATCATCTAACTCTAAATTTTCTGCAAGCTTTGTGTCATCATCTTGCTCACAAACAACTGCATCACTTTCAGGATGTTGGTCCTCCCTTGGTACTGTCATTTTTTTAGCACTTTCTCCCCCAATACTCTCAACCTGCACCTGTTCTGCATTCCTGTTTTGACTGGGAGAAATTGTACAAGGCATGCTATCCAAATCTTTCCCAGCTTCTTTAATAGAAAAAGGAAAGATTTCTTCATAGAAGACCACATCTCTAGAAACCTCTACCTTATTTTTTTCCATATTAAAAACCTTATATCCCTTTTGACCTTGTGAATAGCCTATAAAGACACATTTTGAAGCTCTTGGTGCAAAATTTTCTTTATGTGCATTATTTGTAATAAAACATAGGCATCCAAAACTTTTCAAGTTATTATATGATGGTTTGACATTATATAACAATTCATATAGAGTTTTCCACTTCAAAATTTGAGATGGGAGCTTATTTATAATATGTGTGGTCATAAGAATAGCCTCTCCCCAAAATCTCTTGGGAAGACCTGATTGGAAAAGAATGGCCCTTGCCACTTTCAATAAGTGTTTGTGTTTCCTCTCCACTATCCCATTCTGTTGGGGGCTATAAACACAAGACTTTTGGTGTTCAATCCCTCTTTTTCTAAATAAGTCTTGACATTCCATACTAGTAAATTCCATTCCATTGTCACTCCTAACTTTCTTTATTCTAGTGTCAAACTGGTTTTTTGTTAGCAGAATGAAATTCTCTATTGTTTCTCTGACCATAGTCTTGTCAGGCAGTAAGAAGGTCCAAACAGCTCTACTGAAATCATCCACAATAGTCAAAAAGTAATGTGCCCTATTTGTAATACTTGGGTACCTATAAGGTCCCCATAAATCCATATGCACTAAATCAAAGATTTTAGTCGAATTAGTAATGCTTCTAGGAAAAGATAACCTGTGTTGCTTTGCAAAATGACAAATATCGCATGCATTAGGCAGAATATCAGTAGTATGGAGTTTAATGCAATCAACATGCTTTATTGTATCTAAGGCAGCATGTCCAAATCTGTGATGCCACAGCATTACATCAGAAAAAGGTTTTGAATTCAAAGAAGTACAAGAAAAATTCATCAGAGCATTACATTTTCCTATCATTCTACCAGGATCATATTGCTTTAGAATGTATAAATTTCCTGCCACTTTCCCTTCAATGAGAATTTTACTATTTGTCTAGTCCTGAACAAGACAACAAGAGTCATAAAATGTCATAGAAACATTACTATTTTGAGCCATTTTATTCACTGATAGTAAGTTATACCTAAAAGCAGGAATATAAAATACATTACTCAACTTAATATCATCATTTAGTTTCACATCTCCCATCATTTTAACAATCTTAACAGATCCATCAGGTAAGTGTACAGGTATTGTAATTTTCAAGGTTCTTAGGTTCATCATTAGATTTTTATTCGAGCACATATGACTGGATGCTCCTGTGTCTATTATTCATGTGCAATCATCAATCAAAGTAGGGTTATGTTTAGCAGTCTTACCTACAAATTCACCAAGATTTGCAAAGTTCACCTGTTCTTCTATTTTGATTTTCACTGTCTTGGTTATCTCTTGTAAAGCTGTTAGAACACCTGCAAGATCAATGTTCTCCTTGTCCTTAGCAAATTCCATGAGTGTGTCTGCAACTGCATTAGCTGTCACATTCCTTTTCCCTGCCTTTTTCTTTTGTTCTTTGAGGTTCTTGTACCAGTCTGGAAAACCAATGATCTTGAAGCATGCCTCCCTTGTATGACCACTTTGGTTACAATGGTCACAGTACTTGGCATTCTTGTCAGCCTTCTTGTCATCAGATCTCCTTGCAAATCCTTCAGATATGCCATTTCCTGTTCTTGCTACCATAGCTGAGCCTTCAACATTACGCTAGGTTCACTTATTTTTGAGTTTCTTGTCTGACCACCATGGAAAAATTCCTTATTGACACTTGGTAACAGATCAAGATTCATAATCTGTCCTCTAAGAGCATCATACATCAGATGTAATCCCATCAGGAATTGAAACAGCTTAATGTCAGAATCATGCACATCAAGTCTCTTGTTCACTTCACAGGTGCAGAGTCCGCAAGTACATTTTGGTAATGGTTTGATCCTGTTAAGTTCATCCCATCACCTATTCATCTTGTTGAAATAGCCTGTGACTGCTTTTGATCCTTGCTCCAGAGAAGCTACTTGTCTCTGGATTTGATAAAATTTGGGGCCATTACTGACCGAGTATCTCTCGGCAATGCTGTCCTACAATTCTTTTGCATTATTGCAAAATAGAAAACTCTAAGAGAGTTCTTTGGTAAGAGAATTTGTAAGCCAAGCTTTGACCATTGAGTCGACAGGCTTCCACTTCTTGAATTCAGTGGGAGCCTTTGATGTCTTGATTGTTTCATCCACAAATCCCAGTTTGTTCTTAGCCTCCAGTGAGAATGCGGTTGTCACTGCTAGGCTCCACGAGAGATAGTTAGATCCAGTTAGTTGTAAAGCAACCAGAGACATTCCTGGTTGATATGAGTTCTGGAGAGTCCAACCTCCATTCGCGCTTGCTAGAACCTTCTCATCACCTCTTGCTTTTGACATCTTCAAAGCAAGATAAAAAAATTTAGATATGCAAGAAAGATTGAAAACCCATATTTGCAAGAAAATGATGGTGTTTCTTCGTTGATGTCTTCACGAGCCACTTCGTGAAGAAGAATCTTCTTCATCTTAATGGCAACGAAAGCCGTAGCTCAAATCTAGCTCTCACGCTCTCACAAGATCGAAAGACGCTCTGATACTATGATAATTTCCACACAATTGAAATGAATGCGTAGAAAATACTGTTAACAGAATGCCCCTTATAAAGGCCTTAAACAGTAACAGAAAGCTTCACCAGGAAAAGACACGTAGCTGAAGCTAAAACTAAGCAGGAAATAAAAATACAAAACTACCCCTACTACAGAATTCTACACAACTAACTAAAAACTAAATAAAACAACTATATATTGCTAATTACAAATATATTTCACAAGATGAATCCCTTGTTTCCTTTTGATCTAGTTTGAAACCCATGATATTTGAATGTTGCAAAGATGAAATTTCAATTTGCTCTTAACTTGATGAGAAGTATGATAACGCTATTCTTGACTTGTTTTAGTACATGTATGATGATAGTATTTTGTGAATATGAATCTCTTGTTTTGTGTTATTTTTTATTTTATCTGGTTTGAAACCCATGAGATATGAATGTTGAAAAGATGAATATTGATTGCTCTTAATTGTATCTGGTTTATTTGAACTCCAGTGGGATTGCCATTCTCATTCACCCCATCATCTTGGTTATTGTTGTTGGCATTCACATACACTGCACTTGAAGCCCAATTCGTCCTCCTTGAATTCTGTATAATTTGAATGGGTTGGGTTTAGTTTTAACTATATTTTTCCCTTTTTGATTTCTGTATAATTTGATTTGGTTGGATTTCTCCATTAGATTTGAAGCAGTGAGAAGATGAAATATTGTTTCCTTGAACTTGATGAGAAGTATGATAATATATGGTTTGAAACACATTTCATCTAGTTTAAAAACCTATTCGAATTGAAACAATGAGAAGATGATATATTGTTTGCTCTGAACATGATGAGAAGTTTATAAACATGTTTAATACATATAGGAAGAAATGGAAGGCAATGGGTTTGAGAAGTAATGTCCCAAGAGGAAGGAACACGAGTTGTAGTTATGGTAAAAGAGTGACTATAAAGATATTGGGGTTAACTAGTAACCCAAATAGGTTGTACTACACGTGTCCAGACGAATATAATTTTTTTTTTTTGTGTGGATGCTATATGTGGAATGGACAGATGCATCATCTTTGAGTGAGATATCAAAGATCAACTACAAAGGACATGTCACTGAAGAAAAAGTTACGAAGATGATTACAGTTGCTAGCCTGAAGCTGAGTTTGGCATTACTCTCAATGTTTTCTATTTATAATTTTTTAATTTCTATGTTTGCTCTTTTGAAAGATGTAGAAGAGCATTAAAACATTTGTACTAATGTATGAAGACGTTATTAGGTCATTTTGTTGTGTACTTTATATAACAATGAATTGTAGTATATGGATTGGGACAATGTATTTGATCCTTTATGTTTAATGGCTTATATTGAGTCATTTTGTTGTGTGCTTTATGTTGAATGGATGATACTTTGATTCTAAAGTGTTTTCTTTATATTTTGA
This sequence comes from Senna tora, assembly GCA_014851425.1. Classification (NCBI taxonomy): domain Eukaryota; kingdom Viridiplantae; phylum Streptophyta; class Magnoliopsida; order Fabales; family Fabaceae; genus Senna; species Senna tora. Next base: position 20,074,163 of record CM026270.1, on the reverse strand, counting down.
AATATAGTTACTTGATATTTTGTATGTGTGTTTGTGGATGGTGGTTATTAATTTAATATTTCAATTTGTTTCCTAAGTTGAATTATGGTGCAATGTCCTCTACGTTAATGTAAAATATTTTGTATGTATAAATGTGATGCAACAACCTATGCAAAGGTTTATATTTAAGGATGTTGCAACGTCCTGCTCTTATACTTGTATATATTGAAACAAGTGTTACAATAATCAAAGCCTTTTTAACTAGGTATGGATCAAGTCATGGGTGTATAATAACATGGAGTACTTTAATATACTGATTGATATTTAATAACATAAATCTCATAAAAGTTTAGTGATCAAAATTCTATTTTAGTCCTTTTATCATTATTACAAGTTTTAAATTGGTCATTTATCTTTTAAAAGTTTTAAATTGGTCCTTTATGTTTCCCATAAGTTCTATATTTGTCCTTCCGTCTAAGTTCGTTAATTTCATTAAGTGCTGACGTAGCATACTAAGGTGGATCTATTATTTCTCCTACGTGTCCCTTTTTACTGACGAGGTGTGTTGAGGTGGACTTATTCCTCTTCTTCTTCCTTTCCCAACCTCACTTCTCAATTTTCCAAAAACCCCATCCCAAATTCTTAGAAGGCTCTAAATTGAAACAAAAGAGTCCAAGTTCCAACACCAAATCCACCTCCTCCTCCTTATACTCTCTTCCCAATCCCAAATTTTCATCCTTTGTTGCAACGATCTCACCTCTAGTGAAACAACCATAAACCCAATCCACCAAAATGACGGCGTTTATACCCTCTTCTTGTTGTAAAGGCTTTCTTCCACATACGACCTCAAGCATAAAAGCACCAAAAGCAAAAACATTGGACATTGTGGTGGCTCTTCCTATTCTTGTCTGCTCTAGTGCGAAATCCATCTATTTTTTATTTGGGATGGGATTTTTGAGAAATTGAGAAGTGAGGTTGGGAAAGGAGGAAGAAGAAGAGAAATAAGTCTACCTCAGCACGCCACGTATGCAATTAGGGATACGTAAGAGAGATAATAAGTTCACCTCAGCATGCCATGTCAACACTTAACGGAAGAAAGCAATAGATACTCAGACTTAGGCATGACATTAATGGCAGCCCTCAGATCTAGCAAAGCACCCCTATAGTAACTCTACCTATGGTACAAGGAATAGTGAAACATCCCGGATCTTGTCACTTAACCAGGATTTGGGATTTAAAAAGAGCTAAAACATTAGAGCTCACTTGCACCCACTCATTAGGCCTAAACCTTCCTTTATTAGTACACAACTCTTTTAGGATCCTCGCATACTTCGGCACTTTTCTCACTAATTCTAATAGAGGAATGTTTACTACTTAGTGAAAAGATTAAGTGCATCTTCATCATGCTTGATTTCATTTACTTTCTTACTCGACAAATAAGAATTAGGATGTAATACCCCATATTTCGAGGATTAAAGAATGATTTATTTAAAATTTTGAGGATTAAAGAATGATCTATTTCGGGGCTAGAAATTTAAAACTTTAAAAAGAATATAAAAATATATATAGGAAAGTTAAAAGAAATCGGAAAGAAATTTTTTTTTCGAGGATTGTAATACTCGAAAATTTTTCGAGATTTAAAATAAAATAAAAAGAGAAGGAAAAGAAGTAGGAAATAATTTTGGGGATTTATTCAGGACCTAAGAAATTAGAAACCTAAAATAAATAGGAGTGGAAACTAAATTAAAATATTTTTAATTATTAATTAATTAAGTATGAATATATTATTATTTTATTATTAAATTTAATACACCACCCCCTCCTAAATTTCTTATTAAAACACAAATAAAAGAAAAAAAAAGAGAAAAGAGAGCGAGAGGGAGGGCATGTTGTGTGGGGCCCAACAGGGCACGGGATTGAGGAAGAAGAGAAAGAGGGAGAAGAGAGAGAAATAGCCGTGAGGTAGAGAGAGAGGGGGATTCATCAAAAATTCGTCGGAAACTCGTCAGAGAAGAGCTAGCCGACGCCAGGAAAAGTCACCGGAGCTCGGTTACAACATCTTCCACACCTCTCACCAATCGAATCAAGGTTGGTAACCCCAATTTCATTCTAAACCCTCAATTTCTCCATTTTAGGGATTTCTTCGATTCACCTTTGATTGAGTTGTTTCGAGGGTAGATTGAGACCTAGAAAATGTTCTTGAATACTTAGTTGGGGTAGGAATCGAGATTATATTCTCGGATTTGCCCAAATTTGAATTTGGAAGGATTTGGGGTTAAAATTCTAATTATTCATATATTGGGAAAATTGTTGATAATTAGGATTGAACTTGGATTTGAGTAAATAGGCTTGAATTGATATTATTAAAATTATATGGTTGGAATATTAGCTGAACAAGACCCGTGAAGAGCTGGCCCGAGGTTACTAAGGTTGAACCTTGACGTTAACGTACCGGGTCCCTGCTCGGGTTGCCCAAATACACTTTAAGGGTGGCGTTGAGAGTTTTAAAATCTCTTCTCTTCAATCTTAAACACCCTAGAACACTCCTAAATATGTTTTTAAGGATTTAAATCACTCCAAGTACCTTCTTGTTTCTCAAGGATGGAAACTTGCGGAACAAATTAAGTCTAACTTCGTGAATTTCAATCTTATTCCTTCACAACCGTTAGGCAACCTTAAGTAGGATAAATTGGAGGTATATAGAGGTTTAGAAACTAGATTTCTTAGAATCTAAGTAGGAACACAAGTTGAATCAAAATGCTTAGACCTTCCTAAAATTAGGATTCCTTCCAACCAAGCTAGAAAACTTCCTTATATGTGAATACAAGTTAGATAGAGGTCTAATCATAGTCATTGGACCCGGACCGGTCATTGACCCGGTGAAAGGCTCGGATCACTAGGTCACTGGTCCAACCGCTGGGTCCCTGGTCCAACCGGTTGGCCCGGTAAAATGTGTGTATATATATTGAAATATATTAATGCATAAGTTCATACTTGAAATTTAAAAAAAAAATAGTCATCGTATTTTATGATTAGTCGAATCCATTCAAGCAACCAAATAAATTCATTCTTGAGATTGTAACAAAACTAAATAGGCACACTTCACACTAATACATAGAAATTAAACCAGACAATTATCATAATTTATAATAATTTTTTGTCTTTAGTTGATTAAAAGGGATACCAAAAGTATTAACTAATGATCTATGGTCTTCAACTAATGGTATATCGGCTTCAATGTCATTCTACTCTTCTTCCTCCTCCTCATCATCAACCAGCTTATCCAAATTTAGTTATGTAATAAATAAATAATATTAGGATTACACTAAATACATATTGTTGTATCTTTTGAATTAAGAATTCTAACTTGGAAAATTTATTATTAATTAAAAGGATCATAAAATAGGTATAACATTCACATTGCAATAATGCAGTTGATACAAATATCTCAGTATCCCAATATACTTGGGTCTCCAACAAATTCTGCAATTTGCTTAAGCGGCACATTGATCAGTTTATGAGTATCAGCATCCTAATAACACTACTTTCTTTGTCCAAATCCCTGTTAATAAGGCTCTCATAAATCCCTTTGTGTTTACCATATAATACATGAACTGACCCTAAACTTAAACGACTGTATTTGAGGGACAAAAAATGCTTTTTTTTAAAAAAAAATTGCACCGGGTCTCGGGTTGTACCGGGTCACCGGGTCTCAATGACCCATCCAGGTCAACCCGGATCACTACCGGGTCAATGTAATTCCGGTCCTTTGAAGTGACCCGGACCGGTTTTGGCTCCGGGTCAGTGGTCCACCGGTCCGACCGTCCGGGTCGGTCCGGGTTTCAATACTATGGGTCTAATACTCAAATCCAAGTATGTGAAACACTCAAGTAGAATGTTATATTCGAGTAAGTCAAGTGTCCGAGGAAGGATACGCCTAAGTCGGGATAGAGAAATCTGATAAGACCAAGAGCTTGACTCTGTGGCAACCACAGACTACATGTGAGAGTAATGGAGAGATAAATAACAAGTTAAGCTAAGTAATAATCTTAATGAAGTAAATGTTGTTCTTATAGGAACAACGGCACACAAAAGAGTGCAACAGGAACTCCGAGGAGACTAAAGTTACAGGAGAGGATTGCATGGAAGGTTGGCCAAGGTGAGGGTTTAGAAGGTTGGCCAAGGAGAGGAGTGCAACAGAGGATTGTTTGCTATAATTGGTGTGTTATAAATCCAGCTCATACACTCCGAAGGCATGATGAGCATTTTATTAAATCTTTTCCACGACGGTGGCAAGAGTCCTTGTACGGAAGGACTAAGCTTTTATTTCGAAAACTCGTCACGATGGTGACTTAGATTATAATCATGCAAAGGAATTATTGATGGGTTTCGGATTTGATTATGTTAGTAATGTGAGATATCGACTAGAACTGTCACGACCCCAAATTGGGAGTACGTGACCGGCACGAGAATAGATTTTTACCTCTAAACCCGTAAGTCTTATCCTGTAAACATGACTTTAACTACCCTGCTATACAATCAATATATATATATATATCATACTAGTGGCCACACCTCACTGGTGGCCTAATTAACCTGCAATCCGCGGTTCACTCAATACCGCTTCAACTCAATCAAGTATATAGATATATTTATCAGCACTTATAATGTAAATATTAATATCATGTTGACCGTACGTCTCAATACGTGCGATCTATCCTATTCACATGCAGTAAGCACACATAATATATATCCATATCATATTGACCGTACGCCTCAATGCGTACGATCTATCCTATTCACATGCAGAAGTTTATATATATATATATATATACCTATATCCTAGTTTATCTCCAAACTGGACCCTGTCTTTAAATACATGTGAAGCCGACAATTCTAGAGTAGGTACATATTAAAAGCTGTAAATATATATACACAACCCTTAGAACTTTAAAATATGTACAACAAGAGAAATCAAAATAATCAAAAAGGTGTCCACCCACGCGAAACAAGTGCGTAAGGATGGTCTAATGTCCGTGTCACTGTCCGGACGTCGATGCCTGCCCGATCCCTGTATCTGAAATATTGAAGCAGAGGGAGTGAGTCAAACAGACTCAGTGAGAAGCTTGTCATCCTCGGCGTAGTGACGGGTACCACTACAGCTGAGGAAAGGGAAACACCCACAATCACATGCGCATGGAAGCACAGTTTATCAAATGTTATATTACGATCAGGCAATATTATTATAACATTAAAATCACAGATAAACCTACGGATCATGCTTCTCGTAATCAAGCAACTACATTTTAACATATAATTTGAAAACTGTAAATCACTTAACTGACCCTAGTACTTGGCTAGGGCAATGGTCTTAACGGGTAATTTCTTTTAAATCTTTAACTGACCCTAGTGCCAGGCTAGGGCAATGGCCTCAACGGTCAAATCTTTTATGTCTTTTACTGATCCTAGTACCAGGCTAGGGCAATGGCCTCAACGGTCTTTTCAATTTATGAGATCGTTTTAATCCTTATGTAATACCCAAACCCTTGATTAGATCATAACCTAGCTCTAAGGTCTTTTCTAAGTTCAATTACTGTAAAACGTCGACGTTTATTAATAGCTTCTATATGAATTCTTTAATGAGTTTCTAATTAATAGAGTGAACTAAACCTTGGACTCAATCAACAACTTACCCCTTTGCTTGTACTGTTCGGCGTACCTCATGTCATCACATGGATACCCTTCAGTACCTTTTTATCTGTAGGCAAGCACACATATACAAATACTTTCATGGAGAATAGTTTAGGAACAATAATAGCATGCTAACCACTAAACAATTCTTACAAACAAGCAAGTAGGCAAACCACATATCCACATCCTCAATCAACCCTATAGGGCAAGGATGAGAAACCCCTCACTTAGACGGCTCCCGAGTGCTTGTCCTGGAGTAACTCCCGCTCCGGACGAGTCGTGGTTTCCTAACGAATACATTCATGTGGTTAACATCTCAAACTATATGCAATTCATATGCATATGACATGCTCGTGCCTTAAAATGCACCTAGACGTCGCCAAGAACCGAGTCCTTGGTCTTATCCGTCTTCCCTCTTCCCTATGTGTCATGACCCAAATTCTATAATAGAAGAAAATGATAAATTAAGAAGGATTAGGGTAAAGTAAAGCAAAATGAGGTCATTTTAAGATGATATAGACTTCAAGGAATCTAGTTATGACCTTGAAATGTTTTAAATATGGTTCTACAATAATTTTTATTAAAGGTGGAAACTAAGGGTAAAATAGTAATTTTCACCCGATAAAAATTATTGTGAGCATATTTATGTTATTTAGAGGCCATGAGAATTTCCCTCATATCCAAATTTACTTATATAGGAATTTAATTAGAAGTTTTTAATTTAAGAAAGAAAAAAAAATGGTTTAAGGACAAGATGGCCATTTATAATGGCAAAATTGTAATTTTTGACAACTTTAGGCCTAATAAGTCAAGAAGCTCCTTCTTTCTTCTCCATTCAGCATTCTCACGCCATTTTTGGGCTGGAAAGAAAGAGCAAGAAGTTGTAGAAGCTTTGGAGAAGAAGAAGGGAAAGAAAAGCCAAAAAGGGTAAGAAACCTTCACTTTTTCACCTCTTCATAGTTGGCAAAGTTACTCTACTCCTTAAGAGCTTTCTTTTCATCAGAATTTCAGCCCCAAACTCTGAATTTGAAGGAGAATTTCGTACAAAGTGAAGCACTAATTTGGAGAAGCAATAGCAAAGGGAAGAAGAGGTATGTTAGCCATGAAAAACTACATGTATATCTCAAGGAAAAAGCATGGCTAAGGGGTTAAACTTGAATGTAATAAAATTAGGGTTTAAGAGGAAATTTTTGATGAATAAAATATAGGTTCTTACAAGTTTCTTAGATGTTTGAACAACTCCTTCAATAGCCAAATATGTTAGTCTTTAACTAGATTCTCCAAAAAGCCTTCAAATATGACAAATATGAAAAGATAAGGTCTATGAAAAATTTGAGAAATATGATTTTTTTTTAAGGAATACATCCATGATTAGATAAGTAATATGAAATCCTTCTTAGCTCAAAAGAGTTGAAATATGCTAGCTTCAAGAACTAACCCACTTATAAACCATTATGTCAAGACAAGGAAAATAATGAGTTTAAGGGTCAAAATTATGATAAGATTGATAATAAATTCCATGTGAATTTAGGGACTTGTTTTTGTCAAGAGAGCCAACTTAAAGATAAAGTGGGAAAGAAATCTTGCCATTGTCAAGAAAAGCTAAGAGAAAGAGAAGCTTGAGTATAAGGTAGCTACTTTCCATTCCTTATGTGCTATGTGTGTGTTTGTGGTATGCATACTTGATATTCTATATGCTTATGATGTATGATATTATGAAGGGTTTGGATGAGCTAAGTCCTACCCTAGGTTATGTAACATGAATATTGTTTAGAAGGGTTTGGATGAGCTAAATCCTACCCTAACTCATGTGAGGTGAATGATGTAATGAAGGGTTTGGATGAGCTAAGTCCTACCCTTGTATCTTAGTTGATGAGTTTTGGCCATAACTAAAATATTTGCATGATGATTTTAGCAAGAAACATGAATTGTGTTTGAGATACTCTTGTATGTATTATTCTCCCATACATGCCATAGTGTTTTTGGAATGTGGAGTTAGCTACTGAGACTTTATGTCTCAACAAGAAATTCTACAAACATTTTCAGGTGAAGCAAGTAAAGGAAGGCAAAAAGATGTGGCTCCATAATCTTCTTGATGTATAACTTAGGAAAATCATATAAGTAGAAAGAGGATTTGCTCATTTTGATGTAACTAATGTATACTTTTGAGCAAGATGTAGATGTAGATGACTTATATGTAAACTTAATGTAAATTATACAAATGCTAACTATGGTAGCTAGATATATGAATCAAGTTCCCTTGGTAACCAACTCACTAGAAAGTGGTTACTTTGAAGGAACTTGAGGTATGATTTTGGTAACTAGGCTATGTTAGGACTAAATGAGTATGAAATGATACTGTTTGACTTATAAGAGATGTGTTAATGGTGTGAAATGTGAAGTAATTGATGCATCTAGCAAGATATGTAGATGCTTAGGCTTGAATAGTACCATTCCCAAGGGGTTTGCAAAAGTTCATCTAACCATATTAGAAATTTCAATTTACTTGTTTGGACAAGTTTTATTATGTATTAGATGGCCATATAAGGAATAAACATGGTTAGAATAGGCCAATCTCAAATTTTGGCATGTTGACACCCAAAGGATGAACTTTTGGACTTCATTGTGAGGGACAAAGGAAAATGTGAAAATCATATTTAATGAGCCCCAAAAATGATGAAATTTGGCAGACTAAAACTAGATATATGAAAATTTATGATTTCCAAATTTTATTAATTTCGGAGTTTTATTGGTACCCTTTTGGCAGACCTGAAATTCAGGGAATTATGCAGAAAATTTTTCTGATTTTCATACTTTCACATAGATGTTGAGGTACCAAATGAAGGATTTAAGGGCTATAATTTTATATGTGGAAACATAAGACCCTTTTCATATGATCTGGAAAGTTTCAAGTTGTTAGGAGCTCATTTGATATTGTTTTGGTAAGTTTTTCCCCATTTGTGGTCTGCTGTCAAGCCATTTCAAATGGCTACTGTTTTACTAGTGTTTAAGAGACCAAAAGTTCGAATTTCGAGCTGAAATTTGGTAGTAATCTAGATATAATTTTCATGTATATGCCATAACAATTTCAGAATTTTTGGAGCTTTACAGAATAAATTATGGGTTTACAAAGTTGGTTAATTTACTAAAGGAATAGTACCAACATCCAAAATCTTATAGTTCCATTAAGTTTTGATACTTTTTAACCGGATTGGTTCCATATTGATGGGAAATGTTAAATAACATCATTTAGATGATGTTAAGTATCATGGTGTTACACTATGAGAGTCCCAAGTGCCTCGCACTTGGTTTCGTATAATTATGCCCACCTTGAATTGATTTTGGAGCCTTGGATTAGAGTTACTAAACCTCGATATGCTTCTAAGCTATCCTACTTAAGGTTACCTAATGACAGTGTATAAGGAATTTAGAAATTCAAGAAGTTGGACTTAGTTTACTCCATAAGTTTCTATTCTTGAGAGACAAGAAGACAATTGAAATGATTTTGATCCTTAAAAACATGGTTGGTGGTGTTCTAAGAAGTTTAGCATTGAAAATAGGAGGTTCGGACACCCCAGATTGGCTAAAACAAATGAATGTTGGGCATGCTGGGCAGAGGCTGGGCGCTGTGGCGCCCATTCTGGTGCTATAGCGCCAAGCTTCTATCCAACAGCTCTTGGTACACCCGAGAGCTAGCGGTACAGCGCCGGTTTGGGCGCTATAGCGCCAACTCACAGCACATCAATTCGTTTGTTATGCTGTGGGCTGGTTTGGGCCCATTCCGGCCCCCTTCCGACCTCGGCTTCGACTTCGCACCCCACAGGTTTTGTTCACCTACATTCCTACGATATAAATCCAACCCTAACTACTCAAATCCAAGCCTGATTCCGAATTTATCAACGAATCCCAAAATTGGGAATACTTAGGATTTGCAACCCCAAACCCTTTCAAATTGGAATCCAGCTAAACCCGAGGGTATAGCCTCGTTTCTTACCCTAACTAAGTGTTCAAGAACACTTCCTAGGGCTCAATCTACTCTTGAGACAACCCAATCAAAGGTGGATCGAAGAAATCCCTAAAAATGAAGAAATTGGGGTTACCAACCTTTGATTCGATTGGTGGAAGGTGTAGGAGACGTCGTACCCGAGCTCCGGTGACTTTTCTGGCGTCGGCTAGCTCTCCCCGAACTTTTCCGGCGAACTCCAACCCTTCCTCTTCTTCTTCCTCACGCCTCTCCTCCTCTCTCTCTCTTCTTTCTCTCTCTTTCTCTTCTTTCTTTGTTTCTAACTATTCCCGTAGCCCTCCCCCTCTTATCTCCCTATCCTTATTTCTATTCCTTTTTAGCTTCTTTTCCAACACTCACGGACCCCACCCCAAAATTTAAAATAATTAAATAATCAAAATAAATAAATAATAACTAATTAATAATTATTATTATAATAAAGAATAGGTGGAAAATATACCCAATTAAATCCTCCTCTTTCCAATTAATTTTATTTTCTCTTATATCCCAAATTAAATACCCAAAAATATTCCCTACTCTCTTTTTCCCCATTAAATTCAGGTTTCCAATTCCTTAGGTTCTTAATTAAATCAAAAAATTATTTTCTACTTCTTTCCTTTCTCTTTTTATTTTATTCCCAGCTTCGAAAAAATTTCTCGGGTATTACAAGAACAACGTCAGATGGCACTTGAAACCTCAGTTTTATAATCACCATGACGATGGTCATTGCCCTATCCTGGTAATAGGGTCAGAAAGGATTTATATTGCTTTGACGATAGCTAGAGGCTCAGAGAGTGCATCTGGACAGGTATATGAGTTATATCCTGTTGAGGATACTTGTACATATTAATAAGGAGAGGAATTGTTGATCCTTCGGGAAAAATACAAATAATCCTATTAATATGTGAGACCAAGATAAGAAGACATGGGAGGAACCTATGGGTGAACCATGAGCCTGATCTTGCAGAAGAGAAATCATCCTGTTGAGATGGTCCAGGGTGTGTCAGTGGCCAAGCTTTGAGATGTCGTGTCGTTCCCGCCATTGTGGCCTGGTTGGGTAATGGATGAGTGGGCTCAATCTATTGCCCCGCAACAAGGGGTCAGGACGTGCCACATGGTGGCTATGCGTCAGTTGTTTGATAGATAGAAGTTGATTGTGTTTGGTTAACAGAAATGTCACAAGGTGACCAGTACCCAAGTGAATGAGTTAAGTATGTTTTGCCACTTGGTGACCAGCAACCCGAGTGCACGGGTTCGAAGTGGGAAAGTCGAAACCCCAGAGTTGGGAGATTAAGTAGATGTATGTTTAGCATTTGAGTGTATGTACAAATTATCTGTGTTTGCATAAAATTGTTGATTGTGCAGCGTAGTGGTAACGTACAGGATTACATCACCACACGTCTTGTTTGATTCAGACATGCTGAAACGTGAGAAGACCGGTAGGTAAAAGCCGGCACTATATGTTACATGTTTACTTGCTGATTGATGACGTGGAATAAACTGCTGCATGTTTACAGTTATTAAATGCATGTGAGTGTTTGGTGAAATTTATGTTGTTGTGTGATCACCAAGAATGTATGCTAATTAACAGTAACTAGTTGTTTTTGCATGTGGTTGTGTGTGACTCCCAAACCCAGCGCTATGGTACCCACCTTGCGCCGGGGATGGGAGAGTCCTCACTAAGTCGTGTTGTTAAGACTCACACCTCATTTTTACTACGCAGAGACAGGTTAAGTACAGGTGGAAGAAGTCTCGGTGGAGCGAGGAACGAACAAAACTTTCCAAGACCCACAACTTGTTCATTTGGGTGAATGAATTGTAATTGTAGTAAAGGGTAGACGTACCCAACTATATTGTATCACTAAATCTAGAACTGTCAGCTTCACACACCTTAAAGATCAGGATCCATTAGATTACGATGCAGGGAAAATTTGTTTTCAAAATGTATATATATACATATATCTGTTGCATGTGAATAGGATAGGCAACATCTTCGTATGTGTAGCCAGTACACAAGTTATATATATTATGTGTGTTTTCCTATATCTATATCCTGAAGCGGCACTGGCCGTAGATTTTCTTGCCTAAGATAGGCCACCATTTTCGGTGTAGCCATGGTATTATACTGCATGTGAATGTATTTTCAATAATAGATATTCTGTCAATTAGGTGATAAGGCTTATAGGTACAGTGATATTCCCTGTGTCTGTGCCGGTCACGGTCCTCTAAACGGGGGTCGTGACATAGGTTGCTCATTTACCTCGTCAGCCATTTCTTCTATTTTTAATTCTCTTTGTTGATTAGCCTTGCTCACTTTCATTTTGAGTTTTTTTATTTTCCTAAGAGTTCTTTCAATTTCCAAATGTAGGGGAACTAGGTCTCCTCTAGAACTACCACGCAAGCACTGGACACAAAGAAAAAGAAGAAACTCATAGAGAAAAAGAAGAAAACAATCAAAACAAAAAGAATACAATCTAAATGCTAAAACAAAAACAAAAATAAGCTTCCTAGAACCACAAAACAAACACAAACGAAAACACACACACAATTAAATTCAACTAAAACTATGCAATTCCCAAAGGAATCACACGAAGACAATCCTTTTCGTGACAATCTAGCACAATTACACAAAGAATCAAAATGACTCCATAGCAATGGCGCCAAATTGATGACGCGGCTTTTTCGCAAGGCCGGCACCAATCAAATTAATACTAGAATGTGCAGCTAGTGGCACAACCTAGGTCAATTCTCTCTGGTGGAGCTTAATGCTTATGTATTCAATGGTCAATTATGCAAGATGTTCACAAAAATGAGGATGTCTTTGAGAAATTTTATCAAACAGTTGGTGTACAAGAAAAATAAATGTAACTAAATGAAACTAGAACTAACTCTTTTTGTGATTTTCAATATTTTAAAAGCAAAGTAAAAGTGAGGTGAATGCAATGAGATGAATATGCTTTGTTGGAGAATGCTTTGGGCTATCCTTGCTATCAATATGTATGGAGTTAATCAATGAAAAACTATTTTCTAAGATAGTTTAGTGACCACTAAACCTAGGTAAATTAATTAAAGAATGCAATTAACCAACCGGACAATTAACAAACCCAATCAAATACCATCAATGAAGCAAATGGGGAATTTCACATAGATATGAATTCAACTCAACAAATACTATTGTCATTAGAGTAACTTCCACAATGAATCAAAATTACAATAAGATTCAACCAAATCCAATGTAATCAAAACCCACAATGGGAGGATAAAAATACAAATCACAAATCTATATCAATTCCTAATATCCAACTACAACCAAGTTAAATTCTACAACCATGAAATCACAATCAATACAAATCCATAAATATCAACAAGATAATATTGAATCTATAAAGAGCAGTAGAAGGAAAACAAGAAAAACTCCCTAGTAAGTGTCATAGCTCAAGCCCTAGACATCCTCCTCCAAAGCACAAGGGATTTAGCTACTCATGGATGACAGAAATGCTTCACCAAGCTCCTCCAATCCGTGTCCAGCCATGAATGGTGATGAATGTTGCAGAAGAAATGAGTGAGAGTGATGATGGAGTGAATAAGATGAAGAGAGGATGAAGGTGGAGGCTATAGAGATGAGAGGAAGGTGAGAAACTTGAAGAAAAATGATGTGTGAATCATGATTGGTTGCCTCCTCTTAACCCTAATACATTATGGGCCATTTAGGTTTGATTGGAGTGAGTGGGACCCACAAATTCGGCCAAAAAATGCAAATTTTAATGCAAAAAACGCTACTTATCTAATGTTGCAATGAACAAACCTTCACTGCAGTGAACAATAGATAAAAATTAAGCTGCCTCTGACCTTCTGTTTGCTATAGCGATGCAGCGAGCAACCTTGAAATAGGTTGGTTTTTTGCTTGATTTTTGCCCAGTCCTTCTTCCCTACTTGCATTATGGTCCCAAATGATTATCCTCTTGCTAAACCTCCGCTAGACGTTCTACAAAACATCCAAAAATACTTGTGAAAATCCCATAGACCTAAACTTGCACAAATGCTAAGATTAAGGAATTAACACAATTTATGAAATAAAATCATGGAATTAGCAAAAATCAAATCTAACACTCACATGACTCAAAATATCATTAAAGCACGCATTTGGACACATTAAGCACAATAAAACCTTTCCAAATGACACAAAATATTATGATTAATGTGAGTGTTATCAATGAGGGAAGGAATGTTGAACTTTGTGTTGGAGATAATTCAATGCTTGGTAAATTGCTCAGCAGCCCCTAGCTTGACTTGTATTTCCTCCTTTGTTGGAGAGGCGAACACAAACAAAGTAGTGTAAAAATCGAATGTTAACTTCAAACTTGGAGGTTTGGAAGTTGGCGACAACATTATAGGACAATGCAGAGGGTGGTAAAAGGGCTTTTAAGAAGATTTGTGCATTACAGTTTGGAATTTGTATGGTCACTAAAGCTATATCTTTCCAACTTCACACCCAACATTTGACCCAAATTTTCATGAGGAAGCCTAATTTGTTTTCCCTTAACTTTAGACAACAAGCATTTCTCTTCATCATCCCAAGTAAGGTTAGAGTAAAAAACCTTCACTACATCTCACTATATTGCTTGTTTAACTTAATCAATTTAAATAGTTTAAGCTTTTTCAATTTGGGCATAATATCAAAATGTTCACTCTCAAAGTATTCAACATCAACATAACTTCCTAGAGAAATTGATCATTGTGAAAATTTTTTCATGTATTGTGCTTGTTGGGTGGGAGTTGAGAATACTCTAGAAAAAGTGCCTCTAGAAGTGGAACTTCATCAGCTCTCCTTTGCTTAGACATGACACCTTGATTTCCTGGGAAGCTTTTTACATCTCAATCTCACCTCACCACCTACCAAACACACTATTTTCTCACCTCACCCAAACTCATCATGTACGAAATGAGGTGTTAGGGTATGTTTGGCTACAAGGAAGGGGATGGATGGGGGGAGATATTGAAGGGGAGGGAATGAGAAACTAATCTGTACTTTCTCTCCCCTTGTTTGGAATTTTCCAAAATACCCCAAATTGGGGTATTTTAAAATTGTAAGAAATGGAGATAATGGCGGATTATAAATTAATCCCCCATTAATCTCCCCCTTAACTTTTAAAGTTTAAATCCTACCCTATGACTTGTGAGTTGCTTGTACCTATTTTTTGTTTTTCAAATACTAATTTACATGTTTGATATTAATGTTTGCAATATTGTAGGATGATAACTTATGTATGATATTTGATATTAATATTTGCATAGACAAATCAAAGATTCATTTTAACATTGTGAACTAATGAAGCTAGTAAATTTACAAAATAGGTTATATCTTTTTGTTTAACATTTCCTTTTAACTAATTGGAAAGAAAATGAAAATGAGTGAAAGTCCTAGCAAGATAGGTGGTTCCAAGGTTAATCTCCAAGCTAAATCAAGCCCTGATTTGCTTAGACAATTCAACAAAGTCAAGTGTGAAAAACTTCAAAATATGCAAGAAAGATTGCTAGTGAGTAAAATGCAAGAGCCAAAAGGTAAATTCTCCAAAATACTCAAATTGAATCTCAAAGAGCAAATGGAAACTAAACCCAATATAATAATGTTGTCACTGTCAAGGAATCCAATCAGAATGTAGCTAAAAAAGCCACTACAAGAAACAAAACATATACTAACAGTAAAATTCTGTCACTAATGGGTTTAAAATCGTAGGTATAACTCCAAATGACCTATACATACGGATTAATTTTCCGTGAAATTTAATTTGTTGCGCTATACCTACAGTTTTTTTGCTGTCAGTACAAGTTTTAGTGACAATTTTATTCTCTATCACAATAAGTATCAAAATTTCACCTACCATTCTTATTTATGTCACTAAATTTTTTTGTGACACTTTTGTTTATCACCTTTAGTCTCTGTGACTAAAACTTGTAGTAATAGTTTTGAATTTGTCGGTATTGTAATTTTTTTAGATCGACAATTTTAAATTTGTCAATGCTATCTATATTTTTTATTAAAAAATTAATAATGATAATATGAAATAATTTTAGTTTTTAATTCAATTTTTTTTTTACTTTTGTAATGTTACATTTCAAATAATTTATTATTTTAAATTATTCAACGTGTATATCCTAACACACACAAAATTAACCCTAATGTAATAAAATTATTTTTATTCATATTATATTGTTGTACAAAAATTTGATACTTCAAAAAAACTACTTGAATACATCTACCTTAATGATGACATGGCAATGTGGAGTGATGTGGCATGATATGCCACGTCATTAAAATAATACAAGTAGGAGAGAGAGTGTGCCACATAAGCCATCCACGTCAACATTTAACGGCACAAATTAACGGAGTTACGTTGGAGGACCAATTTCGACAAAAAAAACTTTGCGGACCTAAAGTAACTTTTTGATACGTTGAGGACCAAAAGAGTAATTTGGCCAATATTTAGACATATCTTCATCTCTTTTGAGATGGATATTGTAACTGTCATTTTTGGTTCAGACAATTGTAGTTTGTAATTAAGGACCGCAATGGGTCTTAACGTTGGGGGACTTGTCCTTAGGTGGTGCACCTAGGTGCCTACGTGCCCTTCGGAAGGGATCAAAGTCCACGTAGTTCGTCATGGTGACGTCTATAGGAGCCGTTAGGCAAGGTGGTTACCTGTATTGGGCCGTGTGCGTCTAAGACGTGCCTAAGGTACTCCGAGCGTGCGAGCCGCTCTTAGAAGGATGCCTTAAGGGGAGAGAGCTCGGGTCTCTCAAGGCTGCTGGAAGCCCTGTTGGTGGGATGCTCCGGGGATCTAGATGAGCTTGTTGGTGGTCGGACTTGACGGAGCCTATAGCGGAGCTCAGGATGCGCGGAGGATGTGTGTGAGGTATCTGAGGCAACTCATGTTACCTGTTAGAATGGCTGTGAAATATGCTCTTTGGGAGTATTTGAGGTATCTTGGATCCGGTGTTGTAGTCCTTGAGATTGCGTATATCTAGTCCCCCGGGTAAGGGTCTATTTATACTAAGTGTGGGGAGGTCGTGCTCGACCCATGATCTCGTGGGACGTGGGTCACCCCACGATGCTTAGGGAGTTCCCACGTCTAGTTAAGTGGGTGTTTTGCGAAGTGACGTGAGCAAGGGCCACGTAAGTAACAGATGAGTGGTGCCACGTGCTGCCAGCGTGTGCTGCTGCTAGGCTTCTAGAAGCTTGGTGCCAAGTGTCCCAAGGCGGAATATTCCGTATTTACATAAGTCTCCCAAGTCTACGGATGTCCGGCGCGCGTGGACTTAAGTTCTCTTATCCGTAAGCTACTTAGGAATTTTCGTTGTCCCCGAACACGGGAGGACTCGTCCGCGCGAGGTCATGGTCTCGTGAAAGTGGAGAAGTTTGGAAGGTGACACGCGTCTTGTTTCAAGTGGCTGGCTGCTTGACCTCCTCAGCAAGTTTTCGAGCCGTCTCTGCAAAAAGTACGCAAGTTACTGAGGAGGGGTCATCATTGCTCACAGGAGAATTCCCCAGGATGCCCTTTGCGGGTAAGTGGAACAAATCTAAGGGTCATGGGCCGTTTGGTCATTTCGAGATGCTCTCCTCTGGTCGGGTTCATCCGCGATTAGTGACTGGACAAGAAATTTTGCTGAGAGTTGTGGGCTGCTGCAGGTGCCACGCGTCAGAGTTTTGATGGGTACCACTGTCGTTGGATGTTTTGCCGCCGTTTCTCCTTAATTAAATGTGAGTTCATTTTCAAGGGCAGTCATCATTAGCCCGGGCCGAGGATTTTCTGAAAAGACCCCCTGGTGTCTCTGGGTGACTTTTGGGTTTCTGATGGCTTTTCA
The DNA here is from genome assembly GCA_014851425.1 of Senna tora. Classification (NCBI taxonomy): domain Eukaryota; kingdom Viridiplantae; phylum Streptophyta; class Magnoliopsida; order Fabales; family Fabaceae; genus Senna; species Senna tora. The sequence continues at coordinate 20,056,627 of CM026270.1, read as the reverse complement.
GTCTTTGTGTCTCTATCGTCCCGGCTGTGAATCTGAGCCGTTCTCCTTCTCCACTTGTTTGGCCGAGGTGGACGGTTGTAGCTTAGGTTGGTTGTAGAGGATAATTTTTTTTTATCCGTTTCGAGATACGAGGGGACTGAGATTTTTGAATCGTCGTGTCTCTGGGTATCCTATAAATATCCATCGTTTGAAAGTTTGTGGTTTTGCATTCTCACTTTTCTCCGTCCTTCCACCTCCTTGCTTTGTTTGCCCTGATTCTTACCCCTTTTCCTTTTCTGCCCTCTGTTCTCGCTAGGATTTTCGCCATGGCCGGAGATGACGATAGCTTTTACCCCTTCGATTTTACTAACTTAGAGAATCTTCCTTCTTCTTCTTCTCCTCCTCCTCCTCCTCCTCTTAGTCGTACTCGTGACGGTGAACGGAGTAGGAAGAAATTTGGGCAGCAGAGTCTTTCTCCAAAGGCAGTTATTGATGTCCCCGCTATGGTACCTGTCGCAAGTGGGGGGAAGGGTGGCTCCCTGTACCATCGTCTTCTAATGAAGACCATCGGCAGGAAAGTCTTTAGAGAAAGAAAAGAAGGAAGGATGGAAGAGGTGGCAGAGGTGGCCCCCGAGAGGGGGAGAGAAAAGGAGTCTCTGTGGTGGAGGCGTCCAAGGCCAGAGAAGGAGGGCTCAGGAAACGACCTTCTGGTGCAGAGTCGCGGTTTTCATCGCAGGTGATCCAGTGGAGTTCTGTCCAGGAAGGTTTCCGGGACGTGGCTTTGGTGGAGGGTGTCGTTCCAACCTCTATTCCCACTCCTGCTCCTGTCCGTCAGTCATCCATGGGTGTGATTCTATCGATTTCCTGCTGATGGGGCTGATCAACCTACTGCTAAGAACTCTAGGGTGGTGGTTGAGGAGCTTGCTGGAGATTCTGCGTTGATCCGGGTTCCGGTGGGTGAGCCCGTGGCTGAGGCTCCTATCAGAGTTGTAGAGCCTGATGACGTGGCCAGTGAGGCTGGAGCCCTCTCCGACAAAGGGAATTTAGTGGTGAGTCAAGCGGCTGCCACAAAGGATGTTGTCTCGGGGTCGAGCGGCGGCCCTTCTGAACTCGCAGGGCCACCGGAGGGAGGACTCGTGTTCAAACTGGTGGCCCTGGGTAGGCGCTTTCCCATGGAGATGGGGGAGAGGGATGCTAGGATGCTGGACACTTCTCCCATTAATCTGGCTGTTCGAGGCTTCAGCAGGATTGTTGAGGCGCTAGCTGACTTCCACCATGCTGGTCTTGTGTGGGAGAAATATGTGGTAAGCTTCCTCGACCCTGATGCTTTATGTGATTTTAGGATCTCCTCTGCGTCTTGACTTTTTGTTTTCCTGCAAGAGGAAGCCCGTGCTGATAGGGACCTGACTTCTGGTATCGCGACCGCTAGGAGCGAAGCTCTGGAGGTCTACAAGAAGAGGGTGGCAGACGCGCGCGAGCAGCTGTCCGCGAAAGAGTTGGAATGTAAGGACCAGGGACGTGAGGTTAATTCCTTGACTCATGAGGTGGCCCGTCTTAGGGCTGAAGTTGGGCATCCTTTCAAGGTCGTGCTTCTTCGCTCGAAATTGGAGAAGACTCACCGGGAGGATGCCGAGAGGCGCCGGCAGGAGTTACATTCTCTCCTCGAAGCCTTGTAGAGTGCGGAGGCTCGAGCTTCTAAGAATCTTTCCGATTGGCTGGCAGCTAAGGAGAGAGTCGGCGACGCCGCTAATCTCCAAGGAGAGTTGTTGGCTCAGAGGATGTATGGCATTCTTCTGGCAGTCGAGCAACTTGATCACCTCTGCGGGGAAAGGTTTTCAGCGGAGTGGGTGGCTTCTTTGCATCCTTCTTTGGAGTTTTTCGATGGTGAGCTTTGCGGTCGGACAGATATGGATTCACCCTTGAACCTTGCCTATCTTCGTCAATTGGCGGACTGTCCGATGGGTGCTGTCTCAGATTGGCGGGCGTGCTTCTAGGATTGGAGCTACTTCTCAACAGCTGGCTGAGGCGAGCCAGTAGAAGCCGTCAGAGGTAGTTGATGCCCAAGAGTAGGTTCATGTATTTTTAGGGTGTTTACCCTTTGTAATGGGCGGATGCTATCTCATTTTTGGCATTTAATGAGAATTTAAAGAGTTTTTTTGCTGCTTCCCTTTTTACTTCTGGGCAAAAAGTTGTGCGTAAGTGCAGTTTCTTTCTTCGTTGTTATCTCTTTGCGTCTGGGCAAAAAAGATCAAGACGGTTTGTATGCGATTTGCTAACATGGTTTTGTTGAACGTTCGTTTTATGTTTTCGCTCCCGAGGGGTTTTTACCGCCTTGCTGGGGGAATTTTAGCTTTGGCCTTGGAGGCGCTCAGTGTTTCTTCGGGCGGTCGGCCCGTTCTCCTTTAGCAGGACTCGTGCGAGTACTTTGCAAATTTGAAGTCATGCCTCTTCTCGGAAAGGAGTACTTCGATTAATAATAGAAAAAATGGTTACATTCGTGCAGCCTTAGTCGGGCTAACCTTGGTCAGACTGAAATTAAGCAAAATGATTACATTCGAGTTGCTTGGGTCAGGCGAGCCTTAGTCAGGCTGAAGTAAATCCTAAATTTGAAGTAAAGAGGCGTGCGTGACTTAACTGAAACGTGGTATGAGAGCGCAAAGTGTGTTCAAAGCTTAGGCGTAGGTTTAGTCCGGGCGGGCGGACTCCAGCTTATGTCCTCCTGACTCTTTACCCTCGGGGGGGTTCCTCGCGTGTTTCTCAGGGACCAAGGCGGGCGACCTTGACGGTCTTGGTTAGGCTTGTTGCGTAGCATGCTCGCGCCAGTTTCTTGTTTGCCATGATTTCATTGTGAGTTGTGCGGTGGACACTACAGCCCTGAGTTTATTTAGGGACAGTCGCCCTAAGATTGCATTGTATGCTGATGGTGCTGAGACGATAATGAAGTCTAAATCGAGGCTCGCGACCTTTGGTAGGGTGCCCATGGTTTTTCGGCCGGTGATGATTCCTTTTGCTAGAACCTGGGCTCTTGAGAACCCTATGAGTGTGCCGGGGAATGGCCTTATGCTGGCCTCGTTCAACCCGAGTTTCTTGAAAGTGTCAAAGTATAGTACGCCTACCGAGGACCCTTGGTCGATCAAGACTCTCTTGACTTTGTAGTTAGTGATTATGGCGAGATCGAATGTGATGGGATCTTCTTTCGGCTCGCTCTTCTTCTTGTACTTTTTTGGGACGTAGTCGAGGGCGAGTATGGAGCGTTCCACCCTTTTCTTGTTTTGTGGCAACGAGGAAGTTCCTCTCTGCAGACCGCCCGCAATCACATTGATGACCCCACGAGTAGGTGTCTGATCGTTAGCCTCTTGTGGATGCTCTATGTTAGCTCTGCTCTCCTCCTAGATGTATCTGCCGAGCTGTCCCTTACGGATTAGGTCTTCGATATGATCCTTTAGGTGGATGCAGTCGTTGGTTTCATGCCCGTAATCCTTGTGGAACTGGCATTACTTGGACTTGTCTACTGGTTTTCCCGTTTTTCGCCTCTTGACCTGAAAGGGGAAGCTGAGCACGTCCGACTGGTAGATTTCTTCAAGGACCCCAACGTGAGATTTGTTGAGGGGAGTGTAGCTTGTGAATCGTCCTCTAGGAGGCGTTCGTGGTCAACGGGGTGACCGCTTTCTGTTGTTTTTCTCCTTAGGAGTCTGGCTTTCCGCTACCGTCTTTTCCTTCTTCTTTTCTGCTCGTTCCATGTCGGACCTACTTATCAGGAATTTCTTCATCTTGTCTTTGGCGATTTGCACATTTTCCTCTTGGATGAACCATTCTGTGCGGTCCATCAGCTCCTGTAAGGTGGAGACGGGGCACCTGTTGAGTTCCCCGTAAAACTGCAAACATTGGAGACCTTGTTTGATGACGAAGATGGCGATGACGTCCTGGAGGCCTCGAACTTGGAGCGATAGTTTGTTGAAGCAGGCCAGAAAGGCTTGCAGGGTTTCTCCTTCTTCTTGGTGGAAACCAATGAAGGAGTCCTCATTCTTTTGGTATTCCTTACTACTGGCGAACTGCGTAAGGAAGTTTTGCACCAATTGTTCGAAGCTGTGGATCGAATTAGTGGGCAGCAACGAGAACCACCTTAGGGCTGCCTCTTTTAGGGTCGATGAGAAGACTCGGTGTTGTTGGTCGTCCGTTAAACCTAATATCGACATAACTGAGTTAAAGGTGTTAAGGTGATCCTGTGGATCAGTCTCTCCGCCGTAAAGTTCTATGTGGAAGGGCATCTTGAAGCACATGGGCACGTGCTCGTTCATGATTTGTTGGGTAAAAGGATGTCTCCCCTTTCACTGGAAGTCGAAACCGGGCCACTAGTAAGCGTTTGCACTGCAAGTGACGTATGGGTTGTAGGCTCCTGCCCATGGCATGTGGAGGTAGCATCTCGAGGGTAATTTGGGACTGGCGGTCGCGGATAGCTCGTGGCGGGACGTGCCACTTGTCTGGCGATCATTGTTGGTCCAGGTGGGATTATCGCCGGGGGTGTTGGCGCTGTTAGTGACAGTCGTGCGAACTCCAATGGTAAGGTCCCGAACTGTATTGCGGGTAGGTTGGCAGGGTCGCTGGAGGTCCCTGCCACTACGCCATGTGGCACTAGTGGTGGTTGGGCGCCTGCGTTAGCTTGAGCGAGGTTCCTATTCTCCTCCCACTGTTGTTGGCGTAGGGCTGTTATTTCTGCTTTGAGGCGGGCGAGCTCTACCTCTCGTGGGTTCCTTGTCGGCTCCGCTGTTTCTTGATTGCCGACTGTGGGGTAAGGAACATGCGGCATGCCATAAGGGTGTTGAGGGTCCGGGTGCCAGATTCTGGACCACGGTTTCTACAACGGCTACCTGCGCCATCGAGGCATTTTGGGGTTGAGTCGCGATTGAACCGCCTGCTTCGGTCATGATCGCTTCGGTTGTTCCTTGCGTTGCGCCTTAGAGCGCTCGCGTTGGTCGTGGCTCAGGGGGCGTTCGAGTCAGTCATCCTAAAAAATATGGGTTTCTGAGAGTTAGGTATACCCCGAAAATAAATGCCGTTTAGCGGCAGAGTGCGCAAGGCATTGTGGTCTGAATAAGACTGCGGTGGGCGCCACTATAACTGTCGTTTTTGGTTCAGACAATTGTAGTTTGTAATTATGGACCGCAAGGGGTCTTAACCTTGGGGGACTTATCCTTAGGTGGTGGACCTAGGTGCCTACGTGCCCTTCGGAAGGGATCAAAGTCCACGTAGTTCGTCATGGTGATGTCTATAGGAGCCGTTAGGCAAGGTGGTTACCTGTATTGGGCCGTGTGCGGCTAAGACGTGCTTAAGGTACTCCGGGCGGGCGAGCCGCTCTTAGAAGGTTGCCTTGAGGGGAGAGAGTTCGGGTCTCTGAAGACTCCTGGAAGCCTTGTTGGTGGGATGCTCTGGGGATCTAGGTGAGCTTGCCGGTGGTCGGACTTGACGGAGCCTACGGCGGAGCTCAGGATGCGCGAAGGATGTGTGTGAGGTATCTGAGGGTACTCAGGTTACCTGTTAGAATGGCTATGAAAATGCTCTTTGGGAGTATTTGAGGTATCTTGGATCCGGTGTTGTAGCCCTTGAGATTGCGTATATCTAGTCCCCCGAGTGAAGGTATATTTTTACTGAGTGTGAGGAGGTCATGCTCGACCCACGATCTCGTGGGACATTAGTAGCACTTGGCCTTGAACTTGAAGAAGATCTTGTTCGTAAATAACTAATAGGCCTGAACTCTGATGTGATATATTTAAACTCATCTCCCTCCTTCATAATAGTAATCATTGTTGTTCTTCTACTATTATGCATTTTGAATGCCGCGGCTTCACTAACAAACAGTAGAGAATCAAAATCAATGAAACATGGAACGCCAAAAGTATATTTAATCCTCTGTTTTTGCTCATCAATAGATTTTTGAACTGTCCTTCTGTCTTTCTTACAATCCCTAGCCAAATTTCCTATGCACCCACACTGTTTGCAAATTCTGAAAATCCTCTCATACTGACATTGAATTCAAATGTAATGATCATTGTCTAACTTCACATAAAAACCCATAAGAAGCGGCTTTGAAGGATCGATATTCACACGAACCCTTAGATACCGCATATTACGAAACCCCTGATCTGAAAAATCTACATGAAGAGCATCTCCAACCATGTTTCCAACCTCTTCAGCTACTGAAGCAGAATAATATTTTAGAGAAAAACCCCAAAACTCAACCCATAGAGGTACATAATGAACTTTATATTCATCCAGAATAATGTTCGGCTACCAGTGATTCAAAATAAGCAACTTGTTTTGAACTGTTCACGGACCCTCTTGAACCATAAAATTCTTGTCGAACACATTATCAAATTCAAACATAAAAGTATTCTTCTTTCTACCTACCACTCTGACTGGATTTTGTAGATGCCAATACTCATCAATCGAAGCTTGCATGCGAAAATCTTGAATATGACCATCATCATATAAAACCCCAACCAAACAGTGTTTCCAAAACTGACATTGTTCATTGATAATCTCTTGATCAATAATTACTCTTGGACCCTGCCTTAGAATAACAAAGTCAGGATGATTCTCTGAGGAAGTTTCATGTTGAGAAGTAGCATGTGGGGATGAGTCTGATGTCTAAGCATGATAAATTTCTGGCCAACTCACTTCTCGAATAGGAGTATTGTGCTCCATATTTTCCATGCAGAACCACAACAAGGACAGAAAACGACGACACAACAGATAGACACACACAGAAAAGGTAGAGATAAAATAAAGCAAGCTTCCAAACTAGACCTTTCAAAAGATACTCTTCTTTACTCAACAAGTATAAAATATAGATATGAAGAAACCAAACGATAGAGAGAAGAATAACATTCATATGATGAAAGATAATTTTTGAAAGAATTACTCCGTAATGATGCTAAGAGGTAAGAAGTAATAAATGAAAAGAAGGCTGCTCCAATCAAAATACATGCAAACCTAGATAAGATCCCACTACATAAAAAAGAAAGATTTGTTGCTCCATTCAATTTATTGTCTATCGACGCCATTTTCTTAATCTTTGGGATTTGTTCCACACTAAGTTTAGAAAATACACCGCTTCATCTTCACCAATCTTTTGTGATTACCGCTAAATTTTAAATACACCAAATTGTAGACTTAATTGGATTGAGGGTTAGGTTTACTTAAAGAACTCCGACAATTAACATATGATTTCTATTCCACTCAACAACTTAGTGAGAAGTGAGAGTTTCTCACTCTAAGCGATATACGTAGAGTTTTCCAAATTTATTATAAAATGTACTAATTACAAACTCGTCTATGCTTCTTATAAACTAAAAAAAAAACTCTTATCTATGCTTACAAATGCTTAAATAATTAGTCTGAAGGTCGACCAAAAGAAGAGAATTGCCTTAGTTGATGGTCATTAGCTATTTTATCGAATCCTTATGAATATGATTTATCAACGCAACATTTAAAGTTATTAGGATCTCGATTTTACTAGTATGATCTTATGATTTTATGATCTTGTTCATAGAAATTGATTTTAATCTTAGATAAAATTACAATCTTCTAAGATCATAATAAAATTTTAATCTTGTTTGTTTGATCCTATGATCTAATGTGTTAAATATCCTACAATTTTGTTATTAATATACTAAAATTATTTTAACGTAATTGTTCAATATATCATGACATATCTTATCAAAGTATGATCAATTTTGAGATAATTTTATACTTGTAAGAAAGAATTTATACTATTGTATGTTTTTTTATTTATTTTATAAAAATGATAAAATCTTACAATCCTCAACCTAATCTTGAGATATGATTTATTTAGTGCCTTTTTTGATCTTATACAGGATCACGCTGATCTGAATAACATTAGCAACATGAGCACAAATTTAATGTTACAAAAATGAGAATGTCACGCTAGATGAACAAACACACTAGAAAGGATATGGTTATGAATTATTGCATTATTGAGAAAATTAGGGCAACACTTATTATATAGAAAAATTAGTTGAAACACGTTTTAAGTGGTTTGATCATGTAAAAAAAAGTTGTTAGCAGCTCTTAATTATAGGTAGAGTTGAGTATATGCAATATAGTACAATAACTTAATGTAGGAAAAGACCAAAGAAAACGACATTATAAACTATTATGATGGATTTAAATATTAATAACCTAATTATATAAATGAGCAAATATAAAACACATTTGTGATGCTTCATTCATATAATGGATATACCCAGTAGAAAAAGTTTTTTATATATATTAAAAGTGATAGTTACATAGAGTTAACAGGGTACCAACCTATAGGCCAGTTGGGTGCCTCACCATCTTTTGTATAGGTAATATAAACAAATACTCCTATTAGTATAGAGATTAAAGATATCAATAATAATTGCTTGTAATCTAAGGGAAGCTTTCGATTTCTTCACAAGTTGTTGAGCGATGGCTTTGTTGGGGATGCTAATTCTGATGGGCTCACTGTTCTGAGCTACAAAAGACTCCAAGAATAATCTAATGCACCTTAGAGTTGCTAACACTATGTTTTGGTTGAAGTCAATGACTAGATGGAAAAGCACTTTTTCTTGCCCCCCTCTACCACTTCATAGAAATCACTTTCCTCTACGTCTTCTTGTTCTTTATCCAACTACAGATGATTTGGGGTTCCTGGTTGCTGATCCTTGTAGTCGTTACAGCATTTCTCTGACTTCTACGGGCATCATCTATGTTGAAGAAGTGGTCTTGGTCCTTTAGTCTTTCATTCTCCTTGAAACCATCCACAGCATTGTAGGCTATATGAAATCATTCGTTTACATCCCTCGTGCCTTGTTGGAAAACTAGATGGTTCCTTTGAGTATAGATACTCCAGCATAGAGCAATGATTGTAGCTCCTAAATCCCCAATTTGGTTATTTGTTCCATTCGTGTTCAGATCTGTGAGGTCATTAACCCATTGGAGAACTGAGTTATTGGGGATGTCATATGTTCTTATATTTACCCGCAAAGCAAAGCACACACATCTAGCAAATTGACATTCTTTAAAGATGTGTTCTTTTGTTTCTTCAGCATCACAACCAAAAGGACGGTTTGTCTCAATATTGAGAGCTCATCTAGCCAAATTTTCCCTCAGAAGAAATCCTTTGTTTAAGGCTTTCCACCAAAAAAAGGATAACCTTGTACAGAAGAGGTAACTTCCACATATTTGTCCAATTGGATCTTTGTGGTGTTGAGTTGTTGAGCTCGTTTATTAATGAATTGTAGGCCTTTTGACGTTATAGTCTCCATCTTTAGACAGCTTCCAAACTAACTTGTCTTGACCACTGGTATGTGAGACCACTGTATCCATGACCATTTCAACGTTCTGACCATTATAAACCTTATTGACCTTCTTGGAATCCTAGTATCCACCCAGAAGCATTAGGTCACTCAAAGTGACAAAGTTTGTGTTGTAATAGTCCGCATTGACCCACTTGCTATCATTTAGTTTGATTTTCCTTCCATTTCCCACCCTCCACCCCAGGTTATCTGTGACCACCTCGAAAGGTGACTCATTTTTTTCCACATGTAAGAGGACTTCGGTTTGGAAGTGAAGTTGTAATTGATAATACACCCTTTGTATTTACCCATGAAAACTTTGCTCACCAAAGTATGTTCTTCTGTCAAGATGCCCCAAACCTATTTAGCTAACAAGGCTTCATTAAGCTTTCTAGTTTGCCGGAATCCCAAACCCCCTTGCTCCTTACTAGTTCACATTCTTCTCAACGATATCATGATTGGAGTTCTTGTTTCATCCCATTGCCCCTAGAAGAATTTTCTCATAATTGCGTCACATTTAGAAGCATTTGATTGAGATAGCCAGGTATGTTCCATATGGTAGATAGGTATAGCGTTAACCACTGTCTTAATCAATGTTGTTCTTGCAGCCTGAGAGAGCAACTTCGATTTCCACCCTTCGAGTCTTTGCTCTAAGTTTTCAAGAATCAACGCGTCATTTCTTTTTTCTACATTTGGGTCATCTATGTATCCTCCAAGGTACATCCCCATATGTTCCACTCTCTTACAGCTAAGCCTATTTGTGAGGATTTTTTCCCTTCCTCCAATAAGTTTGGACTAAACTTGATCTCGAATTTTTAGCTATTCATCCACAAGCTGCCATTTCCCCAAACTTGTAAAATAATCTACCTACCTCTTCACAGTTCCTTTTGTCAGCTCTAAAGAAAAGCAGGATATCATTTGCATACATTAAGTGATTGATAGTTGGGGCTTCTCTACCAATTTTTATCCCTCTTATCTTCTTTTCTTCCTGTCCTTCGATGAGGTAGTGGGAAAGAACATTTGCACAGAGAACGTATAGGTGAGGGGAGAGAGGGTCACCCTATCGAAGACCCGCAAAAGGCAAGAACCATTTCTTGAGATCTTCATTGATCTTAATTTTCATTGATGAGGTTGTCACACATTCCATCAACATCTGCTGCCAGTGTTGGGGAAATTCCATTTATCCAAGGACATCTCGAAGGAATTTCTAAGAGACTTTATCATAAGCTTTATGGAGGTCAATTTTAAGATCAGCCCAACCTCCTTTCACCCTTTTACATCCTCTTATGTAGTGAAGGATCTCATTTTCTCTCCCTCATATTATCATCCTGTTGTATTGGTTCAGTTGCTCTAGCATTGCTAGATTCTCCAACCTCAAAATTACTCATGTTTGGCATAGTTTCTTCCTGCGTACATATATTTCTTTACAAACTTCCTCAATTTTAGCTTCAGTTGGGTCGTGTTGGAAGGGATTTGGTTCTTCAAAAACAAGTATAAGATCTCCTGCATGAGGCCAACCTATTGCTAGACGAAATTGGCCAGGTTCAAATTCCACCCAATTGAGATCATTCGAGTTCCCTCACCCTGATTTCTCTGTTCAGTTAACCGAATTCCTAGTAATGGGTGTTGCAATGGTGAGTTGATAGGGCAAAAGTGTTCTACCAGCCTTTTCCCATTTTGGGTCAAATGCAGCTGGATCATCTGGATTCTTCATTTCTTGCGCAGTGGGTAAGCTTGAATGGCCTCCCTCGTGATTCTCAAAGTCAGGTTGAGCACCCATGACATGATCTGGTAGAGGTTCAGTATTCTTTATCTCCTATGTGTCTTGAGTATCCACTTGAGCAAAATGATCCATGTTTCCTTGAGCATCCATTGGGATCCATGGGATCAGCTCTACGTGGTTTGTACTGATAGCCATTCCTGGTGTATAGAGCTCTAATATAGGTAGTTCTCCTATTAGGTTGGAAGTGAAATCTCCTTGCTTCAAGAACGAAATAAGCCTGACCAATCATCATACCATATCCATTACCATAGTGGTCTTGAATCCATTGCCTTTGAGCATCCAATGTAATGTCTACTTGTTCCCTACTCCTGTTACATTCGAGGGGTAGGTGTCATATTCGTCTACAACCCCTACACAGTCTAAATATTCTGTCATATCGACATTGGATCCAAAGGTACTCTCCCCCATCAGTTCTGAGTATTACTCTCATCAGTAGTGGAGTGTGGATGGGTATTCTCACTCTGATTCTCAAGAATATGAGGTTACGCGAACATGTTGGTGCCCAATCTATCTCGTGGACTTATCCCATTAGGGAACTAATTTTTTCTACCATCAAAGAGGTTTGGTAGTGGGATATCCCATAGTTTGACCCACACTAACACCTCTGTCAGAAGCAACCTGGTTAGAACTAGGTTTGGTTCCCAAGGAAAAATCGTAAGGAGGCCTCCCTACATTGAATTTGTTGTCTGTCCTCTTCAACATCAAAGTGTATGACATAGTACCTCCGAACTCTTCCAATTACTCTCACAGGTTCCCGGAGGTACCAAAAATGGTCAATGATGTTTTGCATCCTTGACACTTTATACTTCCTACTATCAATTAGCAAATCGATAAGGAATTTTTCCCAGAAAGCTCTATTTGACTGAAGAAATACAGGTTCAAGCGATACAACATGAGCATGTGCAGGTCTTGGCTCCGGTTGAGGGAAGCCATTTTGGTATGCTTGGTTTTCTCTCATTTCCTCCACATCCTCTCCTTCATCTGAGTCACTGGAATCATACCATCCCATTTCCCTCGGGTTGTTTGCCATGATCGAGGATTTCTTTATTTTAGCTGGTAAGAAAATTTGCTTATCAATGTGTGATTCCTCTTTCTCATGCCATGGTCCTTAAATAAGTAGTTGGGAGTAGTGGAGAATCCCAAACGCCCCATTGGAAAGATCCAGTTCCAGTTGTGCCAATTACTTCTACAATTCGAAGGCATGTAGAAAGAGAAGAAGCGTGGTGTTAATAATTTCTTATTTGCCAATCAGTGGAGAGAATGAAACAAAAATCTGATCCTTTTTTAAAAAAAAATCTGGCGGAAGGATTGCTTGATATTTATGCCCAGGGAGAAGAAGCTTGTTCTTGGACCTGATTTGGCAGGAGTAACGGTGTAATAAATACTGCTCAGACAAATCTCCCCTCAATCTATTAAATGATGGAAACGACACAGATCTCGTTGTTGCTACACTAAACCGAGCGTCTTAGCTTCCTAGATGTAATTAATAGGTATAATAAGTGTGCTTTACTCCCACCAATAAGTTGGAAATAAATGTAATAATTATTGCGATTGTTGCTTGTAGAAGAGTTGGAGTAGATAGAATCGTGCGAAGAAACTCAATGTAGTAGGCTAAAAACTCAGGTTGAATAGGGTTAGGGTTTCGTAGGCTATCTCTATTTTGATCGAAATAAATCCTATTTGATGTAAAAATAATAATTTTTTTCCCTAATTTGTTTGAGTGTTTTTAGGATAAAGACAACTTTTTAGTTTAGATTTTGAAGAACACGTGACGAACTTTGGAGAGAAAAACTCACAACAGGAGTTTGAGTGATATAACCGTCTTTTTGAGTAAGATAAAAAAAAGTTTTGATTGTTGTAAAATGTACTAATTAAAAATTAATTCAAAAATAAAATTATTTTCTAAAAATTAAATATATTTTCCACCCTGACATCACTAAAGAAACAAAAATCTACTTCTGGTCAAATTACTTTAGTAAATGTGTTAACTTGAATAAATTACTATAACTTAAATGAAATCTTTCTCTTCCATAAATAGATTTTTTTTTAAGTAATGTAATTTCTTATAATTTTACATTTTTATTTCTAAACAATTTATGTAAGTTCCTTTCCCGGTTTATGATTAATTCTATTGGAAAATTGACGTCTTAAATGCTTTAATTATTGGATATACTTATTTTAAATACCTAATTTCTTGAAACATGATATTTTTTTTCATAAAATTATTTATTCTCTTAAATTTAGTAACCAATTTATATAATTTTGCAAATTAAAGAAATTATAGAAATTGGACTATCTTGTCTAATTCCAAGTTTGAAAAATATTTGGGTGAAGTTTATGAGAAGCTTGATCTATCAAAAAATTAAACCTATTTTAGGAAGTTGATTTCTCATTTATACTTTTTTTCGGACAAATACTTCTCAACTTGAAGAGCAGCTTATTTGGAAAGGAAAGACATTGGACTAAACTATCTTATCCATTATCCAAAAATGAATGTAATTTTCTTTAGATATATCTTATTTTGGCTATTAAAAAAGAAGGAAATCTATCAAGGAAATCTATTAGAGGCTTAGAGCATCTTATGAATCTAATACCAAATGAAAAATTTAATGAACAAATATTTGCTATTTCCAGAAAATAAATGCACATTAATGCATAAAAATCAAAAGAACAAAAAAAAAATATTATAATATTATTTTTAAGCGTTAAGACAAGACTAATATATACTTTTTGTATCGTTTTGTAATTAAAATAAAACATGCTGATATTTTTTTTTTAAAAAAAAGTCACTCTTTAAAGAGATGCGTTATATAAATATACACTCATCGATTTAGTTTTGTATGCATTTACGTGCATGTTATTAAACTTTAAAACAATAAGTTAAATTTTATATAAAAAAATTAAATATAGATAATTGGAGAACCTTATTCTTTTTAAGCGTTAAGACAAGACTAATATATACTTTTTGTATCGTTCTGTAATTAAAATAAAACATGCCAACATTTTTTTTAAAAAAAGTCACTCTTTAAAGAGATGCGTTATATAAATATACATTCATCGATTTAGTTCCGCATGCATTTACGTGCATGTTATTAAACTTTAAAACAATATATTAAATTTTATATAAAAAAATTAAATATAGATAATTGGAGAACCTTATATCTATCAATTATCTCTATTTCTTGTCTTCCACTTCCGACATTTTATATTATAAAATATCTAGTTTGAGAAACCGGAGTTAGAGAGAAGAAAAAAATGTTTTTTTTCTTAATTTTTCTCACTCTCCTAATTTTCTTCTCTTGATCTCTTTCTTAACTCTATCAACAACTGAGAATTGTTACATAGGATCAAGTGTTGTCAGAGAGCATTAATGATTAGAAGAACCTAGAAGCATTATAACATAGAGAGAAGTTAGGAGAGAGACAGAGAGAAGAAGAAAAAAATGTTCTCTTTCTTAATTTTTCTCTCTCTCCTCGTTTTTCTTCCTTTGTCTCTTTCTTGACTCAACCAAAAACACCAAAGATCAAGTATTGTGAGAGAACATGTATGATTAGAAGAACCTAGAAGCTTTATAATATAAATAATTAGATAACCTTATAAAAACTGAAGAAAGTTTTTTTTCTTTTTTCACAATTTCTAAGTCTTGACTTTGAATATACATAAATTTTGCCCATTTTTCTGAGAAGGGGATGGTATAGAAAACATGAAATGGGACCTTTGGTGTGAAAAGGCCTTGGAAAAAAAATGCTGATGTCGGTGGAAATAGAGAAACAGAAGACAAAACCCTCATGGAAGCAGCAGCAAAATAAGGGTAAGAAGACGTTTTTTGTTTAGCGTTTAATTGAATGATGTGAATAATTTGAAATTTCAATGGTATATATATATATATCTCAAAAATATTGAAAATTTCTTTTTGGGCACAGAAGCACCTCTTCTAGTAGAAGAACTAGGCGACGACCAGAAAATCAGGCTCAATTTACTTCCTGAAACCACCTTTAATTAATAACTGAGAGTTAAAATTCCCATGTCAGTCTCCCAATTTAATCTGAAACAAGAAACGAAAGACTCTAAACTTTCCCTGACTTTTGACTGAATCGGAGGACGAGGAAACGCCCGGTTTGTGAGGTACTCCATGCTTATCTTGCTTCCACTTTATAATTTTTTAATTCCAATTCATCTTCGCTTTGATCTATAAATACCACCCTGTGTTGTAGCTTGAGATCTTGGATTGGGCAAGGGAAGTTCATTGGTAGCTTCCAGTGAGGTATGTATATGGTTGATTTTGTGTTATTCTAGTATTGGACTCGCGCATTTTTATACAAACTAATGTTTCTGAGCTACGCAGAGGTGGTGATTTGATCATTGAGGGGTGACAATTCGGGAGGCACTGTTGAACTGAATTGACTCGGTGGAAGTGATTCGCTGCAAAAAGGTTTGCTTTTGAAGTAATAGCTTTGTTGCTGGATATTCATTCTTGTTCTGCTTGTTTGGTGCTTGCTTGCTTTCGGTAGTTGTTATCACAATCGGGTGGTATTCAATTGTGAAATCTTGATGCGTGATTCTTCCTTTGTTACTGAGTTCCATACGAAACCTGCTGGGGATTTCTTATTTCATGATGCAAAATTTATAGGAAATCAAAGTTTTTAACTTTGGCAATTGAAGCCTTACTTGCATATCTTAATGTAATCAAATCTGTAAAGTTATGTTTTGAGCAAAAGGAATACGGGTAAATTTGAAGCATCTGGACTAATTAGTATGATTCACCAATGTATTCTAGGTTAGGGATGGGTTGTGAGTTTTCCAAGTTGTCAGCCTGCTGCTCTGGTACAGAGGAAAGTGCTCCAGCGCCTGAAGCCCGCATTGATGGTAAGTTATAGTCATATGTGCATCTCTTTTTCTTTTTTTCTTTTGCTGCTATGAGAATGAGAGTAATTGCAATTGCTAAGTTTCAATTTCCTGTTCAGAAAGTGAAGAGAATAGCGAGCTCACTGATGTGCCGCCATTTCATGAATACACAATAGATCAGCTTAGGAAAGCTACTTCTGGATTTGCTGTGGAAAATATAGTTTCTGAGCATGGAGAAAAGGCTCCAAATGTGGTTTATAAAGGAAAACTCGAAAACCAAATGCGAATTGCTGTCAAACGGTTCAACAGATCGGCCTGGCCTGATGCCCGGCAATTTTTGGTAAAAATAAGTGATTTTATGGCCAACTTTGTTGTAGATCTGATTCACATGTGGTTATGACAAAGTTTTCTTTTCCTCTTATGTTCATCCACTTTATCTTTGCCGGTTTGCCGTTAAGGACACATGGAAGTCTTTTTTTTATTGTTTCTTTTTTCTGGGTTTTGGGGGAATGTCGGAATTAAACAGTATTTCGTTTGTACGGACTCTCTTTGCCTTGACGCATATGTGTTTCTTTGTCTGGATAAGTTTACCCTTTTTTTGATAGATCAAGAAACAGAATACCATTATTCAACTTTTTTGATAGATCAAAAAGCGGTTACATCAATTTCACTCCATTTCCTGAATAAGAAGTTGCAATCAAAATTAAATTCATATCTCCTGGGGCCTTGGATTGTATATCTACCATTAAACAATTTATGGGTTTTTGCTTAATAGCTTATTCTACTACGTTGAATTGGTCCTTGACCAATCAGTTAAAACTGCTTAATAATGAATTATGTAAGCATGGATTTTTAGAAGAAAAGACATAGATTTCTATACAATATATCTTGACCTTGACATGATTATCCAATGTAACACATATATCTTCCTGTATAAATTTATTCGAAGTTCAAACAAATGTTAAAACTACCACAAGATGTAAAAGGGTACACCTGAAAATCAGTGTGTAGTCTTATCCTTGATTTGTAGCTTTTAGGGTTACACTTTATTCATAGTGCAACTTTAATTCTTTCCCACCTTTTTGATTTTTTTTTCCTCACATTGTAGGTGATGTGGTATTCTATTGAAACATGATTTTTCATTATTAGCTCTCTTAGCAACTTTTTTTTTCATCTCTTCAGGAAGAAGCCAAGGCTGTTGGTCAGCTTCGGAACCAAAGATTGGTGAATCTACTTGGATGTTGCTCTGAAGGTGAGGAGAGGCTACTAGTTGCTGAATATATGCCCAATGATACCTTGGCAAAGCACTTGTTCCACTGTAAGTACATAACTAGCAACAAATTCTGTTTCTCTGCATTAGATTTTGCCTTTATTTTGTTTAATTTTAAATACAATTCTTATCTAATTAATGACCCTAACCTGGTTTCATTGAGCAATAACTTATGGGAAGGCCCATTGCCAGGGTAAAAACATATTTTCTTTTTAATTTCTGCAATTTTTGTTTCCACCAATCTCTTCTATTCTCTCAATTGCATGTATTAAACTGTAGCTATGATTCTTCTGTGCAATAGTATCTTGTTGATTAAGTTCATTGAGAGTGGATCCTCTAAAGTAATTCTCTACATTTCTTGGTAGAGTTATGAGAGAGATAGAGAGAACAAAAATTGGAAGAGAAAAAAATCAAGAAAAAAATATTTTCCTTATCTCTATCTCTCTCATAACTCCACCAAAAAATGTAAAGAATTACTTTAGAGAATCCTATCTCAAGTTCATTGACCTTCCCATTAACGCTTGTTTACATAATTTTTAGGGGAGACTCAGCCCATGAAATGGGCAATGCGACTGAGAGTTGCTTTGTACCTTGCCCAAGCGCTGGAATATTGTACAAATAAAGGACGTGCGCTATATCATGATCTAAATGCTTATAGAGTTCTTTTTGATGAGGTAAGTTCATTTCCTCTAACTATGCTGCCATTAATATTACTCAAGGTGATCACAAAAACCTGTTATAGTCGGAGGGTGCTTGATAGTAATTTATGATTGATGACCAAGTCAAATTTCCTTTAATATGTAAATGATCTTCAAAAATTTATATTCCGTACTTAATCAAATTTATACAATCATGGAAACTCTGTTGCAATGGTTAAAAGAACATTATATGATAATTGATTTAATGCTATCTTGAAAAGTTGAGAAAAAATAATTATATCAGTGTTAATTAATTTCCCATTATAAGTCTACAAGTTAATATTTGCTTAAGTATCTTCAAGCACATATTGTGAGTGATTGTGAATTAATTAATAAATGATACAGGAAAAGGCTGTCAAGTTTTATTTGTTCCCATTTAGAAATGACAATACTAATTGCATAGTAAAATTATGTTTGCTATTTTCACAGAACTAGACATGAATTAGGAAGTTAATGAGGACCAAATTATTATGTAAAGTAATACCCATTTATCAGACTATTAGAGAATGCAATTTTCTTAATTAATTGATCAAATGGAAGTATATGGCATAAGATTTCCTACTGCCATATACTTTCATTTTCCAAGCCCTGAACAGTAAGTGCTGACCTAATACTTGTTCATATTATTCAGGAAGGAAATCCTAGACTTTCGTGCTTTGGTTTGATGAAAAACAGTCGAGATGGTAAAAGTTATAGTACGAACCTGGCATTCACCCCACCTGAGTATCTAAGGACAGGTACATAAAGAAGTTACATGTTTCATCCAAATTTATATTCTTTGATCTTCTATGTCTATGCTTGGTGATTGCACTTCAGTCCCATGTTTATATGTTTTCAGAAATACTGAGTTTTTTTTTCTCCTCACAGTTGTTTCTGGTCCACTTTGTTTTACATGTACTGCCAATTTCAAAGGTGTTGAGCTATATAACTTGGAAATTTAAACTCTGTGGTATAAATTGTCAAAATGTTTTGTGAAGATTGGGGCATTGCTTTTTATGAAATTAGCTAACTAGCATACTTTTCTTTCTTGATTAAGGCCTAAGATTTCCTATTCAGAAATGCCTACAGATGCTAAATGAGATTTAGTAATTGCTGTTTAACCTTTTTTTTCTCTTTTTACCCTTTTTTTTTTTGCTTTTCAGTGAAGAACTTGACTTGAAAGATTAAGTTGTTGAACTTGGATGAAAAATTATTTTTATAACTCTAATAAAACTTATAGATCACATGGTTGAATGTCCTTACAATTTACATAGAATATTATGTGTAGATGTGCTTACTTAAATAAAATCAGATGGCAGATTAAGTTATTATTACTTCTTGTGATCACTTTAAAATTTTTTGCCAGTTACTTGGAGCTCTTTCGATAAGATTCTTATTGTGATGCTCAATTTAATGCTTTCATGTCTTCTCTTTAAGCTTTTGATCCAGTGTTATTTTATGGAGGTTCATCCTACATTAATGTTGATGATCTTTAACCTTACTTGGCTGACACTATTAATGTCATTCGTCTGATTTTTTCCATGAAAGATTACTCTTTTCTTAATTTGGTCCTCCAATGATAAAATCTCTCAGTTTCATCCCCAAAGATTTTCTCCCAATTAAAATGGTGTCTCATTTTCGGAAAAATTTCACCAATTAATAAATGGAAGTCCGCATGGTCATTAATTCATGACCTAAACTTGTCTGTGTGGTATTTTCCCCCAAAACATCATTTGGGAAGAGGAAATTGCCACCTAGATAAGTCTCAATTATGAACTAATGCATGTTTAGGCTTCCATTTACTAATTGGGAGAAATTTGCCTAACACAAGGGCCAAATTGAGAGAACTATCTTTTTGGGACTGAATCATTAATTTACTCTATCATCTATTGTAATATGCTACTTAATGTGATTGAGTTAAAAATGAAAAATTGTCTTAACTCACTCTCCAAAAAACAAACGGAAAAAAAAAATTAAAGAGAAAAAGTTGAGTTATGATGATTCTACTGTGATTATTTTTTATATTTAATGTCCTAACCATATAACATACGATGGAAATATATATGCTGCCCCCTGGCCATGCAGGAAGAGTTACTCCAGAAAGTGTTACGTATAGCTTTGGGACCCTTTTGCTTGACCTTCTCAGTGGAAAGCATATTCCTCCAAGCCATGTAAGTCTCTTTCCATGAGAAAAGGTTCTGCACGTCAAGCATACTGTGCCTTATAATATGATTTTGTACACTTATAAGCTTAGAAGACATTAACTCCTCAACCTTCAAAGTTCAACCCTTCCTGCTGTCCTCCTTTCCTTAACAAAGTGTATGAGCATCTAGAGTCTAGACAACAGTAGGGTTTGCAAAGAATGTTTACCATAACATATAATCTACCTGATAGATTTATAGGCAGCATTTCTCCCTTGTTTGAAATTTTAACTTTTTCCTATCTTTTGGCTGTAATGAGCTCTTTTTTAATAGGGTAAATTACACTCTCCTCTCTGGGAGATAAGAAAAATCTGTAATTTACCCATTTTGACCCACCCTTAATGATAATATGAATTTCAGGGGATCGTAATCTACCCTTTTTATTATTAATTTCTTCTTCCCCTTTTTGTAGCTTAACCTAGTCAAGTGTTATCCTATTGAGAACATGAATTAAACTCTAGTAATTGAATATGATAGTTTTTTGCTCCAGGTTCAAGCATGATTTTAATTGAGCTGTACATCTAACAGTTATTTCATTAAATTTTTTAGGCACTTGACCTGATTCGAGACAGGAACCTTCAGATGCTAACAGACTCTTGTTTAGAAGGACAATTTTCAAATGACGAGGGGACTGAATTAGTACGCCTAGCCTCGCGATGTTTACAATCAGAACCACGGGAGCGTCCTAATCCAAAGTCATTGGTTACCGCTTTAATACCCCTACAGAAGGACTCTGAGGTTTGTTGTCCTATAAGCAGTTCATTGTATTATTTGTTTTTTTAAAATTTAGTTCTCTTTATTCAGTTGTCATCATCAACAGTATATGTTCGCCAGCAGCCATTGGCTTTGGTCTTTTCTGAGAAATGAAAACATGTTCCAGTAAGCTAGATGGAATGAACTTACGTATATCGTTTTCCAGGTTCCTTCTCATGTTTTGATGGGTATACCAGATGGTAATACTGCTTTACCCCTTTCACCATTTGGTGAAGCTTGTCTAAGAATGGATTTGACTGCTATCCATGAGGTCCTTGAAAAGATTGGGTATAAAGATGATGAGGGTGCTGCAACCGAGGTTTGTTTCTTATCTGTAAACAGTAGTACATGATTCTATGCTTAAGTTCAATCATTTAAATCTTCTGGTCCATTGTTTTTCTTTTTCATCCTTCCATTTCAAGAAAAAGAAGTGTTTGTTGTCTTGATTGTGGTGTCACTACAATCTTGCTTTTGTTATTATTTTTTTAATCTTAGGTTTTACTGTTGCTTTAATCAAGATTTTGGGTTAGAGCTGACATCACGGTTCACGGTGGAGCATTATTCTTAATATTTTTTTTTTACGTGGTGGCGTATTCATATTCCATATGATGTCAAGAGGTAGACAGTAACACTGCTGGTTTATTCTACATAATGAAACACGAGCTTAGAGTTTGACTATCATATTCCTTTTGGATGTTGAATAAGTATTTGGTTAAATGCAGCATAATTTGAATCTTTGATGTGTTTCACGTTTGTATTTTATCATTGACCTGATTTTCCAGGTAGATTGTGTGATCTACTCATTATTTTTTCCCCAATTATGCAGCTTTCATTCCAAATGTGGACCAACCAGATGCAGGAAACATTGAACTCAAAGAAGAAGGGCGATTCTGCTTTTCGCCATAAAGACTTCAAAACCGCAATAGATAGCTATACCCAGGTTTGTATTTTTCATGGTTCTTAGTTGCTTATATTCAAGAGTATTCTGTCTTCTTGTGATGTTAAATGGAATAGAGATGATTAATATATTGGTCTATTCTGATTGAGTTCATACTACATACCACTCAAGTTGTTGAAGAACCTTATTTATATAGCCTGGCAGTGAAGTCTGACAGGCAAGATGAAGTATATAAAGATATAGTAAACAATCTCATGTGTTATAATCTAAAGTTACATACATATACATTGGTTTGGATCAATTACAACATGAAGTTGATGATGGATTTGTTGTGTAATGCATGCAGTTCATCGATGTTGGAACCATGGTTTCTCCAACAGTTTATGCACGCCGCAGTCTGTCTTATCTGATGAACAACATGGCAGAAGATGCACTTAAGGATGCATTGCAGGCACAAATAGTATCCCCTGTGTGGTACATTGCGTCCTATTTACAAGCTGTGGCTCTTCTTGCACTGGGCAGGGAGAATGAGGCCCAAGTGGCACTGAAAGAGGGTTCTTCACTTGAAAGCAAGAAGAACACAAATTAGATCAAGTTATTACCTTCCATTTCCTGAGGATGACTTACATAGAGCACAGGCTAGTGGTTTATACTTCCTTGTGCATGGGTGGTTCATTGGTTACCAAGAAGCATTCTTTTGCACATACTGGAGTGACTGCAAAAAAAAAAACAAAATATTATACAAGTTAGTTTGCTAAAGGTTTATTTTCTTCTGTTGCAATGGCAAAAAAAAGCAGCTTTCTTTTTTCTTACTGTTTCAGTTTAATCTTCTTTTCTAGTAGTATGTAGGTTTAGGGACTATCTTATGAAACTTTCTGGAAGAGGTTATCTGTAAAGGATGCTTATGTCAGTTTTAACTTTTAAGTATGCATTTGTTGGGTGAATAGCAATAGCTGTTGTTGTGCTTGAATTTATGTACAGAAAACAATCAGTTATGGCTGCCATGCTGGTCTGGAATAGGCTGTTCTTGTATGTTAACTGATTTTGCATCTAATAAATTCATTTCATAATTCATATTCTATTCTCAGGTTTCATTTATTGATTTTTGCATCTAAATAGTTTATGGGTAGCTTACTTGTCAATCATGACTATTGACTAAGTTACTCTTTTGAGTGCTTTTCTTCTTTTCATATAGACCTGTACCAACTTTTATATCTTCAAACTTTACATTAATTTATAATTTTGTCCTTATTTTTTTTTATGATCAATTTTATCTAAGAAATTACAAAATACGATGGTTTTTTTTTCAAATATTAATGACTCATTATCATTCATAATTTTCAAAAAAAAAAAGTCATTTTTTCTTCTGTTTTGTCTTTTTAATTTAAAAAATGGTGTTATTTTGAGTGATGAATCAATATTAATATAAAGAGATGATATTGTTTTGAGTGATGAATTGTTATTAATATTACATTTTTGATATTGTGTCATTATTTGTCATCAAATGTAATTTGAAACTTTTAAGGTAAATTGATCAAAAAAAAATTAGGGACAATATTAAAAATTAGTGTACAGATATAAAAGGTATTTTTGTAAAAATATCCAAGTGTTATGTAGTTTCATAATTTGTGAAGTAAATTATCATTTTTATTCCTAAAATATAAATTTTTCCCTTTCCAATTTGATCTTGAGTGCAATTTTATCATTTTTGTTCCTCAATAATATTTCTACAATTATTTTCTCCTTTTGGAGGATCAAATCATTAAGTTGGCCTTGTGAAATTGAGGGATAAAACCGGTTGAAAAACATTTGACAAACTAAATTGAGGGAATTGTAATTTAAAGCAGTATTTTGAAAATCAAACCGGTCGGTTTATCTGGTTGGACCAGGAATTTGTCAATGGTTTGATTTGATTTATAGTTTAAAATCGTTTTATGAATTGGCCCGTTTTGAACCGAACTAAATCGGACGGTTCACTGAAAACCGCTTAAACCGGCCAATTTTTGTGAGGGAATGCAATTGTTATTAATAAGTGCAATTTTATCAGTTTTGTTCCTCAATAATATTTCTACAATTATTTTCTCCTTTTGGAGGATCAAATCATTAAGTTGGCCTTGTGAAATTAAGGGATAAAATCGGTTGAGAAACATTTGACAAACTAAATTGAGGGAATTGATTGATAGATAAATAATTATTTTATTTTTCTTATATCCATTTTAGGCTTTAATCATAAGATTCATCCCAATAACATAACCATTTTACAATTAAATTTCTTATGAAAATATTACAGTATATTTGTTAAACTGTATAATTTGATATTATTTATTAATTTATTATTGAGCTATTTAAATTATAAAATTTATACCTTATGTGTATTAAATATTATTTTTAAAAATATACTATTTTAAGTTTACATTTTTAAATACATTTTAATAGTTTTATTATATCGGTGCATTGCATTGGATTATGTTAGTTTCAAACAATATTTTGAAAATTGAACCGGAAATCGAAAATCGGTCAATGGTCCGATCCGATTTATAACTTAAAACCGCTTTATAAATCGACTCATTTAAAACCGAATTAAACTAGACGGTTCACTTGAAAATCGCATGAACCGGGCCAATTTTTGTGACCTGCTTTTTCACTCCATCTTGCAAAATTATTTTTCCAAATTATAATGTGGAGGTTAAAAGATGCGTCCTCAATGTTGACATTGCCATTACAACCACTAAAGCAATGCAATTCTTATTAATAAGTAAGGCAATATTTTATATATAATAACAGAAAGCATATTTAAGTAAGGAAATAATATATAACTTATTAAAATATATTATTTGATATAGTAAAATATAAAATAAATACAAACAATTTATATATATTTTTTTGTTTGATGGAACAAACAATTTATTTATATATATATATTTTCCAAATTTGTAAAATATTTCTACGCAAAAAAAACAATTTATATATATTTTTTTGCGTAGAAATATTTTACAAATTTGAAAAATTAATAATTGATAAATATATATAATATATTTTAAATTTTATATAAAAAATTTATAATATATTTTATATAATATATTTTTAGTTATTTATCACATCATCCGAGTCATTGTCCGATCCAATTTTTAAAGCATTGCTCGAAAGCCTGTCCGAGTCATTGTCTGATCCGATTTTTAAAATATTGCTCACAGCATAATTAGGTACACGAAATGGATTGAGCCCAGATTAGTCGAGATAATACTTCGAAAACCTGATGGGCAACAAAAAAAAATCTACCTAGTAAGAGCCTAAGCAAAAGGTTCTCTCTCTCTCTCCCTCTCTAAAAAAATGATATAAGGATATATATATATTAAGCAAAGTACTTTTTAATCCCTAAATAACTAGTCAAGCTATTATCTAATATTTTTTTGAAAAAAAAATACTATTTATAATTTATAAAAATTAATTAGCAAGAAAAGCTAAGAAAACGAAAGACATACATGAATTAACATCAAACGAATACAAATTTGTTCATTTTTAAACATTTTAATATTAATTCATCAATTTATCAAAAATACATAAAAAAAGTAATATTAATACAAATAAAATATATTTTTATTAATATATATATAATATATAAAAAGAATACTCTGTAAATCTCTAAAATCATATTAATTAGTCTAATTATTAACTGATAAAAATATCAACATTTATTATACCCAAAAAAAATATTAACATTTATAAAAATTAACTGATAAATTTTAAAATATTATCTGGTTAATTTTTTCAGTTTTTAAATTTAAATACGGGCTATTGGTCTTAAAACTAGAATTTGAATTAAAAAATTAATAACATATTAAGGTAAAATAAAGGTTAGTTTCTAAATATAATTTGTATATGTTAATTATATAGTGATTTAAAATAGTATTAAAGTAAAATAGTATGATGTGATATAAATTGGTCTATACATTTAAATTGTTTTTAAATATGAAAGTAAAAAAATGTGATATAAATGAATATTTAAATCTTTAAATTCTAAATATGACAATCCTATGTTTTTTTCCCATTTTAAAGTATGGATAATATTTTTTTTATAAAAAGTATTAAACTTTTATTATATTGCAGAACAAGCCAAACAACACTTATAATAATTTAAAAAACTCGAATATAATAATACTGAAGAATAAACTCTAAAAATTGTTGAACTAAGTAAACAAGGTGTAAGCTTAGCTGATACTATTTCTTCAGGATGAAAATCCTCACCGTCCTTGGTGTTGTCAATAGAGTTGTTACTCTTATACCTCCTGTATATTATATCTGAATTAATCTTTAAAGTTGAAATTGTTGTAGGCTCTTCTAACAACATGATGAACGAGTGATAAGTTTTTAACATAAATGATTCGTAGATTTTAGATATGATTATAACAAACATTGAATTCAGAATCACTTGATTGTCAAAAAATACACAAAAAAGATCTCCACTTACTAGATCTAAATCGATCTAACAATATGACACTACACTCTCACAAGGGAGGACTAAAAAACTCAGAAGAAAATCTAGAAGAAAATCACCACCAAAATTGGGGGATTGAATATATATTTACCGGTTCAAGTAATTGAATCGGTTCGTCTATTTTTCAGTTCAATGACCGGTCCAATTTTTGAAACATTAATTATAAATTCATAAAAAGAATATATATATATATATATATAAAATTTGTGTTATTTATAAAATTTAAGTAGCCGACTTCGATTTTAGAATTATCTTTGTATCATAATTGATAAAATTATTTTATCTATGTATTTAAATTAAGGGCATAAGGGTTTTCTATATTTTGTCTTATTTATTGATCTATTCTCTATATTTTGTTTTGGTTCCCACATCAAGTTATTTATCAATTTTAGTAATTTAGATCCACTTTTTTTTTTAAAAAAAATACTATATTAAAAGAATTAAATTTGTATTTCAGATTAAAACTCCACTATTTGATAATGTTTTCAAAAAATTATTTATTAAGATATTCAAAATCTAATATTATATTTGAATAAGTTAAATTATATCCTTACACATATATTTTAATCAATTTGATTATATTTAGATCATATATAATATTTTATATTTAGTTAATGCTTTAATTAAAATGATTTTAATGTTTATTTATTTAATAGACACATAATATCACATGGATTTTTTTACAAATTATTTAAAATAATATATGCATAGATGTAGGTACATATTTGTTTTGAGGATTTTTTACAATATCAGCATAAATTTATAGAATAAAGAAAGTAATTTTTTCTTTTATTTTTAATTAAAGAAATCTTAGTAAAATACCTTAATTTTAAAAATGTATTAAAACATTGATTATAATTTTAGAATTTTAAAATATGATAAAGCTTAAGAAAAATTAAAAATTTTGTTTATTAAAGTTTGAAATTAGAGAAAAGGTTGGGAGTCAAATTGTAAATAAAAAAAGATGCTCAGATCGGGATTAAAAGTATATATAATTTTGTATATGAAATGTAATTTATAAAATTATTAAATTAGACATAGTCAAAATAAGTTAATATAAAAGGTTATTTAAGTGAAATAGATATATAATTAGTAAAATATAAAATTACATTAATGGATAGAGACCGGCCTACGGGGAGTATGTTTCCTATCTCGGTCCCTAAACCTACCGAAGGGAAAATAGTGATTTGTTGATTAATTATAATAATAATATCTACTTCATGACATTATAAAAAACTTTTTAAAAATATATATTTGTATTAGCATTATCATTATATTTAATCAAAAAATTTGTAAATATAATCCATGAATTATTATTACAAAATATTGATAAAATAAACACAAATTAATTTATAGATAAATAAATTAATATTGTTGATTAATCATTTACTTTATAAAATTTATTTTAAAATAATAAAAAATTATAGAAATAAATGAAGAAACAACTAAAAAAATAACAGAAGATACGTTGAGTTAATATAAAATAGTAAAACATTAATTAGAAATAAACAAAAAGTAAACAAATAAGTCCAAAACAGAGAACAAGCACAAAGCACAATACAGACTACCTCAAAAGAAAAGCCAAACCAAACGAATACAACAACTAGAAATAAAAAACTAGCCGAAGTGGTAGCTAGCCCACTCCAACAACTAGAAATCTAATTTTCTTTAACACAGCCCAGCCCATAATACCCAAAACCCAGTCCAACAAAACTGTTTTAAAATCGATAGAAACCCTGACAACAAATTTTACTCGAAGCCGAAGTTAGGGTTTTCTCAGCGAAGGAGAGGAAGCAAATTCTTTTCGGCAACAAGCTCCAGCCTCCCGCCATGGCCGTCGGCAAGAACAAGAGGATCTCAAAGGGCAAAAAAGGAGGAAAGAAGAAGGCGTAAGATTCTTACGTTTGTGATTTCTCAAATTTTCCTAACGTGTTCTTATCTTCATCTCTACTGATTTTGTCCCTTTCGGTTCTTGTTTCGTTTGTTTTCAGTGCCGATCCATTCGCCAAGAAGGATTGGTATGATATTAAGGCTCCTTCCGTCTTCCAAGTTAAGAACGTTGGCAAGACTTTGGTCACCCGTACTCAGGGAACTAAGGTACATTCTAGTTCTAATCTTACCTAGAAGTTGCGGCTACTTGAGGTTTTACTTTAGGTTTTACTTTATGTAGGTTTGATTTATAGGAAGTGGTAAGATTTCTTTTTTCCGTGAATTATGTTATGATACTTGTTCGAATCTTACAGCTAGAAGAAAAGCCTTTTGTTTTTGAGTTTCTGGCATTATAGTGTGGTCCTTGTGATCCTTTAAATGACCATTCCTTTCAGCTACAAGTACTTTTGTTTAAAAATTTTCTGGCATATGTTTCTTCGAATGAGCATTCCTTTTGGTACCTGTTGAATTACTCCTTGGTTTATTTGTGCTAAACATTCGAACTCAATGTTCTTTTTGTTTGTGTACATTTATACGGGTGTGGATTTTGGATCATTGCGGTTTTCCCTTATGTAGGTTTGATTTGTAGGAAGAAGTCAGATTTTTTTTTCGCCTCTTGGGTTAAGAGGCAGAGTGGAGAAATAAGATTCTTGCTTGAATCTTACAGATAGAAGAAAAACCTTAACATTACTGTCATATATTGTGGCCCTCGTGTTTCTTCAAATTAGCACTCCTTGATTTGTGTACCTGTTTAATTACCCTTTGGTTCATTTGTGCTAAACCTTCTAACTTGATGTTCTGGTTCACCGTTCATGTACATTTATACATTTGTAAAATGTAATTTGTTTGTATGTCTATTCTCTAACTTTGCAGATTATACTAAGTACATAATGGTTTATTATTTTATGAATTTCATGTGTTTTGGATTTATTCAAATGGTCATTACAAGTGTGGTTTAAAATGTTAACTTCTATGTTCCATGATTTAGGCTTATGGATTAAATTTACTTTTGTAAATAACAGATTGCTTCAGAAGGACTGAAGCACAGAGTATTTGAGGTCTCATTGGCTGATCTCCAAGGTGACGAGGACCACGCATACAGGAAGATTCGTTTGAGGGCTGAAGATGTTCAAGGAAAGAACGTCCTGACAAATTTCTGGGTATGATTTTTTGCATAAACTTATTTTTACTCGTGTTATCATTCAATATCCTGTAAGTAAATCTTTCTCTTGCAATCTCTAGGGAATGGACTTTACTACTGACAAGCTGAGGTCGTTGGTTCGTAAATGGCAAACATTAATTGAAGCTCATGTGGATGTGAAGACCACTGACAACTATACTCTTAGGATGTTTTGCATTGGCTTTACAAAGAGGCGTGGAAACCAGGTCAAGAGGACATGCTACGCACAATCTAGCCAGATCAGAAATGTAGGTTTATTCCATTTCATTGATTGTTGCATGCGTAGAATTCTTTTAATATGAAATTATACCATTGCAATTAGTTGAACATTTGTTATTGTGTACTGCACATTTTTCATGGCGTTTATTCTTTTATGGAGTACTGTAGACTCGGTGATTAGAAGATTATATCTTGTGTCAAATTGTATTCTGCTTCAAATGATCCCACCAATTTAAAAGATCTTGTTGCTGAACTTAATCAATTTGTTGGGAGTGGGAATTAAGCTTGTGCTCTTTCTTTTATATTGTAAATTGAATCTTTGTCTCTTTACAGATCCGCAGGAAGATGAGGGAAATCATGGCTACCCAGGCAACATCCTGCGACTTGAAAGAGTTGGTGCGAAAATTCATTCCTGAGATGATCGGTAAGGAGATCGAGAAGGCAACATCAAGCATCTACCCTTTGCAAAATGTGTTCATTCGCAAAGTCAAGATCTTGAAGGCTCCCAAGTTCGATCTAGGGAAACTAATGGAAGTAAGTCACCATCTTTTTTTAATCTAAAATTGTGTTTTCCCTTTCAAATCATTCCCCTTAGTTGTGATTTATTGATCCTGTTCTGTTTCTTGTAGGTTCATGGTGATTACTCAGAAGATGTGGGTGTGAAGGTAGACAGACCTGCTGATGAGACAATGGCGGAGGCTCCAGCCGAAATTGTCGGTGCTTGATAATTGAATGATAATAATTTTAGTCTAATCTTGTAGTTTCTACTTCCTATATTTTGTTGGTTTTGCTTGCAAATATTCAGTTTAAATTTGAGTACAATGTTACCAATTTTGTTTTGGCCTTATTATGACATTTTGCACTCTTAATCTATATCTGCATTTTGTTGGAAGACCAATCGAAAAGTTGCGTTGGTTGCTTACATTGGATTGTGAAAATTTTGCTTACACTAGCTTTATTCCCTTGCATAGCACGGATAATTAAGAAATTGTATAAGAAGTATAATATAATTAAATTAATTAGTAGTTAAATTCCATAAGAAACTGAGTCTTCTTCAAATAAAAACAAAAGAAAAATGGTATAAATTTTGATCAAATGAATCTAATGAATTTTTGCATATAATTTCATTGGAAGTTGATGTAAAATGCTTATTGAAAAGTGAGGAATCAAATGATTTGCAAATTCTACTTCTGCAAATTGGTAGGAGTCGGAATATATGTCGACCATCAACATCACAATGGTAGGAGTGGTGTCCTCTTCCTTTGATGCTTTGGTCTTATACTTCACCACTTCCTTTGATGCTTTGGTCTTATACTTCTTTCTAGGGCTCAAATTCTATTTCTGCAAATTGGCCAAAAAAAATTATACTTTTGCAATGAGATTTAGCCAAAAACATAAAATAGTCCAGAAGGGAAGGAAAAGAAGTGGGAATTTAATTAGAATAAATATTTATAGAGAAGTTCGGCACAATTGAGGGAAGCTCATATATCAATATATAATGTTAATAAAAACAAAATGCTAAACAAATATGAGAGTGGAAAATGACAAGTTCATGTAAACTGTCAAAGTCCAATAATGCCTGGCATCGTACTATTTCGAAAAAAAATAATCAACAATCATTTTAAATGGTTTAATACGCTGATTGTGAAGGAAAAACAATAATAGAATGGAGAATTGTGAAGAAAAAACATTAATAAAATGAAGAAATTAAGAGATGAAACATAACGTAACGAAACTGATTGTGAAGAAAAAACATTAATAGAATGAAGAAATTATGAGATGAAACTTACCGTAACAAAACTGTGGTGTTTTTCAGGGGCCAATTTCTCTGCCATTTTCTATCTAAAAAAAATAATTCTACTCAGAGAAGAGAAAGAGAGAAAACTTTTAAAATGCCAAAGAAACTGATTCAACAGTGGACGGGAGATAATGTGTAGTAGGTAGGTAAAAGAGTGAATAGTTATTTATATGAATTGTTTTTTCATTGAAAAAGTGGAGCAGTTTTTTTTTTTTTTCAAAAGTGTGACAGTTATTACTTATTACTCTGAGAAGAAAAAAAGAGGAGTTTGGATCCACTGCAATTCTCTTTCGTGTAATTTCGGTGCAATTTCTATAAAATACACATTTTTACCTCATTTTTGAAGTACTAATACGGATTTACTCTAACAATAACCCACTATGAATGGATTAGGAATGAAATTATTATCAATTTTGACAAATATCATCACTAAATAGCCTCATGAGACTATTTTTTAATATTAATAACAATTTGGTCCCTAATCCATTTAAGGTGATGATATTTGTCAATATTGATATTAATTTGGTCTTTAATCTATTCATAGTGGATTATTATTAGTGCGAGTCCGTATTAGTACTTTAAAAATGATGTAAAAATGTGTATTTTATAGGAATTGCACCGGAATTGCACGGAAGGAAATTGCACTGGATCCAATTTCGAAAAAGAGGGAAACTTTGGGAATTAAAATGCAAAAAAAAAAACTGATTCAATAGTGGATGGGAGATAATGGGTGGGTAGTTATTTATATGATTTTTTTTATTGAAAAAGTGGAGCAGTTTTTTTTTTTAAAAAAAAGTGTGAGTTATTATCTATATTTAATTAATTAATTAATAAAGAAAATAAAAAGATGATGTGAGAAGATCATGGGAGAGAGAAAATAGAAAAATAGTGATAGTGATAATTTTGTTTTTAAAAAATAATGATTGTAGTAGTTATAAAAAAAATAATTTTTTAATCTTTAATGTATTATTTTATAATTAATAATAATTTATTTTATATTTTATAAATTAAAAAAATTTTACATGCACCCACGTGCATGTGAAGCCTCTAGTTTAATATATTGATATTAATATTGATTTTTTTTTTAAAAAAAATGGTATAATTAATAAATAGAGCAAATTTTTAATAGAAATTGGGTAGTGGGTGAAAATTGGGAGGTAGTTATTTTATAGAGATTGGGTAGTGGCTGAAAAATATAATCAGGTAGTTATTTGTAGAGAGGGAATAGTGGGTGAAAAATGAAATATTTTGATTGAATTTGGTTTTTTTTTTTGAAAAAAAAATAAGTCAAGTTGTAGTACTGACTTAATTTCTTTTGTATATAATATTGATATTGATATTAATTATTGATATTGATTGGATTGTAAAAATCTTGCAAGTTAACCTTTCTATTTACTAGCATACTCTGAGCGTCATTAGTATCTTAGAAATGATTATAGTATTATAATAAAATTTTGTTTTAAACTATTATTTGAGTATAATTTATTTTAAAAAAAGGATAATTAATTTTTTTAAAAATTTAAAATATTTTTTTATTCTATTAAAATTAATATTTAATTTAATAATTCACATAAGGTAGTTTGGTTTCTTATTTTTCAAGAGAGGTATTTCAATTTTCTAAAATTATAATGCTGGTATTACTTCTAAACCCTTGATTGTTGAAATTATAATCGAATATGTTCATTTTCAAAATGAATCTTTATTATTGAGAAAATTTATTGCAGAGAGAGAGAGATAAAGAAAAGATTTTACTTTTGGGTTTCACAATCCATTTAACTCTTTCCTGTACTTTGATTGATTTCTTATTGATTTGACATTAAAACTTAAAAGGACCACTCCACTATCAAAGTAAAAAACTCATCAACTCTTGTGAGTTTGGACATCACTTGGAATAATACACTGACCACATTCTCCAAATGAATTTTAAAAAATTAATTTTATCATAAATACTTAGAGAGCGAAATCGGATTTCAAAACTTGTGCAAGTAAAATCCGACAATGAATTTTGCTGTGATCGGGCCCAACTATAACTTTTTGAGTTCAAGCTCATTCGGTTAGTCAATTGTCCCTCTCAAATTCAGCTCAATTTTTGTATATTGAAATCTCTTTTTTCCACTATCTGCGTTTGGATCAAGTGGGTGTTTCTGAAGAAGTGTTGGTGAATAATTTGTGATTCTTTTTTTATGAGAAAATTATTTGTGATTTGAGTGCTGTTAAATAGTTTTTTGAATCTCTTAAACACTGAATAATTTTAATTAATAATGTTACCTTATACCTAATATCAAGCGGGTGTTAGATGATTTGGAATAATTTGTATACATTCTAACCCATTCTATTACATTAAGTTTATAGAACATCCAAACAAATGCTAGAAAAGAATTTAAAATAGAAAAATGTTTTTAGGTTTTGATACTTGATAAATTACTTTCTTTAAAAGATTTTGTTTGTAGTAATAAAGATTCAACAAACAGAGCTCTTCAAGATACAAACAAATTCTATTTTTTGTAATGTGATGAAATTACGTTTTTGTCCTTACTTTTCTACCCACTTTTATTCCATTTCCATTTTTAATGTAAGGGTAAAATGGTCATTTTATCCACTTTTATTTCATTCACATTACATCATATTGACATGACATTTTTATTCCCTTCAACATTCTCATTTTTACATCCTCAAAACTATCAACCAAACACACCTTGAATTATCTCCCACGGTCCCACCTAAATAAAAGATATGCCTATTTATAATGTATAAATAGCCATTTCAAACAAATACTTTCTGTTTGAAGATGCTTCCTTCAATCATACATTTTTTTAATCTAAATAGACACTTTGAATAGTTACAAAGTTACAATTCTAAATTAATTCAAGTCTTTGGTAATTTAAATTTTGTTATATATAAAAATATATGCTACCGAGCCTCTCATATTAATATATATTTATATTAATACTATATATAAAAGAACTTGAATCAGTACTACAACTTGATAAATAAAATAATTGTTCATTTTTTCAAAAGAATATTCAAATTCAACCACTACTCAAATTTTATTTTGTTTAAAAAATACTCTATTTTTAACTTACTACTCAATCTCTACAAATAACTATCTCATTTTCAGAAAAAAACTCCCCACTAGTTCAATTTCAGAAGAGAGAGAGAGAGCCCAAAAAAACCTATCCACTACTCTCAATTTCAAAAACAAAAGAGAGATAGAGTAAAAAAACTACCCACTGTTCAATTTCAAAAAAGAGAGATAGAACAAACAAACTACCCACTACTCTCATAAAAAAAAAGATCAAAAAGGAGAAAGAGGGGAGAAAAAAAAAACTACCCACTACTCTCATAAATTATTTATTTTAAAATAATAATAATAAAATATAATAATAATAATAATTTTTAAAATAATTCTTGATAATTAAATTTTTATTAGTAATTATTGAAATCTTTCTAATAAAAATATAATACATATTTTTTCATAAATATCAATTATATGTTATTAAGTTATAAAAATATATTTATTTTTATTTACATATTATATAAGATGAAGTAAAAAAGTTAAAAAAATATAAAGTGATTATTTAAAAAAATATGAATTAAATTAAAAATAAATTAATCTGAATTTTATATGCCAAATATTAAAATTACATTATTTTTATTTCAATTTATAAAATTTAAAAAAAAGATTATGTTAACATTTAAATAATTTATATATAATAATTTATCAAAAATATATATATATAATACTTATAAAATTGCGGTGCATTGCACCGGCTTTAATGATTTATGCTAGTTACTTTTTTTTTTTTTTGAGGAATATGCTAGTTACTTTCAATAAATATATCATATTGTTTATATTTTAGTAATATACCAAGAAGACTCTTCTCTATTATTTTATGTCTGACTTTTATACATCTATATATTGCAAACCATTTAGCATCTCCACTCAAAGCATATAAAACTTAAATAAAGCACTGTACTCCATGTATAATGGAGATAATTATTAATTTGGTCCCTGAAAGATGCAGGTTATTTTAATTTAGTCCCTGAAATATGAAAATGTCTAATTTAGTCCTTAAAAGATTTTTTTTTATGATCCTTTTAGTTTTTTTCCGTCTTTGTATGTGTAGCATCTTCTAGGGACTGAAAGGACCAAATTGAGTCAAAAAAGAATTTTTTGAGAATTAAATTAGGCATTTTTAACTGACTAAATTGAAACAAATTATATCTTCTAGAGACCAAATTAATAATTCTCTCGGTATAATATTATCAAACTAAATAACTCACACTCAAGGAACCAATTTGAGTTTCCAAATCACTAGAAAGGAGACTAAAAACAACCACATTTCTACTTTTCCCAAAATAAACATATAATTCTTCAAAACCCCCTCCTTCACAAAACCAGCCTTCTCCAAACACCCTCTGAGACCCCACATTTTCTAAGTCAGTGAGAGCTTCAAGCCTCTGCAAATGAGGATAGTCCCCAAACATGTTAAAATTGTGGGCTTTTATCATGGTAAAGGTTAAATTGTAGGCAAATATCATGGTAGGAAAATTCATCTTGTGGCTCACACATGATTTTGGCTAGTAGTTTTGGAGAGTAAAGTCACTTTTGCTCCTCACTTTTCTTCTATAAATATGAAGCATTCACACCCATTTTCATCGTCCCGTAATTTGAAGCATCCTTGAGTGCTTAGTTTTAGAGTGAGAGTGAGGAGGAGTATTTTCCTAGAAGATATATATAGAGAGAGAGTTGTTCTCTTCTTGTATCTAGAGAGAAATTGTAATTACTTTTCTTTTACATAGTGAAATTTTTCTCCGTTTTTGCCCGTGGTTTTTCCCTCATCATTAGGAGATTTTTCACGTTAAATATTGTGTCAATTCCTATTTTTCTCATCTCAAATTTTAGGTGATTGATACAAAATTACTTCTCTATTTTTTCTAACAAAGCACGGCCTTACTCACTTGCTTCAAAACCTTAGAGACAATCCCTTTGTTCCAAAACTTTCTACCCAAAATATATCCAATTTCAACACTTTTGGCTCTGAACCTATCTTCTGGAGGACACAAGCACAAGGAAATGACCCAATTGCCCTATTTTGAAGGCAAATGACTTTGTAGTTTGTACCATGTGAATGTGGTAGGGACCTTTTAGATAAAATCTATGGCATTTTCTTTCCCAAGTGCAAAATTTGGTCACTTTTTCATCACTAGACCACACCATGAGATCATCTGCATCAGAATATTCAATGGGTCGAACAGTGATTTGAGTGAGATCAATTGAAATATTGGTATCTTCAGTGGAAGAAATTGTTCCTTCCATCAAGTAATATTTTTTTTTTTAAAAAATTTGTAGATTTGAAAATTGGAGTGAATATGTAGGTGAGTGATGTTGTGGAAGATGAGGTTTTGAAGATGGGAAGGAAGCTTGTGAAAGTTGAAGTATTTATAAGCATAACTTTAAGGGTAATTATATTTTAATTATTTAAAAGATATAATTTGTTTCAATTTAGTCCCTAAATGATGCAGTTTTCCTAAGACTAGACTATCACAAAGGATGGTGCGAACCCACTAGGGATTTATCCCACGAACTCACAACCAATATGTAATATACTTACCCCGAGAAAGCTAAACAAAGGTCGGACGGTCCACTTGAACCCTTGAACTCAAACGAACAAGGACCCAAAGTGTTAGAAGACGAGAATGGATCCAGTGCTTGGCTCTTCTACGTATTAGTATGCTAGGCTGACTTTTTTTCATAGTTTTCTTCACTTTTTTTTATTTAAACTTGAAAAATTATAAACTTTTTCTAAAGAATAAGAGTTATAGACAAAAAAAATAAAAAATTCCACACAATTAAGGACCTACTGTGAATAGTTTAGGGACCACCTTTATTAAGGACTAAAAAGTTAGTCCCTAATCCACTCATAGTAAATCTCGATTTATGTGAAGTTTTTAATTTTTTTTTGTATCTGTATCTTTCATACTTTAGATATTCTTTAGAAAAAGTTTATAATTTCTCAAATTTAAATAAAAAAAATAAAGAAAATTATGAAAAAGCCTAGCATACTAATGCATAGAAGAGCCAAGCACTGAATCCATTCTCGTTAGAAGACACCACAAGGATGATCAAGCCTTGATAAGTCTACTAGTTCAATAAAGAACCATAGAGAGAATCCACTCTCAAGGTAAATAATCAAAATCTCAATTCTCATAAATTCAAAACTTAACTTATTTTAAAGTGTTGGGTACAATACTTTATATAAAAAAAGAAACTCTAAATTAATTTAATAAAATATGAAATCTAATCCTAATGATTCTAAAATTTAAAAGATAGCTTAATATTCAAAATAAGCAACCAATAATTCTCAAAATTCGCACTAAGTAAAAACCCTAATTATAATCACCATATTAAGTCCAAAATGTTATTATTTATGCCCAAAAGAATCTCCATATAAGTAGTATTTGGTCAAAACTCTTTAAATTTAAGTCTTTAAACCCAATTCAGGTTTAATAATTCCACTTTTAGCCCTTAATAAATTAATGATGTTTTTATCATTATTTTCTAATCGAATCGCTAATTGTTTTTCTCAAGTCTCTTGCACTAGCCCAATTAATGTTTCATTGGTCTTCTTAGCTCGAGCTCTTGTGATTGGTCCACTTGAAATTTGTAACAGGTCTTTTAGTCTGCTGTATCGCATCAAAGGACATCTATCCCAGTTAGATGACTTCAAGAGTAGAAAATTCGATGAAGAACACCTTCTATTATTAGTGAAGGTCAAAACCTCAAATTGGTCCTTTATGTTTGCACCAAGTTTCAAATTGGTCCTTTATGTTTCAAAAAGTTTAAATTGGTCCTTTATGTTTGCAAGAAGTTCCAAATTGGTCCTTCCGTCCAACTTGGTTAACTTTTTCTGTTAAGTGATGATGTGGCCTGCTGAGTTGGATCCTATGTGTAAAAAAGGTGACGTGGCACTCTACATCACTTGCCACGTCACTCTCCCACTCTCTCTCCCCGCCACGTCAGCATATCCTCCTCCCTCTTCTTCTTCCCTTCCGCTTCTCCATCTCCATCTTCTTCTTCTTCTTCTTCTTCATCATCATCATCATCATCATCATCATCACCACCACCATCATCATCTCCGTCTTCCTCCTCCACCACCGCCGCCGTCGTCCATTCTTCAAACCTTCTCAATCATCCAGTGGGGCTACAGAACCCCTTACTTCTCCCTCTCACCTTCTTGAATCCCTCTGGGACCTCTCTTTTCAAGGTTTTCTTCAATTAATCTCTGCCTTAAACTCAATCAATCAATTAATTAATTAGTTATAACGACTCCGATTTGGCAATTTGTTTTCAGGTTCGAGTTCGAAGGCTCTGGTTGATTTCGAGAAAGACTACAACACCTTGAAAACTTGCTTCGACAAACTCAAAACTGACCAAGACTCTCTTCTCCACCAAAACAACAAATTAAAACAACAAGTAACTTAATACTACTCTGTTTTGCTCACTCTGTATTTTCAGGTGAAATCGCTGAAGGAGAAGTTGATGGGGGTGGAGGAGAAAGAGAAGAGCGGTGGGGATTCAGAAGTGGTGGTGGTGGCAATGAATAA
The DNA here is from genome assembly GCA_014851425.1 of Senna tora. Classification (NCBI taxonomy): domain Eukaryota; kingdom Viridiplantae; phylum Streptophyta; class Magnoliopsida; order Fabales; family Fabaceae; genus Senna; species Senna tora. The sequence goes on along the minus strand of CM026270.1, from coordinate 20,017,654 downwards.
TTGCAAGCAGGAAGATGTGAATTCGGCGAAGAGCGGTGACTGTGCCATGTTTGCCCAAGGTTGAAGAAGATGCTGCTTATATAACAATCTTTGGAGGGTAAGATATTTATAAGGTTGGGACAAAATCAAGCTTTCGAGTAATAAAGTGGTAAAAAAAATTCTCAAAGGAGCCAATTGATACTGTGGTCAATTTTAGAAGACTAAAATGGAGTTGTACTCTTAATATTAAATATTAACCACTAAGGAGTGCATAGGGGAGAAAAAATTGGGTTCCCAGATGAAGATCAAACCTTCTGTTTTTGGGCTTACTGAGACATACTTTTTTGAAATTATTAAGTTCCTTATAATAACTAACTAGCTCTTGTAATGTTACTCTGTGTACTAGAAGTAATAAGAATTGAAGAAGAATGGTATAAAGTATAAACTATAAAAAAGTATAAACCCAGAATTATGATTATGATGATGATGAGTATTGAGATCGTAAACTTTCAGACCGAGTTGCGTCACCAAAATGATGGTGATGATGATGATAAAGAAGAAGATGGAGATGGAGAAGGCAGAAGGGAAGAAGAAGATGGAGGAGGATATGCTGATGTGGCGGAGAGAGAGAGTGGGAGAGTGACGTGGCAAGTGATGTGGAGTGCCACGTCATCTTTTTTTACACATAGGATCCAACTCAGTAGGCCACATCATCACTTAACAGAAAAAGTTAACCAAGTTGGACGGAAGGACCAATTTAGAACTTCTTGCAAACATAAAGGACCAATTTAAACTTTTTGAAACATAAAGGACCAATATGAAACTTGGTGCAAACATAAAGGAACAATTTGGAGTTTTGACCATTAGTGAAAGATTTCTATAACAAGTTTCATTGACTTATAATTCATGTCGAATAGGCTTTGTTGTTGCGAGGATTCTTAATTCATGCATGAGTTGTAGGGAGGGATTTATAGTGTCAGTTCTTGAGAATTTTTATATTAATTATGTTAATAAAGATGCTCAAAGATTAAAATTTTTGTAATTTGTTTTTCTCTTTTGGTTTATCTTCATCCGTATCTGATTTTGCCCTTTTGGTTTTCAGTGCCGATCCATTCTTCAAGAAGGATTGGTATGATATTAAGACTCCTTCCGTTTTCCAAATGAAAAATGTGAGCAAGACACCGGTAACCCATACTTAGGGAACCAAGGTAGGGGTTCTAGACTTCTAGTTAGAATGTTAAACCTAAAAGTTGAATATGATAATTTTATGTTGAAAAAAAGAAAAAACTTGAGGTTGCTAGTATTTTTCTTCGTTGAGGTTTTCTCTTATATTGTGGCAAACATTAATTGAATCACAGAGCTCTAATGTTCAAAATTTCTAGCATTATATTGTGGACTTTATTTTTCAAATGAGCATTCCTTTTACATAGCTTTAACGTATGTAGAGCAATATGATTTAGGTACCTGGTTAATTACACTTCGTTTCATTTGTGTTAAACCTTTAAACTTAATTCTACTTCATTGAGGTTTTCCTTTATGTAGGTTTGATTTATAGTAATGATGCGTGCCGAGCGCAATCGAATTAATATTAGTAATTTTTTTACTTTTACTTAACACAAATTTTGAGTATAGAGTAAGAAAGGTCGAACTCACAGGGATTGGAAGATTTTAATACTTTTCAAATAATCAGGACTTCAATGAAAAAGAATGTAAAGTAACCAAAAGAGGGGGTTTTGAGTAATTGATGCAAGTAAATAAATCAAATAATAATAACTAATTAAGAGTATATTCAATATTAAAGAGCTCCTAAGGTTATGGTTTATCCTAGTACTTCATCTATATTGTTGGGTTCCTTTTTAGCAATTAAATTCAATACATCGATGTTAGTCTTAGTCCTATATTAGTTGCATGGTCTGTCGATCCTATACAATCTCTAACTCAATATTCGTCTTCCCATATGTCTATGTAAAAGATCATAATAAAGAGCAGCATTTATTTAAGCAAGCTAATATAACTCCGTTAGGCTCCCGGGTATATGACTATCCTCCGAGCAAATCTTGTAATTATACGAGTAATTAACCTAGATCTAGCGGTATTTAGTTCCTGAACTAAACCTAATTGCCTCTTTCAAGGTCACCTAAATCCTCTAAATTACCCTAAGAGGTGATCAAACAATTAGGGTTTAAGCACAAAACTAAATAAACATCGATTGCATTAATTCAAGTGTAAAAATTATCCAATAAACATAGAATTCTTACTAGAGAATCATAACCCTAGGATAGAAAGAGTCTAGCCTAGCGTATTCAGCAATACAACCACAAATCTAATAAGAGACATTGAATAAACAATAGAAAAGAGAAGAAGAAGAATTTTCTAGTTTTGAGGCTTGAATCTGCTCCTTCCCTTACTCTGATTCACCAAACAACCCTCAAAGATGTGTTCTCTCGAATTTTCGCTCTCTCCTTGCTCTAGAATGTAAATACGACTCAGAATCATCAACCTTCACTTGAAAAATCGCTTAAATAGGCTAAATTTTATGAAATCGCGAATCTGCCCTCCAACATGACGCTATAGCGCCATGTTCTGTTTCTATGAATTTTGTCACAGCGCTATAGCGCCGTTGAACGGAGCTATAGTGTCGTGCCTCTGTACCTCACCCTATTTTGCTTCTCTACTACGTTTTTCTTGCTGATATGGCGCTATAGCACCATCCTTCTGTCCAAGATGCCAAAAACTCCTTCAAAGCTTTCTAAACTTGATCCTCTTTGCTTCCAATTGCTTCCCGAGCCTCCCAAATGCCCTGAAACCCTTTACTTTGCATTTTTAATGCCTAAAAACAAGATTAGCATATCATTACTCTTTCAAAATTATGTCGAAGCATGATTAAAACACTAGAAAATTAACAAATACTCGCAACATTCATGCAACACATCACAAATTACTAAATATGACAAATCCTTCTAAAACCCTACCAAAAGTGCAACTTAATGACTATTAACGCAATGGATTTGCCTGAGATGAACGCCCAAATAACTCTATTTTATGGAGTTATCAACACCCCCAAACTAAAGCTTTTGCTCGTCCTCGAGTAAAGTAAAATCAAACCAAGAGATCATGGAAGGCAAATGCTTTGTTCTCAATAGTATTTATGGTTAGCCAAACTTGCATCCTCAAAATTCACACCATTTAACATCATAGCTAATCAGAAAATATAAGTTCAATGTATACAGTGCAAGAATAACATAAGTTTCTTTCCTACTTCTGGAGTGTGTGTGTGAAGATAGTCTAGCAATAATCTCAAACAAGAATCAGTAGTCTAGATTAACATGCTCCACGGTGTATATCATATTTCAACCTTAGGTACTTTATATGCTTACCTTTCTACCTTCTCTTCACTAATGTAGGCGTCATACAATTCAAAGATCATTAGATCTTTTAAGCTTGTAACATGGCATGAGGTAATGAGCTAACAAATGAAGGGATAGAATATATATCAAAGTCAAGAGTTAGCCAATTGGTAGCACAAATAGCCACAAGGATTTTTTCACTTTTCCACAATCTTTTGACACTACTTTATAAATATATTTTTGTTCATACCTTTTGTAACACCCGTTTCTTTTATATTAATTAATTAAAGTGATGGTTGTTTATCATGTGATTTAATTTTAAAATGCTTGTGTATGACATTGGTTGATGCATTAGTTGCATATAGAAATTAAATTAAGTGTTGGGGAGTTTAGTGAAAAGGAAATAAGGAATTGTGGGGTAAAAAGAAAAAAAGGTTGATGAGGAAAGAGAATAGGGACCAAATTGAAAGGAATTTCTTGAGGGAGGACAAAATGACAAATTTTCCCTAAGGACCATTTTTACACATTTCCTACACCCCACACCCACTCACCCATTTAGTCGACACTTACACACACAATTAGAAGGGAAGAGCCAAGTAAACCCTAGGAGAGCTAAGAGAATGAGAACTTGGTGGTTGTGGTGGATCTGGCCGAAATTAGCACTGTCAAAACGGGCCGGTTCGGACTGGCCCGTTTATTTGGCGGGCTTGGAAAGTAATGCCCAAACCCGTCCGTAATGGCTCGCGGGCCAATTTTTTTATTTTTTTAAAAAATTAATTATAAAATTATATATTTATTTAAAAATTAGTAATTTTTTAATTTTAAATTAATATTTTATTAATTTTAATTATTATATAAATTATTTATATACATTATTAGAATAAAATTATTATTTAACACATAAAATTATCTAAAATATATATATTTATACATATTTTAAACAAATATATATTAATTTTTTATTTTATTTTTTTATAATATTTTGGCGGGCCGGCCCGCAGGGCCCGCGGGCTTAAACGGGCCTATTTTTGCTTGCCCAAGCCCGCCCATTTAGCGGGCGGGCCGGGCTAGCCCGCGGGCTCCGGCCCGTTTTGACAGTGCTAGCCGGAATCTAGTGACCGGAGGCTGGAGAAAGAGTCAAGGAGCCCTCCTTAGCATCCTTTTCACTTCATCTTCTTCATTGAGGTAGGATTAGCTCTCTAACCCCCTTTTCAACCTTGAATCCATTTTCTTAATTTTGAAAATTTTGTGAAAAATCACTTGATTTCTACAACAATGGGGGAATAAAACTTGCATTCGTACTATTTACAACATTCCTATCAGATGTATTTTCTGATGAATGTGCTGGATTTTGTTGGTTATTTGATTTAGAGATTATGGTTCATCATGTTCTTGTATTTTTCTTCAAAAATTGCTTGTTTGGTGTTGTTTGAGCTTGATTGGGTGTTGTTTTGATGATATGAGTGATGTCTAAGCTTAGAAAACCAAAACCCAATGTTCAAATGTTGTTTTTATGGATTGAAAACCCAAGATTTGAAGGAAAATCAAACAAAATCGCGTCAAAACTAGAAAACTAATATTTTCTGCAGTTATTGGCGCTACAGCGCCGTGAGATGGTGCTATAGCGTTGTCCTACAGCCCATAATGGAGCTATAGCGCCACTTTTTGGCGCTATAGCGCCGTGCCTCTGACTTTTGCGAAACGAAATTTTCAAATGTTCATAACTTTTTTTTCTCCGGTGTCCGTTTTCTACAAACTATATATCGTTTTCTTTGTTTTTCCATCCTCTACGCAATGGAACTAGTTTAACAACCAAATGATTTAAATTGGAATCGTGGTGGTTGGATTTTCACCTTCCGCCAAACTCATAGTTTTGCAAAAGCTACCATTTCTTCTTCAAATTGAATTGTTTCTTTTTCTACCATGAAAATGAGTTCAATCTTTGTTTACATCTTCTTTTTAAGGCTCAAATCTTTCTTTCAAAGCACATGAGATTTCTTTTCTATTTCGAACTAGTCTTATACTTTTCTAGATGCTTTCAATGTAGAACCTACCACACATTTAAAAAATGAGTCATTCTTTTCAAGTAAGGTTTCATACCTTCCTTCAACCTTTACAAATGAATTTAACTTTTATGTATGTCCTCCCCATGGCTCAAACAACACTCAAAGTAAAGGATTTACATGACGAACTTATGGTAACATGAATCAGTAAGGTTTTGAAAAGGGAATTAGAGAAATAAGAGGAGTAGTTCTAGTACAATCCTAGGAGGAGTGAAGACTATGTTTGGATGATCGGTGCCTAGTATGAGATGGTCATCGGTTGTTCCATGGTGAGTGTTCTAATGAAATTATTTTTGAAAACCCGTGTTGATTGTGAATTCTAAGTTAGTGAACTCTTATGGCTATTAGAGGGTCACGTACTTAGGATTAAGCATAATCATGGCTTAGGCTTCATTAACCTAGTGATTGTATTAGTGACTAGCGTACCAGGGAGATGATCCACTATAGAGGGTGGTGATTTCATAGCCTCATGACCTGAACAAGGGGGTGAGATAGGTATGACTGTCACTACATGTGCGGTGAACCCCATAAACCCACAGGAGGTGAGATGGGCCTGACTGTCACCACTGAGTGCAGTGAACCCCATGAACCCAACAAGAGGGTGAGATGGACATGACTGCCACCACAGGGTGCAATGAATCCCATGAACCCAATAAGTTGAAGCGGGTGTGATATGTCTTTTGATGAAGGTAGTGATCCCGTGAGATGAACCAATATGGAAGGGAGTCATTCGGGATACGATGTCTCGGATTATTGGAATACAATGGTAACCTTCTATTTGGGTAATGGGCATTCGGGATACGATGGTCAGGGCCTTTGTGATACATTGGTCCAGTTAGTACTCGGATCCGGCTGAAAGACGCCTCAGATAGTACATGCGTGTGGTTAGCTACCACCTAGTGAGGATATTTCATTCATGTTGTGCTGTAGTGGTATGTGGAGTCGTTCGGTGGGCGGCGCTCCCGGTGACTTTTGTTTCTCTTTGATTTGACAGTGATGTGTCATTATGTATTTCTCTTAATTCCATATGCATGTAAGAGGAGGGATCATGTTACAGGATGATGTATGTATTGCTTTGAAATTGTCTATATCTCTTATCTATACAACCGTGACAAGTGCAGCACATATGTCTCGTCATGGCTGGATAAGCATGACGTCAGGTAAAGGAAATTTATATTACATTCAATAGTTAAAGTTTTCATGTTTTACAAAGAATAAGAATGCAATGATTTTCCGTAAAGAGTACGGTGGTACATGCCAGTAGTTTTCAAACTTTGATTGCTATACCTACTGAGATTTATTCTCACTCAGTGCTGGCATATATCAGATGAATAGGTGGCTGATGGGGATTAGAGCTTGAGGTAGATGGGTACGGACCCCAGTAGTTTTAGCTATCTTGACATGCATTGTAGGAACTTCTAACAAATAGACTTTAAGTGATTTGTGAGTGTTCTGACATCGTCTTTTTGGAGGGAACCTGAGTGGCAGGATTGTTGACTTCGGCTCCCAAGATTAACTAACTTATATATGCACTATTATCACATTATATATGTTTGTAAAAGAAAGTACTTCATGTGTACGAGTGTTTTTAATTTCTTTCCTAGTTTTAGATTTTTCTTTCACTGTAATAATCAAGATAGAACCCAAGAGTGACGACCCGAACCGAATTAAATATTTTGTAATAACTTAGTAAAAGTTTTAAAAATTATTCAGGTAGAGGAATTAGTAACACACTTATCCTATGTTATTATACTTATATATATTATTAATCAACTAAAAATGGACCTTAAGATAAAGGGGTGTTACACTTTTCATGACAAAGTTGCCATTTTGACACCCTTTCTTCTTCTCTTTTTTTCACTTTTGTTACACAATCTTTGATTGTGCTTTTCATCACTTTTTTTTACTCCCTTAACTTGGCATGTGCTCAACTAACCTCTTGAAGGGTATATCATTATTTTTGGGGCTAGACAGGTAGGCTCGTGCAGGCTATTTAAAAAAAATCATCATGTTTTTTCTATTAAGCTCAAAATAAGATGCTAAGGATAAAATGATTCCAAGTCAGGCTTGAAAGACTCAAACGCAAAAAGAACGTGCCTAACTCATCTCCCTAAATCATGCAATACCTAGGATTTCGCCTCAAGAAAATATAGGGTAAGTTCGAGAGTCCTAGTTTCAAAATAAGCATACAAAACAGTTCATGTAATTTATTCTTCTAATTCAGGCAATCAAATCATGTTAAACCCTGTGCACATAATTTTTCCAGAAGTTGTAAAGAAACAAGTTTACTCATGGACCTAAGTATTGAATAACATGAATCAAAACCTTCCAATCAACAAAAAATAAACATGCCTGAATTATCTCCTCATTGGAGTTCAACCAATCATAAAAGACAAAAGAAAATAAAACATAAGCAAAATTTTTAAAATTTCCATGATTTCACTCTAAATTGAACAGAAACAAAAGTTTAGCAAAAGTTAGCAAAATTTGCATTCTCACCCTCAAACTAAAAATCAAACATTGTCCTCAATGTTAAGACTATCAACACCTAAAGAGAATGGGACACAAGAAAGAGCTAAAATATGCTTTGACATATCAAAAAGTCATAGGCTCAACTAAATCAATTCAAAGCATGCCATTTACTGTAGTTATTCAATTATGCTCACATCATCAGGTAATCAAAATAATTATTACAATTATCTATGACACTGATGAATACCCTAAATAGCATAAAGGTAGATAAAATAAAAAGAAAAAACAATTAAAATATAAAATTAAAAAAGAAAATAAAAGGGTAAATGAAACAAAAAAGGAAAATGTTATCTAGAAGCATCAGGACTCTGGTGGCGGTAGCAGAAGTTACTAGGATCAGGACCTGAAACAGATAGGAACTCAATCAACTCAATGAAAGCAAAACAAAATAAATTCAAAATTGCTTAGGTTCCTTCCCAAGAAGCGCTTAGTTTAACATCCTCAACTTGACTGCTAGTTTTTCTCAATTCAGCTAGAATCAATTAGAGTACGGGGAGTTGATGTAATTTTGCATGAATGCCAAGTTCTAGCGTCCCTGCCAATTAAGTTTTTCTACACCCCAGGTGTAAAAGATAAGTCCTAATTTATAGATTATGGGGATATAAATTTATGGTACCAAGACAGTACTTTCAACATTGTAGTACCCGAAACTGGTTGTATTACGGAGAAGATAACAGCAGAGCCAGAGCTCCCGAACTGGGCATGTTTTGGGTCGTAACTCGTAAGTAATGAATTGGGGCAAAGGGATTGTTACTGAGGTTTTGGAACAAGAGAGGAAGACCGTGTTTGGTGAGTACCCTTCATTTGGAGAATGTGATCAGTGTATCCTTCCAAGTGATGTCTAGACTCATAAGATTCGATGGGTTTTTTACTTTGATAGTTGAGTGGAGTCCATCCTTTTAAGTTTTAATGTCAAATCAATAAAAAACCAAATCGAACCGGACAAAGATATGGACAAGTGTTCGGTTCATGGTTTGATCGGTTTAATCGGTTAAACCGTCGGTCGAACCGGATGATGCAATAAATAATAAATAATAAATATTCTTAATATATAAAATGACATCACTCAAATTTTAAGTTTCAATATACATAATTTTAAAGTTTTAAATTACATAACTTCTCAAAGTTTTAATTTTTAAGACTTGTTAAGCTTTGAAAGAACTTAATCAAACCAAATATTAAATTATTGATAACGTAACTTTTAAATTTTAATTTTTAAGACTTTTCTAATTTTAATTTTTAAGATTTATCTAATTTCTTTTTTTTTATGTTATTTTTTCTTTTTGTTTTTTAATTTTTTAATTTTTTTAAAAAAATAAAATTGGACCGGTTAGACCACCGGTTGACCGGTCCAACTCCGGTTAAATCCGGTCCAACTGCAAAAACGATTTTTTGATCCAACCAAGGAGCCTTTGTATTCGGTTGACGATTGAACCGTCCGGTCCGATTCTTACAACATTAATTCAAAGTACAGAAAAGAATTAAATGGATCGTTAAACCCAAAAATAAAATATATTCTTATCTCTATCTCTCTGCACTAAATTCTCTCGGTAAAAAGGATTCATTCTCCAAAAAGAACATATTCGATTTTTTTTTGGCCCTTGAACTGTATTCGATTATAATTTCAACATTCAAGAGTTTTGAAGTAATACCAGCAATATTATTTTAGAAAATTGAAATACAAAAATAATAAACCAAAGTACCATGTGAATTTTTTTTTTTTTTGTAATATCCACCGTCAAGCACAGTGACTAATCCCCTCGCTGAATTGTAGGCACCTCAAAGGATGAAACAACTGGCCCAAAAATTTAAAGCTGCTCTATACCCAAGACAGAAATTGAACCCCTAACACTTGATTAAAGATGAATAAATCCCTTCCACTCAACTACACCCTTAGTACCATGTGAATTATTAAATTAAATATTTATCTTACTAGAATAAAAACATTTTAAATTTTAAAAAAACTAATTATCCTTTTTGGCCAAAATAAATTATACTCAAATAATAATTCAAAACAAAATTTTATTATAATACCATAATCTAAGAAACTAATAACGCTCAGAAGGATTAATTACAAGATTTTCACAATCCAATATAACCAAAATTTTCACAATCCAATGTAAGCAACCAGATTGGTCTTCCAACAAAATGCGGATATAGATTAAGAGTACAAAATGTCATAAGGCCAAAACAAAATTGGTAACATTGTACTCAAATTTAAACTGAATATTTGTATGCAAAACCAAGAAAATATAGAAGTAGAAACTACAAGATCAGACTAAAGACATGATCATTCAATCATCAAGCACCGACAATTTCGGCAGGAGCCTCGGCCATTGTTTCGTCTGCAGGTCTGTCTACCTTCACACCCACATCTTCTGAGTAATCACCGTGAACCTACAAGAAACAGAACAGGATCAATAAATCACAACTAAGGGGAATGATTTGAAGGGGAAAATACAATTTTAGATTAAAAAAAGGTGACTTACTTCCATTAGTTTCCCTAGATCAAACTTGGGAGCCTTCAAGATCTTGACTTTGCGAATGAACACATTTTGCAAAGGGTAGATGCTCGATGTTGCCTTCTCGATCTCCTTACCAATCATCTCAGGAATGAATTTACGTACCAACTCTTTCAAGTCGCAGGATGTTGCCTGGGTAGCCATGATTTCCCTCATCTTCCTGCGGATCTGTAAAGAGATAAAGATTCAATTTACAATATAAAAGAAAGAGCACAAGCTTAATTCCCACTCCCAACAAATTGATTAAGTTCAGCAACAAGATCTTTTAAATTGGTGGATCATTTGAAGCAGAATACAATTTGACACAAGATATAATCTTCTAATCACTGAGTCTACAGTACTCCATAAAAGAATAAACGCCATGAAAAATGTGTGCAGGACACAATAACAAAGGTTCAACTAATTGCAATGGTATAATTTCATATTAAAAGAATTCTACGCATGCAACAATCAATGAAATGGAATAAACCTACATTTCTGATCTGGCTAGATTGTGCATAGCAGGTCCTCTTGACCTGGTTTCCACGCCTCTTTGTAAAGCCAATGCAAAACATCCTAAGAGTGTAGTTGTCAGTGGTCTTCACATCCACATGAGCTTCAATTAATGTTTGCCATTTGCGAACCAATGACCTCAGCTTGTCAGTTGTAAAGTCCATTCCCTAGAGATTGCAAGAGAAAGATTTACTTACAGGATATTGAATGATGGCATGAGTAAAAATAAGTTTATGCAAAAAATCATACCCAGAAATTTGTCAGGACATTCTTTCCTTGAACATCTTCAGCCCTCAAACGGATCTTCCTGTATGCGTGGTCCTCATCACCTTGGAGATCAGCCAATGAGACCTCAAATACTCTGTGCTTCAGTCCTTCCGAAGCAATCTGTTATTTACAAAAGTAAAGAACTATATCCATAAGCCTAAATCATGTAACATAGGCGTAAACATTTTAAACCACACTTGTACATGTAACATAGAAATTATCATTTTAAACCACACTTGTACATGTAACATAGAAATTATCATTTTAAATCACACTTGTAATGACCATTTGAATAAATCCAAAACACATGAAATTCATAAAATAATAAACCATTATGTATTTAGTATAGCCTGTTAAGTTAGAGAATAGACACAAACAAATTTACATTTTACAAATGTATAAATGTACATGAACGGTGAACCAGAACATCAAGTTAGAAGGTTTAGCACAAATGAACCAAAGGGAAATTAAACAGGTACACAAATCACGGAGTGCTAATTTGAAGAAACACAAGGGCCACAATATATGACAGTAATGTTAAGGTTTTTCTTCCATCTGTAAGATTCAAGCAAGAATCCTATTTATCCACTCTGCCTCTTAAACCCAAGAGGCGAAAAAACAAATCTGACTTCTTCCTACAAATCAAACCTACATAAGGGAAAACCTCAATGATCCAAAATACACACCCGTATAAATGTACACAAACAAACAGAACATTGAGTTCGAATGTTTAGCACAAATAAACCAAGGAGTAATTCAACAGGTACCAAAAGGAATGCTCATTCGAAGAAACATATGCCAGAAAATTTTTAAACTAAAGTACTTGTAGCTGAAAGGAATGCTCATTTGAAGGAGCACAAGGACCACACTAGAATGACAGAAACTCTAAAACAAAAGGCTTTTCTTCTAGCTGTAAGATTCGAACAAGTATCATAACATAATGCACGGAAAAAAAATCTTAACTCTTCCTACAAATCAAACCTACATAAAGTAAAATCTCAAGTAGCCGCAACTTCTAGGTAAGATTAGAAGTAGAATGTACCTTGGTTCCCTGAGTACGGGTGACCAAAGTCTTGCCAACGTTCTTAACTTGGAAGACGGAAGGAGCCTTAATATCATACCAATCCTTCTTGGCGAATGGATCGGCACTGAAAACAAACAAAACAAAAACCGAAAGGGACAAAATCAGTACAGATGAAGATAAAAACACATTAGGAAAATTTGAGAAATCACAAACATAAAAATCTTACGCCTTCTTCTTTCCTCCTTTTTTGCCCTTTGAGATCCTCTTATTCTTGCCGACGGCCATGGCTGGAGGCTGGAGCTTGTTGGCAAGAAGAATTTGGTTCCTCTCCTTAACTGAGAAAACCCTAGCTTCAGCTTCGAGTAAATATTGTTTTCAGGGTTTCTATCGATTTTAAAAGAGTTTTGTTGGACTGGGTTTTGGGTATTATGGGCTGGGCTTTGTTCAAGAAACTTTTGTTAGGACAATCGTAGAGTTGGAGTGGGCTAGCTACCCACTTTGACTAGTTTTTTATTTCTAGTTGTTGTATTCGTTTGCTTTCGGCTTATTTGTGTTTTTTTGGACTGAGGACTTATTTGTTTGCTTTTTGTTTATTTCTAATTAATGTTTTACTATTTTATATTAACTTAACGTATCTTCTGTTATTTCTTTAATTGTTTCTTCATTTATTTATCTATTAATAAAAATATTTTTTATTTGCATTAATATTACATTTTTTATGAATTAATATTAAAATGCTTAAATTTGAATAAATTTGTGTTCGTTTGATGTTAATTCATGAATGTTCTTTCTTTTTGTTAGCTTTTCTTGCTAATTAATTTTTATAAATTATAAATAATAAAAAAAATAGATAGTAAAAAAATATTTTACTTAAAATATGTATATATATATATATATATATATAAGGACTTTGAGTCCGAATAAAATTTTAACTTTAATTTAAACCTCGCCTCCATGTCCAACTTCCAACCGACCCGACGCAACTGACACAACGCAGAGCACGCTGCAGCAAAGAAGCACGCCACATCTGAAGACATCCAACGCCGCGCCGCTACTGCCTCGCCGGAAGACGCCGTGCCGCTACTGCCTCGCCGGAAGACGCCGTGCACGGCAGGAGACGTGGACGAGCAACTATTCGTTGATTACTCTCGGTTTGGTCGAGCCAGGTAAGCTCTATTTTACTCTATGATTCAAATATGGTTATGCGAATGAATGTTGGATTGTATTAATATGTGCTAGACGGCTTAGAGAAGCAAGTCTTCTTTTATTTTCTCTGTTCTGGTGCTGCCTTGGGTAGCTTTCACTGATTAAATGTGATAGCTTGGCGGTTGTTCTATTCCCTATACGTTTGGCTGCAAACTCAACGAAAATCTTTGGTTATAGATGCTGAAATTATGTTGCGAAGTGATTGATTGTGCTGCTGGCTTGTTGTTTCTGTTTAAATCCCTTGGAAGAATGTCAATATGGTGATTTATAGTGCTGGTTTATGGCTTGATGTCCTTACTTAGAACTTTTTTTTTTTTATGTGTTAAAGCAGTGGATTGAGAATTCTGTGTTGGTGGTTTTGACATCTCATTGTAAGAAGCTGAAAATGTAGTTCTAAAAAGCATTTCAAGTGCTGTCAGTATGAAACCTCATTTTAAGGTGTTCATATGGTGTTTGAAGATGTCATTTTTAGAGCTGATCTTTAATTTGTTTTTCAACATTTGGAACTATTTCTGAAGTGGTCAAACTAAGATTTTAAGATGTCTTTTTTGGTGCCGATGTTTAGCTTTTTATTTTTAAACAATCAAAATTAATTCTAAAGTGCTTAAATGATGGTTCAAGGTTCTGTTTCAATGGTAACATCCTAAACTATTGAAAACCTCTTTAAAGTGTTTCACATGGTATTTTTTGGTGATGTGTTGCTTGCTTAGGTTAGTTCTCTCACTTAAAACCACATTTTAAAATGTTCAAATGTTGTTTGGAGTGCTATTTGATATTATTGGGGGTCTACAGTTTCTTTTAAAATGTAGGTGTTGTTCATATGCTGTCCAGATTTGTTTTGAGTTCTGCTTTTCATCTTAAAGTATGTTTTTAGATTCAGAATATGTGGGAAAATGTGGGTGGCTGTCTATGTAGTCTGGTCCATGGTTTTTGCATCTTCAAGCAAGTTTTTAAAGTCAAAACGTGTTAGAAAATGTAGGTGGCTGTATAGGTTCATTTAAAGCACGATTTTTGCATCCTAAAATATGCTTTAGAGTCAAAACATGTGAAGAAAGTGTGGGTGACTGTCTAGATGCGTTTTGAGGTTGATTTTTGCCTCTTAATATATGTTTTCAAGGTAAAATATGTGTGGTGAAGGTGCCGGTGCTATAATGACACTTCGACTTATCTAACCTTCGGAGGCTGTAATGCTAAACTTTTTTTCTTTCTGGTAGAATGCCAAACTTCAGTTTGCTGAATTTTGATCCAAATCCTTGCTGTTTTGGTTGCATATTGGGGTTGGTTTTAAAGGCTTAAAAGTTAAAATTGGAGTGATAGTCAGTTTAAAGGACTTAGAAGAACATGATGTTGAAATTTGAATTTTCTGAGTTTAATGAAATGACTGTATGTGCTGTTTTGAGTATGAGAATCTTTCCATAATGCAATTTAAGCTGGGAATTTGTTATAAGAATGAGGTCAAATGCTCTAAAACATGTGTTGCCATATTCGTGGAACAGAACATGAGTGTTGAGCTTGATTTTTCTGTGAAATAGCAGTTCTATTATTTCCTCGAGAAATGCCACTGATTATTAGGTCTTTATCTTGCATTTTCACTTGGTTTTGCTAATCAAATTGGAGCATAAATCAGTCCAAGTTTTGATTTCTGTTCTAATGGGTTTTGAAATGAATTTAACTTGGTTTGGGGCTTGAGAAGTAGGTGTACTGTCTAAATGTATGCTGGCTGTTGAATTGGTCTTCAATATGAATTTAGTATGGATTTTAGGTTGGAAAAGTGGATATTCTGCAGTCAAAAATTTTGCTGCTTTCTTTATGGGCATGAATTTAGTTTTGTTTTGACCTTGAGAAGTGGTTCTTCTGCTATTGCAAAGTGCTGATTTTTGCCATGTTCTCTAACATAAATTTCAATGCAAAATGGTTTTCATGAAGTGATGTGATAGGACCTTCCCAAGATACCTAGAATAACCAGTAAACAAGACAGCAGAAATAGAGAAAAGGGTGAAATAAAGGCACCCTTGCTGTATTACTCTAAAATAGGAAAACCAGCCAGTACAGGATATTCAACAATAACACAGTAGACTACCCAAAAGATAGGAGATAAAATACAGAGAACAATGGCAGAAATAAAAGACAGAAAACAGTAACATAGGCCTGACGTTCGAGAGGTCAGCTACTCTCCCAAACCCTTTCCAAAATTTTCCTTCCCCTTTCTCTAATACAGTATACCTATATTTAGGTACAACCCAGCCACTCCTCATGTGTTTTGGCATTGCTCCTCATTCTCCTTTTCTGCCAGCTCACTCCCCTTCTTCTCTCTCCACCAATAAAACTTTGTCTTTTCTGCAATAGGCCCAAATCCAGCAGGTCCAGCCCTCTCCTCCTCTTCTTCCCCTCTCTTTTTATATGCCTTAACTATATTATTTGCAATGGACCCATCATGATGCAACTCAATCCTTCTAAGCATGGTAACTCATCTCCTACAGCGCTTAGCATGCAGTTTGACTGGATTTCACATGTGAGATTAAAGCTTAACGCTCTCCAAATTTGCTACTACATGGTTTCTAGCGTAAGTAGGCTTTGTTTTGCATATGAAGACATATTTAAATGCTGTCCAATTCCTGTGAGGCGGATTTGGTGTCCTAGAATCTTTTGTAAAGTGTTTTTGGTGCTGTTATGTCGTTTAACTGCTTTCAAAATATTGTGAGTTGTGTTTTGGTGTTTCGGAGCTTTTTAAAGGTATTGTAGGTGATGTTTTGTGGTTTATATGCTGTCTAGTTTTTTGGGCCTTCTTTAAGGTCAATTTATATACTGTTTTGGTGTTTACATGTTGTCCTGTCTTTATGAAAAGTTTGATTTTTGAAACGTGTTGTTGAAAATCAAACTTTCATTTTTTTTACTCCACTCACATGAGTCACATCGTGTTTACTCCCATGGGTGTCAGATGTGACAATAATAATATATCTGGTGGATGATAGCCTTAATAACTATGCAGAGTAGGTGCTCGACAAAATTCCTCATAAAACAAAGGAAAAGATAGCTTAAGCAAAACATGGGAAAGAAAGGAGGAGCCAAAAGATTACTGAATTCAACAACTAGGTCTCGTAATCCAGTATCATTAAGGGAAGAAGCCACTGGCAAATTGCAAACAAAGGCAAGCACAAATGTCAAGTCAAAATTGAAGCTTGAGCACTTGAAAAACCTAGCAGTATGGGCCAGTAGCGAGGCTTCAATACCATCTCTAGGTGCCTTCTATGGGCAATGTTTCGCTAGCGTTCAAGAGGCCATAGGTGTACCTCCTGATCCTTCTTTAATAACGTGTCAAAGGTTTGTTTTTTCCTGCATATTTATATATTCTTTATACTTACACAACTGTTTCTCTGGTTCTTTTATTAGTGCTTGGATGCCTATATTGAGTTCATAAGTTATCCATTTGAGTAGATCTTAGGACTTTAATCATCATTGGAAATATTTAACATCAAAGCATTATGAATTTATGATCTAAAAATTATTTGTTCTATGACCGAAGTTTCAAATTAACTATTGATTTTGTGAAGCTTCTTGAGCAATGTTTATTAACAATTTAACATCAAAGCATTATGAAATTATAAGCAATGTTTATTAACAATTTAAACGGAGAGAATGCCAATTGCTAAGCAATGCCTTTCTGTGCTATTACATTTTTACAATAGTTTTAACATGGTATAATTAGTAACAGAACATGTTGGCGTCACTTGATTCATATAGTCGACCCCACCTAGTGGGAAAAGGCTTTGATTGTTGTTGTATAATTAGTAAGTTGTTATTTGGATTTTGGCCATGATTTATTTTCCTATATACATACTTATTTTAGCAACATTGCTAAGCTCAGCATTCTTGTGATGGAGATGGAGTACAGAAGCATATCTTCATTTTTGTTAATGATGTAATTTGATAGAAACTTTGCCTATGCTAAGTTTCGGCTTTCATATTGGTCCCAAGCCTAGATAAAAGAGGAGGGTTGTGTTAGGTAGTCAATTTCCAATATAAAACTTTGTCAAATCTTTATGAATATAGATCAACAACATGAATGTGTTAACAGAACATGGTGGTGCTGCTTGATCATATAGCCAACGCTGCCTAGTGAGAAAAAGATTTGTTTGTTTGTTTGTTGTTGTTGTTATGTAATTTGATAGAACCATCAACCAAGGAACTTGAATAAGCTCTAATAGCTCAAAATATGTACACCTAAGTTTCAGCCGACTAACCATAACGTTTGGTTATTATTTGTGGCACCAACAATATCAGGCAGAAATCTAGTTTAGAAGGCTTTTTTGGATTAGTTGGAATATCTAGTTGTACTTTCTGCCTAAGTTATCTTCATTCAGTCAATACTTGTAATTTTTACTAGGCAAAAGTAATTTTTATGTCCCCAAACTCTGCACCAATTTTCAATTTCGTCCCTAAACTTTTTTTGCGGTCAATTTTGTCTAAGAAGTTTTGAATTGCTATCGATTTCGTCCCCAAAGTTCTGAATTTCTTCCTTAAAATTGTCCAAATTACTAACAACAAATAATGACATGATATCACACATAATATTAATGTAACTCATAACTCAAAACGATGTTATTTCTTCATTTTCTTCTTATGAAGAAGCAACATCATTTTAAGTAATGAATTGATATTAACATGAAGAAATGACGTTGTTCCAAGCGATGAGTTAGCATTAATATTATATGTGTGATGTCATGATATCATTTTCCGATATTAATTGTTAGGAGAAAATTCAAAACTTTGGGGACGAAATCGATTGCAACTTGAAACTTTGGAACAAAATTTACTGCAAAAAAAGTTTATGAAGAAACTAAAAATTGGTGTAATGTTTGGAGACATAAAATGTGCTTTTGCCCTTTTACTAATAACCAGTATGAAGTATGTATTGCAACCATGATCATCATTTGACTGCTCTACAGATGTGAAACTGTTCTTCATCCAGGCTCTAACTGCACCATACGAATTGAGAAGAAAAGAGTGAAGAGCAAGCATAGGCGCAAGAAGCTTGCGAATGTGAATCAAAACAATGTGGTGTACAAGTGCCATTTTTGTTCGTATCAGAATCAGAAGAGAGGGACTCCTAAGGGACATATGAAGGGGATATGCCCATCAAAAGAGAAATCATCAGAGGAATCAAAACTTCAAAAAACCATATTACATCAATCATCCAGATTAGAGGAAGGAATTATTAAAAAAGATGAAGCCAATGAAACAGATATGTTTGCTTCACGAGCTTCTTCCATGGATGTTCCGGTAATAGACAGTCCGGCGACACCGCCGTCTTTAAGTCTTAATACAGGCTTGTTGGGAGGAAAGAAGAGAAAGGGAAATAAGTTGGCTGGAAATAAAGCAGTTGAACCTGCAAGCTTGTCTGGAACAGTAGATGCAGGAAAAACAATTAGCACATCAAGCAAAAGAAGAAGAAAATCGTGGACTGGTTTGAAAGAAACTGCTCAGAATAGTGAGAATAATAACAGTCGTGTTGTTAATTTGTCAATTCCTTTTTTCTTATAAGTTGGAAATATTTATTAGGTTTTTGTAGATTATGCTGAAGGGGACTATTTCCTTGCTAATTCCTTCTTTCCCGCTCTGATGGAGGTATTAAAATATTTTTGTTTAGTTGTCCGATCCAATGAGCTTCTGTGCAGTACCATTCTATTTAAGAGTGTGGTGGGAGTGAGAGTGGTCTAGTGGTTAGCTCACTAGGTCGCTTAAGCAAGTGTTGGGGGTTCGAATCCCACCTTGTGTATGCAGCAACCAATTGGTCAGCGGCAAACCCTTAAATGGAGCTCAGATCTGCGGAGGATTAGTCCTTGGCCTGTCGGGCTGAGGGATACCTTGGGAAACCAAAAAAATATTGAATTACATTCAACATTACATCTTCTATTTCATTAAACCCTAAGTCTAACTTAATTGAAAAAGTAAAAGTATATTTTGGTCTTTAAACTATGGTTCTTCAATTTGTTTACCACTCTGAATTACATTCTTAAACTTTTAATTTTCAATTAATTTAGCTATTTATTTTATTATAAGACCGATCTCTATCATATAAAATTCCCACATCCGATTCGTAAACAGACAGGCTTGACTCCCAGACTGTCTTATAATAAGATAGTCATAATAGTCTAGTGCTAAATAATTAAAGACAAATATAAATATGATTATTTGGGTGGCTTCCAATATTAAATGTTATTCTAAATTATTTATTCAGCTATATTTCTTTCATTCAGTCACAAACTCACAATAAAGCTCTTTATTTTATAGTGTCATAATGGTAATCAACTAATTATGGCTAAATTAATGAAACTATAATATGACATGGTAATATAGTCAATATTTAGAGGTGACATGGATATTCAAATTTGCATCAGTCGTTAATTATTCAGAAGTAATTAGGGTGAAAAGTAAAATTATTTGCAAGTTGAAATTTAAAGAATTCAATTGACTCAAACAAAGTTTAAGGACAAAATTGATAAATATCCAATAGTTTGAGAACAAAAAGGTAGTTCCGTCTAAGTTTGAGTTCTCCCCAAAGATATGTGGGTCAAATTTCTGAATCTTCATAATGCATAATGTGAGGTTTTTAAAAAAATTTGGCGAAAACTCAATTTTGATCCTTTATCTTTCACTTAAATTTTAAATTGGTCATTTATCTTTCAAAAGTTTTATATTGGTCCTTTATGTTTCTCAAAAGTTTTATATTAGTCCTTCCTTTCAAGTCCGTCTACTGTTAAGTGTTGACGTAACGTGCTAACGTGGACTCACCATCCCTCTTGCATATAACAAATAGCTAAAGTTGGTCTAAAAATAGAGCTGCTCTTCTTCCTCTCTTCACCACCACCACAACCACTACAACCCATTTCTTCAGACGACCACCTCCATCATCATTCCACTCTCCCTCTTTCTTCATCCGCCTTTCTCGGCGTCGGCCTCGGCATTTTCCCTCTTCCCACTTCCACCATCATCTTCCCCTTCATTGTCTTCAGATTTTATTTTATTGTTTTTAAAATGCTCATTTGAACATCATCACGGGGCTAATAAATGTCACTTAAAAAATTGGAATATGGAGTTCACATCAACAAATTCAGTTTATTTAAATTACACAAATTTATTTTTCGGTCCGAATCCTATTCTTTCGTCCACCAGAAAGTATTTTACAAAGAAAAGAAAATTGGGATTCTTTTTTTTTTTTTCTATGCCAGGGTATTCACCGTCGAGCACAGTGATTATTCCCTTCGCTGAACTGTAGGCACCTCGAAGGGTGGGACAGCTGGTCCAAGGATTTAAAGATGTTCAATACACAAGGCAGGGATCAAACTCCTAACACTTGGTTAAGGATAGATGAGTCCTTCCACTCAACCACAATTCTCACTCAATCTATCTTGTGCTCTCCAAGACACAATTACTACGGTTGATTCTTGGATGATTTAATCCCTTGATACCTTTAATACCATGAAATTTTTGTTTCCATTTTTGTCTTGTGTGGTCTGAAGAAATGGGTTGTAGTGGTTGTGCTGGTGGTGAAGAGCGGAAGAAGAGTAGCTTTGTTTTTAAGGTGACTTAACCCGACAGCTATTTAGTAGGAGAGATGATGAGTTCACATCAACACGTCACATTAATCCTTAACGGAAGAAATGATTGGACTTGGATGGAAGGACGAATATAGAACTTTAGGGAAATACAAAGGACTAATATAAAACTTTTAAAAGATAAATGACTAATTTAAAACTTAGGCGAAAGATAAAGAATCAAAATGGATTTTGATCAAAAGTTTTTTTCTTTTTTATTTTTTGAATGTATATAAGTTATAACAGATTACAATCAAGGGGTATTAGATATTTTCATATTATAACCAATGTTATAAGAACCGGACGGTTCGACCGGTCCAACCATCAACCGAATATATAGGCAAGTCGGTTGGACCAAAAAAGGCATTTTCCAGGTTGAACCGGATTGGACGTGATTTAACCGTGGTCCAACTGGTCAACCGAGTTGGACCGTCCAACCGAGGGTCCAACCAGTCCAATTTTATTTAAAAAATAAAAAAAATGAAAAATGAAAAAAAAAACTAACCTAAAAAAAGAAATTAGAGAAATTTTAAAAATTAAAATTAAAAAAGTTTTGAAAATTAAAATTTAAAAGTCATGATTATCAAGAATTTCATGTTTGGTTTGATTAAGTTCTTTCAGAGTTTGACAAGTCTTGAAAATTAAAACTTTGAAAAGTCATGTAATTTAAAACTTCAAAATTATGTATATTGAAACCTAAAATTTGAGTGATGTCATTTTATATATTAAGAATAATTAATGCTTATTATTTATTGCGTCATTTGATTCGATCGACGGTTCAACAGGTTAAACCGATCAGACCAGAACCGAACACTTATCCGAGTCTTTGTCCGGTTCGGTTCTTACAACATTAATTATAACTTCAACTATATACCCAAAAAATCAAATTCAAATTGTTGTCCCTGGTTGGTTAGTTGATTCTAACCGTTAACTTTCATACTTTAACTGTCATACTTTGATAGATGTTTTGGCAAGTGTTTTAAAGGTCAATTTTGTTTAAGTAAGAAAAAATTTAGGTATAGTTTTTTTATATTTTTGTCATAAAATTTTTTAATCATGATTTTATTGTCAAATTACTTTTTTGGTCCTCAACGTTTACACGAAGTTTAATATTGGTCCTCAACGTTTTAAAAAGTTATTTTAGGTCCACAACATTTTATTTTGGGTTAAAATTGGTCATCTAGCGTAACATCCACCTGGTTTTGCCATTAAATGCTGACGTGGAAGGCTTATGTGGTACACCTTATCTCCTACGTGTCATATTTAAATGACATGGCACCCTCTCTCATTCCAACTCAGCAAAACGACACCGTTTTGATTCAAAACAGAACATTTAAATGAATCAAAACGGCATCGTTTTGCTGAATTTGAGTGAGAGAAGGTGCCATGTCATTTAAATATGACATGTAGGAGACAGGGTGTGCCACATAAGTCTTCCACGTCAGGATTTAATGGCAAAACCAGACGAATGTTACGCTAGAGGACCAATTTTAACCCAAAATAAAACGTTGAGGATCTAAAGTAACTTTTTGAAACGTTGAGGACAAATATTAAACTTTGTGCAAATATTGAGGACTAAAAGAATAATTTGGCCTAAGTTTTATTTATATTTTCTCTTCTATGATTGATCATGTAAAATGTGATCTTTTATATTTTTTTTATATTAAGTTTGGTAATGCGTAAATTTTTTAACAATGTTTTCTTTGTATTAAAAAACCTTAAACTAAAGACACAACCAACCTTACTTAAAAAATGCTTTTAAGTTGCGGCTGAAATGGTCTTTTGGTTTTAAAACATAAATTAAAAATTAAAAAATTTGTTTTTAGCCAAAAGCAAAGAAGGGCGAACTTATATATTATATGTAGTCAATATAGTATTCCAGTTTCTTAGGTTGCTTGTCCATTTTTTCAAAGGGATTAAACTTAGATAAAATTGTTTATATCTTTTTGTTATAATATTTTTTTTTAATATAACTAAGACACGTGATAAAAAGTGTTTAAATAATAAATTACAATAAAAAAAAATATAGCAAACCACCTTTTACATGATCAATCATAAAAAAAAAGAGTATAAATGAAACATTTGATTTAATTTTATATTTACGGCACTCTTAGAGCGAACTTAGTGAAAAATAAGTTTACAAAATTGTAAGGATAAAGTTTCATTGCTACCCTAAAATTTGCTGCAACGTTCATATCTGTCGCAAATTGTACCTCAATAGCATTATCCAACACAGACCATATGGGTACCTGTCGTCCTTTCTGCATCATATGGAACCAAGGAACTACAATGCCTTACATGTGAACGGCAAAATGTTTATGTTAGTATGATAAATCAAGAGGGGTGAATGGGTTTATTCAAATTTTAACTCTTTGAAAAAAAAAATTTTGGTTAGGATTTTTAAGGTATGTTCACTAACAAGAAATCAATTTCATGAAAATCAAAAAGTAAGTGGGGTCCATTGGGTCCCACTTACTTTTTCACTTTTTCATTTCCATCAACTTTAAAAAAAAATACAAAATATCTATTATACCCCTTTGATTTGACACAATTATAACCTTCTTTTCTTTTTATTAATTTAATATAAGGGGTAAAATAGTCATTTTAATACATTTCCATTCCATTTCCATTACCAAACTTTTACTACTAAACACATCAAATGCATTCCGCTTCCTTTTCCGTTTCCATTTCCATTTCTATTTCTACCTAATGAACATGCTCTTAGTTAATTTAGGACTGTTATGAAAATCGTTTTCTTTTGAGTGAAGGAGTCAGAATAAGGGAAGGGTTGCACATACAATTTTGCTGGAGATGTTCACTACTCAAGTTTGATTGAATAGCTACGTCATCTTCTCTTCTAACCAAACAGTTAGAAGAACTCTATTATCTCAACTCAATTCTTACAACCAAGTAACCCAAACCCCCTTTGGGAAAGCACACTTGCTTTTACACTTTCCTTACAACAATATAGGACTCAACCCAGCAACTAACTTAGAACCTTCCTCAAGGATTAGCGCTTTTACCTCTAAGAAACTCAGTATATTAAATTCTCCAAAATCCAATCCTAGGATTCAAACACAAGAACTTAATTTTTGAAATTCCTCTCACAACCTTGTTTCACCACAAGGATCAGCCTCTTCAAGGCTTTTACTACTAGGATACTCCAAGTATTAATTCTTTTTCCAACCAGAATCCTCACCAGGACTCTAACTCTCAATCCACAAAGAATTTAATATAAAGAGTTCCCTATTTGCAATCTTGCTTCACCTTGCAAGGATCAGTCTTCTCAAGGCTTTTACCACAAGAGATTCAGTATATTAACTTCTTCTAAGAACCTTACTCCTCAATAGGATTCACACAAGAACTTAATGGTTGAATATCATTTTGCAACCTTGTTCACCCAACAAGGATCAACCCTTACCTAGGCTTTTATACCCAGGATACTTCAATCACTAAATTATTATCACAAGTAAGCAAGAGGAGAAGAAATAAATACAGTCACCTAATGACTACTACAAATTACAGCACAAAGATTCACACAAAACCCGCACACAGGAGTGACTCGACTTTTCTTCACTCAGAAGATTTTTGCCACTCTTAAAAGCTTGGAACACTTAGTTAAGAGCTTCAACATCATTCTTCTCAGCCTTAAATAGACAAAATAGGAAGCTAGCCATTACTCACCATTTTGAATCTCCTTCATCTCCTTCTTTCTTCATTAAATCTTCATTAAATGCAAGAAGCTCCTTGCATTTAATGTTCTTCCATTTTCAGTGCTGGATATACACATACACAGAGAGAGAGAAGAGAGAGAGAGTCGATGGGAGAAGTGGAAGCATTTGGAGCAAAACTATTTCTTCACTTTATGCTTCTTAGGTTTGGTGGAGGATAAAGCCTATACTCCTTCTTTCCTCTTCATGTCTTAAGGTTTGATGGAACAAAAGACTACATACTTTTAGTCTTTTCATAGACTGCAAAAAGCTATCTACTCCAACTTTTGGTTAGATAAAACTTACATAAAACAAGGAGAGTAGGTACACATTTTTCATATGCCCATGTGATGTATACAAGGAGGTAGAGAAACTTACATTCAGAATTCAAAATGTATGTGTCAAGTATTTTTCTTTTCTAATATGAGCTTGAAGTCATGTGGCCAAATGTGCATCATTTATATATATATATATATATATATATATATATATATATATATATATTGGCTCAATTATTCATCTTATATTTGGACTAAGACCATGGGCCAGAATATTTTTCTTTTCTATTATGGGCTTGAAGTCATGTGGGCCAAATATGCATCATCTATTTTTGGGCTCAACCATTTATCTTATATTTGGACCAAGACCATTCATGCATCAAAACACATTTAATGCCCAATATTAACAAGTCAAAAACACACAAAAATGGTTGACATATTAAAACTAAGATTAAACCTTAATTAATATTTTTTGTTCAACAGCTTATCCATTGGTCTTTTGGGGTTTTATAATACTCAGAAGAACTCTTCAGCACAAAATAACCAACGCAGAGGTTCAACGCCGTCAAGTTGAGGAAGATTGAGCTTGACGTTGTGCGTCTGAAAAGGTTGGTATGATGGTGTTGCCGTGTCGGCGTTCTTCTCAAGCACAACTAATGAAAATTTCAAGTGTTTGATGATGCTACTGGTGAGAGCATCTATTGCTTTGGTGACAGCCTCCATGGTGGATTCAAGACGATGCAAAGTAGTAGTCTCTTCACAATGCTACATAATTTTAATGTGTTTTTTCTAAGAAGCACGGACACGTTAGTTCTATAGCGTGTTGGACACGTGTCTATATGTCCAACACGCCGACACACGTGCAACATACTTGCGACACTCTGTCTTTACTCTTCTCTTCAATATATATATATAGCGTCGTGACCCGTGTCAATGTGTGTGCTTCATAATATTTTTTGAGCTTCGTGGCAAACTCTTTAGCCCTGGCATTATCAGCCATTTAAAGAGGACAATGAAAGCAGCAAATTCTTATGTAAATAACAATGATAAGCAGATAAATGGAACTAAACTTAGCACAATAAAAATGGTGACAGCTAAATACGTAATGGAATTGGAAGAGCCATGCTCATGCTAATGGCATTAATTGGAGGCTCAAATATAGAGAGGGAGCCACCAATGAGTAACAAAGTCAGAAGGTAGAAGAAAAAAGGAAAGCTGACAAACAGAGAGAGAGAGAGAGAGGGTTGGCCTTCTTCATTACAATTGCTATATAGCTAACTGTGTTCCAGAGAAATATGAAATTTCTTTCAGATTTTTCTCAAGTTGTTTTTGAAGGTAATGTTGCATCCTTCCAGAAAGAAGCCTATACCTCTAGCTAGCATAAGCACATCTAATTTGAAGGCTTGAAGCTTGATCAAGAATCATCAACATTGTGTTGCCAACTTGCCATCAATATGTGAAAGAGGGATATAAATTGCACTATGAATTAGTCATGGTGTTGTGTCTTGCAAATATGTTGATGTGTGATCTAAATTAAGTGTGAACTAAACTATATTTGAGTAATTGAGTTTCTTTTCTCTTTGAATGA
Source organism: Senna tora (assembly GCA_014851425.1). Classification (NCBI taxonomy): domain Eukaryota; kingdom Viridiplantae; phylum Streptophyta; class Magnoliopsida; order Fabales; family Fabaceae; genus Senna; species Senna tora. The sequence goes on along the minus strand of CM026270.1, from coordinate 19,991,051 downwards.
AGTTGTACTTGTATCTCTCTCTCTTTTCTCACTCTGCTAGTTTTATACTTTTGGGATAAATCTATGCTATAACTTGTTGCATACATGTAGGGCACGTTTTTTACGTAGAAATGGAAATGGAAACAGAAACGGAAATGGAAACGGAATGCATTTCCTGTGTTTAGTAGTAAAAGTTTGGTAATAGAAATGGAAAGGGAATATATTAAAATGACCATTTTACCCCTTATATTAAAATAATAAAAAAGAAGAAGGTTATAATTGTGTCAAATCAGAGGGGTATAATAGATATTTTGTATTTTCTTTTTTCTTTTTTTTTTTTAAAGTTGATAGAAATGAAGAAGTAAAAAATAGGTGGGCCCAGTGGACCCCACCCATTCCATCCTCATTTCCATTGTTCTTTCTTGTAAAAGAACATGACCGTAATGTAATTTGAGCCAATAGATTCATTACATGTGAGTAAGATGAATTAAGATGCAATGCAATTTCAACTATTGAATCGCATCAATAGCTACAACTGTGCCACATACCCATTGCATCATGCAACAAGTTGATCATAGACCCACTCATACTTTTGATTTCCTAATGCTTCTCTTTTATTTTGTTTATTTTATTATAGATTTCAGCTATCAAACAGTGATAAAAATCTCAATCATGTACATTTATACTCAACTTCTCACAATACAGAGTTCTCGTATATGCAGTGTAAAATAAAAATTGCACATACCTTCAACCATAGCCACAATATGTATTAGTGATTAGACCTCAGCCACATTGCCCTATCTATAATCTAACAAATAAAAGATAACGAATCTTATTTCATTGAAAGAAAAATCACAATTTTTTTTAACATGTTTTGCAGAAAGTAGGGGGAAACAAGTTTAATTTGCAAACCCCCTAATGAACGTATTCCAGAAGCAACATTTATCCTACACAGTTCTTTGCGTCTGATTCTATCATATGAAGTGATGCATGAACAAAACCTATCACACTTCAACATAGCATCATAATTATCTATCACAATGTGAAAAGTTGGAAATAAGCTGGCTGTGGCTGTGGCTCATGCAGCTGTAGTAGTACTTGAATTTTGACTGCTACATTTGTTTTTGCGTCCCCAAATAGGAGTGCTCTCAATAAGTTGATGCGGCACAAGCCGTCTTTCCCGCTTCGTGAGCTTCCTGAAGTTGTGAACCCTTAACCTAGCTATCTCTGCTTCCTCTTCAGGGGTTATCTCTCTTACGACAACCGTTAGTCTGCACTCCGGCCTGACTTCTACTCCACTTCTTCCTCTGCCATGAATGGAAGCTCTCTTTCTATAGAATCCCTTTCCAACAAATGCTTCAGCTGTGAGAAAGAGCAAAATACAGCGTAAGCAGGATTTTAATAAGGTGACGAAGAAAACTGCATTTCCTATAATTACCAACTATGAGACGATCAGGATCCAACCCATGATTATGAGCTGCATTTGCTCGAGCTGAATGAATTACCTGCAGTGTGCAGAATTTCAGTACAGTACAAAAACAACAAACAAACAAACAAAGCATTTTCTCACTAAGTGGGGTCGGCTATATGGATCAAACGGCACCAACGCGTTGTATCTTTTGCTCATAAATTAATAATATTTAATTCCATCTTAATAGTTTCTTCTATAGTTATAGTAGATTGTCAAGTAATGTTATTTCCTACAAAAGGTGGAAAACAGAATGTTTATGAAATTGGACAGCCTCAAATCTAAGATATTAAACATTGTTGTATAAAAGACACGGAGAAAGGAAGATCCTTAAAGAATTAATTTTTGGTGAAAATTCAGGAAGCACTGGTATGTGCAATGTCTCGTTCAATTGTCATGACAAAGTCCCAACATGTAAGAATCTAGAAAGCTCCTTGAAACACGTTCTTCAGGTCAAGTACTGAAAGATAAGAAAGTATACAAAAAGAAAATGAAGAGAGAGGAAGAAAAATTGTAAGCACCCCTAGAGACTTGGGAATCATTTTATACCGTCTTGTCCACAAAAGTGACACTGAAAATCCAATATGTTACCCACCTGATATACAGTTTTGGAAGCCCTCTTTATTGTCACCTGCAACTGCATCAATGCATCTTCAACACGCATGCCACGAACTAGGGCAGCCACCAAGTTGACCTTCTTTGGACTCTGAGAGAAAGTAAGTTAAGATTAATAATAAGGCAAGTTTAAAAAGGAAATGACTTTTCACAATTGCACATAGCACAATCATTTAGAAATGCATACATCAGAGACTAGACACTTCTTCATATAGAAGGTTATGATATGATCTTTCAAGAAATCAAGATCAAAGGGTCGCATTTAAATGACTAGAAGATTAGTTTTCCTCAAAGCTTTTTGCATGTTAAATTGAGAGAGACAGATATAGAGAAGGGAGGGTGGGGACCAGATTCTAACCAGGTAAATTGATGGCAAGGCAATAACGCTCAATCAAATAATAAGTGCATAACAAATGGCATCTCATACCTGCTTTATTCCCTTTAATACAGCTTGGACTTTTGATGGCTTAACAACTGCTTTCGGCTTTTGATCTTCAGCTGTTCCAGTGCCCAATGACAAAACTGGGTTTAATGGAGAAGAAATGGGAGTTTCCTCAGATGAATTTGCCAGCATCTTGGTGGTACTTGCAATTCCCTGTTATGTATTTGTGTAGATAGATAGATAGATATAAGAATACACTGCTTCAGGATAGCTTTTAATGAGTTGGAAAGTAATCTCAAAACACTTATCCACGTAAAACTGGACATATCCAGAATAAAGTCTACGAAAACTGATTCCTTTAACAAGTGAGAATAAAAATGCATCTTTAAGGTTGTTTTAGTTGGGCTACCCAGCCCGGCTAACTAAACAAAGTGATCGAGTAGAATCCAACAAGGTAGACAATCAAACCAATAAGACAGCATAAAACTAATGATGATATGGTGTATTTCTACCTTAGCAAAGTAAGCAAACTACTATATTCAGATGCAGTATTAATTGGGAAATAGCTAAGCTAACTGTCTTCCAGAGAATTATGAAATTTCTTTTTCAGATTTTTCTCAAGATGTTTTGGAAGCCAATGCTGCATTCTTCCAGAAAGAAGCCTATACCTCATGCAAACATAATCACATCTAATTTGAAGCCAAACTTCAAACGGTTCAATGGTTGATCAAGAATCATTAACAGAGCTATTGACATTTCTGCTCAAGAGTCAAGACTCATCATCAACAACAACAATCAAAGCAAAATTTCCTACTAGGTGGGATCGGCTATATGGATCAAGCGACACCAACGGTTTCTACCTTTACTCATTTTTATTGTTAGGTTATTCATAGCTAAATCCATCCTCTAATAAATTCTCCTATTGTTTTCTTTGATCTTCCCCTACCTCTAGTTATTAGGCTATCTTCCATCTGGTCTACTCTATGTAGAGGAGCCTCTAATGGCTTTCTTTATACAAGACCAAACCACCTAATGTGTGTTTTAACTAATTTTTTTACAACAGGTGCTACCCCAACTTTCTCTCTAATGCAGTCATTCTAATTCTATTCATTCTAGTGTGACTACTCATCCTACGCAACATTCTCATTTATGCTCGTGCTGGCTTTTTATCGCCCAACATTCAGTATTATACAATAAAAACAGATCTTATAGCTGTGCGATAAAATTTCTTCTTAAACTTAAGTGGTACTTTTCTATCACCCATCCTACTTGGATCCATCTCACCCATCCTACTTGGATCCTATGGTTTACATCCTCCTCTATTTCTCCATTATTTTGTATTATCATTCCCAAATACTTAAAACTTATGACTTCTTGCATGGAATGATCTCCAAGTTTCACCTCATTCCTAGAATCAACTTCCCTTCCACTAAATTTACATTTCTTATACTCCGTTTTACTTCGACTTACACGAAATCCATATGTCTCCAAAGCTTGTCTCCATGTCTCTAAATTTTCATTTACTTTTTCGAAATCTCCAACCAAGACTATATCATCGGAAAAAAGCAAATACCTTGGTGCTACCTCTTGTATATGTATAGTGAGAACATTCAATACCAAATTAAAGAGGTAAGGGCTCAAATTTGAACCTTGATCTAGACCTATGGTTATCGGGAAATCCTTCGTGGCTCCACCTTGTGTTCTCACAAGTTGTGACTCCATCATACATGTCTTTGATTGCTCAGATATAAGCCACACGTACTCCTTTCTTTTCCAAAGCTTTCCATAATACTTCTCTCGGTACTCTATCATCAATCTTCTTAATAGATCCTTATGAGATCTCTGGTATCTCTCCATCAATCTTCGTAATAGATATATCGCTTCTATGGTTGACCTCCCTAACATGAAACCAAATTGATTCTCTATAATTCGCGCTTCAAACCTCAACCTCCGCTCAATAACCTTCTCCCATAACTTCATAGTGTTAGAATATTCTGTAATTAATGTTAGAATATTCTGTCAGTTGGGAAATTTGTTGTAGGGCTAAAGAGGATGGGGGATTGGGTTTAGGTAATTTGGTGTCTAAAAATATCTCTTTAGTGGCTAAATGGCATTGGCGGTTCCCTTTGGAAGTTACTTCCCTATGGCATCGGGTGATAAAGAGCAAATATGGTGTTCAACAGAATGGTTGGGACGCTAATATTGGGATTAGAGCTACTCATGCAAGTCCTTGGAAATTTATATCTCAGGTATATCATTCCTTCTCGACTTTACTTTCCCTTCGTGTGGGTGATGGTACTCGTTTTCGTTTTTGGGAGGACCATTGGATTGGTGAATCTACTTTTATCGAACTCTTTCCTCGTTTATATGGCTTATCTTCTCTACACAATGCACCAATTGTTGATTTCTTAATAAACCATGATGGACACATTTCTTGGAACTTTCACCTTTCTAGAAATCTTAACGATAGACTTACAGAAGATGTTATTTTGTTATTAGATATTCTTGCTCCTTTTCAAGCCTCTTCGGTTCCTGATAGCAGGATTTGGAGTTTAGACTCTTCGGGCTCATATACTTGCTCTTCGTTTTTTAAATACTTGACTAAAACCCCAAACCCTAGTCCTAATCTTCTCGTTAAATCTTTCTGGAAAATAAAGGCTCCTTATAAGGTAAAGGCTTTTGTATGGACAGCGGCACTTAATAGAATTAACACTAACGATATGCTTCAGACTCGTCGTCCCAATAAGGCGTTGTCACCGGATGTGTGTGTCATGTGCTTTAGAAGGTCTGAGACGAATAGCCATCTTTTTCTACATTGTGAAGTGGCAAGGTTTATGTGGAATATGCTGTTTGGTCTCTTTGAAGAGAATTGGGTATGTCCGGCAAATCTCGGTATTTTTTTGGGTATCAAGTTTGTGGGGTTTGGAAGGAATAAGGAGCATAAAGCTCTTTGGCAATGTGCAGTTTTGGCGACGCTATGGTGTCTTTGGCTGGAAAGGAATGCTAGGGTCTTTAATAATAGAGTCCTCTCACCTCATTTGTTGTGGGATTGAATTATTTTTTTGTCTTCTTTATGGGCTCGTCGAATGGTCTGTTTAGAGGAATGTCCATTATGGATATTCAAAGGGATTGGAAGGCCCTATTGAGATAATGTCTTAGTTTCCTTCTGCTAGTCTTCTTCTTTTTATTTTCTATTCCTGAGGACTGCTTGTCCTCGTGTTTGTAAACTTCTTTTTTTCTTTAATACAATTTCTTTTTTCTATCAAAAAAAAATGTTAGAATATTCTGTAATTAATTAGAATGTTGTGTATATCCTTGACCATTAAGGCTAGGATTACAATCAATTATTTCTAATCCTAGCCTTAATGGTCAAGGATATACACAATATTCTAATTAATTACAGAATATTATAACACATAGTATGGACTATGGAGCTCAAGACTCATCAATAAGGTAAATAGTTTGAGTTTGTATCTTTAAACGTTTATTCATGGAAGTCCAACTAGGAAATCTAATGCTCCTAAAGTCATATTTATTTGGACAGCAACACTTGCAAGGATTCATATTATACAACATGTTGTAAGTTCACAAACCAAATATATTTTTCGTTTTTTTTTTTGTTGTCTAAATACATCTTTCTCATAATATACATATGGTCAAAACCCCAAATTGGTCCTTTATGTTTGCACCAAGTTTCATATTGGTCCTTTATGTTTCAAAAAGTCTAAATTGGTCCTTTATGTTTGCAAGAAGTTCCAAATTGGTCCTTCCGTCCATCTCTGTTAGTTTTTTCTGTCAAGTGATGATGTGGCAAGTTGACTCATCTGTACACGTGGCATTTTTGCTGAGTCATGGGTACACATCAGCATACCTCAATTGTTCCTCTTCTTCTTCCTCACTTCTTGTGCTTCCAAATGCAGAGAGTTTATCATCAAGATTATTGCTACCAGAATTTGCTGCAATTGGGAACTCTGGAAGCATCTCCCGCTTTCACTTTCAGTTTCAGCTGGGCATTCCATAACTCTCCAGACCCCTCTCTACCATTCTCGTCACTCATCCATCTTTTGATTATAAATACATCTCCACCCACTCCCTCACACAACACAATTCAATTCACATCAAAGCAATTATTTCTCATTTCTCACAACAACTCAACAATCATAATAATGTCGCTGATTCCAAGCTTCTTCGGCGCGGGACGAAGGACCAACGTCTTCGACCCTTTCTCTCTCGACCTATGAGACCCCTTCCACGACTTCCCCTCCAGGGCCGTCGTCCCCGGCTCGCGCTCCGACTTCGCCTCGGAGACCGCAGCCATCGCCAACACCCGCATCGACTGGAAGGAGACGCCCGAGGCCCACGTGTTCAAGGCCGACCTTGAACACGTCGAATCCGCCGCCATTGACGCTTCTCCCACAGTCTCGGTCCTTCTCCTTCTTCTTCCTGAACAATTTCCCGATCTTCCAGAATCCACCATCGTCAGATTTCATTACTGGAAAACTACCAAAGAATTTTACTGATGTGTACCCAATTTAACCAGCCGAAGTGAAGAAGAAGAAGAAGAAGGAGATGCAGAAGCCGAAGTGAGGAAGAAGAAGAGGAATAGTTGAGGTATGCTGATGTGTACCAATGACTCAGCAAAAATGCCATGTGTACAGATGAGTCAACTTGCCACATCATCACTTGACAGAAAAAACTAACAGAGATGGACGGAAGGACCAATGTGGAACTTCTTGCAAACATAAAGGACCAATTTAGACTTTTTGAAACATAAAGGACCAATATGAAACTTGGTGCAAACATAAAGGACCAATTTGGGGTTTTGACCTATACATATTAAATGCATGTCTAACGTTAAATCTTTCTCAGGTGTGCATTTCCATTCACATTGTGGATGGACTTTTTTGTAGAATAGGATGTTTGGAATCCATGGTAAACATTGGGTGAGTGGTGCATCCTTTGAACTTGGTGCATTTTCTCTCTTTCCAAAATCGCATGGGAAGAATGAGGAGTCCAAAACTCAATGGCAATGTGCAATCTATGCAATCTTAGGGCACAGTTGACAATGGAGGAATATGCTTTTTTTAAGGTTTTCTATTTACCTCAAAGGTTAGTGAAGCGAAATATAGTCTAGCAACTTCCCTAGGCAGTTCTTCTGTTTTCTTCAAGGGCGAGACACTCTAGGGTAGAGATTAGAAAGTTTCATTTCATACTTGAACCTTTTAGTTTTCCATTCTCATCCTCCCCCTTTGTTTTTTTATTTTTAATTTCTTTAAAAGGATATTTTAGACTTATCCTTGATCCTGTAAGCTTCTCTATGTTTGATGAAGTTTTTTAGTCAAAAAAGAAAACATGAAATGATGAATTTGTATCCCAAAGTTAGAATTTGTTTAGCTATCAATTAAACTCGAGCTTACAAACAACAATAACATACATTTTTTTCCACTTTTGGAATTTGTTTAGCAATCAATTAAACTTGAGCTTACAAACAACAACAATAACATACATTTTTTCCACTAGGTTAGGTAGGCTATATAGATCAAGTAACAAGAATATCAAATCTCGTCATACTAAGAGCTAATCTTGTTCCTAATTCAACTACTTATCCTTAGCTTCTATTAAAGCAATTCCAATCTTTTAGCTTCTTTTATTTAATTTTAAATTGTTATTTGATTTTAAATTACATATCACAATATTTTAGGAGCTAGTTTATTTTAATTTAAACCTTCCAATATCTTAGGGATTCAGTTGCTATCTCAATATATATTCTAGATAGCCTAGTAGCATAACAGTTCAGTTTTTATCCCTATCTCTCTCTATATTGTGCTACCTATCATTTATGGTATCTAAGTCACACGACTAAACAACTACCTTCATTCCTCAAACAACAATACCAAACATGGCCTCGGACAGACAAACCCCTAGAGTGCCACCAATAGTGGAGAAATTCAACCCAATCACTCAACTCCCCATCAAACTTATTGGACCCCGCAACTTCGCCCTTTGGAAGGCTCAGGTCTCCATGCTCATGCATGGCCATAACCTTTATGGCCACTTGATGGCTCAACAAAAGCCCCACCAACCGCTACTTCTGAATATCTTTCATAGTTCATACAAGATCAATTAATTCAAAATGCACTCCTAGACCTTGTTTATACTACAATAGCCTCCACCGTCGCCATTGCTCCTAGTGCTCAAGCTGCTTGGACTGATCTCACCACTTCCTAGGCCAACAAATCTTAAACACGCATCTTCAGCTTGCGTGATAGACTAGTAACTTCTACAAAGGATGCTTAGCCAATCTAGGACTGCCTTCATCACATCAAGTTTATCTGTGTAAAATTGTCTACAATTGATACCCCAATTTCTAATGGTATACATGTCTTCATGATACTCAGAGACCTTGGTCCTAAGTATCATGAAATTTCTACTGCTATTCATGATAGGGACTCCACCATTACATATGAAGAACTCTATGAGAAGCTATTGGATCACGAACTCTTTCTCAAACATGAAGAGTCCAAGAAACCTCTTACAACACATATAGCAATAGCAGCCAACTTAACCCAAAGCCAACCAAATTCAGGCTACAAACCCATCAATTCAAACCGAAGACCATTACAAGCCCAACTACAATTCTCGCCCCTAACAATGGCGCAATCACAAAAAAAAGCAGCAGCAGCAACATAAACAACCCAATCCCACAATATAATGTCTACTGTGTGACAAAACAAGTCAATCAGCTTGCCTGTCGTTCAGCTTCTCATAACCACCTCTAAGCCAGAACTAACTTTATTGCTCAAATATAACAAAACATTGTAGATACTAGAGCCACACACCACATCACATTGGATTTCCAAGATCTCACATATCCTCAAGATAACTATGGCCCTGAAGGCATCAAGATGGGTAACGGTAATAATATCCCGATTGGCCAAACGGGAAAAGTGTCGCTATTATTTATCTATTTATTTTATTTTATTATTAGCAAGTATTATTTATTAACTATGTTAGAATCTTTTATATTATTTTCTAGTTACTAGCTGGTTAGTTATCTTATTAGATTCTTTATTATCTATTAGTTATAAAAATCTATTTTAAATATTTAAAACATATTTGATTCTATCTTTAAGGGATTCTAGTGGTTAACTTGTAACCATGGTCCCTATTTAAGCCACATCTGGCATTCTGCAAAATACATTAATTTTTTGAGAATTAAAACTCAGATTTCTTCATGTTATCAAAGCCAAAACCAATCGGTTTCCAATTCTGAAGCTGTTCCATGTCCAGCCGCAATACTGTCGTGTTTGGCACCATGACTTTCGCCAAGGACAGCTTGTCTTCTACCCCAAAAAACGCTCCAACAATGGCGACTTCTTCCTTACAGTATTCTGACGCCACTCCTGTCTTAATTACAGGGCACAAACTGAACGGCCAAAATTACCTACAATGGCGTCAATTGGTTTTCAAGTTTGTGTGCGACAAGGGCAAGGATGATTATCTCTCGGGTGTAGCTAAAGCTCCAAGTCAACAAGATGCCTCCTACAAAAGGTGGTGGGCCGAGAATAATATGGTCATGTCATGGCTAGTTAATTCCATGACTACCGAGATTGGTGATAATTTTCTTCTCTACACCACTGCTCACGATATCTGAGAGGCAGCACAGGAGTCATACTCCACGCATGAGAAGTCTGCTGAAATATTTGAAGTTGAATTTGTTCTTCATAATCTCAACCAAGGTGATATGCCTATTCATCAATATCACAACTCCTTAATCCAATGCTGGCAAAAGTTAGACCTTCTTAAAAGTTATAATTGGTCTTGCTCAACTGATGCTCAATACTTCAAGAAGCTGGTTGAAGAAAAGAGATTGTATAAATTTCTTTTGGGACTAAATGAAACCTTTGAAGATGTCTATGGCTGCATCCTAGGGAGAAGCCCCTTACCCTCTATCAAAGAGGCCTTTTCTGAGGTTCGACGTGAAGAAAGCAGAAAGAAGATTAACAATACCAATACCTCTCACACTCCACTAGAACATTCAGCTCTAGCTACAACAGGACAGGTACAACAACTTCAGCGACAAGGCGTCCCTACTGCTAAATATTGTGATCACTGTCACAAGGGTCACACACAGGACACCTACTTATCAAAGGTTAGCTATCTTTGTGGCATTTATTCATCTTCTTTTAGCTCTATTATCTACATTTTAAAGAATGAGTTTCTTAACGGTTCAGTAAGGTAGAAGTTTATTCTAGGGTTGGTGTTTTAGTCCTGATCATAGGCTAGGGTTCCACATCAAAATAGCTCTGAAACACCTCCATCAAAATCCTTGGTTGACTGCAAACTATCCTCCACATCATTGGCATTTACAAGGCTGGATATCTCTTCTGTCAAAATGGCCGACTGGACAACACTTAAACGCCTACTAAGGTAACTCAACCTTACTTCAACTATGGAATAAAAATTTCCAAAACACCGGGCAACCGTTTACTGGCCTATTCATACTCTGATTGGCCAGGAACCCGATGGACAGCCGTTTACACAGTTGTGACAGCTACTACATTTGAAATCAATTGGATAACAAATCAAATGTCTGAACTAAAAGCTCAAATGCAAGGCATCCCTAAGGTATATTGTGACAATGTCAAAACTCCTTACATATTTGCCAACCTATTGATACAAAGTTGGATGAAACACATAGCTATAGCCTATAGACTTTCACTAATTCATAGAACAAGCCCAACATCAATAGCTACGAGTCAACCACCATCCAGCAAAACAAGTGACTGACGTGCTTACCAAACCATTGCCCAAAACTGCCTTCAGTAATCACATTTCCAAGTCGGGAATCGAAGATCTCACTACCAACTTACAATGACGTAAGGAGAATATCAAATCCTGTGATACTAGAAGCTAATCTTACTCCTAGTTCAGTTACTTAGCTTCAGTTAACATAATCCCTATCTTTTAGCTTATGTTATTTAATTTTAAATTACATATAACAATATTTTAGGAGCTAGTTTATTTTAGTTTTTTTATAGAAGCTAGTTTATTTTAGTTTAAACCTTCAAATATCATAGGTCTCTGTAAGTGTATATATTCTTGATAACCTAATAGCATAACCAGATCAGTTTGTATCCCTATCTCTATCTCTATTGTACTACCTGTCGTTTATCAAGCCACGCCAACATTTTATATCTTGGTTAATTTCTAGTTTTAGGTTGTTGTCTGTTAAACTTGATCTTAATTGGTGAAAATGGCTCATGAAGGTTTACTCATGCAAATGGACTAATTCTTCTACGAAGTTGTGGATTTAGAACAATTATTTGAAAAAGGACTTGTGTGTTTAAAACTTTAAGCTACATTTTCTATTCCAATGATTCAATGACATATATGTAATAGGCTAAAAAGATGGTAATTTCAAAACTCACCTACATGGGAAGAAGTTTATCATACCTGATGTTGAAAGTAATGCCAAAAAGGCCTTGGGATACTTGGAAAAGGTGTTCTCCATGCCCTCTGCAACTGACCTACACAAAGTGATATATGTTAATTAACCCTCACAAAATCTAGTTACTACTAACCACAACTCTAAAAATTATGGGGGCAACAGAAAAGTCGTGAAGAGAAATAAGAAAGTGGACACAAACAAGAGGACAAATGAGGGGAAAAGAAAAGAGAAGATTCAGATAGCTTAGATTGCCAAACTGCAAAACCATCCGTTAAAAGAATAGCAGGAACTAACCATGTGAGAATGAGAACCCTATGCGAGATATTCCAAAGTCTGCAGCTGCATCATTGGCATGGTATGCTCTCTTCCCAATATGCCTAAGTATTGGTAGTATATGTCTCTGCCACTGCACCATGACCTTAAGCCAATAACGAATTCTTCAACTGCAGTTTATCAGCGCACCAAACAAGAGTAATGACTGATGATCACATTCACTTCGGAAAATGATAAAACCAAGCACATAATAACAAGAATAATTATGCAAAGGGGCTACAAAGCCAAGAAAAGGAATTTTGTGGCATAGATGCTTGAAGTGCCTAACAATATAGTGAGTGTAATTATGGGATTTAAATCCTAAAAGGCTCTTAAGACAGTACGTTTCCCTTTCACAGTTCACTTTATTTTTCGAGACTATCTTGTAGCAAAAAAACTGGAACAAACTCATCCTTTTTTCAGTAACTTTCGCTGTCAATATGAAAATTATTTTCCTGAACCCTTAATTAAATATACTAGGAACTTGAGGCACGCTGGATGTAGAAGATTAGAACTTGTTACAATTCTTATTAGACTCATCGATTGCCACAATAAAGATAAACAGGATATCCCAGTTTCGATGCCCACAGGTCATCATAATTCATAAGCATCATTACATCAAGGACGTCATAAAAAAAACAAACTACAAGAATTCTTGAAAATGTGAATGAAGACTTTGAATGGCTGGCTGGTAGTTGGCTGTCTAAACTACATCAATTCTTATTGGACTTATCGATTGCCACAATAAAGTTCATTTTTTCTTCCATCATTTATCAAAGTCTTCATCCACATTTTCATCAATATATACAACTTGCCCACAAAATAAATAGAAAAATATATTATCAAAATAAAAAGTAATGAAAATCACTAATTCAGGAGTTTAAACATTAATTCAAATAGTGTTTTTATAAACATAATAGGTTAATTAAATCAAGTAGTGTCTTTAGGTTAGACTACCAACTACCAGCCAGTCCAATACTCTTTGGCATTTGTTTAATATTTATTGATATACTTTTCTCATAGTACATTGTTTTCGGAGCATGTGTAATATTAGCAAAACGAAGTAAAAGCATGTAATGTAAGATAAACTAAATGAATAGAACCAAAACTACCATTTGAGCTAGAGAGATTACAGTAAGTGAGATATTATAGTAATTTGACACATTATTCCTGCACTTCCTATTTCTCCACAAGTACAAGTAGCTTGTGTTAGATTGCTAGTGTATTGTTTAAAAAGATTTGTAGGCTCAAAATTTTGGCAGTTTTAAGGTTCATATTTCACCACAGACTAAGCGTTATGATCAGATTCAGGTAACATATTTAGTGAAGTGAGAGGAGTATATTAGACTGAAAGAGAAGTTCAGTACTCCAAATACCTACAATAACATTTGCCTATTATAGGCATAGCTAAAACTTTTACACGACTTAGTATACATTAAGGACAGAGTACTAATTTCATCATACAAGGTTATCCATGTTATCCTAAAATCATAAAGGAAAGCTGGGAAATCTTTATCTTCCACTTGGAAATTTTTATCTGATTTTTTTACTTCTTTAGGATTTCAGATGTTCCAAATACATATTAATTTACGAAAAGAAAAAAAATTTCCCCATAAGGGACACCCTGAAGTTAGCATCCTGAAGAGTATGTCACTCACAAGGGACAGTGGGACACCCTTCTCTATTCCAATGTGCGACCATGGCTACGTTATTGATTGCATTAGTAAATGAGATGCTCCTAATTTCCTAATGCAGACCAACTTGTCATTAGACTACTAGCAGTGCCAGAGTGCTATGTTTTGTCATTAAAGCAACACAACAGCTACCACTAATAGAGATATTGTGAAGAAAAAACCAGAGAAAGGAAGGAGAACAAGAAAGACGAATGAAAATAAAGGGGGTACGAACTTACAATGATAGAAGCTAGTTGAAATCGGTGAAAATGGTGGAACAAAGCCGCGAAGACGAAGCAACAATGGAAACCGACGGGGAGGAGAAATCGATGGAGCCACAGCGAGAAGTCGAGAACGAGGAGAAGAGAAAGAGAGAGATCGGGTGACAAAGGAGACTGGAGAAAGAGAAAACGATTGTACTGATTTTGGCGAGAAAGAGAGAGGCGTGAAATGCTTGCAGCTGGAGTGACAGAGTGAATGTGGGTGACGGCTAGGTTTTGTTTAGAGTAAAAATGTCAAAATGAAAGAGGAGGACAAATAGAAAGATATAAAACAATATTAAAAAATACATATATTATAATTTTATAGTAAAAATAATATATATATATATATATATATATATATATATTAATATGATTTTACATAATTTTGATGTGATATCAAAAAAAATAACTTCCTCCAATAAATTTTTAATAAATAACTTAAAAAAATTTTTTTTTTCTAATTTTTAGTGTCACAAAAAATAATACGACACCAAAAAAATAACTTCTCAAATGTAATTTTTTAGTAAATAGCTAATATGTTATATGTATATATAGAACTAGAGATAGTACTAGACATTATTTCACCTACCGATAGAAAGATAAAAAAATTGAGAAAGAATAAGCTAAGATGAAGAGACATAAAATTTTGCCGAGATTTTCCCTGTATTATTTCAATAATGTAATATATGTGTGAAAGTGGAAAAAGTAGTAAAAATAATAGTGTCATGTAGTGGCATATGTCATAAATAATAGTGGTATGTAGTGGGAGCATGTCATAAAAAAAGTAAGTTTTGAATGTAATAATAGGTATTTTGTAAGTATTCTCTTGAACACCAATATAAAAGGTGTGAATGTAATATGGAATTCATCCAAGTTGAATGCAATCAAATATTTCTCTTATTTTGTTCTTTGTGCTCTTGTATTTTGAGTGTTCTTAAGTGATCTTATATTTTTTGAAGAAAATTTTCTTTTGAAGAAATTTTCAAATATACTTAAGAAAAGCTTGTTGAGAATCAATTAAGGTATGAATAACTAACTTTTTTTAAGAGATTTTAGGAATCCTTATCTTCAAGAGTGATGCTCCTATAATTAAAGGATTTGGTCATAAATATGATAATGGATGAATACATACGCCTTCCAACAATAAGCTAAAGGAGGAAGATCTGTAGATATATGAATATCTACTGTAAAAGACCTCTGCATGAAAGAGGACAGAGTTCCTTCTATGACTCGGCTTACTGCTGGTCACCCCTTGTTCTCCCCAATATTGTATTCATGATCCTCTCCTCAATTATGATCTTTCATACAGAGGTCTTTTACAGTACATATTTTTGGTGTGATACAAAAAAAATAACTTTCCTCAATAACTTCTCAATAAATAACTTAAAAAACTTTTTTGTTTGCAGATTTTTGGTGTCACAAAAGAAAAGTATGGCAAAAAAAAACTTCCCAAGTGTAACTTCTAACATGCACATATATGCATGTGCAGCCTCTAATATTATATATATATTTATTTATTTATTACATTACAAATTAAAAAATATAAAAGCTAGACTAAATACAAAGCTAATACATTTTGTGAAGATTTAATTAAGGTATGGCTAACTAAATTCTTTTAAGTTGTGATCTATAATTAAAGAATTTGATTGTGAATATGATAATGGAAAAAAAAATACGCCTTTCGTAACAAACAATGGTTTATTATGATTATGAAGTAAAATATATTAAAGGAACTAACAATTTAATTACTGAATTTTTAAGCAGATGGAAGCAAGTAAACAACCAAGTAATGACGGAGGAATGACAAAAGAGATTCCTTCCCAATCAAATAATTATCAGAAAATTAATCCCTCATTATCAAGCTAGCCATCTGGGCAAGTTCAATATATTTCTATGGAACAAATATACTCAAAAGTAAATATCGTAGAAATGAACATGAATCCCCTAACTAATTATGTCCAGAGGGAAGTACATAATATTAAAAATAATATAACTCTTTTAAAAAAAAGATGAAAAATATTAGGACAAATATAACTCTTCTCAAGGAAGAGACAAAAAATAATATGGCCCTTTTTAAAGAAGAAATGGCAAGTATGGCTAATGAAATAGCCAATCTAATTAATTCTCAACAACCTCAAAAAAACTCAATAATTCCTTTAAGAGAAATAATCAAAGCCCAAACCAACCAAGAAAGAAATCAAGACAAAAGGCTCATAACTAAATCATCCTCTTCCTCAATATCCACTTCTAATAGAAATATCCAACCAAACCCACCAAATGACCGGTTTAAGCTAAAGGATCATTATGATTTCTTCAGAAAAATTATTAGCCATATAAATCACTACCAATTAAAAAGTAAAACCATTGAATACATATCTCATTATGCTTTTAACAAAGCCATTATACACCCGAAAAATTAAAAGAAGATATTGAAGATGATGAATTAAAAAGCAATGTTTTAAAAATCGGACCGTTCATTGAATTAGAAGACCTTTTGGGTCATGGGTTAACCGGTTCAATCGGTTAAACCCGGTGGTCGAATCGGTTGATATTATATATATATAAATAATAATATTTGAATAATTTTTATATCAATATATATATATATATATTTTATATTACAAAAATTATATTTTTATACATGAATTTAAAATATAATGAGTAATTTATATTATTCAACTATATATATATAAAATAATAAGCTCAAATAATATTAATTAAAATATTTATATCATTTACACACTATATTAGTTGTTTTATAATCATATAAGATTTAAAATTGTAAGATACACAATGCATGTAGTCAAGTTTAGCCCAAAATGTCAAGCCCAACTCCAAATTTTTTTTTTTAAATGGGTCAATCAAAACCAGGCCGGCTCATCAGTTTTAACCAATTTTGACCGGTCCAACTCGAGTCAACTTAAAATCAGGTTTTTGGCTAAACTCGGACCGGACAAACGGCCGGTTCCCGATTCAACCGGTTTGACCGGCTGGTCCGGTCCGAGTTTTAAAACATTGACACTGAGGTCAAGGTGAATACCTCCTTACCTATTCTCGCACTCCAACCCTTAAATTTAACCATTAAAATCTTCATACACATACTCGAATTCAATGGATAAAATTTATAAGCGCCCATTGAATTCAAGTAATTTAATCATCCCAAAAAGTCTTATATATAACAAATTAAATATATATGCTCTATATATTTGATTATATTAACTATTTAAATGGTAGCAAAAATAAATTTATGTTTTATCATTTTATTAATTTTTAATTAATTTGAACTTGGAAAGTTTAATATAAATTAAATAACTTTCTATATAAAAATAAATTGTATAGCTATTCACTTTATAAAACCTATTTACTTATTACATATAGGGATGGAAATGGGCAAATGGCTGGTCATTTTTTCACTATCTGCATTCAAATATGCCCAAAATATCCAATATCCGAACCCTAATCGAATCCGAAAAAATTTATTATTTTCAATATCCGTATCTGAATTTACTCAATATTCAAAATACCAGTGTTAAAACGTTTTGGTGGGACCACTAAGGGTAGTGGCCTTAGGGACTTGTTCTTAGGTGGGGCCTAGGTGCCTACGTACCCCTTAAGAGGATCAAAGTCCACGTAGTTCAAAGAGACATCCAGGGGAACCACAAGGCATTAGGGTTACCTATAAAGGTGCTGCTTTGAAGTGGTTAGGATGTGAGCGAGAGTGGATCGCCGGGGGCTTTACAAGGTTGCTGAAGGCAAGCTTGGGAGGGAGCACTCACAAGGTGAGGGTCGTATCCCTAGATGGTGGTCGAAGTCACGTTTGGAGACGTGGCGTTGTGAATGTAGAGTGTTCTCAGAGATGTGGAATCGTGGGAGAGAAATTATTGTGCTCTGTTGAGATTCTGGTGCTTAAGGTTTCGTGTGAACCCTTAATTTATAATATGCGAGTTGGACCATAGGGCGTAATCTTGTTTAAATGTGTCACAATCTGTGTGTTAATGAGGTCAACACTCCCTGACTCAGCGTGGCGTCAGCCCCCGCCAAATATGGCGTAACATAAGTCCCCCAAGTCTATGTGCGTGGGCCCATATGGACTTATGCTAAGATGAAGTCTTGTTGAGGCGAGATGTGTTTGAAATTGGCGCTTTTCTAATTGCATGTCTTACCCGTTGAGCGAGTGATCTTCTCTATTGAAGGAAGTGTGGGCATTCCAGGCCAGAGCATAACAAGTGGGGTGCTTGAAAAGACTTGTGGGAATTTGAAAAGTTTCTCGCTTGGCAGGAGAATTGAAGCCACGCGTCGTTTGCTTAATGGGGGAGTTACTCCATTACTTTTTCAAGTTTCAGAAAGCTACAGTAATGACGTAATGATTGTTAGATCCATGAAGGGCTCGAGGTTTGAGTGGGGGGGTTTTAGCCTTTCCTTGGTGCACTTAGTTCTCTCAGGTGAATGATTTCTGAGAGAATTTGACCCTTGAGCTTCATGGGCAAGTTCAGGGATTCTTCGAGTTTTTAGTAGGGAGCCACTCATTATATTCTAGCTGTCATTTTCTTTTTTCCCTAGATTCGTAATGATGACTCTCGTGTGCGCATTGTGGTTCTTGGAGGGTTTTTTAGTCCTTTCACCTTATTTGTTCGTTTCAAGTTTCCTTTTTAGGTGCCCCCTTCCTCCTCTTTTCTTTTACGAAGTTTTGCGACCTTTGGGATTCTGTGCTTTTGTTCTTCACTTAAGGTTTTTTGCTTTCAAAGTTTATTCCGCTCCTCCATCTCTCGCTGCTATAATGGATCGTAAGTTTTTGTTTTTATTCTTTTAATGTTGTTTCCTCTTTCTCCTTTTCTTGGGGTCTTTTCATTCTTTTGTTGATTTTTTGGATTTGTTTTTGTCAGCTCCAAGGTTCTCTTTTGTTCTTGTTCTGGGCATAGCAAGCCCCGCCATTCGGAGTCTCCCCAAAGGCATGATAGGTCCGACAAGCACCGCTGTCCAGACTCTGAGAGGAGAGGGAGAAATCCCACAGATCCCGTAGTTTCGAAGCCGAGAGGCGGAAGGGTCCCTCTTCTCATTCTAAAATGGAGAAGAGGGTTTCTAATAAGGGGCCTTCTGTTAGGGCTCCTCCACAACCCTCCGATGCGGCGACGACTCTTTCTTCTAGTCTTCCTCCTCCCCCTTACACTACTCCTTCTGCGAATGTGGAGGTGGTTTCTTCTCTAGAAAGTATTGATGTTGCCGCTTCTCCACGCTCTTGTTGTTGTCTTGATAATAACATCGTTGAAGGTGTTGATTAATTATAGCAAGAATTAAGATTAATTATATGTTGCTTATGTTGTCTGCTCTTACCTCTTACAAGCTTATGTTCTGCTGACATATTAAATCACATAATACATATATATCTGTTAAGTGAAAGAATTTTTGTGTGTATTATTATGAGAATACCATAGGTATTTATACAAGAGAAGAAAACCTATTCTAGGAAGTAAGAATAAATACAATTTATTCCTAATTGATGGACTAAATCATATCCTAATGATTCTAATTGATTTACAACATAAATATAGAATATTCTCAACACTCCCCCTCAAGCTAGAGCATATAAATCATAGGCACCAAGCTTGTCACATAGGTATTTTATCCGAGGACCTCTAAGAGACTTAGTGAAGATATCTGCCAGCTGATCATTCGAATTGACAAATCGAGTAGCAAGACATCCTGATTGAATTTTCTCTCTAATAAAGTGACAATCAATCTCAATATGTTTGGTCCTCTCATGGAACACTGGATTCGAGGCAATGTGCATAGCTGCTTGGTTATCACATACCAACTCCATTTTGTCTTTGTCTCAAACTTTAAACTCTTGAAGAAGTTGTTTCAACCATAGGAGTTCACAAGTTGCTAATGCCATAGCACGATACTCAGCCTCTGCACTAGACCTTGCAACTACATTTTGTTTCTTGCTTTTCCAAGAGACTAGGTTTCCACCGATGAGAACACAGTATCCAGATGTGGATCGCCTATCATCCGATGATCCAGCCCAATCCGCATCTGTAAAGCCAATGATTTGGGAGTTCCCCTTGTCCTCATATAACAGTCCCTGGCCTAGTGCTCCCTTAATGTATCGAAGAATTCGAACAACTGCATCCCAATGACTATCACATGGTGATTGTAGGAACTGGCTAACTACACTCACAGCAAACGATATATCTAGACGAGTGATAGTGAGATAATTGAGTTTTCCCACAAGTCTTCAATATCTCTCGGGATTGTTTATCAGCTCCCCCTGTCCTGGATAGAGTTTGACATTTGGATCCATTGGAGTCTCAACTGGTTTGCAGTTTAGCATGCCTGTCTCTTCTAATAAGTCAAGTGCATACTTCCGTTGTGAAATAACCACACCAAAACTAGATTGGGCAACCTCAATTCCCAGAAAATATTTAAGCTTTCCCAAATCTTTAGTTTGGAAGTGGTTGCACAGATTTGTTTAAGTTGAGCAATGCTTAAATCATCATTACCTGTAATAACAATGTCATCCACATAGACAACTAAGTATAAGCACTTGTCATTTGAAGTATGGCGAAAGAAAACTAAGTGATCAACTTCACTACGAGTCATGCCAAACTCTTGAACCACAGAACTAAATCGGCCAAACCAAGCTCTCGGTGACTGCTTGAGTCCATAAAGAGAACGACGAAGTCGACATACTTTCCCATACTCCCCCTGAGCAACAAAACCAGGCGGTTGCTCCATATAAACTTCTTCTTCCAAGTCTCCATTGAGGAAAGCATTTTTAATATCCAGTTGATAAAGTGGCCAATGATTAATAGCTGCAATGGATAGAAAAACACGAACGGAAGCAATTTTGGCAACAGGAGAAAAGGTATCACCATAGTCCAATCCAAAGATCTGAGTATACCCTTTAGCCACTAAACGAGCTTTCAGCCGTTCGATTTTGCCATTAGGACCAACTTTAACTGCATAAACCCACCGGAAACCAACTGGGGATTTTCCCGGAGGAAGTGAAACCAAGTCCCATGTACCATTAGAATGTAAGGCAGTCATCTCATCAAGCATGGCTTGCCTCCAACCCGGATGTTCAAGAGCTTCATTTGTAGTCTTAGGGATAGAAACAGAATCCAAAGAAGACACAAATGCATAATATGGAGTAGATAAACGATGATAGCTCAAGAAATTATAAACAGGGTGAGGATTACGAGTGGAACGAGTACCTTTATGAATGGCAATCGGAGGACTAGTAGGTGGCGGTTGGACCGGAGCAGCAGGTGATTCAAACGAAGGCAGTGAGTCAGGAAGAGTAGCTGTGGGCTCAGGACGAGGACGACGATGATATGTCAGGAGAGGAGGACTAGGTGTGTCCTGGGGTGAGGCCTCTGGAAGAGGAAGAGAAGGAAGAGGAAGAACTTCAATTACAGAGGGACTTGTAGGTGTAGAAGATACAAAGAATGGGGAGGACTCAAATAAGGTCACATCAGGAGAGGTGAAACAACGTCGAGTGGATGGACAATAACATCGGTAGCCCTTTTGGAGTTGGGCGTATCCGAGAAAAACACACTTGACGGATTTTGCTGCAAGCTTATCTTTTCCTGGGGTCAAATCATGCACAAAGCAAACACAACCAAAAACACGAGGAGGAAGATGATAAAGAGGGTTGTTGGGAAACAACAAAGTATGGGGGATTTGATCATTCAACACAGTAAAAGGCATGCGATTAATCAGATAACATGCAGTGAGAACATCATCACTCCAAAAACTAAGAGGAACATTATGATGAATAAGAAAAGTGCGAGCAGTTTCAATAAGATGGCGATTCTTACGTTCAGCTATCCCATTTTGTTGTGGGGTATGAGGACAACTTGTTTGATGTAAAATTCCTTGAGTGGCCATAAATGTTTGAAAGGGTGTAGACAAATATTCTTTAGCATTGTCAGAACGCAAAATAGAGACAGAGGTATTAAACTGAGTTTTTATTTCAGCACAAAAATTTTGGAAAATGTTAAATACCTCAGAACGATTTTTCATCAAATACACCCAAGTACAACGAGAATAGTCATCAATAAAAGTTACAAAATATTGAAAGCCAAACGTAGAAGATACGCGACTGGGACCCCAAACATCAGAGTGAACAAGTTGAAAAGGAGATGAAGATTGACTATTAAGACTAGTAGAAAAAGAGCTACACGTGTGTTTACCTAATTGGCATGACTCACAAGGGAGGGCAGACAAAGTAGAAAGAGAGGTATCTATTTTGCGAAGTTTTGAAAGGGTTAGATGCCCTAAACGATTATGGATAATAGATGGAGAACAACTGGATGTGCACGCAACTGGGGATATAGGAGGTGAAAGTTGGTATAAGCCGTGTGACTCTCGTCCTATGCCAATCGTCTGCCCCGTACTCCGATCCTGAATAGAAACACATTGATTAGCAAAGGTGAAGGAGTAATTGTGAGATTTAGTCAATTTACTAACCGAAATAAGGTTGAAAGGAGATTCAGGAACATAAAGAACAGAATCAACAAATATGGACGGAAGAATTTGTGCTTTACCAATTCCAATAGCAGCAGTTTTAGAGCTATTGGCTAGAGTTACAGATGGAAGTAAAGAAGAACTAGAAAGATGGGTGAAAAGATTTTTATTACCAGAGATGTGTTCAGAAGCACCTGAGTCAAGAACCCAAGGTCCAATATCTGGGGAATGAGCAAAGCAAGTAGTATCATTACCAATTTGGGCAACCGTGGCAACCACAGAGAAGTTAGAAGCAGGAACCATGGCCATGGCAGTATACTGACTTGAGATGTACAAGAGAGTGACACACCAAAGTCTGGGATAATGGCCAACTGACCTTGGAAACGAGACCAGAACACGCTGACGATCACGACGGTACAAATCGCGGCTGAGGATGACGCCGGAAATGGCCGCACGCGTCGGCACGTGAAACTTCCGGCGGACTTGGCGGCGGCGCGTGGAGGCACGTGAGACGTCGGATGACGCCGGAGAAAACGGGGTTTAGCCGGTTGGCGCCTCCCGAACACGGTGGTGTGGCGCGTGTTCCAAGAAGAGGCCGGGAAGGCGTCGAACTTGAGAGATCCGATTGGACAACTAAGAAGGAGAGAAATTTTAAGGCTAGAAAAGGAACACAACCACACAAAAAAGAGGCGGAAGCAATTACAATAGCTCTGGTACCATGTTAAGTGAAAGAATTTTTGTGTGTATTATTATGAGAATACCATAGGTATTTATACAAGAGAAGAAAACATATTCTAGGAAGTAAGGAAAAATACAATAAATACAATTGATTCCTAATTGATGGACTAAATCATATCCTAATGATTCTAATTGATTTACAACATAAATATAGAATATTCTCAACAATACCCATCCATTCATCCACTTTTCTTGATATCCCTATCTTAATTTTTAAGGAAAAGAAAATGAAAAATTGTAAAATGTACTACATTATTAGGATTAGTTATAGCAAGAATTAGGATTAATTATATGTTGCCTTGTTGTCTGCTCTTACCTCTTACTTGCTTCTGTTCTGCTTACATATTAAATCACATATATAGCCATCCATTTTTCTTGATATCCATATCTTAGTTTCTAAGAAAAAGAAAATGAAAATTGTAAAAAGTACTACATCATTAGGATTAATTATAGCAAGAATTATGATTAATTATATGTTGCTTCTGTTGTATGCTCTTACCTCTTACTGCTTCCGTTCTGCTCACATATTAAATCACATATACTAGACCTGATCATGGGGCGGGCTCTAAAAAATACAGGCCGGGCTTGCAGACTTTTTTGCTCAAAATTCAAGCCCGGGCCCGAGCTCATTTTTTCAACTAAAATCGAGCTGAGCCGGGCCTGTGAAGAATGTTAAACGGCCCGGACCGCCATATTTTATGTCCATAACTTTTTTTTTCATAATTTGTTTCATATTTCATCTAACATATACAAAGACTTTTTTTCTTATACATAGATAGATAGAAGATTTTTTTCCATAGAAATAAGATTAAATTAAAAAATGCATAATTTATAGTATGAGTTGAATGCATCAGACTCAAGAGGGAAAATCCTCTAGACCTGATTCAATTCTATCGTTCTTTTGACATCCTTACCCAAAGAGAAACAAGAAAACTAGCAAATAGAAATAAGTAAAATAACTTCTGAGGTGTAATTCCCAAAATACGATTATTATCTTAGCAGCAGAGCTTTCGGTAGAGACAACATCAAGTTCATTCTTTGCAGTTGACAAATAGTATGCTCGTGCATCTCCAAGAGAAAGCTGATAAACAAGAGTTGAATTTAGAGAAGTACTCAAGTAAAATTATAACAACTAATCAATTAAAAAATCAAATGAAAATTTAATTGATTTAAAGTATTATTATATATATTTATAAAAAAAGCATATATACGGGCTGGGCTCTCGGGCCGGGCTAAAAAAGCTCAAACTCGATCTGTTTTTGCGAGCTTTTTTAAAAATGGGCTTAGGCTCAGATTTTAGGGCCCATATTTGCATTATATCGGGCCGGGCAGACTTTAAGGGCCATGATCAGATCTATCATATACATATATATTCATCCATTTTTCATGATATCCCTATCTTAATTTCTAAGAAAAAGAAAATGAAAATTTGTAAAAAGTACTACATTATTAGGATTAATTAAAGTAAGAATTAGGATTAATTATATGTCGCCTCTGTTGTCTGCTCTTACCTCTTACTTGCTTCTGTTCTGCTCACATATTAAATCACAAATACATACATATATAGCCATCCATTCTTTCTTGATATCCCTATCTTATTTTTTAAGAAAAAGAAAATGAAAAATTATAAAAAGTACTACATTATTAGGATTAATTATAGCAAGAATTAGGATTAATATATGTTGCCGCTTTTGTCTGCTCTTATCTCTTACTTGCTTTCGTTCTGCTCACATATTAAATCACATATACATACATATATAGCCATCCTTTTATCCATTTTTCTTGTTATCCTTATCTTAGTTTCTAAGAAAAAGAAAATGAAAAATTGTAAAAAGTACTACATTATTATGATTAATTATAGCAAGAATTAGGATTAATTATATGTTGCTTCTGTTGTCTGCTCTTAATTACCTCTTACTTGCTTCCATTCCGCTCACATATTAAATCACATATTTATACATATATAGCCATCCATTCATCCATTTTTCTTGATATCTCTATCTTAATTTCTAAGAAAAAAAATGTAAAATTGTAAAAAGTACTACATTATTAGGATTAGTTATAGCAAGAATTAGGATTAATTATATGTTGCTTCTGTTGTCTGCTCTTACCTCTTACTCGCTTCCGTTCTGCTCTCATATTAACTGAGAATCTGTAACTTGTAATAAGAACACTTGACCCCCTATTTACAGCATCATGACAATTTCTGCAAAACATTTGTTATGTTGACAATCATTGTTTTCTTCTTTAGGATAAGGAATTGCTTAACTCAATTGTGTGGTAAAGATATAACGCCTTATGATAAGTAGGAACTAGAAAGCTTTACAGAGAGAGGTGCGTAATTGTTGAGTGCGAAATATTATGTTCTTGGTTTAATATATACACTACAGAATAATACCAGATCGTCACATGATTCTCCAAGTGTTACTGCTAATTGGTTCATAGTGCCTATAATTGATAAGCAAAATTATCATCGATGTTGACCAAGTATCATTGGATAGGTAATAAGTAAAAACATGAATGATGCTTCTCTTTGTCCACAGATTCAAGCTGCATTTTCATACATATGAAATTAGAAGGACTTCTATGCCACAAGATGGAGACTCACGCTTGCTCCTTCACCCAGTACTGCACCTTTAAAGTTCAAGTCTACTTCAACTTTTGATTCTGAATCTCCATCTTCTCAGGTTAAAAAGTACTTAGAAGGACTCCTCCTCAACTTTTGATTTTGCATGACTGATCCCTTAGGCAACACTCTCCAAGTAAGCTCTCTATCAGTTTCCCAACCCCTTTGAAATTTATAGAAGTGTGTTAGCAATGTTTTTTTTACTAATTCAAACTTAATCAGAACTTGATCATTTTGCCTCTTTTTTGTAACGTGTATTGTATATGCCACATGTTGCTTGTGCCTACATGAGGAGATTGGAAAAAGAAATATACCATTTTCATTTTCTTTCCTCAATTTCTTGGTTAGATAAATGTCTTTGATATGTGATTAATTATGCTTTTCTATCTATTGTCTGACCACCATAAAAGCCTGACAATTATACGAAAGTGCTTACTCTATAACCTCTACTTTAGCCAATTTCCTAGTACTCATTGGGATATTTTAGTTAATTATTTTATTCTTTATAAGTAGATCCGAAAAGGGTAGAACGTTTTCAACCTTTTAATTTTAACTAAAGTAACTAAAATGCAACAAGATGCTTACTTTAATTGCTCCATCTTAAACTCAAAAGGAAAGGATGCAAACAAAATTTGGGGTCCTTAAGTATTATCTCTTGTAATTTTGTGGGTTTTGGAAAGGGAATAAAATGATGGTGGGGTTACTGCTTCTACCATAGATATCTGAGTAAACATTACTTAATTGACAAAGAATTGCAGGACTGGATATAAGAAATGACAGCTTTTGTCAAATTGATTGATTGACAAGAACAATTTGGCGACGGTTAACCTGAAGGATTTTATGGTCCTAACTCCTATTGACTCAAAAAGATCAATTGTCAACCCAGAGGAGTGGGCATCCAGACTTGGGTTTGATTTTATTCGCAATTCCAAAATTCCAAATATCGATTTCACCTCTGTTCACATCTATCCTGATCACTGGTAAGCATTGCATAGCTCTATCTGTTGTTTTGAATTTGCTTTAGTCATAAGAAAAAGGAACCAAACTATTATAAGTATAAGAGAATGAGGCATTTTCGGATAGGGAGTGCTTAAAGCCTAGCACACGAACAAGTTTACCACACAAGACTTAAATGACTTTTATCGCATTAAAATTATATATGTTGTACCTTTTCATATACTTATTTATTTATGGCATAGGCTTCATAAGCCATATTTTGAAGACAACCTCAAAGTGGATGCTTTCTCACATTGAAGATGGTGACAAAGTATTGAAGCAACCAATCTTGTTCTCTGAATATGGGTGGTCAAACTTGACTAAGAACTTATCACCATCTGAACGTGAAAAGATGTATAGAACAATTTTAGACATAATCTACAAATCTGCTCAGAAAAACAGGTCTGGAGCATGTGCTTTAGTTTGACAATGCTTAGTGGAAGGAATGAACGAGCATCAAGATGATTTTGGGATGGTCTCATGGGCAAGGTCATCAACTTATTCACTATTTGTTCAACAATCATGCAGATTGGGCAAGTTACAGGATTGACTAAACATGATAGAAGTTTCAGAGATTTGTGTAAGTATAAATTATAAGAATCAAAGTTTTTCATTAATTAATCAAATTGAGGGTGGAAATGTGGGTTTTGTTGTGGTTTGGTATTGCTAATGGGCTACATGGTTGATTTTGTACTATATCATTCTATCTTCAATTGCAAGGCTGCAAGCAACTGCTTAAGTATATATATATATATATAGTATAGTAGCACAAATTACAAATTCTTATGAACATGGTCATCTTAAATCTTACCCACGGGATCAACAACATTTGCGAGATGTGAACTGATTATTTTTGAAGTGGTAAAGTAAAATCGTTAATTTGATTTACCCTACAACTACTGTACCTGTAGAATTATGAGATTATTTCCAGCATTTATACTATTTGTTTTAGTTTGGAGTTTGTTGTGTAAGAGCAAGATGATATTCATTTATATGTCTAGATTGCAGAGAATAGAATGGAAAGAAAATTTGAATAAAGTGATATGTCTACATCAAATCTTTCCTTCTTCTTTTTTTAAATCCAAATATACAAAGAATGATAATTTTTTACGCTTAAATTTCAAGAGATTGAACCTACTTAGCCCATTATCAATTGCCGAATATCAATTTCGTGAAAAGTATAGTGGCTATAGATCTATAAATACAAGTTTGGTTACTTAAAGAACGTGACAGAGGATTCATCAATGGTGTCCATGTTGTGTCCAGACAAATGTACAAGATAGTTATTGCTTATCATCACTACAAGAATTGGAAGAATTATATCATCGCTAAGATAATTTCAAAAGAACAAAAAAGAACTGTACAAGCACACCAAAATTCGAGCCTCTAAAGTCTAAACAGTAAACATAGATTATCATACAACAAGAGCTCAAATTAAAACTAAGTAATCATCAATACCACTAATTTACTTTATCTTTATTATATTCAAATAGCTTATTTAAAAATCTAAATGTATTTTCTTGAGATTAAAACACATATACTTGGCACGGTGTGGACACCCAATTTGGTCCGGCCTCAAAGATATAGAGTTTCAAGTCAGAGGATGCGACCTTGGCCTTAACAGGTCGTGACCCATGGATTTGGGTGACGTCATCACGACGTCATCCAGGTGGCGACCCTCATCAAGTTGGGTCGCAACCCCTACCATATCAAATTGAGATATGAGAAATCCAATCAGATCTAGGGCAAGTGAGGTCGCGACCTCAACGTACCAACTTTGATTTTGACAAATCCAATTAAATCTAGGGCTGCGGGATACCTCAAGAGATCACAGGGCAAAGCAGTGGGACACCTTCTTTCTTATCAAATGCACTCATAGTCATTGTAGATTCATCTTTGACTAAAATTTCAAAATGTACCCACTTTGCTTCATGTTAATAATAAGAATTATTCATCCAATAAATCTTCTTTCCCTTCTCTTTGACTTCCGCAAGTCTGTACGCATTGATTATTGAGGTCAAACACATGACGATTTTTACAGCATTACTGCATGGTTTGTCCTTATTTACCACTAACGTACTTGAACAGGGTCTTAAAATGTAAACTTGTCGCTCAAGTAAACCTCAAGAAGTAGACTGGATATATTAAAACAACCGCTATATGCCACAATTCCCCAGATTTTAGGGCTCCAAGAACCTATCAACCAGTGGGTACTTGGGAACAACTTGAGTAATCGAGCTAGAACTCAGGTAACAATCTCTTCTCCAGAAACCCAACACGGGATTCAAAATCTCGACACCAGCAGTCGACTCTCTATCCTTGGGGAGGAAGAGAACTGTGTTCTTCAAAAAGGGCATCGCATCCCAAAAACTCATCGATATGACTATCTTCGAGGAGAAGATGTTGCGCACTTTAACTAAGGCATCGTGTCCCAAAAATGCACTGATATCATGCAGGGCATCCGTCTTAAACACACACCGATAATCATGCATGGCATCACGTCCCAAAAACTCATCGATATGACTATCCTCGAGGGGTAGCTATCGCACACTTTAACAAAGGCATCACGTCCCAAAAACGCATCGATATCATGCAAGGCATTGCGTCCCGAACATGCATCGATATCCTGCAGGGCTTCACGTCCCAAAAACTCACCAATATGATTATCCTCGAGGAGAAGCCATCGTGCACTATGACCAGGGCACCACATCCCAAAAACGCATTGATATCGTGCAGCGCATCGCGTCCTGAACACCCACCGATATCATGCAGGGCATCACATCCCAAAAAAACTCGCCAATATGACTATTTCCGAGGGGAAGCTATTGCGCACTTTAACCAGGGCTTCGCGTCCCAAAGACGCACCGATATCGTGTAGGGAATTGTGTCCCGAACACGCACCGATATCGTACTGGGCATCGCGTCCAAAAAAAAACTCAACTATATGACTATCCTCGAGGGGAAGCTATCGTGCACTTTAACCAGGGCATTGCGTCCCAAAAACGAATTGGTATGACTATCCCCGAAAGGAAGTTATTGTGCACCTTGACTAGGGTATCGCACCCGCAAACACATCGATATTGTGCAGGGCATCGTGACTTGAAAATGCACTGATGTCGGGCATCTTGACCAGGGCATCCGTTAAGTGTTGGTATGGCATGCTGAGGTGGACTTCTTCTTCTTCTTCTTCCTTTCCCAACCTCAGCAGCGTGAAGAAACATAGAGGAAATGAAGTGCCACCCTTTACCTTCGTTTAGAACTAGCTCATTGTCTAAGGCTCCCAATTCTCTCAGCTTGCACAACTCATAAACCAATCAATCACACATATATAGAGCTTCTTTTCTTGATGTTAATTTTATCCAAGATTAACCTAACCGTTTCAATTGTAATTCAAAATTCTTGACATTAAGAAAATGAGATATGAAATTAAAGTTGATTGTGAAATCTAGACATTGACAAGATCGAAATTAATGAACGTGAGTGTCACAGTAGGGGCTGAGAAAGGGGTTTTCTAACAAGGGTTGGAAAGAGAATCGGTGAGACGGAAAGAGTAAATGCATTGGTCAGAGGGAGAGACAGAAGGGAAATCGTTGAGGTACTTAGTGTAGACGAAGATGGCAGAGTTGGCTAGAAAGATGAGTGGGATGAGCCATGGAGTCTAGTGGCGCCGCGGCGGAAGGATGAATCACGGTGGCGTGGGATGCATAGGCGGGTAATAAGTCGTGGGAGGCGTGTCATCATGGCTACATTGACCCATCTCTCATTCACATCATGTGGCAGCAGATGGATGGGACAGAGATGAGAAGAAGCCAACCTCTCTTGCTTCGTCTTGCCTATGCCTTTCTCTTTATCGTCTGCGTCTACCTTAAAGGATGGTATGGCCATGAAAGAATCACACGCCTTCCAACTATAATTAGTTGTTACCTTCATCAGTATTAGATTTCTCAACGTAGCATCCCACATTAAGAAGAAGAAAAAGAAGAGTAAAAGACCGCCTCAACATGCCATGTCAGCAAGCAGGGACATGTAGGAGAGATAATAAGTCTACCTCAACACGTCACGTTAGCACTTAACGGAAGAAAATAGCGGACTTGGACAGAATAATCAATATAAAACTAATGGGAAACATAAATGACCAATTAAAATTTTTGAAAGATAAAGAATTAATTTAAAATTTGCGATAAAGATAAATGATCAAAATGGAGTTTTGATCCTTTTTTTTTAAAAAAAAAATCGAATTACTAAACTTATGGTCGATGATTAGTGTAATTAGTTTTCACCTAATAATAGTGGGAAAAAACTTAGGTCCATTTCTTTATAAATATGACACGTGGCAAAAAGTGTTTAAATGACCAATCACAGTAGAGAGAGAATATAGAAGATCACCTTTTATAATAGAAGAGAGAGTGTAAATACAATATATGATTGGTGGAATTGGATGTAATGGACATAAAAAAATGAACCTAAGTTTTTTCCATTCGAAGGATTTTGGTATAGTTGGAGTCAAAACTCGATTTAACTCAATCGATGTTGACCCCTTTTCATTCCCAAGATGATTTTTCATTTTTTTAGGGTTCAAACTTCAATAATGATGCAATACAAATTCTTCTTATCTAAACACAGTAGTACAAAATACAATTTCTTCTCGTAGTGGCAACACCGTCATTTCAAGGATTTGACGCCCCTTTCTTTTTCATCGTTGCCTTTTCTCATAAGTCAATAGATCCTCTCTCTTTCGCTCTCTCTCTCTTTCACTGCGTCATCGTTTGGCGGGTGAATTCATCTGCGAAGATCGCGGGTGACACAAATGGGGAATCGAAGATTCACAATGGTCGCCAGTGACGATGAAGACGAACCACCGCACCTTCCGCAGCAGCAGCAACAACCTTCTGCTTCTGAGGAGAATCGGTTGAAGCAGCCTAAGAGGAAGCGGATGAAGCTTCAAGAGGAGGAGGAAGAAGAAGAAGAGCCGCAGGAGGAGGAGGAGGAGGAAGCGGACAAGAAAGAGAGACGGAAGCCGAAGGAGCATGAAAAGGAAGGTTCGAAGAGAGCTGACGGAGAAGAGGAACAGCCCCAACATGAAGACGCCAAGCCGATTGGTGATGCCATTAGGTTTTCGGGAAAAGGAAGAGGGAGGAGGAAGCATTACGAGTCTTTCGAGTATGATGGGAATCAATATGTAGTTGTGAGTTTTACTGTTGGTAATTGATACAATTATGCATTACTTGCTTAATTGTTGATGGATGTTCTGATTCTGAATAAACTTAGTAGGAAATTGAGGAGATAAGGTCTAAGATTCTTACTGATTTCTCTTTTGGTTATTAGTTCACAATGTTGACAACATTTTCCCTCCTTTTCCGATGATTTCTCTATGATAATATTCTTAGTGATTTTATGCGTTTCGTTGGTTTGATTACTATAGCTGCAATCAAATGGCAGGCAGATGGTAAGTTGTTAGTGCCAGTTGATTTAACGAAGAAAACCAAAATTGAAATTGGGAATCAGGAAAAAATTTTGACGAGAAAACATTGATGTAGAATTGACTAATTATTGATTATGACATCTCTTTTCAGCCTTAAAACAATTCCCACTTCTTCTTTCACAGTAGATGAACACGCTCCTTAAGTTTTCATGGTGCTTCTCTTATCCACTGGTTTTACTGACTGCAATCTTCTTGCTTTCCAGAAGCGCAAGCATATCTTTGAGTAGCAAAGATGGCTTGGGGATTGTATTTTTTTTTCAAGATGATATTTAATTGATTTAAATTGGAGGTTGATTGTTGTTTCCTGAAATGGGGTCCTAAAATTTTCTCTTGACAATAGATTAAAAATTTGTTGTATTTTTGTTTTCATCCTATAATACTGACTTTATTGACTTCTTGTTTCTACAGGAGGATCCAGTACTTCTTGTCCCTGAGGATAAAGGCCAAAAGCCATATGTGGCAATTATTAAGGTAACTTTCTTGCAAATAATCTAATTCTGCCAAATTTTTGAAGGTACTTTGGGATGCAAGATGTTGTCTAGCAGTTATTGCTTTATTGGTGTTAGATTTTTGTGTCACTTTCTCTTTCTGCTTCCTCATGCAAGGGAATTGATTATTACTTTTCCCTGTACTATAAATTTTAGACACTCCCCCTTCTGATTCATAGAGTTTTTATGCTTTTAGGACATTATACAGTCCCAAAATGGCAGTATGATGGTAACAGGGCAGTGGTTTTATCGTCCTGAAGAAGCAGAAAGAAAAGGTGGTGGAAACTGGCAATCTCATGATTCGAGGGATCTGTTTTATAGTTTCCACCGTGATGAGGTTCCTGCAGAGTCTGTTATGCATAAATGTGTGGTGCATTTTGTTCCCATCCAGAAACAGCTTCCAAATCGTAAACAGCATCCGGGGTTTATTGTGCAAAAGGTGTATGACTTCGTAGAAAAAAAACTCTGGAAGCTAACTGATAAAGAATACGAGGAAACTGAGCAGCAAGAAATTGATGATCTTGTTCAGAAAACTCTAGAACGTTTGGGTGATCTACCAGACATTGAAGCTGAAGATACCCTAGCTGATAAGGAGGATCAGATGAAAAAAAAAAGAGGCTTGAAGAGAAAGAATATTTCACCCCTTAATGTTTCAAGGGAGGAGAAAGAAACTCCCAGTCCCAAGAATGACCAGAATCTGAAATCTACCACTCCAGGAAGTTGTGTAAATACTGATTCAGAGCATTATTGCATATTATCAAAATTTAAGGCACTGACTGGAGATACACGTCGTGACAAATGGTTGGAGAAATTGCTTCAAACTGTTCAGGGCATATGTATTTCTGATGACAGCAGACTAAGGGATGACAAAGGAGATGACAAGTCCGATGCAGTCCATAGTGGAAGCAATAAAGGAAGTTTAGAAATCGCAAATGAATGTCAAGACAAGGGTCAGAAGGTACTCTGAATTTCTATTTATTATGGTTGACTCTTGTATGGGATTTTCTCATATTCAGTTTTATCATAATCTTCTTTCTATTTCCCTTTTCCTTGAAGGGCAACTGAATTTAATATTTATTTGTTGCACTGCACTCTGCAGAGTTCCAAGTTTTTTATCTGGCCTGACTCAGCTGTTCCAGCCATAGTTGCTTTGGAAAAAGCTTCACATGATGCTCTTTCCACAGATTATATGAAGTATAACCAAAAGTTAAGGACATTATATTTTAATCTCAAGGTCAGAATCTGCCCTTCTGCTCATGGTTGTGAGCTTGAAAAATTTTGATTAGCTTTTGTGTTTACTCTGACCCTAATAACCATGATTGCCAAGATCTAGATCTAAATTTTAAGATATTATGAACCCAAATAACCTAAGTGATTCTAATCCTTTGAAAATCTTAATCTTAAATCTCGTAGTCGATAGGATCCAGATGAATTTTAGATCTTAAGATCTAATGATTTAATGATCCTGTGACATTTTGGATTGAAGGCAATTCTCCTTTTTTTGTTAGGTTTTTAGCCTATTGGTTATGGGCAAAGAAACTTATAAAACTAGTTCAAATCCTTAGTGATGCTATACTCTTTTTTAGCTCCCCCTCCCTCAATTTGTTTGGCCTTGGACTTAATTTGTTAAAGGTTGATGATGAGATTTTAGTGCACCATACATCTCTATGCCTTTGAACACGTTAGTGTGGCTTGATCCATATAGTTGACCCCACCTAGTGGGAAAAGGCTTTGTTCGTTGTTTTTTTTATACATCTCTATGCCTGTGAAGGAGAATTTCATCTGCAGCATGGGACATTTGGGCAGGGAAGGATGGTATTTTGATTTTGAAGTTAAAGCGAAGTTTGGGGTGTTGTTCTCTTTGTGTTTGCCTTCTTTAATTTACCTTTTCAAATCATGTCCAGCTATTTCTTGTTATTATTGCTGCAAAGTTGACTATATTATCAAGCTTTTGATTTTAATTATTTCCATTGCATTTTGTTTTACCTTTTTAGAAGTAATTTTGATGGTATTTTGGTTATTTGTGATTTTTCTACTAGTATAATTATTATTTGTCGTTAGAAGTAGGTTAATTGGATCATCTGAGTCCCTTGGTAGATTCTAGATAAGATCTCAATCTTGACCCCCTAACTATTAACTCATTGAAGTATTATATACTAGTATAATCATTTATGATTTTTATACTTGTATAATTATGATTTTAATTGTCATTTGTCATTAGAAGTGGGGTCTTTTGATCTTACCATTAGATCTTGTGAGTCCCATGATAAATTCTAGGTAAGGTCATGATCTTGACTATCTGACTATCAACTCATTGAAAAATGATATACTGTTGTACGGTGCTATATGTTAACTTTTGGATAAAGTTGTAATTGTATGGATTTTCATTTATATTATATGAAAAAAAGTTAGTGTCTAGTAGATTAAATGTATTAATATAAAAGCTTCACTTCCACCTTTTTGTTCAAAGGAAAAAGAGATAATTATATGGTTGGATGATCATGTTATTGTGAATTGAATAATTAGTTCGTGTATTAGTGTTATTGTGGGCCGCGGCAATGAGGGTGTCTTAGACTCTTACCAGTAAAAGAATAGAATGCACCGCTTTCTACCTAGGCGGCAATCTTGGTCTTATCATATTAAGTTCATAACTATTTTTACTAATTACAATTTTGGTATTGCTAATTTTTATGAACTGCTTTTTGTCTTTTTTACATTAATCTCTCCAATTTTGTGATCATGTGCATGTGGCTAGTTTCTGTTGTAAACGTTTCTTCTAGATTGCCAAAGGAACAAGTTTTTGTTTTGCTTCTAGATTGCTTCTTGCTTCTCTGGTTGATTGAGTGAAAGTCCATCATTGGTCTTGGTGTTTTGGGCTTTTGGCTACAGAGGCCACATCAGCTAGGTCGTGCCATCATTAGCAATAGCCAGATGAAAAATAGCTTTATGTATTATTGGCTTTTGTTTAGTGGATAACAAATCAGGAAAATGAAATTATGAAATTGAAGGAATAGATTGCATGGAGACAATGAAGATATGCAAATGAATATTTTATCTACAATATCTCTTTTTTTTTTTCTTTGAACAAATCTACAATATCTCATTCAATTGTAAGAAATGAAGGGAAAGAATTGGCCTGAAGTAACAATCATAATATTTTATTGTTACTATCACCACCATTTTCACAACCCTGCTTGCTTGTGAATGTTTTGGCTTGAGAAATTAATATCAACAATATCTGTGTTTTTTGCAGGGAGGTACATTGTTAGCACATCGTCTATTAAATGGAGAGTTGGAACCTCCAAAAATGATCAATTTGTCATCTATTGAATTAAAGGTACGATATCTGTTAGGAGTTTGATCTTCCTCAATCCTCAGAACTTCGAAGCTGTCTGCTCATGAAGATTTTCTTTTTTGCAATTAAAGCTAGCATGCCAATTCATTTGTTTCAACCTTTGATGGTGGTCTTCGGCATATTCTATCTAATGCATTTTGATATCCTCAAAAGAAAATTATATACTTTTGGCTTGGATTTTGAGTTTCTAGGGAGTTTTCTTTGTCTTGAAATAGACCCTAGATGATCTAAAGCTTATTTAAATTTTTTATTTCTGCAAAAAATTAGGTTAAGCTGGAATGTTTAGAGTTTTAAACATAGCTGGAAAGGGAAGGGGGTGGGAGTTGGAGATGGTATGGCTTTTGTTAAACCATCAGACAGATGCTAGTAGATGTAGAAACTTCTTTCATATTTCCTTGAGCAACGTAGGCTACCCTGTTTATGAGATATGCTTTCTTTATATTTCCATTGAGTTAAAGAAAATGGATATTATTTGTTCATTGCTTATGTCTGGTTGCGAAATTCAGACCTATAAAAATCATTAATTTTGAAATTTTGGCTTTTCTTTGTTTGTGCTTCTGTTGCTAAATTTTATAAATGGCTTTTGACTGTGGTTTCTTGTGGTTCTCTGCTAAACGCATGAACTTCAGAAGGGTATGACCGCTGAAGAAATAGAAAAGGAGCAGCAGAAGCAGGTCACCATTTTATTTCCAGTATGAGTCCTTTGTAAAGTTCTTTAAGTATATATTATCAAGTTGTCCAATAAAATTATGACATGGAGGGCACGGGAATTTTCTAAAACCTAGCATTCTATTATTTGCTTCTTGAAAAAAGGTTTATCCATGTTGCAGTCACCTAAAACTAGACTTAGAGTTAAGCTTTTTATTTTACTCAATTACACTCCCTTAGAAAAACTTACAATTTCATCTATTTTGACTAAAATACCCCTATTTTTATGATTTACATAATTAAATATGTATTTGATTCATATCTAAAGATTCGACAAAGTTTTACACTGGCTGTCAACTATCTAACACAACTCTCCACCTTAATTATGTATTTGATTAATATAAAAAATTATTTTTTAGAAAATTTAAAATAAAATAAATAATTATATTTAACACAAAATAAATAATTGTGAAATGATAATGTTAAAATATATATATTTTTAAAGTAGATTATAATTATTTTAGAAAATTAATAATGCTATTAAGGGTATATTAGTAAAAAATGATGAAATTGTAGGTTTTTTAATCTTTCAAGGAAAAAGAGTGTATGTTATTAAAATAGAGGGGAAGTGAATGCAACTTAAGGATATCTTAGGATATGTTTGGATTGGGGATTAAGGAGGGGAAGGGAAAGGAAGGGAAGGGAAGGGGAGAGAATCAAGATATCTTCTCCTTGTTTGGGAGGATGAAAATTGGAAGGGAAAATAATGGAAGATCAATCCTTAATTCTCCATTATTCTTTCCCTTCACAAATTCAAGATACCCCAAGGGTGTGTTTGGGAATTAAGAGGAGAAGGGAAGGGGAGAGATTAGAGGAGAAGGGAGGGGAGGGAAAGGGAAGGGAGGGTTAAGCTTCCATATGTCCTCCCCTTGTTTGGGTATTGATACCTCCTCCAAAATACTCAAATTTGGAGTATCTTGACTTTGTGAAGGGGAAGGATAATGGAGGGTTAAGGATTGATCTTCTATTATCTTCCCCTCCAATTTTCATCTTCCCAAATAAGGAGAAGATATCTTAATAGTCTCCCCTTCCCTTCTCCTTCTCCTCCTTAATCCCCAATCCAAACATACCCCAAATTAGAATATTTTGGAAGAGGTATCAACACTCAAACAAGGGGAGGACATATGGAAGGTTAACTTTCTCTTCCTCTCCCTTCTCTTCCCTTCCCCTCTTAATTCCCAAACAATGAGAGGAGTGTAATTTACTCTTTGATTTTTTTTTTTCCAGAATTGAGTGTTAAATTTGGCTGACTATCACCATTTTCCATCCCACAAACAGAGTACAGATGCTGGTTCTACGAGAATCAAGCATGGAGATGCAGCATAATAAGGTGCGCTTGAATATTCTACCCTGACGAGTCAGCCATTGAGATCCCCAAGTAGATAAGTGAAAGCAT
The DNA here is from genome assembly GCA_014851425.1 of Senna tora. NCBI lineage: Eukaryota > Viridiplantae > Streptophyta > Magnoliopsida > Fabales > Fabaceae > Senna > Senna tora. Next base: position 19,952,650 of record CM026270.1, on the reverse strand, counting down.
ATATGCCTCTTTTGGATGCCTGGAATAATGAGATGACAATATTGAAAGTAGTAAAACATACTAATTAGGAATATTCTAGCCTATAAAATGTTTAGACATCCGTTTTTGTTTTTATTTATGTGCATAGAAGGAATAGGCGTTGGCCATGCATAGCCTTGACTATAGCTATAGCCTATATAGCATAATTGTAAATTTGTACATCACACAGGGGTAGCATAAGCAATAGTATATATCATATATGATATTAACGACCCTTCTTTCTAATTTATCCCTCTGGTTTATCCATTCATCTTATAATGTCACACCTACTTTCTTTCAGAGAGGAATTTGCCTGGCATATGTAATATAGTACTAGATGGTGGATTGCACATCAATTGATAGAATTAAGTAAGTCTCCTGTACTTAGTCTTTGTGTAAATAGTTTAGATTTTATAATTCATTCAGTTATCTTTTTAAAAATAATGTGGTTTCTTAATGAAATATGAGGTTGCAATTTAATTTGATTGTGATGAGTCGTGTATAAGTGAAGTCAATTTGAATGGTGAAAATGGGTTCTTATAGCTCTCCTTATTATTTGGGAAGATCCACCCCCGTTTATCTCGCTAATTTTGTAATTTGAATCAAGTAAAGTACACTTCAATTGATAATCTGAATCATTGATTGGTTGCAACAAAATTGTTTTTAACCAATCAATGGTATAAATTATCGTTTGAAGTGCATTTCATATGAAGTTACTTTAGTCGTTGGTCTGGGTCTAACATCGCTTTCTGATGCATGTCTGATGTTTTTTTCTAGCGTTTTGGTTGTTTCTTTTATGTTGTTTGATCTTTTAGTAAAAAAAAAAAGGGAGAAGAGAGGCTTGGGAAAGAGTAATTATGTGATTTAATGATGACGTCACTTTATTATTGCTCATCCATTAAATTTACATGGTCTTAATTGCGTTTAATTAAGTAAATTAGTTGGAAGATTATTATTTGTACTTGTCACTGGAATATGATTAGAGGCCCATGTACTTGGAGTTATTAGATGCAAGATAACCTAATAATTAAAGGTATAAGAAGACCAAAAAAAATAATAAGAGAAACTATTAGGAGAGATTTAGTTATAAATAACTTAAATATAGAAATGTTTAAGATAAAATATATTAGCATCGTTATGAAAATATATTTTTTCAATTACATTTTTTTTATTTAAAAAATAAGAAAATTGGTTATATCAATTTCACATGTGTTTTTTTATATAAAAAAGACGGATATAATTAAAATAAAGTTATATTACAGGTAGTTTTAGTTTTAGTGTGCAACAATTTATTTGATTAAAATTAAATAATATTTAAAAAAATATTTGTTTTATAATATTAAATTTTAGAAACAAACTGTTTTATAATATTAAAAACTAATTTATAAGGGGAAGCATGTTAAAAAAAAGAATAGGGGAATAGTTATTAAAAAATATTGGCTCTTAATTTTATTTATTTTATATATAGTATAGATATATATATACATAAGAATTAATTCATAATTTTAATTGACTGAAAATTGAAAAAAAATTACAAAAAAGAAATTAATTTGACTAATAAGTCATTAAAACTAAAATAGAATAATTTCAATGTTAGTGTATTAAAGAAAGCATTTAAGAAATGGAGAAAATTAAACTTGAACATACATTCTCCAATCTCGACTTCTGCATAATGAATAAATTTTAATTTATTTAAAAATAAATTAAAAAGCCATAAGAATTAAGATGAGAATATACTTGAGTGAATCAAATTAAAGAAGCATTTAAGAGACAAAAAAAAAAAAAACTTACTTGACCCGATGTTAAAATTAAACCAAGCCTCCGAAACTTGAAATATTGTTGGTTTAGGAGATAGGAATGGTGTAACATATAGTAATGTGAACATGGCCTTTAAACCTCCAAATGATGATATGAATCATGTCTCTCAAACTTGCAATGAATATTTATATCAAAATTAGAAAAATGTGTCATATTAATTTAATATAAAATCAAGAGGTTAATAGCTATAATATAAATTTCATAAATATTACATTTGAAACTTCATAATTAAATTAATTATCTGAAATAATAAGAGAAGAGAAAGGAGTAGAAATACAAAATGAATAACTAAATACCTTGAACTATACTGCAAACTTTTATAGCTCTAATTTTCATTCTTGGAGAAGATGATGAGAGCAACCTCAAATTGCAAAGAATGATGGATTTTATTAAGCCATAATTTTGAAATATATGATAGAGCTTCTTGTATCAAACGACGTCAATGCAACTCCTTGCTTCTTGTATCAAACCCCCGAGAACTTCATACATGGAAAGGTAAACAAAATTTCATAATTAAATCAAGAGACATTTTCAATGGTTAATATGGGGGAAGTGGTGCACTTTTAAGGAAATGTATGGGAAGCAGTTTTTTTATTAATTAAAATGTGGGGTAGTGGGGTAGTTATTTGTAAAATGTAGTAGTGGCTAAAACACGGACCGACCCGGATGGTCGGATCGGTGGACCATTGACCCGGAACCAAAACGATCTGGGTCACTGGAAAGGACCGGAATTACATTGACCCAGTAGTGACCCGGGTTGACTCGGACGGGTCGTTGAGACCCGATGCAAATTTACTTTTTTTTTAAAAGAATTTTTTTTGTGTGCCTCAAATACAGTCGTTTAAGTTTAGGGTCAGTTGGTGTATTATATGGTAAACACAAAGAGGTTTATGTGAGCCGTATTGAGAGGGATTTGGACAGAGAAAATAGTGTTATTAGGGATGCTGATACTCATAAATTGATCAATGTGCCACTTGAGCAAATTGCAGAATTTGTTGGAGACCCAAGTCAGTATCCATTGCATTATTGCAATGTGAGTATAATACCTATTTTATGATCGTTTTGATTAATAATAAATTTTTCAACATAGCATTCTTAGTTCAAAAGATATAACAATATGCATTTAGCGTAATCTTAATATTATTTATTTATTGCATAACTAAATTTGGATGAGCTAGATGATGAGGAGGAGGAAGAAGAGGGGAATGACAATGAAGCCCATAAAACACTAGTTGAATACCATAGATCATTAGTTAATATTTTTTATATCCCTTTTAACCAACTAAAGACAAAAGATTATTCATAAATTATGATAATTGTTTGGTTTAATTTCTATGAATTAGTGTGAATTGTGGTTATTTAGTTTTATTACAATCTCAAGTATGAATGTATTTGGTTGCTTGAATGGATTCAACTAATTATAAAATGCGATGGTTGTTTTTTTTTTTTAAAATTTCAAGTATGAACTTATGCATTAATATATTTCAATATATATATATATATACATTTCATCGGGCCAACCGGTTGGACCAGTGACCCGGCAGTTGGATCAGTGACCTAGTGACTCGAACCTTTTACCGGGTCAATCACCGGTCCGGGTCCAAAGACTATGGTAGTGGCTGAAAAAATGGGGAGTAGTGGGTGAAAAATGGGATAATTTTTTTATAAAAAAAATAGAAATTGAGTAGTAGTTGAATTTGATTTTTTTTTGAAAAAAATGATTAGTTATTGTAGTTATTATTTGTTAAGTTATTGTACTGACTTAGCTTCTTTTGTATATAAAATATTAGCATTATTTCTGTGCTATGTACGGATAATAAAAAATTATATATAAATAAAATATAATTAATTTAATAAGACTAATAAAGATAAAGATTGAGTAAAATATCAAGTTATTGGCTCATGATTTTACTTATTTTATATATAGTATTAGGGGTGATCAGCGGATCGGGTCAACCCGTCAACCCGCCAAAACCAACCAACCCGCCAGTTTGGATTGGGTTGGTTCGAGTCCAAAATTTCAACCCGCTCATCGATTGGTTCGGTTAGCGGATTTAAAAATTATGAATCCGCCTAACCCAAACCAACCTGCCAACCCGCTCTAGTATATATTATTATTAGAAAAATAATTTATAACACATTAAAATATTAAATCACTAATACATAAGCAATAAATACAAATTGTTCATATCTTGAATATATCAATTTTAGTTTTTTTCAAGTTTTTGACTTTTTTCTAAATGAAAATAAGTCTTTTTGGTGAAGGTAAATAATTTAAAAGTTTAAAGAAAAATAAAAAAAGGTCAAAAAAATAATAAAAATAAATTTGACGGGTTGAACCCGCACCAACCCAACCCGCCCATTGACGGGTTGGTCCGGTTCGGGTTCAAGACTCTTTTTTTTCAAACCCAAGAACCCGCCGAACTTTGATTGGGTTGATTCTAATTTTTCCTCAAACCCGAACCAAACCAACCCGCGATCACCCCTATATAGTATAGAACTATAGATATATATATATATATATATATATATATATATACATAAGAATTAAGATTAACTCATAATTTTAATTGACTGAAAATTGAAAAAAAATTACAAAAAAGAAATTAATTTGACTAATTTGCATTAATAAGTCATTAAAATTAAAATGAGAATAATTTCAATGTGAGTGTATTAAAGAAAGCATTTAAGAGATGGATAAAATTAAACTTACTTGAACAAACATTCTCCAATCTCGGCTTCCGCATAATGAACACATTTTAATTTATCTAAAAATAAATTAAAAAGCCAAAAGAATTAAACTAGAATATTCTTGAGTGCATCAAATTAAAGAAGCATTTAAAAAACTCACTTGACCCAATGTTAAAATTAAACCTAGCCTCTGAAACCTGAAATATTGTTGGTTTAGGAGATAGAAATGGTGTAACATATAGTAATCACCGTGAACATGGCCTTTAAACCTCCAAATGATGGTGTGAATCATATCTCTCAAACTTGCAATGAATATTTATATCAATAAAAAAAGGTGCCATATTAATTTAATATAAAATCAAGAGGTTAATAGCTATAATATAAATTTCATAAATATTACATTTGAAACTTCATAATTAAATTATTTATCTGAAATAATAAGAGAAGAGAAAGGAGTAGAAATACAAAATGAATAACTATTACAAAAGGCAAATACCTTGAACTATACTGTAAACTTTTATAGCTTTAATTTTCATTCTTGGAGAAGATGACGAGAGCAACCTCAAATTGCAAAGAATGATGTATTTTATTAAGCCACAATTTTGAAATATATGATAGAGCTTCTTGCATCAAACGACGTCACTGCAACTCTTTGCTTCTTGCATCAAACCCCCTGAGAGCTTCATACATGGAATGGTAATGCAAAACTTCATAATTAAATCAAGAGGCAATTTTCAATGGTTAATATTGGGGAAGTGGTGCACAAGTTTTTTTATTAATTAAAATGTGGGGTAGTGGGGTAGTTATTTATAAAATGGAGTAATGGGTGATAAAATGGGGAGTAGTAGGTGAAAAATGGGGTAATTTTTTTATAAAAAAATGGAAATTGAGTAGTAGTTGAATTTGATTGGTTTTTTTTAAAAAAAAAATGAGCAGTTATTATTTGTCAAGTTGTAGTATTGACTTAACTTTTTTTGTATATAGTATTGACTTAACTTCTTTTGTATATAGTATTAGAAGTATTAGATTAGATTCTTTGTCAAGTTGTAGTACTGACTTAGCTTCTTTTATATATAGTATTAGATTAGATTAGATTAGATTAGATGTTATTAAATAGATAAATGAGTATAAATATTTTTTTTTGTTAAATTTTAAATAAATAAATATAAAATTTTAGGTGGAAAAATAAATAAATATAAAATTTTAATTATTTTATTAATTTAATAAAATTTTTATTAAATAAATTTAATTAATGAGATTTTGTTATTTATGATTGTTATATTTATTAATTAAATATCTATTAATATTTTTTTGAGAAGAATATCTATTAATTTTATTTAAGTAAAAATTAATTATAAATTTTTATTATGAAGGAAAAAGAGGATAAGGATGAAGAATAAAATGATAAACACAAAATTTTATTAAGAGTAATTTTGTTATAAAATATTTAAATTTTAACTTTTGCTTTTTGGCTTGAAGCAGAAGCTCAAATTCTTTTTTATCCAAAAAAACGATGTCAGAATTTTTAGTTTCTGCTTAGAGCTTGTTTGCACAAGCCTATTTTTTTTTTTTTAGAAAGAATCACTTTTTTTTAATAATAACTTATTTTAAAATTAATGAGTTGTAGCAGAAATAGTTTTTCAGCTTTAAGCAGAAGTTAAAAATTGAAACTTCGGTTACAAGTCAGAAGCAGAAGCTAAAATTTAATTATTTCAGGATAACAATACCCTTACTAAAATTTTAAAATTCCCATTTTTTGCCCATTCTAAAACCTATCCCTTACCTTAGTAACATTTTAAAAATTCTATTTAATTAATAAAGACAATGATAATAATAATTTATCAAAATAATAATAATATTTGTAATTAATTTTTTATTTGAATAAAATTAATAGATATTTAATAAAAAAATAATCATAAATAAAAAAATTATATTTTTTTGAAATAATAATTTTTTCATTGCCATTTTATTAAATTAATAAACTAATTAACATTTTATAATTTATTTGTGTAATAAAACATAATAATAATAATAATAATAATAATAAATATTTACACAATTTATCTATTTGATAATATTAATAACACTTAAATATAAATATCCTTATTAAAAAAAACTTAAATCTACATATGCCCTTCTTGGTAATTTTACAGTCAAAAGCACTTTCTACATAAATTTTTCAAACACATTGTTTTTGAAAATTAAGGCTAAAGTATTGTTTTGGTCCTCAATGTTTGCATGAAGTTTAATGATGGTCCTCAATGTTTCAAAAGTTTAATATTGGTCCTCAATATTTTTTTTGGTTGATTTTGGTCCTCGAACGTAACACCGTTAACTTTTGCCGTTAAGTGATGACGTGGCAGGCTGATGTGGCACACCCTCTCTCCTATGTGTCATATTTTAATGACGTGGCATGCCACATCATCCATCTTGGCCACATCATCATCTTCTTCATCTTCATCTTCTTCAATCCTCTTCCTCTTCCTCCTCCTTCTTCTTCTTCTTCTTCATCATCATCCCCACCACCACCACCCCACCGCCGGTACCACCACCACCACCACCGCTGCCGTTGCCGCCGCCACCGTCGCCGTTGCCATCGCCGCCGTCGCCGTTGAATCAATTTCCGTTCTGTTTCTATTCCTGTGATTGACTTAGTGTTCAATGATTTATTCAATCACGTGCAGCTTGGGAATTTCATTCACTACATGGCTACATTCGTTTCTGGATTCGTCGTAGGTTTCACGGCTGTTTGGCAATTAGCTCTCGTCACTCTCGCCGTGGTTCCGATGATAGCTGTAATCGGAGGCATTCACACCACCACGTTAGCCAAGCTCTCCGGCAAGAGCCAGGAAGCTCTCTCTCAAGCTGGCAACACTGTGGAATAGGTAAATTCAAATTTAAGCAAAAAAGTTTTCAACTTTGATCGTTCTTCTGTGTTTCTGCATCTGGGTATTGTTCACAGTGGACCTAATTGCAGACGGTGGCGCAAATTCGAGTGGTGTTGGCATTCGTTGGGGAGAATAGTGCATTACAAGCCTACTCGTCGGCGTTGAAAGTAGCCCACAAAATTTGGTACAAAACTGGGCTCGCAAAGGGAATGGGATTGGGTGCGACGTACTTTGTCGTCTTCTGCTGTTATGCTCTTTTGTGGCAACGGCGGCGGTGGCAACGGCGACGGCAGCGGTGGTGGCAGTGGTGGTGGTGGTACCGGCGGTGGGGTGGTGGTGGTGGGGATGATGATGAAGAAGAAGAAGAAGAAGGAGGAGGAAGAGGAAGAGGATTGGAGAAGATGATGATGTGGCCAAGATGGATGATGTGGCATGCCACGTCATTAAAATATGACACATAGGAGAGAGGGTGTGCCACATCAGCCTGCCACGTCACCACTTAACGGCAAAAATTAACGGTGTTACGTTCGAGGACCAAAATCAACAAAAAAAAAAACATTGAGGACCAACATTAAACTTTTGAAACATTGAGGACCATCATTAAACTTCATGCAAACATTGAGGACCAAAACAATACTTTAGCCGAGAATTAATTTTCAACTCAATTTGTCAAATACAAACCGTTTCTCTCTTACAACACTTTTTTTTCAAACTGCATTTGAAAAAAAAGTTATTTTAAAATAAAGAATTTTCAAATGCAATCTAAAACAGGCCCTTAAATGGTGTTTGAGAAAAAGTTTTGTAAGAGAGAAACAATTTGTGTTTGACAAATTAAGTTGAAAAGTACATCAATAGTTCAAAAGCAATTTGTGTTTGACAAATTTATATTAAAAAATATTTTTGACCGTAAAACAAGAAGGTTATGTACAAACTTAGAGTATTATTAATATTATTAAATAGATAAATGATTTTAAGTTTTTTATTGTTAAATTTTAAACAAATAAACAAAAAATTTAACGATTTTATTAATTTAATAATATAGTAGATAAATAAATTATTAATTTTAATTAATGAGATTTTATTATTTATTATTATTATTAATTAAATATCTATTAGTTGTAGTATGGACAAAATGGTAAATATGTGAATTATTTGCTTCTTCTTTTTTTTTTTTTTGTGAAATCAGGAAAAGAAAAGGTTAATTGAAACATGTATAAATTGAACTCGATGTTACGAAGCTCCAAGAATGCATCAAGATCCATCGCAACCTCTGACTAAGGAAGAAGAAGACCATCTCAATAGGAGCACGAAGAAGATTAAGACCCATGGAGAGGAAGACCATCCTCAGGTCTCCGTGATGTTGCTGATATTCCTGAAGGAAATGTGGTTCAATTTGATTCGATTCCTTTAACAACTAGGGACACCGTAATGGGAGAACAAGACAAGGAGAGCGGACCCGTTCTGAACAATCAAGATCACACGACGCAAGCAAATCCCTCGGTGGTTTTGTATAGAGATAAGCTGGCCAAGCCTAATGGTCAAGGTTAGGGTGTCTCGGAGATTCCGAATTTTGAATTTTCGGATCAAGAAGTGGAAGACGTAATGGAGGAAGATAAAGAGTCGGCTGAGGACGAGCTGTGCCCTACCCTTAAGATTTCTCTAGATGAAAGGCGAGAGTTGTGCAAGGATTGGAAAATGTCTCTAATTGTGAAGGTCTTGGGTAGATCCATGATATTCAGCTTTCTAAAAGGCAGGTTAGGAAGGATGTGGCAAAGAAACAGACCAATCAAGGTTGTGGATATTGAAAATGGGTTCTTGACGGTGGTTTTTGCAGATCCCGCTGATTACTTGTTTGCTCTCCATGAAGGACCCTGGATTATAGCTGAGCATCAGCTTCTTGTGCAAAGATGGAGGCCGAACTTCGATCCCTTTAACGTCAAGTACAGGAAAGTCCCGGTTTGGATACGAGTTCCTAGTTTGCCAATCGAGTACTATCAAAAGCGTATCCTTTGGAGATTGGGAAACCTATTTGGTAGAACATTGAGAATCGATGAGCACACGTTGCAAGAAAAGGATGGGTTCACAGAGGTAGAAAGAGCCAATTTCGCGAGAATTATGTAGAAGTCGATCTTAGGGAGAAACTTATTTCCAAGTTTAGGTTGCTAGGCAGAATCCACCATGTGGAGTACAAAAGGCTCCGCCTCGTGTGTTTCACCTGTGGTAGATTTGGTCACAGGAAAGAATACTGTAAAACAAGCAAACAGGCCTCTGATCTTAGTGAGGCTCCTAGTTCCAACAACCTGATTTTAGACAAATAAAAAAAAAAAGTCCATGTAGGGGAAGAAGCTTTTGGCCCTTGGATGTATGTTCAGAGAAGGCAAAGAAGGCAACTTAATCAGAGAATACCGAGAAGTGATAACCCCTCGAGGGAACAGAAAGCTGGGATGCCTGAGAAAGGAACTGTTCAAGGCTCTCGGTTTGCTCCTATCATTGTAAATGAGGATGATAACAACCATAATGACGAGGAACAGGGTACTCTGTCCTTTGAGGTCTCCAGTTCCGAGCTAAAGGACATGGCTACCCATCAGAAAGTGCAGAGTTCGAATCATAAGGAATCTTCCCAACGTCAAACTAGGCCGAAGGCTAAAAGGAGCGCGCCTCTTCTATCATGGGGAAGAAACAACCACCCACCCCAGCAAACCAACCGACCAGTACCAAAAAGAATGGGAAAGTTCAAGGGGCCATAGAGCACACTTTGGTCACTTCCCAGCAAATGGGAACCAAGAATCTGATAGTGCACTCTTCTATGAAGTCACCTGTCAAGGTGCAGGATGCTAAAAGTGTTTCGAAGAGCAAAACATATAGCATCAAAATCAAATCGAGAAGACCCCTTTAGCATGAAGAGTAGCTGAGACAAATGAAATACATGGAGAAACAGTTGAACGCTGAGGCTATGCTGGATGAGCTGGGAGCCACCCGGGTGTAGTACCCTAACTTACTCTAGTTTTTTATGATAATTATGAGTTGGAACTGTAGAGGTTCAGCCTCTAATTCTTTCCTTAGACTTATTCGTGACCTCTTTCACTTGCATAAACTTAATTTTCTGGCTTTGTTTGAAACTAGGACAAGTGGAGCTAAAGCAGACCAAATCATTGGGAAGTGTTGGGTTCCTCACTTTGCTAGAATTGAAGCCCATGGTTTTTCAGGAGGCATCTGGCTTCTTTGGCAGGATGACTCGTTCCAAGTGGATATATTAGAATCAAATTTCCAGTTTATGCATTGCAGAATTAGGAAGGCCTTTTCAATCGATATTGTTGTTACCTTCATTTATGCTAGTCCTAATGAATCCTCGAGAGACTATTGTTGGGCTTCAATTGAGAGCTTAGCTAATCAAATTCAATCCCCTTGGATCTTGATGTGTGATTTCAACAACTATTGCTTCTCGCATGAGAAGGAAGGTGGTGGATCACCTAATTATAGAACTATGGCTAAATTTAATACTTTCATTAACAATTATGCTATTCAAAGGACCAAAATTCACTTGGAGTAGAAACAATCTCAGAGAGCGCTTAGATAGAGCCCTGTCTAATTCTTCATGGCAACAAAGTTTTCCTAACACTTCAGTGTTCATTCTCCCATCTATGAAAAGCGACCACTCTCAGCTCCTCGTGAAGACTGACGCTTCATCTCAACCGAATCCCGAGGATAAACCATTTCGTTTCCAGTTGGCCTGGGAAACTCATGATAATTTCAAGGAGATAGTTAAAAGCTCTTGGCTGAATAAGGATGATTGGCAAATGGCGGTAGAGGAATTTACTATCAAAGCTTCATCTTGGAATAAAGATGTATTTGGAACCATCTTCAGAAGAAAGGGGAAGCTCATCAGGAGGCTACAAGGGATTGAAAATGCATTGGTAGAGAAAGATATTGCTTACCTTAGAGAATTAAAATGCAGTCTATGAAAGGATTATGAACAGATTCTTCTCCAAGAAGAACTCATTTGGTTCCAGAAATCCAAGAACAAGTGGCTGTCCTTCGGGGATCGGAACACAAACTACTTCCATATTTCAACCTTGGTTTGAAGAAAGAAAAATAAAATTGAAGCTCTCCAGGATGATTCAGGATCATGGATCATGGAGGAGGACGTTCTTAAATCTACGGTAACGAATTTCTATAACAGTCTATACACACAAGATAACAATGTCAATCCTAGTATGTATCTAAATAATGGCTTTCCTAGGATTAGCAGTTTGGACTATGAAGGGCTTTGTGCCCCTGTTTCAGCTGATGAAATTAAATCTATCTTCTTTAACATGAGCCCACATAAGGCTCCGGGTGAGGATGGGCTACAAGCTTATTTCTTTTAGAATCATTGGGGAGATATAGGACGTTCGGTCACTAAGCTTATCTTGGATATCTTTGTGGATCCTAATAAAGTGGAGGACATAAATAAAACACTTCTAGTCCTCGTTCCAAAAGTTGATAATCCCTCTCACATTAAACAGTTCCACCCAATTAGTTTATGCAATATTGTCTACAAAGCAGTCACTAAAATCATTGCCAATAGACTCAAACCTGTGATGAATGACTTGATCTCCCAATTCCAATGTAGTTTTGATCCGGGCCGTAATAGCTCGGATAATATTATTATAGCGCAAGAGATTATACATTCCATGAGAGTTAGGAAGAGTAAGAAAGGTATGATGGCTATTAAGGTTGATCTTGAGAAAGCTTACGATAGATTGGATTGAGGCTTTCTTGAAAGCACCCTTCGCCTTGTTAATCTTCCTCTTAATATTATTAATGTTATTATGAAATGAGTTTCTACTAGCTCTATGCAGGTTCTGTGGAATGGAGAAAAGTTAGACTCTTTCTCCCCTTCTAAGGGCATAAGGCAAGGAGATCCTTTATCTCCTTACCTTTTTGTCCTTTGCATTGAAAGATTTGCACACCTGATCAAGGAAGCGGTTAGCCTTGGTCATTGGAATCCTATTTCCCTTAGGAGGAACGAGACTTCAATTTCTCATCTTTTCTTTGCTAACGATTTATTTTTATTTGCAGAAGCAAGTCTTGAACAAGCTGAAATGATCAAAGACTGTCTCAACTTTTTCTGTAGCAAGTCCGGGCAGAAAGTGAACATAGAAAAAACTAAGGTTTGCTTATCGACCAATATGAACCACACTAGGACTAACCAATTGTGTTATGCTCTTGGTTTTTCTTTATGTGCAGACCTTGGTAAATACCTTGGGATGCCCCTTCACCATAAAAGAGTTAATATAAGTCTGTACAACCACATTTTGGACAAGGTTAACAATAAGCTATCCTCTTGGAAGAAAGGGAAGCTCTCCACAGCGGGTAGAAGTACTCTTGCCAAGTCAGTCATATCGTCAATACCAGTGTACTCAATACAAACTACTCTCCTCCCGAAAAGTTTGTTGGAGGAGATAGAGAGAATCGAGAGAAATTTCATTTGGGGAGACTCGGATGATAGGCGGAGAGCGCACCTTGTGAATTGGGACATTGTCACTTCTCCGAAGCAAGTTGGTGGATTAGGTATTAGGAAATTGAAAGAGTTCAATAAAGCCTTTCTCATGAAGATTGCTTGGGGTATTCTCTCGAACAAAGATGCTATTTGGGTGAAGATCCTCAAAGAAAAATACAAGGTCTCCGGTGAAGATCAGATTCGAAAGCCTAACCTATGGGCGGGTGTGAATCAGGTTTGGCAGCTGGTTAAGGGGAATACCATCAAAGTTCTTAGAGACGGCGGAAGCACTTCCTTTTGGGATGACCACTGGGTGTCTGGCTTCCCTGCTCTTGCTACTGTGGCTTTAACTACGGTTCCTCAAGATGAGCTTAGGAAAAGTGTAAAAGACTATGTTAACACATCAGGGTACTGGAACTGGGCTGTTTCAGTCACTTGATGCCACCTGAGATCTTAAATATCATTGAGCTTATCCAGCCTCCTAGACCAGATTTGGGTAAGGATACTTACTCATGGTATCCTGCTTCTAATGGTCGTTTCTCTGTAAAGTCCGCGTATGAGGTCTGTACAGCGGGTGCCAGGACTGACAATGACCCAGTGTGGAAGAAGATATGGAGATGTGGGATCTCTGAAAGGGGTAGAACCTTTCTTTGGCTGACTTATCATGTGCATATCCTAACGAATCTTCACAGGGCCAAGAGAGGCTTCATAGCAGATAGCACGTGTCATTTGTGTGGAAACCCCGAAGAATCTGCCTTACATGCTTTACGGGACTGCACCTTAGCTCGGCTTGTTTGGAAAAGGTTAATCCATCCTAACTTTTGGGGTGAGTTCATAAATCTGGACCTGAAGGATTGGATCAAGTGCAACCTCTCTTCTAAATGGGGCGTGGATACTAATTTGTGTTGGCCTAGTCAGTTTTTGGGTGACATGCTGGTTGTTATGGAAGCAAAGGAATGAGTTTGTGTTTAACAATAAGGTGTCCAATGTTGATGAGTTGGTTTACAGAATCAATGTGCATGTCAAAGAGCTCTACATGATCTCTAAGCTCAAAGGTGGTCCTAATAGGGTCGGTGCTCCTAGTCCTACCCGTGGATGGGAGCCTCCCCCCCCTTGGATTGGATAAAGATCAATGTTGACGGATCTCACTACTCCTTACCCAATAAAATCAGTTGTGGTGGAGTGGCTAGGGACGCTACTAGGAATTGGTACTTCAGTTTTTCTCAGCATTTGGGTAGAGGCAACACTCTTATGTATGAGTTAGGAGGCATCCTGGCGGCTTTGGAAATTGCGTGGGAAAGGAACCTTAAGAAAGTGCTTGTGGAATCGGACTCTCAAGAAGCTATTGAATTGGCTAATAAGGGATGCAATTCTGATCATCCTATGGCTTTTCTGGTTAACCAGATTAGAAACTTTCGAAATAAGAGATGAGTTATTCTTTTTAGTCATGTAAATAGGGAGTGCAACATGGTTGCTGATGCTCTGGCTATGTTAGGCAATAGTTTGTATAGTGGTAGTGTTTAGTTTTCTAGGCCTCCCCCGGAGTGTTTATTGCCACTTCGTGAGGATTTGAGCCTAAGTTGTAACCCTGTTGGGTAGTTGTAACCCTGTTGGGTAGTTTTGCCTCTTTTGGTCTCTCTGATCATTAAAAAAAACTAGTTGTTACGTATTGCTTTATTAAAAGAATTATACATTGATGGGTGAAGATGATGAAACGAAAATAATAATAATCAATTTTTTTATTGTATTAAGCGATGTTGATATATTTTATATTTTATTTTTATAGTTAGGTTATTAATAATAAATAAATTTTATTAGAATTGTTTCTTTTATTGTACTTTTGTCTTTCTACTTTTAGTTTTTGGATTATCTTCTATCTAATTAACTTAGGGTATGTTTCGTTGGTGGTTTTGAGGATGTAATCTAATATTACATTCAACATTCTTCCTACCAAAGAAACTCCACTTTTTGTATTGTGATGAAATTACGTTTTTGTCTCTACTTTTTTACTCATTTTTATTCCATTCCTACTTTTGATGAAAGGGTAAAATGGTCATTTTATCAACTTTTATTCTATTCACATCATATTGACATGACATGACATTTCCTCAAACATTATTCTCATTCTCATTCCCATTACATCCATAATCCAACATCACATCCTTTCCAGTAACCAAAGACACCCTTAGTATATAAGCAACAAGATTAAGTATATGAGCCTCTAATTAACAAGCTCCTTTATACAAAAGTAAATAAATCTTAGTCATAAAAAAAAATTTTAGAGGTGTATCAACTAATTTTTTTAGAATAGATATCAGTCTAACTTTTTATCTAATATAATCATTTTTTGGTATTGTAATATACTCATTTTTAATTATGTTTACTTATCCAAATTTATATTTATATAGTACATTGCCGGTGAAGACACCAAAAAAAAAGTTATTAAGATAACAAGAGATGAACCAGCCGCTATACTATCATATGAATTATGATATTCACATATATGTATTCAAGAACAAACAATATTTTATCTTCAATATTTAAGTTCCTCATTAATTTCTGTATTTGTTGATACTTATTGTAACTCCATAATATTTCCTCCTATAAACACATGTTATTGGCCTTCTAGAAGCTTAATCGCATCACGGATCAGTGACACATGGCACCACTCGACGGTCTCATACGGGGCCTTCACCCATGTTTCCCCACGTACTCTTTCGAATCTGGGACATGGGGGAAGTTCAAAAACGTGAGTCGAGCACCATGCACAAAAACATGGGTCGATTACGTTCTTCCCTACACCAAGTATAAATACCTCCTCCTACTCCTCTCCATTTTCTAAAAAATAGGTCATAGCAATCAAATAAGTTATGGGTTGTGGCAGAGGATGACAGCTTAGCCCCGGTTGGCTCCGGTAAGCTGATTGTAGCTGAGGTATAGGGTTTTGAGATTGTGCAAGTGACCCAATGTTGCCGGAATCTCGCCGGACATGAAGTTCTTGCTGATGCTGAGGAGCCTGAGGTTCTTCAAGTTAGAGATCATGAAGAACCTGAGATTGTGCAACTGACCCAACGTCGTCGGAATCTCGCCGAGATGAAGCTCTTGTTGATCCCAAACACCCAAATGTCTCATACCCTACCTCCCCTCTCCAATTTCCCCTTTCCAATTTCTCTCAATCCTTCTTCTCTCTCACCTATGCACATCAATTTCTAACCCTCACTCCCAGCTTCTCAAACCCCCACTCGAGCTTCTCGAACGCCACCTCCTTCCACCTCGTCTCAGCCATCGGACTAGATCATGCACTCTATGAAACACCAACTCCCATCGCCGGGAGGTTATCATTGCTTCGCACCCGACCATCGGTGACCTCTTGCACAAGAATATGAGGCCATCATCGTTAAGTCCCCTGTCAGTCTCTGATTTCTCTTATGCTTTTTTTTTTTAAATTTTTGGTTTTTCCTTTTATGAGGTTTTAGAGTGGCTTCTTAGTTTTAAATAGGAAGAATTATGTAGGGATCTGCTTCCTTCAGAAAACGACGAGGAGGGACCATCGTCGTTAAGTCCCTTGTCAGTCTCTGATTTCTCTCTTTTTTTCTTGGTTTTTCCTTTTATGAGGTTTTAGAGTGCCTTCTTAGTTTTAAATAGGAAGAATTATGTAGGTATCTGCTTACTTCAAAAAACGAGGAGGAGGAGGAGGAGGATGAGGTTTTAGAGTGGCTTCTTAGTTTTAAATAGGAAGAATTATGTAGGGATCTGCTTCCTTGAGAAAACGAGGAGGAGGAGGAGGAGGAGGAGGAGGTGATAATGTGGCTAGTGACGTGGAGTACCACGTCAGCTTGAACACGTAGAAGAGAGACTGAGCCATGTAAGCAGTCCATGTCAGCGTCTAACAAAGAAGGCTTACGGTGTTAGGCAAAATGATTAATTTTGACAAAATTCAAAATATAAAAGACTTATAAAGGCATTTTGAAACATAGAGGACCAAAATTAAACTTCGGTGAAATATTGAGAACAAAAATAACAATTTTGCCTTATATATAATATTCAAGATTACATATTTGACCAAAAGTGGCTCCAATGACAACAAGTAAATTTACTACATACATACCAGCACAATCCAAAAAATTAGTGGCTTCAAATTTTTCTCTTCCTCCTTTCACTAATGCCACACAAAATACAAAGAGAAATGACCCAAATGATGCTCTCTTCCTCTTTCTTGATGCAGATGATGCCTCAGGTAGTTGGTCTTGTGGCCTCCATAGAATTCCATATCATCAGGTAGTTGGTATTGTACGTAGTACCCAGGAAGTTAGGAAAGTGGTAAACAGCGAGGACTTGAGAGGTCAAACAAAAATGGCAGTCCCGAAAATTTCGTAAATATGGAGGGTAGATATAGTAAGATGTCCAATCGTGCGCAGAACTTTCCCTTTTGTTGCTTCTGAACTTCCTTTCCAAAACGGAAAAATATACCGCTTTCTTACTTGAATATTCACAAACAAAAATGTATTCTCAAATTGAACGGGCTTTAAAAGTTATTCACAAATATATGGGGCACCTTCTTCGGATAAAAAGAAATAAAAAGAAAGGGGAAGAGAAAGAAAATGGAAATGAGTTTGATGTGTTTGATAATAAAAATTTAGAATGAAAATGGAACGAGAATGTACTAAAATTACTATTTTACCCTTTATATTAAAATAATTAAAAAAAAGTTTAGGATTGTATCAAATCAAATGGTATAATAGATATTTTGTATTTTTTTTTAATTTCTTTTTAAAACTGTCAGAAGAAAAAAAAAACAAAAGTAGGTGGGGTTCACCTACTTTTTATTTTCCATTCCTTACCTCTTTCCGACAATCGACCAGGCACAGAGTATTTTTATTGTACCTCATCAAACTCGCCTTTCGTAATGACACTTATTAAAAAAAAAATTTAGTAAGAAAAACGCCTTCTTGACCTTACAATTGTCCTTGCGGAGGGCAATTATATCAAAAGAGGTCAAAAGTGGTGGTGTAAATTATAGAATTGACTGCTTGACCCTATAAACATCCTCAACGATGGTGTTTTTATTTGTAAATTTTCGAATAAGTGAAAGTGGTAAAGGATGCTAAATTTGAAGATAAATTTGTGTGTGTATGTATATATGAGTAAGTAGGGGTGTAAATAAAATGAGCCGTTCGTGAATAGTTCGGGCTCGGCTCGCATAAGAGCTCGATCGGGCTCGTTCGTTTATTAAACGAGCCGAGCCTGAACATAAAAATAAATTCGTTTAGTTAAACGAGTTGAATTTGAATATTTAAGACTCGGCTCGTTTAGTTTATGAACGGCTCGTTTAAAAATAAAATAATATAAAAATATTTTATTTCTTTATCTTACATGTATTATTATATTTAAATATATAATGAACACTCATATTGAATTGTTATGAATTGTTATGTTATTGTGTTCAAATATCTTTTAATCAATAAAACATATATAATAATAACGACAATCAAAATCTTTTTCTACTAGGTAGACTCGCTATAATCAATAAAATATATAAAAGAATAAAATCTATAAATTAATATAAGATTTAAGTTAATTTTTTTTATGTGCATATATATTTTATAAAAATTAATAATTACCGGCTTAGTCAGTTAATTAAAGGAAAAAACTAAGGTAAAGTTGCTTAGGTGCTTGCTATAAAGTTTACCAATCATAAACCTTATTTATATTCTCTCTCCTATTTGATTGGTTATGTAATTTATTGCTTTTCATTTTCTCTCTCTGCCATGATTGGTTATACAAAAAAATTTTGCCACGTATTTTAATTATATTGGTGAACTTTATAGCAAGCACCTAAGTAACTTTACCTCAGTTTAGTCCTTAATTAAACTCGCCATATTTGATCACGATTTTTTTTTCTTTTAAAAAGCTCATATTCGACTTGTTTACATCCTACTGAGTAAGAAAACAAAAAAATACACAACCAACCAAAAAAAAGATCAGATAGAAAATACAGAAGCTTCTCTCGAAGATTCAGTTGAATTTTCAGTATTTCTTCCTTCTTTTACCGGTTTGTTCACTCCTCTGCTTACTGGAATTCTAAATTTACCAGTACGAGTTGTGCTTGTAAAACATGCTTTCGAGATTCTTCTTTTCTTTTTAAATGTTTTATTCTCGTTCTTCTCTCGATGATCGATCTTACGCTGCGATCACATTAGATGTTTGAATTGTATTGCATATTGTGTGATGATTTTATTAATGCACAATTTGTGAATGGATTCTCGAGTGAGTTTAGATGTAGTTTTGGAAGGATTTAATTATGCGTAACAAATTGAAACAATGCGGGAACGAATGAAACGATGTGACTAAAGAGAACATATCGGCACTTATAGTTTACGCAAAAGCATAAAATGAGTATTAGGAAAACATGATAACGATTGCATTGACGAAAATCCACTCAATCCTGCCTCCTGTGTGGCCTAGTTTCATTAGAAACTTGCATCAAATAAGCGGTCACAGATATAATGAAATGTGGGATATCATGATTGATGAAGCGAGCTAAGTGGGGATTCCAAGTATTCCTAGGTTATGTGATCATAATAGATGAAAAACATGTACATGATGTTCTTTTCTTTCACAAGAGTTTTGTGAAAGTAGATTTTTCCCATCATCTTTCGGATATATGCTTTTATGGTTGGTCTTGTAAATCAAATATTTAACCAATATTGCAATAAGGGATAACACTGTTGAGCATACTTAGAAACAAAATTCTTTCAAGAACAGTGGAATCTGAACTCTGAAGTACTCCTAGAGCCATCTTCTTATGAAAATAGTAGTAGTAACGATAACTTCTATAAAGTATAACATTAATAATGGTATTGGTATTAACTATTAAGTTTGGAAACAAAATTTTCTTACAATAAATCCTTTTCATGGGTTGTTTTGTTCCTTTTACTGTTGTAAATTTCTTCACTGGTCATTTTTTCTTAGTTAAATGCTATAAGGTATGCATATAGTTTCCTTTACGAGTATTAAGAACTGTTCTTTACAAGCTTCTACATCACACTTTAGGTGCTTTTGATCCATGACATGTTGTATATGTATGTAAATCTAGGTCTACAACTATTTTAAGCTCTAACATGTGAAGAAAACATGTAAAGGGAAAAAAAAAAGTCAACCCTTTTTGCTTTTCTTACTCTAACATTTATTTTGTAACTCATTAAGATATATATGTCTAATATGATGTGTTTGGTTGCAGAATATTTATAAAAATGGGAGCCTCGGCCACTAATTCTTATGGAGGTAAGCATTCATAGACAAATCAGGCGGGATATATGTTTATAACTATTGAGCTGATTGAAACCTTACATTCATTTGGATATCTCCTGATATATACTCAGCCATAGCTGTTGATGCTCTCTATGTAATGAATAGGTATCTTTGGTGCTGCATTCTATTCGGATATCTTCATGTTTCTTCCCTTTCTCTTAGTTCAAGACAATATGCTTATAGGAGTACTGGCTCAAAAAATTGGCTAAGTCACTCTGAGTCACTTGTAAGTGATTTTACACAATTGCGTGACTTTGTATCTGTTGACGTATCAACTTCTTCATCCCCATTGAATGATTCAATATCTTGTGAGGACTAGGACGGTGTAGGATCATTTAACACACATGCTAGCTTGCTAAGTTCAACTTTTTATTTGAATTCTGATATTCACATATATGGTAGTGTTGGAAACTTGGATATACTCTCTGATGCTTCCATTTCATGTCCTGTGGAAGGATGCACAATAATATTCAATATGTCTGGCAACATTAAACTTGGTCAATATGCATCTATTGTGGCTGGTTCTGTGATTTTATCTGCAGCCAATCTGACTTTGGAATAGAGTTTATCTGTAAACTCCTCATCTTTGGGTGGGCCACCTCCTTCCCAAACTAGTGGCACACCTTTTGGCTATGATGGAGCTGGTGGAGGGCATGCTGGGCGTGGAGCATCCTGTTTAGAAAATAATAACACAAAATGGGGTGGTCATGTTTATGCTTGGTTTACATTGTCTGAACCGTGGAGTTATAGGAGTAAGGGTGGTGGAAAATCCTCTCAGAAAAAATATGGAGGTAGTGGTGGTGGACGTGTTAAACTTCTAGTGAAGGACACCTTGTATTTGGATGGGTCTGTTACAGCAGAAGGTGGAGATAGAGGGTCTGAAGGGGGAGGTAGGTCGGGTGGAAGTATAATGATATATTCCATAAAGTTGTAAGTACCAACTATCTATTGGTCTGTTTGTGACCTTATACATGTTTTTCACTGCATGGATTATAGTTCTGTGAAGGGTTTTCATTGCTACTTATTGAGAATGAATTGCATGTTATTATATCGAGAGTCGGTTGTACTAACAATTATGTATTGTAGTGAACTAGTAATCAACTAATCATTACTAGAGTTATGGCATATTAAAAGATATCTCAAGTGTATATTATTGAATAATAACAACTGAGAATTTTTTTGCTTCTCCTTGAGAATAAATGACAATGTCAATGAAAAGGTTTTGCTTGTGTTGGATTAAATTGCGCTGTTGAGTACATGGAGTCCTACTTATGTACTGAAGTTGTCAACTTTTATGTGGTGCAGTAGCTCTGCTTGTTTAATAATAAATATCTGTTTGACTTCTAAGAGGTAATTTCCACTTTTCATCTCAAAATAATAGCATGAAGAATCTTATATTTCAAGTTTTGTTCTGAATCTTTGTTTCTTCAATTGCTATTTGTTCGCTCTCCACTAATGGGGTTTATATGTATTTCTAATTACTTGTCATGCATAAATTTTTGGGATTGCCGGATTTGGTAATTTATCGTTATCATCAAGTTATGAGTTCATATAACTAGAAAACTCTTTATTGTTGTGTGTCTTATGGCATAAACATGGATATACATTGAAATTGTATAGATTACATAAGACACCCTATACCTAATTAAGGCCACGGAAACCCTATACCTAATTAAAGCCACGGAAACCCGTTTTAATTCACCCAAACACGCCCTAAACCCTCATTAGTCATCAGCCTAGGTGTCCTAAACGCAATGAAGGAGAAAGGAAGGATGGACACCTCACATTTTTGCATGCAAATCTCATGATTAAGCCTATTTACCTATCAAATAAAAATCATCACACACACACTCTAAAAACCGAGACTGGGCTACTTCTATTTGCTTGCTGTGTCATTAAAGGTTACTGACTGTATTATTGGAACTGGAATGTCTTTTGGGGTTGGTTTCCGTGTAGAATTTAGTTAGCTGATTAGATAGGCTTCAATTTCAAATTAATCTTGTGTCATGTACTAGGTTCTGATGTATTAGTTATTTCTGGGATTCACTTTTCTTTGAAATGATGATAGATTGTGAAATGCGAGTCATTCTTCAATCATTTTTTTGTTGTTAGTCAATATCTGATTTTATTGCAGATATTTTTATTTGGCAAGGAAGGGATTGAGAACTGCTTAAATGCTTGCATGGGATATGGGATCCAAAATCATGAATTTGGGCTTATCCACCAACAGAAACTCACTAAAAATAAAAATGCAAAACTGCTTTTTTAGTTCCAAAATAAGCATGATAGTTAAGGAAAGAGGAATGGTGTATCACCCGATTCTTTTATATTAGTTAATTGAAATCTTGGTTGTTAATTATGTGATTTAATTCAAAAATGCTTGTGTGTGACATTGATTGATGCATTAGTTGCAAATAGTTGCATTAAATTAAGAATAAGGACTAAATTGATAAGAAAGAGAAGGTTGAGGACTAGAACAAAAAGATATTTTCAATATGGGGAAGATTTAAATTGCTGGTAAAGATGAAAATTGAGGATTAGAGTGAAAAGAAATTTGTATTAGATGGATAAGGAATTAAATTGGCAAGGAAGGTAGGAATTAGGACTTTAGTGAAAAGAAATAGAACTTGATAGAGAGAAAGAAAATAAGAATAGATAGTTGAGGGGAAAAGTCTTATTTTCCCCTAATCAACATTTTAAACCCTCCTCACATATTCATCACCCATCCCATTCGACATTCTCACACACACTTAGCCAAGTGAGAGCTCTCAAACTTTAAGAGAGGCAAAGTGGAAGAGGCTTGAAGGTGAAGGGTGGCCGAAATCCGACGGTCGGTGACCGGAGTAGCACTCAAGGGACCCTCTCAACCTCCATCTTCTTCATTTAAGGTAGGTTTAGCTCTCTACCTCCATTTTTTTTAATTTTTGAACCCATCTCTTGATTCTTGAAAGTTTTGTGAAAGCAACTTGATTTTGATAACAATGGAGGATTAAACTTTGCATTCTTGACGTTTTCAACACTTCTATTGGATGTTCTACATGGTTGTTGTGCTGGAAATTATTGGTTAAATGATTTGAGATTAGAGTTCATCATTTTCTTCTTATAAATGGCTTAATTTGATGTTGTTGGGACTTGTTTTGGTGTTTTTGTTTAAAATAGATAGTGTTGGGACATAGAAAACTAAATCCCAGCACTCAAATACACAATTTGGGGCTTGGGATCCTTGGAATCACAGAAAAAAAGCCAAAAATCGCGATATTACAGCAATTAGTGCAGAACTACTATTCTGCACGCTGGCGGGGTGCAAGGGTGCACGGCAATGTGCGAGCCAACTTAAAAAGATGAAAAATCATGTTTTGAACTCCTTTCTTCCCCGATTCCAACGATACCCCTTCCCCAATATTTCCAATGATTTATAAGCCATATTTATACACCAATTCAAGGCCCAAACACCATTCTTAGTAAAGAAATGACATGATGAAAGTTAAGGTAACATGTATCAATGAGCTTTAAAAAGGGAATTAGAGAAACAAGGGGAGTAGTTCTAGTACAATTCTAGGAGGAGTGAAGCCTATGTTTGGACGGTCGGTGGCTGGTATGGGACGGTCATCGGTTGTTCCACGGTGAGTGTTCTAATGAAATTATTTTTGAAATCCCGTGTTGATTGCGAATTCTAAGTTAGTGAACTCTCATGGCCATTAGAGGGTCACGTACTTAGGATTAAGCATAATCATGGCTTAGGCTTCATTACCCTAGTGATTATATTAGTGATTAGCGTACTAAGGAGGTGATCCACTATAGAGGGTGGTGATTGCATAGCCTCATGGCCCGAACAAGGGGGTGAGATGGGTATGACTATCACTACAGGGTGCAGTGAACCCCATGAACGCACAGGGGATGAGATGGGCATGAATGTCACCACTAAGTGCGGTGAACCCCATGAACCCAACAAGGGGGTGAGATGGGCATGACCACCACAGGGTGCGGTGAATCCCATGAATCCAATAAGCCGGGGCGGGTGTGATCTATCTTTTAATTAAGGTAGTGACCATGTGAGATGAACCAATATGGAAGGGAGTCATTCGGGATACGATGGCTCAGATCATTGGAATACAATGATAACCTTATATTTGGGTAATGGCCATTCGGGATACGAAGGTCAGGGCCTTTGGGATATGAAGGTCCAGTTAGTACTGGGATCTGGCTGAGGGACACCTCAGATAGTACATGACGTGTGGTTATCTACCACCTAGTGAGGATATTTCATTCATGTTGTGCTGTAGTAGTACGTGGAGTTGTTCGCTGGGCAGCGCTTCTAATGACTCTTGTTTTCTCTTTGATTTGATATTGATGTGTCATTATATGTTTCTCTTCATTTCATATATGTGTAAGATGGATCATGTTACAAGATGATAAATTGAAATTCTCTATATCTCTTATCTGGACAACCGTAGTAAGCACATCGCATATGTTGTAGTCATGGTTGGATAAGCATGACGTCAGGTAAAGGAAAGTTATTGATGTAGGACAAGATAGAATAGAGAGATTATGAGGGAGGAAAAGAAAGAGAGGAGGGAGAAGAGAATAAAAGGGAGAAAGGAGAAATGGAGGGAGGAGTAAGAACAAACTCTTAAAATTATATTCTATTCATCAAGTCTGCTTCCAAAAGAGAGAGAGCTGAATATATATAGGGAGCCCAAGTCAACATTGATAAACACAACACTCACTCTAATAATTAAGCTATTACAAGTTCCAAAAACAATAAAACTAAGTTCATGTATCAACTTCAAAACATATCATTTCCTAGGTGCAATTTATTTCTTTATTCTTTTTCCTAGATAGTAATAATTCTTTTCTTCTTTCTAGAATATGTTTTCCAATACTTTCATCATTATTTGATTCTCCATCAGTTATATTACATCCAATAGTTAATGTTTTCATGTTTTATAAAGAATAAGAATATAATGATTTTTCGTAACAAGCCAGTAGTTTTCAAACTTAGATTGCTATACCTACTGAGATTTATTCTCACTCAGTGCTGGCATGTATCAGATGAATAGGTGGATGATGGGGAGTGGAGCTTGAAGTAGATGGGTACAAACTGTTGTAGTTTTAGCTATTTTGACATGTATCTTAGGAATCTTTGACAAATAGGCTTTACGTGACTTATGACTGTTCTGACATGGTCTTTTGAAGAGAACCTGAGTGACAAGATTGTTGCCTCCGGTTTCCCAAATTGACTAACTTATATATATATATATATATATATATACACTAGTATCACACTATATATATTTATGTAAAAGATGGTCTTGCGTGTGTATAAATGTTTTCATTTGTTTCTTGATTTTATATTTTTCTTCCGCTATAAGAACTAGGATAGAACCCGAGAGCGATGAGCTGAACCGAAATGAATATTTTGTAATAACTTGGTAAAAGTTTTAAAAATTACTCGGGTAAAAGAATTAGTAAGACATTTATCCTATGTAATTATACTTATATATATTATTAATCCATTAAAAATGGACCCTAGGATAAGGGGTGTTACACATGGTAGTGGGTAGAATCAATGTTACACTAATTTACGGTTCACTGGTCTAATCGTGGTCAGACCAATACTAATATTAATAATTATTTTATATATAAAATAAATATATAATAATTACATTAAATAAATTAAAGTAATAAATATTACTTTAAACATATCAATTAATGTATCTTTCAAAATTAAAATGTATAACATAATATATCTTACATATTTATGTACAAATTGAATATATATATATATATATATATATATATATATATATATAATTAAAGAGTTTCGATTATCTAAGAATTGAGTATTCCAATTTTTTTTTTAACATATATGTGACACGCGGAAAATTTTTTATACAAATAATTAAATAAATATACTAATTATGCTTTAAATATATATATTTATTAGTATAATAATTATAGCTTAATCAAAATATGATATATCAATACTAACAAACTGATTTTTTAACCAAATTAAAATGTATATTTAATCATAATAACTCTATCTCTATAATTATAATATCAAATTTTCTAAAACTATATTAAATATATTTTGTAATTTGCACCATGAGATAATCCTTGATTATGTAACTCCATAATATGTCCTCCTATGGACACGTGACACTTGCCTTCTAGAAGGTTTATCGGACCACGGAAAGTAACACGTAGCACCGCTCGATAGACCCAGACGTGGCCTCTCCCCACAATCACTCGCGTACTCTCCCGCATTAGAGATGTTGGTAAACTCTCCAGATCGTGGGTCGAGCTCAAGGATCAAGAACGTGGGTCGACCACGTTCTCCCCTATTCCGAGTATAAATATCCCTCACCCGGGGGACTAAAGGATACGCAACCCAGAAGCGAACAAGACAGTGCTCACAACACTAAAAGCATACCACAAGATGATCGTTACCTGAAGTGTACTTAACAGACATCAGCTCATATTCACTCTGTTGACAGGATACACATATCCTCTTGTTCTAAGCAGCATTCAGAGACCCTTGCTCTCTCCCTCTACCTATGAGGTACCTCCAACAGGTGGCTCGCCCGCCCGCCCGCCTAAACAACACATTCATGTCCTAGCCGCACACAGCCACTACAGGTAACACTCCTGCCTAAGGGCCACTATGGACGTTCCATGTTCGAACTACGTGGACTTTGATCCCTACAGGTTATATATTTATGAAATTTTAAAATATTTAATTATAAATGAAAAGGAAAAAAAAAGGAAAAAAGAGTATGATGAAAGAGATAGCGGAGTAAATGTTGGAGTGTAATGGCTAAAGAGTATGCTTATGTTTTAATTTAGGTCAAATGCTAAAATTGATTCCTAAAAGTATATGATAAGTTTTAAATTGGTTTTAAATGTTTTATTTGTTTTAAATTGGTCCAATAAGTTTCGATCGTGTTTCAAATTGGTCTTGTCGTAACAAACCGTTATATTTTTCTGTTAAGTGTTGTTGTCAACATTGTCCAGTTAACAAAAAAAATTCCAAGTCATCAATTCTTTTTACTTCATCATCTTCCTCTTTCATTTTTCTGCGATTACGAATGAAATAGGGGTATTATGTGAAGAGTAGAAATTGAATTAGAAGTCTGAAATGCTGAAAAATAAAAGAGGAAGATGATGATGTGGCAAGAATTGATGACTTTGAATTTTTTGTTGATTGAACAATGATGACATCATCATTTAACAGAAAAATATAACAGTTTGTAACGGCAGGACCAATTTGAAACACGGTCAAAACTTATATGACCAATTTGAGTATTTGACCTTTAATTTATATATTTTCTTATTTTACTGAAATTCCAAATACTGTATTTTTTTTTTTAAAGTGGAAATTATATATTTCCATGTAAAGTTAGAAATTTGCTCACCGAAATACTTGATTTCAACAATGGTGACAAACGATTTTATTCTGTTTTGCACCACATCAAGTAATAAATAAATTTAAGAGCGTATTTTGTTCAACCTATCTAAGAATTCAGTATTCATATTTTTCTTCATGAATTGAGATAAATATAACACGTGACATAATTGTTGGAATAAAATCAGCCCCAAATACTGTAAACCTTTTTGGGCCAAAGAACTGAGAACATATACATGTAAGCCCAGGAAACTTTGGGTCCTAATGTCCTATGGTTGTTTGTGAATGGTGCCCGAAGAGATCATCATGTGGTGTAAGATAAAAGGTAGCTCTATCCTCTATTCTCCTTGTTTTATGCATATCAAGTCTAACCTAAAAGTTAGGGTAGGTAGGTAAGTGTATTTTTGCAGGCCGAGAACAACAAGTCATGTTCCTTAATAGCTAGGAGCGTCCAGCAACAAGGACGGTAAGAGAAAATGAAGGATTTGAATTCAAAAGCCCCAACGGTTATCTTTCTTGAGCATCTTATTTAATATAAACTGCATTTTGTATTGTTTATGTGATAAAATTTATGGCTGATTTGTTTGAGTATATACTGTATAGTTTATATTCAATAGTTTGATAACAATGATACTACAAAAGATTGTAAATTTTCTAATGATCAAAGTTATGATATGAAAGGTGAATATTCTTGAAATTAAGGAGTTATTGTGACCTATTTTTTTATTTGATGATTTAGGATCAATCATTTAAGAAATTTGAAACTTAAGGATCACTTGTATTCTTATGGTGTGATTGATCTGTAGGAATTGCCAATTAATGTTAAATATCTCTCTATGTAAGACATGGTGAGAGATGGTGAATGATGATATATTAATTGAGCAAATTGATACAAAGTCCCCGTGATCAAAGGGCTTAAACCTATTATATGTTCAAGAAACATGTAAGAGGACATAAATATTTTCATTTTCTTTGATCTAATTGATTAGTGAGAGTGTGAGGGGATTTTTTTTCTTAATGTTTCTTTCCCATTTTATTTTAAAAATCATGGACTTTGTTTGTTCTTGCATATGAACATTATGGTTTTGATTATTATGAAATGAGTTAATATTTTGACAATTGCTGTATTTTGTTTATTTTGTCCTTACGTCGAGGTTGAAAACAAAGGTTGCTTACTTGGTGAAAGTGTTATTGAACATGTATCTCTTAATAGAGATGACATTTGTAATGAAGGTAGCTTTCTTGGTGAAAGTGGTGCTAAACATGTATCACTTTGTAGAGATGACATTTGTAATGAAGACGACCTTCTTATTGAATATAGCTTTCTTTGAGAAATGAATTATAAAATGGCCTTATAGAGAATGTTGTTTTTCATGTAAAAAATTTATGTTTCATACATAAACATGTGTGCTGTTTCATAAAGAAACATGTGTCTCCTCATGGAGAAATAAAAAATGTAATATGATACTTGGTTCATCATCACAATGGGAAGTCGTAACAAATTGAGAGAATTAATAAAAAAGTTCCTTGTGTTCGTCCCTTTATGCCGATCTTTTGAACACAGATCAGCAATCGAGACAAGTATAATTGTTATTTCGGTGAACTGTGTTTTGGTGATCGATGGCTGACTTTTTTTTAAAAGATTTCTCATAGTGAACACAAAAATACGGGGGAGCTTGAAATAGTGCCGATGGAACTTGGTTAGCGTCGTCATTTTCCATGTATTTGAAAACAGTTAAAGGAAATGTGATTTTTCGATCATTTTTACTTTTTTAGGGTTTACTTAGTCTAAAAGAAAGAAGAAATGGGAGGGATCGAAAGCATCCATCTATATTTAATGGCAAAGAATATTCAGAAATATGGTCTTTCTCGTCCAAATCATCAAAAAAGGTTATGGTTTTAGCGTATTTAAATTGAATGAATCTCAAAATAAATGGTTAGTGATAAAGACTTTGAATAATTATGTGTTAGTGTTTGGGTATAATTCTTCGATATGTGTGATGCCTGACAAAATCTTACGTGATAAAGGAAATTACATCTATTATTCAGACGATTGGTTAAATTTTTAATATGATCAAAAAATAGGAGGTTGTGATAATGGCGTATTTGATTTTGAAGATGAAACTATTCATCCCTTCTTCAGTTATTCACATGTAATTTATCCTCCTCCAATATAGTTATTGTAATTTGATAAATGCAAAACTTTTTAGCTTTGTTCTCTCTCTTTGGTTATTTGAATTCATTAATTTGGGTTGTATTCCAACCACTCTTTTTCTTCCTGTCTTTGCTTTTCTTCTCTAATTTATTTGCTCTCTTTTCTATTTTTTTATGCTCTGTACTGAACTTTTATTTCTATTAATCTCTATATATTACACTATTTTGTCAAATTGAATTCATTAATTTAGAAATTGTTTATTTAGATGTGCAATTATGATGGATCCAAAGCTTCTTTGTTGGAGCATAGTTGAAGTAGCATCAAGTAAAGTTCCATAAGAAAATATCTCAATCTCTTTGGCATTAATTAGGCCTCAAACTCATTATTGACATTGAGATTTGAGAAATTAAAAAGAAAGTTACATAAAGAATAATATAAATAGTGTTATTTGCTTGGTGAAGCTTGGTTGTTTTAACATGATATAGATGGGTTTGGTTTAATTTGGTGTTTTTAATAGGAGCTCTTTTTTTCTCCTTCTTTGCAGATGAAACAAGTAACTAACTCAATTGTACGTTGTTGGAAATATTATTACAAAATATAAATAAATTATTGAAACAATTGAATAAGTAGGGATGGCAAAAGTTCGGGTATAGAGACGGGTAAGGGTGTATTCATCCAGGCCTCGCCCCCGGTGATATAATATATATAAAAATATTTTATATAAAAAAATATGCTAAAATGCACAGAATCCCCCTGAACTATAAGGTGTTTGCACATAACCTCTTTGAACTTCAAAAAGTTACATAACACCTCCCTAAACTTTTTAACTTTTGCAGAAGAATTAACAGAAGAAGACAATTATCTCTTATGACATAGATTCTTGGGCTCAAAATTAAAGAAATAATTAATATAGATTAGTTATGGTAGAATGCTTTTGGTTGACCTATTAAAGAATTGTCTATGTCTACCTAATTAGTAAGTCTCAACCATTAGAAAAAAATGAAGCTGATTCTAAAATACTGACTGGTGGCTGGTGATGACTGAGCTGAAAGAAAACGGAGAAGTTGTCCAAAAGCTCTCTTTTTTTTCTCTCTTTTATTTAATTATTAAAATGTATGAAAATCAAGTAGGTCAGTGTATATACCTTAAAATCAGTGGGAGCACGATTATTCTTGCTAACAATGATATGGACTTGCTATATGGAATTAAAGTCTTGCTATCATCATATCATCTTGATATGAAGTATCTTGGGGAAGCATCTTTTGTCAGAATTGTAATTCATATGGATATATCTATAAGTTTGTTAGGACTACACCAAACACGAAATGGTTAGTCAAGTTTATTGTGCAAAATGAATTTGAGGAAGAAAAAAATGTTACATATTTCGAATTGAGGACGAAATTAAAACTGAACTAGTCCTCTTCGAAATGGTCCTCCCAAGTTGTATAAAATGAAGTTTGGTATGTGAATATCATGATATTTTGTTTGTGCTCAAGAAGAACACACGAAAATCAAGATGAATAGAGAGCAATGTAATCTCCTTGAAGAATTTATTAATGAGATGGTTAGTTGCCTACTTATTGAAATTAATAATTTCTTTGTTAAATTAAATATTCATTGGAGATAATTATCTTGACATGAAAAATTATTTTGGGAACAATACTCATCTACAGGGGTAATTTTCTAAATTAATTTTTGATATCATGGAGTAATTAATTTGCTGTTTGGATTAAAGTTCTATTTATTACCATAACGCACGATAAATTTATGATTAAATTTTATTGTGAAGACTTTATTGAAATTATCATAATTTCATAATACATTGTTAGAAATAGTTAATACTGTTTCTGTGAACAGCCACATGGGAGGAACCTGTGTTTTGGGCATGTGGCAAAATATTGTGAGTTTAAAAATTCGTGTGCAATAGCATATAAAGAAAAAAACATTGTGAATGTTGTTTTTGTAAATGATCACATGGGAGGAACATATATGGTAAGCATATGGCAAAAGTATAGTGAGTTAAAATAATTAAAAAAAAATCTTGTATAGTAGCATGTGACAAAAGCATTGTGAATTTTGTTGTTTTATTTTAATATTAGCAAGTGGCAAGTGTATTGTGAATTTTGCAGTTTAGTTTTATATTAAGTGACACCTTTAAAAAATTAATCTCATTGACTAAACGATATTCCATGTTATTTATTTGGAAATTGTGGAAGCAAATCGTGTTTATTTGTTAATATTTTATAATATAAAATTGTGTATGATTTCCATATGTAAATTTAGTATAAGGTACTAAATGAATTATTTCTCTTATTGTAATATATTTTTGTGAGTCACTTTAAGTAATGAATTTTCTTGTGTATAAAGGTTTATTACAAGTAATAAAATTTTCAATTTGAATTAAGTATGACACAGAAAAACAAATTCTTGGACAAAATTTTATCTCAGAGATCTTTATTAGTAAATAAATGATTGTCACCTCAGTGACTCATTTATTGAACTAGTATAATTTCTTGTATGGGATGTCTCTTGTAATCTCGATTGATTTATTTATTACCTATCCGCAGGGTAATGTATGAGTTATTTCTAGGTAACATGAAGCAATTCGGGTGATATACATATTAAATCTTTTTGTCGACAGGTGTTAGATTTGTTTTGTAATGATTATGTTTATCATTTTAATTGGCTTGTGGGATTGACGTACTATATTTCTTATTCTCTACTCACATGAGAGTCTATCTTATATAATATTGATTTCTATTTTGGTGATTATTATCACTGGTATTTGCCCGTCTACAAATTGTACTGATTTTACCTTTCAAATATTTAACATACAAATCAATAGTAACTCTGATTTGAAATGTTTTTGAAATGAGATAAGATATAAATTGTAAGGATAAACTATGCTTAAGCTTGAATTATATTTATTTTGGATAGTTTGATTTATAACTATCCGTTAAAACTCTCTATTAAATTATAGAATGATCTAAAGTTGATATGATATGCATTGCTAAATATTGAGTGCAATATGATTGTTTATAAAATAATCAATTTCCAAATTGTTTGCCTAATGCGGTTGGCCTCTATATGCTCTTAATGTACAAATTAAAGTTATGACATATTAATTTATGTTGGATTATTGCAATTCCTCGTAAAATTTTATTAGCAATAATTATTTGGAGAGTAAAATTTTATTTTATTATTAATGAATTTATTAAATCTTTTTTTTTAATTTGCTTGTTGTGAAGCAAATGTGTCTGGTGTCTTCTTACTTTTGTAAAGTATATATTTTAACAGATGTATAATCATAATAATGATCATATGTGTATGTATAATTAAACATAAATGAAAATTTGTGTGAGCAAGCAATAATGTTCATATTATCTCATAGACTTTAGTGTTGTAAATTGTGAGAGCTGTGTATATTGTATTGTGTATTATTTGAAACCTGTATACACAATATTGATAATGTAAGGCCAAATTGTTATGAAATAAATTTCGCCATTTATATGGTTGTTTATAAATAATTGCCTCGAAATTTATATTGAATATAAACTGCATTTTGTATTGTTTATGTCATAGAATTTAGGGCTGATTTGTTTGAGTTACTATATAGTTTATATTCAATAGTTTGATAACAATGAGACTACAAAAGATTGTAAATTCCCTAATGATCAAAGTTATGATATGAAAGGTGAATATTCTTGAAATTAAGGGGTTATTGTGACCTATTTTTTTATTTGATGATTTAGGATCAATCATTTAAGAAATTTGAAACTTAAGGATCACTTGTATTCTTATGGTGTGATTGATCTGTGGGAATTGTCAATTAATGTTAAATATCTCTCTATGTAAGACATGGTGAGAGATGGTGAATGATGATATATTGATTGAGCAAATTGATACAAAGTCCCCATGATCAAATGGCTTAAACCTATTATATGTTCAAGAAACATGTAAGAGGACATAGATATTTTCATTTCCTTTGATCTAATTGATTAGTGGGAGTGTGACGGGACTTTTTTTTTCTTAATGTTTCTTTCCCAATTTATTTTAAAAGTCATGGACTTTGTTTGTTCTTGTATATGAACATTATTGTTTTGATTATTATGGAATGAGTTAATATTTTGACAATTGCTGAATTTTGTTTATTTTGTCCTTACCTCGAGGTTGAAAACAAAGGTTGCTTACTTGGTGAAAGTGTTATTGAACATGTATCTCTTAATAGAGATGACATTTGTAATGAAGACGACCTTCTTATTGAATATAGCTTTCTTTGAGAAATGAATTATAAAATGGCCTTATGGAGAATGTTGTTTTTCATGTAAAAAATGTATGTTTCATATATAAACATGTGTGTTATTTCATAAAGAAACATGTGTCTCCTTATGAAGAAATAAAAAATGTAATATGATACTTGGTTCATCATCACAATGGGAGGTCGTAACAGACTGAGAGAATTAATAAAAAAGTTCCCTGTGTTCGTCCCTTTATGCCGATCTTTTGAACACAGATCAGCAATGGGACAAGTATAATTGTTATTTCAATGAACTGTGTTTTGGTGATCGATGATTGACTTTTTTATAAAAGATTTCTCACAATGAACACAAAAATACATGGGAGTTTGAAATATTGCCGGTGGAACTTGGTTAGCATCGTCATTTTCCATGTATTTGAAAACAGTGAAAGGAAATGTGATTTTTCGATCGCTTTTATTTTTCTTAGGGTTTACTTAGTCTAGAAGAAAGAAGAAATGGGAGGGATCCAAAGCATCCATTTATATTTAATGGCAAAGAATATTCATAAATGTGGTCTTTCTCATCCAAATCATCACACCGTTTAAGTTAGCAATTTGTTCTTACTTAGGGCTTGTTTGGCAAATAAAAGCACTTATTTTTTTAAAAGCGTTTATTTTCTTAAAATGGTATGTTTAATAAATTATGTGGAAATATTTTACAATTAATCTTATCATATATATTTTCTTTTCTTTCTTCAACCAGCTTCTTGCAGATTTTGGCAACCCCTCCCTTTTTTTTTCTTCTTTTGTTATTGTGGTTACATTTTATAAATAAGGTAGATATTCGGTCCCCCCAATTTTGGTGGTGATTTTCTTACAAATTTATTTCTGAGTTTTAGTCCTCCCTTGTGAGAGTGTAGTCTCCCATTGTTAGATCGATTCAAATCTAGTAAGTGGAGCTTGTTTTATTTTTTTGTGTATTTGTTTTCTTTTGTGAATTTTCTTGACAATTAGGTGATTCTGGATTCAAGGTTTCTTATAATCGTATCTAAAACCTACGAATCATCTATGTTAAAAAATTTTCACTTGTTCATCATGTTGTTGGAAGAGTCTACAACAATTTCAACTTTGAAGATTACTTTAGATCTAATATGCAGGAGGTATAAAAGTAACAACTCTGTTGGCAACACCAAGGACGGTGAGATTTTTCATCCTGAAGAAATAGGATCAACTGAGCTTACACTTTGTTTACTTAATTTAACAATTGTTAGGGTTTCTTCTTCAGTATTATTAAATTGGAGTTTCCTAAATTATTGTAAGTGCCGTTTGACTTTTTCTACAATATAATAGAGATTTAATGTTTTTTTATAAAAAAAATTATCCAGAAGTGCTTCTGAGTTGTAGCAGAAGCTAGAAATTGGAGCTTCTGCTACTAACCAAAAACAGAAGCTAAACTTTAATTATTTTAGGACGAAAGTATCGTTACTAACATTTTAAAATTCCCATTTTACCCCTTTTTACACCCTAATCAAAAGCAAAAGCTAAAATTTAATTATTTTAGGATGAAAAAACCCTTACTAACATTTTAACATTCTCATTTTACCCCTTCATAAACCCTAACCCCACCCTCCTTCACGTCATAACTAGAAATCGATCTGTACATTGCATGGGTTATCTCTATAAATGTTTTTATTTGAATTAAAATAAATTA
The DNA here is from genome assembly GCA_014851425.1 of Senna tora. Lineage (NCBI taxonomy): Eukaryota > Viridiplantae > Streptophyta > Magnoliopsida > Fabales > Fabaceae > Senna > Senna tora. The sequence continues at coordinate 19,916,934 of CM026270.1, read as the reverse complement.
GATAATTCTTAATTAATTTTTTTAAACATTGCGATTAATTTAAAATGTGATGCTCAACGTAATGTTTGTATTTATATTTAAAAAATTCAAAGTAATAAAAATCAAATCAGATTATTTAATTTAAAATTTTAAAATTTAATAATTATTATATGAAAAATTAAATAGTGATCCAAAATAGTTCAAACAAAATTACTTTTAAGTAAAGTCATCAAAACATGTTCAATCCGGTAGGTTGGCTTGTTTAACTCACATATTATGTTGGCTCGTTTAACCTACTTATCGTAGGTTAAGTGAGCTGGGTTACTTTTGGCTCATTTATAAATAAACCTCTAGTCTCCCAACTTGAATTAGGTGAGATTAATTTTTTCGACTCTAACTCATCTTCATCATAATTCAAAATATTAAAAAATTATATAGTTAAGTATATTATTAATTTTTTTATTATATATTAAACTATAAATAAAATAATTATATATTATATTATTAAAATTTATAATTTAATATATATATATATACACACACGCACATACACCAAAAAACACACACACACACACACACATATATATATATATATATATGATACATGTAACTGTCATTTTTTGTTCAGACAATTCATAATTGTAAATAAGGAAAGCAATTGGTTGTAACATTGGTGGACTTGTTCTAGGATGACCTAGGTGCCTACGTACCCTTAGTAAGGGATCAAAGTCCACGTAGTTCGAGAAGAAAACGTCCATAGGAGCCATTAAGCAGGAATGTCACTTGTTATTGCCGTTTGCGGCTAGGATGTGTGTGTGATGCTCCGGACGGGTGAGCCACCTGATGGAGGTATGTCGTAAGTAAAGGATGAGAGAACTGAGGTCTCTGAGTAGTGATTTGGGTGAGAGTATGTGAGCTCTGTTGTGTTAGTCGATTATACTTGGCGTTCTTGATCTTACATAGAGTAGTCTCTTCAACCTGTCGATTATACTTGGGCCTCTCCCACGTCTCTAATACGGGAATGTATATGGAAAGCATGAGTGAAGGCCACGTATGAGTCCATCGAGTGATGCCACGTGTTACCAGTTAACCTTCTAGACGGCTTGTGCCACGTGCCCATAGGATGTAATATTATGGAGTTACAATACATATCATATGTGTAATTCCATAATATTACCTCCTATGTCCACATGGCACTAGACTTCTAGAAGCGCGACCGGACTTCAGATTAGTGACATGTGGCACCACTCGATGGCCTCATGCGTGTCCCATAGTCATGATTCTCCCAGACTCTCTCTTAAGAGAGACGTGGGGGAGATCACGAACATGGACGAGCACGACCTAGAGGAATATGGGGTGACCACGTTCCTCCCATCATCAAGTATAATAAACGATACTCAGAACTCACTTACTACTCAAAGACCCCCATTCTCTCGACCTTCACTCAAATTGTATACCTCCAAAAGGCAGCCCGCCGCCCAGAGCAACATAAACGTCATAGCCGCACACGGCGACCACAGGTAACTTTCTTAGCTAACGGTTTCTTTGGACGTTTCCTCCAATGTTGTAAGAACCAAACCGGACAAAGACTTGGACAAGTGTTCGGTTCATGGTCTGATCAGTTTAATCGGTCGAACCGGATGATGTAATAAATAATTATAATTATTATTATATAAAATGACATCACTCAAGTTTTAAGTTTCAACATACAGAATTTTGAAGTTTTGCATTACATCTTCTCAAAATTTTAATTTTCAAGATTTGTCAAACTCTGAAATAACTTGATCAAACCAAACATGAAATTCTTGATAATCATGACTTCTTAAATTTTAATTTCCAAGACTTTTCTAATTTTAATTTTTAAGATTTTTCTAATTTCTTTTCTGATGTTATTTTTTTTTCAATTTTTTTAATAAAAAATTGGATCGGTTAGACCCCGGTTAAATTCGATCCAACTAAGAAAATGGTTTTTTTGGGTCCAAATGACTTGCCTTTGTATCCGGTTAGCGGTTAGACCGGTCGGACCGTCCGGTCCAGTCCAGTCCAAACAACACTAGTTTCCTCTTCTAACTACGTAGACTTTGATCCCTAAACAAGGGTACGTAGGCATTTAGTTTATCACCTTAGGACAAGTCCCCCAAGGTTACGACTCCTTGCGGTCCTTATTTTCAATTATGCATTGTCTGAACAAAAAATGACAGTTACATAGGCGCCCACTGCGGTCCTTCTTAGACCATAATGTCTTACGCATTCTGCTCCTAAACAGCTTTTCTTTGTCGGGGAGTAGTAGGAATATATACCTAACACTCGAAACCTATTTTTTTCCTTTTGAATCCCTCCACAGGTAACTTTAACGAATGGCTGACACGAGCGCACCCACTACGACGATTGATGCAAGTGTTCCGAGGCGTGGCACGCAAAATAGACAAGGAATAACTGACGCCAACACTACCACAGCGGAGGCAGGAACTTCGACCGTAAGTCAGCCACAAAATGCCACAACGTCCCAAGTGACTAACACAGAAAACGTTTCCCAAACACCAGGAAGCAGGGAAGAAATATGCTCTCAACATCCTTACGGCATGCCACACGTCCCATGCTCGCCTGGTAGCAGCCAAGGACTAGTGAACCCAACAAGAACAACCGCCCATGAAAACGAAATAGCGCGAATGGAACTCGAGATAGCATGGACGCGTCAACGTGAGCGAGAAATGTACGGAGGACCCCTCAAGCGGAACAAGCCCAAGTAAACACAAACGTCTAGATGTCAACAGCATTGAAGGGTGCACCAGCCCTCGCAGGTTTGCCGAATATACTAACACAAGTAACAACCAGTCCGTCACCGGCGGTCCCATATAATTCGGGACCCAACCAATGGAATTTGCTCGACTATTGCTCATTGTGCCGCCTCCACCGCCAATTATCTAGCCAGGACCAACAGTGTTTGTTGGACAAACATTTCGCCCACATACTGACTATCCGCGGCCCCCTATCCAAAACTATCCGCCAGGCTCTTACCTGCACATGCCATGGGAAGGCGCTTACAACCCATATGCCTCCTACGGTGCATCTGCGGTCTACCCAGGTCAATATTCCTGGCTGTGGCACCACATTTCATCTGATCCCAAAAGGTGCAATCAAAACCAAAAGAGAATTGAATATGAGCAAAAATAAACAATATATATATATATATATATATATATATATATATATATATATATATAAAGTAAAAAATATGAAAATAAGAAAAGTAAAGAAAAAAATACAATGAAATAAATAGAGGAAAATATGAACGCGTGGGTCACAACATACATGTTTATACGTCGCGACCCCAAGCGCCAAGTCATAGGCCGTCGCGACGAATGAATTGCTATGTTGCGATCCCCAATGCATTTATGGCCGGATCCAATCAGTTGCGAAATCAGGCACCCATCGCGACATACAAATTTATACGTCACGACCCATGTACCATAAATGGCCGGATTTTGTTTTCTGGGATAGAGCCGGTGTGGTCACTATAAATAGAAGGCTCGACCTCAATTGACCGGAACGAGATTCTTGATTGCGAAAGGCTACCAGATTGTTGTGGACAAGGTAAACCTCCCCTTTATTTTATTTAGCCCATACTCTTGGTTTCCACTCTCTCCACTGAAGCCATCCCTTTTCTTTTAAGTTTTTGGATCTGTGAGGACTGGAGCCAGGCCTTGAGCTACTCCGAGGGTCGACCTAGATCCCCTCCATGTCCTAGATCCGTGGTCTAAGACCCCAATTTTTCAAATATGCTTCTGTTTACGTAAATGGGTCGCAACGCCCTGGTGTAGCCGTCGTGACCCCCTGCTTGTATTTGAGCACCCTTGTGATGTTTTCTGAGAATTTGTTGTGTGGGTTGCGACAAATCCTTTTATACGTCGCCACCCCCAGTTCATAAATAGAGGGTCGTAATATATCTTTTTATACGTCTGAACCCCCTGACTTTTTCGCAGCCTCGAGATTGTGAACCAAGCCCGAGGGTCGCGACCCCCTAACTTTTAGGGGCAGAAGCGTTTCTCTCCTTTTTATTGTATTTTATTAAAGGACAAAACTTATGTGATGTTGCTTACATGCTTTTGGTAAGGTTAACAAATTAAAAAAGACTGTCTTTTTTAATTTGTTAACCTTACCAAAAGCATGTAAGCAACATCACATAAGTTTTGTCCTTTATTAAAAATATAAAATATATATAATTTATTTTATATAAACATGTGTAACCTAGTACCACAAAGTAGCATTTGCTTCTATAGGAGTACTAATCTTCACGCCATCTGGGCGTATTGCCTGATGAGCATTCACACACACACTTTTCTTGTCTAATTGTTTGTTTGAATGTGATGCATGGTAGATAGGTGCCGATGGACCATTGTGTCTTTAGGCACATTGCACTAGGAGGCCATCTGAGCTTTTGCTTGATGAGCCTCCCCTACTCACACACTTACATGTCACATGAACTACGTGAACTTTAATCCCTCTTTGAGGGTACGTAGGCCCCAGGCTCTTATCCTAGGTCAAGTACATCTTTGTTTTCTTTCTTGTTTTGTGTTTCGTGATATTTTTCCAACATTTTAAGGCCAAACAATTTAAGTATTAATTTTTGGGGTAACTGTCTTCAGACCGGGGAAGAGGGGTGCCTAACACCTTTCCATCATCTCAAACAGACTCCCGAACCTAAATATTATAAAACCCAATTTTTACTAAATTTTCAAACCATTTTCTCTTTTTTAAGTTTTTTTGAAAAACTTGGTGGTGACTCCATCAAGTGCACAGTCTTCACAGTTGGCGACTCCGTTGAGGACTATTTTTAGAGAGTCAAGCCCTTTCTTTAAAAGTTAATAGTTAAATAGTTTGGCCTTTAATATTAGATACCTGTTTGTATATATTTGTATATCTGTTGTTTCTTTGTTTTGTAGTGTTTCCACTTTAAGGTGGAAGGGAAGGGTAGCTAGGATGCTCCAAATCACAAAACGTACAATTTAACTTGCTACCTACTCAAATATTTGCTCCTATACCAAGAGTGCGTCCGTAATTGTTAGATTGGGATATGAGAATCTTTTCCTGTTAGGCTTCGGCCTATAGAGGTTGACCTATCTATCCTACTAAGATTGTTACTTGTCTTAAGAGTTGATACGCACAGACTTTTCTGTGACAGAATCATCTCTTAAGTCAGGGTCTCCAGTTTTGGTAAGGGCAATCTAAGAGCCTTTTTAGAGTGTCTAGATCCCAAGCCTAACCATGTGCAAGTTGACCTTAAAGCCTACCCTTATTAGGTCGCCCTATTTTAAGGACCTTAAGAGTCTAACCTTTAGGACACAAGGAGAAAATTCTTCATTGCATGCGTTGCATGGCATGCATTTTATTGCTTTTCATATTGTGCATAAATCTTTTCCTTTCTTTTCTTTTGTCGCACTAACGTTTTCTTTTCCTTCATTATTCATACTTTAAAAAGAAAATTTGAAATGGCATCAGAACATAACACGGCCTTTTATTCATCCACAAGTCTCGCTTTCACAGGGAAATGAGTTAGAGTCAAGGTACAAGCTAACCCTGTGGAAAGTCTGATCAAGATGAGGGAACATCTGCCTAGTGAAGAATTGAGGAGGTTCCGTGGTCATTATAGGGACATTCAGGATCTTTTGGATATCGAGATTGTTAAAGACGCACTTCAGGCTCTCCTCTAATTCTGGGACAACCAATTGAGAGCCTTTGTGTTCCCAAATTTCATCTTGTCCTTGGTACTGAAGGAGTACGCAGGGCTCATGAGGGATCCACTTACTCCAACAAGCCATGTGTACAATTTCCCATGATCTTTGTTTTCATAAGAAGATGTTGTTAATCTGCTAGGGTTTCCCTCAAAGAAGGTTATTATTAAAAATCACTTTCAAGGTGGAATTCTATCCTCAAAATTACTCCTAGAACATATGGAGACCATGAAAAGGAAAGGAGTTTGGGCGAACCCTCGCTTTGGCTATTTATGGGTTATTAATCTTCCCATCAGCTCTTGATGTTGTCAGTCTGTCGTCCATAGGCGTCTTCATGGCAGTGGAAAGGCATAGAGGGAATCCGGTGCAAGCTATTTTAGCAGAAAATTTGGGGTCCCTTACTTATTGCCAAGCGGGAAAAGGGAAAAAGTTGCAGTGTTATCTTCAACTTCTTCTGGTATGGTTAGCCAATCACATCTTTGGGAAGGGCTATTCCTCTGGAGGTATCCTTGACATGATTCATCATCCCCTCAGTGATTTTTCTTGTTGTTAAGGACTTCGTTTATATAATCTTAATCCTTAAGACCTTACAGAGTTAGAAGGTTGGTTGAACTTCTTGGCGCAAGTGGAAGAACAAGATATACGATGAAAGCTCGTATGGTGGCTAAAAAAGGAGGTGTTGTACAGTTATGATCAATTCTTTAATGTACCCTTAGTGGGGCCAAGAGTGGTGATCAATTATAATCCATCCTTGGCTCATACACAATTGACATACCGCCATAGAATACCCTCGGAAGAACTAGTGTGTCCCATCTTTTACTCCCTTAAGGGACCGAGGCTGTACAGGGAATCATGATTTCGAAATCTTGGGATCGTATATTGTTCAAGGGAAGAGTTAAGTTGGGGAGCAGAGGGCTGGCACCAGCAAGTGACTTCAAAGCCTGGCTAAAAGAAAGGGTCAACAACAAGGTCACAGAAAAATTCACCCCGTTTAATCCAGTCCAAAGCAATGATAAGCTGAAGGTTGAAAAAACCTTAAAATGCAAAATTGATGAACATAAGGATACCCTAGAAAATCTGGAAGCCCAGAGAAACAGAAAAGTAAGAGCAATTCGTTAAGCTAACAAAGAATATGTCCTTGTAAAGAGGGATAGTGACAATATTCGAAAAAACTCCCCAATTCTGGCTGAGAACAAAAACCTTAAGGAGATGAATCAAGACTTGAGGAGCAAGTTGATTGAAAAAGAACAAGAATGGGAAAAACAGCTAGCCACAAAGGTCCAATTCAGGGAACTGAAGACTCAGGCACTCGAGACTCGCATTAGGGAATTGGAATCTCACAATTAGGAGTTGCAAGCTCAGCTATCCAATGATAACCCATCCGCCCAAGAACAATTAAACAGAGCCCTCCTCCAATTGTAAGCGATGGATCTAGCAATGGCAAAGTTACAAGAGAAGTGTGAGGCAAGGGGTAAAGTTATAGAACAACTTGAGAAGGAAATAGAGCCATGGAAAAAAGAGGCTGTCAAAGTCCATGAAAAAATAGAGTAGATGGCACGCCTCATTAATTTATCCATGTCGTCCTTCATTGAGGCTTTCGAGAAAGCAGAATGGAAAATTCACCTGCCATGAATCCCGCCAGAATTGGAAGAACTGTTAACTTTTGGCCGAATCCTAATTAATTGCTGGAAAGCAATGATGAACATGCAGCATAGGGTGAATGGAAGGCCGAGATAAGTGGGGCGAGGAGCGAATAGCTTTCGCAACACGTTTTTATCAACTAATCCCCGCCATTGAATCTTGTATTTATGAGCGGAAACTAGGATGTTTTGAATGCCGTTTGAAACAAATCAATACAATAAATGTCTTTATTTTCTTTTGCTATTATCTTTTGCTTTTTATTGCTTCTACTTTTAGCTTATAAAATACAATAAATCTCTTTATTTTCGTTTGCTATTATCCTTTGCTTTTTATTGCTTCTACTTTTAGCTTATAAAAAAATGGGGTTATAGTATTAATGTCAGTAACATGGCACCCAAGACCAATATGACCAAAAGGCCAGAAAATTCTCGCGCTCAGCTAGAAGCAAGAAGAAATGCGTTGGACAAGCAAGAATTGGAACTGCTGAAGGAAGAAAACGGAATCATCAAAGCAGAATTAATAGGACTGAAGCGTGCCAATGTGAAGAAGGAGAAGGAGCTCCGCCAGCTGGCAGAAAAATATCGTGAAGAAAGTTTGGAGAACAAGCGCCTAGCGAATAACTTTCACCATGCATACTATGAGATGTGCCACTGGGCAGATCTAGAAAAGCTCGAAAGGTTGTATTTGGAAGAACAAGTTCAAAAGGAAGCTGCCAAGAAGTAGTTATAGGATTACTCTTATAATTCAGAAACAAAAGAATATATATGACTTCCTTGGGAAACAAATGTTAGTGGAAGCATTTTTATCTTGTAAGAATGTTACTTTCACAATAAATGAATAAGTTTTCCTTTTCTCTTTGAATTTCCTCTGTGCATGCTTCTCAAATCCAAGGCTTACTGGTCACGATTATTGTATGGTGAACTTAGTTTCCATAGCAAGATATCAACCTTCGCCTTCTATTGGATACTCTAACTCATAGAGAGACTGAAAGGGGTCATAAAGTGCTAAGTTACTGGCATTGATGTAATAACAAACTAAAAAGAGCCTAAAATTAATAAAGGTACTTCTTCTGACAAGTGTGCATCCAAGATTGTGCAACCTACTCATCAATACTACACTTGTGCCCAGAAAAATTCGAATGGATTCCCAAGCTGCAGAATTTGCTTCCAAGATAGCAGAAATGGAAAAGGGCCTCAGCACTACAAACACTTAGGTGGCCACTTTAAACAACAAAACTGATCAAATCATGGACTTCTCAACTAAGAGCCATCAAGATCAAGTGGAGACTTCAAACAGGGCTGACAAAGGAAAGAAAGGTCATCATGTCACATTTTCTGAGGCTACTCCACTCACACACTTGCATGCCACACAAGTTACGTGGATTTTGATCCCTCTTTGAGGGTACATAGGCCACATGCTCTTATCCTAGGTCAAGTCCATCTTTATTTTCTTTCTTGTTTTGTGTTTTGTCGATCTTTGTTTTCTTTATTCTTTTGTGTTTTGTGTTCTTTTTCCAACATTTTAAGGCCAAACAATTTAAGTATTAATTTTTGGGGTAATCGTCTTCGGACGGGGTAAGAGGGGTGTCTAACACCTTCCCCTCATCTCAAACAGACTCACGAACCTAAATATTTTAAAACTCAATTTTTACTAAATTTTCAAACCATTTTCTATTTTCCAAGTTTTTATGAAAAACTTGGTGATGACTCCGTCGAGCACGCGGTCTTCACACTGGCCCAGATTCAATTTCCAAATGAGAGGGCGACACCCCTTCACCCAAAAAGTCATGAATGAGCATGTTCTCATGGGATTCAAGATGCCTTTCCACATAGAACCATATGGAGGAGAGAACGACCCACGGAACCATGTCAACACCTTCAACTCAGCAATGTCGATACTCAGCATAACTGACGGACAACAATGCCGAGTCTTCTCATCTACCCTGAAAGAAGCAACTCTCATATGGTTCTCACTACTGCCTACGAACTTGATTCACAGTTTTGAGCAACTGGCTCAAAAATTCCTCACCTAGTTCGCCTGCAGCAAAGAATATCAGAAGAGTGAAGATTCCTTCTTATGTTTCCACCAAGAAGAAGGAAAAACATTGCAAGCCTTCCTAGCAAGATTCACTATGCTCTCGCTCCAAGTTAGAGGCCTCCAAGATGCAGTAGCTATCTTCATTATTAAGCAAGGCCTCAGATGCTCACAGTTCTACGACGAGCTCAATAGGTTGCCCGGTATCCACCTTGCAAGAACTTATGGATAGAGCAGAATGGTTCATCCAAGAAAAAAAGTCCAAATAGCGATGGAAAAAATGTGAAAATTCCTAGTAACCAGAGCTGACCTGGAGCGATTAGAGAATAAAAAAGAAAAAGGAATGGCTGACAACCAAAATCAGAAAGAAAATAATAACAGAAAGCGCTCGCCACCGCGACCTTATTCGCCCCTTAGGGGACGATTCACCAGCTACAAGCCTCTCAATAAATCTCACGTTGGAGTTCTAGAAGAAATCTATCACTCCGACATGCTCAGCTCCCTTCCTCAGATCAAGAAGCGAAAAACTGGAAAACCTATGGATAAGTCCAAATATTACAGTTTCAAAAACACTATGGCCACGAGACCAACAATTGCATACACCTCAAAGATCAGATTAAGGACCTAGTACGAAAAGGACAGCCGTGCACATATATCAAGGTCGCGGACAAAACCAACAAATAGTGACAAAAGGACAACAACGAGCAACAAACCCCTCGTGGAGTCATTAACGTAATCGTAGAAGGACTATTGAAAGGGATCGCCTGAAAACCTTAGAACAAAAAGAGGGTAGAATGCTCCATACTCACCCTCAACTACATCCCTAAACAAAGAAAAAAGGAAGAGCCTAAAGAAGATTCGATCACATTCGACCTTTCGAACCACCAAGGGCCAGTCCATGATGACCCAATGGTCATAACCGCAGTTATAACAAATTACGAGGTAAAGAAAATCCTCATAAATCAAGGATCCTAAGTGGACGTTCTCTACTTTGATACATTTAAGAAACTCGGCCTAAGCGAGGCAAGCATGAGGCCATTTTCTAGCACACTCAATGGGTTCTCTGAAGCCAAAGTCCGTGCAGAAGGAGTCATATTGGCCCGCACATTTATAGGCACTCTACCTAAGGTAACAAGCCTAGACGTAGACTTCATAGTCGTCTTGGCACACTCAGCATACAATGCTATTCTAGGGCGACCGTCCCTGAACAAGCTCAAAGCCATTGTGTCCATAGCACAACTTACCATGAAATTTCCGATGTCGCACTGAATTGGAGAAATCACAGCGGACCAGAAACTAGCGCGAGCATGATACACAGCCAGCCTGACCAAGACCATCAAGGTCACTCACCTTGGCCCCATAGAACCTCGCAAGAACTCCCCAAAAGGCAAAGAGTTGGAAGCAACACCTAAGAAGTCTGTCCGCCCAGATAAAGCCCTCGCTTAATCTCTTTGACAAACTTTGCATTTCATCCCCTCAGCATTTTGGTTAAACATACATTTTTCTCTGTGGGTTTTCGAATGCAAACCTTTTGTTTACAATTAATCAAAACTCCTTTTTTTTCAAATAAAGACATGAGCCATACCGAATAAAAACTAAGTCTGCAAAGTCAAACTCACGACAAGCCCTTTTAAGGCAAAAAGGGTCGATCGCCCCAAATATACTTGGAAAACTACAAAGATCATATAAAAGTTGCCCCATGATAAGACGGTGCCACTTGCCCAAGTGACCGTCCGGGAACGTGGAAATTGCCTCCCAAAGGCGAATACTCCACATGGAGTCTTAAGTGAACGTTCACAAACAAACTATGTCTGCGAAATTACCTAAGTCATGCAAAACCGTCTTGATCACGTGGTTCTTGTATAAAAATCTTTTTACCAAGAAGTAAAAGGAGAAATCAAATAAATCAAAATAGGACAAAAGTCATTTCATTTATAATAAGTCAGGAAACTGCCTATTACACTTGGCAAAAGTCCTACAAAATACAATCTTGGGTATCCCCAAGGTTAACATTAGTTGGGGGCTCGCTGGGCTCGGGATCACCAACATTTCTTGACAACTCCCCCACTAAACTATCAATCACCGAATGAGAAGCACCTACAATCCCTGGGAAACGCCCGACCATCCTGGAAAGGAATTGGTGACTTAGAGGATGCTCATCCAACCAATGAAGGCGAGCGAAATCCACGAGTGGATCAGTCGCAAGCCAACCTATAAGCTCGCCATTCGAAAGCTCCAAGGAAGGATGAAGAGAACTCACCCACTTTGCGGGAAACCCCCCACCACGAAGGCGTGTGAGTTGCTCGACCTCTAAGAGAATCCCATACATCCTCTCGGCTAGCCTCTCCGTCTGACGATCAACCACGTCCCCAATTCGACTCTCAGCCTTTAGCCAACCTTCAATGTTCTTATTTGTGTTTGCCTTGAAATTCCTCTATGCCTTCTGAAGAAAGTCAAGATCCCGAAAACGTTGCGCGGCATCCTCCCGACAAGTAGCTAATTCGTCGTGGGTCCTCTCCAAATCCGACCGCAAGATGTTGACCTTCGCAAGTTTCCTGCTCTCAGCTCACAGGCGATGACCTTGTGAGTCAAAGACCCCAGATCACGACTTGACCTCTCGTACTTCTTCTCCCTAACTGCCAAATTCTCGCGTGTCTCCTCAAGTTTCTTTCTCATGCGCTCGAGAATGTTGTCTTTTGTTTTAAGGGCTGAGGTTAACTTTTCCCGCTCTAAGCGAAGCCCAGCCTATGCAAAAACAAAAATTCAACTTTAAACCAACTTTAAAATGTTTAAAAAGCCATGCACCAAAACCTAACTCAAAGAAAAGTACTTACCAATTGTGACGGCCACATATTAGCGACATGATGAAAGTCAACCAAAGACTTGACAGCACCATCAAAAGCCCATAGAGCAATGTCCATAGCACTTTTATCCTGTGCCCTAGCAGCCCTATCAGTTAGATCCATAGGAAAACACCTATCAAGGGCCACTAGGGCAAAAGGGGACACCTCCTCCGACATCCCCTGCTCAGGCTCCAAATCAATTTTTTTTAATCCAAATCCCTAGAAATAGTGTTAGCCATTTGAATCATCACTACATTCTCTCTTTTAGCAAGGGTTTCAGTCTCCCTCTTAGAAGGAGCCTCAGCCCTCCTTTCAGCAGCAACATCGGTCTGGTCAACCACCCCCTCCACTCGAGCTCTTTTGCTCACCGATTGCTCCTTTTGCCGGTTCCTGCCTAACAGATGCTATGGACGTTTCCTCTTCGAACTACATGGACTTTGATCCCTTAACAAGGGTACGTAGGCACCTAGGTCATCACTTAAGGACAAGTCCTCCAAGGTTACGATCCCTTGTGATCCTTGTTTTCAATTATGAATTGTCTGAACCAAAAATAATAGTTACAATATGTGATATGTATATATATATATATATATACATACATATATATACATACATATGTATGTATGTATATATATGTTTTGCACAAGTTCGTTTCAGTGTGAGACGGACTTGTATATACATATATATGTATATATATGTTTTGTATTTTGTATTTTCTTTTTTTTTTTAAAGTTGATGGAAATGAAAAAGTAAAAATAGGTGGGATTCAGTGGGCCCCACCCATTCCAACTTCATTTTCATTGTTCTTTCTTGTAAAAGAATATGACCTAAGAAATTAGTTTTTGATAAACATGATTCAAGAATGAATTAACTCCATCAAGTCATTATTTAGCTGATTTTCTTTGACTTCTCGGGTTTTCTATTTTAGCCTTTTCTCATATATCAACAAAGTAGTTCTATTTGATCAAAATCCTAAATTGGTCCCTTATGTTGTCATCAAGTTTCATATTGATCCTTTTATGTTTCAAAAAATTTAAATTGGACCTTTATGCTTGCCAGAAGTTCCAAATTGGTCCTTCCGTCCAAGTCCGTTCATTTCTTCCGTTAAGTGCTGGCGTGGCGTGCTGAGGTGGATATATCATCTCTCTTACGTGTTCATTTAAGCTGGCGTGTCATGCCACGTCATCATCTACTATCATATGTGATTACGTGACGCTGATGTGATAATAACGTGGTATGACACGTCAGCTTAGATGGATACGTCAGCACTTAACTTAAGAAATTGACGGAAGTGGACGAAATGAACAATTTGGAACTTCTTGCAAACATAAAGGACCAATTTAAACTTTTTAAAACATTAAGGACCAATATGAAACTTGGTGATAACATAAAAGATCAATTTGGCGTTTTGACCGTTTCTATTTTATTTCTATTTTATATGTAATACCACAACTAGGCCTAATGCAATTTCCTGCTCTTCGGAATGACATGATTATCACTGGTTTCACGAGGGTTTGATACAAGTACAAGTCTTTAAAAAAATCACATCTCAAAAACTAACTATTGGAATTGGAGAACCCAAAGTCTTATAAGGCCTTTCCTTGAAATTAACCTCCCAGTCCCAGATATGGGACTCATATCATTACCACCCCCTTCAAAAGTCGACGTCCACGGTGGCCCACTCTATCGACACTGGTCCATTGATAGCTCTTTCCACTTTTTTTGGCGGCTCTATACAATTTCTCGTGTTCAGCATGGCCCACTCTATCGACAATGGTCCCTTGATAGTCCTTTCCACCTTTTGCGGCTCCATCCAACTTCCAGTATTCAATACATTGAACCATACATTAATCCAGTCTATAGAGCCCATGCCTTAATCCAGCCTATAGGTCACCCCTTTCGTGTTGGTCCGCTCTCAACAAGAGCACCAATGGATACGAGTACAAATCCTTAGCACAACCACACCCCAAAAGCTAGTTATTGGAGTTAGAGAGCCCAAGACCGTTTCTCAAAATTAACCTCCTAGATGTGGAACTTGTATCAGGGTTAAATTAAAATTAGTCATTCATGTTTTTGGCCTCAGAGTAAAATCATTTGTTTTCTTTTGGCGCTATAAAACTTTTTGATTGGGAGATAAAAGAGTTAGATTTGAACATTTTGTGATTGATGATGAAGATAAAATAAAATATGATGTGAAAAAAATGAATTCAAGAAGATATTATTGTTATGTTAAGTCATTAAAAATTATTAACTATTTTAACAATTTTGGTGAAAAAGATAAAGTTGTTCAAAAATTAAAATATTGGACAACTTTATCATATGTTTTAAGTAATTTTATGTGTTAAATAATAATTTTATTCTAACAATATGTATAAACAATAACTGAAGTTAATAAAATATTAATTTAAAGTAAAAAATAATAATTGTTAAGTAAATATATAATTTTATAATTAATTTTAAAAAATAAAAAAAATTGGCCTGCGGACTAACCCGTTTAGCCCGCCTAATAAACGGCCCGACTCGACCTGTTTAATGTCGGCCCGACCTGTTTTGACAGTGCTAGTCACGAACGTATCTTTGATTTTTTTTTCTTTTGTCGTTGGAGTAACCTTTCTAAGGGCTTGTTTGGTTACTAGAATGTTTGAGGGAATGAAAATGGTAATGGGAATGAGAATGTTGGAGGGAATGATAATGTGATGTGACTGTGATGTGAATGGAATAAAAGTGGGTAAAATGACTATTTTATTCTTATATTAAGGTCAAAGGTTCATTTTGGTCCTCTATGTTTCATTCAAGTTTCAAATTAGTCCTTTATATTTTAAAAGTTTTAAATTAGTCCTTTATGTTTCCCAGAAGTTCTAAATTGGTCCTTCTGTCCAAATCCATCAATTTCTTAAGTTAAATGCTGACGTGGCGTGCCGAGGTGGACACATAATCTCTCCTACGTGTATCATATAGGTGACGTGGCCTTAGACACACCTAAACGGCGTCGTTTAAGCCAAAAATAAAAGCATGCTGAGAGGACCAATTTAAAACTCTAATGAAATATAAAGGACTAATATAAAACTTAAATGAAACATAAAGGACCAATATAGAACTTCAATGAAATATAAAGGACCAATATAGAACTTTTGAAAGATAAAGGACCAATTTAAAACTTGGGTGAAACATAGAGGACTAAAATGGACATTTGACCTATATTAAATGTGAGAATGAAATAAAGTGGGTAAAAAAATAAGAACAAAAATATAATTTCATTTGCAAAAAGTAAAGTATGTTTGATTAGAAGAATATTGAAGAGAATATTGAATTACATTAACAATTATATCAATAATTGAACCAACCAAACGGACACTTATGACTTGTTTGGTTCATGGCATTTTAAACCCAAACCGATAATTGGTTTAGGGTTTAGTTTTGGAAAGGCTTGGACATAGCCCTTATATAAAGGCGGCTAAGAGCTCATTTTGGTTCCTTATGTTGCACCCAAGTTTCATATTGATCCTTTATATTTTAAAAAGTTCAAAATTGGTCCTTTATGTTGCATCGAAGTTTCAAATTGGTCCTTCCGTCCAATTCCGTCCATGTCTTTCGTTAAGTGCTGACATGGCTTGCTGACATGTCCATTTAAGCTGACGTGTCATGCCACATCATCACAAATGATGAAATAGATGATGACGTGGCGATGGCATGGCATGATACGTCAATTTAAATGGACATGTAGAATAGATGATGTGTCCACCTCAGTAAGCCATATCAGCACTTAACGGAAGACATGGACGGAAGGACCAATTTGAAACTTCTGTGCAACATAAAGGACCAATTTAAACTTTTTGAAACATAAAAGACCAATATAAAATTTGGGTACAACATAAGGGACCAAAACGAATTTTTACCTATAAGGACTATGTCCAAACCTTTCCAAAATTAAACTCTCTACCAATCATGGGTTTGAGTGAGGGTTTAAAATTTTTTACTATCTTATCCCTATTTTTATATTTGAAAAGACTATTTTATTATTTAATGAAGGGTAAAATAGTAATTTTATTTTAATTTCATTCCCTTCTCCCCTTTCATTTTATCTTATACCAAATATAACTATATCATTCTTTTATCAATCTCATTCTCAATCCCATTTAGGGTGTGTTCTTTAATATGGAAAAAAAGACATGTAGGCTTCACATGTTACCCACTTTTTTATTTTCATATTGAAAAATATGTATAATTAAAAAAAGGGTAAACTACAGTTTGCCCCCCTGTGGTTTGGCCTAAATCTAGTTTGCCCCCCTGTGGTTTAAAATGCGACACTTAACTACCCTGTGGTTTGGCTTAAAACTAATGTGCCCCCTGTGCTTTAGAGTGTGACACTTGACCCCCCTGTGATTTGTTATGTTATCAATTAACTACCTTCATCTATCTTCTATTCAAATTTTAGTCAAATTAATTATCATTTAATACTTTTAATGTTTAAAATTTGTCATTCAACACTCTAGAATTATAAAATGATTCAAAAAAAATTATAATTAATATAAAAATAAAATTATAGTTTTTAAAAATCAATAAAATAATTTAATATTTATTGTTTACTCCATTGATTTATTTATATTTAGTTGTTTATTCATTTTATTATTATTTTTTATCTTTAATGTTTTAGAATTATTAAATCAATCAAAATAAAATTGTAAAAGAATAATATAATATAAATATATAACTAAATTTAAGTTTTTTTATTGTTCAAGTTCAGAACAAACATACATGGATTGAATGTTAACATATTGAGCTTAGAAACTCTAACATTAAACAATAATTTTCTTAGAAAAGTATACTAGGAGTATAACAGTACTCTTGGATATAGTGGAGAGATTAGAGGAAAATAATTTGAAGGAAACGGTAAAAAGAGTTAAAAGTAAAAGATTAGAGTTTATTATTATTTTAGAGATAAAATAAATATTTAATAAAATAATTAATTAATTCAATTATTTTTAGGTAATTTCTTTTATAAGTTATATTAAATATAAAATTTTGAGAAAAAATAATATAGGGTAGTTAAGTGATAATATAACAAACCACAGGGGGGTCAAGTGTCACACTCTAAATCACAGGGAGGCACATTAGTTTTAAGCCAAATCACAGGGTAGTTAAGTGTCGCATTTTAAACCACAGGGGGACAAACTGGATTTAAGCCAAACCACAGGGGGACAAACTGTAGTTTACCCTTAAAAAAATAAAAAATAAAAAATATCTATTATACTCATTGATTTGACACAATCATAATTTTTTTTGGTAAGAAAACTTTCTTTTCTTTTTATTATTTTAATATAAGGAGTAAAATGGTAATTTTAATACATTCCCATTTCATTTTTATTCTCAACTTTTACTAACAAATACAATAAATACATTCCTTTTTTATTTTTTATTTACGTGAAAAACGTATCCTTACATTTTCTCAAAATAAATCCACCAACCAAACGTAGGTCAGATAATGCCGAGCCGAAATAAAATACAAATGTACAATAAATAGTCCATAGATTGTATAATTTGAAGATTCCGCGAGTTTGATGTGACCGACAGTCCTTGATTTCGGATCCCTCACCCACCAATCCAATCACATGCAACCATTTTTAGTTTTTTACCATCCTACCCTTGTCTTTTTTCCCATTCTACCGGGCGATTTTACATCTCTACCCCTATTCCCATTTTTTGGAAAAAGACAAATTACAAAAACAAACTTTGACCGGTCAAAATGTTTCTTTGGAAACACTTTCCTATTTTAGTCCCTAAAAATAAACATATTTTCAATTTGGTCCTTAATATTTATTTAGTTTTAATTTAATCTGTAAAATTTGTTCAATTTTAATGTTTACGATTAGTATTAATTTATCTCTATGTTATCCAAGTTTTTAAAAATTAAGACTAAAAAATGTTCATTAATATTATTTTTAAAAAACTTAAATAAATTAAACTAATTAAAAGACAATATTATTTAATATGAACCAAACATTTTTCATACTTTAAAAATAATTTAAGACATAGAAAATTTATCATAAAAAAATTTAAAGCTTTACTATATATAAAAAAAGTTTTGCTCCTAATAATCACTTACATATTAATATACGCATGTATCCTGAACAAAAAAAAATTTTTTTCAACATTTTGTTAAGTAATTTTTTTTACTTGGGTTGGATGATGGAGGGACTAAGTTGATACCAATTACAAATATATAAGACCAACTTGAAACTAAGAAAATATTATAGATCAATTTGATACTAATCATAAATATGCTAAACCAAATTGAGAAAAATATTAAATTAGTAAAATAGGGTATTTGTTCTTTCCTCACCGCAACAATTTAAGGACATTCCCGTAAATAAAAGGCTAATGCAGGGGCATTATTGTGAACAAAAAGTCCAATCAACTACTAGTGACTCCAAAGTACTAGCAGTAGTAATGGGTGTTGATTAATTCGAGGTAGGAGCAGATCTGTATTAGACAACACTGATTAATATAATAAAAAAAGCTTTTAATTATGGGATTCTGCCTTTAATTTGTCATAATGTGCCGTTTCCTCCTGAAACCTTAAGATAAAAGTTTCGTCTTAGCAAAACCCACGCTTTTACTTCACCACTTCACCTACACTGGTCACCCTCTAGTCCTCTACCTCTCTTAACTAGCACCTTTAAGCCCTTAATTTACATATTTACCCTTCTGCAACTACAAGGAAGGAGAGGGTAGAAGGAGGGTTAAACTTGTCTTCTTAGAGTGTTCGTCTGTCTCACGGTGAGACAAAAAATAGGCTAAAAAAACAATAATAAAATTAAATCTGTGCAATTGACTTTTGTGTAATTAGTTTTCGTGCAATTACACTGTAATTATTTTAAAATACACATTTTTATTTTATTTATAAAATATTAATAGCGACTCACACTAATAAAGACCCACCATGAATTAATTAAAAACCAAATTATTATTAGTATTGACAAATATCATCAACAATAATAAGGTTAAATATTAAGGGCAAAATTAACAATTTAATTCTTAAAAGATATAGTTTGTGTCAATTTAGTCCCTAAAAAATAAATTTATTAAATTTATTTTAAAAATATAATTTCTCTCAATTTAGTTCTAAAAAAATAAAAATATCGAATTTATTGATTAAAAGATAAAATTTATTTCAATGGAGTTACTTTAAAATTTTATGTCAATTATGTTAAGTTGTTAATGCCTTGATGGAGACTAAATTGAGACAACTTATATATTTTAAAGATTATATTAGATATTTCTATCTTTTAGAGATTAAATTAAGACGAATTACATTTTTTAGGGACAAAATTTAATATTTCATTTTTTAAGAACTAAATTAAAATAAACTACATCTTCACATGAGCTAAATCTAGACAAATTTCATTTTTCAGGATTAAATTTAACATTTCCTTTTTTTTAAATTTCATTTTTTCAGAATTAAATTTAATATTTTCTTTTTTTAATGACTAAATTGAGATAAATATATTTTTTAAGATATCAATATAGTAATTTTCTCTTTAAATATTTAAGAACGGAAAAAGCAAGACAAGGACAGAAGATAGCAGCTCGCTGTCTCTTCTTTCGCCTCCGTTTCGTGTGAGAGAGAAAAAGAAGGTTCACTCACTCACTCGCTCACTACTACTACTACTTCAATTCTGCCTCTTATTACTGTATATATGTATTTCTTCTTCTTCTCCTTCTTCCATTACTGTTTCTAATACCACTTTTTGCTGCTATCTATAGCGGTGATTGAAACTTGCTTTTTGTTGTTTCTGCTTTTTGTTGCGTTATTTTGTGACTGCGAGTTCCATATGGGCCAGGATTGATCATTGATTGACTCTCTTTTATCAATTTGATATATATATTTCATAAATTATTCTCAAGGATGCTTTCTTCTCAAGTTTTATTGGGGAATAGGATGATTGCCCTACATTGACGACGAAGCGTTTTATCTCATTTCTCTCTAGTGAGTTCGCAAGATCTACTCGAGTATGCTCTTTTTCCTTTCCCTCTATCTCTGTTTTACATTCTGGTGTCAAAAGCGAACTTCGATTTCTATTTTTTATTTTTCCTTTTTATATTGAAAAGAAAAAATTATGTTTGTTGAATGGTTTATACTTTATACAGTGTTCCTTCTTTGTTTTGCTTTTTCTTTGTAAATTTTGAAGCAACTGGCTGTGTAGGATTTTCAATTTTAGTGTTCTGAATCAATGGATCTTTCTATTTTTTTTCTTTTCTGCAATCTCTTGTGAGATCAATGGTGGGATGATTTCTTTACATA
Source organism: Senna tora (assembly GCA_014851425.1). Taxonomy (NCBI): domain Eukaryota; kingdom Viridiplantae; phylum Streptophyta; class Magnoliopsida; order Fabales; family Fabaceae; genus Senna; species Senna tora. The sequence continues at coordinate 19,896,403 of CM026270.1, read as the reverse complement.
ATGTATATGCCAAATCAGAAATTTGGCTACCACTATGTAATTGTAATTAGGAATTTGCTTTGAGGATGCTTGGATATTTTCTTCCCTTTCCTTTTTTTTTTTTGTAATTGTATATTTCTGCTTCATCTGTGATTCTGAGATTTATTGCGATATAGTACTGCAAAAAGGACTGTTGTTTTTTGTTTTCCAGTCTAACAAAAATTCCTAACTCAGAAGTTTTCTTGGAGTTCAATATTAGGCTGACTTGTATATTGATTGGGATGTTCAGCTAAGAACTGAAGATTGGTTTGTTTATAGTAATTTGATCTAATTTCTGTCAAATCCTAAATATCATGCAGCATTATGTCAAGTGCATTGTTTTTGTTGCCAAGAACTAATTTCCCTTTCTTTTTCTTCTATTGATGATGTTGCAGGGCTCTGGATTTATCAATGGGACAAGAGATAGAGATGGATCTCAATGAGAAGTCTTCAGTGGGTTTGAGTCCCAATACTGTTCTTCCATCTCATCAGCATCGTTCCTATGCGAAGAAGAGATATAAAAATGGAAAACAGATAGGGAGAGACGAATATTTGACCCTAAAGGGGAACTTTGCTGAGATCAAATTTGCTCGCTTCCGCAGTTCTTCGTGTAAAAGTACTCTCTCTAGGCCAAATAGACTGGAAGGTAGTACAGACATTATGCGATGTTCTATGTATCAGAGTTCAGAGGAAGCGAGAAACATAATAAAAATGGGCTCCATGGGAGGTAGGAAAAAGATAGAAATTTCGCGTTGCAGTGACACCTCTTTCTCTGGTAGCATAGTAGATTCTTTATGTAGTTCAGATGATGAAGGTTCCCAGCAGAGATCTTCTGTGACATCTCGGGTTTCAAACTTAAATTCTTCGTGTGTGTCCAGGTCCTGGGTTGGCATGCAGCCCAACACTCCAGATGGATTCATTGAGATTTGCATAAATTCAGATGTTAGAGATAAAATATCTACTCCAACTGTAAGCAGAGATTCTATCAATTCGAAGACTAGAAATGATAAAGACACAGTTCAGGTATTGCGAAAGCCGGATGCTGCTGAGGTTGGAGCCTTTCACTTGCCATCTCCTTCAGAAAGTGACTGCTCATCAAGGGCCAGTCCTAGTGTTCAATTCACCCCTTTCAGGAAAAGGTTCAATCCATTCACAAAGTCGAAATCTTTGAGAAGTCCAGTGAGCAGCCATATGCTGGAAACTATGGAGATCAAATCAACAGGGAAAGCAAACATTTCTAGAAACAGGAGTTATCAGAAATCACTGCTGAATGACTTCTCTAACGCAGCGAAGCATTCTGATATTATTTCTGAGTTTATTGATAGAGATATCCAGCATTCAGGCATTGCATGTTCACCGATCCACCTTCATGGTAATCTCAAGTTGGAATATAAACATGGAGTGCCATTTTTTGAGTTCAAGTTGAAGTGTCCTGAAGATGTCTTTGTGGCCAAGACATGGAGAGTAGGTAATTCTTTCAATTGGGTATATACATTTCATTCCGTTGATAGTAGAAAAAAAGGCAACGCCATTGGACTTGGATCCCCTCATTATGACAAGGATTCCTCGATGGTAGCGCTGATGCTAGTTTCTTGTAATTTATGTTCGGAAATGAAAGGCGGAGTATTTGACAACTCAATGGTGACAGAATTTGTGTTGTATGATCTTGCACACTCAAGACCAAGTGTTTCATCTCAAATGAATTCAAGTTGTGACCAAGATAATTCCAAAACTCCAAAAGCTTCTCATGGAGAATTGGGGAGAGAAGCTTTAAAACCGGACGATAAGACTCTTGCGCTTAAGAATAAGCTTCAGAAGCTTCTGTCTGGAACTGTTGATTTTGATAAACCGAATTTTTATCACTGGTTGTCCACAGAATTGCATCCGAGCCTTGAAATTGCTGCCATTGTGTTGCAAATTCCATTTCATAAGAGAGAAAGCTTGAAATACAAGAGAGGGAATAGAATAAGTGCTAAAGGATATTCCAACTTAAGAGATCTCTCGGTAGTTGACCAGAGTAGAAAGAGCATGCATGAATGCAGAACTCAAGAACAACTAAAGGTGGTAGTTCCAACTGGAAACCATGGTTTACCGAATGAAGAAAGCGAGGGTCCCTTATCATTACTTGAACGATGGAGACGTGGTGGAGGTTGTGACTGTGGTGGCTGGGACATGGCCTGTCCCCTTGTTCTCTTAGGCAATCCTAATATTCAATTTATTGAAGACTGCCCTTTCATGGAGAATTCTTCACCATTGGAACTTTATGTTCAGGTACAGCTTAAATTCCATAACATCTGTTTCCTGAAAGAACTTAGATAAAGAAAAATAAGGAGTAAAGAAATTGTTAGGTTAGGTTCTCTATCTCATCATATCGTAGTTTCGGATTCCAGTTCCCAAAATGTGTTCCAGTTTCTTTTGGAGATATATTTCTGACTATTAGAAGATAGTTTGCTTATATAACAAAATGCTACAAGCCTATAAGTTTTTGGATGTCATTAATGTTAGACTTTAAAATTGCAAAATTCTATCTTGGAGATCTAGTAAATCACTTGATACTCCAAGTTTTGTACGGGTTTGTCTGCTTTTTTACATATGCAGATCAAATCCTATGGAAATGTATTTATGAAAACTTGTTAATTTTTCATTCTTCTGTTGGGAAATTCCGCATCCCTGCAAATGTAATAGTGTCACTATAATCACGAAAAGGACTAGACTTATTAGCAGTTAGTTATATCTTTGCTACCAGGTTCTCTGATGAAAATAAAACATGGAAAATTTTCTTAAAAAGAACCAATCATTTGAGTTTTGAGTTGTATAAACCATAAACATGCTGGTTTCTAATTGGAGAACGGAGAACCTGATCGCAACCTGATAGCAAAAATGTAAAAACTGCACCCAAGTTTTTTCCACTGAGAAACACTTACTCGTGTGAATAAAAAGGCAACAAGATACTTACTGTAGATACATACATGCATTACTATGGTTCTTATTGCTTTAGCTTTCTCTGTTTTCTTCACAGCTTGCTTTATATGATTGTTATTGTAAATTGTAATATTGTTCTTCTAGTACTTATCTAAGCTTTTGGTATATAGGGAGCAAAAGAAAGTACTCCTACATTCAGCTTGAGAATTGTTGAAGAAGGGCAATATGCTGTAGACTTTCATGCACAATTGTCCACATTACAAGCATTCTCCATTTGTGTTGCCATTTTACATGGAACTTCCACCTTCAGTGGTACAGGGCATCAGCAGCAAAAGCAACCACAGGTATTATCACAGTGCAATAATTCACTAAAAATGCTCATTGAGGAGGAAGTAGATTTTTTGGACTCAGTTCCCACAAAGGAGAAGGCAGTGTCCAAAACTCCAAGAGGAACTACTCCTCTATCCTATGTGCTTAACCCACCATTTTCACCTATTGCAAGAGTATAATAAAGTGAGAGTTATCTTCAGTGTTGAAGCTGAAAGATCGGAATTCGAACCCTAAACCAGAAAGTGTTTGAAGATGACCTGAACCATTTGGTAACAAGTGAAAAAAGGACCATATGGGAAGGATGGGATTGGCATCAAATATATATATATAGGAGGAGGTGCCTCAAGAAAGCTTATATACTGAAGATGAAACACAGGATAGCCTCTAGAATCTTGAGAGAAATGTAAAGGGGGTGGTGCTAGTTCCTTTGGAGCAGGAAGAAATATCATATATTAGAGGGTCAGAATCATTCTTTGTAATAAATTATTTATTTATGTTACTAAGGTATATGGAATAGAACCAGATATTGTGGATAATTAGGGAAAATATGTTTTAGGAGTATTGGGAGATGGAGTCTTTTCTGTCTTCCTTTTGTATCTAAGCTAAGCATCTTAGTTGGTAATAGAAAACAATATGGGAATTACCCAATAAATGCTGGTCACTAGCTCACTCTTCCAAGTGGAGCCAAATTTACTGCTGGGAGATAAATTCATTTTGCCACTTTTTTATAACGATGTTGATTTTGTTAACTCGAGTTCTTATAAATTACATGTGTCATGTGTCATGAGTTTAGAAGAAAAATAGAGAAAAATATTTGTGATGTTAAAATTGATAATTTTATCAAATTAAATTATATTCCCTTCGGTCACGATATCTATTTTATTAGATGTTTTTAATTTTTTTTTAAATATTTGCTGTTTTAAAAAATTAAGAGAACATTGATAATTATTTTTTTACAATTTTATCTTTACTTATTCCTAAGATAAGATTGATGAAGAAAGAGTAAGTAAGAGTAATTTAAGAAGGATAGTTTAGTCTTTTTATCTCATTTTCTCTACTTTTTAGGTAAATTAATGATTTTTTAGTCTGTGTGCATTTTACCTTAAAAATTAGATATTGTGAATCGGAAAGAATGTTAAACTATTTTCGGGATATTATTCTCAATTTTATTCATTTAACTATTAAAATGTGAGAAGTAAAATACAAAATATCTATTATACCCTTTGATTCGACACAATTCTAACCTTCTTTTCTTTTTATTATTTTAATATAAGGGATAAAGTGGTAATTTTAATACATTCTCATTCCATTTTCATTCTAAATTTTTACTACCAAACACATTAAACCTATTCACATTTTTTTCCTTTCCTTTCCTGCATAAAGAACGTGCCCTAACTCATAACTACTTTCCTTTCCTTTTCTTATCATTTTATTATACCAAACATGCCCTTAATCATCTTCCCTTTCCCTCTAATATATCAAATTTACAAGATAGATGTTTCCTTTCCCTTTCCCCTGTCATTTTGCCATACCAAATGAGTTCTGAGTGGAAGCAAACTTCTTTACCACGGTGCTTTTTTTTTTTTTTTCTAACAAAGTCATGATAATTATAAGGTCAAATATTTAAATTGGTTCCAAGTGATGGATTTTAAATTGATTTTGTACGTTTTTATTATGCTTCTGAGTCATTATAATCTATTAGTTTTCTTCGCTAATGGTAATGTGACACATTAGTAGTGTTTGAATAGGGTCTATTATGTTTTATTTAGTGTTTCAAATTAGTTCTGTACGTTTCACATAATGTTTCAAATTGGTCCTAGAATCAGTGTGAGTGTGTCACGTCTAGGGATGATCGCGGGTTGGTTTGGTTCGGGTTTGAGAAAAAAATTGGAACAAATCCGATCAAAATTTGGTAGGTTTGGGTTGGGTTTGAAAAAAAAAGTTTTGAACCTGAACCGAACCAACCCGTCAATGGGCGGATTGGGTTGGGTTGGTTCGGGTTCAACCCGTCAAATTTATTTTTATTATTATTTTGACCTTTTTTTATTTTTCTTTGAACTTTTAAATTATTTACCTTCACCAAGAAGATTTATTTTCATTTAGGAAAAAGTCAAGAACTTGAAAGAAACTAAAATTGAAATATTCAAGATATGAACAATTTGTATTTGTTGCTTATGTATTAGTGATTTAATATTTTAATGTGTTATAAATTCTTTTTCTAATAATAATATATACTAGAGCGGGTTGACAGGTTCATAATTTCCAAATCCGCTAACCGAACCAATCGATGAACGGGTTGAAATTTTGAATCCGAACCAACTTGTCAACCCAAACCAATCCAACCCAAACTAACGGGTTGAACAAGTTTACAAGTTGACCTCGACCCGATAACCACCCCTAGTCACGTCACTATTAACGAAAAAACTAATAGATTATAATGAATAAACTTTTTTTTAAATACAATGAAAACAAATCAATGTAAAACAAATAAAACAATTAAATTTAATTTGAAATCCACTTTATATTCTTAGGATTAGTTCGAGTATTTGACTTAATTATAATATACCACTAAAAATATTAGAAATAAACTCGACATCTTCGACTTCGATGACAATACATGAACCAAAATATTAAATAGATTTTCAAATAAAATATTTTTAATGATTATATGCAGAAATTTTAGATATTTTTGCCAATAAAATATGAATACTAACTACTAACCGCCCTTAGCGGCTTAGCCCCTTACCCTCGTAGATTTCTCGAAATGCCAAACCGTCAACGTCATTATCATCCTCATTCCTCAATCCTCATCCACGATCAAATATATATATATAGACAAAATTTATATCTTATTTTTTACATATTTTTCTTAAGGTTAATCAATTAAAAAAAGATATATGTCAATTTTGAAAAAAAGTTGACACATGTCTTTTTTTAATTGATTAACCTTAAGAAAAGCATATAAGCAACAACATATAAGTTTTTCCTATATATATATATTTTGGTCATAAAAAATATACTTTTTTTAATTAGAAAAAAACACGTAACAACCAAAAATACGGTCGGGTTTCGGAGTGGGCCCAGAATCCGGCCCAAATAGAAGAAGAAATGTCAAAAATGGGGAAATTCCGTGATTTCTTCCAACTTTAGGCCTTAATATACAAACCTTTTACATTTACGCCTTCCCAACTAAATCTTCCCTCGAAATTCTCAGTCTCCTCTCTGTGAAGGTAAGCTTTTTCAGGTCTCTGGACTCACTCACTCTTGTTCACTTTCTTTTAGTGCAACGCTTTTATTTCAATGGCTAAGTGTGTGTTTGTATGTGCATTCTGTATGAAGTTATGAACTCTGGGAGGTTCTAATGGGGAAAGGTAGACCTAGGGCTGTGGAAAAAGGTGTAGTAGGGCAGAGTCTTAGTGTTTCATCCTCCGGTTCACTGAATATACCTTCTGGGCCTGTATATTTTCCCACCGAAGATGAATTCAAGGACCCCTTGGAGTTTATTTATAAGATTAGACCTGAGGCTGAGCCATATGGGATTTGTAAGATTGTTCCACCAAAGAATTGGAAACCCCCATTTGCTTTGGATCTAGATGCTTTCACTTTTCCCACTAAAACGCAAGAAATTCACAAGTTACAGGCACGCCCTGCTGCTTGTGACTCCAAGACTTTTGAGTTGGAGTACTCTAGGTTTTTGGAGGACCACTGTGGTAAAAAGTCAAGGAAGAGAGTTGTGTTTGAGGGGGATGAACTGGACTTATGCAAATTATTTAATGCTGTTAAGCGATTTGGTGGATATGATAAGGTCGTGAAGGAAAAGAAATGGGGTGATGTTTCGCGGTTTGTAAGGCCAGGTAGAAAAATTACAGATTGTGCAAAGCATGTCTTATCACAATTGTACGGTGAGCATTTGTATGATTACGAGAATTTCTATAATCAGCTGAATCAAGAGATAGCTCGAAGCAGTAAGAAAGGCATGCATGAGGATGAAAAAAGTGACCATGTGGTCCAATCTTCAGGATCCAAGAAGATTAGAAAGAGTACTGATTCTCTGAAAGTTAAGGATGGCAAACTGCTAGAGGAAGAACATGACCAGATTTGTGAGCAATGCAGAAGTGGCTTGCATGGGGATGTAATGCTTTTGTGTGATAGGTGTGATAAGGGCTGGCATATTTATTGTCTTTCTCCACCACTGAAGCAAATTCCTCCAGGGAACTGGTATTGCTTTAATTGCTTGAATTCTGACAGGGACAGCTTTGGTTTTGTTCCTGGTAAGCAGTACACTTTGGAAGCATTTAGACGCCAGGCTGATCGGTCAAGGAGGAGATGGTTTGGACCAGGACCTGTTTCAAGAATGCAGATAGAGAAGAAATTTTGGGAGATTGTAGAGGGATCAGTTGGTGAGGTTGAGGTTATGTATGGAAGTGATTTGGATACATCTGTCTTTGGAAGTGGTTTTCCACGCATAACTGATCAGAAACCACAATCAATTGATGCGAAGTTATGGGATGAGTACTCAACAAATCCATGGAATCTTAATAACTTGCCTAAGTTGAAAGGATCAATGCTTCGAGCTGTTCATCACAATATCACTGGTGTTATGGTACCCTGGCTGTATATTGGGATGCTTTTCTCATCCTTTTGCTGGCATTTTGAGGATCATTGCTTTTACTCAATGAATTATCTACACTGGTATGCTGTAGTTTCTTCTATTGTTGTTTTTGATGCGTTAACTCTTTATCTTTTAATTTAGCGTATGAATTATTATGACCATGAAGGCATCAATTTTTGTTTAATTTTCCAACAGAGAAGATGAAATAAAACTTTTTCTTCCCGAAATAATATGTCTTATTTTTCCCCTATGTAGATATAGGATTCTAAATAATTGAAGGCACTGTGTAAATAGTGACATGATCTTAGGTGCTTGATTAGATTGTATAGGGAAGGTATAAGTATTAAGTAACAGTATGACGCTGGTTGGTTCTTTTTTTGGCCAATACATTGATCAGTTACTTGTGTGTACATCTGATGTATCACTTAAAGTTGAATCAATACAAAAAATATAAGGAAAAAATAGAATCCAAAAGGTATACTACATAGCCTCTCTCACAAAAAAGGATGCTTGAAAGGAGCCAAGCAAACCAAAGGATACACAGAAGTTCTTATAACTTTCCTTTTTATGTTCTACCATACAGTCTTTTGCAAAATTCCTGGAGCAGTCCCAGAACGTTTACACATGAAACCCTTCTGCTCTTTTGCCTGGTATATAATCCATCTTTCAATATCTTTAAGGACGACCTAATACAAGCAAAAAATGCTCAGAAGTTAGAACTTCCAAAGTTTTCTGGCAGCAGGACAGTGAATAATTGAATTGTAACTCTTACGGTCACCAGTCCACCTATGAATTAATGTTGATATTCAGATTTTAACCAACAAAAATATAATGCATAGCTCTGCCAACTTGATATTTTCCTTCTAGTCAGATGCATAATACTTTGTATACTATTCTCTTTCCTCTTCTAATGATTTCTTGAGAAATGTCCATGCATGTGTGTCAGCGTCTTTTGGTTGTTGACTTGTTTCTTTAACCAGATAGGACTTGGAAAGTGTGTCAGTGTCTTTTCTGTTCAGGCTGCTTTTACATTTTAATGTAATCAATTTAATGCTTGAGGCAATCATTTCATCTTTTAAACTTCTAAAAAGGTCTGTACACCCAGCCTAGGGCATTCACATGCTCATAGGCTTAATGTGCCTGACAGCATGTATTTACACACTGAAGAATTTTGTGTTATCTGCGTGCTTGATTTATAGTTGTTAGAACAATTATGACCTACTCTGCAAAATTTTATTCTCACCAGTTTTTATTGACTCTGCTTATTCTTGAGTTATAGTATGGAAAGTCCAACTGCTAGCAACTGCTATATGTTTCTTTGATAGTGTTTGTCTTCAATATTACCAATTTGGGATTGCGACACGTCTCTTTTTGATTATTTGCAATTTTGGCTGATTTCTATGATGTTCTAGGGGAGAGCCAAAATGTTGGTACAGTGTTCCAGGTAGTGAAGCCAGTGCTTTTGAGAAGGTAGGTCGTGGATTCTTACGTTGTCTATTAATATATATATATACTGGAGGCTTTTAGTGCATGTCGATTTCTCTTTAATTGTTAAATTAGAAAATAAAAAATAATTATTATATTTTAAAGAAGTGATTTAACTTCTCACTCTTCTGTTATCTATTGTAACTTGCCATTTTATTACTTTCTCTCTACCCTCTCCTTACATCACACAATTTATTTATATGATATAATTATAATATATAGTTTTGAAGACCAATGACCAGAAGATGATATATATACAGCATTACATGCATCCCTTGAAAATTGAAATCGGTGTGTATAGATAGTTGACTACCCTTTTAAATAATAAATGGAAATATGGTCATATTAATTACAAAACGAGTTTCTAAAATAATTGCACGATGATGGGGATGATTGGAAGATGCCATTTAATTTTGTATTAAGACAGCTGTTGTTTATCAGAATAATTTCTATCTGATGTCATCCATTGAAAGTTAATACAGTTATGCAAAATTTACAATCATTTTACATTGTACATATATATTTGAAGCAAGTTAATACCTAGGGTTTTTCAAAATGCTTTTTTAGAAATTTGTTGATAGTGAATATTCTTACTTATGAGAGTGATATATGTTTTCCAGAATGTTATTAAATGCTTACTTATATTTTTCAAATTTTGTTTTGGTATTTTTTTATTAGTGTTCTCCTGCCTTTTCTTTGTGTATCCTTCCATCAATATTATGCCTGTGAAAATAGGTTGACTTAAGTCTCTTGTTTTATCCCTTTTAGCATTTCAGCCAAAGGTTACTGAAATAGTCATTTGTTCACCATCGATTGATGATTATTTTTGTCTACATTTCTTCCTCTTCTTTTCAATTAAATTATTGTTTTATCTCGTTTAGTTTCTTCTGGCAGTTTACTTACTGTTTTAACTTTTAACTCTCAACTATGGCTGTCAGTAAAATGGTTCCCTTCATTTTAGGTGATGAGAAGCTGCCTTCCTGATCTTTTTGATGCACAACCAGATCTTCTTTTCCAGCTTGTTACCATGTTAAACCCATCTGTCTTGCAAGAAAATGGAGTTCCAGTTTACAGCATACTTCAGGTTTTTGGGCTTACTTTATTATATTGGTCATTTTTTTTTCCCATTGCTGTATGTGCTAGATTTTGTTGAAATCATCAAATTAGAACACAAATGCCTTAGGTTTAATAATACGCACTTCACAATTATAGTGGACATTTATATTTACTTTGCTGTAAAATGTTAGGATGCAATTTGAGTTCTGTAGTATATGGAAATTGCAATTACAGTAGATGCTATAAATTTTGATTCTAGTTAATGTGTTCTGGACTTTATGCCATACATCTGGAATTTGATTATTTCAGTGATAATAGCTGCTTTGCATATTACTTCCTTCTAGTCTCTACCGGATAAATTGATAAGTCGGGCATTCCCGACCTACCAAGCAAGGCCGGTAGTTGCTTGGTCACGACTAGTTAAATCTAAAGTTCCATTAAATGTTTGCTAAGAAACCTCTGCAGCAGAGCTTTGGTTTTAATGGTCATTGTATTCGCTTTATATATATATTGAATCTTTGGCATGCTTCTTTTCATTCTTGATACTTGTTAGGAGCCTGGGAATTTTGTTATCACCTTCCCCAGATCTTACCATGGAGGTTTTAATCTTGGTATGTAGTTCTGTTTTGTCTCTATCATTGGTTACTAGCTTATATTCAATCTAATGTATGTCAACTTTTGTATGGGAGAATAACACCCCTGGTTTGGTTGTGTTTTCAGGTTTAAATTGTGCGGAGGCAGTTAATTTTGCACCTGCTGACTGGCTACCTTATGGTGCATTTGGAGCTGATCTCTACCAGCGATATCACAAAACTGCTGTCTTGTCCCATGAAGAGCTTCTTTGTGTAGTGTCCCAGGTTTAAACAATTTTTGACTTTTTGTATGCTTTGAAATAATAGTTTCTTTCATAAAATTGTAAAGCTAATGATTTTAAGGCATGCATTTTGTGTTCACTCAAATGACCAAAATAGTTTGTGTTCTATTCATGCACAACAAATATTTGCTCTTCCAGAAAATTGACTGCTTCCTTATTGGCAACTATTTGCTGTTCTAGAATAAAATGTTAATAAAACCTTGAAAGTTTGAATTGACTCTCCGAAGATTGGCTTGTATGTGTTACTTAGCAAAATATATTTCCTCTTTTATTATTGGAAAAAATGTCGATAGTTGATGTTCCTGTGGTTAGCTATTTGAACAGCTGTTATTTTATTTACCAATGATATTTTTTTTACTCAGTGTCTTTTGTTCTATTTTCAACTGTTTGTTTTTGGATTTTAGCTCATTCGATGTCAACTTTTTTTTTTAATGTATAGTTTCTTGTGGATTTTAGGAATGATTATATTAGAGAGAAAGTGGGGGTAGCACCTATTGTCGAAAAATTAGTCGAAACATGCCTTAGGTACAAAGACGGCCGATAGAGGCTCCTATACGTAGAGTTGACCAAATGGAAGATAGCCTAATAACTAGAGGTAGGGGAAGACCAAAGAAAACAATAGGAGAAACGATTAAGAAGGATCTATCCATAAACAACCTAACCATGTGCAAAGACAGAACATGTTGGCGTCGCTTGATTCATATAGCTGACCCTACCTAGTGGGAAAAGGCTTTGATTGTTGTTGTATAGTTTCTTGTGGATTTTCTTTATATACCTCTATTTCGATTCCCGCTGGGAGAGGTTTCCACATTTACCTCTCTCTCTCCTTTGTCAATTCTTGAGCTTGTCAGCAATCTGATACTTCTTATTTGATTGTCATATTGTGTTCAGTACAGTGACATTGATAACAGAGTATCTCCTTATTTGAAGAAAGAATTGCTACGAATATTTGATAAAGAGAAATCCTGGAGAGAAAAACTATGGAGAAATGGTATTGTCAAATCATCTCGCATGCCTCCTCGGAAATGTCCTCAATATGTGGGAACTGAAGAGGTATGGTTTGTTTTAACCTATGGAAATACAAAGTATTTGTTTATTATCTCCATTTGTTGTAATTTTATGCACTGATCTGATGTCTCTTGTAGGATCCAGCATGCATTATTTGCCAGCAGTATCTATATCTTTCTGCCGTTGAGTGCAGTTGCAGGCCATCTTCTTATGTATGCCTGGAGGTAAATGAATTATGTTATTAAAAATGTGTTTGCATACCATCAATCATTTGTCTTATACCACTTCATCAATGTCAAGTTAAAGAAGCAAAGTTAATGAAACCTGAGTTTTACATATACAAGTCGATGATGCATATACTGTTCCCTGTTAATTCCTCCAAGTCAACAGTTTAAAAACCCTTGACTGGAGGAACCCAATAGATATATAAGCATTTCATAGAGGACGGCTCAACTAATGTGGGCTCATGCAGTTCAAGATCGCATATGGTTGATCTGGGCTAAAAATGGAACTGTGGATTCTGTGTGTCTGTATTAATTTCTTTGTATATAGGTAGTATATTCTGTTTCAATCATAAAAAAGGTACAGTATACATTCTGTAAATATGTTTGTTTTTCTATAATCTCTGTGTGGTGCTGATTTAGTAACAGATTTTTTATATCCCATATCAGATGTAAGGACCACTATTATTGTCTGGATTTGCAGAAGCAAAAATAAAATATGAGATACACATTCTGCTTCTTGTTGATACATATTGAATTTTCAATTCCTCTTGTTTGGTTTCAACTGAAGTTTACAATGTCTTTTTGCCAAGCCATTTTTTTTTTTTATAAATTTATAGAAGTGATTTGGCTTGGGGTAAATATTGAATTCCCAGTCTATTTATGTATTATGTGGAATTGGCCAATTGGGGAATTCATATATGATGATGGTTGAAAGCCAGTTTGACATGTTCAAATTTTTGGTATTTCATTAGTCTGGGTTTGTTCCTATAGGACTGGTGATTTTTCAATGGACTGAATATAGTTGTTTCTTGTGCAGCATTGGGATAACCTTTGTGAGTGCAAAACTGCAAGACTACGTCTTCTCTATCGTCATACACTTGCAGAATTGTATGACTTGGCACTTTCTATGGACAAATATACTTCTGAGGAGATAACACAATGTAGGAATATAAGAAGGCAGCCTTTATGTCCGGGTACTTTGACAAAAAAGGTTGTAAAGTTTTTCTTCTTGTGTTTCTTTTCCATAAGTTCTAACCTCCTGCAATAAAAATTTATTGTCATCTTTTCTCCATATCCTTGACTATGCTGCTCTTCCATAATTGGCATGCTGTTTTTTCTCCATACATGTGTTAATGGTGATGGAGAATTGCATGACCTTGAAATTGATCTTGACTAGCTCATATCATTTTGCCTGTGTCTCAATGATTTGTTGTTGCCTTGTTGGAATGTTTTACAGAGAAACATCAATCTTTTAAAAGGAGGCTGGAATTGTGGCATTCCATGGAATCCAATTCTCATGTTCCATGAAGCCAACCAAACACCTGAAATTCTCGGTTTCTATGCAACTCCATGCAGAAACCAATTCTTGGCCCAACCAAACGCAGCCTTAGTCTTTATTATGATTTTTTAACACATGGTCTGCATTAAATGTCTAATTGTGTGTTATGTGTTGGAAAATTAACAAGAATTGCTTTAGTATTTCTGTTGTTTCAACTCCCTTTAATACCGAATGGATGTTTCAAGCTAAGGATATTATCTAAAATAGTAGGCATCTATAATTCTTGTTAAGTGATTTATTATTATGTGAATTTTGATTCGGCTGCTCTTCATACTAATGTCCTTGGTTGTTCTTTTTTACATCTGGAATGTTTTTTAGGCACTGTTCTAGTCTATGAATTTATGGTGATAAGCTTACCTTCAATTTTCTAGTTCAAGTAGAAAGGATGTTAGGGATGTATTTTAACATATTAGCATTAGTTTATCATGAGCTAGCTATCTTTGCGAAAAAAAAAATTAATATAATGTGGATACTGCATTATTATCTATAAATAATCATCTCAGTTTTATTTGTTTATTTTATTTTATTTAATAGTCTTCTGGGAATGCTGGATGGGTGCAGGTAAAAGGTGGTCACATTACTTTCACGCAGCTTGCTACACAGTGGCTTCTGCGGTCCAGTAAGATTCTTCAGAATCCTTTTTCAAGTGATGCTTTTGTTTCTGCACTAAGGGAAGCTGAACAGTTTCTTTGGGCTGGTCCTGAGATGAATTCTGTGAGTTCTGGGTGTTGCTTTTGAATGTACTCCCATTAAAACAAACTGTACACCACTAGGTTATTATTATTATTATTATTATTATTATTTTTAAATTTTTTTTAATGTAGGTTCGAGATATGGTGAAGAATTTGATTGAAGCTCAGAAGTGCGCAGAAGGGATAAGAGATTGTGTAAGAACAATTGATTCCTGGTCGTTTCATCAGGACTCTGGTGTAGAGAAAGTTCACCTAGAATCTGTTAATGAATTGCTGAAATTTAATTCTGCACCATGCAATGAGCCTGCTTATCATAAGTTGAAGGTGTTATTTTATTTTAATAAACTGTTATATTATCTTTGTTGATTACAACTTTCTGTCAATTGATATATATATGTATATATAATATAAACATGTATTTATATTTTAAACTTTAATTACATGACACACAGGAATATGCAGAAGGGGCAATGTTGTTAATTCAGGAAATTAATGATATGTTGTCTACATGTTCAACGGTACTTTCACCTATTCTCCTCAAATATTTTTCTTTGAAACTTGGTTGGCATGATGTTAAAAAAATGTCAGAAGAGTTTCTTATCTTGGGAGTTATAACACTGATTCTTCTATCTTATCTATGTATTTGATTAACATTATTCATTCCAGATGTCTGAGTTGGAATCTTTGCACTCTAGAACTTGTGACTCAGCAATCTACGTGAAAGAGATTGAGAATTTGGAAAGGAAAATTTCTTCAACTAAGGTAGATTTTGCCATGTAGTTTGTGTCATATTTCATTTCTGCTCTTTCTTTTTCTTTTTGAAATTTATTAATGCTTAATCTGTTGTTGAATATATATTTCATTTTTGTTCCAAAAAATTTAGAAGATTAGAGATTGGAACTCTTGACCAGAAATATGTGTTAAATTCAAATTAAAATACCAGGAAGAAACCATGTTCCCTCACCAATATTTTATACTTTTCCACAAATCTCCCATAAAAAAGGGGATTAAATGATCTTCTGAAGATTTTCCAAAAGATGGCATTGGTTTGCTGTGTTTTCTGTTGTCAATTCTAAAGAGAATGAAAACAGGATAGAAAATTCAGCTTATTGAAAAGAGAGAATATATATATATATATATATATATATATATATATGTATTTGGAAATGAAATTAAAATTGAGCTGAAAACAGAAAAAAGCTAATAGATGCTTTCATTGTTTAATTGAAAATGCAGTTGAAATTTTGAAATTGTATTAAACTTTATCGGACAAAACCTCTTTAATATCTATCTTATTTCTCCACTGATTCTGCACTCAAGAGTCAAGACTGTATCTTTTTGATGTTATTCAATCTCTCTGGGTGGTGCAAGGACAGTTTTTGGCCGCAATATGTTGTCGCACTATCCTTCAGTAGTTTTTTTTTTTTTTTAAAAAAAATTCATTGTTATTGTATTTCCCCCTTCCTCTTCTCTGTCCTCTTTTGCATACTTGAATTTTCTCAAGTTGTTAAAGGAGTTGTCCTTTTGCTAGCCTTGACATCTTGAATCATTTATATAAGCTAATTCCTTTTTATCATAAGGAAATTCATTTTGAATCATTTGCTAGCTCTGTCCTCTTCTGGTTTGGAGGTTTTCTTTCTGGATGAAGAGTAAGGAAATTCATTTTGAGTTCAATGGCTAACAGAGTGTCTTAAATACATGATGGCAGATGATTCCTTTCCTTACAGTGTGCCATCATACATCTATGCTTTGAATGGGTTTTATCAATGGACAGTTTAAATTATTGTGCTGGTTGGTGGAAAATTGTAGGTTTTACTTTGATGTTGCACTTGTATTTCATGTCCTAATTAGATTTACAATTTTTTTTTTTAAAAAAGAAATTTTTTCATGCCAGCCATCTTAAACAATGTTGGGAACTATTTGTCATTAAAAAAAATAGTAAAGGAAGGAATTTTAATGGAATGGAGGGCCAGAAATTCTCCACAAACAAAAGGGAAAAATGAAGGGACACCAATCAAATCAACAGTGGCTTACAATTTCTATAAAAGTTTATTGAGCAAATCCCTCAGAAAACCCGTGTGCTAAACAAATAAGAAGCTGAATGGACATTTTATCCAACAGACGAGGAGCTAATGAATAATTTAGAAATGGGTTGTGACTTATATCTGTCATTATATGTTAAGTCCACCTATACTCTTGGGTACAGTCTGAGTTTGCTCATGTTCTCAAGTCTCCCCTATTTTAAACTTGAGCAGTTATGTGGAATTTTAAGCTTGTTGATTGGCGCACTCTTTTGCTTTTCATATTGCTAACGTGATTATTTTGTTGCAACACTTCAGGCATGGCTGCATAGAGTTAGAAGGTGCATCTCAACTAAACATCCTGCAATAGAGATTGATATCCTTTATAAGTTGAAGTCAGAGGTGATTAGATCTCTAGAACATTGCATTTACTTTGGCTTTGTTAATTTCTTTAATCTTTTTTTTTTGTTGAGATAAAGGTGGCTTTGTGTTTTTAACTACTGATATTTTATGTTAAAGCAATCTTAAATTCGTCTGTAGTGGGATTATAAAGTTGCAAAAATGAAGGAAATTTATTATTACTGTTCTATTATTGAATTAATATGTTATGATTGATCATTTATATAAACATTTTATTATCTTTTCTATTGATTATGGAGTAAATATTCTTTATATGTAATCTACATCATATCCCACTATGTCATACACTCATACTTGCATTCTTCATTCCTTTTTATAGATTGCGGAGCTTCAAGTGCAACTTCCAGAGATAGAATTGATAAATAATATACTTTGTCAAGCTGAATCTTGTCGCACAAAATGTAGTGAGATATTAGAAGGCCCTTTGAATCTAAAGGTTTGCCTTTTGTTCTCTTTCACCTCTTTCATATTTTTTTGATGGTTAATTGGGATAACTTTATTAACAAAGGTGATATGTAGAATGTTGGTTTGCTGCTTGAGGAATGGGACAGCTTTACGATTGATGTACCCGAGTTGAAGCTTCTGAGGAAATATTATAAGGATGCTGTTTCATGGGTTTCCAACTTCAACTGTGTATTAGGCACAATGCATGAAAGAGAGGATCAACATAATGTAGTTAATGAATTGAAGGGTGTTTTAGAAGATGGTTTATCTTTAAAAATTCAAGGTATTGGAGGTTCTTTCTAGCAGCTTTATGGTTTAGTTCTTCATAAGCGGATAGGCCCATGAATTTGTTTATTATCTTTTCAATTTACAGTGCTCCAATGTCTGCTTTTATTTTGCAGTTGATGAGTTACCGTTAGTTGAGATTGAGCTGCAGAAGGCTTTTTGCCGGGAAAACGCTCTAAAGGTAAGTTATTTATCTTTCTGAAGCATTTGTTGGACAAATCTAGAATATATTTTTTATGAAAATATACTAATAGCTTGCAATATTGAAGCTACGAACTTTGTAATATTATATGCTCAATCAATTCTTCCAATGTTTATAACTAAATGAAATCATGCGAAATTGGCACAGGCACACAATTCTAAGATGTCTCTGGAATTCATTCAGCAAGTAATGGAGGAGGCCAGAGTGTAATTTACAAACTCTTTTTCTTCTTCCAAATTGACATATTATAAGCCTATATAATATTATTCAACTGCTGCTTCTTTTTGTTCAATTAACTTTTCAGGCTACAAATTGAGAGGGAGAATTTATTTGTTGTTTTATCTGATTTACTTGCTGTTGCCATACCTTGGGAGGAAAGGGCAAGAGAGATTCTTTCACATGAGGCTTCTATCTCAGACTTCGAAGATATGGAGAGGTTCAAGGATGGTTGACATGCTTATTATGATTTACTAAGTTCAGCAAGGTTTTGTTGACTCATGTGTAATTATTGCATTTGGTTGTTTTGTTAGGGCCTCAGAAAGCATATTTATGATTCTTCCTTCTCTTAACGATATCAAGGAAGCAATATTGGAAGCTAATTCCTGGTTAATGAATTCAAAACCATTTTTGGTTTCTTCTCTTCATGCATCAGATTCTCTGCTGAAAGTTGAGGACCTTCAGGTTCATGTTTTGTCCTGTTTGTTGAACTTTTATCTTTTCTGAAACATGGTTCACTATAAATATGGAATTTCTTTCTATCAAAAAAAAAAAAAAGGAATTTCTGTTCTTTCTGTAGATGTTAGTTTCCCAGTCGAAGCTTCTTAGAGTATCTTTGAAAGAAACAAGGATGCTTGAAATTGTTCTCAAGAACTGCAACGAATGGGAGTCTGATGCAAGTTCTCTACTTCAAGATGCTCAGGGTGTTTTTGAATTGGATGACGTTGTTCATGGAATAAGCAGTGGCCTAATGTCCAAAGTTGAAGGTTTGATTGCTAGAGTGCAATCTACCACAACATCTGGTTTATCACTTGGTTTTGACTTTGACAAGATTCCAAAACTTAAAGCAACTTGTTCTACACTGCAGTGGTGCAAAAAGATCCTTTCCTTCTGCAATCTTTCTCCTTCTTTAGAGGTTGCTATTTTATTCTACTCAAACTCTTATTTATTGCATTTCCACAAACTTGTCTTTGAATCAATTGGCCAAATGAAGCATATGCTTTTGATGCCCAACTATAGAAATAAGTTTGATTCCTTTGTCATGGACCTTCTTCTTCCAAATTGACCTGCCAACACTTTTTCAAAGAGCAATTTGGATTTATGTTATTGTGCAGTGTTGCTATAACTTAAATTTCTGTTTGCATGGGTCAGTGCCTAATCTTCTTTGTCTATAGAGAAGAAGAGAAACATCTTTGTCTTTCCCTTT
Source organism: Senna tora (assembly GCA_014851425.1). Taxonomy (NCBI): domain Eukaryota; kingdom Viridiplantae; phylum Streptophyta; class Magnoliopsida; order Fabales; family Fabaceae; genus Senna; species Senna tora. Next base: position 19,877,048 of record CM026270.1, on the reverse strand, counting down.
TGCTTTTGACCAAAAAAGTGAAAAACGCAACAAAAAAGAACAAGAAATTAAGACCAGGTTCTGTTCTGATCTTTATGAGAGATTCTTGCTTTCTGATTGATCGTGTAGGATGTTTTGGAGGTTGCAGAAGACCTTCCTCTTTCCTATGGTTCTGGTGCTCTGTTGAATCTACTTAATGGTGGGATTAAATGGCTTAGGCAAGCCTTGGAGGTAATATCTGAACCACGCAATTCTAGAAGATGCAAGTTAAGTGATGTTGAAGATATTATTACCAATTATCAGGTATGAAATATATATATATAATATGTAAATTTTTGTATTATCCATTTGTAATTTTTAAGATTGATTACTTTTCTTGCTTTATGTTCTGTTTATTCAATATAAAAATCATTTTGCTATCTGCAGGTTACTTCTATAATTTTTTTTTTATCTATTTGCAGACTATTAATATGCCCTTTGCAGCAGTAATCTGTCAACTTGAAGAAGCCATTGAAAAACATAAGTAAGCCTTCCTTCATTGTTTATGTAGAATTGCTAATTCATTAATCCTTTCCTTTTGTATTCTCTGTACGTGTATCTATTATGTGCATGTATTTTCTCCTAAAGGTTTTGAATTAAATTTCTGGATTTGTAAATTCTGCATTTGTTGAATTTACTTGCATAGTTTTTTTCTTCATAAGCCAACTTTGGTCAGAATATATTGCTAGTGTACAAGGCTGACAACTTAGGGGAATGTTTTTGAATTATCTAAATGTATTGTCCATGTAGTTAACATGCTTTCCTTATATATCAACATCTTATGCATTACTAAATTACATTTTATTTCTGCTATAGGTTGTGGCAAGAACAGGTGCATCAATTCCTTAGTCTAAGCTCTAGGGAACGATCTTGGTTATCAATGTCAAAACTCAAGGTATGCTTTTAGCATGTATCAGTATGTGCCTTTATTCTTGCTTGACAAAAATTGATTTATACTGTTTTACATAATTGTAATTTCCTTTTTTGGGTGGTTATATTGGAGTATCTTGTCTGAAGTAGGTACTAGGCACAAAGGCAGGTGGTTTGGATGTAGATTTATTTATTTATTTATTTTTGCCTTGCCCTGCCCACCATCAGGACCAGACCAGGGAAGGCAGTTAAGATTTTTAGTGGTATTTATTAGGGAACAAGACGTTACTCTCCTGTTTTTACCACTCATTTAATTGCTTTATCATTCCTAGGACCCATGTTATAGCTCAAGCCTTAATTCTTTTATTAGTTTTGTTGTCAATTCAGGCTGAAAGAGTGCATGACTGTCTTGAAGTCTTTGGCAACTATGTTTTGTACTTCATTACCTAGGTCCTATTCAGACCTTGAATATCACTGCCCTCACTTGATAGTTATATGATTTGATTACATTCAGGAACTCGGAGATAACACTGCCTTCAGTTGCTCAGAACTGAGTTTGATATTATCTGAAGTTGAGAAGGTGGAGAATTGGAAGAAACACTGCACGGATCTTGTAGGAACTCTAGTCCAAAATGAAAACTCACTGCTTGATACTCTGCAGAAGGTTTCAATTCTAAAATGTCCTCATTTTCTTGAAAAAATTATGCGATACATATATTTAGGTACTTGGTTCATATTTTGTAGATCAAACAAAGTCTAGATAGATCATTGTTCATATTTGGCAAGTTGAAAGACAAGGAGGAACAAAATCTATGTTTCTACTGCTTTACCGATTCTGGAGATCAGGAATTTCTTACTTGTTCCACTTGTAAGAACTGGTAAGGAACTTGTTGCCTTGTGATAATCAATGTACTTAATTAATTCCAATACTCCAAAAATTAACCATTGTCAATAGAAAATGATATTCACAGTAGGTGGCTGCTTCAATTTCCAGCTCACTACTTGAGTGAATATTATAAAAAAAAGAGGGACTTCCAACTTTTTGGAGTCATTCCTTTTATAACTGGATTAAGGCCCTTTCTCGCCAAGCTTCTTTGGAAGAAGAAACTGCTTATCAAAAAGTACTTATTTTGGTTTTGAGGTGTTTGGTCAAGCTCCTGAAGAAAAATAAGCTGCATATGGGTGATACCAAAGCATTTGTTCTGTTGTGAGGAGAAAGCAGAAAATTGGGAGTTTCTTGAAAGCAAAAGCAGATTTTTTTTCTTGAATTCAATATTAACCTCACTCATATTAGTTAATTGCTATAATAACCCATCTTTTTTTACTATCCGTTGGAATACATGCCATTTTTAGCAATAAGAAAATGAAAGACACTTTCTTAAAAATCTACTAAACATAATAGTATTGATAAAAGCCCTTATGAAATGATTTTTCCATACACAAACTACTACTCCCTCACATAGTCACATTGCTTCTTACGAAAGTCCATTTGAGAAAAAAATGTCTCAAACCAAACAGAAAAGTATAGCAATCCCAAATGGGCCTTAATTCACAACAATCAGTCCGAAATAACTATTGTTGTTTCTATGTCATTATTCCATTATTTACATTGATATATTTATTAACACATTTCACATGAACAGCTATCATATGCAGTGCATTGGACCAATGGCAGTGGACAATGGCCATGAAGATTATACGTGCTCTACTTGTAAAATTTTGAAGGGTGAATCCAATTATAAGGACAGAAGTCTCCCTCTGGTATGATCATCTGTCATTTCAGAAGTAGTAACTTTACACATAAGCTTCTATAACGTGTGTCCTTTATTTTGATTCATGCAGATATTTGGTGAGAAGCAACCTGATCTGAAAGTTCTTCGTGAACTTCTTTCTGATGCTGAAAATTTCTGTGTAAGGTAATGCGGGATGATGGAAAACCTTATTGGCACCATATGTGGCAACTAAAATTTTCTCCATGTGCATTTCTTCTGTGCCTTAGCGAAGATTAAATACACTTTGTTAAATGAGATAATTTCTGTGTGTATTATTATGAGAATACCATAGGTATTTATACAAGAGAAGAAAACCTATTCTAGGAAGTAAGAATAAATACAATTGATTCCTAATTGATGGACTAAATCATATCCTAATGATTCTAATTGATTTACAACATAAATGTAGAATATTCTCAACACTCCCCCTCAAGCTGGAGCATATAAATCATAGGCACCAAGCTTGTCACATAGGTATTTTATCCGAGGACCTCTAAGAGACTTAGTGAAGATATCTGCTAGCTGATCATTCGAATTGACAAATCGAGTAGCAAGACATCCTGATTGAATTTTCTCTCTAATAAAGTGACAATCAATCTCAATATGTTTGGTCCTCTCATGGAACACTGGATTCGAGGCAATGTGCATAGCTGCTTGGTTATCACATACCAACTCCATTTTGTCTTTGTCTCCAACTTTCAACTCTTGAAGAAGTTGTTTCAACCATAGGAGTTCACAAGTTGCTAATGCCATAGCATGATACTCAGCCTCTGCACTAGACCTTGCAACTACATTTTGTTTCTTGCTTTTCCAAGAGACTAGGTTTCCACCGATGAGAACACAGTATCCAGATGTGGATCGCCTATCATCTGGTGATCCAGCCCAATCCGCATCTGTAAAGCCAATGATTTGGGAGTTCCCCTTGTCCTCATATAACAGTCCCTGGCCTGGTGCTCCCTTAATGTATCGAAGAATTCGAACAACTGCATCCCAATGACTATCACATGGTGATTGTAGGAACTGGCTAACTACACTCACAGCAAACGATATATCTGGACGAGTGATAGTGAGATAATTAAGTTTTCCCACAAGTCTTCGATATCTCTCGGGATTGTTTATCAGCTCCCCCTGTCCTGGATAGAGTTTGACATTTGGATCCATTGGAGTCTCAACTGGTTTGCAGTTTAGCATGCCTGTCTCTTCTAATAAATCAAGTGCATACTTCCGTTGTGAAATAGTCACACCAGAACTAGATTGGGCAACCTCAATTCCCAGAAAATATTTAAGCTTTCCCAAATCTTTAGTTTGGAAGTGGTTGCACAGATGTTGTTTGAGTTGAGTAATGCCTAAGTCATCATTGCCTGTAATAACAATGTCATCCACATAGACAACTAAGTATAAGCACTTGCCACTTGAAGTATGGCGAAAGAAAACTGAGTGATCAGCTTCACTACGAGTCATGCCAAACTCTTGAACCACAGAACTAAATCGACCAAACCAAGCTCTTGGTGACTGCTTGAGTCCATAAAGAGAACGACGAAGTCGACATACTTTCCCACACTCCCCCTGAGCAACAAAACCAGGCGGTTGCTCCATATAAACTTCTTCTTCCAAGTCTCCATTGAGGAAGGCATTCTTAATATCCAGCTGATGAAGTGGCCAATGATTAATAGCTGCAATGGATAGGAAAACACGAACGGAAGCAATCTTGGCAATAGGAGAAAAGGTATCACCATAGTCCAATCCAAAGATCTGAGTATACCCTTTAGCCACTAAACGAGCTTTTAGTCGTTCAATTTTGCCATCAGGACCAACTTTAACTGCATAAACCCACCGGCAACCAACTGGGGATTTTCCAGGAGGAAGTGAAACCAAGTCCCATGTACCATTAGAATGTAGGGCAGTCATCTCATCAAGCATAGCTTGCCTCCAACCCGGATGTGCAAGAGCTTCATCTGTAGTCTTAGGGATAGAAACAGAATCCAAAGAGGACACAAATGCATAATATGGAGTAGATAAACGATGATAGCTCAAGAAATTATAAACAGGGTGAGGATTACGGGTGGAACGAGTACCTTTATGAATGGCAATAGGAGGACTAGCAGGTGCCGGTTGGACCGGAGTAGGGGGTGATTCAGACGAAGGCAGTGAGTCAGGAAGAGTAGCTGTAGGCTCAGGACGGGGACGGCGATGATATGTCAGAAGAGGAGGACTAGGTATGTCTTGGGGTAAGGCCTCTGGAATAGTAAGAGAAGGAACATGAAGGACTTCGATCACAGAGGGACTTACAGGCGTAGAAGATACAAAGAATGGGGAAGACTCAAAAAAGGTCACATCAGGAGAGGTGAAGCAACGTCGAGTGGTTGGAAAATAACATCGGTAGCCCTTTTGGAGTCGAGCATAACCGAGAAAAACACACTTGACGGATTTCGCTGCAAGTTTATCTTTCCCTGGGGTTAAATCATGCACAAAGCAAACACAACCAAAAACACGGGGAGGAAGATGATAAAGAGGGTCGTTAGGAAACAACAAAGAGTGAGGGTTTTGATCATGCAAGACAGAAGAAGGCATGCGATTAATCAAGTAACATGCAGTGAGAACAGCATCACTCCAAAAATTAGTAGGGACATTATGATGAATAAGCAAAGTACGAGCTGTTTCAATAAGATGGCGATTCTTACATTCAGCTATCCCATTTTGTTGTGGGGTATGAGGACAACTGGTTTGATGTAAAATCCCTTGACTGGCCATAAATGTTTGAAAAGGTGTAGACAAATATTCTTTAGCATTGTCAGAACGCAAAATAGAGACAGAGGTATTAAACTGAGTTTTTATTTCAGCACAAAAGTTTTGAAAAATGTTAAATACCTCAGAACGATTTTTCATCAGATACACCCAAGTACAACGAGAATAGTCATCAATAAAGGTGACAAAATATTGAAAGCCAAATGTAGAAGACACGCGACTAGGACCCCAAACATCAGAGTGAACAAGTTGAAAAGGAGATGAAGATTGACTATTAAGACTAGTAGAAAACGAGCTACGTGTGTGTTTACCTAATTGGCACGACTCACAAGGGAGGGCAGACAAAGTAGAAAGAGAGGCATCCATTTTGCGAAGTTTTGAAAGGCTTGGATGCCCCAAACGATTATGGATAATAGATGGAGAACAACTGGATGTGCATGCAACTGGGGATATAGGGGGTGAAAGGTGGTATAAGCCTTGTGACTCTCGTCCTATGCCAATCATCTGCCCCGTACTCCGATCCTGAATAGAAACACATTGATTAGCAAAGGTGATGGAGTAATTGTGAGATTTAGTCAATTTACTAACCGAAATAAGGTTGAAAGGAGATTCAGGGACATAAAGAACAGAATCAACAAATAGGGACGGAAGAATTTGTGCTTTACCAATACCAATAGCAGCAGTTTTAGAGCCATTGGCCAGAGTTACAGATGGAAGTAAAGATGAACTAGAAAGATGGGTAAAAAGATTTTTATTACCAGAGATGTGTTCAGAAGCACCGGAGTCAAGAACCCAAGGTCCAATATCCGGGGAACGAGCAAAGCAAGTAGTAACATTACCAATTTGGGCAATCGTGGCAACCACAGAGAACTCAGAGGTAGGAGCCATGGCCATGGCAGTATACTGACTTGAGATGTACAAGAGAGTGACACACCAAAGTCTGGGATAATGGCCAACAGACCTTGGAAACGAGACCAGAACACGCCGACGATCACGATGGTACAAATCACGGCGGAAGACGACGCCGGAAACGGCCGCACGCGCCGGCGCGTGAAACTTCCGGCGGACTGGGCGGCGGCGCGTGGAGGCGCGTGAGACATCGGATGACGCCGGAGAAAACGGGGTTCGGCCGGTCGGCGCCTCCCGAACACGGTGGTGTGGCGCGTGTTCCAAGAAGAGGCCGGGAAGGTGTCGGACTTGAGAGATCCGATTGGACAGCTAAGAAGGAGAGAAATTTTAGGGCTGGAAAAGGAACACAACCACACAGAAAAGAGGCGGAAGCAATTACAATGGCTCTGGTACCATGTTAAATGAGATAATTTCTGTGTGTATTATTATGAGAATACCATAGGTATTTATACAAGAGAAGAAAACCTATTCTAGGAAGTAAGAATAAATACAATTGATTCCTAATTGATGGACTAAATCATATCCTAATGATTCTAATTGATTTACAACATAAATGTAGAATATTCTCAACACACTTTATTGGGGAAACAATCTTCGGCTAAATATGCTCTAATAGTTGAAAATGCACTGTTCTCCTTATCATTTTTCTAAAGACTTTCTCTGTAACTGTTTCAAGTTTTTTTTTATACGAGTACCGGGTACGCACCTGGTATCGGTACAGCTTGGTTTTAGAAGTACCCGTGCTTCATAGGTTGGTATTATTAGGTAGACCATATCTGTTTTTTCCCCCTGGTGTAAAGGAAGATTATATCTTAAATGGAGGTTCGGTGGAGGAGGTACGGAATAGAAAATAAGAAAATAAGCTAGAGGATCAGATCTTTTTTCGGATTGGGTATATTTATTGGCTAAGTTGCTTGTGACCTGAGCAGCGTTCAGATATCTGAGGACAATACTAATTTCTTTCTTATTTTGTCTTTATGACAGATTCAGATAGGTCATTCATGTATTGTTTATGATAGAAAAATTATTGGAAATGCCACTGATGAATTGTGCTACCTGCCTCTTGCAATTTAGAGAATGAATGTCCCCTTGAATATCATGCATACTTATGCACTTTGGTTTTTATTTTCTTGAGGCATAGGGATGCACTGGTGTCTTTGCAGAATAATCATGGTCTTTCCTATTGTGGATTTGAGATTTTTTGTGATATTCTTAACCGATTTATTTAATGTCTCTTGTACATACAGGATTGATGAAATAGATATTCTCAATCAACTTGTTGAGCAAGCCCTTGCTTGCAAATCTTGCTTGAGAGAAATTTTGAACCTAGCATCAGTTAAAGTTGACAAAGATATCACTATCATCTCTGAAAAATTGATCATTGCTACAAAAGTACGTCATATATATATATATATATATATATATATATATATATATATATATATATATATATTATTTTATTGTAATAGTCTATTTTCCTATATTTTGTAACAGTTTGCGGGCTTAAAATGTCGTGGATATGCATATCAGTATTTGTTAGTGTTGAATAGGATTAGGATTATTATGATGTTTTCAATTTATTAGATTATATTTAGAAAGTTTTATTTATCTTTAAGAAGTTTTAATTTATTAGGAAAAGTATTTATTCAATTTACTAGGAAAAGCCTTTTATTGATTTTGTTTCCTAGTTAGATTAGGAACCTTGTGTACAAATACAAGGTCCATAGATGTAATCAATTGATTTTGGAGTAGAAGAATTTTTCCTATTCAAAATTCTACAATTAGGAATTTGGTCTGTGATGTGCATTACTATTGGAATTGTTACTGTGTTCTCAATTGACATAACTAGTACAAGTATTTACAATTGAGATGGTTTTGCTTATTGAGGTTTTGTTATATAGGCCATTGAAGTGGCTGGTGTCTGTGATCAGAATGATATAAATGACCTTGAGCTAGCTTTATCAAAACACCTTTGGAAAATTCGAGTCAACAAAATGCTAAATAGTATACAAAAGCCCACTATCCAAGAGATTCAGAGCCATCTGAAAGAGGTATGTGTTGTTTAGGTATCAAATTTGGGCGTGCATGGTAATAGAAGGATAATTATTACTAAAATGTCAAATTACATGACAGGGACTGACTATGGAAATATTGCCTGAAGATCATTATATGGCGAAACTTACAAAAGTAAATTGCTTATGTTTGCAATGGGCAGAACTAGCCAAGAAGGTTCAGAATTTTGTTTGTCATTTGCCTCTGCTCCTTCCTCTCTCTGTGTCTCTCTCATTAAGCTTTTTTATATATATCATGCACAGGTTGCAGTTGATTCTGGATCACTCAGCCTGGACAAAGTTTTTGAATTAATTGCAGAAGGTGAAAACTTACCTGTTGATGTGGAACAGGAACTCAAGGTAAATGACTGTGCTCTACGTTTTGTTAGGGAACAACAAAAAATTGTCGTAGTCATTTATGTTATGTGGTGTTTGGCCTGAAGTTAATCTATTTTTACTCAGATGTTAAGAACACGAAGTATGCTTCATTGCATTTGCCGAAAGCCCTTTGATCCGAGAAGAATGATTGCTTGTCATCAGTGTGATGAGTGGTATCACTTCGATTGCATGAAGTTACCATGCAGTCAACTTGTCTACATTTGTCCTGCATGCAACCCATGTTCAGAAGAAATGCCGACAGCATCGCTGGACCAAGATAGGTCAGTTTATTTTTAATTAGCCAACAAAGCCTTTTTCCAGTAGGTGGGGTCGGTTATATGGATCAAGCAATGCCAACGTATTCTATCTTTGCTCATTTCTATAATTAGGTTATTAATAGTTAAATCCTCATTTGACACTGTACTCGAGCCATTCAGTGCGTTGCTTTCGGGCAACGAGCAAGCAATAACTTGTTCATGTCATTGATCCATATTCATGAAGATTTGACAAAGTTTTACATTGACTATCAAGTATCAACTAACTAACAACCCTCCTCTTTTATCCGGTTTTGGGACTGGCTATTAAACCATAGGCAGAGTTTGTCATCAGTGGAAAATTATTGTTTTTCAGCGCATATAGAAATTGCCAAAATCTAATCGTTTATGGTTTTGGCTGGAAGCAATATTTTTCTTTATATTTCCCCTTTGTTGTGTTCATTATTCAATATGGTATCTGAAAAGTATGGTTCTATTCTACCTATCATCTCTGTCATTGAGCTGAAACTGTAATTTAATTTGACTTTTATTGTGGATGCTTTGCAGATTAACTAGTGCTAAATTTGAGGAACCTAAAACACCATCTCCAAGGCATACAAATCCAAGAAAGAAGCAGAAGAGAGATGTGCACAGTGTGAATCACAAGACATTAGTGACCAATGATCAAAGTAGTAATTTTAGGTATTCCAGTGGGATAGAATGTCTAAGATGGCAAAATCGAAAGCCTTTCAGAAGGGCAGCTAAGAAACGCCTTGAGCTTCAAAGTCTTTCTTCATCATTTCTATGTATACACAACAATAACTAATATGAGTATTCATAGAATCATAGTAGATATAGTCATTGGTCATTCAATTCACTCATTTCATTCTAAATCCTCTATCCTCCACTTTCATCATATGAGGAAATTTTCATTATCAATGGTAGTTTAGTTTAGTTAAAAGTTCAATAATCCCCAGTTCTCAATTTTAGTTTAGTTTTAGTTTGTAATTAAGTCATTTATAATTTAATCTCTACTATTAAATCTCTATCATTGTATTATTATTATTGAATTATGTTAATCTCAAATTCTTTAAATATTACTTGCTATGGGCTACTTTATAAGTGATAAATACTTTTACCCACATGTTCTCTTTAGCACAAGTGCCATAAATGAGGAATACAACTCAAATAGAGGTCATACAGTACTACTGGTCCCGTTTACAGTCATCTTTTTAGTATATGAAGCAGGAAATTAATTCCCACTTGTGTGCAAAAGTTTACCAAAAAAGAAAATTTTTAGTGAAAGAGAGCTTTGATGAAAAAAAGAAGTTATTTTCAGGTTATTTTCCCATATTCTATTATTTATTTGATATAACCAGTAACGAAATATTAAGTATAACATATGTAAATAGTAGGAAAACGAGCGGCCATAAAGGGAAAATGAATTCTTTAAAGTAAAGAGAGAGAGAGAGTGAAAAATGTGGGTCTTACTTTACTAATAGACTGTCTGGCTAAGCTTATTAGTCCAGTTTATTTTTTTCAAAAGCGCTTGTTTTTTTAAAATAAGGTGTTTAGCAAATTACTCAAAAGTACTTTTAAATTGTAGCAAAAACAGTTTTTAAACTTTAAGCAGAAGTTAGAAATTAGAGTTTCTACTACTAACAAATAACAGAAACTAAAATTTAATTATTTTAGGACAAAAATACCCTTGCTAACATTTTAATATTTTCATTTTACTTCTCCTTTCATCCTAATCCCATCCTTCATTCTCATCTTAAATAGTGAAGGCAATAATAATACAAAATAAATATTTATAATTAGTTTTTATTTGAATTAATTAATAGATATTTAATAAAAATAATAATCACAAATAAAAAATAATATGAAATAAAATTAATAATTTTTTATTAATACGTTATTAAATTAATAAATTAATTATCATTTTATATTTATTTGGATAAAAAAACTTAATAATAAATATTTATATAATTTATCTATATAATAATATTAATAACACTTAAATATACATATACCCTTCTTGATAATTTTACACCAAAAAATATTTTTCAATACAAATTTGCCAAACACAAATTATTTTTGAAAAGTACTTCTCACTCAATTTGTCAAACACAAACTGCTTCTTTTTTGCAGCACTTTTTCTCAGATTCCATTTAAAAAGAAGTCATTTAAAAATTAATAATTTTCATAAGCTTGCCCCTAATTTTCTCTCATAATTTTTTTCTCTTATTTCATCAGTTTACTTTAATCTTCACTGAAGAGGATTCGTTTCTCCAAAAAGGTATTAATCAATCCTGTTAGGTATGCCTTATGCAGAGGAGTTAACATAAGCTACATGAGATTATATTCATTCATGATTTTACCACTTTTTCTTTTCCTTTTATGTGCATTTCTAATTTTCTATTAAAGATCCCCCACTCCCAAAAAAAAACACTTCACGGACCAAAAATTGAAACCCATTCTGCAATTTTTTTTTTTTAAAATTTTCAGTACGACGATGAGATTTACCTGACAACAAAGTAGGGAGGACAGATTCTGAACTTAAATTTTGTGAAGATATACAGATAAGATCTTTATTTTTTCTGAATTTTGGAATGAAAATGAAATGTTATTTAGTGAAAGTTTTTTATAAAATGTTAAAAGTATACTTGTTTTATATATTAATTAATAAATTTTTTTTTTCATATTAACTCGTCAGTACAAAATTAATAAGGCATTTATGCACTGTACAAAATATGCAGAGGATTTGAAATCCAAAATCTGGTTGAATTTGAAAGCCAAACACATTTTTTGTAATTTTTATTTTGGAATACCGTATTTTGGCAATACAAACCAAACATATTTTTAAAAATTTTAAAATAAAAATAAAAAATATTTCCATAAACTAAACATACTTAGGGCATGTTCTTTTGCAAGAAATGCCCAAGAAAATAAAAATGGTGGGGCCCACCGGACTTAATTTACTTTTTCATTTTCATTAACTTTTAAAAAAAATATAAAATATTTATTATACCCTTTTGATTTGACAAGATTTGACACAATTATAACTTTTTTTTCTTTTTATTATTTTAATATAAGGGGTAAAATGATCATTTTAATACATTCCCTTTCCATTTCCATTATCAAACTTTTACTACTAAACACATCAAATGCATTCCGTTTCCATTTTCGTTTTTTTCCATTTCTATTTCTATTTCTGCCTAATGAACGTGCCCTTAGTATTTTGGATAAATATTTAGAGTTGCCGTGAATTAAAATTTATCTATTATCAGTCATTAAATATGTCTTATAGACCATGTTTGGTTCGTAAATTTAGATGAGTGAATGAGAATGAGAATTAAAATTAAGTAAAGTTTAAAAAGTCAATTTTATTCTTTATTTTACACTACAAATTCTTATTCCCTGTTTCTAATTCTCCAAACCAAACGTGATCATAATCTATATTATTTTTAAATTAAAAAATATTTTAATATAAGTTTCAAAACAAATATAATAAGCATCCCCTTCTAATTTTTTTTTTTTGGATTTAGGTGGGAACGGTGAAGAGATGGGGGTGTTGGTATTGAACAGTGGTACAGTAACTAGACTAGTGCTAATTCTAAAGCAGAGGCTCACTGCCCTAAGAATTTGCAATCTGAAAAGGACGACCAAGTTTGGTACTTTGGTAGGCCACACTGCCCCACCTTCAATCCCACTATTCTTCTGCCTTTCCTAAGACTCACTAAACTCTTGTGTTAATTTCTTCTTTCTCTTTTATTTTTTTCTCATTTTCTTCTTTCCCTTCTCTCCTCAATCAGATTCTTCCCACCAGCTCTGCCCAGCTACTCTCTAAAACCATACAAACATAAAAGAAAAAGAAAAAAAAGTTCTTTTACTCAAATACACACACACACACCCCCATCTGTTTCACACACTATGGCACTTTAATTCAAAAGCTCCCATTTTTTAATAATTTTTTCCTCTTCTCAAGTTCCCAACTCCTACTACCCTTGTCTTTTACTTCTTTTTCTCTTCTTTCTTTCTGCCCTTTTCCACCACCTCCTGCATTCTTCTATCAAAACCCTAGATTTCAAATCTAGGGTTTTGTTTTTCTTAATGTGCTCAGGCATGACAAGTGATAAGTGAACTTCTAGATTGCTAGCTTGAGTTCTCTGTGTTAAATCTGAGCTTCCAAGTATTCTACATTTTTTTTTTATTTAGGAAGTTTTGTTCTGGATTTTTAATGGTGACACTATTTAAGCTCTAAAAATCATATTTTTCCCTATTTGAGAAGACGCATCAAACATTCTCGCGGTTCTTAGATTTCCGTACGGAAATCCAAACCCCAGAAAAACCCTTGTTCTAGCATATACACTTGACAAAACTTTTGAACTAGTTGATTAATCATCTGGGGTTAGAGGGTTTTAGATCCCCTTGTTTTCTCGTTGATTTTGAGCTAAAAGTACAATCTTTCCATCACTGATTAAGCCTTTTGTTATTGAGCATTAGGAGAAACCCAGGAAAAGCCCTTGTTTTGGTATCTTTAACTGGATAGTATAGTTTAAGAAGTTTGGCAATATAAGCTTGAAGATTTGGCATTGAGGATTTTAGGAAAGTTTCAGGAAGTGTATTTTTTTCACACATCTCTTAGTAAATGCATGGATGGGAGAGAAGCTATGGCATTCTCTGGTGGCTCTGCTTCATATTACATACATAGAGGAAATGTTTCTGGGTCTGGTTCTGGAACACAGGCTCAGGGGTTCCAAACACCCCCTGGGTTTAGACCTTTGTCAAACGTTGGCTTTCCAAATCAGTCAAATGTCCGAGGTGGTGGTTCTGTCGGTTCTGCATTTTCAGTAGAGCCTCCTCGTGCCAATTTTAGTCATGGCAACATTAACATAGGTGGTGGTGGTGGTGGTAGTGGTGGTTCTTCTTCTCCTGGAGTACCTTCTTCAGGTGAGCCTTTGAAAAAGAAAAGAGGAAGGCCTAGAAAATATGGTCCTGATGGTCCTGTTTCTTTGGGGCTATCTCCCATGTCTGCAACTGCTACTTCTACCCCGGGATCAAGCACATCTTCACAGAAACGGAATAGAGGACGCCCACCTGGAAGTGGAAGGAAGCAACAACTAGCATCTTTAGGTATATTTCTTTGGGAGTTGTCTTTTGTTGTTGATTTTTTCTTACCTTGCATCATATTGATAATTTAATAATAATATTGATCTAATGTTTCTCTTCAGCAACTTTTGTGCTTTGATTTCAAATGTATAGATTCTAGATGACATTTTAAATCTCTAGATACCTAATGACTTTGGTAGAAAGTGAAGCTGTTAAAAGGGGAGCCAATATGTGCCCTCTTTTCTTGTTAACTTCATATTCTTATATACTAACATGTGCTTTATACTAGTAGTCTCTAATAAATTTTTCAAAAAATTATATGTGGAACTATTGTGTTGGATATGGACATTTAGCTTGTGAAGTTATTGATATTCTAAATTCAGCCTCTTTTGATTTGGTAACTTTTAGTCTTCCATTCTGCTTCAGTTGGTTGTCCAGTAATGGTCATTATGGATTTAGAAACCATGAAAAAGTAGACAGAGTTTCCACTTTCCCTTCTCTTTCTGTTGTGATTGTTTCTTGATTGTTGATGTTTACACTTGATAGTAATAAATGATTCTATCCTTATCTATTACTTGTGCCTTTGAGATATGTGGAGTGTGGATGTTAACATTATTTATTTATTTCTTCCTAGGTGAATGGATGAACAGTTCAGCTGGAGTTGCTTTTGCACCTCATGTTATCAACATTGGAGCTGGGGAGGTTGTTATTATATTCTTGCAGCTCATAGAGATGTAGATTTTAATGAATTTATGTCTATTATATCTTATTCTTTTTTCCTTTTGTGTTAAATCCCTAATATAAAAATGTAGTGTTTGTATGTATCTGTAAGAGGATAAAGTTGTCTTAAATAATTGTTCATTTGCAGGCAATGCTTAGTGGCCATTGACATCAAAATCATAGTTGATATTGAAAAAATATGAGTTGTGATCAATGTACATTCAGGAGGCATTCCTACAGATAAAAATCAATGGAGAGAAAAATGTTTATTCGATAACTTATCGTGCTTCTCTTTTCTGTTTTCAATAATGATATGATAATTTAATTGCAAATTATTGAATGAACATAGTCACACATAAACTGGATTCATCACTGTAGTATAGAATGGAGAAGATGGTCACTTACATCCAAGTATCTGCTGATAGTATGCAATATTTTCACCAATCATAGGTCTTGGAATAATCCAATTTTCAATATTGTTTCAATTTGTAAGCATAGTTATTTCATTCATCATATAAATATTCAAAATTGTTTCTTACTGATGCACATAAAATTTCTTAAATGGTAGATTTTCTTTTTATTGATTCCAGGACATTGTAGCAAAGTTGTTGTCCATATCACAGCAGAGACCAAGGGCTCTGTGCATCATGTCAGGCACCGGCACAGTTTCTTCAGTTACTCTACGCCAGCCTGCTTCTACTAGTGTCAGTTTAACTTATGAGGTTAAAACACTAAAGCGAACTTCTCATCCCTTATTTTCCTATACTGGCAATTTCGACATATTCTTAAATGTTATTCTCTCTGTACTGTATGTGTACCTTCTTATTTGTTACAAAAGAGACACTTGGGAGAAGGCTCTAAGGTCTCGGTGTATTTTAATCAGGAATGTCAACTATGAAGTCATTGAATTTGCCGGAATGAATGCTTTATAAGTTCTGTTTCTGGGAGTAGGGTGTTTGGAGGAGTTTTACTTTGCATGTTATGATTGCTATGGCAGTATTACTTATAATGGTTTGTTTCACTATGTTAAATGGTTTAGTGGTGATTCTTTGTTGGCCTAAAACAGAGAAGTGAGCAAAGATAGAACATGACCATATCATAAAAGTGTTTCCAAGTTATGAGGAATGATATGGAAATGAATTCTCTGAAATAGAATTATACTGGTTTGTTGATGCCTAGTCCAATAGAATGCAATAGGAGAAACTATTAATAATCTAATTATATACAGAAATGAGCAAACATTTTGGCGATTAAAATCGATATAACACCAACCCCACCTAATAGGAAAAAGGTTTTGTTTGTTGTTATCGTGATGATAGAAGTGGCCTTAATGAAATTGATCGACTCACCTACTCCCTGGGTACTGCTTTTGGCTAGAGTTGGTTGTTATGGGTGCTTGAAGAAACTCAATTGATATTCTATCTTTCACAGGGCCGATTTCAAATTTTATGCTTGTCTGGTTCATACTTGGTTGCTGAAGATGGTGGACCCCGCGATCGAACCGGCGGTTTGAGCGTATCCCTTTCTAGCCCTGAAGGTCGTGTTATCGGTGGTGGTGTTGCTGTGCTAATTGCTGCAAGCTCAGTGCAGGTACATAAATTCCTTAGGGTGCGTTTGGTACAAGAGTTAGATTTTTAATCTTGAGAATCCTAATCCCGGGAATATTAGAATAATTGTTTGGTTCAACTTTCATAATCCTGGGATTATTTCACAAGATGGTTAATAAATAGGGCAAGGGTAATTTAGTAAAAATAAGTATTGAAAAATAATCTCATCCCATGGGATTAATCCCACCACTTTAGGTGGGATTAAAAACATGAAGAAACATGAGATAAGAATAATCCCGGGAATGTAATATTTCTGGGATTAATTTTTTAAACCTTGTACCAAACACGGGATTACAAGATGCCGGAGAAAAACACACCCTTACTTCTCTAGTCTCCTGTATCCTTATTTCCCTCATTCTTTTCTCATGCTTCTTGTCTCTTGATGCTATCACATTGATTATTGAGTTAAACAACTACAAAATGTGGCTATCTTTCCTTGCCTCTATTTATTAAACTATCTTTATTGAGTTATTAGGCCTTTGTACATAATCAAATCACCCAAGGTGTGTTTCTACTGATTTTTCTACTATAGGAGCTACCCTGACTCCTGACTTCTATCTAACGCAATTATTCCTAATCCTAACATTTTCAGTGTGACCATTCATCCGACTTTCTGCAACATTGATTTTTTTTTTGCTCATGTTGACTTTTTATCATCCAACATTCCGTATCAGTTACATCACACTCTTATCATGGTGCAGGTAATAGTGTGCAGTTTTGTATATGGAAGCTCTAAGACTAAGATCAAGCAAGTGGCCTCACCCTCACCCAAAGAAGAGAATTCTGAGTCTCAGCCTCAGCAGCATCAGCATGAAGGTAATAAGTTAGGTACTCCTACTCATCATAACCCAGGATCAGCTCAAAACTACACATTGTCAGGAAGAGCCATTTGGCCAGGTGATCTGAAAAGTGCACATCATGCGCGAACCGGTATCGACTTGACACGTGGCTGAACTGAAAATTGTGTATATATAATACATATTTGATATCTGTTGTTGTAAATCAACTGAATTTGCATTTATGTATGCAAGCATTGTAACTCTCTCTCTCTCTCCTTGTTATCTATCCCCCCATTGTTGGGTTGGGTCACAAGTTTGCACTAACATATGCTTTAATTAACAATTCCTTCATTTTCCGGGTTAAGTGATATGTTATCTTGACTTGAGCAAAAATTTTCTGGTTAGATGAAGAGAATTATATATATCTTGAAACTGTTTGATATGTTTGTCATTTTCATTTGGGTATTTAGAATTCATGGAAATATACCTGAATCTAACATCCTAGTGAATAGAACTTTTTCTGGCAACTTGGGATTTTACCAAGGCTACGTTTGATAATTAAGGAGTTTGGTAGCTAAGGAGGAAGAAGAAGAGGGAATGAATGGGGTTCACTTCTGAAATGGTAGGCTTTATTTTGGCAAGATTTGCATGTTTTTTTCTTGGGAAATGTGCACAATAAAAAAAAATTTAATGTGAAATGTTTATTATATTTTTTTATTTAATACAATCATAATTTCTTTTAATATTTTAATATATGGATAAAGTAATAATTTTAATTTATTTTTATTTTTTTTTTCAAATTTTGTTATCAAACTCAGTAAATTTATTCTTATTCTTATTTTCATTTTTTTTTTCCATTCTAGAACCCATCGTGTGGTAGCAGCTAAGTATACAAATAAAGTGTATTGGGCATGAATAACATAATACGTAAATAGAAATATTGTGCTATTGGAGAAAAATGTTCAAAGAATTTTTTTTTTAGCCTGAACTAAACAATGGAAGATCAATTATATTATAGCACTATCCATGGTTTGTCTTGTAAAGATTACTCTCACTAAAATTTTATTTTGAAGATTTTATTAATTCGTAATTTATAAAGTGACGCATGGCTAGAAACAAGGATGATGGGTTATAAAAATAACACCTCAATATATATATTTGAATAACCAAAATAAATCGTTTATAGTGAAAACACTAAACTATAAATTACACTATATATATATATATATATATATATATATATATATATATATATATATATATATATATAGTATTAATTCAGCATCACCATACACATTCGGGGTCTGTTTGGTTATTTGTTTTGTTAACGTAATTTTGGCTGTAGTTCAATATTCTTTTTAACATTCTTCATACTAAACAAATAGGGTAAATGCATATGCAATTCTATTTGTATTTTTGGATATCTAAAACTCTCTTTAGCAATTTTAATATTGTCAATTAGTAAATTCACAACAGATAAATTCTTCAAATTACCTTCGACTAAATCAACTACTCTATTCGAATTCTCTTTTATGGTTAAGTCTCTATAATTCAAATTTTTTCAATTCTAACATTGTCATAAAAGCCACAGCTTCAAGATAGTCCATACTTTTTTTTAAAACGGGATATATTAATTATATCAAGAAGGATAAAGCAAAATATATGAGATGATGAATTAAATGAAAAGCAATTTAGATATTAGTTTCTCCATTTTTCTTCTTATTTTGTTAATTTATGATAAATAAGTTTTTATATTGATTCGTTATTCTATATGCATCCTAGAAAAGACACTCAATTATTTATAGTTACGGAAGATTAAAGAGATAACAAAAGTTATTAAAAATATTCACAAGAATCATTTTTGTTTACAATTTATAAGCATTATTTCTCAATTAGCATATGAAGTTAAGAAAGAGAAAAAAGATACATGAATTAACAATACAATATGGTGGAATCAACAATTTGTTTCTCTCTTGTCTTGTACATGACCGAGAAACATCAAATTAAAATATACATGGGTTTCTCCATCTAATTTTTTTAATCTTTTTATTCTTCTACTTCTATTATTTTTATAGTTACAGATAATTAAAGATAATAAAATTATTAATAATATTCTTATTAGAATATTTTGTATTATTTTTGAAAATTTAATTAGATGAAAATAGGAGAAGAATATACAACTTTCAACTTTTTTAAGATTGAGTTAATTTTAATTCTATAGCCGACTTCACTTAGTATATATAGGCTTTGGTTGTGTTAATTTAATTTTAACATCTAGTTGGTTGAAGTAGTAGGCTATCAATTTTCCTTAAGCAAGGTCTCGGGTTTGAGTCTTGTGTATGAAAAAACTTCTGCTGGGAGTACCCTTGTTATAGGGACATCAACTAGCTCAAATAGAATTGCCTCTAATATGAGGATATATATAAGAAACAAAAAAAAATCAAGTTTAATAATAAAATATTTTTATTCATTAAATTGAGTAAAAAAAATTATAAAGTCATATTTATGAAACATTTATATTTTCAATATTATAATAAAAATTTTTAAAACACTTGTTAAATATATATATATATATAAACATCTCATTTTTAAAAAATAATTTATTTTTAACCTTTAATCAAATATTTCTGCAACGCCCTTGTCTTGTGTAGGGGTGAGCAACAGGTCGATTCCATTCAGTTTAGATGATTTTGACAATCGAACTGACCTAATCGAATAACAAAAAAATTATCCAATCCAATCTGCTCAAGTAACATCAACCAAACCGAACTCGATTGAATTCGGTTTGGTTGATCAATTTT
Organism: Senna tora; assembly: GCA_014851425.1. Classification (NCBI taxonomy): domain Eukaryota; kingdom Viridiplantae; phylum Streptophyta; class Magnoliopsida; order Fabales; family Fabaceae; genus Senna; species Senna tora. Next base: position 19,857,032 of record CM026270.1, on the reverse strand, counting down.
TGGACAAAAATAAAAAAAAATTATTATTTTTCTCTTCAAATTAAACCTTAAAAAAATAAAAATAATCATTCCTAATTATGAAAATCAACAAACTAAAGTTATTAATACAATAATTCATCATTGGTAATTAGATAAATTTTATATTTTTTAAAAATTATAGTCAATTGGTTTGATTCGATTGAAATTGTGTCTCATCCAACAACCAAACCGAACCAAATCGATTGCCAAAAAAAATAATTCAATTCATCCGATTATATAGTCGATTTTGATCGGTTCAACTGGTTCAATTTGAATCGATTTTGCTAACCACTAATAATCTTGTGAACAAATGCTAATAAGACAGAGGTAGGCGAGTTTGCGTCATGTAAACACTACGTATAAACAAAGGGTAAAAGACAAAAGATGTGGAGACATCAGTAAAATTCCTATGTAATAATAAGATTTTAATTTAACACAAATTTCACATCGATCCAACGATATGAATGAGTTCTCACTCCTCAGTACAAAGCCCTAAACAAAAACAAAAACGAGGTAATCAATCACTAGTTATTCAAAGTACATCAAGCAATTATTTGGGTACACAAAGGGAGTAAACTAGACTAACATCTTCAACACATGTTTTATTCATAGTTTGGAGGTGCCTGCATTGATTCATGCACTCAATAGTTTTTGGAGATCCTTCTGCAAATATCAACAAAATATTGTATTAGTGAGAAAGTTATTAAGATTTAATAACTTCAAATCTGTAAAAATTCAAACAATTTTCAATTTTTTAAAATTTTATTGACCAATTAGGTAAAAGATAAGAATCCTTATTAGAGTGTTAAGTGGGATAAAGAGCTACTATTATCATAAAAAAGGAATCACCTCAATGCTAAGAGGAGAGGTGGTGGGTGCATAACGTTCAACAACATTTCCCTCTTTGTCAACGAGGAACTTGGAGAAGTTCCACTTGATGTTGTCTCCGAAGAGTCCGCCTTTGCTTGATTTTAGATGCTTGTACAGTGGAGCAGCATTGTCACCATTCACATCCACCTATGTATGTAAAACATAATTGGTCTTATACAGAGAAGTGTAATATTTATTTAATCCCAACCAGAGTACAATATAGATTTGGTTACTACTAGGTTATTGGAGATAAACATTTAGTTCAACATCTGATAAGATATTCAATTGAGTACTTAAGGAAGCTTGGTTCTTCCCCCTTATCAGTTAGCTTTTGAGGGTAGGTTCTTCAAGTTACCTTGAGTTTCAAGGTAGTATCAGAGCCCAATGCCCTAACGGCCCATCACGATTCAAATCCAAGATGTGGAATAAAAAAGAAACCCCGGTAAAAAAAATAGAAGAAGAAGAAAATGTTTGACCTCTGAGGTTCAAAAATAAAAAATAAAGAGTACAAGCCCAAAAGAAAAAAGAAAAGGCAATGATTAGTCAGATTTTGTTTGTATCTTTTTGGCTTATGAAGCCAATTAGAAGCATCTCAGCTAGAGTGGGTCAGCCGTTCGAATGTTAATAGATAATATGCAACTAACTGAAGGGAATTATCATCCAACGCAGAGAAACACAGCTCAGCTTGGTTGGTTAAAAGGGAAAAAATAGACTAAAAACAGAATATCTGTTTTGGGAACAGAAAACACAGTACAATTAGAAGATGTTATGAACACTACACTAGTTTTTAATAACAAAGAAAATACAAGAAAACAAGTTTGCATAAATTGTTAGAACTCGTTTTTTAAAACAAATTTAAAGAGTGAGACAACCGAACAAACAGGCCCTCAATTTCCAGCTATATGTTTGAATAAATACATAATGTGAGTAGGTTAGCATTTTTGCCTCCAATTTGCATCCAAGAAGCTAAATAGCTAATTTAAAGATCTAACAATTGATTTCAATCGAGAACATACACATCAAAAAGTATCATAGAATGAAATCACATGCAATGACTAGTGCAGAAAAGAACGACTCCAATATATATACCTTATCGAAAATGGGAAACTCAGCTTTAAAGCGAGTACAAGCAAACTCCAATATCTGTTCATTACTTCCAGGCTCCTGTGCACCAAACTGATTGCATGGGAATGCCAGAATTTCCAGACCTGCATAAACATAAAAGCGCGATGGACATTACAGTATGTAATTTAATCTCAAAAAACAGGAATCTAAAGTGAGTAAATATGAGTCTTATATACGACCCCACATATATTTAAACATACTTAAATTTGCAAGTCAATATATAAGCATCAGGAGATATACATATAGTACAAGAAAGAAACAAGCAATGGCAAGGACAAAAAGAAGAAGAAATAAGTAATAAAGAAAATATCATGACTAGAACAACAACAAACCTTTCCCTTTGTATTTCTCATACAACTGATTCAGCTCCGTGTAGTTTGAATTAGTCAAGCCACTGCATCAAACCACACTTAACATCAAAATTTGCAGAAGGAATGCATCTAACACTTAAAAGCTAAGAAGCGAGATAGGATTCGGGTTTGATACGGCTATTCTTTAAAAATCTAAGCAACACTTCTAAGATACGTTAATAAATTATATAAAAATAAATGTATATTTTAAATTTAAAACACCAATATAATGCAATTGACAATATAATATTAAAGATGAAACAAAAATAATATAGAATTGTAAAAACTAAAAACAAAAGAGTTAAATTTTTGTTCTAGAAAATGAAAATGTAAACCTATAGAGACAAAGAAGTTGAATCAGTGTTCTAGAAAATGAAAATGTAAAGTGATCAAAGCTAAAAGTGAAAGAAAAAGATAGAAAAATAGAAATTGATTATGTGTGAAGTAAATATCAAAGTATCCAAAAATATCAGTGTCATATACGAAGATACGATACAAAAGACTTTTAGAAGTATAGTGCTTAATAATTTCTCCAAATTTGTGAAGTACCATTGTGAGGCAACATTGACAATCAGAAGGACTTTTCCTTTGTACTGGCCGAGATTAACCTCATTTCCCCTGGCATCCTACAAGCAAAGAGTAACCAAAACAAATTGAATCTCCAATTCCAACTAGTATTAAATTCGCGAAAACCCTATTCGAAAACGAATAACTACAAAAACACTCGAATACTACTTCAACCTAAAATACAATATAACAAAAGAAGACAAACAGACAATTACTCAACCACCGATATTAAAAAAATGATTCACGACACACAAAGATTCAAATTGACTTACCTTAACGGTGAAATCATGGATTGATCTGTCGCTCGATTGAGAAGCCATAGTGCGATCTGTTCTCGAAATGAGAGACAAGGAAGGAATCGAAAACCCTGGTTTGATAGCAACACCACTGGACGAAGGAATCGGAGTATTAGGACAAAACGATAGGGCGTGTTTGGGGTTTCTGGCTAAACAGTGATAGTAGCAATGGTTTGACGAAACGAGTGAAGCGGAAATGGAAGAAGGGAATCTGATATTTCTGCCGATTGAGCTACGAATTGAAGTGAAGGGCATTTGATAGTATGTACGATCATGCGAGAAGATGAGCGAGACACGTTTATATAGCGACTTGATGCGCGTCCTCCATTACTATTTAGTCGTGATAATAAATAAATAATCAATCTCATATGTATGCGTTTGGTTGGTGATGAAAAACGTTTACACGTGGGGACTTGGCATGTGTGCACGTGGCAAGCATGTAGCCAAGTGATTTGTAGGAATGATCAAATTATTCGTACCCAACAAATATCTGAAATTTTGTCCCGTGTGGATTTGAATATGAATTCGAGTACAAAGTTAACAGGTCCGGAACGGGTAAGAACGTGGCCAAGTGATGTTATTTGCAGGGATGATCGAATTACACTTACTTGACCGGTATTTGAAATTTTATCTTATAGATATGAATATGGGTTTGAGTACAGAGTTAATAGATTCGGAGACGGGTTAGAAGGTTCTCTATCTGTAATCTGCTTACAATAATAATTATTTATTTTTATATATAAAAAAGTAATTCTTTTAAATTTTTTCTATTATAAAAATATATAACAAAGAAAAATGTTAAATGTTTTATACATATTAAAATAATTTAATAGTATATTTATATTTATTGTTTAATTTTTTGTGGTTATAAATAAAAATTTTGATAAAAGTTAGATTTATATTATTAAAATAATAATTTATTTTAAAACTTTTTGTGAATCTGAATCTAAAATAAAAATTTAACTATTAGCGATTGATTTTATATTCATTCAAATCAACTCGAAAAATAAAAAAATATATAGTATTTTATCCATCATCATCCCTTCCTATTTTATGAGTACGTTCTTTACACAGAAATAGAAATGGAAACAGAAACGGAAATAGAAACGGAATGCGTTTCCTGTGTTTAGTAGTAAAAGTTTGGTAATGAAAATGGAAAGGGAATGTATTAAAATGATCATTTTACCCCTTATATTAAAATAATAAAAAGAAAAGAAGGTTATAATTGTGTCAAATTATGTCAAATCAAAGGGGTATAATAGATATTTTATATTTTTTTTCTTTTTTTTTAAAAGTTGATAGAAATGAAAAAATGAAAAAGTAAGTGGGGTCCAGTGGGCCCCACCATTTCCATGGACAATTCTTGTAAAAGAACATGCCATATGTGAAAACGTCATTGCTAATGTTAAACTCCGTTCTCAGTTAGGATATTTTTGAATTGGATTCTAAGAAGTGGAATGGGAGAGGAGTTGGCCAAAAACGAAAAGAATGGGAGAGGACTAGAGGAAGGAAGATTATTCATTATTATTATTTTTATGTGAAAAGTATTTATTACTTAGTGAATTTTTTTTTTTGGTTTGATTTTTAAAAATTTGGAGAAGAAGATATCAAAAGGATTTTATATTAATCATCATTAACTTTCTCCCTTTGTTAATTTAAATCAATGTTGTAAGAACGGATAAAGACTTAGACAAGTGTTCGGTTCATGGTCTGATCGGTTTACCCGATTGAACCGTCGTTCGAATCTGATGACGCCATACATAATAAATAATAATTATTATTAATATATAAAATGGCATTACTCAAATTTTAGGTTTCAAAATAAATAATTTTGAAGTTTTAAATTACATGACTTTTTAAAGTTTTAATTTTCAAGACTTGTTAAACTCTGAAAGAACTTAATCAAACCAAATATGGAATTATTGATAATCATGACTTTAAAATTTTAATTTTCAAGACTTTTTAAATTTTAATTTTTAAAATTTCTCTAATTTCTTTTTTTTATGTTATTTTTTATTTTTTATTTTTAAATAAAATTGGACCAGTTGGACCACTGGTTGGACGGTCCAACCCGGTTGACCGGTTGAACCCCGGTTAAATCCAGTCCAACTACAAAAACGATTTTTCTAGTCCAGTCGACTCGTCTTTGTATTCGGTTGGCGGTTGGACCGTCCGGTCCGGTTCTTACAACATTGATTTAAATTACTACAAGTCAATGAAGAGTGGCACAGTTGGTTAAGGACTTTATTGGTGGGTGATATATAAATCCTCCCATAAATCTTTAAAGAGGTTGGGAGGTCTTTTCTAACTCTGGTATTGGGATATACCGATACTTACCCCTAACTAAACTTCTTTCCAAAAAAAAAAATTACTACAAATTAAGAAATTTTAGAGGTTCTAAGAGAAAAATAAACTATCATTTAACCTTTATTTCCCTTCCTTTCCCAATCTCTCCCCTCCTCTCTCCTTCTTAATTATCAAACTTACCCTTCCAATATGAAAGCGGATAATGATGGAATTTGATCCTTTGCCGACTCTTATTTATATCTTTATTTTTATTTTTTAGTGTTGTATAGTATTAAATTTATTCTCTTTAATACTAAAAAAATCTAATGCTATACAACACTCAGATAAATACGAAATAAGTCCCGCTTCAAATAAAATAAATAGATCGGGGAATCCATTATTTTCTCATACCGAAAAGTATCCCCATCCGGCTAGTGATTTTGTTTGCAAAACAGGGTATTTATTCGCATCTCCATATTGTAAAAGGAACAAATTGAGTTGTATAAACATAGCTTTTTCTTTGCTTCTAAGGATCTAATGAATGTGATACGCATATTCTTATAGTTCACATTGTGAATTACGTTGGGATAAAGGAGGCGATGGAATAGTATGCGAATCCACGAGATGAAAAAAGATGAATGCATTAGTTCAAGAGAAAAAGAACGAAAACACAACTTTTTAATGACTAATTCAAATTCATACCAAATATAAATTAATAATTTTTTTTCTTAAAGATATAATGAGGGAAAGCACTCTCAAGTCCCAAGTACTATCCGGACAAGGCGTCAGTGGCATGTTGGGGAGAACAACAGAGACCCAACCCAAAGTATTACTGCACAGGCTTAAATCGAAAGCAGTTTTACCCAGTCGCAGCTACTCATCTAGTCCTTGGGTGCCAATGAATTTCTCTAAGGAAGAATGCCCACCAAAACAGGATTTTAGATGGCTTCAAGGGAATTCGAACCCTCGCCAATGGGCGAGTTTGGTTGGGTGTGACCCCATTATATATTTTTTGGATTATTTGTTTTAGTTTTTTTTTTGCATTAGTCTTTGGATTATTATTAATGGTTACTAAGTTTTAGACTAAAATTTTTACAAGTACAAAATTAAATTAGATAATTATTGTTAGTTTTATATATATATATATATATATATATAATGTATGTTAACTAAAATTTAACAAGATATATAAAGTAAAATAAAAAATCATTTTAATTGGAATTTAACATTAAAACAAAATTAGATTAGCTTATTTCCTTATTAATGAATAAAAATGTATTTTAATTGGAATTTAATAGTAAAACATTACAATTACACATAACTAATTTGTTAAAAATACATTACATCATAATTTTTAAAATCACAAAAAAATACATATTAATAATTAGTTAAATATCTATTATAACTCGTGTAACTACGGAATATTCTACCTTGGGACATGTGGTACTAAGCTTCCAGAAGCCTAGCGGCAGTACACGCTACCAGCACATGACACCACTTATCTGCTACTTACGTGGTCCTTGCCCACGTCACCTCGCGGGGACACCCACTCAACTAGACGTGAAAACTCCCTGGGCATCGTGAGATGACCCGCGTCCCAACGAGGTCGTGTGTCGAGCACGTCCTCCCTACACTCATTATAAATAGACCCTCACCCAGGGGACTAAAGGACACACAAGCTCAAGGACTACAACATTAGACCCGAGACATCTCAAATACTTCCAGAGAGCATTACTCATAACCATTCTAGCTGGCACTCTGAGCACCCTCAGACGCCTCACGAACATCCTTCACGCATCGCGAGCTCCACTATTGGCTCCGTCAGGTCCGACCACCGACAAGCTCATCTCCATCCCCGGAGCATTCCACCGATAGGGCTTTCAGCAGCTCTCAGAGACCAGAGCTCTCTCCCATTAAGGCAACCTCTTAAAAGCGGCTCGCCCGCCCGGAGTACCTTAAGCACGTCTTAGCCGCACATGGCCCAATACAGGTAATTACCTTGCCCAACGGCTCCTATAGACATCACCATGACAAACTACATGGACTTTGATCCCTTCCGAAGGGTACGTAGGCACCTAGGTACATCACCTAAGGACAAGTCCCTCAAGGTTAAGACCCCTTGTGGTCCTTAATTGCAAATAACAATTGTCTAAACCAAAAATGACAGTTACAGTGACGCCCACCGCAGTCTTCCTCAGACCATAATGCCTTGCGCAATCTGCCGCTAAATGACATTTCTTTTTCGATGAGTAGGAGTATACACCTAACACTTAGAAACTCGTATTTTTTATCTTGAATACAGGATATACTACAGGATGACCAACTCAGATGCCCCCACATCCACGACCGACGCAAGCGCTCTAAGGCACAGCGCAAGGAGTAGGCAGGGAGCGACCGAAGTGGTCACGACCGAAGCATACGGTTCAAACACGACTCAACCCCAGAATGCCTCAATGATGCAGGTAGCCGTTGCAGAAACCGTGGTCCAGAACCCGACACCTGGAGAGGAAACCTGCCCCAACATCTTATGGCATGCCGCATGTTCCTTGCCCTACAGTCGACAGTCAAGAAACAACGGAGCCGACAAGGAACCCGTGAGAGGTAGAGCTCGTCTGCCTTGAGGCAGAAATAACAGCTCTACGCCAACAGCAGTGGGAGGAGAACAAAAGTCTCACCCAAGCAAGCGCAGGCGCCCAACTACCACAAGTGCCACACGGCGCGGCAGCAGGAGCCTCCAGCGACCCTACCAACCTACCCGCAATACAGTTCGGGACCCTACCAATGGAATTCGCACGACTATTGCTAACAGCACTAGCACCCCCAGCGGTAATCCCACCTGGACCAACAATGATCGTCGGACAAGCAGCGCGCCCCGCTACGAGCTATCCGCGATCGTCAGTTCCATACTACCCACCAGGATCCTACCTTCACAAGCCCTGGGCGGGTGCCTACAACCCGTACGCCACCTGTGGCACAACTACTAACTAGTGGCCCGGTTTTGACTTTCAAGGAAAGGGGAGACATCCTTTTACCCAACAAATCATGAACGAGCACGTGCCCATGGGCTTCAAAATGCCTTTCCACATAAAACCTTACGACGGAGAAACTGATCCACGGGATCACCTTAACACCTTCAACTCGGCTATGTCGATAATAGGTATGACGGACGGTCAACAATGCCGAGCCTTCTCGTCGACCCTGAAAGAGGCGGCCCTAAGCTGGTTTTCACTGCTATCCACCAATTGGATCCATAGCTTCGAACAGTTGGTGCAAAACTTCCTTACACAATTCGCTAGTAGCAAGGAATACCAAAAGAACGAGGACTTCTTCATTGGTTTTCACCAAGAAGAAGGAGAAACCCTACAAGCCTTTCTGGCCCGCTTTACCAAACTCTCGCTCCAAGTCCGAGGCCTCCAGGACGCCGTCTCCATCTTTGTCATTAAACAAGGTCTTCGATGTTCGCAATTTTACGGGAAACTCAATAGGTGCCCCGTCTCCACCTTACAGGAGCTGATAGACCGCGCAGAATGGTTCATCCAAGAAAAAAATGCGCAAATCGCCGAAGACAAGATGAGGAAATTCCTGATAAGCAAATCCGACATGGAACAAGCGGAAAAGAAGAAGGAAAAATCGGTAGCAGAAAGCCAAACCCCTAAGGAGAAAAACAACAGAAAGTGGTCACCCCCTCGACCACGAACGCCTCCTAGAGGACGATTCACGAGCTACACTCCCCTCAACAAATCCCACGTTGGGGTCCTTGAAGAAATCTATAACTCGGACATGCTCAGCTTCCCTCCTCAGATCAAGAGGTGAAAAATAGGAAAGCTAGTAGACAAGTCCAAGAACTGCCAATTCCACAAGGATTACGGGCACAAAACCAACGACTGCATCCACCAGAAGGATCAGATCGAAGACCTAATCGGTAAGGGTCAGCTCGGCAGATACATGAAGGAGGAGAGCGGAGGTAACACAGAACACTCATGTGAGGCCAACGATCAGACACCTACTCGTGGAGTCATAAATGTCATTGCAGGTGGTCTGCAGAGAGGAACTTCCTTGTTACCACAAAACAAGACAAGGGTAGAGCGCTCCATACTCGCCCTCGACTATGCCCCAAAGCACAAGAAGAGGAGCGAGCCCAAAGGAGATCCCATCACGTTCGATCTCACCAACCTAGAGGGACCAGTCCATGACGACCCCATGGTGGTAACCGCTATAATCGCCAACTACGAAGTCAAGAGAGTCTTAATCGACCAAGGATCCTCGGCAGACGTCCTCTCCTTTGACACTTTCAAGAAACTCGGGTTGAACGAGGCTAGCATAAGGCCATTCCCCGGCACACTCATAGGATTCTCAGGAGCCCAAGTTCCCGCAGAAGGAATCGTTACCGCCCAGACAACCATGGGCACCTTACCAAGGGTCGCGAGTTTCGATGCAGACTTTATCATCGTCTCAGCACCCTCGGCATACAATGCCATCATAGGGCGACCGTCCCTAAACAAGCTCAGCGCTGTAGTGTCCACCGCACAGCTGACAATGAAGTTCCCAACACCCCACGAGGCTGGAGAAATCATGGCGGACCAAAAACTAGTGCGAGCATGCTACGCAACAAGCTTAACCAACACCGTCAAGGTTGCTCGCCTTGGTCTCCGAGAAACACGCGAGGAACCCCCCGAGGGTAAAGAGTCAGGAGGAAAGAAGCTGGAGTCCGCCTGCCCAGACTAAACCTCCCCATAAGCTCTGAACACACTTTGCGCTCTTATACCACCTTTTGGTCAAGTCGCGTACGTCTCTTTATTTTGAATTTAGGATTCACTTCAGCCTGACTAAGGCTCGCCTGACCTAGGCAACTCGAATGTAATCATCTTGTTTACTTTCAGCCTGACTAAGGTTAGCTCGACTAAGACTGCACGAATGTAACCATTTTGTCTATTATTAATCGAAGTATTCCTTTCCGACAAGAGACATGACTTTAACTTGCAAAGTACTCGCAACCTACGAAAGGACAACGGGCCGACCGCCCGAAGGAACGCTAAGCGCCTCCAAGGCCAAGCTAATATTCCTCTACTAGCGCGGTAAAAACCCCTTGGGTGCGAAAACATAAAACGAACGTTCGACAAAACCATGCTAGCAAACCGCATACAAACCATCTTGATCACACGGTACTCATGCAACAAGTCTTTTTACCCAAACGTAAAGAGATAACAACGAAAAGAGAAACTGTACTCGCACAAAACTTTTTGCCCAGAAGTAAAAAGAGAGGCAGTAAAAAACTCTTAAGTTCTCATTAAATGTCAAATATGAGAAGGAATTCGCCTATTACAAAGGGTAAACACCCTAAAAATACAAAAACCTATGCTTGGGCATCCCCAAGATCTACAATGGCTTTGGCCCTCGTAGGCTCGACATCGCCAACCCCTTCCAACGACTTCTGATGAGTCGCCTCAGCCAGCTGCTAAGAAGTAGCTCCAATCCTGAGAGCGAGCCCGCCGATATGAGACAGAACCTGATGATCCATCGAACGGTCGGCCAGCTGACGAAGATAGGCAAGATTCAATAGAGAGTCCGCCTCCGTCCCACCGCGAAGCTCACCATCAAAGAGCTCTAGAGAAGGGTGCAGAGAAGCCACCCATTCCGCTGGAAACCTCTCCCCGCGGAGACGCTCAAGCTGCTCGGCCGCCAAAAGCATGCCATACATCCTCTGCGCCAGCAACTCTCCCTGGAGATCAACAACGTCGCCGACCTTCTCTTCAGCTGCCAGCCAACCAGAAAGGTTCTCGCGAGCACGAGCCTCCGCACTCCACAAAACTTCGCGGGGAGAATGCGAATCCTGATGGCGCCTCTCAACATCCTCTCGACGGATGGCCAGCTCCTTACGAGTCTTCTCCAATTTCGAGCGAAGAAGTATGACCTCGGAAGGATGCTTGACTTCAGCCCTTAGATGGGCCACCTCGTGAGTCAAGGACTTAATCTCACGTCCCTTGTCCTCACATTCCAACTCCTTCGCGGACAACTGCCCGCGCACGTCCGCCAACCTCTTCTTGTAGACCTCTAGAAATTGGCTCTTGGAGGTCGCGACGCCGGAAACTCAGTCCCGGTCAAGACGAATTTCATCCTGCAGAAAAGCAAAAGTCCAGACATAATGAGCCTAGACATAGAGGAAAACCCAAAACCGCAAGAGCATCGGAGTTAAGAAGCTTACCACACACTTCTCCCACTCAAGGCCAACCTGGTGGAAATCAGTTAATGCCTCAGCAACTCTGCCGAAGCCTCGAACAGCAAGATTAATGGAGGAAGCGTCCAGCCCCCTGGCTTCCCTCTCTCACATTTCCACGGAGAAGGGCCTACCTAAAGCCACCAGCTCGAAAGGAAGTTCTTCCTTCAGTGGCCCAACGGGTTCAGATAGGCCGACACTCGACCCCGTGACAACCTCCTTTGTGGCAGCCACTTGAATAACCACCACATTTCCTTTGTCTTAGAGTGCTCCGGCCTCCACGGCCACGTCATTAGACTCTGCAATTCTGGCTGAAGCCTCAGCCATGGGCTCGCCTACCGGAACCCGAATCACAGCAGAATCTCCAACAGGTTCCTCAGTCGCCACCCTGGCCTTCTTTGCAGCAGGTTGATCAGCCCCACCAGCGGAACTAAGGACGGACGAGTCGATAAAATCACTTTCATAGGTGATTGACGAACAGAAGCGGAAGCAGAGGTAGGAATAGAGGTCGGAACAGTACCCTCCACCAAAGCCTGCGCCCGCGAATCTGCCTGGTCAAAACTCCGCTGGGCTACCTGTGATGACAACTGCAGCCCCGCACCAAAAGGTCATTTTTTGAATCCTCATTCTCTACCTTTAGGTACCTCCAACGCAGAGACTCATTTTCTCTCCCTCTCTCGGGGGCCACCAACATCACCTCTTCTATCTCTCCTCCTTTTTTCTCTTTGGAGATCCTCTTGTCGGCGGATTTTATCAGAAGATAGCGGTACAGGAAGACGTCCTTCTCTCCTGCCTCCGGCGGAAGTGTCCAACACTACCTCTGGAGAAAGATCCGGCCCAAGTTTCTTCCCCTTACTCTGACCACCGTCACGAGTACGGCTAAGATGAGGAGGAGGAGGAGAAGAAGAAGAAGAGAGATCCTCTAAATCAGTGAAATCGAAGGGATAAAAGCTATCATCATCACCAGCCACGGCAAAATCCCGGCAAGAACAGAGGGCAGAAAAAGGGAAAGGGGTAAGAATCAGAGAAAATAAGGCAAGAAGGCAGGAAAACAGAGAAAAGTGAAAAGGTAAAACCACAAACTTTCAGACGCTGGGCATTTATATATAGGGAACTCAGAGGCGCGACGATTCGAAAATCTCAGCCCCCTCGTATCCCGCAACGAATAAAAATAATTATCCTCTACAACTAGCCTGAGCTGCAACCGTCCACCTTGGCCAAACACGTAGAGAAAAAGAACGGCTCAGATTCATGGCTTGCACAATAGAGGCACAAAGACTGAAAAGCCCCCGAAAACCCAAAAGTCACTCGAAGACACCATGAGGCCTTTTCGAAAATCCTCGACCCAGACTAATGATGGCTGCCCTCGAAAATGAACCCGCATTTAATGAAGGAGAAACGGCGGCAAAACACTCAACATCAGTGGTACTCATCAAAACCCTAACGCGTGGCACTTGCAGCAGCCCGCTCCTTCAACAAGCAACTCTCAGCAAAATTTCTTGTACTCTCACTAACTGCGGACGAGCCCGACCAAAGGAGAGCATCTCAAAATGACCAAACGGCCCCTGACCTCTGGATTTCTTCCGCTCACCCGCAAAGGGCATCCCAGGAAATTCTCCTCTGAGCAATGATGACTCCTCCTCGGTAAGGTGCGTGCTTTCTGCAGAGACGGCTTGAAAACTTGCTGAGGAAGTCAAGCAGTCGGCCACTCGAAACAAGACGTGTGGCACCCTCCAAACGTCTCGACTCCCACGGAACAAAACGAAGGGACACCGTTTCACAAGTCGGACGACCAGCTTGTAATGACCATGCCCACTTGCAGAAGAACTCTCCCTCATAAAGACAACGAAAATTCTTAAGTAGCTTACAGACAAGAGAACTTAAGTCCACGGACGCCCGACACCCATAGACTTGGGGGACTTATGTAACTACGGAATATTCCACCTTAGGACACGTGGCACTAAGCTTCTAGAAGCCTAGCGGCAGCACACGCTACTAGCACGTGGCACCACTTATCTGCTACTTACGTGGCCCTTGCCTACGTCACCTCGCGGGGACACCCACTCAACTAGACGTGGAAACTCCCTGGGCATCATGAGACCACCCACGTCCCAACGAGGTCGTGGGTCGAGCACGTCCTCCCCACACTCATTATAAATAGACCCTCACCCGGGGGACTAAAGGACAAGCAAACTCAAGGACTATAGCATTAGACTCGAGACATCTCAAATACTTCCAGAGAGAATTACTCATAACCATTCTAGCAGGCACTCTGAGCACCCTCAGATGCCTCACGAACATCCTTCACGCATCCCGAGCTCCATCGTTGGCTCCGTCAGGTCCGACCACCGGTAAGCTCATCTCCGTCTTCGGAGCATCCCACTGATATGGCTTCCAACAGTTCTCAGAAACCAGAGCTCTCTCCCATTAAGGAAACCTCCTAAGAGCGGCTCGCCTGCCCGGAGTACCTTAAGCACGTCTTAGCCGCACACGGTTCAATACAGGTAATTACCTTGCCCAACGGCTCCTATAGACGTCACTATGACGAACTACGTGGACTTTGATCCCTTCCGAAGAGTACGTAGGCACCTAGGTGCATCACCTAAGGACAAGTCCCCCAAGGTTAAGACCCCTTGCGGTCCTTAATTGCAAATAACAATTGTCTGAACCAAAAACGACAGTTACAACTCGTACATAAACAAAACAATAAGAACACACTTCACTTCAGGCCAAAAAAAAAAGGAAGACACTTCACAACTCATAAACAAAAAACTAATTACTCAATAAAATATCTTATATTAACATGATTCAACTCAATATATTAAAAAAAACATGGAACATTGACGGGTTGGATTGGGTTGAACAAATTGAAAATTCCAAAACTTGTTATCTAAACCAATAACTCCGCGCGCGGGTTGAAATATTCAACCCGAACCAACTCGTTAATCATAACCAATCCAACCCAACGTTCGCGGGGGTTGGGTGGTGTTGAACAATTTGGCAAGTTGACCCGAACTAATACACAACCCTAATTACCGGTGGTGGAGGGAGGGGCTAAGGGATGTCATGGCCGCCCTAAGATAATATTAATTTACATGTAGTACATGGTAAACAAATTTTACTGCCCCCTTAGATAACAAATTATGGCCCCTTTACATAAAAAAATAATAATAAAGAAACACAAAAGTAAAAACATCATGCTCTACTATTTTTGAAGATGTGATAGATTTTGAAGCTATTATATATTTGGAACATAAAAATTTAAGAGATAAATTTTTAATTTTTAGTTTTTACAATAAATGAATAGTGAGTACTCAAGTATAATTTCAACTTCTTCAAGTTTTATTTTAACTTATATATAATTTTTTAAATATGACAAATTACTTTTATTTATCATTATTATCAAATTGTCAAATCAATTTTATTTTTTTCAATTTATCATTTGTAACTAATTTATAAATCAATGCATTGTATTTTAAAATAATACTATGATAAATATTGAATAATATATGTAATATTATATAAATAAAAGCAATGATAATTTATGTAAAATTACATAAATAAAAATAATGGTGCGCAGCGTACGGGCGCTATTAATTTTTTTAATTTTAATATAATATATTATTTTATATATATTCATTTTATAAAATAAATAACCAAAATTTAAAAATATTATCATATATTATAATTTATTTATTTCGACCCTTTAATAAAAAATTTTGGCTCCGCCCTTCTAATTACCACCACCACCACTTACTCTACCTTTCTTTTCATTTTTCTTATCCCAAAACATCCTAATAAATGACTTATTTTCAATTTGATATCAAATATATCTGACTGATTATCTTTTATTTTTTTAAGGTCAAAATTTTTAATTGGTCCCTTATGTTTGCACGAAGTTTCATATTGGTCCTTTATGTTTCAAAAAGTTTAAATTGGCCCTTTATGTTTGCAAGAAGTTCCAAAATTGGTCCTTCCGTCCACTTCCGTCAATTTCTTAAGTTAAGTGCTGACATGTCCATCTAAGCTGACATGTCATGTCACGTCATAGCCACATCAGCGCCACGCCATCACATATGATAGTAGATGATGACGTGGCATGACACGTCAGCTTAAATGGACACGCAAGAGAGATGAAATGTCCACCTCAGCATGTCACGTCAGCACTTAATGAAAGAAATAAATGGACTTGGACGGAAGGACCAATTTGTAACTTTTTGCAAACATAAAGGACCAATTTAAACTTTTTGAAACATAAAGGACCAATATAAAACTTCGTGCAAACATAAGAGACCAATTTTGAGTTTTGACCTTTTTTTAAACTATGTTCCTCTAGAAAGTGAAGTTATCGAGTTGGGATAAATCCCCATTGGCTTTGAATCCGGTAAAGCTAATTTTCCGGTATAGTTTAGTAAACTTATCGATCTGGACCATTGATTGACTGCAACACAATTTTATCTTAACTTATTAACGGTCTAGATTGACTGCATCAAGCAACTTTATCTAAAGTTACTTTACTTGATCCACTTCCATCCCGACTTCCCAACACTTGCTTCATAAGAAAAGGCACCGCATGAAAACCAAGTTCGAGAAAAATGCAGCATAAACGCACAAGGAAGTTCAGGGCATGCATAAATGTGACTATAACTTGCTTAAATAATTGTCAAAGATTGTACATAAAATCTCCATATGTATGATGTTATACATGTTAAATGGAGTGGTAAGTACTTTATTATCTTTTCTCCAATATAAGAATACAGTAAAAAAATTTTAAAAAAAAATGACTACGACTCTTGTCCTATTTAATTTGTCAAAAAATATAATACATTATAAAAAATGAATTAATATGTCATTCCATTAAATCGAATTGGGATGCCTTGGATATGACGTGTTTCTTGAGGTGAGTAACATGAAGCTCAATATTATGGGTGAATTTAATACTCCAAAAAAAATTAGTATATGGTCAATTCAGTAACAAATAAGGCCCCATTTGGTTCAATTGAGCCTATGTAATGTAATCCACTTTGCATTGTAAAGATTGGAGGTAAACTAAAAGAGATTAGATTTTAAAAGGAGAAAAAATTGTTTGCTATAAAAAAATTGAAAAGAAAGTGGGGTAAGTAAAATATGATAAAAATACTAAAATGCCCTCTAAACTTCAATCAAACCCTATAACATTCGCAGCCGCACAGGAAGGAGAAGGACAATAAAAAAAACTCTTCCGCCGTCTTCTCCATCTTCCTCTCCGCCTCCTCTGCCTTCCACTCCTCCAGTCTCTGCAAATTAAACCCTAAACATCATCCATGGCCGCCGCTACCGCCACCAATGGATTTCTTCACGCAGCTCTCAGATCTGTCTTCACGCAATCTATCTTCGGGTATTCAGAGCTTGTTGAAAAAATGGTAGGATTATAAGTTCGGATCTGTGCTCAGAGCTCTAAGTTCAAACGTCACAACCACCGCAGCTTTGTTCTCTGACGGTCGCGTCGACGTTCTTCGACGACGGTGACAAGTGAGATGCGCAGCGGAGGGCTGTGAGGCGGAGAGAAGAGAAAGAGAAGAGAAAAGAGAGAGGTGTGTGTTTATTGTGGCTGAGAAATTGAGGGGTAATATCGTCATTTTCTGCCACTTTGCTTCTGTAAACAAAGATTCCATAGCTTTTTTGATGTAAAAGTTTTGTCACTATTCATTATAATCTGATTTACAATGCAATCCTATTTACTGATCTCAAAAAGTGTAACCAAACAATTTTCAATTATTGGAAACTGTGCTACTTTACATTGCATCCACTTATTACCTTTTACCAAACTGAGCCTAATGTTGCATTTGGTATGTTATTGGGTATGTAAAGGGAATGAATGTAAAGGATAGAAATGTAAAGGGAAGGAATGTAAAGTAATTGTAAAGATAAAAAAATATGTTTGGTATAAAATAAATAGGAGGGAAAGTTTATAATGTAAAATCTGTCAAAAGACTAAAATGCCCTTATTATTATATTTTAAAAAGAAAAAACTTTATATTAAAAAAAGGGGTTGGTGAGTGGGTGATAGTGGTCAACGGTGGTTGGTTGTGGTGGTGGTGGTCAGTGGACAGTTGTGGTCAGCGGTGGGGCCAGTGGTGGTGTTCGGCAGTGTTGACCGGCAATGGTTGGCAGTGGTTATGGGTGGTCAATAGGTGATTATAAAAAGTGAGAGAGGTAATTTTGTCAAAAATTTTCAATTACCTGAGTAAACAAATTTTACATACCATTTTTATGTAATCTTCTTTACTTCATTTGATATAAAGTGGATTACAATATAAAATAGATTACAATGCCTTAAAACCATACCAAACAAAATACATTCCTCGAATTTTGTACAATTACATTACATCCTTCCATTTTTTCCTACCAAACAAAGTCTAAATATTAATTTATAGCTATACCTCGTAAAAAAAGACTTCCACAGACCAAAAAGAACAAAACAAACAAAACACTCTATAATCTATTGACCCTCCTAATCAAATTACTCACTGTAATACCAAACGCATCCTGAAACTTATCAAGCTCAGAATTAGCATCCCCATATACCAATCCAGGCAACAATTCAAACACTATGTACCTCCTCATGTTCTCTCTTTCTCGTCTCGAAACATTATTGCTTAGCCTCTCCACCACATTCACTCCCTCACCTTCCTTCACTTCTTTCTGCTCTATGAGCACCGAATACTTCCCATGATCCTCAGGTAAATGCCATGAATACTGATAATAAGCCGTAAAGGGATCGAAAAGAACAGGAATACAACCCGACAGAAGCGAATCAAACACAGATTTCCTCGTCGCACTGTCCCCGGGAGGCTGAAGACAAAATTCCGATCCCAAAAACAACTCTATTACGGACTCTGCTTCTTCATTCTCACATTTTCCGGAGCTACAGTTCAAAAACTCGCACTTACTAGTGTCGTTAATCGAAGTACATTGGTTGATTAAAATTGATCTTATGTTGTCTTGTGCTTCGGGCCTTGGTGCTCCAGCAAAACTCACGAGGCTTTTTCGATTTGATCTCATGATTCTTAACTGCCATGCGATTATGTCGTTGTCTGAATGTGGGTGGAAGTACGTTGGGTGTGGGATTCCAACGTCGTTCACGTGCCATGGCTGTCGTTCGATCAGGAGTTTAATGGGGTTTTGCATTTTACTAAGCTCTAGAAATCTAGTACCCCATGACGATTGAGACTGATCATCGCCATTGCTACTTTTCCTCCTAAAATCCCACGAAATTTTACCCAACACAAACACGTGATCCTTACCTGAGTTTCTCGTCCATGGTTGCTGTCTCTCGAGCCATTTCAACAACTCTAAACCCAAACTGTCCTTCACGTCGTTTGAGACATTCTTGAAATGCCATCGCAGGATGTCCAAACCACCGTAGAATGGGACATAGAAGAGCTTTGCTTCATTCTCGTTATAGACCCTGCAAATAGGGATAAGCATTAGTTTGGTTTTGGCCATCAAACCAATCAAATTGACTATATTGGATGCTTAAAAAAGTCATCTAATTAATCCAGTGTTTTGAGGAGAATATGCTACCCAGCATAGAAAAGTAAGGAGGAAGAGAGAGAGAATGACACATAGTGGGTTTCACATGTTTTGAGAGTGTGTCACACTCTCTCCTTACTTTCTATGCTGGGCAGCATAGGATTCATTCTCTGTTTTGAGGGTCGTATAATCCAATTCAAACCAACCACAATTGATTTATATTGGATTGATTGATCGATTTTCACTAAAAAAATATTAAATTATAAAAAATTTCAATTTGAATCATTTCTTTCAATCTCAACTATATATAAAATTAAAATATTTATAACTAAATTTACATTAAAATTACTTTAAGATAATTTGAAAATAAGTATAACTATATAATTGGTAATACAAATCAAGCACATCAATGCAATCCAATTTAATCTAACAGTACAATCCAATAACAAGAAATTCAATATTAATGTCAAAACTTAAGCATAACTAATTTTTTTTTAATAATGTATTTAAATTTCAATTAGTATATAAAATATAATAAATAAATAATCGTAATAATTAAATCTCTTGGGCGCGGTTTGATTTGGATGAGAACTGTCACCCAATAATCAAACCGTCTTAATGAAATTTTTTTTAAAAAAAAAAATTCTCATCCGATCCATCCAATCAACTAATCGATTTTGATTGGATCAGATTAGATCGGCTCAATTAAATTTCGACTGGTTTAGATCTTTCTCACCCTACCTGCAAGGATGCTTCAAGATCCTTGAATGAAAAATGAGCTCAAGTGAGTACTGATGAGTTTGATACCATCCCTTTCCAAGCTTTGCCATTGGCTCACCCAATCCTTGGTTTTTGAAATACTTGCACAAATCCTGCCATGGCACCATCTCACTGCATTGACCCACCAAGTCATAATTAAACTTGGATGGCAAATCATACACATAAATTCCTCCTCCTTCCTCCTCACAAGATAATGCAATATTCTTTTCTGATCTCCATGATCGATGAACTTGTAATTGTTCCTCTATGACTTTCACTGCATTTCCAGCCTCATCATCATCATCATCATCATCTCTTTCAAATGAATTGGTTGTATTATTTTTGTGTGTGGAAATTGGGGTTTCTAAGGTGGGTTTATGGGTGCCAGCTGAGAGGCAAAAAAGGTTAGTATTAAGCTTCCTAGAAGAGACACAAACATGAACTATGTTTGTGGATATTATGGTTGTGAAGGAAGACCATGTGTAGATAAGGAAAAGGAGGAGGATTGCGAGAGAAATTCGGGTGAGAAAATTTGTGTAGTAGGAATAGTTGTGAGGTTTCTTATAATGAGCTTCTAGTTTTCTAGATGGTTTTGATTTTCTTGATTTGGACATCGAAACTGCCATTTTTTTGTGTTTTTGTTTTTGGGAAGAGAAAAATTAATGGAAGGACTTGATGATGCTCTTGCTTTTGGTTTTTGTAGTAGAAATATTAGATATTGTTTCTTTATACCTAAAGTTTTATAAAACATGCGAGCACGTAGTCATTATTTTCCTTTCACTAAATAATTATTTATGTGCACGTCGAAATGTATAATGGCTAAATTATGTGTTGGTTGTGGGGTAGTGCTCTAAAGGATAATATATATATATATTTTCATACAGAATAGAATTAAGTTTGTTTAATAAGTTGGATAAAAGAAAAATGAGAATGTCATCCTTATAGTACAAATTCAAGATTCATCCCCCTGAACTACATGTTCAACGATGGATTGAGAAGTTAGGTTTTATGGGTTTGCTAGTTCGGGTTTATAAAATATATAAGGTTAGATTACAAAACTTTTTATCCTAATTAAAAACGGGACAGCTTAATTCAACTTTAAAAAGAATAAGGTAAAACTAAACTAGAATTGGACCGAGCTAGTCAATTTTCGTTTTTTATTTTATTTTTAATATTTATATATTGTATTAATTTTATGATTTTTATTTTAATTCAAATTATATTATATATTTTGGATTTTATTTAATTTACTTCATTACTTTAATTTATATTTTATCAATATATCTTGTATTTTAACTTTTAGAT
Organism: Senna tora; assembly: GCA_014851425.1. Classification (NCBI taxonomy): domain Eukaryota; kingdom Viridiplantae; phylum Streptophyta; class Magnoliopsida; order Fabales; family Fabaceae; genus Senna; species Senna tora. The sequence goes on along the minus strand of CM026270.1, from coordinate 19,835,727 downwards.
AAAAATAAATTTTACATTATAAATTATTCTACAATTATTTAATAATTAAAAATATTATTTTTAAAAAAATAAAAAGAAATGGGCCAACCCACTTTAACCCTAATAAAATAGAGTCAAAGTGGATTAGAATCACAGGGTGGGTTCTTAAAAATACAGGCAGGGCTTACATAATCATTTTTTAAAAAAATAAAAACAAATCTAAGCCCGAGTTCGAGCCCATTTTTTTTACATAAATTGGGTTGGGCCCAGCTTGCAAAATTAGTGTGGTAGGCTCGGGTTGCCATATTATGAAACACTCTTTTTTATATATTTTTTTAAATGAAAAAAAATATTTCATTAAAATAAAACAAGCCTCAAAAGTCAATACATCACACACATCACATATGAAAATTCATCAAACCAAACAAACATATGTGATACACAATAAAATTGAGAAGTTTAGGAGTCCAGCAAGCATAAAACTAAATTGTTTTCAATGTCAAAGCCACATTGCCAACTTGGTTTGTCGTTTGTGATTGTGAGAAGTGAGTGAGTGGAAAACATTATATATAAGAGCTAAGAGGCTAGGGTTTGTGATTGTAACTTGTAAGATGTGAGTTAGTAGAAAATGGCCGTATCTAACTTAATATTTTTTATTTTTATTATATATATATATATATATATATATATATATATATATATATATATATATATATATATATATGAGGCAAAATACTATTTAGTCCCTGAATTGTTGGTCAAACTACTATTTAGTCCCCGAATTTATCAAGAAAACTACTTAGTCCCTGAAATTTTTAACTACGTCAACTATTTAGTCCCCAAATTTGACAAAATACTATTTAGTCCCCGAATTTGTAACTACGTCAACTATTTAGTCCAAAACTTGGCAAAAATACTATTTAATCACTGAATTTGCAACTCTGTCAACTATAACGAGTAACAGTCAGGAGACTAAATAGTTGACAAAGTTGCAAATTCGGTGATTAAATAGTATTTTTGCCAAGTTTAGGGACTAAATAGTTGACATAGTTACAAATTCGGGGAGTCGGGGACTAAATAGTAGTTTGACCAACAATTCAGAAACTAAATAGTATTTTACCTATATATATATTATATATATGAATATAATTAGTACATATGCGGGCTCGGGCCGGGCTTAAAAAAAAGTTCAACTTAGCCTATTTTTTGTTGAACTTTTTTAAAAAATGGGCTTTTGAATTTGAGCTCATCATATTTTTAAATTCATATTCTAACTTAAGACTAAATCAGGTCAAATTAACCCGTTTTAGCACCTTTACTAAGGATAAAAAGTTTTAAAAACGATCCAGTTGCTCTAATGATTTAAAAAAAAATACAATTGTGGTTCAAGGACAAGAAGCACCATTTCCACCCTCGAGACTCATTCTTGAAGAAGCATTGGAGAAAAAGAAAGAAGTACCCTTTTTGAAACCACCTTAATTTTTGAAGAAGAAGATGAAGACTCACCATTCTAAGAAGAAATATAGGAGAAGACCACTCTTCACTTTCCAAGAAGCATTGGGAAGAAAAGGTGGCTAAAGTGGTGTGAATAAAGAGATAAAAAATTTTACCAAAAAAAAAAAAGAGAGAGGAGGAAAAGATGGTATGGGAAATATGTAAAAGTAAATAAAAAGAATTATAAATTTATAATAAAATAAGAGTAAGTAGACAAGTCACATGTGCAGTAAATGTTAACTTATATGGTAAAAAAAGAAGAAGAAGAATTCAAATTATAAGAGAAGTAGAAGAAAAATTAAAATTAATAAATGTTAAGTTTTTTTAATGCAAGTGGTATACATTTTTAAATTTTTTGATAATATATATTTAATTTTTTTATAAATAGTATACATATATATATATATATATATATATATATATATAGTTTTTTATCTTAATATGTAGTAAGATTATAGAATATAATATATTTATCATATTTATTTTAATTTATTAATTTATTTAATTATAATATAATATGAATCTCAGTTGAATCATTCAACTGTCAATCAATTCACCTACTAATTTATTGTTCACTAGTTCAAATCAAACCATGATCACTAGTTGAATCATTGAAGTGTCAATTAATTTATCTACTAATTCAAAGCACTAATATATATGATAATTTTTCTATAAATAAAAAATAATTACATATAAATTAAAATATGTATATAATTTTTCTTTATTCTTTTTTAATAAAAATAATATTTCATTTATACTCCTTTAAAAATTTAAATATATAAATTATAATATATTTTTTTTTGAAATCCTAAATTATAATATTTATTATTCTTACGTACTCTTATCATAATATTTTTTACATTTCTATTTTGTTCTTATTTTCTTTCCACCCACATTTTATGTATTTATCTATATTATTTTATTCTTTCATATATTTAATTTCACCATACATATTTATTTATCTATTTTTTTATATTTCCCATACATACATTTATTTATTATCATTTTCTCTTACATTTCTCTTTTATTTACTTTTATTTTTTTTCATGTCTATATAAAACTTCTCACCCTCTTTTTTTTTTCTTTCTCACTCACTGTTTCCATCTTTCTTCTCCTCCTCCTTTTCTCCTTCTTCTTTTCATCATCTATTTTTCATATGATTATGTATTTTTCTTTTCTCTCTTATCTCTTTTTCACACATCATATTTTTCTTTTCTTCCTCCTCCTCCCCCTCCTTCTTCTTCTTTTTCTCCCTTTTTTTTCATTTTACTTTTATTTTTAGTCAACTTTGAGAGAATGAATATTTTGTTTTTACATAAAAAAATTATGAAACTTCAAATTTGTCGATTTTTAACATTTTGATTGATTTTTGACCCATTTATAGAACATATGATTTTGTAGTTTCTTTGAACCAATTGATTTTTTTTCAGTTGAACTGATCGTCCGATTTGATTCGATTTTCAGAACCATGATTAAAACATTAATTTTTTTGGACAATTAATAAACAAACAGTTTGTTTTCCTAATATAAAAATTAAATTAAAAAAGAAATTAAATTAAATTAGGAAAAAATGCACATTTTATAACTGTCTGTGTTTTTGGGCAACGGGGTATACAATGTTTGAATCTTCAACTTCTGATCCTAAACTATGTGAACTTTTTTGACAATCAATTAATTTACAGTTAACAACACAATTAATCAAATGGCTCTTTCTTTACTGATATTACAAAATTTTCAATGGAAAAGAAAAAAAAGTGAATTCCAATCTCATAGCCCTTCCTGCGAAATATAAAGATCAGAACATCCTGGTCCACAAATTTGTAGCTATTTACGAAATCTACATACAAGATTACGTCAAAAAAAGAGCAAGGCAAGACACAATAATACTTTATTAAAACACAAAAGGGATTTTGAAAATTATAACAAACCAGACAACAAAAGTACATATATTTAGTTCTCTGATCAAGTAATGGGATTTGGATATTACTTTGAACATAAAAAGCATTATGTGACCATCTGTTTATCTTTGAGTATTGTTATTATACCCCGACTTAGACCAAAAAAAAGTACGTATAGTTCTACAACATACTGTCTGTTCTGGCAGGCAACCTACGGAAGAAGTTGATGGGTATAGAAGGCAACCTATGACGAAACCTAGGATGCCTCATCACGTAGAACCCACCCAAAGCAGCCACCGCTTGAAAAGGCGTAACATATAACACCAGAGCAGCCACCAAACAAAAGGTAATAAAAATGGCCGTAGCACGTGGGTCCCTCCAGCTCAACAAAGCCTGGAACCTCTCTCCTTGTGTCGCCAAATCACCGACCACCGTCTGAATCCTTCCCGCCACGCTCCTCAGCCGGTCATACCTCATCCTCACCACATCAGGGTTCTGGCACGTGGGAAACGTGTCGAACTCCTCGTCCAGCTCATCCGGGTGCACCGCCTCGGCCTGTGAGATCCTCGTATTCATGTGCGGAGGATACCTCGGACGGTACCGGAAGTTCCACACGCCGATAAGAAACATGTAGAGGAAAATTGTGGGTAAGATTAACTCCGGGAAGCATACCAGCATGAGGAAGAGGACGTGGACGAGGATAGTCGTGACGGGATTCCTCCACGTGCATATATCCCCGAACCACTTCCCGACCGCGAATAAACCGGAGAAAACCGTCATGACTCGGAAGAAATTCGCCTTGCTCCGTCTCATGCTCCACAGGTGTGAGTCCACGTCAGACATGTATTCCACTACCTCCTTGCGCAGCGGCGGCTCGGCCCGGCCGAGCCGGGCCGCCACGATGTTGACGGCCTGGTGACGTAGCATGTCGAGCTGGACGACGGAGAAGGGTCTGACGTAGTGCATCTTGGGGAGGAGCGGGCGTGAGTATAAATAAAGCATGTTGGCGAAAGAAGTGCAGGAGAATCGTATTGCCATGTGTAGTTCGCCCATTTTCTTAACCCCGGTCGGGTGAAGAACTAGCAACGGGTACGAGTGAGTATAGATCCGACCCGTTTCTAGAGTCGAGATTCGGATCCGGACCTTTCCGATTTTCAAGTCTTTCGAAGAACCCTTTTCGCCAACAGTTATATGGCTGTTATCGAATACACCCACGGTTAGAACCGTGGCTGGGTCAAAAACCTCCCAAGTGTACTGCTCGTTGTATTTGGGACACAAATTATCCACAATGGTTCGTGTTCTGACCCATTTGTGACCATATTTTGCTACACAGTATGTATCAGAAGTGCCCCTTCCATCCCTTGTTTTCATAGGGTGGAGTCCTACAGCATTCAGCACTCCAAGCTCTAGAACCCCAATTGGTGGCTTCCATAGTTGTTTCGCCGTGGGACGAAGGTCACTACTGTAGTGAGTGGACTCATCAAGAACGTGATACCCTCCGTCTAGACACACACGGAGGTGGATTCTGCTGGAGAATTTTTCTTTCTTCAGTTGATCAACATCCACAGCGATTGGCTTTTCCAGATTGAACCATCTGGAATGTATGATTCTATCATCAGCGCGTCTGTCTATTGCGTTCAACGGGATGATCAGCCTCCCAATGATCTCGTCTTTACCCGGCGCAACCCGGTCCTCCACGGACAGTACTAGGTGGTCTTCAAAAGGTTCGGCAGCAACAAACAAAAGATCCTCGTTCCAAAGAGGGTTTAACGATCTTGCTGGGACTGTTTTTGTTTTCAACACTTGGTTTCCTATGTGTGCCTTTACATAGACATCTGGGAAGCGGTTTCTCTCCGTGGGAACCAAGTCTTGCGCCTCCACGACGTTCACGCGAACATACCACAGCCTCGGCGCGTGGTAGACCTTCGAGCGGATCACGGCGGAGGCGGCGGGTGTGGTGTCAATAGGTGTGGCTGCGTCTGAATGCCAAGCATCAGAAAATGCTTCGTCTGCTTGTGTACCAATCCACACTGCAAGCATCAGCTCCCCCTTTGTGATTTTCTCCCCTTTCTTGTCCTCGAGCCGGTACCATTCCGGCGCGAGGGGACTATCCGGGGGAACTCTCAAGGGAACTTCATTGATGTCAAACCTCACAATCCCCACAAAATCATCTTTCACAAGGTCCTTATCCTTGATCACAACTTCCAGTACAGAAGCCTGCATTCTCTCCTTTGAAAAAGCAAACACTTGATTCCACTCTGGGTATTGGTTCTTGTCAAAGTGCTTGGTGATACCTTTGTAGTTCCCAATTCTCACCTCAACGAATGGATCAAGACTCCCGGTAACATCCATACCAGGAAGATCACGAGCCTTCACTACCCTTACATAGAGAAAGTACATTCTTTCCACAAGGTCATACGTACTTGCTGTCTTGTCTTTATGAACCACACGACCACCAACGACTCTTCCACCGCCGAGGAACGGGCTTGTCTCCTTGAGCGCATAATCCACCGGTTGAACCGATGCAGCCGAATGCATCCGAACCAGCTTCGGAGGAAGAGGATCGGATTTCATCTCATCAGCTTCATATTTTGTCACATAATGAGTATCATGATGTTGCGGATGATGAGCCGGATGGTTTGGATTTGGGAGATGATGAAATGTGTGTCTTGCCTCAGCCTTGGACAAAGAGTTTGTCATTAATGGATTTGGAGTTTGTGCGTTGTGAGTTTCAGCATGAACCGATGATGATGAGATTGTTGTATTATTATTCATGGTGTTCTCAGCAGCAGCAGAAGAAGCAATTGGAATTGAGGACTTTATGGTTGGATCATTTGTGATGTACACTTTGAGGCCGATCTCGCCGCGAACACGCGAGAAAATGCCGCGCTTCTCGAGGGGATAGTGCAGGACAACGGCGTCCGAAAGAGGGACGAAGGAAGTCCCAGTGAGGGTCACCTTCCCTAGAAACGAAGGGGAGTTAGAGCCTCTGGCGTGGTTGTAGACATAGGCATCAAGAGTGAGATAGTGGAGATTTGAAGGGTCAGATATGTTGAAGTAGAAGCTCTCATTCCAAACTGGGTTTAGGTCCTTTTCTTTTATGGTGGAACGGAACTTCTGGCCATCAAAGTAAAGTTCTACAAAGGCACTTGATGATCCTTGCCCATCTTTAGGTAGGAGATTGTGAGCACTAACCACATCCACACCTAACTTGAAGTTGTTCATTATCAATTATGATTTGTAACTTGAAGAGAGAGGACTGAGGTATATAGTGACTTAGTGAGAACTGGATCGGAGATAATTAATTACCAAAACCTGTAAACAAAAGAATTATAAATGATTTAGGAGCTGAAATATTCTTGGGTCCATTTGGTTTTTCAAGAAAAAGACTAAAATATCATTTTGGTCCTTTATAGATGGTGGTTTTCTCAATTTGGTTACTCATAATTTGATATGTTATTAATTTGGTCCCCGCTTAAATGCGTTTAAATAAGTAACATTTCTGAAGATGTAGACATTTGTATTTGAATAGGCGGTGTTAAAAGACAATTAAATAATTGGACAACTTTTGGTACTAACTAGGTAGTATTCATTAAAAATATTGGTGAGACGCGATGTTATGACCCAAAAAAAAAAAGGAGAAAAATTGAAACTTAACTCACCTTTAGTATAGCCAAGTTAGCACCAAACATCTCAATCATCGGAATTATTACTTATTTAGATTGCATTCAAACTCAGGATGGAATTAAGAAGAAGAATCTATGAGGGACCAAATCAAGAAAACCATTATCTACGAGGGACTCAAATGATATTTTAGTAAAAAAAAAAAAAGAATTACTTCATGAACAGAACTTTTCTCAGATCTCAATTCCAAGAACAAAATATTTTGTGGAGGGAGAAGTAAAATAGGAGAAAAGTTTGCTCACTAACTTCTCTCCATGAGTCACATATGTAGATGTAGATGTACTAAGTACTAACTAAAGAAGAAGATTTTGTGGGTATATTGCTTCTTCCCTATCAAAATATTTTCTAAGAAATCAAGAACTGAACAAATATCATTGTTTATAATTTTTATATGTAAATTTCTATTAATGATATATGGAATCCATTTCTAAATTGCCTAGACAATACTGATGAGTGCATGAAACTAAGAGATGAGGGGTGAAACACGCACAATAACCAGAGAAAACAAAACATGAGATATATATAAGAAGTTATCAAATAGAAAAAAAAAAAAATTGAAGCAAAATCACCCACCTTTGAGAAGAAGAATTTATGAAGATATATTGCCTTGTCCTCTTCCGTTTTGAATATTGAAGAGCTAAGAGATGGATAGATAGATAGATAGATGTAAACCGACTAAATTAGAAAGTAGTATTGAAGAGTGAGTAGTAATATATAAAGAGATAAAATACTATTTAGTCCCTGAATTGTTGGTCAAACTATTATTTGGTCCTCAAATTTGGTAAAAATACTATTTAGTCCCCGATTTTGTAACTTTGTCAACTCTTTAGTTCCCGAATTTGGAAAAAAATACTATTTAGTCCCCAAATTTATAACTCTGTCAACTATTTAGTCCCCAAATTTGGCAAAAATACTATGTAGTCCCCGAATTTGCAACTGTCAACTATTTAGTCTTCTGATCATTACCAGTTAGATAACCAGGCACTAGTTGATGTGGCATCGTTAAGTGTCTGGGCACATGCCACTTCACATGTCACATCAGCATTTAACGACCACGTCAGCTGGTTATTTAACAGGTAACAGTCAGGGGACTAAATAGTTGATATGGTTGCAAATTTGGAGACTAAATAATATTTTTGCCAAATTTGGGGACTAAATAGTTGAAAGAGTTATAAATTCGGGGACTAAATAGTATTTTTGTCAAATTCAAAGTCTAAATAGTTGACAGAGCAACAAATTTAGAGACTAAATAATATTTTTGCCAAATTCGAGAATTAAATAATAGTTTGACCAACAATTAAATAGTATTTTGTGTGTGTGTGTATATATATATATATATATATATATATAAGAAACTCCCTTGAGAAAAACAAATTAATTGGGGTCAGCAATTTTTGTGGGGTTTATTAATTAATGGCATAAGGTGCATGTGCAAAACTCCCTCGTAAAAAGATATATACACGCATTTAAAGAAATAGCATGTGAGAGAGATACTTTTTGCTCTTCAAGTTTTTGATCCATTAAACCCGGGAAACACACATGAGCCTTGTGTAAGATGTTGAATCCACTAATTAACTCACTTTGTTCATTTATAATTTGTCACTATAAACTACCAAAATAGTCAAGGCCTTTTTGATATATAGATAAGTACTTGGCCAAAAACAAAGGACAATTGATGCTCTCTAGTAGCGGTACCGAACTTCAGTACATCCATCCAATCAGTTGGTTCTTAAATTATCTAAGGTGAGTCCTGATTAATGTAAATTTATATTAATATTAACAAACGACTCTACATAATTAAAGAAATATACTGAACTTCAGTGGTACGGTACCACTGAACTTTTTTTCCTCTAGTAGTATATGCATCTTGTGAAGCACTGAAGTGCTCTCGTAATAGCTGGTTAATGTGTAAAATAAAAATTTATTTAGCACATTATTAACCCGTGTTTAGCATATAAAAATATCACATTTGGGGGCAAAGCATCTTTCTCAAAACAAAGAACATCAAAGGTTAGTGACAAATAGCCTGACTCTTGTTGGTTTGAATTTGGTGAAGTTAGTGTAGTTCGTTGTTTTAGACCTTAAGCTGATGTGTAAAAAAATTTATATCATTTTACAAATTAATCCACACACAAAGGCTAGCATGTAAAATAACAATGCCAAGATAAAATGGTGATTTGGTGACCACAATGCCATTACTGCAATTGAGTACGAACACTGTCTCCTTTATTGAGTGCAAAATCAGAGGCTCCCTTTGTTTCATCAATACGTGGCCCACTTGTATTTTGGAGTTGGATCTAGTGAAATACACGATTCAGACTGTCAAATAAAAATTGAGATTCATATTCTCATTATAAAAGTATTATTTGATGGTTCATAGTTCAAACTCTGCAATTGTGCACACTTTTCCGCATCTGCAAACACTAATTAATTTAATTATAGTAACATTTCTCTTTTCTCTGCAAACACTAATTAATTAATTAATTAATTATAGGAGTTAATTCATCTTTGTGAATTGTGAAGGTGATCATACTTGCAGCCGGCAACCACTATGAGTGATTTTAAGTGAAAAAAATATTTATAATGTTAAATTAAATAAAAAAATCATTAACGAAGCGATTAGGTTTAGCGGTTTAAATTTTTAAATTATTAAATTCGTATATTTAAATTTATTAATATAAAATAAAAATTTTTTATTATGAAGAATAAAAAATATAGTAACATTTTATTTATTGATAATATAAAATTAAATTATTTTTAAAATTAAATTTTTACACTTGCGCTATATTTAATTATAATATAATAATAATATAATTTGAATATCAATTGAGTCACCAAATTTAATATAATATTTTAAAAATAAATTTTAAATTTTATTATTTAGAGATTCTAATATAATATATATATTTATATATATAACTGTTAAAACGGGCTAATCTGTCTCGGTTTGGTAGAAAATGGGCCAAGCTCGTACAGGTCAATTTCAAAACAGATTCAGAAAATACTAACCTAACTTATTTAAGGCGGGTTGGCAGGTAAACCGGCCAACCCGCCAGCTCACTTTTTTTTTTTTAAGTTTTAACTATCATTTTTCTTAAACTTTTTTCTATTATTTTATGGATATAATTTTTTTTTTGGTAGAAAGAGTATAAATTATATTACTAGAGATACATAAAAGGAGTGCCAATAGTCCCAATACAAAAGCATTACATCATTTCAAAGCAATGCCATACTAATTACCAATGTTGTAAGAACCGGACCGGACGGTCCAACCGCCAACCGAATACAAAGGCGAGTCGGTTGGACAAAAAAACCGTTTTTGTAGTTAGACCGGATTTAACCGCGGTCCAACCGGTCAACCGGGTTGGACTGTCCAACCGGTGGTCCAACCGGTCCAATTTTTTTTAAAAAAAAATTAAAAATTAAAATAAAAAATAACATAAAAAAATAAATTAGAGAAATCTTTAAAATTAAAATTAAAAAAGCCTTGAAAATTAAAATTTAAAAGTCATGATTATCAAGAATTTCATATTTTTGTTTGATTAAGTTCTTTCAGAGTTTGACAAGTCTTGAAAATTAAAACTTTGAGAAGTCATGTAATTTAAAACTTCAAAATTATGTATATTGAAATCTAAAATTTGAGTGATGTCATTTTATATATTAATAATAATTAATATTTATTATTTATTGCGTCATTCGGTTCGACCAACGGTTCAACCGGTTAAACCGATCAGACCATGAACCGAACACTTATCCGAGTCTTTATCCGATTCGATTCTTACAACATTGCTAATTACTAAAGCAAAGCCAATAGTCTGGCTACTAAAACAACAAAATAGTGAAGGATAACGTAAGTACTTTTTCTTTATTACTGCCTTGAAAACTTGTTTGAAGATATAGGGATGGTTTGATAACAATTTTTACAAACAGTTTTCTGTTTTTAAAAGCAAAAGAATAAAAGAACTGTTTGACAAGTTTGTTTTGTATAATTGTTCTTAAAAAGAAAAACACATTTGTGTTTTTAAAAATCAAAAAACAAAAGCAAGTAAAAGTTGTTTTGTACTCTTATTTTTAGTTTTTTTTTAACATGGAGATCAAACAAATGAGTTTACAAAAACCAATAAATTTCAATTTAATCCCCAAACTTTTTTTTACAAGAAACCTACAGGTTTTAATTTAGTCCCTAAATATTTTTTATGTCCCCAAATTTTATATAAATTTCAATTTAGTCCCTAAAACTTTTTTTATGTTCCCAAATTTTACACAAGATTTCAATCTAGTCCATAAACTTTTTTTTGTCAATTTTATCCTAAAAGTTTGGAATTTTTCTAAAAAGTTTAGAATATTATCCTAACACTTTTTTTCTTTGCAGCTGAAACAAATATAAGTTTGTAAATATGTGTTAAATGGTACATGTAGAATCAAGTGAACATAATATTAACAGTATTTTCTTCATAAATTTAGGTAATATTATGAAACAATAAGAGATGTTAATATATACTTTCTAAGAGTTACTAACGGAAAGGACTTTTTTCCCCTAAGTTTAATAATTACAACGACCAAATTTCAAAGTATTTAAGTTATAAGGACCAAATTCTAATTTTGATGAAACTATAGGGACTAAAAATCTAATTTAACTTAATAATTATCAATCATACACGAAGATCATTATTAATTGTTTACAAAACTTGTTTTTCTAGAATAATTTCAACAAATAATTTTTTTTATTCTTTTGTTTTCAAAATTGTTTTTGAAACAAATATATGAAACAAGTTTTTTTGTTTTGTTCTTTAAAAACTTATTTTTCAAAATTTTTTTCAAAATTTTTTTAAAAAACACAAAACAAAAATTATTGTCAGACAAGGCCATATATTCTCTATATATATTCTGTAATTTAGAACTATACAATTCATTAACTGAATAAAAATGAAAATATAAATAATGGGAATATGATCGGTTTTTTAAAGATAATGAGAATTTGGCTACTAAACCTATTAAACATGAAGGACACATTACTGCAAGTTTAATGTCAGAGCAAGTAATAAGATTAAGTCTTGAAATTTTATTGTACTAAAAGAAAGTTGATTTGACTTTTAGTGACGACAATTTCATGTCGCCACCAAAGATCTTCAATGGCGACATTTCAATCGTCATCGAAGGTCTTTGGTGACGACTATGATTTTGTAGCCACGAAAAACCTCTTCAGTGGCGACAAAATTTACTTCAGTGGCGAAAATTGAAATGTTGTCACCAAAGGGTTTTCAGTGGCGACATTTCCAGTCGCCACCGAAGGTAAAAACTTAATTAATTACAATTTTTAATTTAAAAAAGTTAGATGACAAATAGGAATATACTTATATAAAATTATTTACATATAATTTTTAGTTTCTCTAAAATAAAACATGTAATGGGTGAGAATTAATTGTTTTTGGTGGCGACTAAAAGTCGCCACCAAAAGTGGCCACTACGAAAGTCGTCACTATAAGGTTTCAGTTGCAGAACTTTCAGTGACAACTTTTATGTCGCTACTGAAACCCTTCAGTGAAGACTTTTGGACTTTCAGTGGCGACAAAAGTCGCCACCAAAACCCTTATTTGTTGTAGTGTTGGTGGCTGAGCAATGACCACACTTTCAAATACTTAATAAATCCTTGTTCTCAGAAAAGTGCATAAAATATTAAGTTGCCTTGATGTCAACAGCAGGTAATAAGATAAATAGTATTATTGTGTTTTTTTAACAACTTATTTTGATGGTTAAAATTTGTTTGGATACTTTGATGGTTAAAATTTGTTTGGATACTTTGATGGTTAAAATTTAACTGTTAAAAAAAATACATTTTCTCAACAATTAAGTAGCCGCTGAAATATAGGTTGTTGAAAATACAATTATTCTTTTAGTGATATACATATACAATATGCGGTTGGGTTTGATTCTATAACATATTAAACTGAACCAAACCAAATATTGATTGGTTTTGTTTAATTCGTGCCTGATTCGATTTGCTTGATTGATTGAGGGGGATCCTTTTTTTATTTTATTTTGAACACCCCTCCTCACTCCTTGTAAAATTTTCAAGTTTTTCATGAAATAGTAATAATACAAAGTACGAACACAATCTTATCAATAGCGGAGGAAAGGAGGGCTAGAGGGTGTCATGGTCTCCCTAAAATCTTGGTACTTTCTATGTATATATATATATATAATTATGCCCCCTCCTCCAACTCACATACTTTGTTATATATTGTGAGTGTATTGAAAGGAAGATTTCAGGTATGTTTGAATAGTGAAATATTTGAGAGAATGGGAATGAGAATGCTAGAGAGAATAGAAATGTTGTATCAATGTGATGTGATGTGAATTGAATAAAAATAGATAAAATGACTATTTTATCTTTATATTAAAAGTGAAAATAGAATAAAAGTAAGTAAAAAAACTAAAAGCAAAAATCTAATTTCATCATATTACAAAAAGTAAAATTTGTTTAGTAAAAAAAATATTAAATTACGTCAATAATTACATTGAAAATTCATGCAACCAAACGGCCCCTTGGTGTTGGCCTAGAGTAGGTGTTGGCTTAGTTTTGAATTAATTTTTGTGTTTATGTTTTGGTTACTTGGTCTTGTATTTTACTGTTTCTTCTGATATTGGCCTTCTTTTAACATAATATAAAAATGAATTGTTGAGGTCTTGATATTTAATTAATTATATATTTCATCGAAAAAAGGAAGATTTTTTTTTTTGGAGAAAAAAAAGGAAGATCTGGTTATTAAAATAATAATAAAATAATCCCTCAAACTAGGTAAAGCAGTGTACCATGTAAACAGATTACTAATTAAAATAAGTTTTGTTAATTAGTGTCTTAAAAAAACTTTTTAAATTTTCTTTGTACCGGTTGAAAAAAACTTTAACAACTTTATTTTAATAAAAAGTTAATAAAAATAATAATTTTTAATACTTATAAAATTATCTCATCGATTGAGAAAAAATTTTAAAGTGAAATAGTGAACCCTTAAAATAATAAGGATTTTGCTAACCAATAAATTAAGAGTTTTTTTTATTAATGAGATAGTATTTAATGACTCAGAATTTGTGAAAAGTTCATAAATTTTTTTTTTGAATATTCTCTCGATCAATAATAAATAAATAAATAACTTTAATAAGTGCCCTAACAAAAACTTGTGAAAAAAATTCTACTATACTAATTTAAAGTGCTTATATTATTGACTAGTTGCTCAAGACTAAAGAACGTAAAAATACCTATAAAGTCTCTTTCTTGTTGTGTTGAAGTTTAGTAATATGAAAAATCTTTATGTAATTCCATAACATGCCTTCTTGGGGACACGTGGCACTAGCCTTATAAAAGGTTAATCAGACCATGGATCAGTGATACGTGGCGCCGTTCGATGGCCCTAGACGTGGCCTCTCCTCACAATCACCCACGTACTCTACCACATTAGAGACAGAGACGTGGGTGAACTCCCATGATCGTGGCTTGAGCTCCAAGCTCAATAATGTGGGTCAACCACGTTCTCCTCTACCCTGAGTATAGATACCCCTCACATGGAGGACTAAAACATAGGCAGTCAAGAAGCGAACAAGACAGTGCTCGCAACACCAAAGTATATCACGAGATCATCGTTACCTGAAGTGTCTACCTAACAAACATCACCCCATATTCACTCCATTAACAGGATACACTCATCCTCTTGCTCTAAGCAACATCCATGGACCCTTACTCTCTCCCTCTACCTACGAGGTAACTCCAACAAGTGCCTCGCCCGCCCAGAGAACACACACACGTCCTAGACGCACACAGCCACTACAAGTAAAACTTTTGCCTAACGGCCACCATGGACGTTTCCTCTTCGAACTACGTGGACAATGATCTCTCTACAAGGGTACTTAGACACCTAGGTCTTCACCTAAGGACAAGTCCCTCAAGGTTACGACCCCTTGCGGTCCTTATTTAAAACATTATGAATTGTTTGAACCAAAAGCGATAGTTACATTGGCGCCCACCGCGGTCCTTCTCAGACCACAATGCCTTGCGCATCTCGCCGCTAAACGGCAATCTTTTTTCGGGGAGTTGGAGTGTAACACCTAACTCAGACCCATTTTCCTTTTTTCACCATAGTCTCTCTATAGGTAGCTTCTACAAACAACTAACACAAACGCACTCGCTGCTACAATCGATGCAAGCACTCCAAGGAGAAGTACGCAGAACAGACAGGGAACGACCGACACCACCTCGACGGAGGCAGGATCTTCGGTCAAAAGTCAACCGCCAAATGTCTCGTTATCCCAGTGACCGTTACGGATAGCGTTATTCAAACACCAACAACTGCGGAGGAAACGTGCTTCCAACACCCCTATGGCATGCCGCATAATCCATTCCCGCTAGGAAGCACCCGGGGACCAATAGACCCAGTGAGAGCTTCATGCGAAAACGAAATAACCCAACTAAAAGCTGAAATTGCATCACTACGGGAAATGTACGGAGGCCTCCCTTAAGCCAGTACAGATATACCTAGATGCCAGCGACGCTGCACGACGCTCCAGTACCAGCTCCCGTTGGCCCATCAAGCATAATGGCGCCAGAAGTTGCTAGTCTACCACCACTGCCCTCCTTACAATTTGGAACTCTTCCGATGGAGTTTGCTTGGCTATCGCTTACAACGCCAGATCATCCACCAATCATCCAACCAAGGCCAACAATGGTCGTCGGACAAGCAATGCGACCGCCTACTGACTATCTGTGACCCCCTATCCCAAATTATCCACCAGGGTCCTAACTACATATGCCATGGGCAGGCGCCTATAACCTGTATGCTCCCTATTGGACATCTGCGGTCTACCCAGGCCAATCCCAGTGGCCCGGATTTGAATTTCAAGGGAGAGGACGACATCCTTTCACTCAGCAGGTTATGAACGAGCACGTCCCCATGGGTTTCAAAATGCCCTTCCACATAGCGTCATATGGAGGAGAAACAGACCCGCGGGACCACCTCAATACTTTTAACTCAGCCATATCGATACTCGGCATGACGGACGGACAGTAAGGCCGAGTTTCCTCGTCCTCTCTGAAAGAAGCAGCACTAAGATGGTTCTCACTGCTACCCACAAACTAAATCCACAATTTCGAGTAGCTGGCTCAAAAATTTCTTACTCAGTTCGCCAGTAGCAAAGAATACTATAAAAATGAAAATTCCTTCATTGGTTTTCACCAAGAGAAAGGAGAGACCCTGCAAGCCTTTTTGGCACGGTTCACAAAACTCTCACTCAAGTCAGGTGCCTCCAAGACGCAATTGCCATCTTTGTCATCAAACAAGGCCTTAGGTGCTCGCAGTTTTACGGTGAACTCAACAAATGCCCAGTGTCCTCTCTACAAGAACTGATGGACAGGATAGAGTGGATCATCCAAGACGAAAATGCCCAGATAGCAAAAGATAAGATGCGGAAGTTCCTGGTAAGCTGAACTGACCTAGAGCGGTCAGAAAAGAACAAAGAAAAAGGGACTACAGAGAACCAAAACCATAAGGAAAAGAGTAGCAGGAAGCGCTCGCCACCAAGACCTCGTTCACCCCCTAGGGGACGATTCACCAGTTATATGCCCCTCAACAAGTCCCACATTGGAATCCTAAAGGAAATCTACCACTCCGACATGCTCATTTTCCCTCCCTAGATGAAGGGATGAAAAACTAGAAACCCCATAGACGAGTCCAAATACTGCCAGTTTCAAAAGGATTATGGGCACGAGACTAATGATTGCATACATCTAAGGGATCAGATCGAGGACTTAATACGAAAAAAGCAGCTAGGAAGATATATAAACAGCATGGAAAACTCCAACGTGGAACGATTGAAGGATAACGGCGAACAACAACCCCCTCAGGGGTCATTAATGTCATTGCGGGAGGACTACAAAAGGGAACTGCCTCGCAACCCCAAAACAAGAAGAGGCTGGGACATTCCATACTCGCCCTCGATTACCTCCCCAAACAAAGAAAGAAAGATGAAGAGAACAAGGATCCAATCACGTTCAATCTCTTGAATCTACAAGGACCGACTCATAATGATCTCATGGTCATAATGACGGTTATAGCAAACTATGAGGTAAAATGAGTCTTGATAGACCAAGGATCCTCAACGGATGTCCTATATTTCGACACCTTCAAGAAACTTGGCTTAAGCGAGGAAAACATGAGGCCGTTTCCCAGCACACTCATCGGATTCTCTGGAGCCAAAGTCCCGACGGAACGAGTCATAACAGCCCACATAACAGTAGGCACCTTGTCGAAAGTAGCAAGCCTTGACACTGACTTCATTGTCGTCTCGACACCATCAGCGTACAACGCTACCTTAGGGTGATCGTTCCTAATCAAGCTCAGAGCTATTGTGTCAACGGCACAACTCACCATGAAGTTCCCGTCGCCACACGGAATCAGAGAAATCACGGCGGACCAGAAATTAGCGCTAGCATGCTACGTAACTAGCTTAACAAAGACCATCAAGGTCGCTCGCCCTGGCCCCAGAGAACCACACAAGAATCCTACAGAAGAAGAAAAACCGGAGAAGTCCACCCGCCCGGACAAAGTCCTTGCTTGAACTCCTTTGCGAATTTCGTATCTTGCCCAATAGGCATTTTGGCTAAAGTCATCTTTGTCTCTTTATCATTCCTAGAAGAACAAACCTCCCAAGGTCTTTAGGTTTTCGAATTTAACCACTTTGTTTACTATCAATTGAAGTTTTCTTTTTGATAAAACATGACCTATAAACAAATTCACAAAGTTAGAACTCGCATCAAAGCCCTCTTAAGGTAATATGGGACCCAACCGCCCCAGCAAATACTTGGCAAAATACCAAGATCATGCAAAGATTCCCCACAAAGACGGTACCACTCAACTGAGTAAACCTCTTGGAATATGATAACTTAACAAGAAGTCCTAAAAGAACGTTCATACATAAACCATGCTAGCAATCATCATGCAAAGCCATCTTGATCACACGATATTTATGCAAAATCCTTTTTACCCAGAAGTGAAAAGAGAACAAAAAAAGTTCACAGACAAAAAGTCACTGCATTAATGTACTCATTTCATTAATGTACAAAAAGGGAGGCAATTGCCTATTACACTTGGCAAAAAAGAAAAGAGACCCTACAAATACAAACTACTCTTGGGCATCCCCAAGGCCAGCATTAATAAGGGATTCCATAAGCTCAACCACAAGCATTCCCCGACATTTCCCTTACCGCAACCTCAGTCGTTTCCTGAGAAGTAGCTCTAATCTAAGGAACACGCCCGGCCGTAACGAAAAGGAGATGGTGACTTACAGAACGACTGACCAATCAATCTGCCTAGAAAACAAGAGAGAAAGAACATTATAGCGAAGGATGATACGCTAAACAAAAACAGGACACTCAAAGTAAAAAACTTACCACTTGCTTCTCCCACATGTTGCTAGCTTGATGGAAATTAGCCAAAGAGTTGGCCGCACCCTCAAAAGCTCGCTGAGCAACGATTAGAGGATTCGAGTCAATTGCCCTAGCAGGCCTCTTCTCTAAATCCACGGGGAATTGCGTCCCAAGGGCTACTAGAGCAAAAGGGGGCACCTCCTCCCCCGAAAACCCTTGCACAGTTTGTGAAGGATCCTCAGAAGCAAAACCTTTTGGAGCCATATCTCCAGAAGTAGTGGCAGCCATTTGACTCACCACTATATTCTCACCAACAGGCCCACTATGGCCACCTGCCGTTGAAGGACTCTCCTCCACGGCAACCAACCTTGCGGGAGGAGCCTCAAGAGCAATAGCGACATCCTGTCCGACCGCTCCTTCCACTTGAGGCCTCTTGCTCGCTGGCTCCTCGGCACCCCCAGTAGTAAGTGGAGAGGAAGAGCTCGAAAAAAACCACCCTCAAGGGCGAGCGATGAGTCTGCTCTAAAGGCGGAAAAGTAACCCCGCCGAAGCAGTAACTCTAGTCTCCACTGGAGCAGCCCTCTGATGCACCGCTAAAGACGGAGGAACCTAAGAAGAGAGCCGAGAATCCGTCTTCTTGGACCCCCCTTCTTTAGGATTTCTGCCTTCTTTCCTCTTCTCTTTTCTCCTTTCTTTCCCTTGGAGATCCTCTTTTCGCTGATAACGACCTCTAGTGGTGGCACCCGAGCCTTGCCTCCCATCAACTCCAGCGGAGTTACCTGAGCCTTGTTTCCCTTCAGCCCTCCTACCTCCTTCAGACGTCTCGATACGAACTCCGGAAACCTTCTCTCAGTTGGGAGAAGAACCCTGTCTTGGCCTCTTCTCCCTACTTAGGTTACTATCCCTGGCACTATTAAGAGGAGGAGGAGGCGGAGAAGAAAGATCCTCCAAGTTAGTAAAGTCGAAGGGGTACAACCGTGCAATCAGCAAATCCTAAATCAGAAAAGAGAAAAAGAAAACGCAAAAGAGGAAATCAGAGGGAGGCAACACTCACTTTCATCTTCGTTGGCCATGGCGAAATACAAATAAGTAAGTAAGAAACTTTGACGCAGAGAAGAGAAATGGAGAACTCTCGCAGAATGAAGGGACTCTTGGAGGCAAAGGGTTGAAAACCAGAGAGTTTGAAGGTAAATAGAGCCTTTTCCTTTTTAATCTTGGGAGTATTTATAGGGAGCTAGAGGCGCGACGATTCAAATCATAGCCTCCCTCGAAACCCGCAACGGAAAAGAAGTAATTATCACCTACATTAAATAAAGGCTGAAGCCGTCCGATCCCAGCAAAGACGCGCCAAGAGGAACGACCTAGATTCAATGTCATCAAACTGCAATCGGAAAGACCTAAATACCCTCGGAAGCCCAAAAGTCTTCCAAAATCGACGTTCTTAAACTAAACAAAATTGAACTTAGAACAAATCGAACAAACCTGACCAATGTTTGGTTTGGTTCGATTTTGTATGTTGAAAAACTGAACCAAACCACATACACTTATATATATATATATATATATATATATATATATATATATAAAATATTAGAATTTCTCAATAATAAAGTTTAAAATTTATTTTTAGAAGATTAGATTAAATTTAATCAATCTAAAAATTTAATTTTAAAACTAATTTAATTGTATATCGTAAGTAAATTACTATATTTTTTATTATTTATATTGAATAAAATTATATTTTTTATTAATAAACTTAAATATATATTTAATAACTTAAAAATCTCAAACTGTCAAACCGAACCTATCAAAACCACCTATCAAAACCACATTATTTATGATTTGGTTTAGTTTAATTTAAAATTATTAACTTAAACCAAAATCAGCCTAAGCCAAACACAGCTACCTTTACCCATCATTTTGCGAAGCGATTGGGTTACCTTCTATGGCTATTAAATAATGGTGGCATAATCAGTGAGGACTCATATCGAGTAGGGTGTGTTTCAGTGGTTGAGTGAAGAAGAAAGATGAAGCTCAAAGTCTATGCGGATCGGTTGTCCCAGCCTTCCCGTGCTGTGATCATCTTTTGCAAGTAATATCGATTCAATAACTAGTGAAACTTCTCTTTTTGGGGAATTTGATTTGGTTTATGCTAGATTATCCGTACTCGCCGTAATTGATATTTGATTATGTGAAATTGATAGAGTAAATGGAATAGAATTCGAGGAAATCGAAGTGGAATTGATCAAACGTCAGCAATTTTCTCCCGAATTCAAAGGCATGTATATTTTTTGAACTTACTTTTGTTGGGTGGGTTGAATTTCATGAAACTTTTTCATTGGGAAGATGGAAAAGATTTCTACCCTTGAGTTCTTTAGTGTTTGCATTCTCAGATTTTGCCCCTTTTGGTTTTGGATGTGATTTCAGCAATTAACCCTTTGAGGAAAGTCCCTGCTATTGTTGATGGAAGATTTAAGCTGTTTGAAAGGTACTTCAAATTCTTATTCCGATATAAAACTGAATATGACATATTTTATTTCGGTTTCTATGAATTGAATCCTTCATTTACTTGTTGCCTTTGGCACCTGAAGCTTTTACACTTCCTTTTCTGTACCTTTATTCAAAGGTATTCTTTGTTTATTATTGCTTATCTTGTTCTGCTTCTGATAGTGAATGATAGACATAGACACCATCTTCTTAAAGAATCCCCAAAAAAGTCTTGTGATTATTGTGATGGCTTTCTACTTTATTTCCACATATTAATCTTTAGGAAGATGGTTGAAGTATGAATCACTACTTTTTCAAGGACCACTTCATCTGAAAACCTTGCTGTAAATGTACCCGTGGTTGATTTTATTATATTTCTAGCTTACTTATCAATCATATTTATGTGAAGCTGATAGTAAGATTTTGTGATCTTTTGCTCCTTTAATTTTGAAAATTAGCTACAATTATTTACTAATACCATTCCACAAAGTTTGCTTATTTCATACTAATTTAAATGCTTGTTTCTTCCTGGCAGTCATGCAATTCTTATCTACCTCACCTCTGCCTTTCCAGGAGTTGCAGACCATTGGTAAGTAAATTCCCTCTTTTTTCATGGGTCAAATTCAATTACAAATTTCTGTATGAATTTAAGACATGCCAATGAACAGAAAATTATGTGATCGAAGGCTAAGGTATTGGGTTGTGTATGCGTCCCATTAGCGACAAGATGTATCTATTATCTAACCTAAGCAACCTCCGTATTTGGTGTTCCTTGGCTACTAATATATAACAGATGTGGATCATATTGTGAGATTCACCTTTGTGCATAGAAATAAAACTGAACTACTTAATTAAAACCATTATACCTGTTAAGCTGTGCCCCAAACTTTGAACTTTAGACGTGCATTTTATGGCTATGATATGCTAAGGTTCACCTTCAGGTGTATCTGTCTTGGCATACTGCTTTTGTCTTCTTTGGTCACTATATTTATCCCACTTTCACTGTGGGATTACACTTTTGTTTTCTGCTCTTTAACAGTTTTTCTTACCCATATCATCAGGTACCCTGCTGATCTTTCCAGTAGAGCTAAAATTAACTCTGTCTTGAGTTGGTATCACCTGAATTTACGCCGTGGGGCAGGTGCTTTATAGCTCGAAATGAACCCTTCTGTTTATCTTGTTTCAATATCAAATTTCTTTGCTTTCTTGAAATTAATATGAAAGTTAACATCATGTAAGTTTTAGCCTACTTTCATATTCAACAATCTCAATATAAGAAATCAGGGATGAAGATCTAGAAAATGTGTTCAGACACCATACTCCTCATAATTTAATAAGTGGTAAATGTTAATCAGTCATCAAATTCCAGAGCCTCGGACTATCTAGGACAAAGAAAATCTAATGTGACAGGCTGAGTTGAGGAAGAGTGATGAATTGTCCGATACTGGCGGTTATTATAGAAAGAGTTTTCTGACCAAATACTCTATGTAAGGTAAGACCAGGATTCATTATGAGGGCACCCAGAAAAGGAGTTCAAAAAGAGGAAATCACCAGAAGGGTGTGATGAGAGGGAGTTTTAAATAAATATGGGGAGAAACAGAGATGAAAATATATATTGTTCCTCTTTCTAAGGGTTTTGCATGTATAAGTGTGCGTTAACGTTGCCATTAAGGTTACCTGCTAGAGGCAAAGTTGTTTTTATTAGTTTGCTTAAAACTGGGAATTTTGTATGATGAGGTTGATTAATTTACCTCTTGCATTATTGTCGTGCATGTACATTTATGCCTTCATTAATTTCTGCGAAAATCCTTTGAGATAGATGTAGATGCCCCTGTCTTTTGTGTGCAAATGCAGTTTTCATCATTTTTTATGATCTATTCTTCTTGCTCTTGTTGTAGCCACATTTGTTCTACATACCTTACTAGCACCTTCCTTGGGTCTTCGGCCGAACCAACAGGCAGCTGAAGAGGCTGAGAAGATTTTGTCCTCATCTCTGTCAACAATAGAGAACATATGGCTTAAGGGGAATGGACGGTTCTTGCTTGGTGGCTGGCAACCATCCATAGCAGATCTCAGCCTGGTTTGTGAAATTACGCAATTAGAGGTAAATGGGGAGTTATCATAATTCATAAGTCATAACATATATGTTTTCATTTCTGTCATGGCCAAATAGGGGGTTGATTTTATTGGAATTTCTTTTTTTTTCCCTATTTGGAAGGGAGTGGTGAAACCTAATTGAAAGAAAAGAATGTAAAATATGGCCTTCTGAGAGAATATGTTATGAAATTGAGATTTTTGCTGAGTTCGGCAAAAACATTTTATGTCTTCAAATTTTATACTAATTATCAATTTCGTCCCTAAACTTTATTTTATGGTCAGTTTTGTCCCAAAAGTTTTGAATTGCAATCAATTTCGTCCCAACCCCTGTTTCGTCTAAATTACTAAAAGCAAATGATGATGTTGCACCACACATGTAAAATTAACAACTCATCATCACTCATGATCTCTAGGAAACACCACAATGACATCGTTTTTTCTTCTTTTTCCTATTAATATGAAGAATCAACATTCATTTTGACTTTTGAGTGATAAGTTAGCATTAATATGAGTAAGTGACGTCATTTTGAGTGATGGGTTAACATTAATATTATCATTTCCTCTTAGCAATTTGGACTGTATTAGGTGTTGAGACGAAAGCAATTGCAATTTGAAACTTTTGGCACACAATTGACCGCAAAAAAAAGTTCAAGGTTGAAACTGAAAATTAGTGTGAAGTTTAGGGACATAAACTGTGTTTTTGCTGCTGAGTTTTTAGGAACTAGGTTGGGATCAGCATTCTGGTTCTCCTTGCCTTGCATGATTGAAACTCAAGAAACATAGAAATGTATCCTTGCATATTAGTTATTTCTATTTGATGTAATTCTTTCTTTATGCTAGCATTGATCCAATTGGAAAGCTGCTTATTTAGAACAGCGACTTTCATTTATTTGGATGCAGCTTCTTGATGAGAAGGATCGTGATCGCGTTCTTGGGCCGCATAAGAAAGTTCAGCATTGGATTGAGAGCACAAGAAATGCAACAAGACCTCATTTTGATGAAGTTCATGATGTCCTCCATAAGCTCAAAACGAAACTTCGAATGCAGCAACCGAATCCGGCGAATAGCGAGACGGAACCTAGGATTAAAGCCACACTTACTTCAAAGATGTAGCAACCATACCAGTAGTGTACAATCATGTGTCTAGTTTATGTAATGAGGATTTTTGCATTTGCCAATGATTATGTAGGCTTGAAACTTGGAAGATGTAATTTATGCATGTATTGATCCGCCTATAGAACGCAATGCTAGATAAAGAAATGTGTGATATCTAATCTAATCCTAATAGCAGCTATAAGCTATATATTTGTGATTTGTGACATAAGTGTTGGTTTTTCCTTTGGATTTGGAATTGCCATCCAAAGCCTATCATAGAAACCTTAGATACTAGTACCTGTAATACTACGGGATAAAATATGTATAAAATTATTTTTACCCTTTATTTGGTGTGACTATTGAAAATTGTTTTGGAAAAAATAGTAGTGGTATTTTATTAAAATTAACAAGTTAAAAGAGATCTCATGTTGAGATCTTCAAGTCTTATATCTCCTTTTTATTTATTATTTTAAAACTTTGGAAATTATTTTATTTTGTCCGTAAAATTTGTTTTGTTATCAATTTCATTCATAATTACTTTTTATTTTAATTGAGTTTTAAATATTTGCAAAAGTAAAATTAATAATGGAATTAGCTGGTTAAATGAGTGGCTAAATTGTTATTAATCATACAATTTTATTTATAACTTTTTTTAAAGAAGTTGAAATCATAAAAATCATATTATTTTTTGCACTTAAATCATGGACTGGATCAAATGGACAAACACGCAATTGAAATCACATTTTTTTAATTATTAATTTGAGTGTAATTGAAAAAAGTTAGAATGAAATGAAAAATAATCGGATAGAGTAATATTGTTGCCCTTAAAGTTTGCTGCTTATGTTTGTTTTCAAACATTTTTTTTCTGTTTATGCCTACTCATAAATTTTTAATTTTGTTTACTCATACCCTTTTTGTTAATACTATTGACGGAATTTGCTGATGTGAACATTGACTGGGTGTTTCTTTTTTCACCTCATTTTTCATTGTCAAATAAGCCCTAAATAGGGATGCCCATGGGTATGTGTATGGGTATGGTACATTGGTCCCGTCCCCAAACTCATATAAAATTATCATTCCATCCCTGAACCCATACCCGTGCGGGTATAAATATCAATTCCCATCTATCCTATGGGTAACTTTATACTCGGATCTGGACCCAGACTCGAAAAAATTTAAATAAATACTTATTTTAAAAAAAATAATTTATTTACAACAATTTATTCATTTAAAATCACAAAAAAATGTAAAATTTCATATCTTACAAGAACTTCTTTATCTATTTTTTTTTTAGATTTCTAAAAATTTTCATTCAAGAATTCCTCAAATAAAATATTATTAGAGTTATATCTAATTTATTTTTCTTACAGTTATACATTTCGCCCCCTCGTATTTAATTTATCTACAACATGCAAATTGCAATTCAACAATTTAACAAATTAACAAACAAGTTGCATGATCAATCTTTGAACAAACAAGTCGTATAATTAACAAACAAATCGCATGATCAATCTTTAAACAAAATACACTAAATATAATATTGCAATGATGCTCTAAATCCATTATTTTAGTTTTTCTTAGTCATAATTTTTTATACTTAATAAGATACTACTATAGTCTACACTATGCTGGAATGGCTACATTTGAACCGTAACATTTGTCATTTAGCCCTCAAAGTTTCTATTATACTGTCAATTACATTAATAATATTTTAGTATTTCAACTTTTGATTTTGTTCACTCATACCCTTTTTGTTAGCATTATTAATATAATAATAATATTTTAATAATACTAATAACAAGAAGGATACGAGTGAACAAAATCAAAAGTTTTGAAAATAGAAATTAAAAAAAAAAAAAGATTTAGAGGCAGTAATCTTTATTCCTCTGCTTTACCCAAAAAAATCTTAAAACTTCTGCAACAAAAACATATTTTTATCCTCGTGCATCAGACCTCGCCGCCATAGTTGAAAATTGATTTTTTTAAATAAAAATCTTAGGTCAAATTCTTTATGTTATGTTTCATAAAAAAAAAGTTCTTTATATCATATTTATCAAGTTTCACTAATCATATATTGTATTTAATTTTTTTTTTATGATTGCTCATATAAAAGATGATTTTTTATATTTTCATTAGCCATTTAAATATATTTTATCACGTGTCATATTTACACAAGTAACTTGATAAAAAGATAGACTATATACACAATTTGGTCTCTAAAAGATACAAAAATTGACATTTTCGTTCCCGAAAGATCTGGCGTACCCAACTTGGTCCCTAAGAGATTGGACCGTTACACAATTTAGTCCTTCCGTCATGCCCAGTTAAATGCACTTAACGGAATTGCTGATGTGGCACGTTAAATGCACAGTGGCCCGTTAAGTGCTGACGTGGACTTGCTTACATGACAGAAAACCATAGCATATACACAATTTGGTCCCTAAAAGATTCTAAAATTGACATTTTCGTCCTTGAAAGATTACTCCATTGGACAATTTGGTCCCCCGTATCTCTCAATTCATTTAAATTTTATGCTTTCCAACACAATACACAAAGCCAACAAACATGTTGAGGACATTGCTGTGAACTTAATCCTCTGTCACTTTAGTTCCTTTTGGAGGCAAAATATAGTATTTATCTTCAACTGAAAACTATTTATCTTGATCATAAAGTACTCTTATAGTATGCTATTAAAAAAAACTCATTATGAATTTTTCTCATTGTATAGAAAATAAGGTAGTGATTCTTACAGTTGAATCAGCTTGGAGATCTCTTAATTAATGATACTCATGTTTGCACCTTTCAGCTCTTCCAATTCTTATGTATGGTTGTCATGTTTAAAAGGTAAACAACATAAATCTTTTGTTCTGGTTCCATATCCATGCACTTTGATGACAATAATGAATCTTATTAGTATTTTTATCTCTTGCTCTACGAACATAAGCAATGTGGTAGTATCTTGGAGGTATGTTCAAGTCATCCACTTTGATATAATGTCCAAGGCAATGAATACATCCAACTAAGCTAATTGTTATTTGCATCCAGTTAAAGTCGTATAAGTGATTTCTATTGATGCAGGGAATTGGTCTATTGAAATACCAATAAAAAACCAACTAAAGCCTAAAGGTCATATATATATATATATATATATATATATATATATATGCCCTTTGGAGAAGGTACAAGAATATGTATTTGTCAATACTTAACTAAGATAATATGTGTATGGACTAAGAAATTTCCATATTAATCTATATTTTTTAATTTTTTATAATTTATTTCATTATGCAAGAAATTTCAATTATGCATATTTAAAGTGGCAAGAGATTTTACATCATCCAGTCGTGGGACCAAGATGAGTAAGTTATCTCTAAATGTCATTTAACACATTATCTCTCTTTTGGTCTAGTTGCCTTATTCAAGTCATATGGCTTTTACCTTACAATTGATTTGTGCAAGCATCGTATTGCAAAAGTTGAATGTATACAATATATCTTGCCTCTAAAAGGAACTAAAGTGAAAGAGAATTAAGTTCACAACAAATTTGTCCTCAATATGTTTGTTGGCTTTGAGTGGTGTGTTGAAAAGCATAATAATTTAAATGAATTCAAAGATAAAGAAGGATCCAATTGTCCAACGGAGCAATCTTTCAGAGACGAAAATGTCAATTTTAGAATCTTTCAGGGACCAAATTGTGTATATGCTATTGTTTTCTACCATGCAAGCAAGTCCACGTCAGCACTTAACGGGCCACGTGTGCATTTAACATGCCACGTCAGCAATTCCGTTAGGTGCATTTAACTGGGTATGACAGAAGGACCAAATTGTGTAACGGCCCAATCTTTCAAGGACCAAGTTGGATACGCCAGATCTTTCAGGGATGAAAATGTCAATTTTTATATCTTTCAGGGACGAAATTGTGTATATAGTCTAAAAAGATATAAAACTTTTTCTAACCTTTTTCCATTGTTTAATTCTTCTTCTTGTTATTGCAATTATTTTTTATAAGACATTTGAACTGAATATAGTAGAAGCGGTCGCTAAAGGTCTCCTTCTCAGCTTCACAATCCAGAAACGACGATGAAGCTCAAAGTTTACGCAGATCGAATGTCCCAGCCATCTCGAGCAGTTCTTCTCTTTTGCAGGTTATTCTTCACACACTCATTCTTAAAATCACTATAACTTCACTACACTATCATCTGTATTTGAATCGGAAACTGGATTTTGCTCCAAATTTTTTTTTTTGGGTCCTCGTTGAACAGGTTAAATGGATTAGATTTCGAAGAGATTAAGGTAGACATTTCGAGACGGCAGCACTTGTCCCCCGAATTCAAAGGTATCTATTGAATTTCGAAGCTTGAGCTTTTTTGTCTACGCGATTTGATGATGATTTACCACCATCGGTTCTTCCATAGAAGAGTGAGGTTAAGTTTGGTAGGAAGTAAGTTATTTTAGTGGGAAAGGGAAGTGAAAGTGAAATTAGTAAGAAAGAAGTTGAAAAATGGTGTGTTTGGTTGTAAGGAAATGGAATTAAAATAAAAAAAAAAATGTCAGTTTTGTTCCTTATCTAATACATAAATGGTAAAACATAACTTCCAATCTTCCACTTAGTAACAAGGACAAAATAGTCATTTTCATTTTTTATTAAGGGTAAAATTGACATTGTATAAATACTTTTTTACCCAATACACAATTTACCTCTCAAGTAATTAATCTTTCTTTTAGATAGGGAAGGAACTAAATTTCCCTGCAACCAAACATGTTTTTGGGTATTGAAAGAAGTTTATGAATCCAGTGCAATTTCTCTGGTTTTCTTGTGGATTTGTGTGTTTCTTGGGATATATTATGATTCATGTTGTTACTTTGTGTATTGGATATTAAAAAATTGGTCCCTCGAAATCAACAATCTTTTGAACCGTCTTCAATGTGCCCCTTGGTCGGTTGGATAATTTATATATTGATGTAATATGAGGTTTTTATGGTTATGCTTCCTTTCATTTGTTTTAACCAATGAAGAAAGAATTATAAATTTAATTTTGATTTATTTCCAGAGATAAGCCCTATGCAAAAAGTTCCAGCTATTGTTCATGGAAACTTCAAGCTTATTGAGAGGTAATTATTCGTTAAGGCTCTAATGTCATTTCTGTAAGCCCAAGTTAAAGATAGTTGTTATGTTCATTTTTGACATAGAATATTCTTAAGTGGAGTTAAGGACCTTAATCTTGGGGGACTTGTCCTTGGGTGAAAAACTTAGGTGCCTACGTACTCTTAGTAGGGATCAAAGTCTATGTAATTCGAGAATGGGACGTCCATAGGAGTCGTTAGGCCATGTTTATACCTGTAAGTGCCGTGTGCGGCTAGGAAGTGTGCAGGAACGGGCGAGCTGGGTCACCTAAAGAAGGAAATTGTGTTTAATGAAGGTTGATAGTCGGGCAGTAGTTGTGGAATTACCAATTGGGATCTCTAAGAACGGAGCATGTGTATGTGAGAGTGAATGTATTCGAGGTAAGTAAACTATCTCCTAGTGTTCATGGAGGGAGGCTATTTATAGCCTGTGAGGGGGGACGTGGATGCCCCCATGTCCTTGTAACTGAGGCACGCTCCACGTCTCTTCTCGCAAAGAATTATGGTTATGGGGAAGACGTGGGATTGTGCTTGGCTTGATGCAATTGAGTGATGGCACATGCGCACAAGCTGGTTGTTCTGAAAGAGATGGAGTGACGATGCACATGTCATTAAGAGGGAATATTATGTGATTACAATAGTAATTGTTTGTATTGCTCTGTTATACTTGTCACTCGAGGAGTAAGTGGTTCTTAATGCCAATGTTATTGATGTTTTGTTAATAAATTATCAAAGATTCAGACAAGAAATGAAAAATAATAATAATAATGTAAGTTCCTGGATCTTATTTTTATCCTAGTTTTGAAATCGGCTTATGTCCAATTAGAGTGGATTCTTTCCAGATGTCCTAGTCACTAAGATTTAGTCATTGCTTATGAAATCATATTTTATATCATTTATATGCTAAATCTCAGATTTTGATTATTTGATGATCTATACATGAACATGATTTTGATAAAATATCTAGTTCTTTTGTTTTAATACCAATTTAACTTTGGGGTATGATTATTTAAGTGTTAACTTTCAACACTATTTTTTCTTTCTGTTAATGACATCTTTTTTGCTGCCTATATTTTCCACTTTATATTCTTCGTATTGTTTGTAATAATTTTTTTTTAAATCTTCTTAATTTAATCTTCATTTATGGCAGCCATGCTATCCTTGGCTATCTTGCTTCTGCCTTTCCTGGAGTCGCCAACCATTGGTCAGTATAGCCACTTCTTTTCCTACGGCAGTCCTGAACTAGTTTATTTTGTCTTATTGGTAAACACTTCAGGGTGGTCTATATATAGAGTTGGACTGCTTCAATATGCAGTGAGCCATTGATTGTATAAAAGTTACTAAAATGGAACTTTGGTCTTCATCTTTCATGCTTATGCTTGCCGAACATTTGAGTCCCAATATATATATATATATATATTTTGCATCTAGCATCCCAGTTATCACTTATAATAGCTCTTCCTCTCATATCTATCAGGTATCCTACTGATCTTTTTGGGAGAGCCAAAATAAACTCAGTACTAGATTGGCATCATTCTAATTTGCGACATGGTGCAGGTGCTTTATGCATTTAATTCCGGGGTTTGACATTGTCTGGCTTCTTTAATCATGTAGAGTATGAGAAGAAAATTCAACTATTATGATTTTGATCTTCTGTATACTTGCTATGAGCTGTTCTTTTTGTTGCTTGGAAAAATATCTACAACTTGTTAACAACTATCTTATAATTGGATTTTATATAGATCATCCTGGATTATCTCATTGCTCACCAACTTAGCAGGATAACTATATGAAGGCTTAAGAAATCCTGTGGTGAAATAAAATTGATTTAGTCTCACGTAGTTATTCAAATATCAAAATACAGCCAGATTTGAGCTTTTGAACTAAAACAATTATCTCTTGTGAGCAAGGGTGAAAATATCTTATACCTGGTGACTAACTGGCAGAACAATACCCTCTGTTTCTCTTATTTTGGGGTTTGTGTTTTGCTATGTTACATCTGTGATTTGACATATATTTGTTCATAAAAAAATGTGGTGATTTAACGTTCTACTATTTTTCTTTTTTCTTAAAGTGCTGGTTTTCTTCTTATTTTGCAGTGACATATGTTATAAATACTGTATTAGCACCTGCAGTTGGCCGTCCGCTGAATCCAAAAGCAGCTGCTGAAGCAGAGAAGGTTTTATTATCTTCTCTGTCAAAAATAGAGAACATCTGGCTCAATGGAGATGGAGGCTTCTTGCTTGGTGGCTTTCAGCCATCTATAGCAGATCTTAGCCTGGTTTGTGAACTCATGCAGCTTGAGGTATCAGTGTGGCTTCTTATTTTAAAACATAATATAAAAAAAATTATTGTGAAATAGTTAATTATATGTTAGATTTTGGTACAATGGGGTAGGATTATTTTGATAGGAATAAGAAAAAGGAACTAGCAAGAACTACTGGGAGAAAGAATATTCAGCTAAATTGGCTGAGTGCCTTAAAATATTAAGTTGAATCAGAATGTTTGGTTTATTGATTTCTCTTGACAGAAAAGTTATAAGATTTATGGATATCGAAGAATCCAATAAGAGCCAAATGAGGTTTGGCTCACTTGGTCACCTTCCGCCCATGACAATTGTATGGCTTGGGTTCGATTCCTAATGATGCTTTATTTGGTGGGTTATCTGTAAGAACCTTTGTAAGTGCTCTTTGAGCCCGGAGGCCTGCCCTGACCCTAGATTGGGGCGCCATCCCCTCACTTAAATTTTCCTTAATAAATAAAAAAAAGAATCCAATAAAAAGGCTATGTATTTCTATATGAAACACAGTCTGATGCACTCAGTATTTTATTATCTGTATCTGCGTTGAGCTAGGTCTAACAAAACAAAACTTTGTATGCAACTTAGGTTTTGGATGAGAAGGATCGAAGTCGAATATTAGCCCCATACAAGAAAGTTCTTCAGTGGATTGAAAATACAAGAACTGCAACAAACCCTCACTTTGATGAAGTACACAACATTCTCTATAAAGCTAAGAAGAAATTCCAAGATCAGCGTTCAAGAGGAGCTAATACTGGGACTGAACCAAATAACAAGATGGGAGGGCTTTCAAAGATGTGAAAGCAACATCTTCATTATTGGTTCAAGGTTGTGAGTTGTGACATATTTTCAGCCTTTTATTTCTACATGTTTCAGCTGCTACTGTAATAACCTCTGTCATAGGGAAGGAAATAAATCCAAGTTTGATATGGTGAGCTCATTGTCCTTCACTTTTTGGGCAACGCCTTGTTGGCCTAAAAAGCTGTACTACTAATACCTATAGAGACATGGATGTTTGACTAGATTCTTAGATTGAGAAATCCGTTGAGGAATGTGGTTGTATATGGCATCCCATCTCCTGCTTCTCTCTTTACTTTTATGCATATAACTGAGAATATTAATTTGGAAAAACGACATAGTATTACATTTTTCCTTTTATTTGGCATTGACACTTTTCAAATGTTAAAATACTGAATTTTACTGAGTTTTATTATCGGGTCAATTTTTTAGTGTAGCCTTCACAAAGCGTTCTCTTTGCGATTGACAAAATGTAATTGAAAGGTAGTTGGGAGGTACTCTATTCTCTAAAGTCTCGAGTTTGAGTATTGTATATAGAAAAAATTTCTATTGGGAGAACTCTAATACCGTTATGGGAGTTCCATTAGCTGGAGCCGAATTACACAGAGCCTAATGAACTTCTAGATACGGGTGGTTTCGACAAAGAATAACAAAATGATGGTTACTTTTGCTGTTTTCCTTTCTTTAACAAAATGAAATAAAGAGGTGAAGATGCAAGTATCCAAATCATGCATCCCTATCTCCAAAATAAAATAACCAACGCCCGGAATATTTCGTTACAAATATTATACTGTATATGTCAGCTGCTTGCCTGCTTCAATAGCAATATCTATTCCTAGGGATGATCAACGGATTGGGTTAACCCACTCAACCCAAATCAATCCATCATATTGGATTGATTTGGTTTGGGTTGAATTTTCAACCCGTTGTATTATTAGTTCGGGTAAAGGGTTTGAAAATTTTTAACCCGAACCAATCTGCCACTTTAAAAAAAAAAGAATTTTTTTAATGTTTAACAATGTTTATAGAGATTTTTTATTATGCAATTAGTTATTTTCTTATAATTAATTTATGAGTTGTGAGATTTCTTGTTTTTGTTTAACGTATGTATAAAATATAATTTTTTTTGAGAACACGACAACACGTATGCATAAAATATAATTGATTCTTAACTAATTGTAAATATATTTTTTAGATTTTTTATTGCTATAATTATATTATAGCTTAAACTATTGTTTTTATTTAAAATCCATTATAATATATTAATTAAGTAAAAATAATTATCTCATTTAGTTTTGTATTATCTATACAATTTAACCTAAAAGTTATTAACAATTGACGACTGACTAATACAAATATAAAGAATTAGCAAGAACAAAATAGATGTAAAAAAAACTAAAAAATTGTTTTTGAAAAAAAAAGACGGGTTGAATCTAAACCAACCCGTTATTGGGTGGGTCGGGTTAGACACCTTAATTGTTTATAACCCGAACCAACCCAACCTACCACCATTCAGTTGGGTTAGTTTCACTTTTGCTTCAAACCCAATCCGCGATGACCCTATCTGTTCCAGCACCAATTGCCATTCCAACATCAGCTGCTACAAGTGCTGGTGAGTCATTGATGCCGTCTCCTACCATTGCCACGGTGTCTCCACAAGTCTGTGAGTAAAATGGAGTTAGTATAAGCTTGGTTTACGCTATGCCATTGTGGTTTTCTTGGATATGACGAGGTGAACTGTTTGGTGCTAACATTTAAAGTCTACTAAGATAATTATTCTCACCTACTTTTATTCTGAATCAACAAAACAGTGCATAAAATTTTAACAAAAGGTTGCGTTTAGTGAGGTTGTATCATCAACAAAAAAAATCTGGTGTTTGGAAAAAAAAAACAGGTTAAAAATTTATTTTAGCAAACTTTAAATGTTGCCCAGTCGACATCAAAAGTCTACTTCATAAAATCTGTTATTTATTTAAATGGCAATCAAACAGATGGACCAAGTTGATAATAATTTGTTTTATGAGGGACCAAATTGATAACGTGGATTTGTGAGTAACTAAATTGAGAAAATAGGCCTATGTGAAGGATGAAATTAGAGTTTTAGTTGTTAAGAAATTGTATGGGACTGGTTTTGATACAAGTCTCACATTGGAGAGGTTACCTTCAAGGAAGGACCTTATAAGGCATTGGGCTCTCCAATTCTAATAGCTAGCTTTTGGGGTGTGGTTCTCCTAAGTACTTATACTCGTATCAATTGGTGTTGTCTTTCATTGAGAGCCGGCCAACCGGAAAGGGCTACCTGCGGAGGGTTCTGACCGGTGGAGGGGCTGATCGTGATTGAGTGAAGCACCACTGAGTGAAGTGTCGCAGTGTGCCAGTCGTCGGGACGTCGGCTTTCGAAGGGAGTGATAATGATACAAGTCTCACATTGGGGAGGTTACCTTCAAGGAAGGGCCTTATAAGGCCTTGGGCTCTCCAATTCCAATAGCTAACTTTTGTATGTACCTGCAAATCTTTTACTTTATCCGCTTTAGCCTCTGGGTTGGCTTCAGCTATGACAGTTTCAATCCCTCACAAAATAAGTTGTTATCAATTCTTTTTGTCTAAATTTAGTTCATGAATAATGCAAATATTATATTTAGTTCCTAAAAGATACTTAGTGTCTCAATTTCATGTTTAGAATTTAGAGTTCAAGGATTAAATTGAGAAAGGTGAAATCTTTCTGGGACTAAATTTGATATTTTCATCTTCAATGACTAAATTGAGACAAGTGGTATCTTTCAAGAGCTAAATTTGATATTTTCTTGATCCAGGGGCTAAATTGAGGCAACTGAAGTATTCCAGGGACTAAAACAGTAATTTACTCGTATATATTGTGGTTAGATACCTCTGCTGCAGCAACAAATTTGTAAAAATCACCTAGTGTTATCTTCTTGAAGAGTTTTGTGGAAACAACTACTGGCTTCCCAACTTTAAGAGTCCATGTCTTATCAAACACAATGCAATTCACCTGCAAAAAGTTGTAAGCTTTAAGATTATGAGTGAAGATGCTAATGTTGATGCTGAGGAGACTAGAGAACAATGTAATGGCAGAGAGACTGACCTTGTGTGCCCTTTCTAATGCTTCCGCCACCTTTGATCAATATACCTTGAGTTGCACCCACTCCAGTCCCTGAAAGATGTATGATTTCTCAATTTGATCCCTCAAATACAAAATGTTTCAATTTAGTTGTTGAAAAATCAGTTCCTAATAAGTTCAGTTCTTTGATTAATATGATGGATAGAAAGTTAACTAACAATATTATTAATGGACACTAACACATTGTCAAAATCTCTATTTTTAATTTGAATGTAAAACAATTCAACATTTCACAATCATTTATCCTCCACTAATATTACTGTTAATTAACTTTCTGTCCATCATATTTATCAAGTGACCAAACTGAGAAATTTTATCTTTCATGTGTCTAAATCAATAATTTACTCATTTCCTTTTACTTCAACTAGAAACTACCTAAAAATCAAAAGAAGAAAAGTAGCTTACTTTCTAGAGGCACAAAGTATTTGGAAATAATGTCTGCAAGCTTCTAAACAGGAGAGTGCACTCTCTGATCCAACTCTTGTCACCTTCACATGCAAAACCCCATTCCCATTCACAGTCCCTCCAATCACCATTTCACCCTTCTTCTTACCCACAGGCTTTGCTTCTCCAGTTATCATGCTCTCATTGATATGCTTTTCTCCCCACATCACAAAACCATCTGATGCTACTTTTGCACCAGGTAGAATCTATCACATCATTCTTCTGTATCATTCTGTCCTTCACTTATTACATTATGGGTGAGTCTATAATGCAACTTGTTGCATCATGTAATGGGTTATGTGGCACAATTGTAGCTATTGATGTGATCCAATTGCATTGCATGATGCAGCAAAATAGCAAGTGTCACAATCATATTGGCTGAAATTGCATTGCATGATGCAACAAGTTGCATCATAGACTCACCCTTACATTATTACCTTCATCATCTTGAGTCAACAATATTGCTAACACCTCCAAGTGCTTCCCAAGTAGAATGAATGTGATGAGCATAGAGCTTGTCTCAAAGAAATCACTTCCCATGAAATCTTTAGAGAAAGCAGCATTTCCCACAACATATACAGAATAGAAGTAAGATGCATTTGTTCCCAAAGTAATCAATATATCCACATTAGCAAAAGAACCATTGCTCCGGGATTTGAGAAAATTCAATTTATCTTTATTGGCGAAACAAAGTTGGAGATTACTTCAATTCCCTTATTCTTTGTTAGGTAAATCACTTAAAGCAAAGTATTTTAGGGATGGGACTTTCATGGAAGCCAACTTGGGCTCCAATCCTTCCTTTACTTGGAGAAGCATTTTGCAAGGTAGACAAGTGTTGAAGAAGGGTTGCTAAGAAGAATTGGGGATGGAGGTAAGACCAATTTATTTAATACTCCATGGATTCCATCAATTGAGAATTTTTTCTAACAATGGAGTTTTCAATGTTAGATGGGCTGCCATGTCGTGAGCATCATCACCTAAGAAGCATGGACACGTGTCCGACATGCCGACACTCTGTCTCTACTCTTCTCTTCAAGGTATACATATATATATATAATATACTGTGTGTATATATACACACTCTGTTAATATATATGACATCATGACTATTGTAATTTTTGAAGCTTTTATCAATATTTATAAATATTTTGTGTCCTCTTGAAATTAATATATATATGCCGTGTTGTGTCCTGTAATTTTAAGAATCGGCGTGTCGAGGTGCTTGTGTCCGTGTCGTGTCCCGTGTCTGTGCTTCATAGATCATCACCCAATCTTGTCTAATTGTGCCGGTCCCACAACTCGTGCATCATAATGCACATCAACTCCAAATCTTCGGTGCTAAGCATATCTATCTGTTTCTGTCCCTTAAACCACAGAATGAAGGACATCCCATTGTTGCTTCCATTCTAATGAAGGACAGTCACAC
Source organism: Senna tora (assembly GCA_014851425.1). Taxonomy (NCBI): domain Eukaryota; kingdom Viridiplantae; phylum Streptophyta; class Magnoliopsida; order Fabales; family Fabaceae; genus Senna; species Senna tora. The sequence goes on along the minus strand of CM026270.1, from coordinate 19,798,350 downwards.
AAAGCATGTGATGTATAGATTCAATACTATCATTACAAATAAATCATTTCTCTTCTATCCTATGTCTATCTAGTAGTGTCAAAACGGGTCGGGCCGGCATTAAACGGGTCGGGAAGTGATGCTCAAGTCTGCCCGTATTGGTCCGCGGGCTAAACGGGCTAGCCCGCGAGCCACTTTTTATATTTTTTTAAAATATATATTTTTTAAAAAATAATTATAAAATTATATATTTATTTAAAAATTAGTATTTTTATTATTTTAAATTAATATTTTATTAATTTTAATTATTATTTAAATTATTTATATACATTATTAGAATAAAATTATTATTTAACACATAAAATTACATAAAACATATATATTTATACATATTTTAAACAAATAACTATTATTTTTCATTTTCTTTTTCTTTTTTTAATTTTTTAACGGGCCGACCCGCGGGGCCCGCGGGGTAGCCCGTTTAGCCCGCGGCCTTATACGGGCCAACCCGTTTAGGCCCGTTTTTAAACGGGTTTATTTTTCAAAGTCTAAGCCCGCCCATTTAGCGGGCGGGCCGAGCTAGCCTGTGGGCTTGGGCCCGTTTTGACAGTGCTATGTAGGTAGGATATTCCTACAACCCCTCCACATGAATTTTTTTCACTATTGGGTTCACGTTCATATTCCAGATTCGCTTCCACACTTGTTTATGTTCATGAGACTTATGAACAGCCTTAGAAGGGGACTGCAAGAAAGTTTCTGATTGATTTATTGATTAGTAAGAGTTTTAATTTATCTTATTTAGGCTTGATTACTGAAAATATTTTAGCACTTAACTCGGATTTTGATTGCATTTCTTTTAATTGGGTGCCTAGAAGAGTAAATATGGTTGCCCATACACTGGCAAGATTCAACTGTAGTTTTTCATATGTATCATTGAACTCTCATGTTTGGCTCGAAGATTTTCCTTCGGTTATTTGTAATGTTCTTTTGAGCGATTGCTCTTGATCAATGAAGTGGCCTAAGTACCGCCCTGGTTTACTAAAAAATACAATAATAAAGCGCGCGCGCGCGCACACACACACATATATATATATATATATGAAAAATTTAATTCTAACTCATCCACTTAGAACTTTTAATACATTCAAATTTCAAAATATATGAAGCATGATAATAAATTCTCCAAAATACATCAACTATGATGACAAACTCTCATAATATAAATTACAAAAACTCATAAGAGTATAAACCATATAAAAAAAGAACTCTAATCATCAATCAAGGTAACTTCACAAATATTGTTTTCTTCCATTCCCTGAGTTTCCTCCTCTTCTTCAGTATAAACCATGTAAGTTGGACTTAAGATTGCCAATAAGACAAAAAAGCCCTTTTAAACATTTTTTTAATGGGTTGTGGCTGCATGAAGGTGGCGCACGTTGTGCACGCAGCACACGGGCAACATGAAGACGGCAACGCTATGGTGTTGCCCAAAAGGACATGGCGCGCGCAACAGGGCAATGGCACGTGCCATGGCGCGCAATCAATCACTATGAATGAAACAACAATGACAGTTGAACATTGCTATGGTTAGAACATGTTTCCTATGAATGAAACAACAATGACAGTTGAACCAACTGTTTCCTGAATAGTAGTCCGAATCTGAGGAACGCAAATTTTGAAACATGCAGTCGCACTAACCTAGAACCCTTAGTTGATTCCACCACAGATTGATATTATCAATTTGGTCCCCCACAGATCAAACTGTTAGCAATGTGGTCTTTCCGTTAATTAACTTGATAACATGTCAAGTTAAGTTATGACTCAGCAATTTTTTTATCTGACTAAGCATAAATTATTTTTAGTCTTTCTACTAAGCATAAATTAATTAATTTTTTATTTAAGAAAATCTTTGAAATTAATTTTTTATCTAATGCAAGACTCTTTTGAAATCCCTAATTAATCTGTGAACAAGTCCAACCGCATCAAAGACATCAAGCATCGAAGAAGAAGAAGAAGAAAAAGTTTCGTGTTCCCTTCACTTGTTGCCGCCGAGAGTCGTCGTTCGTCACTGCTCCATGTCAATAGCAAAGCGCAACATGATTGAAGAGGTTTTTGGAGATGGGTTGAGGCATGAAATGAGGAGAGCTTGAGCTAGTATTTTGCTAGCTTGGATTCATCATTCATCGCAATTTTGGGAATAATAATATTCGTCTGAGGCTTTTTCTTTTTTTGCTTTTTTTTTAATTTAAAAGATTTTTTAAATAAAAACTAAATTACTATAAATTAATTAATGTCTAGTCAGATAAAAAAATTGCTGAGTCACAACTTAACTTGACATGTTATTAAGTTAATTAACGGAAGGACCACATCGCTAACAGTTTGATCTGTGGGGGACCAAATTGATAACACTGATCTATGGAGGACTAAATTAACAAAAGAGGCATCTGTGGAGGACCAAAACAGTGTTTTACTCATTCTTAATACAATAAAAAAACAAAATGATTAAATACAAAAAAGAATTTGCATTTTTCAAATTACAATAACCATATTGGAGCAGGACAAATTAGATCTGGATCACGAAAGAATGGATGAACAGTTCCATCTTCAAAATCAAATACACCATTGTCATAACCTCCTCTGATTTGATTATATTGAAATTTCAACCAATCATCTGAATAATAGATGCAATTTCCTCTATCACCTGAGATTGCGTGAGGCATCACGCATATCGAAGAATTATATCCAAGGACTAACACATAGTTATTCAAAGATTTCACCACAGACCATTTATTTTGACATTCATCCAATTTAAATACGGAGAAATTATAAGTGCGAAGTTCTTCATTCTCCGTGTCGACTTCTTCCCCTTGAATGAATTTTCCATGTTTGACCACTAAGAGCAAACCATCACTGCTTTGAACTAGATATTTATGCTCATTCGCGTGGCTCCTCACGTTGTTATCAAAAGCTGGCCTTCTACTCAATCCTCCTAATGTTGTTTTCATGTCAAATTCGTAGATGAAACCGTCTCCATCTACGGCATAAATCTTTCCTCCATGAAATATGACATCTTCAAAATATAAGTTGGTGAGTCGTGTTAATTGTGTCCATTTTTTGTCACCGCGCCTACAAAAACATAAACTTGTACGGCTCTTAATAATAACTATTGCTACGGCCATGAAGTCTTGATTTTCATCATCAGGCGGACATGATAAGACGAATTTGTGAAAGATCGCTCGTTGCATATGCCACTTCTCAAATGTGTATATTTGATGACTGTGCTCTCTTAATATATATTCTTTATCATGTCTTTCGGGCTGATAGCTAATTACAGTTGGAAGAGTGGACATTGGTGGAAGATGAATTTGAGCCCTTTTATCTGGATTCAACATTCGAATCGAGTCATCTAATCCCACCGTTATCAACCATCCATAACAAGAACCAGCATCATTTGTCTCTGGTAGAGACCAATGATAAATTATACTCTTATCTTTCGGATGAAAAATTAGATATAGATTATCACTTGTACGATCGGAGGGTAATACAAGTAAAGGACAATGCAAGAATTTGGGATTTGGGAGTTTTGCGTACCAATTTTTACACGTCGAACAAAATCGAATGTAATCTCGAAAAGAATCAATACGTTGAGCAATTTCATAGAGCAATCCTTCAGTAATCTCTTCCCATTGATCATCTCGAGGTTGGATCGTCATGTTTATTTCTTTATGTGTAAAAAATGCCGCACGATTATAATCCTAATTATTGGACGCACAAATATATTAATATGAAGCGGAAGGATATATATATCTCAAAATTTAGATAAAGTTTGATTTGGTTGAGAATCCTTTTTCTAGTTGATTTCTATACTTATAAGTTATAACTACTTCAGATATATTTTGGATGAACATATCACTGCTTTTTTAAAAGGAAAATCAATTAAATATCACTTATATATATATATATATATATATATATATATATATATATATATATAAAAATTATTATCTATTTTTTAAAACTTTTGTTTATCTAAATGAGTACAAATTATTTAATTAGGGGGTTGGATATGTGTATGGTAATATATATTTCCTTAAACGTTTTTTCAGAGACATTATTCATTAAACGCTGATATAAATCTAAGGTTAAAGTACTATTTTGGTCCTCAATATTTGTATGAAGTTTAATGTTGGTCTTCAAAGTTTTTTTTTTGTCAATTTTAGTCCTCAAGCGTAACACCGTTAACTTTTGCCGTTAAATGATGACGTGGCATGCTTATGTGGTACACTGTCTCTCCTATATGTCATATTTTAATGACGTGGCATAACACTTCACTGTCATGTCACCTAGATGATGATGATAATGAAGGAGAGAAGATGATGACGTGCAATGTGGGGACGTGGCTATGATGTGTCATGCCACGTCATTAAAATATGACACGTAGGAGAGAGGATGTACCACATAAGCAAGCCACGTCATCATTTAACGACAAAAGTTAACGGTGTTACGCTCAATGACCAAAATCGACAAAAAAATTTTGAAGACCAACATTAAACTTTTGAAACATTGAAGACCAGCATTAAACTTCATGCAAACATTAATGTTTTATTTGGCTCAGAATACTTTTTCTATTTGATTTATTATACTTGAAAAAAAACTTATATTTATTTTTTTATATTTATTTCCTCGTACCTATTAAAATATGACATATGTAAGTTTTTTCCTTAACAGTAGGTTAAATATTTTAATGTATAAATTATTTAATTAGGAGTAGGAATGATAATGGGTAGGATTTGGATATATTTCTCATTCCTAGACCCAATTTGAACGGGTACCAAAGTCAATCCTCATTCTGGATCCTACAAATAGTCGAATCTCCATTTCTGAGTTCAGACCCGTAGAAAATTTAAAATAAAGTATTATATATTTTATTAATATAAAACTTATTTTTATCAATTTTTATCTATAACCACAATACATTTAAAAAAAATTATAAATATAAATGTACTATTAAATTAGTTTAACATATATAAAATTTTAATATTGCTCTTTACTATTATATTTTTTTTAATAAAAATAGTATAAAAGTGTTTTTTATATATAAAAATAAATAATTATTATTGCATTTAGGGTATGGGTCGGGTACCACCTTACCCGTTCATATACTCCTTAATTTATTTTTATTTTTTTTAAAAATATATAATATAAAATTATTATTATGGTTTAAATAATAAAATATTAAATATTTAATAGTTTTTTAACTTTTAAAATAAAATATAATAATTATATTTTAAATAATTTATTAAATCATGAGAAGTTATTTATTGAGTAGTTGTTTTTAGTGAGAAAGTTATTTTTTTAGTGTCACACTTTGCTTGTGTCACCAAAAACTCCAAAGCCATATTAATATAAATAATTCTATATTATAATATAATAATATATGTTGATGTAAATCATTTTTTTTTTGGTCCTGCTCATGTAAATCTGTTAAACCTGAGGGGCCGTTTGGTTGCTTGTAAGGGAATGTAATCATAGACTAATTTTTTAACATTTTTTAATTAAACATACTTTATTTTTTGTAATATAATAGAATTATATTTTTGTCTTTATTTTTTTACCAACTTTATTCCATTCTCACTTTTAATAAAAGGGTAAAATAGTCATTTTATTTACTTTTTTTTCATTCACATTCTTATTCCCTCCAACTAGAGGTGTCAAAGTGGGTTAACCCGGCCCACACAGGTTGACCCACCACGGGTTGAGCTTGTCCCAGGTTGGTCCACTCGGGTTAGAAGAGTTAAACGAGCTGAAAATCTCCACTCGACCCACCAAGGTGGTGGTTCGGGCTAATCCACTTAATCTACCTTTTTTTATTTAATTTTTTTATAAAATAAATCTATACATTTTTTATACATTTTTTTTTCATGAACTATGAAATTTAACATAATAAAATGAAAGAAAAGATTCATCATTCGTCATGTCAATCACAAATAGTTAAGTACAAAACAATGCAAGTATGAAATATATTAACAGGTTTTGGTTTACTATCAAAACGTTTTATAATTTCAGTGAAATCGTATTTTCTGGGTTGTTGAATTGGTGTATAAGTTGAGGTGGATGGGGCCTCTGTGTTTTCTTTCAATTTACTAAGGAATTGAATATTTTCTTCAGTAGTACTGAGGGAATTAAGTGCTTCAGATAAAATATGTTCTTCTGAATTTATAACATTGATATGAAGTGAATTATTTTCTTCTATGAGGTTTGTTGCGGAACAATCACAGTTTCTTTCTTCACAAGAGGATTTAGATGAAAAATCATCTTCAAGAATATGATTAATATCCTGGTCAGATTCTTCAAATTCTTCTTCAGAAGAGGTTTGAGACATTAGGTTGATTATTTCTTCCCTTATAGGTTCGTCTAGATTAAGTGTCCTAATTTTTCTGTTTAGTCTGCAGTATTTGGCCATATGACCTTCTTTACCACATCTAAAACATTTGATTTTAATTTTGGGTAAATCTATCGGTGGTTTGGAAGAAACATGTTTTGACAAATTCCTATTCTTAGGAGTCCTATAATAATTCTTAGCCTTTTTCTTATTCTCTGTGTTTGTGGTAATCTTTTTACTCTTTATGTTTAGGTTTTGGTTTCTTACAAGATTGAAAACCAAATGGTTCATAGAAGGATCCTAATTCCCTCCTATTTTAGGCTTTTTCTTTATTAAGTTTGTGTTGAATTTTGTCATCTTGACATATTTTAAAGGCTATTTTTTGGGCAAGAGCAATTAATTGTTCTCTTTAATTCCCATTCCTATTCCCATTCTCATTCTCATTCCCATTCCCATTTCCATTCCCTCAAACATTTCACTAACCAAACATACCCTAATATATCAACGTTTGAGACCCTTGTTAATTATGTCTCCACCATTTTTTTCATGTTAATTGTACCCTAATTTTACCAATTTTATCCTTTCCACTAACACCGTTAAATAGTTAACGGTTCCTGCTTACGTGACATAAAAAATTGACTAGATTTAATTTATGCCAAAAAATCTCTCTCCTATCCTAGTCATGCACGTAATACTACGTCGTTTCAGTTTAGTTCTTGATAAATGAAATGATAAATTTAAAAAATACAATTTATCTCAAATTAGTCCCTAATAGATGGGAATGACAAATTTAATCCGTAAATCTAGATGAAATTCTTCATGCTGAATATATTATCTTGAAATTTCATAAATATTTAGGAGTATTTTTCAGGTGGCTTATGAAAGTCCAAGCCTTCTTCTTTGCACGGTACATGAGGAATTGCATCATTATAACTCTTTGCATGGTACATGGGGCGAAGATGGCGTTGCAAGTGAGAATAGTGGGACGCGTGTTGGAGAAAACTGAGTGACAAGCAACATCGAGGTCATCGGACCGAATAAGAGACTGGACACGATTGTGGAGGCTGAGGCGTGGGTCTACTAACGCAGAGGTGGAATCGCGAAGACGCGGCAGCTTCTTCAGCGGAGGAAAACGCAAAGAACCGATTTTGAAGAGAAATGGAGGGGATTTTGAAGCAGTCCACCTCAACACGCTACGTCAGACAGACTTGGACAAAAAGACTAATATAGAACTTATGAAAAACATAAAGAACTAATTTAGAACTTTTGAAGAATAAGGGACCGTAATTGCGTAGTTTTAATTTCTAAAAAGTACTTTAAAAAATTGGCTAAAAACAAAAAAAACATTTAAAAAAATTTTATCATCAAAAAACATTTTTTAAGTAGTAATCAGTGTTATTTTTGTAATTTTTTAAGAAAATAAATTATTTTATTATATAAATAGTATCATTTAACTATTTACTCTTTTTATTTCTTTTGGGCCATATATAGTCTCCGTACTTTACCAAAAAAAAGTATTACTTAATTATAGGTAAAATAAAAAATAATTATTATTTGACTTGGATTCAGTAATAATGAGTAAATTTTAACTTTACATAATAAATATAATTTGGAATTATTAAAAACATAAAAATGAAAACAAATTCTAAAAAATGTGAAAAGAACATGAAATTTTTATTTGGAGATATAATTGATATAAATAAATAAAGACAAAATTAACTGAGGACCTACAACTTGAGGGTCAAAAGTTAATTTTCCCAATTTGGTATAAGCACGTCACATTCATATAAAAGTTTTTATTTTTCTGGTTCTCAAAAGTTTTTATTTTTTGGGCTAATCATATAAAAGTTTTGTATATAGAGATAAAGAATATTTGTGTAGATAATTGTAGAAAGGTATTGTAACTGCAGAATATTTTCCTAAGGACATGTGGTATTGGGCTTCTAGAAGCTCCACAGTAGTTCGCACCAGCGACACGTGGCACCACTTATTTATCCTCTACGTGGCCAATATCTACGTTTCTCCTTCTAGGCTCCCGTCCAAGGGACGTGGGCAACCTCCAAGCATTGTGGGATGACCCAGGTCCAGCAGGAACGCAGGTCGACCACGTCTTCCCACACGCTTGGTATAAAAGGCCCTCACCCGGGGGACTTAAGGACATTCGAACAAGAGGCAAGTAACACAAACTCTGATTACACAAAAGCTAGACTTAGCTTTCCTTATGCGACACTCATACACTTCCTAGTTAACTCAAGAGCTTCACTTATGGCACCACTAAGCTCCGCCGTTAGCAGCCATATCTCCATCCCGGAGACCTCTACCAACAAAGCTCCCGACAGCTCCTACAGATCTTTTTCTCTCATAATCTAAGGCAAACTCCAACGAGTGGTTCGCTCGCCCGGTGTACCTTACACACGTCTTAGCCGCACACGGCCCCACACAGGTAATCACCTTGCCTAACGGCTCATACAGACATCATCATGACGAACTACGTGAACTTTGATCCCTTCACAAGGGTACGTAGGCACCTAGGTTCCCACCTAAGGACAAGTCGCCCAAGGTTACGACCCTTTGCGGTCCTTATTTAGAAATTAGAATTGTTTGAACCAAAATTGACAGTTACATTGACGCCCATCGCGGTGTTCTACAAACCACAATGCCTTGTGTACTCTGCCGTTAAATGGCATTTCTTTTTGGGGAGTAGGAGTATCCGCCTAATACTCAGAAACCCGCATTCTTTATTTTACATACAGGAAAAATCTGGAAATGACTGACTCAAATGTTCCTACGGCCACGACCGATGCAAGCACTTCAAGGCGCATCACAAGGAATAGAGAGGTAGGCAGCTCGAACACAACCCAGCCGCAGAGCACCTCGATGGCGAAAGTGGCTATTACAGAAACCGTTGTCCAGACACCAGCAGCCAGGGAGGAAGCATGCCCTCAGAATCTCTACGACATACCACATAACCCATGCCCTTCAGCTAGTAACCAAGAGATAACAGAACCGACGAGGACTTCGCGAGAGATGGAGCTAGCCCGACTCGAGGCAGAGATAGCAGCCATATGTCAACAACAGTGGGAAGAGGACAGAAATTGCTCCCAAGCAAACATAGGCGTCCAAATACCGGTAGCACTGTATAACGCACCTGCATGCCCTGCCAATGACCCTACCGGCTTGCCCGCAATATAATTCGAAACTCTAACCATGGAGTTCTCAAGACTATCGCTAATAGTACCAGCTCCCCCGCCATCGATCCACTTGGGCCAACAATGGTCACCGGGCAAGCAGTGTGCTCGCCCGCGGATTACCTGCAACCACCTATCTCAAACTATCCACAGGGGTTTTATTTACATATACCTTGGGCAGGAGCCTACAACCCGTACGCCTCCTACAGTATATCTATGCACTCAAGACAATATCATTGGCCAAGTTTCGACTTCCAAGGGAAAGAGAGACACCCCTTCACTCAGCAAGTCATGAACGAACAAGTGCCCATGGGCTTCAAGATGCCTTTTCATATAGAACCTTATGGCGGAGAGACTGATCCACGAGATCACATCAACACTTTCAATTCGGCTATGTCAATACTCGGCTTATGAAAGTCTAGATGAAATTCTTCATGCTGAATATATTATCTTGAAATTTCATAAATATTTAGGAGTATTTTTCAGGTGGCTTATGAAAGTCCAAGCCTTCTTCTTTGCACGGTACATGAGGAATTGCATCATTATTATAACTTTTTGCACGGTACATGGAGCGAAGATGGCGTTGCAAGTGAGAATAGTGGGACGCGTGTTGGAGAAAACAGAGTGACAAGCAACATCGAGGTCATCGGCACGAATAAGAGACTGGACGCGATTGTGGAGGCTGAGGCGTGGGCCTACTAACGCAGAGGTGGAATCGGGAAGACGTGACAGCTTCTTCAGCGGAGGAAAATGCAAAGAAGCGATTTTGAAGAGAAATGGAGGGGATTTTGAAGCAATAGTTACAGTCCACCTCAACACGCTACATCAGACAGACTTGGACAAAAGGAATAATATAGAACTTATGAAAAACATAAAGGACTAATTTAGAACTTTTGAAGAATAAGGGACCGTAATTGCGTAGTTTTAATTTCTAAAAAGTACTTTAAAAAATTGGCTAAAAACAAAAAGTATGACATGTAAGAGAGATGGTGTGTCATATAAGCATGACACGCCATCATTTAACGGCAAAAAGTTAACTGTGTTACGTTCGAGGACCAAAATCGACCAAAAACAAAAACTTTGAGGACCAACATTAAACTTTTGAAACATTGACGACCAACATTAAACTTCATGCAAACATTAACGACCAAAATAATACTTTAGCCTATAAAGAACATCATTTTGTTTATTCTGAATTTAGTTATATTGATTAAAAAATTTTAAATAAGGTTTTGTTAGTATGATCATACCTTTCTACAATTATCTACCCAAATATTCTTTATCTCTATATACACAACTTTTTATATATGATTAGCCCAAAAAATAAAAACTTTTGAGAACCTGAAAAATAAAAACTTTTATATGAATGTGACGTGCTTATACCAAATAGGGAAAATTAACTTTTCATCCTCAAATTGTAGGTCCTCAGTTAATTTTGTCTTTATTTATTTGCTATCAATTGTATCTTCAAATAAAATTTTCATTTTCTTTTTACATTTTTTAGAATTTGTTTTCAATTTTATGTTTTTAAGAATTCTAAATTATATTTATTATGTAAAGTTAAATTTTACTCAAACTATTACTGAATCCAAGTCAAATAATTATTATTTTCTTTTTTGACTATAATTAAGTGATACTTTTTGGTAAAGTACGGACTATATATGGCCCAAATGAAATAAAAAGAGTAAATAGTTAAATGATACTATTTATATAACAAAATAATTTACTTTCTTAAAAAATTACAAAAATAACACTGATTATTACTTTAACAATGTTTTTTTATTATAAAAAAATATTATTTTAATTTTTTTTAGCCAATTTTTTAAAGTATTTTTTAGAAATTAAAACTACGCAATTACGGTCCTTTATTCTTCAAAAGTTCTAAATTAGTCCTTTTATGTTTTTCATAAGTTCTATATTAGTCCTTCGATCCAAGTCTGTCTGACGTAGCGTGTTGAGGTGGGCTGCAACTATTGCTTCAAAATCCCCTCTATTTCTCTTCAAAATCGCTCCTTTGCATTTTCCTCCGCTGAAGAAGCTCCCGCGTCTTCCCGATTCCACCTCTACGTTAGTAGGCCCACGCCTCAGCCTCCACAATCGCGTCCAGTCTCTTATTCGTACCGGTGACCTCGATGTTGCTTGTCACTCTGTTTTCTCCAACACGCATCCCACTATTCTCACTTGCGATGCCATCTTCGCTCCATGTACCTCCCCTGAGAGATGAAATTCCTCTTTGATAAAATGACTATTTTACTCTTTTATTAAAAGTGAGAATGGAATAAAGTTGGTAAAAAAGTAAGGGTAAAAATTAAATATAATTCTATCACATTACAAAAAATCAAGTATGTTTTATTGAAAAATATTGAGGGATTACGTCAATGATTACATTCCCTTACAAACCAAACGACCCTTAGGCTTAACAGATATACATCAACACGGCAAAAAAAGAGAGGAAATTACACTGCCCTCCCCTGAGAGATGTTGAAATTACACTGCCTTCCCCTCTAATTTGTAAAATTACACTGCCCTCCCTTGAGAAATCAAAAGTCATTACACTTTGATCCAAAACATCATTCTCCAATAAAAAAAAGTCTAAAAGGTCAAAATTTTTCAACTTCCAATACAATAAATATTGATGACTAAATTACCCCTCACAAAAGAATGAAACTCTTTAAAATGTGACCTATACATACTTTCATCCTCTTATAATAACATTGTTTCATTTTTTTTTATTGCCTTTTATTAGTATTTAGAGTGATTATTATTGTTAACAAAATAAAATTCTAAAAAAAAGTCTGTAACTTAAAATAGTTTACAGATTTTTATATTAATAATGTAATATAAAATATCTATTATTTTACTTAATTTTCAACAATTAAGTTTAATATATATATATATATATATATATATATAATAATAATAAAATATATCAAAAAAAATTTGTTAGGTGTACTATAAATTTTGATAAAGCATAAGGTTATACAGTTTTTATCTTGTGTGAGGGTCAAATTAGTCATGAATATTTATTAGGAGTAATACATCATTTTGGTCCTTTTTAGATAGCACATTTCTCAATTTGGTCCTTCTTAGATGGTCTTTTTCAATTTAGTCCTTTTTAGATTAATTTATTATCAATTTGGTCCTTACCGTTAAAATTACTAACGGAGTTAGCTGAAGTGGATAATTTGGGGTAAATTTATAATTTTTAAATAATAGTAGAGCCTTTTAATGTAATTATTTTGGGGCAATTTTGTAATTTCCACAAATTGAAAAAAAACATGGTACCATTTTCAATTTGGGAAAATTATAAAATTTCCCAAAATAATTACATTAAAAAACCCTCTTAATATTTAAAAATTATAAAGTTACCCCAAATTATCCACCTCAACTAACTCCGTTAGTAATTTTAACGGTAAGGACCAAATTGATAACTGATTAATCTAAAAAGGACTAAATTGAGAAAGGCCATCTAAGAAGGACCAAATTGAGAAAAGTGCTATCTAAAAAGGACCAAAATAATATTTTACTCTATTTATTAGTCATTATTATTTATTATATTGACTTTTTAGACTTTTTTTTAATTCGAGAATGATGTTTAGGATCAAAGTGTAATGATTTTTTATCTCTCAAGGGAGGGTAGTGTAATTTCAGCATCTCTCAGGGAGGGCAGTGTAATTTACTAAAAAAATGATTTACATCAACATATATTATTATATTATAATATAGAATTATTTATATTAATATAGCTTTGGAGTTTTTGGTGACACAAGCAAAGTGTGACACTAAAAAATGAAAACAAATGTGTATCTTCTAGGAAATGGTTTGAGAATCCATCACAGAACGTCTTGGTTGAGATTCCACAATTGGTTCCACCACAGGTTTCTCCCCATGACTAAACCAAAATGTGTATTCTCTAGGAAATGGTTTGAGTATTAAATGCTCAAACACAACTTCTCTAACTTGCCACTTTTTAAATTTACATAAAGGAAATGGACATATTATTTTACCCTCGACACTTGAATTAACAAAAGAAAAATCTAAGAATGCGTTTAATCCTTCTATATATTCAGAGGTATTGCGAGGCTTCACAATCCAGGACTTATCCATTTCTGAAAAAAAAAATAAAGTTCCTAGAATATTAAGAGGCAAACAACATATCATAATAGAATTCCATAGTAGTGTAAGAAAATGACTTCACAAAATTGAACAACAATGTAAAGACGCCAAAAACAAAAGAAAAACAGAGGTATATATTTAATACTATACTTATCTATTGAAACAAAAGAAAAGGCTGCATATTATTAAAATAAGAACAACAATGTAAAGATGCCAAAAACAAAATCATTTTCACATTTAACACTGACTCATACTTTTAATATAATTTAGTACAATCAAATTTGCTAATCAACTAATAATGACATATTACTTCTATAGTTATTAATCTATTATCCCTTTCTTCAATATTCCATTATATAAAGGTTCATTGAACTCTAATTAAATTTTTAAACATTTTTAAACAAGACTCAGATTCAAAATTTTTAAACATATTACTTTTATAGGAGGCACGGGGCGTTTCATGAATAATGTCATCAATCATATATATATATATATATATAGGCACAAATTAAATTTGAATATTTTACTCCTTTGAGAGAAATTAAACCTCTTGCAACATCTATCAAATTAATTATATAATTTCTCTTCCTAATCAACACAAAGGTTTTCATTACACACACTACTGCTCAAACCCACTACAATTAACATTTTCTCACATTAACTAATCATACCATTATCTCAATTTAATAATTGCAACATCTATCAATTTAATAATCACACAAAGGTTTTCTGCCGTACGTTAAGTGAATACAATACATATCATAAAGCACAAATTTCATCCCCAAAACGCCCCAAGCCCTTGTCAAACATAAATATAAAGCTTCCATTTTGACTTTGGGTATATATATATATATATATATATATATATATAATGTTCCATTTCCACCCCTTTAAGATTTAAACCCAAAAAGCTAAGTAATGATAAAGAGAACATGTACCTCTTTAGTTATTTTTGAAGAATATAATATTACAATATACTTGCATATATCTTTAACAAATATTTTTGTTTACTACTTTCCAAAAATTAAACAACACTGGAAAATAGAGAAATACAACAAATACACCCTGCAAATATCTATACACCCTTTTAAAAAAGAAACACAAATAAGAAAGTTTAGCAGTTCTTCATTCCTACAATAAATATCTGAAAAACATGCAGTGAACATGGGAAAATTGAATTGAATCCATTTTTGTATTCAATTTGATTTGGGAATGAATGAGGAATGAAAATTGCAAATTGCGGCTAACATTGCTTTCTAAATATGATCACAGTATTTTTTTAAAAAAAAAGTGAATAGGAGGTTAAATATGGCATCTATTATTTTATTGGGCACTAACTAGAAGTAGTGCCACTTGGCATTGGAGTGTGGTTTAGCAGCAATAAAATAAGGCATTGGAAGAAAGAAAAAGACAGAATATTAAAATACAAGGGGATCCATAAAAGAAGGAAATATTCATGCATATTCTTATCTTTCTATGTCACACATCCAACCACCATGCAGTGAAGCCAGACAAGGAGGACAAAAACTCAAAAGAAGTCAACCTATGTGATGGTTTAATTTGGCAGAGAGAAGAATTTAGTTTAATTTGCTCACCATAATTTGAACTTTGAAGGATATATTTGAGCATATTGGTTACTTCAATTTCAGATACGAGTTATATTATATATCCTGAGTAAATATGAAGGTTACTGAAGTTGAAGCTACAAAGTCAGAGAAAAGCATATATACACAAACGGCCATAGCAACCAAAGAGAAATAAACCATGAGGGCCATACACAAACGGCCATAGCAACCAAAGAGAAATAAACCATCTCATCACAGCCAAAACCAGATCAGAGCAGAGCAAAAATACGTCCAAACAAACATATAAACAAGCATTCCACAACATAAACAGAGATTCCAAGCGCAGAGCAAAAATAGAGATACGCACAGCAGAGCAGAAGACTTCGAACACGAGCAGAGAAGGAGCTTCGCGGTAGCGCACAGCAGCAACGGACGGCCGCAAAGGAGGCAATGGCGGCAACGGACGGCGGCAAAGGAGGCAACGGACGGCGGCAAAGGAGGCAATGGCGGCAACCCTAATGTGTTTTGTTTTCTTTTGCTGTCAAATTTTGTTCATATCGATGGAGCCTTCATTTTTTTTTTGCCTGGATGAAAGCATTTTTAAATATTAAATCTTAAATAAAATTTATTTCTAATTAATATTTTTTGGTAAAAAATGAAGTAAAAAGGATTTTTATACATTTTCATAAATTTATATTAATTTTAATTTTTATGTTTAAAATTATTTAATTTCATTTAATATTTATAAAATTTAAATTAATTAAATCTTAAATTAAATATAAAAATATCTTTATTTTTAAATATTAAAATATATTAATTAAAAATTATTTCTAATTAATATTTTTTGGTAAAAAATAAGTAAAAGGGATTTTTATACATTTTCATAAATTTATATTTATTTTAATTTTTATGTCTAAAATTATTTAATTTCGTTTAATATTTATTAAATTTAAATTAATGAAATCTTAAATAAAATATAAAAATATCTTTATTTTTATAAATTAAAATAGATTAATTAAAAATTATTTCTAATTAATATTTTTTGGTGAAAAATGAAGTAAAAGGGATTTTTATAAATTTTCATAAATTCATATTTATTTTAATTTTTATGTCTAAAATTATTTAATTTCGTTTAATATTTATTAAATTTAAATTAATGAAATCTTAAATAAAATGTAAAAATATCTTTATTTTTAAATATTAAAATAGATTAATTAAAAATTATTTCTAATTAATATTTTTTGGTGAAAATGAAGTAAAAGGGACTTTTTTATACATTTTCATAAATTTATATTTATTTTAATTTTTATGTCTAAAATTATTTAATTTCGTTTAATATTTATTAAATTTAAATTAATTAAATCTTAAATTAAATATTAAAATATATTTATTTTTAAATATTAAAATATATTAATTAAAAATTATTTCTAATTAATATTTTTTGGTGAAAAATAAGTAAAAGGGATTTTTATACATTTTCATAAATTTATATTTATTTTAATTTTTATGTCTAAAATTATTTAATTTCGTTTAATATTTATTAAATTTAAATTATTGAAATCTTAAATAAAATATAAAAATATCTTTGTTTTTAAATATTAAAATAGATTAATTAAAAATTATTTCTAATTAATATTTTTTGGTGAAAATGAAGTAAAAGGGATTTTTTTTATACATTTTCATAAATTTATATTTATTTTAATTTTTATGTCTAAAATTATTTAATTTCGTTTAATATTTATAAATTTTCATAAAAATATATTTATTTTAAGTAACTTTTATAATTAAATTTATTTAAATTAAATATAAAAAGTAACTTTATTTTTATTATTAAATATTAAAAATAATTAATATACCAAAATAAATAAATTAAAATAAACTTAACGGCAGTTTTGAGATAACCGTCGTTAAATAGCGGCGGTTAAGGCCCGAACCGCCGTTATTTAACGGCGGTTAAGGCCTAATCGCCGTTATTTAGCGGCGGTTTACGTCTCACCGCCGTTATTTAACGGCGGTTTTGTCCTCACCGCCGTTAACTAACGGCGGTTAAGCCTAACCGCCATTAAATAGCGGTTGTTTCTGTAAAAGCGTCGCTATCTTTAAATATAGCGACGGTTTTCATAACCGCCACTATTTTTCTGACGCTAAATAATATTTTTTTTGTAGTGAGAACAATATTAAATATTTTATATATGTTAAACTAGTTTAATAGTACATTTATATTTATAATTTTTTTTAAATGTTTTGTGGTTATAGACGAAAATTGATAAAAATAAGTTTTATATTAATAAAATATATAATACTTTATTTTAAATTTTCTACGGGTCAGAACCTAGATATGGAGATTTGACTATTTGTAGGATCCATAATGAGGATTGACTTTGATGCCCGTTCAAATTGGGTCTACGAACGAGAAATATAGTATTATATCCAAATCCTACCCATTATCATCCTTACTCCTAATTAAATAATTTATACATTAAAAAATTTAACCTACTATTAAGGAAAATACTTACACATATTATATTTTAATAGGCATGAAAAAATAAATATAAATGTTTTTCAAGTATATTAATAAATCAAATAGAAAAAGGATTCTCAGCCAAATAAAACATGATCTAAATTAAAGAATTTAGTAGCAATCCTTACGCATAATTTGAATTCATAGATAAGATAGGAGATTTTTAAATTAGTGAGTAAAAGTACGATTTTGAGATATATATATATATATCCTTCCGCCTCATATTATAATCGTGCGGCATAAAGAAATAAACATGGCGATCCAACCTCGAGATGATCGATGGGAAGCGATTCTTGAAGAATTGCTCTATGAAATTGCTCAACGTATTGATTCTTTTCGGGACTACATTCGATTTTATTTGACGTGTAAAAATTGGTACGCAAAACTCCCAAATCCCAAATTTTTGCATTGTCCTTTACTTGTATTACCCTCTGATAGTACAAGTGTTCATTTACATCCAATTTTTCATTCGAAAGAGAAGAGTATAATTTATCATTGGTCTCTACCAGAGACAAAGGATACCTTGTTTCGTGGTTCTTGTTATGGATGGTTGATAACGGTTGGATTAGATGACTCAATTCGAATGTTGAATCCAGTTACAAGGGCTCAAATTTATCTTCCACCAATGTCCACTCTTCCAACTGTAATTAGCTATCAGCCCGAAAGCCATGATCATGAATATAAGTTAAGAGAGCGTAATGATCAAATATACACATTTGAGAAGTGGTATATGCAGCGAGCGATCTTTCGCAAATTCGTCTTATCATGTCCCCCTGATGATGAAAATCAAGACTTTATGGCTGTAGCAATAGTTATTATTGAGAGTCATCTAAGTTTATGTTATTGTAGGCGTGGTGACAAAAAATGGACACAATTAACACGACTTACCAACTTATATTTTGAAGATGTCATATTTCATGAAGGAAAGATTAATGTCGTAGATGGAAATTGTTTCATCTACGAATTTGACATGAAAACAACATTAGGAGGATTGAGTAGACGGCCATCTTTTGATAACAACGTGAGGAAGAACCACGCGGATGATCATAGATATCTAGTTCAAAGCAGTGATGGTTTACTCTTAGTGGTCAAACATGGAAAATGGGTTCAGGGGGAAGAAGGCGACACGGAGAATGAAAAACTTCGCACTTATAATTTCTCCGTATTTAAATTGAATGAATGTCAAAATAAATGGTCGGTGATGAAATCTTTGAATAACTATGTGTTGATGCTTGGATATAATTCTTCGATATGTGTGATGCCTCACGCAATCCCACGTGATAAAGGAAATTGCATCTATTATTCAGATGATTGGTTGGAACTTCAATATGGTCAAATCGAAGGAGTAGGTTATGACAATGGTGTATTTGATTTTGAAGATGGAGCTGTTCATCCGTTCTTTCGTGATACAGATCTAATTTGTCCTGCTCCAATATGGTTATTGTAATTTGTCGCCATTAATTTTAAATTTTACTAGTTTCTTTCAATATGTTTGCTTTAATTGGTTCTTAGAACTTATAATTTAGCTGCTAATTTTATTTCTAAACAAGTAAAAGTTAATCGTAGGAACGTTGTATGGACCGATTCGGTCTCTCTTTTTTTTATCTGAAGTTTTAATTTGATTGAATAAAGTCTCTCAAGTACTGTCTTAGTTCTAAAAAAAAGATTAGATTAATCTATATTATAATACTTAATAATTGAGCAGTTATTCAACTATAAATTAATATTGAACAATACAAAATAAAGAAATGAAAAATCGCAACAAAAAATGTCACAAGTTAGATAATTATTTTATAATATATATATATATATATAATGTGATGAGAATCCCAAAAAAAAACCAAGAAAAAAAAAGATATAAGAGTGAGAAGTTTTTTTTTTTTTTTTTTTTTGAGAACAAGAGTGAGAAGTTAAATTTATTTAAAATTGTTAGCTACACCTGGTTTTAAGGCAAATACCCCATTTTTTTAGGGAAAAAAACATGCATGCATCAGACATGATACATCAAAAGTTTATTTCTCCTTTCTTTCATAATGTTTAAATCATTAAATTAGGATCTTATTTAAAACCAAATAAAATATCAAGCTAGGTCGAACAGTGCAATTTGTTTCCATGCAAGTCCTATGAAATTTTAATCGAGTGTGAGGGATGAGTATTTGAGTTAAGTTTTTATTTTTTAATAAAAAAATTTGTATTTTTTTAAATAATTAAAGAGTAGTGCATATATTTGAGCTTAGGCAAAGATTTGCTGGATTCATATGATGTTTGATTATTTTCGTTACGCTTTAGTGATAATTTAAGATCATGCATATTTAATCTTTATTTTGATTGATTTGGAGAAATTTATCCTTTCGAATTAACTTGTGTATTGGGGAATCAACTACGGGTTCTAGGTTAGTGTGATTGCATGTTTCAAAATTTGAGTTCTTCAGATTTGGACTACTATTCAGGAAACAGTTGGCTCAACTGTCATTGTTGTTTCATTTATAGGAAACATGTTCTAACCATAGTGATTGATTGCGCGCCATGGCACACGCCATTGCCCTGTTGCGCGCGCCATGTCCTTTTGGGCAACGCCACAGCGTTGCCGTCTTCATGTTGCCCGTTTGTTGCGTGCGCAACGTTCGCCACCTTCATGCAACCATAATCCATTAAAAAAATATGTTTAAAAGGGCTTTTTTGTCTTATTGACAGCCCTAAATCCAATTTACATGGTTTATACTAAAGAAGAGGAGGAAATTCAGGGAATGGAAGAAAATAATATTTGTGAAGTTATCTTGATTAATGATTAGAGTTCTTTTGTTTATACTCTTATGAGTTTTTGTAATTTATATTATGAGAGTTTGTCACCATAGTTGATGTATTTTGGAGAATTTATTTTCATGCTTAATATGTTTTGAAATTTGAACGTATTAAAACTTCTATGTGGATGAGTTAGAATTAAAATTTTCATATATATATATATATATATATATATATATATATATATATATATATTAGATTATGACCTGCTTTTAAATTTTTTAGTATATTCCATTTAATTATATAAATTATGTTAATAACACATTAAGTATGAATTACAAAAATTAAATTTAGTATTTAAATCATTCAAATAATAATATACAAAATAATTTATATAGTATTATCACTTATACTTTGTTTGCAGGTTTTTTTTGTCACAAAAATAAAGTGTGACACTAAAAAAATAATTGTCTCAACTTTATAGGTGTAACTTCCCAGCTCCCAATAAATAATCAACTTTCCAATAAACATATACAAAAAAAATACTTCCCTTTGCATATTTTTGGTGTCACAAAAGAGAAGTGTGACACCAAAAAAATAGCCCAATAAATAACTAATATAATATATATATATATATATATATATATATATATATATATATATATATATATTATATTTTAATCTATATCTATATATTTATATAGTAATAAAAAATTTATATTATATTTTAAATAACTAATATTTTAGTCATTTTTCTTGTTTTCACGAGACGAATACAAATATGGGGAGAAATTATGATGAATTGGAGTTTAAAGAATGGATATGACCATCTCTTAACTCATTCACATACACAGCGAAAGAGAAGATTTAAGCGGTCTGTGATCGTTTAAATCAACTTAAGCGTTTTACTCGAGTGGGAGCTATGGGCAGCATGTGGCAAACCCATAACTCGATGTAAATGCCTATGCACGTGGGAATTTAAATAGTAAGTGACTATTTAAATGATCGTAAGTCGTTATAATCAAGAGGAAGTTCGAGGTCGTGCCTATGGTGACTCGATGTTCTTCTTGATCGCTTACAGAGTGGGAATCCAAAAGGGATTTTGAATAGTATGCGACTATTCTATGAAAATTTTTGAGTCAAGCAGAGAAAGGTATACATATCTAGGCTCTCTTTATGATGAAGGTAGTTGACCTTATTTCTCGAATGCAGAGACTGACTATATCTACACTCGTCTTGCATTGATTACAATTTTCAAGAGTTTTGTGTTGTGTAATTAGTGTTAGCGTTTAGGATTGTGTGATAGTGTAACTGCAAAACTTGTAAATGTGGATCACATTATCGAGCCTGGTTTGGTGACACTATGGCCACCAAACTGAGGTAACTTACAATCAAGTTTGATGACTCCAAGATGCGCTTTGATAGTGAAGATGCATTTAAGGGAGAAATCAAACATGATTTGCGTGTATGAGTAAACCTGAAAACTCCCCACTAGCAAACAGTAAGTTCAAATTGTTGATAGATCTCTTCCCTCCTATTGGGAGTGCATGTAGGTCATTCTGACCTTCACTAATACCATTAATTTTCTTGATGTATAAATCACCACCTAGTGCTCAAGGATTGGTGGCACAAGGCTGCGAAATCCATCGAGCACGTAGCCTAAGTGGCTAAAGTTTCTTAGAGCTCTAGGCTCTAAGAACGAGGGCAATGGGTTCAAGAGACGTGGTGCTAGGAAGATAAAGGGTAAATGTAAGGTAAGTAACCTCAGTTCAAAGGAAAAGAAAGAGAGGAAAAGAGATTTTGCAGTAATCATTTTCTTCCCACCCATGAACATTGGTTCATGGAGTTCCGTCCTCTACCCAATGGGAGCAAAAGTATCCTCGTGGGAACAAAACATTATTAAAATTAAGAGGTTGGGTAGCTACAAAACGAAGTTGCGTAGTGACCACTCTTTATCTTTATATATGTTTTGTGTTCTAGATACTGAACGGAACTTATTATGAGCTGTTTTTTCCGTGAGAGAACTTAGGAAATAATGTGATCTACATGTTTATCATGACTCCTTAGTGTTAGTTCTGATTTTATGACAATGGTTGTGTTGTGATGAACTTTGAATTACATTCCCGTAATTCAACTAGTTGCTTTGTTGTGTCTTCCTCTGTGGTTGATACACCTATTTGGCAAGTGCGTGTGGGACGTAATTACGTATTAGCAAATGAGAATTTGTGAGGACAAATTCTCAATGCTAGTTTGTAAACGTTGCCTTACAGACAAAGCAACCTGAGAATCATTCAGTCATGAAATCAGAAAACCCACTTTTATCAAATTAGTCCACTCGGGCATCAGTGGTCCGATAAGCGTGGGGGCAAGGCAAGTGGCCTAGTATTTTCTCACAGTTACATGATGAAATTGGAATTGTTAGACAACTAACTATTCCACAAACTCCACAGCAAAATGAGTTGCTCCTGGAATTGGTTAAGTTGATAATGACTCAGGTGAACATTCCTATTGGGGAGATGCTTTGCCAACAGTCACTTTCGTACTTAACCATATGGTCTCTTCAAATTATGTGAATGATTCCTGATGAGTTCTAGTTAGGTAAAAGACCTAATTAGAGTATGCTGAGACCATGAGGGTATACAACATACTTGATCCTTCCTATGAGTATGGGAAGCTTGACCCTAGAGGCAAGTAGCGTGTCTTCGTAAGATAGCTTGGTCACTCAAAAGGATAAGTCTTCATTAGCGAGAATGAAGACACTCTGGTCACATAATTTGAGTCTAAGGACATAATGGTCCTTAAGACAAACTTTTCTAGAGCAAGGGAGACGAATTTTAGGATGTGCCATAACACGTTTAGAGGAGCGTATAGAAGCATCTCCAATTGCTGAGTCCAGTGGGAATAATTCTTACGAGGAGCATATCTTCCACGAAGCACAATCCAAGAAAAGTACTAGAGGAGTACTAAATTATCAAGTAGAGCCTTTGATAGTTCAAAAGACTCTCTCCGGCCCTACTAGTAAAAGTTGGACTAAAACGATGGAAGAAGAAAAAACGAAGTCTATAAGGACATACCAAGTATAAGGCTTGGTGGATCTGACCCGCGTCACAAGGCATTTTGAGAACAAGTGTGCTCTCAAAAGTTAAGGGAGGCAGATTGGTCAATCGACCACTACCAGGCACATCAAGCAATGAAGAAGTACACACAACAAGAAGGTATTGACTGTGACGAAACCTTCTCGTTTGTTGTGTGGTCAGAGTCTGATTCTAGCTTTGGTCACTAGTTTAAGTTTGGGAGTACATCGATTAGGATGTCAATACCACTTTATTGAATGGAAAACTAGGTGAAGGGATCTACGTGCACAAGCACATAGGTCTCATGGCAAAAGGCCAGGAGCGCAGAGTATGCCGACTCCAAAGATCTGTCAAGATCTCACATCTTCATCTAGACTCGTGGTAATTGACCACTTAGTCCATTTCAAGAAAGCTGAGATTATTTCATTACCCTCGCGCTATATGTAGAAGACATATGGCTAGCTAGAAATGACACAAAGACTGCTTTAGCCAATTAAATATGGCTATCCTTTCATCTTTAAGATAAAGGAATTGGGTTAGGCAGTGGGAGTCAAGATTCATGGAGAATGCTCTAACAATTGACTCAATATGTCACAAGAATCTTATGAAGAAGAGATTCTTGGTGGATACCAATTGAGGGGACCTGAGCCCGAGTGATGTGCTAGTAGCAAGAGGCAAGAGTTTGAGTCTTGCTACACGTCTTTAGACTAAGTCAGAGATGGAGTCATTGGATAGTATTTTGATACATGTGGTTGGTAGCTTGAAGTACAATTAGGATTGTACTCGCTCCAACGTGCTTTTTGTAGTCAGCTTTGTGAGCCGTTATCAGTCAAACCTGGGTCAGACACATTGTTTAGAGTGTTCTGAGGTACTTGTAGGACGCTGCTGACAATATGTTGTTTTCATCATATTAGTGACCCACAAACGGCGGGCCAAACATTGATGTCGATTGGGTAAGAGACTTGGATGAGAGGACATCCACGTTGTAGTGTTCTTTGCTAAGCATTGGAACCATCTTGCAGAGAAGCAAGTAAGGATTATGCATTTCTATATCCACTAGGGACATGGAGTTCATTGCATGATCATTAGCAGTACAGGGCAGTTTGGATTGGAAGATCTAAAGTCACTTATAGATCGCAGAAAGAGCTGTTGACATAGTGACATTGATCTCATCAAGTCAAACAGCTATGGTTTACACCAAACAAAGCCTAAGCACCACAAGAGAACGCAACATAACTTTGTATGAGACATCGTTACACAGTAGTTAACTACCCTGTTGTGTCACTCTAAGCATCAAGTGACTGGAGAGAGGGTCCTCACAGTATAACCTATGATAGAGCATTGGCTCTATACCCTCACGGACCCGCATTGGTGGGTTGGCTGTATAGAGATACAAGCCATAAAACAAGTGTTTTAGATACACTGGATTGCTTAGAACCATGGTGATTTAACATAATTTATGTCATGAGGATAAACTTTGTGAAAGCTTTATTTCTTGATCATAAGTAATTAAAGTGTAATGCCTATGCTTACCTTTATTTTGTGTGGATCAAGAAGTAGAAGTACTTATTACACAATATATAAAGTATGTCGTACAAGCTTGGGAGGTTGGCTCTCTCACATGAGCAACCGCCTTGGACACGCAAGTGGTGTGGGCCAAGATGAGACTTGGGTGCTTTTTCCTTGAACACCAAAATGGGATATAGTGTGAATATCTAGAGGCAGCTGAAAAGCGCCGAGTGTTGAACAGGAAAACGCCACTGAGAATTGATAAGTCGCCCTAGTAAGTGTACTAGGATGAGATCCGCTAAGATGATGAGGTCTTATGATCGAATTATGAATTCCCACTATTCATAATGCCTGTAGCCAGACGTGAGTGCTCCACTTGGTGCTATGTGAAGCGAGCGAAGTGTGGTAGCAAACTCAGGTCAGATTCTAAGTGAGTCTGGACTAAGGTCTGTGTGGTGTAAGTGATTGAGGATCAAAATCGACATGCGCTCGAGAACACCACAACATGCGTTTCATACCGCATGTGCCTTAAGAACCGCAAGGGAAGCATGTGAAAGAATCCCTGCTTCAATGCTGTGTGAGTCCCTGAAATGATGCATCAATCCTTTCAAAGGGTACCCTTATGCACTTTGACTCTGTCATGAAGAGATGAGGTAGTGCATGCTACTTTGATACCTTTTCAAGAGGCTATGGAAAAATACGGCCCGATGGAAGACTGTCAGGAAAGCAGCTATCTTTGATTGAACTGATAAGAGGTCGAAAGGAAGATTGTGTTGACATATGCATGTGTGATAGTATCCTGAGGTCGACCCATTATGTGATCCCTTTGAGGTTCTCATGGATGTGGATACCTATCGCAACTGAGTGTGGCTGAAGTCCTAGTCTTATTGTAGACTTAAAGGGATTGGACTAGCCATTATGTGTTGACATAGCCATGTATATGAACACGTCTAGGGAACCCATGACACTATTTTTCGGTGAGACACGTGATCACATCATCAGACACTTGGGTTGTAGCATCACTTATAGTTGGGCCCTAACAGGCTTCTAGTATAAGGCTCCCACATATCGTGCCAAGCGGTCACGACTGACACAAAGTATGAAAGAAGACGACGAGAGAAAGAGAAATAGAAAAGTCCTTTGTGATAAGGATAGTCATGGGTCTCCCACCATGTGCGAGTGGGAGTATGTTGGATATATTGGGGTCTTCGGGACTAAATATTCGCCCATGTGAGAGTCTGATCGGGTCGAGTGAGGATCCGTTGGAAAGCTTGCTGAGAGACGAACAAAACGACACCAAGATGACACTCATCGGAGGTCACATGAGTCCACACTTGTGGCCAAAAGTGGGCTAGGTGATCATGATGGAAGCATGATATTTTGTTCATATTCCAAGTCCCACATTGCTTGCGTCAATGATGGGAGCTCTCTCATCCTCCTATAAATAGGAGTGACTCCACACCTTTCTAATTGCTCATTCCATGTGTTGGAAAGGGAGGTCCCGTTTGGGAAACCCCAAATAGTATAAATTTTCTCTTTCTCTTGAGTCATTTTCCATGCATCAGTCATGGACATGTGGCTCTACCTCTCGTAGGTAGAGTCCTCTGTTTGGTGCGGCCCTTTTTGGAGCTCATCGATTGGAGGTCAGCCCTGGTGGAGCAGAGACACTAGCAAGATCCGAGGTTTTAACGATGGTGTCCAGGTTAGTAGCTTCCGCATTGTTTTATATTTTCCTGGATTTAGTTTCGGTTTTTCTTTTCGGTGCCTGGGTCGGGTCGGATCATGTGGATCCGGGCCTTTCCCTACATTTTATTTTTACAATTTGCACCAATTAAATTACAAAGATAAAGAATAGTTATAATCTTAATAATATATTATCAGTATATAATTATATTATAAATTTTGATTTTAATTTTGAAGTAATTTAATGTTAATAATAAATTTGTTCACTTTATAATAATATACAATATTTATTATAAAAATATTCAGTTTTCTTTTTATAAAAAAAATATAATGTTTCTTAAAATCAATTAAATAGTATAGTAAATTAGATTTCTTAATTTTCTCTATCATGAAACATTACACTCTCATTCTTTAATTAAGAGATACAAAAATTTATAATTGTACTCATTCTAAGCAAAATAGCCTTATGTCTATTATTAAAATAATAAAATAAGTATTTGATGACAAATATTAAAAAAAGCAAAAATATAATAGTAATTTTTTACTAAAAATTAATAGTGAAATAATAGTTTTTTAAAATCAAAATCATAACTTATATATAAATAAGATGTTTGTAATTAATATACTATCAAACTTGTAACTTTCAAAATTAATTTACCCTTTTAATTTAATTGATTCAAATTGCAAAGAATAAAAAATAATATCACAATAAAAAATTAAAAATATAATTTTTATAATAAAAATAGCAAGCTATATGAAAATACACTTACGTTTATTATTTAAATAATTAAATATGTGCTTAAATAATATAAAATATTATTTTATAAAATTTAAAATAAAATAGAATAAAACTTTTATACAAAATAAATAATATTGTCCATAAAAATATAATATTGAAATAATATTTTTTAAATTAAATAAAAATTCATATATAAATTAATTATTTATAATAAACTATCAAAATTATAACGTTTTATTTTTTTTCATCGTTTTTATTTAATTAGTTGAAACTGCAAAAGTAAAAGATGAAGATGAAAAAATAAAAAAAAATCCTAATTTTGATAATTTATTATAAATATCTAACTTTAATATAAATTTTATTTTAAATTTAATACTAATAAATTAATTTACTTTATAATAATATACATATATATTTTTTCTAAAATTATTTTATTTTTCTTTCTTGTTATATTAAAAACAAATTATAATATTTCTAAGAATCAATATTAACTTCACTCTCATTTATTTTTTGTTTAAATAAATAGGAGCTTGCAAATCAAATTATTATTAAATTAATTGCTAATAAATTTTCATAAGTTATATTTTAGTATTTAGATTACACTATGCCAAAATATTTTATGTAGTATCATCTTTGAAATATTTAATAAGTATGCCAAAATAAATATTTAATAAATTTTCATAAAATATTTAATAAATTTTATGTAGTATCATTTCATGAAATAAATGTTTTAAATTTTTTAAATAAGTAAGTTGTATTTGATATTTTAAATTTTAATTGCGATTCAATTCAGTAAGTTATTATAATTAGTTGAGTAAAATACACTCCCCTTGTAACACCCTCTTATCCTAGACTCCATTTTTAGTGGATTAATAATATATATATAAGTATAATTACATAGGATAAGTGTGTTACTAATTTCTCTACCCGAGTAATTTTTAAAACTTTTACCAAGTTATTAAAAAATATTCATTTCACTTCGGGTCATCATTCTCGGGTTCTATCCTTATTCTTATAGCAGAAGAAAAATATAAAATCAGGAAACAATTTAAAACATTCATACACATGTGGGATCGTCTTTTACATGAATATATATATATATATATATATATATATATATATATATATATATAGTGTGTGTGTGATAATAGTATATATATAAGTTAGTTAATCTTGGGAACCGGAGGCAACAATCCTGCCACTCAGGTTCCCTCTAAAAAGACCATGTTAGAACAATCACAAGTCTCATAAAGTCTATTTGTCATAAGTTCTTATGATGCATGTCAAAATAGCTAAAACTACTGGGGGGTCCGTAGCCATCTACCTCAAGCTCCAATCCTCATCAGTCACCTATTCATCTGATACATGCCAACACTGAGTGAGAATAAATCTCAATAGGTATAGCAATCTAAGTTTGAAAACTACTGACATATACCACCGTACTCTTTACGGAAAATCATTGCATTCTAATTCTTTATAAAAGATGAAAACTTTAATTATTGGATGTAATATAATTTTCTTTTACCTGACGTCATTCTTATCCAGCCATGACTATAACATATGTGATGTGCTTACTACGATTGTACCGATAAGAGATATAGAGACTTTAAATAAATCATACATCATCTAGTTCAAAGCAGTGATGGTTTACTCTTAGTGGTCAAACATGGAAAATTCATTCAAGGGGAAGAAGGAAGGTGACAATGGTCGGTGGTAAAATCTTTGAATAACTATGTGTTGGTGCTTGGATATAATTCTTCAATATGTGTGACGCCTCACGCAATCCCACGTGATAAAGAAAATTGCATCTATTATTCAGATGATTGGTTGGAATTTCATTATGATCAAATTAAAGGAGGTTATGACAATGGTGTATTTGATTTTGAAAATGGAGCTGTTCATCCGTTCTTTCGTGATCCAGATCTAATTTGTCCTGCTCCAATATGATTATTGTAATTTGCATTTGTCAATTGACAAATGCAAATTCTTTTTAGTATTTAATCATTTTGTTTTTTTTTATTGTATTAAGAATTATGATAGTTTAACTTTTATTTAGTATGTTAATTTAGATACATCAAAAGTTTATTTCTCCTTTCTTTAATAATGTTTAAATCTTTAAATTAGGATCTTATTTAAAACCTAATAAAATATTATTTTTAACTTCTTAGCTTTCTAACTTTAATAGTTTAACATTATATATAATTACTAGAGGCTTAGAATGCACTAAGGTACATGCAGTTATTTTTTTTTTTGAAATTTACTATAAAAATATTTGTATTATTATTTTTTAAAATATAATAAATAATTCAATAACTACTTATATTTATAATTTCTCTCTCACTAATTTTATTAACTACCTTACCCATGATTTCCTTTTCTCTCATATCTCATCCAATCATGTTTTATTCCATAGTTTTTAATTATCAAATACAGCTATTTTGTGACCCCAATGACCAGAAGGGTGCACAGCCATATAAATATAAATATACTAAACGCTTCGCATGCACGTACCATGCTTATAATTTATTTATTTTATTTAAAAAATATATAATGTAAAATTATTATTATTTAAAATAATAAAATTAAATATGGAATAAATTTTAATTTTAATTTTAAAATAAAAATAAAATAATAATGATTATATTTTAAAATAATAAAATTTACTTGCTTACTTTTCTAGTAACTATCCATTATATATGCTTTCTCTCTCCCACTACCTCTCATTATATATTTATTTGTATTTTTTAATTATAAAAATATCTATTTTGTGATTCCAATGACCAGAAGGGTCCAAAGTCATATATATATATATACTAGAGGCTTCACATGCACGCCCGTGCATGCAATTTATTCTTAATTTTTTAAAATATAATTATTATATTTTAAAGCAATAACAAATTAAATTTGATATTTGATGATTTTTATATTAAAATTATTATCATAATTTAAAATAATTAATTAAATGATGAGAAGTTATTTACTTACTTATTTTTCTAGTAACTACCCAATATATATGCTTTGTCTCTCCCACTACCTCTCATTGTATATTTATTTGTATTTTTTAATTATAGAAATATCTATTTTGTGACTCTAACGACCAGAAGGGTCCAAAGCCATATATATATATACTAGAGGCTTCGTATGCACGTACGTGCATGCAATTTATTCTTAATTTTTTAAAATATAATTATGATATTTTAAAGCAATAATAAATTAAATTAGATATTTGATAATTTTTAAATTTTTAGATTAGAATTATTATCATAATTTAAAATAATTAATTAGAATACTATATAATTATTATCATTAATTTTTTTAAATATAATTATTATATTTTAAAATACTATATTTGATAGTTTTTAAAATTTTAAATTAGAATTATTATTATAATTTAAAATAATATTTTAAATGATGGGAAGTTATTTAATTTTCAACCTTTTTAGTAATTACCATTATATATGTTTTTTCTCTCCCACTACCTTCCAATCCCATTATATATATTTTTTTTGTATTTTTTAATTATAAAAATATCTATTTTGTGACCCCAATGACGGTCCAAAGTCATATATATATATATATACTAGAGGCTCCGCATGCACCAAGGTGCATGCAATTTTTTTTTTAAATTTACTATAAAAATATTTTTTATTATTGTTTTTAAATATAATAAATAATTCAGTAACTGCTTTTATTTCTAATTTTTCTCTCACCACTTTTATAACTACCTTATCCATGATCTCCTTTTCTCTCATATCTCCTCCAATCATGTTTTATTCCATATTTTTTAATTATGAAATATAATTATTTTGTCACCCCAATGACCAGAAGGGTCCAAAGCCATATATATATAGATATATTTATTCTTAAAAAATTTTAAATATAATATAAAATAATTATTATATTTTAAAATAATAAAAAATTAAAGATAATTTTTTATTTTAAATAGTATTATTATTATTATTTAAAATAATAAATTAAATCATGGGAAGTTATTCACTTCTCTACTTTTATAGTAACTACCCATATTTTCTCTCTCCCACATCCTCAAACACTATTTTCTTTGGAATTTTTTAATTATTAAATATGTATTTTGTGACCCCAATGACCAGAAGGGTCCAAAGGCATATATATATATACTAGAGGCTTCACATGCACGTACGTGCATGCAATTTGTTCTTAATTTTTTAAAATATAATTATTATATTTTTAAATTAGAATTATTATAATTTAAAATCATTAATTAAATAATGAGAAGTTATTTACTTGTCCACTTTTCTAGTAACTACCCTATCATATTTTTTTTCTCTCTCCCACTACCTCCCATTATATATTTTTCTTGTATTTTTTAATTATAAAATATAGCTATTTTGTGACCCCAATGACCAAAAGGGTCCAAAACCATATATATATATATATATATCTCATCAAGTTAGGTCGAATCTGATGCAATTTGTTTTCATGCAATTCCTATGAAATTCTAATCGAGTGTGAGGGATGAGTATTTAAGCTAAGTTTTTATTTTTTAATAAAAAATTTTGTATATTTTTAAAATAATTAAAGAGTACATGTATTTCAGATTAGGCAAAGATTTGCTGGATTTTTGTTGTTTCTGCTCTAATACTTCTGTTTCATTTTCAATTTTCAATTTTGGTTGAAAACTTTTAGTGTGTTACTTTTTTTTTGATTATTTGAGAACTTACTCTGAGCTGCTTTCAGATCAATGAGAACTAACTTTGAATTGGAGTAGCAAATGTTATCTCTCTAATACTTGAGGGGCTTTTTTGGTTTGGTTGAGCAGCAAATTGGAGTTCCTTTGTGCGTTGGCACATTGAGTGAATCATATCCAATAAGTAACCTTTGTACTTTACAAGTTTTCATATGATGTGTTTGATTATTTTTGTTAGGCTTTAGTGATAATGTAAGATCATGCATATTTAATCTTTATTTTGATTGATTTGGAGAAATTCATCCTTTCGAATTAATCTGTGCACTGTGGAATCAACTAAGGGTTCTAGGTTAGTGCGACTGCATGTTTCAAAATTTGCGTTCCTCAGATTCGGACTACTATTCAGGAAATAGTTGGTTCAACTATCATTGTTGTTTCATTCATAGGAAACAGGTTCTAACCATAGTGATTGATTGCGCGCCATGGCACGCGCCATTGTTGCCCGTGTGTTGTGTACGGAACGTGCACCACTTTCATGCAGCCATAACCCATTAAAAAAACATGTTTGAAAGGGCTTTTTTGTCTTATACTGAAGAAGAGGAGGAAATTCAAGGAATGGAAGAAAATAATATTTGTGAAGTTACCTTGATTGATGATTAGAGTTCTTTTTTTACATGGTTTATACTCTTATGAGTTTTTGTAATTTATATTATGAGTTTGTCATCATAGTTGATGTATTTTGAAGAATTTATTATCATACTTAATATATTTTGAAATTTGAATGTATTAGAAGTTCTATGTGGATGAGTTAGAATTAAATTTTTCATATATATATATATCTATATATATGTGCTTTATTATTGTATTTTTTTTAATAAACCAGGGCGGTACCTAGACCACTTCATTGATCAAGAGCAATCGCTCAAAAGAACATTACAAATAACCGAAGAAAAATCTTCGAGCCAAACATGAGATTTCAATGATACATCTGAAAAACTACAGTTGAATTTTGCTAGAGTATAAGCAACCATATTTGCTCTTCTAGGCACCCAATTAAAAGAAATACAATCAAAATCCGAGTTAAGTGCTAAAATATTTTCAGTAATCAAGCCTAAATAAGATAAATAAAAACTCTTACTAATCAATAAATCAATCAGAAACTTTCTTGCAGTCCCCTTCTAAGGCTGTTCATAAGTCTCATGAACATAAACAAGTGTGGAAGCGAATCTGGAATATGAACGTGAACCCAATAGTGAAAAAATTCATGTGGAGGGGTTGTAGGAATATCCTACCTACATGTGTAAATTTGAGGGGTAGAGGGATAGACATAGGATAGAAGAGAAATGCTTTATTTGTAATGATAGTATTGAATCTACATTACATGCTTTGTGTTGTGTGACTGTCCTACTGTGCAGGAATTTTGGCGTGGCTCAGGGCATTAGAATGGAAGCAACAATGGGATGTCCTTCATTGTGCATTATGAATTATGATGCACAAGCTCTGTGATACGAGCACAAGACCTTGGGAGAACCACACCTCAAAAGCTAGCTATTAGAGTGGGAGAGCCCAAGGCTTTATAAGGCCCTTCCTTAAAGGTAACCTCCCCAATGTGGAACTTGTATCATTACCACTCCCTTCGAAAGCCATGGGTGATAATGATTAAAGGAGCGTTCCACAGTGTTAGATTCCTGCAATATAAGCAAAAAAAAAATAAATTGCATCCAACCTCATTTGCTGGTTTGTGTAAGGAATAGAAAAAATTCTCAATTGATGGAATCCATGGAGTATTAAATAAATTGGTCTTACCTCCATCCCCAATTCTTCTTAGCAACCCTTCTTCAACACTTGTCTACCTTGCAAAATGCTTCTCCAAGTAAAGGAAGGATTGGAGCCCAAGCCGGCTTCCATGAAAGTCCCATCCCTAAAATACTTTGCTTTAAGTGATTTACCTAACAAAGAATAAGAGAATTGAAGTAATCTCCAACTTTGTTTCGCCAATAAAGATAAATTGAATTTTCTCAAATCCCGAAGCAATGGTTCTTCTCCTAATATGGATGTATTGACTACTTTGGGAACAAATGCAGCTTACTTCTATTCTGTATATGTTGTGGGAAATGCTGCTTTCTCTAAAGATTTCATGGGAAGTGATTTCTTTGAGACAAGCTCTATGCTCATCACATTCATTCTACTTGGGAAGTACTTGGAGGTGTTAGCAATAATGTTGACTCAAGATGATGAAGGTAATAATGTAATAAGTGAAGGACAGATTGATACAGAAGAATGATGTTATAGATTCTACCTGGTGCTAAAGTAGCATTAAATGGTTTTGTGATGTGGGGAGAAAGCCATATCAATGAGAGCATGATAACTGGAGAAGCAAAGCCTGTGGGTAAGAAGAAGGGTGAAATGGTGATTGGAGGGGCTTTGAATGGGAATGGGGTTTTGCATGTGAAGGTGACAAGAGTTGGATCAGAGAGTGCACTCTCCTGTTCAGAAGCTTGCAGACAGAATTTCTAAATACTTTTTTTTTGTTTCCCAAGGTATCCCCCAGCCCGACAGGCCAAGGACTAATCCTCCGTGGATCTGAGCTCCATTTAAGGGTTTTCCGCTGGTCATTTGGTTGCTGCATACACAAGGTGGGATACGAACTCCCAACACTTGCTTAAACGAACTAGTGAGCTAACCGACCAACCAAGCTTGGTTGAATTTCCAAATACTTTGTGCCTCTAGTAAGTAATCTACTTTTCTTCTTTTGCTTTTCAGGTAGTTTCTAGTTTTTTTTTTTTTTGCCAAAGGTAGTTTCTAGTTGAAGTAAAAGGAAATGAGTAAATTATTGATTTAGTCACATAAAGGATAAAATTTCTCAGTTTGGACACTTGATAAATATGATGGACAGAAAGTTAATTAACTGTAATATTAGTGGAGGATAAATGACTGTGAAATGTTGAATTGTTTTATATTCAAATTAAAAATAGAGATTTTTGACAATGTGTTAGTATCTATTTATAATATTGTTAGTTAACTTTCTATCCATCATATTAATCAAAGAACTAAACTTATTAGGAACTGATTTTTCAAGAACTAAATTGAAACATTTTGTATTTGAGGGATCAAATTGAGAAATCATACATCTTTGAGGGACTGGAGTGGGTGCAACTCAAGGTATATTGATCAAAGGTGGAAAAGCATTAGAAAGGGCACACAAGGTCAGTCTCTCTGCCATTACATTGTTCTCTAGTCTCCTCAGCATCAACATTAGCATCTTCACTCATAATCTCAAAGCTTACAACTTTTGCAGGTGAATTGCATTGTGTTTGATAAGACATGGACTCTTACAGTTGGGAAGCCAGTAGTTGTTTCCACCAATGTTATAAGAATCGAATCGGAGAAAGACTCGGACAAGTGTTCAGTTCATGGTCTGATCAGTTTAATCAGTCGAACCGTCGGTCGAACCGGATGACGCAATAAATAATAAATATTAATTATTCTTGATATATAAAATGACATCACGCAAATTTTAGATTTCAATATACATAATTTTGAAGTTTTAAATTACATGACTTCCCAAAGTTTTAATTTTCAAGACTTGTCAAACTCTAGAAAAACTTAATCAAACCAAACATGAAAATCATGATAATCATGACTTTTAAATTTTAATTTTCAAGACTTTTCTAATTTTAATTTTTAAAATTTCTCAAATTTTTTTTATGTTATTTTTTATTTTTATTTTTCAATTTTTTATTTTTTGAAAAATAAAATTGGACCGGTTGGACCCCGGTTAAATCCGGTCCAACTAGAAAAACAATTTTTTTGGTCCAACCAACTCTCCTTTGTATTCGATTGACGGTTGGACCGGTCGGACCGTCCAGTTCGGTTCTTACAACATTGGTTTCCACAAAACTCTTCAAGAAGATAACACTAAGCGATTTTTACAAATTTGTTGCTCCAGCAGAGGTATTTGACCACAATATATGTGAGTAAATTACTGTTTTGGTCCGTGGAATACTTCAGTTGCCTCAATTTAGCCCCTGGATCAAGAAAATATCAAATTTAGCTCTTGAAAGATACTACTTGTCTCAATTTAGTCATTGAATATGAAAATATCAAATTTAGTCCCAGAAAGATTTCACCTTTCTCAATTTAATCCTTGAACTCTAAATTCTAAACATGAAATTGAGACACTAAGTATCTTTTGGGAACTAAATATAATATTTGCGTTATTCATGAACTAAATTAAAACAAAAAGAATCTATTAGGGACCAAAACAACAATTTACTCTATATATAACAAGACAACATTTAATAATTTTCAGTGGTATGTCTACATTAGGTGAACAGTGAACACCCAATAGGCAAGGCCATTGTTGAGCATGCCAAGAAAATCACAGAAGATGAACAACAGAACCCTTCCTGATCAGAAGCATGCGACTTTGTTTCCATTTCAGGCCATGGAGTGAAGGCCATTATTCAAAACAAGGAAA
Source organism: Senna tora (assembly GCA_014851425.1). Classification (NCBI taxonomy): domain Eukaryota; kingdom Viridiplantae; phylum Streptophyta; class Magnoliopsida; order Fabales; family Fabaceae; genus Senna; species Senna tora. The sequence continues at coordinate 19,761,706 of CM026270.1, read as the reverse complement.
TAATGGTTGGGAATAAGAAGTTGATGCAGGATCATAACATAGACATTCCAATGGATGCTGAAGAAACACTAGCAGAAGCTGCCTGAGAGTTTAGCACAAACTGGGATTCTAGTATCCATAGAAGGAGAAACAGTAGGAGTAGTGGCTGTATTTGATGCATTGAAACCAGAAGCTAAAGAAGTTAGGCAAAAGTACCTTTCCTGCCCCCAACGTTTGGGGGTCTTGTCACTTTCGCCCCTAACGTATTTTCGCTGTCAGTTGTTTTGACTGCACCTAAAAATTCATGATTCACATGTACTTCTAGAGCATTTACTTCCAGTAGCACTACGAAATGCACAAATTGATCCTAAGGTTACTGCAGTTGTGTTAGAACTAAGCTTATTTTTTAGGAAATTGTGTTCTCATGTATTGGATGTGAAAGAGCTAGATAAAATGCAAGAAACAATTGTGATTACAGTTTGTCAAATGGAGATGTTGTTTCCTCCCTCTTTTTTTACCATTATGGTTCATTTAGTTATCCATTTGGTAGTTGAAGCAAAACTTGGAGGTCCAGTTCATAACCGGTGGATGTACTCTACAGAACGGTATTATTTTTAACTTTTCTACCAAATTTCCTTGTCAAAATCCATTTTTATATATTTTCTAACAACTCTTAACAATGGGAATAGGTACCTTAGACATAGTAAGTCTTATGTAAGAAATAGGGCACAACCAGAAGGCTCTATTGTACAAGGCTACTTTGGTGAAGAGATTTTAACCTTTTGCTCAAGGTATTTACATGATATAGAAACAAGGTTTAATAGGCCACGTCGACATGACGATGTATGTTATGAGAACTCTTGAGCACATCTTTTTCCACAATTAGGTCAACCAGTCGGGGCCATCTTAGATTTTCAACTGACACAACTTGAGAAAGTGCAAGCGCATCGTTGTGTCTTATTCAATTGTAAAGAAATTGATGGGTTTGTTCAGTAAGTATTATTTTCAATTAACTCATTTTAATAACTTATGTGGAAAACGATGTTATCAATGACTAACATTAGCAATATATCTCGTAGACAATACAGAGATGAGGCGAAATATAGACTCAGTCGTCAAACTAGATCTGCGGTAGCAATTGACAAACACGTTGCCAAAAACTTTGCTAGTTGGTTCAAAGAATATGTGAGATTTAATGATCTTGTGATTAAATTATTAGTTAACATTCAAAAACCAAAATGCTCATAAAAGTACTTTCTTTTTGTCATAGATTGAGAAGGATGACAATGCAAATATTTCAAATGAACTGAAAGTACTTGCACAAGGTCCACAAGTAATTCAAATGAACCTTACATATTGGCTTCACAAGCGCAAATGTTTTTTATGTTGATGACAAAACCAATCCACCCTGGAACATTGCAATACATGTGAAACCTAGAGATTTGTATGAAATGGGCGATGAAGCAAAAATAAGGAAAGAAGTTAGTGGTCATCTCTTGCAGCAGCTAGTTCTGGAACAACAAATAAATTCTATTTTTCCTAATGATATTAATAATTTACAAATATCAAGAGACGATGGAGAACAAACCCTTGATCAAGTAACTAACAATGCTGATGTTGATGTTGAGATTAGTGATGGAGAAGACATGGTTTGTTTATTTTTGCATTTTACTATTGATTCATATTTGTGTACTCAAATGACATTTAATATGGTTTTCGTGGGTTTTTGTTTATCTTTCTTAATTATTTCTAACTTTATTGTTCATCTATTGTAGGATGCCGCATAAGCGTAAACGGTCAAACCGAGTGAATGGTGGCAAAGTCGCTCGAAGTTTCTTTAAGCCAATAGATAGTACTTTCCAGCAACATGTCTCTAGTGGACAACCTGCCATTGATACACCACCACCAATCTCTGATGCAATACCACAAAACTCTGGTGCACCACTAATCTCTGATGCACCACCAATCTCTGATGCAATACCACCAAACTTTGGTGCACCACCGATCTCTCCCGAAGGTTCAATCCCAGCAAATACACAAGCAGATCGTGAACTAAGCAAGGATTGGATGGTAGATGTTATTTGTAAGTGATTTTTTCATTAATCATCATTTTTTTCCATACTTCATATATATATAACTTCTTCCTTCTTCTATTTTTTGGTTGTTTCGTTTATAAAATCTTGTGTATATCTATATATATACTCACTTAGTGTATCTAATCTTGTAATGATCATGTAGTGTTAGTTTAAAAGAAATATCTCTTATATGGTGTGAATTGAACAAGGTTTGATCTTAGTACAATATAACTTTTTTTGTAATTCTCATACAATTTAATTATGAATTTTCATGACAGATGATAACGGAACTACTAAGAAAGAGAAATTAAAAGCCAAGCAATTGTGGAATTTACCACCTGAAAAGAGAGTGTTATGTCCATGTAATCCTTGTGGACAAGGAATTAAAGCTGCAGTAGGTATAATTAGAATTTGGCTGGGAGATGTAGCCACAGATACAGAATTGATTCCTCTCAATTTCTTTGATTGGAGGGATATTCCTGAAAAGTACATGAAGAAAGCGATGGACCTTATACAGGTATAAGAATCTTCCATCCATATAACTATGTAGAATAATTATTTGTATTTGTATAATAGTCCACTTTTTAACTTAATGTTCTTAAATTTAGAAAAAGATTGCATTTGGAAATGATGAAGGACTGGCATGGGCTTGGAAATTGTTAGGAGCTAGAAGGAGGGACTTCAGAAGTAAGCTGTTTAAGCAATATTTCAAAGAACATTTTACAAGGGAAACTATCTTGGATTCTTGTCCGGACAACATACCTCGTGATCAGTGGAATTCTTTTGTGAATTATCGACTTAATGCTAAATTCACTGCAATATTTTTTTTAAAGTTCCTTAAGCTCTTTTTTGTTTTCCTTCTCTTTTATATAATATAAAATTTTTGTTTTCAACTTATAGGAGATAAGTGAACGAAATAAAGAAAATCGGTAAAAGCTTTAGATTCCTCATACTGGTGGGTCTAAAAGTAATGCTAGAAGGATGCATGAGATGGTAAATTTTTGTTTTTGTTTTACAATGATTTATATTTTTCAAGTAAATGTTAATACAATTTAATTTCTTTTGTTTTCTAGGAAGTAGAGAAAGGCAGACCTGTAAGTCGAGGAGAATTATTCATTGATACTTGTAAAAAGAAAGATGGAAATTATGTGAACGAAGAGGCACAACGTGTTGCGGTAATATCTTTTATTTATTTATTTATGGTAATGTATTGATTGATGGAAATTAGTGTTGATGTCATTATTGATGGTAATGTACTAATTGATGGAAATTAGTTTTGATGTTGTCATTATTGATGGTAATAATGTACTGATTTATGGTAATTTGCTCATGCTTTTTCTTTTGTTTTGATTTAAAGTAATCGAGAATTACTTCTAATCATTGTTATGATTTGTTTTGTTGTATGCAGGAGAAAGTTTCTGAGAAACTTACTGAACTAGAATCTATGCCATCATGCACATGCACAATTTCATCAGATGATGCACTTGGTCAAGTGATGGGTAAAGAGCATTCCGGACGAGTTCGGGGATTAGGATTGGGTTCATGCCCTTCCAAAGTGTTTGGATTGCCCAATTATAGATTTGCAAATTTGAATTTGGGTTCCACAAGCAGTGGAAATTCAAGCGAAAGTTCTTTGCAATCACAGTTGAGCTTCATGCAGGAGAAACTAGAAATTATGCAAAAAGAGCGGGAACAAGAGCAAGCTGAACAAGCTCGATCAGATAAATTAATGAAGATTTTATTTGACCGCATGGGTATTCAAATGCCTGAAGATATTACACGTGAAATATCACAATCTCCTTCGCATGTAATATATTGATTAACTTACAAAGTAATATATTTACTTTAGAATTTTAATGTTGAATCTCATCATCAATGTTTGTTTTTTCAGCCACTTGATCTGGGTAGTGCAGAGGCATCACCATTACGTAGACAATCATATGAAGCAAGCCATGCCCCCTGATTATGCCGACTGTCTTGCCAAGCACGAAATTGAGAAGAATTTTGGCTTCACTCTTTTTGGAGACTTCTAACTTTTGTTGTTGCAGCATTTCTAGCTTATGTTGTTGGTATAGTCAATTCTCATAGGACCAACGCTATCTTGGTGTCTGCATTGAGTTCTTTTAATTTGAATATTTTGGTGGTGAAGCTTTATTTTAAATATTGCTATGTAGTATGTTATTAACTGTTTGACTCACTTTATGTTAAAGGCTTTTTGGACACTTTATGTGCATTTGGCCTGTGTTATTTTTTATGTATGTTCAAGACTTTGTATTGCACTCTTAATTAGTTTCAATATATCTCCTATCTTCACAAAAAAAAATTTAGATTAAGGTTTATATGCATATATATGCTTATTAGGCGTATGTAAAACAAACAAAAAAAGGGGGCAAAAATAAAATAGGGGGAAATTTAATATCTGTACATACCGTCGCTAAGTCCATGACATATATGTTAAACAACTGTGATGGTCAAAACCGTCGTTAACTCTTCCTTGTATGTAGCGACAGTCCAAACCGTCGTTAGATGCAAGATTTAGGGACGGTCACAACCGTCGTTAGATGATGTGCTTTAGCATCGGTTGCAACCATCGGTAAGGCACAAATCCTTCAAATCAAGCAAAAACTTTTAGCAACGGTTTCTAACTGTCGCGAGAACTTTTCAATGGATAACGATGGTTATTCCAGCGGTTGCAGTGACCGTCGCTAGAATCGGTGCTACACTTCACGACGGTCATGTCAACCGTCGCTAAGACTTCTAGTGATGGTCAGAGGCAATATTTGATCGTCGCTAAAGACAATTTTTTTTTGTAGTGCTTCCCATACTTGCACTATAAATAACCCATCATCTAGAGGGAATAGATGGACACTCTTTCCCTGAAAACAGATACCGTGTTGATTCACACCCAAGATCTAAGCTCCTTCCCACTTATACCATTACTCTAACACATTAAATCACCATCAGGTGGCTAGCCAGCCCAGAGTTGATACACGTCCTAGCTGTATACGGCGTTTGATAGGTAAACCCTTGCCTAACGACTCTCACGGACGTCACCATCTCGAACTACGTAGATTTTGATACCTTAACAAGGGTACGTAGACATCTAAGTCTCCACCTAAGGACAAGTCTCCCAAGGCTAAGGCCTCTCGCTGTCCTTAAATTCTACTATAAAATTGTCCATGACAAAAATGACAATTACAATGCCTATTTCTGATAATATTATAATGGCTACTAAACTTATGAATTACATTGAGAAGTGCAAAAAATAGAAGAATTATTGGGCCGCTACTAAACAGGACCTCTTTAAAGCTTATGATGGGCCCATTTGGACAAGCTTTTATAAAAAGTATTTGTTAATAGAGCTTGAGCTTTCACAAAAAGTAAAAGTTATTTTCCGTTTAGATATCATAAATAAAAAGTACTTTGAAAATAATAAATGTTTGGATATAAAATTGAAAAAGTACTTTTTATTAATGAAGAATATTACTAAAATAAACATATGAAAATACTTATTAATATTTTTTTTGGATAATAAGTACTTCAATTTAAAAAATAAAAATTGAATATCTTACTAAGTAATATAAATTAATGAAATTTGTTCACTCTATTACAATTATTTCTATTAACTCTGACTTTTTTTCTCAAATGGGGTCAAAAGATAGGACTTAATTGAAAACAATTTTATCACTCAAAATAAATTTTTAATTTTTACTTGGACTATATTGAAGACAAAACTTACTTCTCAATATAAAGATATAATTTTTGTTCACATATTTTACACACTTCTTCAATGATGAAACCGGTTAATTAATAATACAATACTAGGATAATTCTCTTTCCTCTTGATTCTCAATTCAATTTACCCTTTAGAAGTTTAGGCATGTACCCTCAAGGTATGTATTTCTTTGATCCCTTGTAATTTTTGTCTATGTTAATGCAAAAAAGAAAAGAAAAGAAAAGAAGAGAAGTTAATTTGGAGAAATTAAAGAGAAAAAACAGGGGTGTTTTTGTCCAAGATACCCAAATCAGCTATAGAACTCGTGACACACAACTTTAGACAAAGGAATGAATCAGAGAGGCCAGCGTTAGCTAGCACCAGTTTTTCAATATCATCTGTCGTCAAGAGACGGTTAGTAAAAGCTAAAATATTGGGCTTCAAAAAGAGTAAAAACTTTTTCCTTCTTTTTTCAAGAAGCTTATCCAAACATATTATTTTTAGGCACAAGTACTTATATTTACAAAAATATTTTTTGTAAGTTATAAAATTTGTAAGTTATATATTTAACTATTAATATATGATAAGTTCATATAGAATTTGATGAAATGAAATTTAAGCCGTGAGAACATTTTTCCAAAAATGATTAAAGAGAAAAACGAAAAAAGGGGAAGTTGTTAACAAAATTAGTGGAAGGGCAAGATAACCACAATCAAGAGAGTGATGAAACTTGCACCTTTCATGGATCCAAAAAACAAGGATTTCCAATCGTTATCTTCCTCTCATCCATCATACTTTTCTTTTGAGTCTATTGCTTTCTCTCTAGTTCTCTCTTGTCCTCCATTCTCATTCCTCCCTAGTTAATTTCTTTCACTCTTTTCATTATTATTGATAATATTGCTGGGCTTCCTTCCTCATTTCTCTCACAATGGTATGCTTAATTAATTAGTTATTGCTTCAATTGATCAAGTCTCTCTGCCTTTGTGAGGAGAGGATGTTCCGTGTATTATTGAAGTATTGAAAATTAAAATGCACGGGATGCTCGTAAATTTTAGGTCATGGGCACAAAATCTCTCGTTTTCAAATATCACACCCAACCTGCTGAACTTTTAATTTTAAGCACAAAATCTCCTCTGTGAAGAAATTCTGTCAATTTTATTTACGAAATTCCATCACGTCCATATTCTTTTTAGCTAAATTAAAAGGTATTTTGATCATTTCGATGTTAATTGAATGAACTTGGTCATAATTTTGATGGAAGTTTTTAGTGTGAAATGACCAAAATGCCATTCAGTTTGTTGGCGAAATTCTTCACGGAGGAGGTTCTGTGTCCAAAATTGAAAGTTCAAGGAGTTGGATGCAAGGTTGAAAACTCAAGGGTTCTTCTCTTATAGTCTAAAACTCAGGGCGTTCTATACATTTTATCCTAATAAAAATTTTGTCCTTAAGTGTTCTTTATCGGTCTGAATCTTTATTAATATTAATAAATTGCATTGAATGAACGAAGAGATATCATACTTCCGTATTACTACTCTTTTATCGCTACTTGTCACTCACTCGGGTGGATCATAAACACAATTCCTTCAAAATTTGTATGAATTATTAGGGTTTGTTTGATTGATTGGGTCAATTTTGGGAAGAATTTGCGGTTGAATTTCGGTCACGTTTGGTTGCTTGTTGGAATTGATGTAATCCATCTTGTAATTCAACATTCCCTCCTGCATTCTTCCTACCAAATATCTTACTTTTTGCAATATGATGAAATTATGTTTTTGCCCTTACTTTTTTACCCATTTTTGTTTCATTCACATCACATCGCTTTCAAATTACTATTCTCATTACATTCAACATTCACGTGACCAAATGCGGTGTTGTAGGCAAATGCAGCGTCGGGAATGGCGGTGAGCGATGAGTGCAAACTGAAATTCCAAGAGCTGAAAGCGAGGAGAATCTACCGATTCATTGTGTTCAAAATAGAAGAACAACAAGTGGTGGTTGAGAAAGTGGGAGGCCCTAATGAAAGCTACGATGACTTCACTTCAAGTTTACCTTCTAATGAGTGTCGTTATGCTGTCTATGACTTCGATTTCACTACCAATGAGAATTGTCAGAAAAGCAAGATTTTCTTCATTGCCTGGTATGTATAATATACTCTGTTTCTTTCTCTTCTCGGATAAAAGTTCAGTAATATTGTATTATTGAACTTCGGTATATGCCTTCAATTATATATTATATAGTGTCATTTGTTAATAGGTCAAAACACCATTTTGGTCCTCTATGTTTCATTCAAGTTCCGTTTTGGTTCTCTATATTTCAAAAGTTCAAAATCATTCCTCTATGTTTCCAAGTTGGTACAAAATGATCCTTTTGTCTCCCACCGTTATTATCTTCTGTTAAATGCTTACTTGAAATGCTGACGTGGACTAAAATTCTCGTCAACATTCCAAGTCCACGTCAGCATTTAACGAAAGAGGCTAACGGTGTGAGTGAGGCAAAAGAACCATTTTGGACCAATTTAAAAACATAGATGATTGATTTTAAACTTTTGTAGCATAGAGGACCAAAGCGAAACTTCAATGAAACATAGAGGACCAAAATGGTGTTTTGACCTTTGTTATTATTAATAGAAACTTACGTTAATAAGAACCCACTTTAATAAATTAAGGACCAACTGATTGGAGGAATGTACTAAAAAATTATTGAACATGTCTTCTTTCTCATGCACCAATAATGTTAATAGTTAATACAAGCTTAATCAATTATCCATTAAAACTCCTTTGGAAATGCTATTAATTAGACTTGAAAGGTAGATAGAGCAAACTACTCTATTGAAAATTTATTTTAAGTAGGGATACAACAAGTTTAGTATTAAGATAATATTGTATTTTGTTAATATTAACTTAGACCCTAACCTAAACATAGAAGAGGTTGGGTTAAAAAAAATTAACCATAGACATTGTTATTATATGATATTTATTTTTAATATGTAAAATAAGGGTCAAAAGTTCTTAAAATGAGCCAAGTTTAAGAGGATGGACCAAACCCAACCCGCCCAACTCACCGAAACAAACACCTTGGTAATCCAATTTCGATAGGCAATATTGTATTGTTATATGATTTAACAAATATTTAAGAAAATTGTTAATGTGATATTGGAAGTATGTATATATATATATAGGTCACCAGATACATCAAAAGTGAGGATGAAGATGGTGTATGCAAGTTCCAAAGACAGATTCAAGAGAGAGCTTGATGGGATTCAATTTGAGCTTCAAGCCACCGATCCAAGCGAGATGAGTTTGGACATTGTCAAAGGCCGAGCCATCTAATCTAATTAATTATATATCATCAATTCATAATTAATTACTTAATTCATTAATTAGCCTCCCCAAAAATTCTTTTATTAATTCATTATTTTTTTTTTATTGGATTCGTCCAAAATGGCATGTACGTACCTATAAAGCTACTGTCTATTATTATATCCTTCTAGTTTTCAAGAGCCATTAAATTTAAAGGCTTGTTCATTAATTTTTTTTGTTTTTTTTAAGTAGAATTGAAGAATCCACTGGATTTATATGTCTTGCAAGCTTACTGTGTTAATCCTAATCCCCAGGTCAAGTGCCTTTATAATCATAATACCACTTGCTTTTTCTTTTTCTTTTTAATTGGGTTGTGGATTATGTGTATTTCATTTACTTACCTAGCAGCTATTTGAAATTCAAGAAATATATATATATATATATATATATATATATATATATATATATATATATATATATATATATATATATGAAATGGTGATCTTTATTTCATTATTCTATCTCTCTCTCAAATATTTTTGAATTTTGATTCGGTGTAATTTTTCTTCCGGTAATTCATTTAAAATATAAATTTTTGTTTTATTTATGAAGTAATAATAGAGAGACCCACACTAATAGAGATTAATTATAAATTAATTAGAAACCAAATTATTATTAATATTGACAAATAGCATCATCAAATGAAATTGGATCCAGTACAATTCGCTTCCGTGCAATTTCGGTGCAATTCTTTCAAAATATATATTTTTACTTCATTTTTGAAGCACTAATACGGACTTACTCTAACAATAACCCACTATGAACGGATTAGGGACGAAATTATTATCAATTTTGACAAATATCATCACTAAGTAGCCTTGTGAGACTATTTTTCAATATCAATAATAATTTGGTCCCTAATTCACTTAAGGTGATAATATTTGCCAATATTAATAATAATTTGATATGTAATCTATTCATAGTGGATTATTGTTAGTATGAGTCTATATTAGTACTTCAAAAATGAAGTAAAAATGTACATTTTAAAGGAATTGCACCGGAATTGCACAGAAGCGAATTACACCGGATCCAATCTCTCATCAAATTGCCTTATGGCACTAATTAAATTTAGATTTGTTATTTATTTAAATATTTAAGTTTTAATTTACATTATTTAATTTAAAATTATCATGGTATTCATAAAAATGTAAAAGATCAATTTCCAATAAAAAAAATTAGTACTTATATATTGCCGACGATTTGTTTAATTTTATTTTATTTTTTTATAAAAAAATATGTCAATACGGTAAAAATTACAAATTTTTGTAAAATTTTATCTCGTTAAAATAATAAGAACTCTAAATACTAATAAAATAATAATAGAAAATAACAGAATCCTTCATGATGAAAGTGGGCCACATTTTATGTAGTTTCACCCTTTTGGAAGTAAATATTTGTTGTATTGGAAATTGAAAAAAGTTGAATTTTAGGGTATGTTCACTACCTAGAAACCAAAGAATTGGAAATGAAAAAGTAAGTAGGACTCAGTGGATCCACTTACTTTTTCATTTTTTTCATTTCTATTAACTCTAAAAAAAAAGAAAAAGAAAATACAAAATATCTATTATACCCTTTTGATTTGACATGATTTGACACAATTATAAACTTATTTTTTTTAATAAGCGGTAAAATGGTCATTTTAATACATTCTCATTCCGTTTCTATTACTAAACTTTTACTACTAAACACATCAAATACATTCCGTTTCCGTTTCTATTTTCATTTCTATTTCTGCTTAATGAACGTGCCCTTAGATTAATTTATTGAAGAATTGAGTTTTGAATGAAAGCATGATGACTTTTTATCTTTGAAGAAAAAGGAGTTTAATTTTGCAAATTAGAAGGGAGGATAGTGTTTCAACATCTTTCAGAGAAGGAAAGTGTAATTTACTACTTTTTTTTTCAATTTTGATTTTATAAATTACGATAAAAAAATTTAAAGGCTGCCACTTGTCAAAATTATAACTAGATTCCTTTTCTACGAGAAGCCAACGGGCAAGGGAGTGGGACTCAATTAGAGGGAGTCGTTGAGACGATGGGAGGGAGGAAGAGGTACGCATACTCAAACTCGATGCTTATGGGCTAGGGCAAGGGGAGTGGGACTGTGGGAGGCGCCATAAGGTGAGGGAGTAGGGACGAGTTACTGATTTTAGTGAGGGTTGGTAAGAATATAAGTGATTTTTTAAGGGTTTTGAACTTTAGATATTTTTAAATTAATAAAAAAAATTACTTAAATATTCCTCCGAGGCCCAATATGGGGGTGCTTCTGGTCCCACTCCCTGCGGAGTAAAATTCCCTACATCTGAGGCCCTACACAAGGATGCCTGCGAGGCAGAGAGTTTTTTCATCTCTATTAACAATTTTTTCATTAATTTAGCCATGATTATTATTGTGTCACTACATAATAAAAGGTGTTATCGTGGTTAACTTGACAAAAATTTGCAACTAAATATATTATTTGACATTATAGTCATTATTGGAAATTGCACGCAAGGACAATCACATTTGTATTTGTCTTTAATTATTTAAACAAAATTTAGATGAAAGCAAGCATAATTGACATATAAATCCTATAGTTTATGAGTATGAAAAGTACTTTTTTGTAGCCAAAATAAAAATATCAAGATAAATATGAAGGGATTTATATGAAATTTATTTAATTAATATGATTGAATTATTTAGGTGGTTTGGCTGGATCATGAATGCAAACACAAGTGTAACCATGACATATGGACAAAACATACACCACTTTCAAGCAATCACTATCTATTTTGCATTTCCCTTCTCCCAATATTGCCCCCTGCAGTTAGGGTGCTCAAAACCGAATAAAATCGATGACTTGTAAACAAATCAAACCGATCAAAAATCAACCAAAACCAACCAATTGTCGGTTTGGATTTTTTATTTTTAGGCGGTTTGGTTCGGTTTTTGGTTTCTAAAATTGAAAACCGAGATTCTAAAATTTTCATTTGATATGCTTCCACAGTACTAGTTGTAAATTACTATTTTCTTCTTGTTGTTTCTGTGTATAATATATGTTGCTAAATGAATTCTTGCATCTCCTTTGAAGTGTATTTTTTCTTTGTGATGGATTTACTTTCAAGTGTGTGTATCTGATGTTCTGATTTCGGCTGATACGTATTGATCAATCGGCTGTTTAATGTTCCATGTGTTGACATAACATGACAATCGGCTGAAGCGTATTCATCAGCCAGTTGATAAGCTTATGTACTTGAAAGTTAAAAATTTAAAAGTTAAACCTAATTTAAATCATTAGTGATTATCAAAAAAAAAAAAATTTAATCATTAGTGAACAGCTAGCATTGTCAAAACAGGTCGGGTCGGCTCAGCCGGACCCGCACCGAATCATGACGGGTCGGCCCGTTTATTAGGCGGGCTTGGGAAGTGATGCCCAAGTCCGCCCATATTGGCCTGTGGGCTAAACAGGCTAGCTCGCAGGCCAATTTTTATTTTTTTAAATATATTATTTTAAAAAATAATTATAAAATTATATATTTACTTAAAAATTAGAATTTTTTATTTTAAATTAATATTTTATTATTATTTATACACATTATTAAAACAAAATTATTATTTAACATATAAAATTACCTAAAATATATATTTATACATATTTTAAACAAATATATATTTTATTATTATTATTAACATTTTCGCGGGCTGACTCGCAGGACCCAGGACTAGCCCGTGGGCTTAAATGGGTTGGCCCGTTTAGGCCATTTTTTTAATGTCCAAGTTCGCTCATTTAGCAAGCAGGCCAGGCTAGCCCGCAGGTCCTAACCCGTTTTGACAGTACTATGAACAGCCAAGTGAACTCCAATTTATAAATATCAAAAAGTGATTTCCACAATCAATCTTAATTTAATGAAATGCATGTCATAATAGATAACAACATCCAAAAATGCATATAATAGTTCCAAGTTGGATTTAGCAATTTAAGCACAAATGAAGATCCGAAATGTCACGACCCCCGTTTGGAGGACCGTGATCGGCACAGACATAGGGAATATCCCTATGCCTGTAAGCCTTATCACCTAATTGACATAATAGCTATTATTGAAAAATACATTCACATGCATTATAATACCATGGCTACACCGAAATGGTGGCCTATCCTAGGCAAGCAATTCCACGACCAATGCCGCTTCAGGATATAGATATAGGAAAACACACATAATATATATAACTTGTGTACTGGCTACACATCCGAAGATGCTGCCTATCCTATTCACATGCAACAGATATATGTATATATATATTTTTTGAAAACAAATTTGCCCTGTATCGTAGTATAATTAATCCTGATCTTTAAGGTGTGTGAAGCTGACAGTTCTAGATTTAGTAATACAATCTAATTGGGTACGTCTACCCTTTACTTTATGATACATGATAAAGTAAATTTAATTACAATTACAATTCATTCACTCACATAAACAAGTTGTGGGTCTTGGAAAGTTTTGTTCGTTCCTCGCTCTACCGAGACTTCTTCCACCTGTACTTAACCTGTCTCTGTGTAGTAAAAAATGAGATGTGAGTCTTAACCACGCGACTCAGTGAGGACTCTCCCGCCGGGTACCTTACCGCTGGGACTGGGAGTCATACACAATCACATGCACAAACAACTAGTTACTGTGAGTTAGCATGCATTCTTGGTGATCACACAATAACAGACGATTCACCCAAACACCCACATGCATTTAATAACTGTAAACATGCAACAGTTTATTCCACGTCATCAATCAGCAAGTAAACATGTAACATATAGTGCCGGCTTTTACTTACCGGTCTTCTCACGTTCAGCATGTTTGAATCAACAAAACGTGTGGTGACGTAGTCCTGTACGTTACCACTATGCTGCACAATCAACAATTATATACAACCACGGACAATTTATACATACACACATATGCTAAACATACATCTACTTAATCTCCCAAACTCTGGGGTATCTACTAGCCACTACATGGCTTTTCTTCTTCAAACCCGTGCACTCGGGTTACTGGCCACCACGTGGCAAAACATACTTAACCCACTCACTTGGGTACTGGTCACCTCGTGACAATTCTGTTAATCAAACACAATCAACTTCTATCTATCAAGCAACTGACGCATAGCCACCACGTGGCACCTCCTGACCCCTTGCTGTGGGGCAATAGCTTGAGCCCACTCGTCCATTACCCAACCAGGACACATGGCGGGCACAACACGACGTCTCGAAGCATGGCCACTGACACACCCTGGACCAACTCCACAGGATGGTTCCTCTTTTACATATTAATAGGATTCTTTGTATCTTTCCCGAAGGATCAACAATTCTTCTCCTTATTAATATGTACAAGTATCCTCAACAGGATATAACTCATACACCCGTCCAGATGCACTCTCTGAGCCTCAAGCTATCGTCGTAGCAATATAAAACCTTTCTGACCCTATTGCCAGGATAGGGCAATGACCATCGTCATGGTGATTATAAAACTGAGGTCTCAAGTGCCATATGACGTTGTTCTAGTCGATGTCTCACATCGCTAGCATAATCAAATCCGAAACCCACCAATAACTCCTTTTGCATGATTATAATCTAAGTCACCGTCGTGACGAGTTTTCAAAATAAAAGCTTAGTCCTTCCGTACAAGGACTCTTGCCACAATCGTGGAAAATATTTAATAAAATACTCATCATGCCTCCGGAGTGTAAGAGTTGGATTTGTAACACATCAATCATAGCAAACAATTAAACTCTACTCCTATGTCTTCCTATCCAAGCTACTTTCCACAACCTATTCTCTAGTTCTTTCATTCTTTTAGCATTCTTTATCTCTAGCTAACACATACCAGGCAAGCAGAGAATATACATACCCATGTAATCCACATGCGCATACAACCCTAGGAGCAGAGATGGAAGAACCCTCACCTTGGTCACTTTACTTAACATTCCCTTTGAGCACTCTTGTCTCCAAGGAAGTACTTGAATCCTATCACATACAACCAATTCAATCCATATCAATTTTTATACATCATCTTTTATTTCACCACATAAGTCCTATCACATATAATCATTTCCACCATATTCTAAATTCATAATTACATAGCAACTTAAAATTACATTCAAGGCTAACCCAAAACTCCTTATTAAGGTAAGGTCATCATTTAGAGTTCTTTTTAAGTTAAAAACAATTTATGCTTAAGTAAACAAGTCTTGCCACTTGCTCACTCTCCATGCTCCTTCAATGAAGGATTTTGCCAAATATGGAAACTTCTCATTTTCACCATGGGTCCACACATAAAAAAAAAAATCCAACCATTGGGCAATCTCTCATTTCATTTAAAAAGTGTAAGCAATTCATTTGGAACCCAAACAAACCAACAATTTTTTTATCTAGAATGTTGTTTGATCTTTGAAATGACACTTAAAAGTTGGTTAAACTCATTTTAGTTGAAGGAAAATGAACCATTCAAATTAAGGAATAAATAACAACTTTTCAAAAACTAGAAACTTGGTAGTGTGTAAAACAGAACCGCTAACTTTCGAGAAACTTCCCCGAAAATCTAACCGTTGGACTTTTTAGTAAAAATACAACTTAGAAAGCTTAGGATGTTAGCTTTCATATGGATTCAAAACAGAGCAAGATCAGATTCAAAACAGCATGCAACATTTGGCAAGCTTCATTGAAATGGTCATATCTCCTTCCATACTTAATGAAATTATTTGATTCTTCTTTCTAAATCAAGCTTAGAGATAAAATATTCTAATTATCAATTTATTATAGAAAGAATTTGAGCCATTTAAGAGCAGTAATTTAAAAATAATAGCCAATCATACAAAAATTCCGCATCAGTTTAGAAAACAGAACCGCTTACTTCCGAGGCAATTTCCAAAAGATCTAACCGTTGGAATATTTTGGAAAAATACAATTTAGAAAGCTTAGGATGTTATCTTTCATATGGATTTGGAATCATGTAAATCCATCAAGAAACGAATTCATAAAACACTTTTAAACAAAACAAGGTCAGGTTCAAAAACTCAGTTTTTGACAAAAAACATGTTCCACGAATTTCTTGTGTCTTATACCATCAAAGATTGTTGTTTTTAGAAGAACATGATGAACAAACTCAAACCCTAAACTCAAATCTCTAACCCAACAAAATCTCAGCACAGCCAACAATTAAAACATCCAATAGAAATGTTCATAACATCAAGAATGCAAAGTTTGAGCCTCCATTGTTCATAAATTCAAGAAATGGTGAGGATGAGAAAAATCATAGATGGAGGAGATTACTAAACCTACCTTTGATGGATGAATATAGATGAAGATGAAGCTTGAAAAGGTCATTTGAGTGTTGCTCCGGTCACCGGCCACCCTTCACCTTCAACCTTCAAGCTTCCTCCCAATTGCTCTCCCTTCTCTCCAAAACCCTAACCCTCACTTCCTCTCTCTAAAATGTGAAAAATGGATGTGTTATGCGTGAATGGTGGCTGGATGGGGTTTATGAGTGTGTTTATTATCTTTTGGGAAAAATTATAGTTTTTGCCACTTTCAAAAATTTCTTTTCAATTAAGTCCCAATTTCTTAGGTCCTGAATTAAATCATGAAAATTATTTTCTACTTCTTTTCTTTCCCTTTCATTTTATTTTAAACCTCGAAAAAATTTCTTTCCGGTTTCTTTTAACTTTCACATATATTTTATTTTATTTTTCTAAGGTTTTAATTCCTAGCCCCGAAATAAATCATTCTTAAATCCTCAAAATTTTTAAATAAATCATTCTTTAATCCTCGAAATTTTCCGGGGTATTACACGAAAGTCTTCAGAGTAAGGTATGACAGTGGCGGAGCCAAGGAGGGCTAGGGTTGGCTATTCCCTCTAAAATTTTAATAACTCCATATATGTATATTTTTATACATATATAAAAAATTACATTTATGATCCCTATTTCAAAAGAATTGTAAAAATTTTACAAGATTATTTAAAATATTAAAATTAATATGTCAAAAAATATAATAATTGAAATTTTATAAAATATATTAAGTTTAATTATAAATTAATTAAATATATATTGTAGTTTAAATTATAATAATTTTCAATTAGTTTTTTTTAATAATAAAAGAGGACATGAGTTATTAAATTTGATGGATCTTCATGAAGAGTTAGCTTGCAAATTAAAGGAGGTGTCTCAAAATTGCACTCTCCAAAAGGAAGGTTCTAAGCATAATTAGCTAAGACATTTGCAACTCCATTGCCCTCCCCCTATAAATATGGCTTATTTTGACATGTCAAGTTGTCAACTTCTGTTCAAAATACATATAATTTTTACTTAGTTTTCATAAGTATGTTAATTATTGTATTAATTCTATATTTTTTATAACAATAATTTTTTTAGAAAAAAGAAAAATTTTGTAAGATCATAATACTTTTAAAAATTAACAAATTTAATGAGAAGAGTAAAGATCAATATCATAAACGATTTAAGGGTTTTTCTCCAACCAGGCAACAATATTATCAATACTAGCTACATGCAGATTAGGCTAATGCATATGCAACTCTGTATTTTTGGACAGACAACAATATGATCAATACTACATGCAGATTAGGCTAATGCATTTGCAACTTTGTATTTTTGGATATGTACTGACCATTTGGATATCTAAAGCTCTCTTTAGCAATATAATGTCGTCAATCAGTAAATTCACAACAAATAAATTCTTCAAATTACCTTCCACCAAATTAATTACTCTATTCGAGTCCCTTTTTGTTATTACATCTCTATAGTTCAATTTTTTTCAATTCTAACCCTGTCACAAAAGCCATATATAAGATGATGAATTAATTGAGAAGCAATTTAGATTTAGATATTGGTGTCTCCATTTTTTTTCTTCCTATTTTGTTGATTTATGAGAAAGAAGTTTTTATATAGATTAGTTATTCCACATGCATCTTAGAAAAGACACTCAATTATTTATAGTTACGGGGACTAAAGAGAGAATAAAAATTATTAAAAATATTCACAAGAATCATTTTTATTTACAATTAATAAGCATTATCTCTCAATTAGCTCATGAAGTTAAGAAAGAGAAAAAAAGATACATTAATTATCATTACAATATGGTGGGTTCAGCAATTATTTGTCTCTTGTCTTGTACATGACCGAGAAACATCAAATTAAAGTATACATTTGTTTTTTCATCTAATTCTTTTAAAATCTTTTTATTCTTCTACTTATACTTTGTCTTCTTCATCATCATCATCATCTTCTTCTTCTTCTTCTTCTTCTTCTTCTTCTTTTCTTAATTCGTCAAAAACAACAAATATTTAAAATAGACTAGCTATTTCACATAATTCTTTACAAAATACACTCAATTATTTATTTATAGTTGCATATAACTAAACATAATGAAAATTTTTAAAAATATATATGCTTATAATAATTTGTATTATTTTTGAAAATTTAATTAGATGAAATTAGGAGAAAAATATAAGATTGGGTTAATTTTAATTTCTTAGCCGAATCTCCACCTAGTGAGAATAGTCTTTGGTTGTTGTTGTTGTTGTTGTTGTTAGGTTAATTTTAACTTTAACTTCTTTTACTTTACTTTAGGAAATCTAGTTTAATGATAATTTTTTTTGAAAAATATTTTTTTTCATTAAATTGGGTAAAGAAAATCCCAAAGTTCTATTTGTTAACCATTTATATTTTCAATATTATGATAAAAAAATTTTAGAGCACCATTTGTTAAATCATTATGGCATCACTCTTCAAATATCTAAAGTGCCATTTAACATATTTTTAAGATGCCACTTGTTAAAATTTTGGATAAGTGAAAGAACTTATATGTACACAGGCATATAAACATCTCATTTTAAAAAAATAATTTATAGTTTTAGCCCCCCTAATCAAATATTTCTACCTACCTTTGGTATGAATGGCACTTATTCAAATTAACAAGCAGTTTCTTTCCCTCAACTTGTACCACAAGTAACCTCTTGGTGACTTAATGCTTATGCAAGTTTCACAATTATGTGCACATATATTACATGGAGTGATTAGAAACTTATCAAATCTGTCACAATACACAAAACAACATATTTTTTCAAAAACAAAAAGGTTATGCAAAAAGGTCCTTATCCCTTATAAACACTAGAAACTTACTTTGCAAACCATTTAAAAAACTTACATTTGATTTTTTGAAGAATACTAGTTAATCATTTTCTCCTCCCCAGGTTGAGTTTCCTTCTTCTGAGGGAGCCTTTTCTTTCCCACACTCTTCCCCCATGTTGTTCCTCACCCTCAACCAGACGATGACCAAGATCAACCAAGAATGATCAAGATGACCAATCGGAGAATGGCGTTACTCCTCTTCCTGAAGAATTACGATGCCCACATTTCTACAATAGATCGTTTAAGAACGCTAGGGCAATTCTCTCACATGTGAAAGCATCACATCGTCACTGGAATAGATTTTCCATATTTGTCATGTAGCTTTTGCGCTCTATGCTAACCAATAAATTCATCTTGGTGCTGTTCATGGACAATATCATTGTTCTTTCCCAACTTTTCATTCTTCTTTCTTGGCATTCCTATGAATCAACGTGAATGATGGGAGGAATATTATCAAAGCTTGCATTTGCTTGATCTATAGATTATAGGGCCTAAATTCTGTGGACTTAGTAATTCAAATTGTATATGAATTCCTCAATTTTTGGGTACTAATTCTAGTTCAGGTTTGGCTATTTCCTTAGAATTTTTCATCTTTTTTTCTCCCTAACATATGTATTAATGATACAATTGATTGCAATATTGTAATTTCTGCAATGTTGAAGAACGAGAAACACTAATTTGTTTTCTAGAAGACCATGAAATGTGATTATTTCCAAGGTAGACTATATACTCGGTTGTGGATGTTCTGTCAGTTGGATCCTCAGCCCAGTCAGCGTGTGAATAGCCTCTAATTTGATAATCCTTATTGTTAAAAAGGAATAACCTAGGTAGATGATTGCTTAAGGTAACGCAGTACTCGTTTAAGAGCTGTTCAGTGGGTAAGCATTGGTTTATGCATGAATTGTGATAACTTGCTCACAGCAAACCCAACGTCTGGACAGGTTAAAAAGAGATAGTGTAGCTTACCGATTACCAAGAAAATATTGTAGTGGTCCCAAATCCTTCACTAAAAAGTAATTTTTCTATGTAGAACTTAATGGCTCTTGAGTTGTTGCCGGTGACTATAATATCATCTACATAGACAACGATGTATAGGAGAGTGTCATTGGAATTAAATAAATAAAGAGGAGTCAGACCTTGATCTTTTGAACCTTTGAGAGAGAATAAAGTCTTTTAGAGCTGTGTACCATGCTCTTGGGGCTTGTTTGAGCCCATAAATGGCCTTCTTAAGGTGGCACACATGGTTAGGATGGAGTGGGTCCTCAAAGCCCAGAGATTCTCTCATGTATACCTCCTCCTCTAATTGCCCTTGGAGAAAAGCATTGTTGACATCAAAGTGACAAAGAGGCCAACCTTCTTGGGTGGCTGCTATAGACAACACTATTCAAATCATCGTTGGTTTGACTACTGAGCTGAATGTTTGATGATAATCAAGGCCAGGTTTTTGAGTGAAGCCTCGGGCCACTAATCTTGCCTTAAACTTGTCAATAGAGCCATCAGATTTATATTTAATGCGAAATAGCCATTTATAGTTGTAGACACCTCATTTTGTCCGGGCTTTAATCGGCAAAAATCCTGAGAAATAATGATGAAAAATAGTGAAAAATATCGAGGGAAAATAGATAAAATGGACTTAGAGCCCAAAAAATAAATAAGAAATTAGATAAAGTCCAAAAAGTGCCAAAAGGGCCCCAAAAAACAACTAAAAAAGGCCAAAACTGGTCGTGACCACAAGCCTGGAAAAATAACCATTTTTTACCCCTCCCTCTTCCTCCTATAAATAGCTCCCTATAATTAGAAGGCAAATTTTCCTCATTTGGCAAAGATTTTCAGTGATTTTAGATAGTGAAGCTCTCTATTTCTAGAGAGAGAAATGCCTAGGTGAGCGGGTCGGAATCTCGGGGTCGACGAAAGCGGTCTGGAGTGGTTCGACAATCAGGTAAGGTTTTCAGTTTTGGATTTTAGTCTTTTAATTATTTTATTTTTTACATCTTAGTCCTTTAATTGTTTAATTTTTGCATTTTAGTCCTTTAATTATTTTATTTTTTGCATTTTAGCCCTTTAATTGTTTAATTTGTGCATTTTAGTCCTTATTTTATTGCATTAATCATGTAGACATTTAGGATTCATTTGCATTCTGCATTAGAAGTGTCAGGGAACTTCTATGTTCATCTGTACGTGTCGTGCCAGCTGGACTAGTCATGTTTGTTGAGGAAATTTTCGAGATAGGATCCTCTAAAGTAATTCTCTATATTTCTTAGTGGAGTTATCAGAGAGATAGAGATAAGGAAAATATTTTCTTTCTTGGTTTTTTTCTCTCCCAATTTTTCTTCTCTCTAACTCTCTCATAACTCCACCAAGAAATGTAGAGAATTACTTTAGAGGATCCATTCTCGAAATTTTCATGTAACAGCCAAAGGGCTAAGAAATGAAATGGTTTCTCCCCATTGCGTTGGTCACTTGCTGTACTATTCATTCTTACAAAAAACAAAGAGTGATAAGATTTTAATGGAGGTAAATGCAGCACTGATGCTTCTGGAAACTTCATTCTCCATGCTTCATTAGCTATTGCTCTATCTAGGCGTGCCGCCACCTACCCTCTCTTCCACGTGTACCCCACACCTGAGTACCCAAGATCAATGAGAAAATTTCTTTCAATACATTCTTTAAACTGAATGTCGGGTCTACTACCATACAAGCTTCCACCGAACTTCTCAGGGCCATCCACAACAACATTGAAATCACCAATTATACACTATGGATCTTACATGCTAGCACTAAGCCACCAATGCTATCCAAGTTTGACCAAAGTTCTTCTCTACGGTACACTTACGGTTTACCATATATATACCACTGCAAGGTACCAGTGGGACGGCGAGATTGGATCCTATGCTGCCCAGCATAGAAAAGTAAGGAGAGAGAGTGACATATAAGTAGGGCCCATACTTTTCTATGCTGGGCAGCATAGGATCTATTCTCGTGGGACGACGGTTTGAGAGAAGATCCTCTGCGGTTGGAAGTGCTACTGTCTCTGTGCTGTCTGTTGAAACGACGTCGCCTCACAAAAAATGAGTGTTTAAATTTCTCTTTGCATTCTCATCGCTCATCGTTACACTTTAGTAACACTGACACACAAGCGCCTTTAGGTAGTAAGTTTGGATAATTAAATATATTATGTAATCACTGTTCTAAGATAAATAGTTAAATAAATATTTTTTTAGAACAAAATAAATGCATATTAATATTATTAATATATTATATAAAATATTAATTTTATTGATAATAAATAAATATTTATTTATGACAAAGGTACTTGCAAATAGGAATGATCATGAGGGATAAAAGTTCAGTGACACTGTACTACTGAAGTTTGGTACATCCTTCCAATCATGTAAAGCCATTTATTAATATTAATAGAAATTCACATTAATAAGGACCCACCTTGAATGGTTTAGAAACTAACTGATTGGAGGGATGTACTGAAATTCAGTACTACCGTACCATTAAACATCTACTCGATCATGAGTAGAGTTTGAGTATGATGGTACTATATTTTTCATCTCTAGATCTAAACTTGAGTGTGTATTAAAATCAATCATCATACTTAGAACTTACGAATAGTCAAATTTCTATATTTGAACCCAGACCCGTCAAATATATATATTATTAGCAACTTTAAACTTAGCACAAATATGAAAAATAAAATTTTTAAACTTTTTGTATTGAGAAAATATATAATATGGTAAAAAAATGTTAAATATTTTATACATATTAAAAGAATTTAATAGTCATTTATATATTTATAAAAAAATACATTTATATTTATGACTTAAATTTTTATTTTTTGTGGTTATGATGAAAAAATGATAAAAATAAATTTTATATTAATAAAATAATTATTTATTTCAAAATTTTGACGAGTCTGAGTTCGGATATAGAAATTTAACTACACATAGGGTCTGAGGATGTGGATTGATTTTAATATTCACTCAAGTTTAGATTTAAAAATGAAAAATATAGTACCGTATCCAAACTCTACTCATGATCCCTATTTGTAAGTACCTTTTCATACATAACTATTTATTTAGGTCAAAACCTCAAATTGGTCCCTTATGTTGTCACCAAGTTTCATATTGGTCCTTTATGTTTCAAAAAGTTTAAATTGATCCTTTATGTTTGCAAGAAGTTCCAAATTGGTCCTTCCGTCAAATTCCATTAAGTGATGATGTGTCATGCTAAGGTGTCACACTCTCTCCCCTATGTGTATTACTTAGCTGATGTAGCCTTAGTTAAACTAAAATTAGGGACTAAAATGAAACAAAATAATTTTTCATAAGACAAAAATATAATTTCCTCACTTTTTCATCTTCTCCTTCTTCCTCATCGCTGCAGTTGGGCTTGTAGGCATCCATGGCTTCTTCCTCCTATAATCACAACAGAAATTAAACAGACAAATTTCCAGAAATCAAAAGCATCAATTTAACTATCAATTTCTAAAATTATAATCATATAAACTCTATCATACTCTAAATCCCCAAATTCCAACAAACATTACACCATTCACCCTATCCATCACAGAATCAACAAGCTTCTAAATCCAACCCTAATCCTAAATAAACAAAAGTGAAAAACTAGTAAATAAGAAAATTCAACAAATCAAACATTAAAAAAAGTAGGGAAGAATCCTGTCCAATTAAGTATTTAGGGTTTGCTCGCAACGAACAACTCTCGATTTGAACCTGCACTTAAAAGAATACTGAAGTTTGATGTTATTGATTCGGGTGGCACTTTCGAATAACAAACTTAAAGGAAACATAGAATGCTGGAATTCGTGGGCGGCTTCTTTATGAGAATCATGACTATAATGGAAGAAGCCATGGATGGCCTTCAAGCAGTAGCATCAGCGATGAGGAAGAAGGAGAAGATGGAAAAGCGGGAAAATTGCATTTTTGTATTGTGAAAAATTATTTTGTTTCATTTTAGTCCCTAATTTTAGGTTAACTAAGGCCACGTCAACTAAGCAGTACACGTAGGAGAGAGAGTGTGACACCTCAGCATGACACGTCATTACTTAATGGAAAAACTAGACGGAATTGGACGGAAGGACCAATTTGGAACTTCTTGCAAACATAAAGGACCAATTTAAACTTTTTGAAACATAAAGGACCAATATGAAACTTGGTGACAACATAAGGGACCAATTTAGGGTTTTGGCCATTTATTTATTATCAATAAAATTAATATTTTATATAATATATTAACATGTATTTATTTTTTTAGGGAAACATGTAATTATTTTAAAACAGTTATTACATAAACCCAAACACTGCTTGTGTCATATCCTTTGGACGGAATTACGCGGCATCCTCGAAGGATTGCAGATGCTCTGGATTCATGGCTTTCGGAAAGTTGATGTTGAAACAGATTCCTAGAATGCTATTAACCTGATATCTCATGGTGTTATTCCAACCCACCCGTACGCTTCTCTGGTGTTCACCATCAAGGAGTTGTGGGCTCGTGACTGGGATATTCGGTTTATGCATGTGCACCGTGAGGCAAATTGTGTCGCCGACAGTTTTGCTAAAATGGGTCACTCATGTCTTGAGGAAGGGCAAATTTTCATGGAGCCTCCTGTGAGTTGTGGTAACTATCTTGCGCATGATGTTGATGGATTAGAGATCCCTAGTTTGATTGTTGCTTAGCCCCTGTGGCTTTCCTTTGTACCAGAAAAAAAAAACACTTCTTGTGTCTAATTTATTGAAGTAACGATGATGAGTGATGTGAATGCATTGAGAAATTTAACATTCATAAAATGTAAAGCGACGTCGTTTCAATAGACAGCACGGAGACAGCAGCACTTCTAACCACAGAGGATCTTCTCTCAGATGGTTTCGCTATCTAGAAGTGAATAAAGTGTTCTGTTAAACTAATGACTATGTAATTAGTTAGTAAAATAAATCATGATATGACATTCGATAAAATAAGGTTATGTTCTTTATAAATATTTGTTGATGGAAATGGAGAGGCAAAAGCCTTTTCCTTCATCTTTTCTTCCTAACAAACAAACTTCACTTTTTGCAATGTAATAAAATTATGTTTTTGCCCTTACTTTTTTACCCACTTTTATTCCATTCTCACTTTTAATGTAAGGGCAAAATGGTCATTTTATCCACTTTTATTCCATTCATATCACAGCACATTACATTGACATGACATTTTCATTCCTTCATCTTTTCTCATTCTCTTTCCCATTCCCATTTTCGTTCCCATTCCCTCCTTTTTTTCCACCAAAAGAACATACCCTAAATATATGAATGATTAAAAATAAAAACTATAAAAGATAGAAATTGTATAAAATTTAAAATTATATATCTTATAATATAAAATGTAAAATAATTATTTTATATTATATTTTTTAATTAAATTTTACTGCAAGTAATTTAAAAAATAAAAGAAAAAAAAAAACACAGCTCGACGTGTAAAGGAAAAGAAACCCTTAAATCGCACCTCCCCCATTGGTACTAGGGTTTATCGATTGAATTGATTCATATATCTCTCAGTGCGCCTCCTTCTTCATTCCCTCCTTTCCTGTACGGAAGCCACGCGATCATGGAGGAAGCTCCAGTGTCTGCTACTACTAACACATGCTGGAGCAACGTAGTGAAGACTCCACAGCCACCACCACCCAAACCTGCTCAAGATGATCCTCTCCAGGCTGGCCGAATCTTCGTTGAGAGCTGCAAATCCTCCAATGGTATATCCGTCGCTGTTGTGGACGCCAACGCCATTATCGCCGGCGGAGAGAGGCTCCACAACTGCGCCGATAAGTTCGTCTCCGTCCCCGAAGTCATGGAGGAAATCCGCGATCCCGTCTCACGCCATAGACTCTCGTTCATTCCCTTCACTGTCGAGACCATGGAACCCTCCCCTGAGGCCATGAATAAAGGTACTTGTAATCAACTGTATGGTTTTGTAGCCTTAGTATTCGTGAGCCATGAAGAGTGTAAAATTTTAAAAGGGCGTGTGGGTTTTGCTTGTTATGGTCCAATTGAGCGCACACAAAAGGGTATTAATCATTTAATTGAGGTATCAGATAAGAAATTTGACAGGCATTGTACCACAGGAGTGGCGTTGATTTGAAGAAGGTTTTACTTGTTAATTTGATACTTTAGATAAGTTATTTTGAGCTCGACAAGAATTTTCCTTTCTTTTTTCATTCTAAGTTGAAATATTTTGCAATCGTAGCTCCGTTGTTAATTAGTATGATATGATAACTCGTTGATGTTTGTAATTTAAAAGCATTTATTGGCCTCTAACTTACACTCTTATGTACTGCTGGGTCTTGTAGTTGTCAAATTTGCTAGGGCCACTGGTGATCTACAGACTCTTTCAGAAGTTGATCTCAAACTCATAGCTCTAACATATACTTTGGAGGCTCAAATTCATGGAACAAACCATCTCAGGGACATCCCACCTCCTGTCCAAATGGTAAATGTCAAGAGGTTGCCCGAAAAGGACATGCCTGGATGGGGTTCAAATGTGCCTAATTTGGAAGAGTGGGAAGCATTAGAGCATGAGACTGAGGACAAATCAAATTCCAATTCAAGAATACTTCCTTTGCGAGACTTAAACTTGAACATTGTTACTCAGGATGACCATTCTGAAGATGGTTCTGTAGGAATTAAGAGTGAAGCTCCTTGTGAGAATCTAGATGGTGTTGATCATGGTTCAAGGAAGCCTAAGAAATACTTACCTAAGAAAAAAGATGTAAACATCGAAGGGAAAAAGATGGTTGCTAGTGGAATTGATGCATCACAAGGACAACTTGATGATAATGCTGGTGATTGGATGCCTGCTGTCAGTCGAAGTACTCATAGGAGATACATGAGAAGAAAAGCTAGACGTGATTACAATGAGGCATTATCCCACAGTGAAGATCAGCAAGATTTGGAGGATAACATTGATGGTAGTGGAATTGAGGAGGGTAGAAGTTCAAATCAGCTTGTGCATCAATGTGATGAAAAAAATAGTTCTGAGAATGGTGCTTTCAAAGATAATAAGTCAATAGAGGAGAAGGAAGGAAGTGAAGATCTCCCAGGAATTCTGAAGCAAATGAACTTGGAAGAAGCTTCATTTGAAGTTCTTGATGGAGAAAACAAACTTGATACATGTTCTGAAGAACTCCAGTCAAATGGGTCTAGACTTGTGGAAATTGTATCAAATATTGATGAAACCATGGCCCCTAAACCATGTGATCTGGATACAGCTGATGGCGAGTCAAATCATTTTGAGGTTGCAAGTGAGACCAGTGAAGCTGCTGATTTTTCATTTGCTGATGATGATGGTAGTGAGCAAAGTTGGATGCTTAGATCTTTGTCTGAGTCTAGTGTAGCTTGTGTGACTGGTGACTTTGCAATGCAAAATGTCCTTCTTCAGATGGGTTTGCGCTTGCTAGCACCTGGAGGAGCACAAATACACCAGCTGCATAGGTTTGTGCCAAAATACCTCTTCACTAAGCTATTAAGTATTATGAATCCCTAATATGATAAACTGTTCTTCTAGCCGTTTCACAACCAATGAAGTGGTTTTTAAGTAAAAACTTATGAACTAATTACAGCTTAATTTTTAATTATCAATATGTAATATAGTATGTAATGGCATACTGTATTGGCTGTAATCTTAAGTGGGTTATGCAGCTGAATGTAATGATTGTGCAATAGGGGCTTATCTTTATTTTTATATTTATTCCAGATGGATACTCAGGTGTCATGCCTGCTACACTGTTACTGCTGAAATTGGGAGGATTTTTTGTCCAAAATGTGGCAATGGTGGCACCTTACGCAAGGTAGCTGTTACAGTTGGTGAAAATGGAGCAGTGTTGGCAGCCCGTCGACCACGAATTACATTGCGTGGTACCAAGGTAAGCATATCCATTCAAGGTTATCAATTTTGTTTTCTTATGCTGCCACTGTACTAGTAATATCTTGTAATTGTTTTGTCTTCAGTCATACAGACCGCCTTTTAGTGTATGTTTTGGAATTAGGAAGGGAATGGAGGGGAAGAGAATGAAAGGGAGAAGGAGAGGGGAGACTAATTTCCTATTTCTCTCTCCCTTGTTTGGATATCCTCCAAAATATCCCAAATTGGGATGTTTTAAAATTGCAAGTAACAAAGATAATGGAGGATTATAAATTAATCTTGGGTAAAGTACCTTTGGTACCCCCAACGTTTGCGCGTTCGGTCAAATATACTCCAAACGTTTCAATTTTTGGACAATCTTACCCTTTTCACTAATACCGTTAAAATAGTTAACGGTTTTTGTTGACTAGGCATAACATGTGGCATTAATATCTGACTGGGATCAATTTTTTCCATTTCATATTTTATTTAAAAAAAAAGAAAAAAGAAATCGTTTAGGTTTATATTTTGAAGAAAGCACGTTTTCTTTTTTTTTTTTCTTTTTTTAAATAAAATATGAAATGAAAAAAATTGATCACAGTCAGATATTAATGCCATATGTTACGCCTAGTCAGCAAAAATCGTTAACCATTTTAACGGTGTTAGTGAAAACTGAAAAGGATAAGATTGCCCAAAAATTGAAACATTGGGGGCATATTTGATCGCAGTAAAACATTTGGGGCATATTTGACCGAAGACGCAAACATTGGGGGTACCAAAGGTACTTTACCCATTAATCTTCTATTATCTCCCAAAAATTTTTAAACTTCCCAAACAAGGGGAAGAGATTATATTTCCTTGCCCTTCTCCTCCTTAATCCCCAATCCAAACCCTTAGATAATGTTTAGCTTGATTCATGGGTTCCTAATTTAGAATAGATTTAAAATCATAGTATATGATGTAATAATATTCTTTATATCCTTTCTGGATATTTACAAGATGTGCTGGACGCATCTCACCCACAATTTGTGATTATTATGATCTGAATCTTTTGATTGTAATTTTACATGATCAAAAGATGTGTTAGAAAGTACAAGTAATTCTCTTGGGTGCATTACTGCATTTCACTTTATTTCTTTTAAATCCTTGGCACTTAAGCTGTTTTCTGCTTTGTATGACTTCATGTACAGTTTTCACTTCCTTTACCTCAAGGAGGAAGGGATGCAGTCACAAAGAACCTCATTCTCCGTGAAGATCAGCTTCCTCAGAAATTTCTCTATCCCAAAAATAAGAAGAAAGGCAACAAGCAGGTATATTTCATATTGTCATACCCTTGACATGTATTGCTCTCTCTTTTGTCTCCAAAATCCCACTTGGTGGGCATCCCTCCCCAGAGAAATCTCATGACATCCAAGAGCTAGTTGAGTAGTTGCGGTGTAAAACTGCTTGGCAATCCTTTGGATTGGGCCTCTGTTGGTCTCTCCAACATGCCATTGGTGCCCTGATAGTATGTGGGAGTGCATTCCCTCCCTTACTACCAATTTGTCTACCAAAAAAAAAAAAATTCAACTAACCAGATCTATGTATACTTTACAGGACGACGATTTCTTCACCCCAGACAATGTCTTCTGCAACAATACAGATAAGAGAACTCCTTTCCAGCCTCCGGTGAGGAAAGCATTAGCAGTTTTCAGTGGAAAGAGAAATCCAAATGACAATCACTTCTCACGCTCTAAGCAAAAGTAGTGGATATGTATTAGAAATTTTGATCTGGTTTTCTGTTTTTTTTTCTCCAGCCTCACACAACGTAATCAGTCACCTTGGAAGTGTTTTTACCCCCTTATGAATGCATGATTAAAAGCAAGATTTATTGTCTCCTAGAGAGCAAGGACATGATTAGAACATGACAATTTTGAATTTCAAGAAATTAAAGTCTTGTTAAACAATTTGAAATTAAAAAAAAAAATGAAGAGGTAGAAACTATGCATTTCTTTAAAGCCTGGACTAAAATATAATTTTCTCCCATTTTTCTGTTTTCTTCTCCATATCTCTTTGCTATGCACGACATTTCAGTTATAGATATTGTAAATAATTAAGTTTATATACACATGATTTATGAGTCTCTTAACTTTGTAATTTTCTGTTATCTATAATCTTCAGATTATTATTCGATATATTTGTGTGTCATGTGTCTTATTTGACAACAATATCAATTTGGTGTCCTGTGTGCTCCACAATATGGGAATGGTACAGAGAAATACTTTTGCATTTGAGTGAAGTTTGTCCAAGTTTGCATTCTAGGCACAAATGTTTGATTTGGATTTTTAAATATATTTGGTTTGTTAGTGTACATGTGCTTTTATACCCTTAGTTGTCCGATGATGTAAGCTTGAAGTTAATGGGGAATACAGTTCCAAAAAGAAAAAAGTTAATGGGGAATATTTCTAAGGGTAATATTATAAAGTTAACTAGAAGTTTATTATTTGTCAACCATTGAATTTGTTTGGAGATTTGTGTTGATATTTTTTTAAAAATATATTTAATATGGTACAGATTTTAAGACAAATTTAACAGTTAACAACTGTTGAGTTTGACCTCTTGACAATTTTAAATACTCACATTTCTAAGTTGACATGAAGCTGAATTGTAGAACGTTTCTGGAGTAGGGACAAATAAAAGAAGCAAGTGGAAGTTTATTGAAGTTTTTAAATAAAGAATAATATTACGATACATAGGGCTAAGGCCAACTCAAGTCAAAAACAGTTAGCGTGCAGTCTTTTTGACTTTGAGCTTTAGGGACATCGATTGTCTGCGACATATATAATTCACAAAAGAGTAAAACATCATTTTGTTTCTTCTCAAGAAATTATTCAGTTTAGTTCTTTTACAGTTGTCCCTTCATCAATTTGGGCACTCTTAAAAGGATCAAATTGAGAAAATAAATTTAAGAGAGACTAAATTAGCAATAGAGCAATTTAAGAGGGGTCAAAATAATATGGATATATTTTTGTTTCTCACATGTATTTTTCTATTGGAGGCAATCCTGTTCAAATTAGTAGAGGTCTCATAATGGGATAGAGCTCTCTCAACAAAGGTTTTTTCTTACGCAAGTCTCGAACCTGATATCTTATAAAGAAAATGAAGTACCTACCACTCCAACCGACTACATGCCAAAATAATATTTTGCTCGTATATAAAAAATCCAGTTTCATTTTCGTCGACATTCTCCCTAAGGCAAGAATATGGTTCCAAATGAAATTGTATAAAGACCTCACTTACCATTACGCGGGAGTACAGTTGTTGTGAGTATTCTGGATACTAAGAGCATGTTCTTTTACAAGAAATGTTCAAGAAAATGGAAATGGAAATAATGGAGTCCACCAGGTCCTACTTATTTTTTTATTTTTTCATTTCTATCAACTTTAAAAAAAAAGAAAAAAAAAATACAAAATACCTATTATACCCCTCTGATTTGACACAATTATAACTTTTTTTCTTTTTATTATTTTAATATAAGGGATAAAATGGTCATTTTAATACATTTCCTTTCCATTTTCGTTACCAAACTTTTACTACTAAATACAAAAAACGTATTCCGTTTCCGTTTTTGTTTCCGTTTCTATTTCCATTTTCATTTCTGCGTAAACAACGTCACTAATTCATTCATAGTAGGTTATTGTTAGAGTTTATCCGTATTAGTGCTTCAAAAATGAAGTAAAAATGTACATTTCAAAGGAATTGCACCGAAGTTGCACGGAAGCGAATTGCACTGGATCCAATTATATATAGTGGTCTGTCCACCCAATCTCCGAGACACTATCCCGACTAATCCGACCCGTATCGCGCACTTGATTATGGTGAAAAAATTTCCTAATGAAAGACAGCATTCACAAATTTAAGCGATACTATCCCGACTAATCCGATCCGTATAGCGCACTTGATTCATTTAAATGTTCTGTTATGAATTAAAACATCGTTTTGCTGAGTTGGAGTGAGAGAGGGTGTCATGTCATTTAAATATGACACGTAAGAGAGAGGGTGTGCCACATAAGTTTTCCACATCAATATTTAATGACAAAACCAGACAAATGTTACGTTAGAGGACTAATTTTGACAAAAAAAAAACGTTGAGGACCAATATTAAACTTCATACAAACGTTGAGGACCAAAAAAGTAATTTGGCCAATCAATTATAACATCTGCCTTTTAAACAAGAAAGTTATTCCCATGCTAAAAAAATGATAATTCAGGCTATCATATATCATATATATATATATATATATATATATATATATACATACTACAAAGAAAAGAGTACGTTATTTTTCTTAGTTGCATAAAAATTACAAAGACGTAGTTCCAGATACATTTTAGAAAATTTACAAACATAGCGTAATCTCTCCCTAATCCCAGAGCCCATCTTCAAATTCTAAAGATAAGGGAAATTACAGGTCAAGCCATCCCTCCCAATTAGTAAAATGCCCAAGATGAATAATAAAATATGCTCAAACATAATAAATACGGGAAAGCAGTTGTCCAGCAGAATCTTCACCATTAAACAATTTCTGCACTTGTAATGATCTGCCAGAGCTATACAACGAGATTTTGTCCCCTCCTACATTCACTTTTTCAGCAATCATTTACAAGTAATAAAAAAAGAAAAGAAAAGAAATTAGTCGGGAAAAGTAATACTGTGTATATCTGTCTCAGCTTTTTAGTGTGTGTTAGTTTCCACTGATGATTTTATGATGAGAGTGCGAGTTCAGCCCAAGCCAAAGATGATGCCTTGAGCTCCGAAGCTATGGATGTGTCAATTCTGCTCTCTAGCATACTACATAATTCTTGCATCTCAGGACGCCTTGCGGGGTCCGGATTGATACAGAGATTTATTACCTCTGATATTACTTTAAGGTCTTCATATCTAAAATGTTTCAATTCGGGATCCACCAAATATGACATTACTTCCGGCATTTCAAGATATTCCTTCGCCTGCACAACATATATATATATACACATTAAAAGGACGGCTCAATAACGAGACTCCCACCAGATAGGATCTTAGGAGGGTCAAATATACGCAGATCAGCAGAGAAACTGTTTTCAATATTTGAATCTGTGACCTCTAAATCACATGACAGTAACCTTACCGTTGACATTAACAAATAAAGAAAAAAAAATATATATAGATGTTGAAATTTGATAAGGTTTCTTACCCAATCCACCATGTGCCCTTTGTCCTTGCAGTATGGAGATCTTCCGCTGATTATCTCCAGTAGAAGTACCCCAAAAGCATATATGTTTCCTTGAGTATCAAGACGGCGTGCCTCAAGGGAATTTGGAAGAACACAAACAGCACCTTGGCTACCAACAGAACCAGAATTCTTTTCTGATCTTTCCAGAATTGTCTTCCAACTTTCAAAATCAACCAGCTGCAAATTATGTTCTTTAAGATGAGAATCTTAAACAAGTGTCTTGACATCAAGATTAGGAATTTAGGGTTCTATGATTTTTTTTTTCCCAGTAGTCACAGTTCACACGGCATATAAATCTTTAGGTACAGATTAATTGACTACTTCTTGACTGCAAAAGGATATTTAGCATATTAATAATGTGAAGCTTGAAAACTTGAATTAAATTGCATGTGCACACCTTAGGGGAAAAATCTTCGGTGAGGTATACAGCACTAGAATTCAGCTCCGAGATAGTGAATGGAGGCTCAACTTCTGTGTGCAGATACTTGAGACCACGAGCAATGCCTATAATGATATTCATGCGCCGTGTCCATGATATCTGGCATCCTTCTCCATCTGCACTTTTAAAATTGCATATTAAGAAAATGAACGCATTGAACTGATAGACAAGCTGAGAAATATGACTTACAATGTAGGTGCTCATAAAGTGTTCCATTTGAAGCATACTCAAAAACCAGCATCCTTGTAAATGGTGTGCTCTCTCGGCAATAGCCGAGTAGTTTCCCTGTATTCTCGTGGTTTAACCTTGCCAAATCTGCCACCTGAATGACATTAAATGAAATCATTAAGAGCCCAATGTTCGAGCAGTTATTTTCGTGTCAGTTCCCGCAGGCCATAGGCTTCGGTTTACCTCTCTCTGAAAATAGAGCTCAAGGTAACCTGTCCAATGCTCTTCCTTGATGCAGAGGGAGATCACAGCAATCTCGGGCCCACCTTTCATGATGCCCTTGTAGAGGACACTGTCAGGAGAGGACCCAATGATGTTGCTGAAGTCTTCACAGGCCACTTCAAGCTCTTGTCTACTATACCTCCTCACATCCTTCAACATCTCAGAGTCTGCACATTGATGATAAAAATTATGTATAAAACCAGAACTTTTGGAAGCAAATAGGCAGAGAGAGTAAATTAAAAAGAAAAGAAACTAAACCTATATATACTGTCGTATGCTCCTTCTCGCTTGCAGATTTCTTCCAAGGAATAATGATTGATGATTTGTTGTTAACCCTCTGAAGAGCAGTCACAACAGCTACTAGAAAGAGAGCACCGACCATAGTTCCTGTCACTATTTCTAGAGCCAAAAGCCAAGCAGGCTTTGATGCTCTTTGATGCTTGGACAAATAATCTGCAGGTCGATGCTTTGGGTTGATCAGTGGATGGCTCTTGGCAGGTGAGGCACCAGCTATGAAATAAAAAAAGTTCACTATTAGTCATTATGAACACAACTGGAAGAAATTAAACAAATACAAGAGTAAATGACTAGAATGGTTAATGGGACTGAAAACATTTTCTCTCCTTTGAATGCTTACCACATTGCACAGCAGGCCGTTGCTTTAAGTCCTTAATCTGGAGGCAGTTCCCTTGAAAGCTTGACCTGTATGACAGTAAATGTTTTCTAAATATAGTGGTTGAGCAGAATATTTATATCATACAGGCATTAGAAAAACACCTTGGAAGATACTCCAAGCATTTCGGGATGCTTCCAACAAAGAAATTATAGGAAAAATCTGCAACTTTTAACTGAGACGACCGACAGAAGCCAGTTAAATTCGGATTTGAGGCATACCTGAAGAAGTAATAGGAGTTATAAAAGAGATATTTACAAAATCCAAACAATACTTTGTGTGACTTGGTATCTCATACTTAATGCAGAGCTTCCTATAATTTACAGGTAGAAAAATTTTAAACTAAACCACAATCTGAAACGTAATTAAAGTCTCCCTAACTTAAACCTTTATACACTTATATCCATTGAATGGTTCACACACACTGACAATTTAACATGTTCTATTATTGATATTGTTATTGATAAATAATCCAATCCATTATCTTGACATATACCCGAGTTATTTCTCCTCACAGGAAGTATCAATGGTAATGACTGAATCTATCTATAGCATAATTATATGTAAAAATAAAGAAAACCAAGCCTCTGTTGGCATTGGTTGAGTATAACAACAGGTCAATGATTGTTGAAAAGAACACGAAACAGTAAAGACTTGAAAAATCTTTTTAAATCCTGCCAATTATAAGTAGACCTGAATCAATTAGCCCATTTGAGGCAAACAGTGTAGCATACCCCCATAGAAAAATTTTAAAACGTGAGAAAAAAAATCC
Source organism: Senna tora (assembly GCA_014851425.1). Lineage (NCBI taxonomy): Eukaryota > Viridiplantae > Streptophyta > Magnoliopsida > Fabales > Fabaceae > Senna > Senna tora. The sequence goes on along the minus strand of CM026270.1, from coordinate 19,725,922 downwards.
AAGGAGGACAGTACTTCCTCTAGGCAAGATAAACCAATTTAGTGTACAAAATTTTACTCACATTCCTCGCATATTTGAAGAAAAATTTGGACTGCTACCAGCAGGAACAGGTCCTTGAAGCTTATTCCTATCCAGCCGAAGTTCTTGAAGGTATTTCAAATTTCCAAGCTCTGAAGGTAGCCTACCGGTCAACCCATTGGACTGCAGGTTTCTACAAGAAAAAAAAAAAAAATCCCTTATTAGAGTCAGTAATAACTGATAAGACTCATAAACCCCAATCCAGGAAGAGCAATAAATTTCCTTTTACATTTTCACTAATTGGACTGAATTTCCGATCTCAGAAGGAATTGGTCCTGATAGCTGATTCATCCCCAAATCCAAGACCTTGAGAGATTTCAACATGCCCAACTCTTTAGGCAGTATCCCGATCAATTTATTGCCGTGCAAACTCCTGCATACATAGGAACCAGCAACCGCCTTTAACCATCACATTCCAGAACTATAGAACATAATAAAAAACACTTCAAAAAACAACTTTTCTGGATGACTTGTGAATAGGAGAAAAAATGAACATACAATTCTTCCAAGTAAGTGATTTGTCCCAATTCTGATGCTAGAAATCCCTTTAATGACGACCACGAAATGTTTCTGCAAAGATGTATCCCAATCTGTATTATTAGGAATGTGCTAGCTTAGAAATGTATATCACCAACCATACGTAGTATATGGAAGGATAGTATCTTACAGCTTAACAACATGATCTCGGGCCGTATTGCAAGAAACACCATTCCAATCACAAGGATCTGATGAATCCACTGTATTCCAGTTGGACAAAACGAGATTTGGATCTTCATAGATAGCTTCTTTGAAAGCAGTAAGCGCCGAAACTGCGTGTGCAGATACAAATCACACAGTCACCAAAAATAGCAATGCAAAATGCTTCTGCACTTACATGTTCAGCCAAAAAAACAATTAAACAATCTTAATAACCAAAAACACCAGATTAGCAACTTCGATCCTTCCTTTAACTTCTTCTCATCAGCCAAACAGAACCGAAGAGGCGAGATCTGAGACGTACCTTCGTTCGACGCCACAGCAGCACAAGCCACGAAGTTGAACGCAGAAATCAAACTGATAAACAACAACGAAGCACATAATTTCATCTTCTCGAAACAAAAAAAATAAAAAATCTCAACACTCTTGGCAGTCACTTCAATAATACAAGCAAACAATCCAAACCGCTCCGAAACCGATTTTATCTTCCGAGAATAGTAAGAAAACCAGGAGATCGTCGGTTCAGTGGTATTTATGAAGGAACATAAGCTACGCGCGAGGTTCAAACTTCAAAAGCCTCTGAAACCGCTGATTTGTACTGGAAAATGGTGTAGATTTTACGGAGAGAGAAGAAATGAAATGAATTCTTGTGAACAAGAAAAAGAGTTGAAATGGAAGATTTGGTAACTACCAGAAGTAGAAAAGGCTCACCAACTGAGCGAGAGAGAGAGAGAGAGAGAAACGAAAGGAAGACCCGAATTTTGAGGGTGACAGTGAAGAAGACAATGAATAGATGGATGGATGGATGAAACTCGCATTCAAAGAGAGTTTAGCTTGCATTCATGTAATGTAATGTAAGAGAAAATTGCAAATGCTAATAATAAAACTGAATGAGAATTTTGATTCACACAAATATATGATTGTTTCAGGCAATGAATGATTAAAGACGCGAGAAGACGCAGTGAAGGAGAAGAGAGAAAAAAGAATTCAAACAACTAGTTTTTTTTTAAAAAAAAAAACATTTAGGCAAATTTAATTTTTTTATAGTTTTGTCGTGAGCTGTTTATAATTATAGATTTTATTTTTACTTTGTCTTCTATATAATTAGTTAAGTAAAATAGGGTTTTAATATTTTGGTCATATGAAATTTTTATGTACAACGTGACTTATTTTATATTTAAATATTTTATAAATATATAAAGAATTTTACTTAAATTATTTTTAAATTATAATGTATCAAGATCTCTTGAATTTTAGACTAAGAGCACATATATCTCTTTAATTTTAAAACTTTGCAGACAGACTTTCTAACCTTTTACCCTTCCGTCCAACTATTAATGATTATGTAAACATATTTTATGAGAGCATTTTGGTCATTCCACATTATAGAAGCTCTAAATGGAATAATTAAAAATGACTAAAATAACATCATAATAATTAAAATATTTACCAAATATACTTACATAACAAATAACAGCTAATATATTGTCATAAAACATACTGATAAATAATAACTAAAATATTATCATGAAATACGTTTATTCTAGCTCAAAACTCAAAAACTCAATACATTTAAGGTTATTTTTTAATGTTAAATTTTGGATATATGGTATAAAAATTAAATAATTCCCTGCTGCGAATAAAAAAGTGATTGGCGTGCGTGACAGTCGCAGAGAAGATTTCGAAATATTTTTTCTGCTAATGATTGCATTTACGGGAGTTAATTGGCCATCAAATAAATATTGTAAATCTGGTGGGATCCAAGCAGTACGTCAACTACTTGTATAAATTTCTTTCACATAAATCTTTTTATTACAAATAATTCTACGGATATACTCATAAATAATAATAATAATAAATTCTACGAATATTAAATATGAACAGTTTTTTTAATGTTATAAAATTATCAAAAATTCAAACTCACTATCTGTTAGTCATTGAATCTGTCTGAAAATTAGAGCTGTCAAAATCGGCTAGCCCGGCCCAACTCGCCCCGGGCACGTTTTGACCCGCTATTGATAAGGTTGGGTCGAACTGGCCCGTTTTTAAAATGAGCTATGATTTTCTCAACTCAGCCCGACCCTTTATGGGCTCAAGGGTGGCCCACATGACCTTATTAATTTTTTTAACAAATTTTTATTAGAAAATATAAAATAAAATAAAACTTAACATAAAATATATAATAACTTACAAATATTCAAATAGTTTTTAAAGTACTCATACTAAAATAATAACGTTTCACAACTACTGTCATGGTTTATGATTATTAGATTTTTCTATTTTTGTTTTTAATCTTTTTGTGCAATGATGTAAACATTAATATTTTGGCTAGTTAATTTATGTTAGTTTTCAAAAAAATAATAATATAAGACGTTAATTAAGACTTAACATGAAATTTAAAATATAAAAAGCCATGCTAAAATAGCAATAAAAGTCATTACAAAATGCATGAACACAAAAAGTAAAGACATTCTAAAATAAGACTTAAATGAAATAAAAATAAAACACATTACGACAGGGCAAAGGCCATCAACACATTATAAAACCTAGAAGGCCATCAAGTCATCACAAAAAGTAAGGCACGTTCCGAAACGGTGAAAACACATCTCAGTTTTACTATTTAAGCTTCAATCTTACATCAACACATTCAATACATGGCTATAAAACCTAGAAGGCCATCAAGTCATCACAAAAAGTAAGGCACGTTCCGAAACGGTGAAAACACATCTCAGTTTTACTATTTAAGCTTCAATCTTACATCAACACATTCAATACATGGCTTTGATTTGGATAAGATCATAGTCCGCTGAGACATTGGAGACCACCCACTGATGTACACTTGGAGACGTTGGATCTGAGACTTGCTAAGTTGGAGGAGCTGGTCAGAAGAGTGTTGTTACAACAACAAACGAAAAACAATTACGACGAGAATGGAGGTAACCATCAGAATTCATCGTGGGTAAGAAATCTGAAGGTTGAGGTGCCGCCGTTTAATGGAATTGATGCTGAGTTTTAGGTATTCAAGATCAAAGAATTTTGTGATATACACGGTATTCCTAAAAATCAGAGAGTCATCCTTGCGTCAACTCTCATAACTGGTCTTGCATATGTATGGTACAAGTGGATGTGTCCAAATCAACAATTACCAAGTTGGGATGGATTTCTTGAGCTTCTATTATTCAGATTTGGAGTAGAGTTGAAGCCAAAATCGATTGCTGAACTCGATGCGCAACATTCATTGGTGCCAATAGCGGAAGAGAAAGCCTTCATCTAGATCATGTGATCTTGTTCGATGTCAGAACCAATGGTGATAGTTGAAGGAGGTGAACAATCTGATGAGATTATCAGTTCCGTTACAATGTAAACAAAATCGATCCTACCGACCCCTGTGCCAATCTTCCAACCAGAAATAAACGTCAATGACAAACAACCTGCTGCTATTTTTGAAGCTGATGTTGCAATTGATGGTGTGGAAGAGTTTGCTGAAGCAGAAGTTGTTATTTCGATCTGTGACGTCCATGATCTGACTCCAATTCCAATTGCATCATCCGCTTTGTGCATAGTGATTAGTGTATTGTTGTTACTGTATTAAAACTTGATTAGGAGAACTTTGTTACTCTTCTCATCCAATCCAACCTTATTGGAATTAATTTTTGTTGAGATCGTAAAACGAATAATCTAATAATATACAAGGTTCCCAATAGAAAAAAGATAAGATCGATACCGATGATTCTTAAAAATATAGCTTTCTCTAAACATCCAATGCAACCTGCAATGGAAGAATCCACAATGGGGGGAGTCTGAGTCCCCATGGTAAACGTCCGATATTAAGTCAATATCTATATATATAGAGGTGGAGAATATACATAAGATAACAAAAAATTAATATTATTACATATGTAATATCCGTTCGAACGAAATAGAACATCTCGTTCGGTCTTTCTGTATTTAATCTTTTGGCTATTCCTTATTACATACCAAACACCAATAAATTTTGATTTTTTTCCTTCAAATAAACATTTTTAAAAGTCCAAACACTAAAATGTATTGCGAGAAAAAACTATTAACAAAAGTGCTTAGATAGGTCGGTGAACTTTATAAATTAAAGTAGTGAAATTTAATGATTATTTAGAAGATTAATATATATATATATATAAAGTAATCAAAAGTGGTTTTTTAGAAAAGTTAGGAATTGCTTCCAAAATTCCACATTTCACAGTTGTTCTCCATCGATCTAAAACCCAATGTAAAATCAAATAAATATTTAAAAGTGATTTCTGAATTTTCTTGATCTGATGTATAACAACCACCATCACCACCTTCCTTTTTCTTCATTTCTTTTTGAAAATCAATAAGAGACTATCACCTAATCATATATATATATATATATATATGCACACACCACATGCATCTATCTCATCTTATATAATATCTGAATATGTGTCTTCATCTTTGTGTCATTATTTTAAGAGGTAAAATATTATTTAGTTCATCTTGGTTAAATTATTATTTAGTCTCTGAATTTATTAAAAATACTATTTAGTCCTTGAAATTTGTAACTATGTCAATTATTTATTAGTCCCCGAGTTTATAACTATGTCAACTATTCAGTCCTCAAACTTGGCAAAAATACTATTTAATCCCCGAATTTACAACTCTATCAACTATTTAGTCTCTTGACTGTTACCCATTAGAGTTGACAGAGTTGCAAAATCGGAGATTAAATAGTATTTTTGCCAAGTTTAGAGACTAAATAGTTGACACAATTATAAATTCGGGGACTAAATAGTTGACATAGTTATAAATTTTGGGGACTAAATAGTATTTTTGATAAATTTAGTGACTAAATAGTAGTTTGACCAACAACTCAGAAATTAAATAATATTTTGTCTTTTATCTTAATTTCCAACAAGTGTATATACATTATATTTATATATATTGTGTGTGTATGTTCAGTCATTGACATTTATTTAATATTGCAGCTTAGGTTAGGTGTGTTTATGAAAAAAAAAGGAATTAATTCCCCATGATAATTATTTAAAAGCCCACTAATTAATTAAATAATAAGAAGACCCTTATTTGTTAAATCCTGAAGGACCCTCTATGGTATAGATGCTTCCAAGCAAGACACTCTTTTTAAGAGTTTTTATTTTAAATAAAATGATTTATACTCTTCTAGAGTTGGAGTATATTAAAAGGAAGGAGAAGCCTCATGATTTTTAATCAATATTGCAATGTTAGATACTTTCATCCAACCGGCAAATGTCAAAAACACTCAAATCTTAAGCATGAATTAATTGCCAATGGTAAAAAGAAATTATTTAATTATTATTGGAATTGTATATCTATATTAATATGGTTGTTCTGGTCATTAATCTCACAAGATATTTATTTAAAAATTAATAAAATATAAAATAAAACACATGATTGGAGGAGAGATGAGAAAGAAAGTAGAGACAAATATTAGGGATGTTTCACGGTCGATTTCGATGATTTTTAATAAAAAAGATGATGCACCTAAACCAAACTAAATCATGAATAATCGATTTTGAACAGTTCGATTTGACGGTTTAAGATTTTTAGGTTGTCAAATTTGCATATTTAAGTTTATTAATATAAAATAAAATTCTATTAAATATAAATAATAAGAAAATAGAGTAACATTTCATTTGCTAATAATATAAAACCAGCTTATTAGTAGACTAAATTTAATCTAATCTTCGAAAAGAAAATTTTATATTTTGCTATTTGAAAATTTTAATATAATATCTATATATATGCTGTTTGGTTTGATTTTTTGTCATATCAAACTGAATCTAACTGAACATTGATTGATTTGTGCTCGCTTCGGTTTGGTTTAGGTGCATTGGTTTTGCTCAGTTTTAAATATTCTTAGGGTATGTTTGGATTGGAAACTAATTAAGGAGGAGAATGGAAAAAAAGGAGAGATAAGTAGCATATCTTCCCCTTATTTAGAAAAATGACAATTGGAGAGAAAAATAATTGAAGCTTAATTCTTAATTCTACATTATCTTTCTCCTTCGCAAATTCAAAATATCACAGATTGAAGTATTTTAGAGGAACTACCAACAGCCAAACAAGAAGAAGAGTCAGAGAAGATTTACCTTCCCTCCCCTTCCCCTCTCCTTCAATCTCTTCCCTTCCTTTTTATCCCTCCCTCAATCGCCAAACAAATATTTGAAGACAACACCCTTATGAAAATAGTAATGAGAGAGAAATAAGAGACAACAAGCACTTATTTAATTTATTATTTTATTATATAGTAATAAAATCTTATATTAAATTTAAAGAATTTTTAAAAATTTAATGCAATTTTATGTATGTGAAACTTATAATATTTACCTATAGTATTTGGGATGAGTTAGCTATTTGATTAGCCATGGAGCATTAAAGGGATAAAAGTTCAATATTATTATACTATTGAAGTTTGGTATATTCTTTTAATTATATAAAGTTATTTGTTAAAATTAATTAAAATTTATATTAATAAAAATTCATAATAAATAATTTAAAAATTAACTAATTAAAAAAATGTACTGAAGTTGTCATCAAAAGATATTTAATTTTGCTTTTTCTGTAAAAGGACCATTCATTCAAATCCAGTCCCTCCATGTGACTTCTTTGATAATGAACCCCACATGTCTTTCCTTTTCTTTATTTAATACACGTAGTCTAGTCATGCACGATTCAAACACTCAACTATTTAATTTTCTCAAATTTTATAACAAAATTTCATCTATTATTATGTATTATGTACAAATTTTCCAAAAATAATTTCGCAATTTAACCTTTATTTTGAAATAAAAAAACTTAGGTAAATTTTTTTTATCTTCATCATAAAGTTATTCAATAATAAATATATTTAATCTCGCTCTTTTATAATAAAAAAAATATGATCTTTATATTTTTTCTCTATTACAATTAGCCATGTGTATAAATTTATTAACACATATCACTTTTGTATTAGAGATCCTTATAACAAAGATGTAAATAATCTTATTTAAAATTTAATACTTTCTAAAATCAACATGAGCTACTCACTCCTCTAGTACGTACTTTAGCTACTCTTCTTTGTTAGGTGTAGGCATTAAAGTGGATTGTTTTCACTCTCTAGAGTTTTTTTTTTTTTTTTTGAGTTCTGCTAATTTCGATAGGAATTATAATATAATATATAGTTCATTAGAATTATATGCATTTTAACTTAATTGTTAATATTTAAAAGCTTCATAAATAATCAAAATCAAAAACGAAATTCATCTTTTTACGATTTCTTTTATTTTAGAAGATATCTTTTTATCAAAATATTATTATATATTAAATATAAGTACTTCTTGTCAAAAATTATTTAGCTCTTCATCTTTTCTTTATTTCTTTATATTTTTCTCCCATCAAGATTGGTCGTTGGTATATATATATATAAATAGAATTATCTAGAAAAAAAAATTAAAGTTCAATACAAGTAGTTTGAAAGTAAGGTGGTATTAATGTATAAAATATGTGGCGTTTGGTTGCATGAAAATGTTTTGGTAAAAAATGAAAGTGAAAGTAAAAAAGAAAGTAAGTGAGAGAAAAATAGAATAAGATATTTAAAAAACACCTTCGAAAAATGAGGAAGAAGGAGGAAAAAGAGTATGCTTAGAATGGATCCATTGATCTAAAGAAACCAAAAGCAAAAACAGAGCAAGTAAAATACACCTCTAAACCAATCAGAATAGTGTACGCCCAGGAAATCATTAGGAAGAAGAAAAAACCCCGAAAAATCAAGTTAGTAAATAATGGGAGAGGGAACCCCGGATGGAGGTTGTCCATTGCTTAGTTTTTCTCCACTTAGCAAAACCCAAGAGCACTAAAGTACTATCAAGTCTGGGGAACTTATAGTATTCCGAGGACGACCTAATTTATTAGCTCTTAAACAAACGGTCGGCTTTTTGATCAAGCACTTGGCATCCACATACAAGATAAACCATAGATATCTCATAACTGTTTCCCACACACTGTAGTTTTTCAGGACCAATATTTATAAAAGGACCTTACCTCTGAAAGAAAACACAATTATATCTCACTCAAGCCTCTCTCCCTCCCTCGCATTCTCTTGCATACTCTTCCACTGCAGAGACCTACCTCAGGTCCTCTCCTGGGTATCTTCGCTTCGCTATCATCGCCCTAAGGCTTCCTCAACCTGGATCTACCTTGCAACATCTCAAGTGAATTACGTGGACTCTGATCTTCCCATGAGTGTGTAGGCGATGGGTATCAACCTAGTTGACAGCCATCAACCTCCATTTGGGGTTCTTTCTCTCCCATTATTTTACTAAAAGAAAAAAAAAACTTAGGTAAAGTTCATTATATTTTTACTATAAGGTTCTCTAATCATAAACTCAATTTATAGTCTTTCTCTTCTATGATTGAGTCATAAAAAATAGTCTTTTATATTTTCTCTTTTCTTTAATTGGTCATACAAAAACACTTTTTACTACACGTATTTTTTATATTAAAAAATCTTATAACAAATATATAAGCAACCTTGACTAAATTATTGTAATATAATTTTTTAAAAATTTAATTATTAAAAATTTAAAATACAATAATACAATTTTTATTTCCCAACCTACTACACATTCAAACAAATTTTTTTAAAACTTATTATAGACTAGGTGGAAGGACATTCGTCCTTATACACGGCGAAGGCTCTGGCGTGTCAGAGCAAAGCATCAGAGCCTCCGCTGTGTAAAACGACGAAGGTCTGACATATGTCATACCTTCGTTGTCTGTCACGGCGAATGCCCTGACGTGTCTTCTTCTTCTTCTTCGTATCTTCTTCAGCATCATTATCATCATCATCTGGGGTGACGTGGCAGTGATGTGTCATGCCACGTCACTGGAATATGATATGTAAGAGAGAATGTGTGCCATATAAGCATGCCACGTCATCATTTAATGGCAAAAAGTTAACGGTGTTATGCTCGAGGACCAAAATCGACCAAAAATAAAAACTTTGAGGACCAACATTAAACTTTTGAAACATTGAGGACCAACATTAAACTTCATGCAAACATTGAGGACCAAAATAGACCTTTAGCCTTTATATACTAATTGAAGAATTTATAAGGGAGAAATGGGAATTATATTTGAGTGTGAAAGACCTAGAGGTGTTAAAATTATGGAGAACATTACTTTGGAAGAATTAAAGGATTTGGTAAAGGAAAAATTAAGGTTTGCTACACAAGAAAAGGTGTCGAAATTACTTTACAGGGTTCCAATTTCATCAAACCCGTTGCACTACGGAATTTATTCTTTAGAAGAGGATACTGATGTTGAAATGATGATGGTAACTCATTCACAGAATCAATCTCGTCTGAATTTCATAGAGTTGTATGTGGAGATTTCAAGTTTAGAATTAGATGTAAATGTTGGACAACAATCTCTTGCACTAATTCCATTCCATGGTAGAAATGAAGAAGTTAATCTTTCATCTCAAATGAAGAATGAGCCAAGTTCAAGCCAACCACTCACTAATAGTTTTGATCATTTTCCAATGGAGGACCTAGATGACTTAACTGGTGAAGAACCAGACTGCGAGGTGGTGGTGAAAATAATCAAGAAGAAGATGATGATGATGATGATGATGAAGGGGTGAATGATGTAAATATCGAAGGTGACATTCCTAATAACGAATGTCGGGACGCAGAAGCCCTATTTCTTTGGAAGTATCGAATGATGTAAGTGGTTTGGCACCTGGTTGGGATGAAAGAGGGGAATTTGTAGTTGGGATATCATTTTCAAATAAGGCTGACTTATGACGTGCTGCCAAAATATACTCCATTAAATCACACCATACATATAAGGTGTATTTGTCAAAATCAAAATATGTAGAATATCGATGCATTAACTATGGTGAGAATAGTTGTCATTGGAGGCTTCGGCCGTTTTATAGAAAACCTTGTGCCGTTTGGGAAATTACAAAACATAAAGGGCAACATACATGTTTGTCAACATCATTGAATCAAGATCATCCTAACCTAGACTCTAGTTTTATAGCATCCACTATATATTGTGACCATGGTGACTGATAAACCACAGGTTCCCATATCGCAGATAATAGATAGGGTGAAAGCTATGTTTGAATGCACAGTGAGTTATAAGAAAGCATGGAAAACAAAGCAAAAGCTAAGGCTATAGCCCGAGTGCATGGAAATTGGGAAAACTCCTACAAACTGCTTCCCAGGTGGTTGGCAGTCGTTTCACATTTTGTACCTGGTACCATAGTGAGGTACCAGTATAAAGAATATAATCGATCTACACAAGTAGCTAACTTCAAACGAGTATTCTAGGCATTTAAGCCATGTATTGATGCACTACCTTACTTGAAGCTCATTGTTCAAATTGATGGAACATTCTTATATGGGAAATACGGTGGAACCTTACTGATAGCTGCTTCACAAGATGGTGATACACATGTTGTTCCCTTTGCCTTTGCGATTGTGGAGGGGGAGAATAAAGAGGTATAGTCATGATTTCTTTCAAACATCCAACAACATGTTGTGAAAGAAAGGCAAAAATTGTGTTTAATATCATATACACGGAGGCATTTTATCTGTTGTTGCTGATGAATGTGTACAATGGCATCCACCGTATGCACATCATGTGTTTTGCATACGTCATTTGGAAAGAAACTTGAATAGTGAACACAAAGATCCATGGCCGAAGAAAATATTAATTAACATGGGTACAAGTTAATACGTGCATTTCAATACTATTTTCAAATTGCTTTAATTATGATAAATTTTGATTTCACTTTCTTTAATACCATGTTGCATAAGATATGAACTCATGCCCAATCATGTGGAAGAGATGTTGGCCGAGGTTCAAAGTCATAACCAATGCACTGCTAATTGGATTGCAGAGATCCCAAAACATCAGTGGTGTCGATCCCACGATGAAGGTCGTTGATATGGCCACATGACCACAAATTTATCTGAGTGTATAAATGGAATACTCAAAAGTTCTAGGTTCTTACCAGTAACCTGATTGGTGAAGTTAAGAATGTATTGGTTGAATGAATTCTTTGTTACGCGTGCCAGAACAGTTGACGCTCAATTAGGTGCTGGGCACATTTATTGCAAAACTTTAACAAATGCATTGCGAAAGAACCAGCGATATTCAAATAGACTTGCAGTGACTCCATTTAATAATATATGTTTGTCTAACATAATTTGATGCTATCAGATGGGCTGGAGTGCGAGACAAATTCAACCCATCAGACGGTTCCCTCCACTATTACCGGACTGTATTAGATTCCATGTGTCGAAATGAGGTACATCATATTACTTCAAACAAACTGTTATTTTTCTTATGTATTACAATGCCAAGCATGAAGCTAACTTGAACCTTTAATTCTTTCAGATTATATGCTACGAATGAAATACGCAACTTAATTCCAGGATATTGTTTGGCAGGCCGAGAGGTGTGGCTTGCAGAGGTTCCATTGATATATTTCATATAATTGAATGGCACCAACCTGATTGAGTGCTTCGGCAGTTTGCAACAGCCTATACTAGGAATGCCCTTTAATGCTAGCATGTTGCATACGCTTGATCTTTCTAGAAGAACGGACACCCATTGGGACCAAGAACATCGACCTTTCATATATGCATGGAACGATTGGATGAATCGATTGGTCCGTAGTGTTCATTCTATAGAAACTCTCGGTCGTAACTCAGAATACATGAAATGGTATTGGAAACACACAAGACGGTGGATACACCCCATGAGCGGTTCTGGTGGCAATACTGTAAGACTTTATGCTAATAACCATTCTTCACATCTTTTACATTTACTAAATATAACTATTTTAACTATTATATTTATATAAATTTTGGTACAGGTTGATCAATATTATTGAAGGTTTGGCTTCATTAACTTTACAGCAACCATAAAACACCAATTACTCAAGCTATGAGTCAGACTTGTAGAAATGCACTTCGTGCTTTGGGGGACCAGAGAGATGGAACGATTAACGTGCATGCGCCTCAAGCACAGACTTTTGCTCACCCAGAGGTACCGGTGGACAAACCTGAAAAGAGGGCCCATGGATTCATGACATACAAGAATCCCCTTATAAATGATGACGAAGATAATAATGATGATAACGACAATGAAAATGAACAAGTTACAAGTCCTACTGTGGTTAATTCATTTATTCTAACAGGAGATGGTGCATCATCATCATCATCATCATCATCATCATCATCATCATCATATACTCCACTGCCACAATAGGGATACTTCGGTAGTTTCAGTCCCTCATTTGGCTTTGGGGTACCTAGGCCTTTCGCCTACAATCCTTCTTAGCAGCAATATATGCCATTTACTCCACCACAATACAATTTCTCCACCCCTGGCCTATCACAAATTCACAATAATATTGTGGGTTCGAGTCATTTACTCCATTACTTAGTGACCCAACTATGCTCACTCCAGATCAAAATAACCAATTCTTTCAAAGACATCAGATGTCACAGGAATTAACTCAAGAATTTGTCACATCTGATCAACACATTATTCCTGCAAATCAAACATCTGAAATAAATAACTCACCGGCTCCAGAAGAAGAAAATGAAGGTAATATACAAGAAGAGCAAAGACGTCGACGATCACAACGAATAACGACGGGCAGTTTGTGGAACGGGGAGCCATTTTATGTAAACTTCTTTGTATATTGTTGATATATGTGCGTATGTAAATTAAGTTTATTTAGATGGATATTTTATGATATTATTATATATACATATATATATATATATATATATATATATATATATATATATATAATATGAAAGAAAAAATAATAAAAAATGGCCTAATGGACCTGCGGCCATTGTCACGGCGAAGGCCTAGACGACAAAGGCCTGAGCCTTCGTCGTTGTACATGGCGAAGGCTCTGACACTGCCAGCTTTGCCCAAAAAAAGTTGAAAAAAAATTTTGTTTGAATGTGTAGTAGATTAGACAATAAAAATTGTATTATTGTATTTTAATAATTAGTTTCTTTAAAAATTATATTACAATAATTTAGCCAACAAGGCAGCAACAGCAACAGCAACCTTACCTAAACGTAATCCTTAATAAAATTTGACTCCAATTCCATCACCATAAGTCACCTTTATTTACCAAAGTAAAGTAAGCAGCCTGGCAGCCTCACTCTATAATAGACCGGAATTTGTGCGGCAAAAACAAGCTGGTCCTATCCACATTAATTCTTTTGCCCTTTTTGTAAAATTTGTGTCTTCAATCTACACACATTAACATTATTCTTCCTTTTTTTTCACAGATATTATTTTATTAGAGACAATCTTGTTTGAGCTAGCTGAGGTCCTATAATAATGAAGGAAAAGCTCTCTCAGCAGAGATCTTTTTATACACGAGATTCGAACACGAGATCTTACTTAAAAAAAATAGAATACCTACCACTCTAACCAATCACATGTTGGTAACATTATTCTTCCTTTATGGAATCATCATTCATGTTTCTCAAAACAAATCAGGATGCGCGCAATTCACGCGACAACGATGTGAGGACACAATGTTGGCTTTATCCTTAGGAGTTCGTGCAAATAGCAAGAAAGTAAAATGCAAGTTTAATAATTATTAATTAAGAAGAAATATATGCAATCCAAATTAATATCATAAAAGATTATAATTAATTAAGAAAGAAAGAAAAAAAAAGCATCGATCATTGAGTGAGATTCTTAATATAGGAGTTTGGTGCAAATGCAATGATTTGTGGGTTCCAAGTCAAATTATCTCTCACACTTTTTTCAAATCACATTGGGGTAACCTTAGCTTTAAATTTGCCAAAATCAAAGGAATAGAGAAAAGGCCAAAAAAAAAAAAGAATAGAGAGAGACATTCACTTTGCTCTTGATAATGATAATGTAGCTTCACGCTCAAGAATATTTCTTTAACTAACTCCATTAAAACAAATTGGTCAAGAATTAATGGTTGAAAGATTGACAAAGCAAAGATTTAAACTTTTTCATGAAAAAAAAAATTCAAACTTTAATTTTTGTTAGTTAGCGAAAATAAAGGATAAAAAATGAAACTTTATTGAAAGATTGAGAAAACAGGAGAATTGATCTTGTGTTTGACTTTTTTATACATTAGTATATTAGGCCGACTTTATTTCATAATTTTTTTTAATATTTTTATTTAAATTTGAGAAATTATAAACTTTTTCTAAAGAATATCTAAAGTATGAAAGATATAGGTACAAAAAAAATTAAAAACTTCACTTAAATCGAGATTTACTATGAGTGGATTAGGGACTAACTTTTTAGTTTCTAATAAAGGTGGTCCCTAAACCATTTACAATAGGTCCTTATTTGTATGGAATTTTTTATTTTTTTGTGTCTATAATTCTTATTCTTTAGAAAAAGTTTACAATTTTTCAAGTTTAAATAAAAAAAGTGAAGAAAACTATTAAAAAAATCGGCCTAGCATACTAATGCATAGAAGAGCCAAGCACTGAATCCATTCTCGAGAAACATAGATTTACGATTTTGTTTTGTTTTTTATTTCTCAAAACTTTTTTTAAACTAATTTTGAAAATTCACGTCATTTTTTTAATGAAGGCTAAATTACTCTTTTGGTCCTCAACGTTTGCATGAAGTTTAATATTGGTCCTCAACGTTTCAAAAAGTTATTTTAGGTCCTCAACGTTTTTTTGGGTCAAAAATGGTCCTCTAGCGTAACATCTGTATGGTTTTTCCATCAAATGCTGACGTGGGAGGCTTATGTGGCACACCCTCTCTCCTACGTATCATATTTAAATGACATGGCACCTTCTCTCACTCAAACTCAGCAAAACGACGCCATTTTGATTCATTTAAATGTTCTGTTTTGAATCAAAACGGCGTCGTTTTGCTGAGTTGCAGTGAGAGAGGGTGCCATGTCATTATTTAAATATGACACGTATGAGAGAGGGTGTGCCACATAAGCCTTCCACGTCAGCATTTGATGGCAAAACCAGACAGATGTTACGCTAGAGGACCAATTTTGACAAAAAAAACGTTGAAGACCTAAAATAACTTTTTGAAACGTTGAGTATCAATATTAAACTTCGTACAAATATTGATGACCAAAAGGGTAATTTGGCCTTTAATGAATTATATTCATGCTATTAATAAAAGACTCATTTTTCGTGAATTTTTATCTTTGTCAATTATTTAGTTAAAAAATAATGAAATAGACTATTTAGTTTATAAAATTTTACCTCTATCAACTATTTAGCCAAAAAACATTAATTGTTACCTAATTGGATGGTGTGGCTACTTGCCACCAAGACTATCATGTCATGCTTTCTCGTTTTCTTGAACATCAAAAATAAGAAAACAAAAAATCATTGCACAAAAATATCTTTTAATTTGAATTGTGATACTGCAATCATATGTCGCATCTCCAACATAACATTCATGCATTTTCATCGCCAACTGTCTCTTCGTTCAACAAGTAGACTTAACCAATGGAATTGAAGTCCATGGGAATATGTTGGAGTGAATTATGAGGAAACTAGTTGAACAGCAAAAATCAGTTGGCAATGAAGGAGCGCAAATGTTTTGGTTGAGACGTGGCACATGATCGCAACATCACGGTTTTGTTTATTTTAATGGAACTCTAAATTCCTAACTTGTATTTTAACATTTCATCACAACTCAAAAGACATTTTTTTCGTTTTTAGTTTATTTCGATGTTCAAGATGACTTGAAAGTGTGACATGAAAAAATTAGTGGTAAGTAAAAAGTGATATATCAGCATTTAATAGTTAAATCACTCGGTTAGATAACGGCTAATGTCCTATGGACTACATAGTTGCCAAAGGTAAAAATTTAGGGACCAAATAATCTACTTCATTATTCAGGAACTAAATAGTTAACAAAGGTAAAAATTTAATGACCATATAGTTTATTTCCATTATTCAGTGATTAAATAGTTAGTTGACCAATAATTCATGAACTAAAAAGTATATTTTCTCTTTTTAATTAATATATAAAATATAATAAATAATTTTTAAACAAAAATACAAAATAACTAAAAATATAATTATCTGAGACAAAAATATAAAAACCTTACAATTACTACAACTATAATTATTATAAATTTTGGGAATAAAAATATAAAAACTTTACATTGTAAGTTTTAGGTTATAGTTGGAATGGCCAATTTATATTAATGGAGGTTAGGTTTAGTAAAAGAGACTATAGTCCCTCAAAACATAGTAAATTGGCCAAATTATTCTTTTGGTCCTCAACGTTTGCACGAAGTTTAATATTGATTTTTAATGTTTTAAAAAGTTATTTTTGGTCCTGAACGTTTTTTTAATCAAAATTGGTCCTCTAGCGTAACATCCGTATGATTTTGCCATTAAATGCTGACGTGGAATGCTTATGTGGCACACTCTCTCTCCTACGTGTCATATTTAAATGACATGACACCCTTTCTCACTCAAACTCAGCAAAAATGACACCGTTTTGATTCATTTAAATGTTCTTTTTTTTGTCATCAAAATAGTGTCATTTTGTTGAGTTGGAGTGAGATAGGGTGTCATGTCATTTATATATGACACGTAGGAGAGAGGGTGTACCACATAAGCCTTCCACGTCAGCATTTAATAACAAAACCATGCGGATGTTATGCTAGAGGACCAATTTTGACAAAAAAAAAATCGTTGATGACCTAAAATAACTTTTTGAAACGTTGAGAACCAATCTAAACTTCTTGCAAACGTTGAGGACCAAAAGAATAATTTGGCCTAGTAAATTTAAATTTGTTTTTTCATCGAAAAAGTGTTCATATTTAGTGTCTAATAATGACTCAATAATAATTTTCTGTAATAAGAGAATACCATTTAAAAAAAATGACCAATTTATGATAGGCCAATTGAAAGGGCAAGCATGCTCATGGTTGGTGAGCATTAAATGATTTGGTACCAAACAATTTATTTTACTAGTTAAGCCAATGCAAATAGAATGCTACATTACACTAGATTGCTCAAATATTAACGAGAGCATTTATTTACCCTTATAAGTACCAAGCAAGCAATTTAAAAAAAAAATTTATCCAACACGTGTCCTAAGAGCACATGTTAAGATTTCTCTTGATTAGTCAATGAAATATTTAATAACTTAATAATTATGAAAAAATTTAACTAAAAAACTAATTTTTAATATTTAAAAATTCTATTGACCAATCATATAAAACCTTATCATGTGCGGCACATGTTAAATGAACCTATTTTAAAAGAAAAAAAAAAGGAAAAAAAAAAGTTGTTGGCATTGGACATTTCAAAATTTATGATAGTACTTTATAGTTTATAGCATTATAGTGATGACTTTTCCTTCCTCTATACCTCCTTTGAGGACAGCATTAAACATCTTTGCAAGTACACTTTATATACGTTGGCTTGCTATACTTAAATTTCTTTCTATTTTTTGGTGAAAAACATTGTAATTAGATTAATTCGAAGGAGTACAAGTATAAACTGACCATAAAACAAAGAACAAGATAGAGGAAAGAATCTGAATTGAAGCATAGAAATTGAATTCAGTACAATTCTCTTCAATGTAATTTCGGTGCAATTTTTATAAAATATATATTTATAACTTATAATTAAAAGTAAGAAACATATGCGAGAAGATACATAAAAGATAAGATAATTGTTCGATTACAAAAGATTAATAGAACGGTAAGTGAGGTTGATGTTCCAATCCTCAAAGTTAGATCAGAGAGGATCAAAGGTGTGGCCACTGCCCACTGGCCACCAACAGATGGTTGGTTGGAATGGTAGTTACTCTATTTTTCTTAAGCAAGGTCTCGGGTTCGAGACTTGCGTATGGAAAAACCTCTACTTGGATTGCTCTACTCCGTTATGGAACCTCAGCTAGCTCGAACAGAATTGCTTCCAATAAGAAGATACCAGTAAAAAGAGAGAGAGAGAGAGGAGGTGTGGCCTCCAATTGTGTTGTGTATAAGGATGAAGTACATGCTAAGAAAATTCAAACTCTAGAATTTTTTTAGTGCATTTTGTCATGGTTAATTTGATTTTTATACGTTTAGTATTAAGTTCTTTAATAAAAATAAAACAGGTAAAAATCAATAATGAAATAATAAACTATATAAAATTATAAAATATAAACCATAAACATTTCTAATGAACACCACATGTACTGAAGAAATTGGTCATTGCATGTATATACTATATACATGTAGTTTATGTAAAAATTTCTCATAAAACCATATGCATATTTTTTAAAAAATTTTAGAATTTTAATGACAAATATATAAAAATCACACACTTTTATTAATTAAAAAAATTGAGATGAAGGGATATCATCAAGATTTGAATTTAGGTTATGTAATTGTCACAAACAGATGAGCCAACGGTACAACAATTTTATTTTTGCTCTGAAAAATCAGTTTATTTTATTTTTGTTTTAAAGGGCTAAAAAAGACTATTTTTTCTATTTTTTTTTGTCAAACTTTTTCTGTTATTAATTATATTGTTTGTCTTTGAACCCAGAGGCCCATTACTGCAATGATGACAATACAAAATAGGCCCAGCAGATACAGAAAGGCCCATTAACTCAAGTTTCGATTCTCAGTTCTCAGTTCAGTTCGATCTTGTGACCAAAAAGAAAATCACTTCAGTCTTTTCAGTTTTTCTATTTAGGAGTATGTTTGGTAAGAAAACCAAACACTAGAATCGTGGTGTTTCACGATTTCCAAAAAAAATTTACATCATATTTTATATATAGTTATATACCAAACACACTTTTTATCATACTTTTTCTCTCTCCTAATTTTTCTCTCTATCCCTCTCCTCACTTTTCTCTATAGTACTTTCTTTTATTCTATAATACTTTACTCTACAGTACTTTACATCCGTGTATCTATACCAAACGTATAGTATCTATTGGATTTGAGACCAAAACAAAAAGAATCTATTGGATTTGGATTGAATAAAAGAAATTTAGTTGTGAATTTACTTGTGATTTGTGAAGGATTTGAACTTGATATGTTTAATATTGAGAGTTAGTTTGGATAGGTTTTAATTGAAAGTACTTTTTTTTTTATAGAGTTTTGAAAAAAATAAAAGTTATTTTACATTTGGATGTCATAAATAAAAAAGTACTTTAAGAAATAATGTGTTTGGATGTAAATTTTAAAAAGTACTTTTTAATAATGAAAATTATCAAAATAAGCATGTGAAAGTATTTATTAATATTATTATTTAGATAAAAAGTACTTAAATTAAAAAAAATACGACACAAAATTATTAAAAAAATTAAAAGTTAAATATCTAACTAAATAATATAAAATTCTAATGACGTCGTTTTAGTATTTGATTTCTAATGAGATCTCTTATTTCTTCCATTTGCTTAATATCTTCTTGAGTTGACTCTTTCCAATCAACTTGAAAAATTTTATTTTTTAAAAAGGTTTCCCAAATAAACAAGAAAAAAATGAAGATTCACTTGGGTGAGGATTTTTCTAATAAGATAAAGTAATAGAGTAGCTAGCTTAGGTATAAGTCTTAATGCAAGCTTAAGTCTTAACCAAACACAAGAGTTATAGCTAGCTTAGGTAGAGGTAGAGTAGGGTGAATTATATTGCAGAGGGGAAGGGGTAAGTGAGTGCTAGATACGTATAGTCACTATCAAAGCCATAATCCCCTGCCATACAATCCTCTATGGGAGTGTGAGGTCAAAACTTGGAAGCAACCATCAAAAGAGACTATTTTTAGACATCCCCAACGTTTTATTTTTCATAAATGACATCCCCAACATTAACGAAGTTGCTTTCAAGTTTTACCACTACTCTTCTTTATCTTAAACACACTTTCTCGGAAAATTGGAAAACTAGCGCAGCTGAGATAAAAAAAACGAAACAACTAACCTTAAAATAGCAGAGAAAAAAATACAAGAGAACTCAGCAGCTAAAGGAAGCGTTGAGAAGACGAGGGTTAACACTGAAGAGGCAGAGAAAAAACCCAAGAGAACGTAGCAGTATTGAGGCTCGAAGAGGGTTAATAGTTGAGGGTTTTCAGAAGGCGCCACTTTTTTCGGTCCTCTTTCGCGAAAGCTTGTAACGACCACCTCTTTTGACAGAGTCGCCACCAAGTTTATTGTCCTTAACTTGGAAAAGGTTTTTGAAAAACAAACTTAGAAAAGTACAAAACACGGGCTCGGGAGACTACTTGCATCAAGGGGAAGGTGTTAGGCACCCCTCGACGCCTATCTCACGATGGTTACTCCATAAACCCTAAACTTAAATGTATTTGGCCTTAACTTGATTACATCAAACAATTGACTCGAACCAAGACAAGACCTTCCCCTTAAGTCCAATTGGCCTTTGTCAGCTGTGACTTGTCATCTCTTTTTTTTAATTATCATGGGCTCATGTTCTTTTTTAGTGTCAGAGACTTCTTTTTTGCTTGGATTTGTACTCTTTTTTTAACCTCAGAGACCATATGTTTTTTTAATAAAGTTTTTTTTTCACATCTTAGATTTTGGATTGTCATTGGCCGTAAGGTCATTGCGCTCTGATACCATGTTAATCTCAAGTAACTTGGAGAAACATCCTTCAAAAGCTAGCTATTAAAAGGAAAGACCAAGCTACTTAAATACTCTATTGAGTATCTTATCCTATTAGATTCATGACTTAACTTGTATCTCTAATAACTTACAACCACTTGATAACTTAATTAGTTCCAGTAGCTCTATAATATAGCCTCCCTCTCTTTAAGAAACCTATCAAGAATAAATTTATCTATAGATCATTTTTCTTTAAAATGATATTATTTGGCTAAATCTTATAAAGCCAAATGATTTTTAAAATGACTCAAATTAAAGTGAAAATTCAATTAAATAACATGGTTTTTGAATTCTTTTAAATATTAATCCTTGCTCAAATGTACAAAAAAGAAAATTGCCTATTGTATGACTCATGGGGATTCTAAAATAAATGCAAGACTTTTCTTCTTTTAGTTACTCACACAGTGGCACGACTTTGACTAATTTGGATTCGACCCTTGTCGCACATCAATCTATGGTGTAATCAGAGTCTCCTAATACATTTATAAGATCTCGAACTTAAAACTTTACTTAAGTGATACCAAATCGTTTACTACTTAAATGGAAGACTGATATACTTTTTGTTGGCATGAACTTCTCTTTTGTCGTTTGGTGGCAGGAAGGTGTCCTTCCTATGCCATTTACTTTCTAATTAATGATTCTTAACAAATAATTTAGCATTTAGCATTCACATTAATGAACTTTTATAGTCCTTCTTATTTATA
This sequence comes from Senna tora, assembly GCA_014851425.1. Lineage (NCBI taxonomy): Eukaryota > Viridiplantae > Streptophyta > Magnoliopsida > Fabales > Fabaceae > Senna > Senna tora. Next base: position 19,703,777 of record CM026270.1, on the reverse strand, counting down.
ATATCTATTTTGTTAAGAGATTTTTTATGTTTTAAAATATCAGCTATTTTACAAAATCAAGAAAGCATTAATTATTTTTTTATAATTTTATTCCTACCTATTTTTCAAGATAAGATTAACAGAGAAAGAGTGAGTAGGAGTAATTAATTACTAAAGATAATTTTGTCTTTTTATCTCATATTTTTTAAGTTTAAGATGAACTAATGATTTTTTTGATTTGTGCGCACCTATCCAATGAAGCAGATATTGTGAACAGGAAGGAATAATACCTAATAAACACACGTTACCTCATTGGACTTTATCTTCTCAAATTTTCTCTGATTTAAATTGACACAAAAAGCATGGGGCTACAATATGATCAAATGATAAAACCTTATAATAGCTAGGTGTAGGTCATTATATCGGGCTTTTGCACATGTATATACACATTAAAAATTATATACACAAATTCAACCACCTTTAAAAACTATCTACAGATATATATATATATATATATATATATATATATACCACTTTTACTGTACACAAGCAAAAACGCCATCAGTGAGGGCGTTTTTCTGAAACTTTAACAAGAAAAACACCCTCAGTGAGAGCGTTTATAGGGTCAAATCATTGATTTACTCACGGACAAATCCGTGGGCAAATCTGTTATTCCGTGAGTAAATGAGTTTACCCATGGAATTTTGAGTCCGTGGGGAAATAGCTACAGAATTTTAATTTTAGCCGCGGATTATTCCGTGGGGAATTTCATAGGTTCGATCGACATCTGGCAACCCCTTCGATCACCATCTGGCCACCAGCCGCCCACCGCCGACAACCCCTCTGGTCACCGGCTACCGCCGGCAATCTCCATAAACCACATTATATTTTTGAAAAATGGTACGTAGAGGATTCGATGAGAGAACATCATGCATGGTAATATTTAGAATTACCACTAGGTCATTTATCACTTGTTTTATTAATATAAAACTTCATATATATATTAAATAATAAACATTTACGTACAATCCGTGGCTAATTAACAAATTACCTACGACAATCCGTGGCTAATCCGTATGAAATTACCCACGGAATCCAATCCGTGGGTAATTTTGAAGGTTTACCCACGGATTCCCCACAAAATATATTCGGTGGTAAATCTATGTTTTGTTGTAGTGAATGGTCAACCCTATAAACGCCCTCAGTGAGGACGTTTTTTATAATTGTATCACACTTGTTTTCATGTAAATATTAGCGTTAAAAACGCCCTCAGTGAGGGCGTTTATAGAGTTGGCCATTTGACCCTACAAACACCTTTACTGAGGGTTGACCATCTGTGAATAATTTTTAAGGCTGCATTTGGTTGGAGAAAAGTTTGGAATTGGAATTGGAATTGGTAAGGTGGAATTTGAATTAAATTATTTGAATTAAAAAATGTATTTGGTATGTAAAAATAAAATTGAAAGTTTGAAATTGAAAGTAGGGTAAAAAGACTAAAATGTCCTTAATTAAATATTAATTTAAAAAAAATTGCAACGATAAAGAAAAAAGGAAAGAAAGAGAAGACCACCTGCCATTACTCCTCCCAAGTCCCAACCATATACCCCATCTTCAGCCATTACTATTCCCACCCATATTTTCATCTTCAACCATTACTCTCCCTGCTTCACTGTGCTCCTCCACCATGCTGGTCCGACGTCGTCTTCATCTCGGTGCTCGTTCTCTTGTCTGCGTTTGACAGGTACAATGGCTTGTTGTTCTTGAGCTTATTTTTCAGATCTAAGATTTTCTTAACAAATTTTCCAGATCTACGCTCTCTTTTTTGCTACTGTGTTTGCCATTTTTCTTGCCAAATCTAGTTTTCCATTTTCTTGCCAGATCCAATTTTCCAGATCTGTTGTTTTTTTCTTTGAGTGATTTCTCATGATTCTTCAATAAAGATAAGTCATTCAGTTCTTCATAATTGATTTCTCTCTTCTCTTTTCAATTCTCAATTTCATTCTTCTGGAATCTGGATACTTTGAGTCTTAACACCATCAATCTATTTTAATATCTTGATTTTTCAGTGGGCACAGGAGGTTCTTTTCCATAGTGGGGTTATTTTTGTGGCATGAAAAATTGCATTAGCATGTGAAAGAGAGAGACGAGATGCAAACAGAGAGAGACAAATTCCATTTTGTTTGCCGTGTTTTGGCGACGAGCAGAACAGAGAGAGACGAGATGTACAAGCATGTGAAAGACGTGACAGAAGGAATGAGGGCAAAATAGTCTTTTACTTGTCAATTCCACAAAATGCAGTCCAATTCCATGAAAAAATCATGGAATTCTCGGTGGCCTCTCTTAGCCTTAAGCATGGAATTGTCTCAATTCCAAAGAATTGAATTCTAATGTACAGTAAACCAACCAAACGAGTAAAATACTATTTTGGTCTTCCACAGATGTCTCCTTTGTCAATTTGGTCCCCCACAGATCAAACTGTTAGCAATTTGGTCCTTCCGTTAATTAACTTGATGACATGTCAAGTTAAGTTGTGACTCAGCAATTTTTTTATTTGACTAGTCATAAATTAATTTAGAGTAATTTATTTTTTATTTAAAAACCTTTTAAATTAAAAAAAAACATTTGACATACCTCCTTTTAACGCAAAGAAGCATATTTGTGCCTTAGGTATGTCAAAGGTTTTTTTTCTTTTTTTTTAATTTAAAAGGTTTTTTAAATAAAAAATAAATTACTCTAAATTAATTTATGCCTAGTAAGATAAAAAAAAATTGCTGAGTCACAACTTAACTTGACATGTCATCAAGTTAATTAATGGAAAGACCAAATTGCTAACAGTTTGATCTGTGGAGGACCAAATTGACAAAGGAGGCATCTGTGGAGGACCAAAAAAGTGTTTTACTCCCAACCAAACTAAGGAATTTCTTGATAAATGTGCAATTCCAATTCCTATCTTAATTCTATGGTGAAGCAAATATAGCTTAAAGGTGGCTGGATTTGTATTTTTTTTTAATTGTGTATATATACGTGCAAAAACCCATTATATTGTATAGAGGTGTCAAAGTGGGCCAACCCGGCTCACATGGGTTGACCCACCATGGGTTGGACCCGTGACGGGTTGGCCCACTCAGGTTGGCCATGTTAAACGGGTTGGAAATCCCAACCCGACCCACCAAGGTGGTGGGTCGGGCCAACCCACCTAACCCACCTTTTTTTTTAATTTTTTTAATTCTAATTTTTTTTAAAAAAAATCTATACTTCTTTTATACATTTTTTTCATGAACTAAGAAATTTAATATGATAAAATGAAAGAAAAGATTTATCATTCATCATGTTAATCACAAATAGTTAAACATAAAACAATGAAAGTATGAAACATGGTCAAAATATTACAACATTACTCATTTCTATTCCTCTTGGCTCCTATAAATATGGTGAAAAATGAAAATATTACAAAAAGAAAGAAACATGATTAGGAATTATGTTTTTTTTTTTAAGTTAGGTGGGTTACGGGCCAACCCACCTAACCCGCTGGGTCGGGTTCCTCCAACCCGTTTAATAAACGGGTTGAGATTTTGCAACCCAACCCACCAAATTGGTGGGTTAAACGGGCCAACCCACCGAGTTGAACCCGTTTTGACAGCTCTAATATTGTATTTAGATTTGTTCAAAATTAAAAGATCTTTTTGTAAACTTGACCCTAATCCATATTTGCCTCGTACTCTACAATTGCCATGTCTATAAAAAAATTTTGGGTAATGCACCCTTGCTGCCCCAAACTTTGCTGCAATGTTCATTCCTGTCCCAAACTTTTTTTTGGTTCATGCCTACCCCCAAACTTTCAATTTTGTTCATGCCTGCCCTTTTTGCTAACACCGTTAACTTGCTTGATGGAAATTGCTAACGTGGACGATGAATGTGCATCTCTTTTAATTTGTCAGCTCACTGTCCACCTCATTTTCCACTTCACATTTAACTTTTTATTTTTATTAAAAAAATTAACATAATCCAAATAAAAAAACAAACCAAACTTTTACTCTAAAATATTTTTTTATTTGGATTAGCTTAATTTTTTTAATAAAAGTAAAAAATTTAAATGCGAGGTGGACAATGACGTGGCAAAAAAAATACACATTCATTGTCGACATCAGCAAATTCCGTCAAACAAGTTAGCAGTGTTAGCAAAAAGGGTAGGCATGAACAAAATTGAAAGTTTGGGACAGGAATGAACATTGCAACAAAGTTTGGGGGCAGCAAGGGTACTTTATCCAATTTTTTTAAATACATGTATAGTATTACATCATTTGTGTATTAATCAATAAAATTTATATAATTTTATATTTTCCAAATTAGAGAATCAACATGATAATTAAAATAAAAATTAATATATGAATATTAATTATTGATCAGACGTGAGACAATATATTTTTCGGTTGAAGAGTCTTCTTGCCAAACAAACAAAAGCCTTTCAAAACCCTTTCCAATGATGACCAAATCATCACGAACTATCTTCAATTTTGTTTCTATATAACATTGTCAAATTTGTTTTGAATATGAAAGTAGATGTTAATTAAGGGACTCAAACTCCTCCCAACTATATAAGTTGGCATTTGAATTAAATATATATATATATATATATATATATATATATATATATATATTAAAATTATTCCTTTTCAATATATATACCGCGTTCATTAGGAACCACTAAAATTGTGTCCCATCCAAGTTTCCTCGTACATATATCCTTTTTGTTCCCCATGAATTTAAGTTGATCAAGATCCAAATTTTAGCCAATTATTCAAGCAAGGTTGAAACATAACTAAAGTATATAGGCTAAAATGTCTAAATTATCTGAATTTTAGGCTAGGGACAAATAAATCTCGTGAGTTTTCAAATCTTGCATTAAACTCTCAAACGTTTAATTTTATTAGTCTCGTTAAGAATTTTGTCCATTTCTTAACATGATATTTTGCTACGTCAGCAAAAATAATCTTGTCACGTCAGCAATTTTTTTAATTATTTGAATGAACTTAGAAGTGATTTTGATAGATATTTTGTGAAATGACCGAAATACCTTTCAATTAGCCAAAGTATTGAAAGTTCAGGGGATTGAGTATAAAGTTTGAAAACTCATAAATTTTTTGGTGATGTTCGTTGAAGAGAAATAGGGATGGAAAGCAAAAAAAATAAAGGTGGTGGGACCCACTGGGCCACACCACCTATGGAAATGGGATTTCTCACGTGGAAAATCGTGAAATTAAAAAAAAATACAATATGTTTATTATATCCTTTGATTTAACACAATCATACATTTCCTTTCCCTTTTCCGTTTCTGCGTAAAGAATGTACCCTTTGTATCGATAACCTAAAACTCAAAAAAATTATGTGCATTTTAGCCTATATACTAAGTTGACCAAGACCCAAACTATACAAGTATATATATATATATATATATATATATATATATATATATATATATATATATATATATAAAATATATGCATACATGTATTCCAAGTGCTTCTTCTTCTTCTTTTTCCCCCTTGAGTGCAAAGTTGTGTGCTAAAGAATGCTAACCTAACTCCCACTAAGGTTCCCCTAAAAGGATAATAATGATTAATATTTAAAGGTAATATGGATAGTCCATATATATATATATAAAACTAAAAACACTAAATTAAGAATAACTTCCATGCGTGACATCAACGGCCACCACCAACCACTAAAGAGATAAGTAGAGAATTAAGCAATGCATGCACTTGTCATCTTATTATAATTGGAAATGGACGTTTTCTGTTTTAAAACCCATCCACTTATCTTTGTGTCCTCCAAAGTCGTCTTGTGCTATAATGCCACAAAAAAAGCATCAACTTTTTTTTTTTCAATGAGAATATATATATATATATATTTTATACAATGTCAGACACCACAAAAGTCAGAACTAATTAAGAAATTCATTAACTAACTCTAATTCTCGATCACTATCAATTAGAGACTTAGAGTTGATCCATCTGGTCATCCTTCCCTTGATCATGACAATTTATATATATATATATATGGCTTTGGAGTTTTTGGTGTCACAAACTAAAGTGTGACACCAAAAAAATAACTACTCTAACCCCATTTTTTTATACTAAACTAAAAAATTTTAAAAAATATGATTGGAGGAGATATGAGAGAAAAAGAGATCATGGGTAAGGTGGTTAATAAAAGTGGTGAAAGAAAAATTATAAATATAAGTAGTAATTGAATTATTTATTATATTTAAAAAAATATTAATAATAAAAATATTTTTATAGTGAATTTTAAAAAAAAATGATTGCATGCACTAAGCCTCTAGTATATATATTATATATGATTCAATTTGATTTCAGATGATTTCTCATTTAGTAGGTTATCTATAACAACTTTTATAAATACTTGACTAAAATGCACAGAGGTATCCGAGTTTTGAGCTAGGGGCACATACATTCTTTAAATTTTAAAACCTTGTAGAGAAACTACTTGACCTTTTAATTTGGGGCAATCAGCACCCTTCCGTCCATATTCAATCATTATCGGACATGTAAGCACGCTTTCTGAGGGTATTTTAGTCATTTCACATTTTAGCGGTTCCAAATTGTATTGAACAGGCAGAATGACTAAAATAGTATTATAATGATTAAAATACTCTCACAAAATGTGCTTATGTGACAGACAACGATCAAAATATCCTTACAAAATATGTTTACATGACAAATAACAGTTGAATGTGGACGAAAGGCTAATAGGAAAATGAATTTGTGCAAAGTTTTAAAATTTAAGATATATATATATATATATATATATATATATATATATATACCCATAATCTAAAATTCAAAGAATTATCTCGATGCATTTTAACCTATAAATACTTTCTAAGCCAAGAGGCCTCATGGAGGGTGGCAGGCTGCTTTTTGTGAGCATTAGAATATGAATAAGAATAATATTGTATAAGGGTGGGATTAGTGGATGCCCAATGTATTGCCTAAAATGTGCTTTATAATGGGAGGTGACCATACTCTCTCCACTTCCTAATATCATATTCTTCATTATATGCTTCCCAACTCTTATAAGTCTAACAATAATATCTCCTTTGTCTCTCTTTTTATGTGACGGATAAAAATTTAATGGTACTAGATCATTGAAGTTCAGTACATCCCTCTAATCATATAGAGTCATTTGTTAATATTAATATAAATTCACATTAATAATTAAGGACCCACCTTAAATGGTTTAGCAACTAACTGATTGAAGGGATGTACTGAAGTTCAGTACTATCGTACCACCGAACATCTACTCCATAACCCCACTTCACCGAATTTTGCCACCACTCACTCTGAGTCACCTCATGAAAACGAGGGATCACACACGCTCATGCATGTTGAGTCACCTGAAGAAAACGAGGGAGACACACTTCCATTATATTTATATATAGAGAGAGTAAATTGCTTTTGTGATCCTCAAAAAACTTTACTTATCTCAATTTAATCCTTGAATTATGAAAATATTAAATTAAGTCCCTTATAAAAAATATCACTTGTCTCAATTAATTAGTCACTAAATTATGAAAATATCAAATTTAGTTCCTAAAAGATTTCATATGTCTCAATTTAGTCTCTAAATTCTAAATCCTAAACACATAAATGAAATTATAATACAAGGTATACCTTTCATAAATTAAATTTGATATTTTTCATAATTTAAGAACTAAATTGAGATAAGTGATTTTTTTTAAGGAATTAAATTTAATTAAAATTTCAATGATATAAGAATTAACCTGAAACAAGTAAAATTTTTCAGGAATCAAAACTATAATTTACGCTATATAAATATATAGTCTCTAATTCTTAGGTACTATATTTTTTATTCTTGAATTTAACAACTTTTTTTTTGGTTTTCAAATCAAGACTTGTTTATATGAAATTCATTTAATTTATATTATAATTACCAAAAGTTTTAACAATAATATATATATATATACTAATATACATATACATGACAAAAAAACTTTTTATGTCTCCATCTTTTGCACTAATTTCAATAAGGACTAAACTGAGGTAAAGTTACTTAGGTGCTTGCTATAAAGTTCACCAATATAATTAAAACACGTGGCAAAAATTTTTTTTATAACCAATCATGGTAGAGAAAGAAAATGAAAAGCAATAAATTACATAACCAATCAAATAGGAGAGAGAATATAAATAAGGTTTATGATTGGTGAACTTTATAGCAAGCACCTAAGCAACTTTACCTTAGTTTTTTCCTTTCAATAATTCATCCATAAACTTTTTTGACTCTATTTATCCCAAGTATTTCGAATTATAATCCATTTTGTTTTCGAATTTTCGAACTTCATCTCCTAACACTTAATATCGTCCAAATTAAAGCTAATATATCACTCAAAATTAAACGAAGTCGTCATTTATGCATATTAATACCAACTCATCATTAACATCTTCATCGTATCATTTAACATCAATATTATACGTGTGATATCATATTATCATTTTATGGCTAATAATTTGAATAAATTTATAAATATTATTAGGAGAAAATTCAAAACTTTGGGAACAAATTAAAATCGATTACAATTGAAATTTTTAGAATAAATTACAAAAACAATTTAGAGACAAAATTAAAAATTAGTATAAATTAGTTTGGAAGGCATAAAATATATTTTAGCCTATATATCTATTATAAAACAACTTAGGCATAGACCCAAACACCTATATACCTCAAGTCAATGAATAAATTTTATAATTAAGAACCCATACATTAATACGAGTGTAATTTGAATTTTGATTATCCCTAATATATACAATGTTTGGTATATATATTATTCTTGTCTTTTAAAAAGAAGTATACAAGTTGTTGAGTTATTATATTATTATTCTCTTGGCTACAATTCATTTATAGTTTAATCAAATGTAGACGTAGTAGTAATAGTGCGCCATCCACATATAATAGAGACGTCATAGTCACTCACAGCCAAACCCATCCATTTAATTAAATAAACAAATTAAAAAATAATCATTTCTATATATGAAGCTAATTTATCAGAACCATTATATTGCTTTCTCTTAATTTCTCCGATCCCCTTCTTTTCTTCATTATTCTTTTCATATTTTAATATTATTATATTCTATACTCCACGAGTGCTATAAGGAATAATCCATCAATCCTCCACAAAGCCTTGTTTGGTTCGTTGTTATTATAAATATGGTGGCTGAGGCATCTTCTCCTTATACACAACACCAGAAGTCAATACAAAACAATAATATGGCCAAAGTTTATCCTCAAAAACCCACCAATACTTCTTCTAATTTTCCCTCTTCTTGTAGTAATAATAATAAGATTTCCAAAAGAGAGACTTATACTCTATGGATGAAATCACTTGTTCTTCACTCCAATGGATGCACAGTGTACGATTCAAGAGGCCACATAGTGTATCGAGTTGATAACTATGACAGAAAAGGTACAAGAGAAGTTAACCTCATGGATGTACAAGGCACGTCTCTTTGTACTATACATAAGGTACGTTTTTTTTTTGTTTTCTGATGACACGTTGTAGGGTTTTGTCGGGTCTGATGGTAAGGATATAAGGAACTGTGTCGAATTTATTGTTGCGTGTTTTGTGATTTGCAGAGATTGCTGGGATTTGGAAGGTGGGATGGGTACAGATGTAGTGGTGGTGGTGGTGGTTCGAAGCCATGGTTCAAAGTGAAAAGGTGTAATAAGATGGTGAAGGGGAAAGTGGCGTGTGAGATTAGAGTGGGAAGAAGCCAAAGGTATTGCATAGTGAGAATGGGAGGGAAAGCAAGTACGTTTAGGATTGTGAACAAGGAAGGAAAAATTGTGGCACAGGTAAATTTAAATTATAATTTCTTCAATTTTTGGGTTTATTAATCTTCTAACAATTCTAAAGATTGGTGATATATGACCTGGAGGTCATTGGTTTAAGTTATATGGAAACAATCTCTCTGTTTGTAGGGATATGACTGTATATATCTAAGCCTCCCAGACTCAAATAGAAGTGTCAAAAACCAGTCCTGTAGAACATATAGAGCTGGGTTAGAGAATTTTTTGCCCTTATTGAAAATGGATCAGCCCAACTCTAAAAAAAAAAAGAATCAAAGTGGGATAGTGTCAAGTTAGCCCAGTTTAGCTCTAACTAAGGTTGAGTCGAATCTAAAAAATCATAGCTTCTGTCAAAAACAAACCAACCTTAACAAAACAAGATCAAAACGAGCTAGGATACAACTGTATACATCTAAGTCTCTCAGACTCAATTGGAAGTGTCAAAAATCAGTCCTGTAGAACATTTAGAGCTGGATTAGAGAATTTTTCGCCCTAATTTAGAATGGATCAGCCCACCTCCAAAAAGAATAGAATCAAATTGGGTTAATGTCAGGTTAGCCCAGTTCGAGTCGGATCGGAAAAATCCCAGCTTCAATAAAAAAACAAACCAACCTTAACAAAACAAGATCAAAACAAGCTAGAGTCGAACCGAACTAACTCGTTTTGAATGCTATAAATCCTACCTATTGGGAGTTTTGTGTACTACTTCAATTTTTGTCAATCAAATTTATACATGAATTTGGTGTTGATTGTAATGTGTGTGTGTGTGTGTGCAGGTGAAGCAAAAGCAGGCATCCTCAGGAATAGTACTGGGAGATGATGTTCTAACGTTAGAGGTAGAAGAAGACACTGATCATTCTCTGATTATGGCGTTCGTCACTGTGTACGGATTAATCTGTGGCAGAATGTAAATAAAATATATAATTGCCCGTTTGATCCTTTGGAATGTCTTGTATGAATCTGAGACGATTATGTAATTCTCATTATTGTATTTTTCTCAACATTGGTATTGTATCCTTTGAGATGACAAGTTTTGTAATCAGTACATATATATATATATGGGTCAGGATTGTAAATAAAAGTATATTGTAGAGAAATTAAAAGATATGTATACTATATAGCATTAGCATATACGTATATTTAGTATTTTTCGCGGAATATGTTTTTATAGACTCAAGTTTATTTAATTTTATATGAACCCATCACATACTAATAATTAAGTGATTGAAATTAAAAATTATATGGTTTGAAAAAATAATTTTTTTTTATAATCATCAATTATGATTTTACTTGCATTTTTTTTCTTTTTTCTTTTTTCATTAAACTCATAGCAAATACATGTATGATTTATACGGAGTGAGTACATATAGGAAGATGGGCCAGTGCACATTTGGTGGATTGGATCCAAATCCATTTGACTTTGGGCCACTAATGCAAATACTATAAACATGAGGGTTTATGAGATATAATTTTCTCTTTTTCCATTCAAAGGGGTGGATACACATATAATGGGATTTTGGAAAAACTGATTATATGTGATCATATTTTTCCTATCAAGAGCACCCGAGAATTCTCTCTACTTCCTCTCTTTCTCTCACCGAGTCCATCGGTGTGACTGGGTCGGGCGTGACCACTTGAATTTGACATCCAAGTATGTCCGAAAACTTACGTAAGAACAACGTTCATTTTTCTCATACAAAATCTCAGGAGAGACAGAATTACTGTTGTCTGACTTTGCTTCAAGTTTTATGTGAGAGTCCTTAGTTTTGAAGCATGAAATAAGAGAATTTATGAGCCATTTTACCTAAGACGGAGATCATTCTTAAGCAACTTAGGAATTAAGATGAGAAGGCACGCGTTTATTTGTTGAGCAATTTAGACTTTCAAGGTTAGGTAATCCTTTAAGGCCATTATGTCAGCAACTTCAAATTAAGAGCACGCAATTTCTAGGTCTTGTGACAATGATCAATATATATACCAATCGCCAACGTTAGGTTTCAATTCAATGGTTTTTTTTAATTTTATTTTATTTTTCCTTTTGTGTTTGGTTAAATTAGATCCTTGATTTTCAACAAACAAAGAAAGAAACATAGACAACCTTTTTCTTGTGTCATTTTCAGTCGAGAAAATCTACGTATGTCCTCTGTTGCATTGATGTTGTGATTAATTTTCAGGATATCAAAGACATATATTTCTTTCGGCATTACCTTATGTTTTATGATCCTATCTGTGAACAAAGTATATATGGGTTCTCTGCAAAATAGAAATATGTGACAATTTAACAAATATCATTAATAAGTGGAGAAAATTTGAAAATCTAAAAGGCACCAGATTAGATTCTATGGTGTACAACATAGGATCCAAAGACGGAAGAGCACACCCCAACGTGAGTTGTCACAAATAGTCAAAGATTTGGAGAAAAAATTTTTACTTCACTCAATGACTAGTTGTGTAGATGCAACGGGATAAAACTGCTTGTAGTTTAAACCTGTACTTTTGGATTGGGCTTCTGATAACCTCCCCAACATGTCACTACTCGGTAATATTTGGGAGTACCTTCCCTTCCTCCCATTTTAGTTAACAAAAAAAAAAGGCAAAACACACTTCAACTTAGACAGCCACTACCGTAGATTCTTTTTCACCCATTGAACTGAAACAAATAACTGCTCATGTGTATTATATTTATAATGAATTAACATATACAATAAAAAATAATTAAAAAAATGAAATGAGTACACCATCACGATTTGTTACCAGCACAATTCAGGAGGAGAGATCACTAATGCTGACTAAATAACACTTTTGACATCTCAAGCTACCAGGAAAATTTTGTAAAATGGGGCAAGCAGGCATTTAACATTTGAAGAAAAAAAGAAAAAGGAAGAAAATACATTTATCTTGCCACAATATACATATTAAATTATTCAATTTTAATCCCATTTCTATATGTAAGAGCTGCATTGCCCACCTGCTTCAACTATACAGTAGAGAGGCTCCACAATATATGGAAGTTGCTCATTAGCTCTTCTGGGCAACCTTGAGGTTCCGTACAGTCATAACAAGCTTTTGTCTTTCACCTTCTACCTCGGCAAATTTCAGACTCATTTCTAAGTACCTCTCTTGCATCTCCTTCAGTTCGCTTTCCATTGATTTGTTTCTTTCTTTCAATGATCCTAACTCGGTTGATAGGTCACATAGATCGCCACCACTATTATTGATCATGACGTTCTTCGCTTCTTTCTCTGATGAATTTACATCACTGCCATGGCAAAAAACACAAAATTAACAAAATATTCAATAGCTTGAACTTAAAAGATATCCAACAAAACGGGCTTGATATCTAATCCCTTCGATACTTTCAAGCCCATTACTGATGCTCTATTCCCATCCCCTCCAAGGATCAAGGATCAAATCCAGGAGGCATGATTAAGGGAACACATAAACCCCTTACCATATGGTACTAAGCTATGTCGTTCTATCATATGGTAAAGAAAAGAATAAGGAAGGAAAGTGAAAAGTAGGCGGACCTCTTGATTGATGACAATCCAGAAGCCTCTCTTTCTTCAGAAGAACATGTGGTGCCATTGAGATGTTCAGCTGTACTTCTTACTCCTCCATATTCATCATTTAAAGTAGTAATACTTTTATCCTCAACAGCCTGTTTGATCATAAATTTATTGCACATAGACAATTTATTAGCACTACAATGCTGTAATAAAAGCTAAAATCTAGATGCTAAGCCAGAGTACATGAAGATTCAAACTTGATGAAACAAAAATGCGAAGAAACTTTGACCAAGACGAAGATAATTAAGAATTTCTTGTAGCCATCAATGCCATATATATAGATGTGGCATTGACATTCTCTAGACTAGGAGGCTTAAATAATTTCATAAATGTTAGCAGTTTGCACATTCCTGATGTGTAGCAATATGTATAGGTAAAAGCACTATAACCTTTTGCAAAGCATTGAATTCTTCCACTCTCTTCTCCAGCTCCTCAATTTTGTCCTGGAGTTCCTGTTCCTTCTCCAAAAATGAAGTTGTTGATGTTTCCAAAGAATTTTCCCTCAACTTTATCAGGCCCTGCCATAAACACCCAGTTGCCACAAATAAATTATTTTATTCCTACGAAAATACAGAAGAGTGAAAATTGATGGATTGTTGACAAAAACATTGATAGAGGAATTATCATTAGGGTATCAAGCATTCTTTAAAAATTAGAACAATCTTTATCTGCAGAATACTAGAATTTTTAAAGTTACCTCAAGCATAGTTATTTTCTCCCTCAAATTTGTCATTTCTTTTGAATTTTGAGGAATTGAAGCAGATCTTTTATTCTTCGGAACAATTTTAGTTCCCTCAGGAAGATGAGCGCGTCCATTACTATCTTTGAACTTCTTCTCAATGTTGGTTAACGCGTCATCCTTCTTCTTCAGGTCACCCTTTAGCTGGAAAATATTTTTCCTTAGTTTTTCTTTCTCAGCTTCATCCTCAAAAAGAGACTGTTTTAAGTCACTGTATTGAGCTCTAAGTGCTTCCAACTCTGATTTCAAGTGCTCACCCGTTGTCTCCTTTTCATTGATTATATGCCTCACCCTATTTAGCTCATCAAGAGACTGCTCTGCTTCCTTCCTTAATGAAGCAATTGTCTTCAACAACTCATTTCTTTCCAAAGTTCCTCTCTTTAACAGAGTCTCGGATTCCTCAAATGATTTCTTCATAAGTTCCAAGTCGGTTCTGAAAACTTCTTTCTGCTCAACCTGCTCAGAGAGGAAGGAAATCTCCACTTTAAGCCTTTCATTCTCAGCTTTTAGCATCCGTATCTCCTCCGAAATATCCCTGCTAGCTTGTTCCTCATGCTTCTTCCGATTTTCAAGTTGCTTGGACTTATCCTCAATTTCCATAAACATCTGCTGTATCTGAACTGTCATTGTATCTACTTGATTGAAAAGTTCATTCAGTTTTAACTCATAATCCGCCTTGACTGACTTATGTTCTTCTTTGACCTTTTGTAGCATTTCTTCCAATACACTTTTCTGTGCGCGCAGTTCACTTGCCTCCGTGAATGCTCTCATGGCAGCCTTCTCATTTGCATCAAATGTAGAAGCCATTTGCATTGAGAGCCTTTTGAATTCCTCTTGAAGCTTTTCAGCCGCATTAGCATTTTTTATTCTGGTCTTTCGCAAAGCTTCCTCCGCTCGGATGGCTCTTTGCTCCTGCTCTACTTTGTCCTGTGTCACAGCTTTTAAATCGGCCTCAAATGATTGTGCTTGTTTTTCCAATTCTTCCTCCAATCTTCTGATATGGGATTCAAGGTCATTAATGGTGGCCATAGAATTTGAGAAATCTTCTGATTGTTTCTTGAGTTCAATTTCAAGACTCTCAATATGGGTTTCAAGGTCATTCACAGCATCAGGAGGAGGAGATGAGCATTCATACTGCAATTTTAACTGATCCTTTAGTTGGCTCTGCTCCAGCTTATATGCAAGATCATGGTTTTCCTGTTTCAGTATCTCATAGTCCAGTGCAAGCTGCTCCATCTGCATTTCTAATTCATCTTTGTCCCTTCTGTAGATCTCTAGTTCACCATAGAGGTCTATAATCTTTTGCTCAAGTAAGTGTGTCTCCTTCGCATTACTTTGCTCCTTAACAATCTCTTCCAGTACATTTTGTTCTTCATCATCATCTGTTTCACATTTGGAGAGGTTTCCCCTTATCTCTTGGGAATTTTTACTCAGTTTAGAACGAGTACATATTTCTCCATTTTTCTGCTCTAACATTCCCTCTAGATCCTGTACAGCAAGAACTAGTTCAGCATTTGATTCTTGTGTCTTTGTTAATTGTAGTTGAAGATTAGCATTCAGAGCCTTCTCATAATCCAATTCTTGTCTAATTTCCTCAACAAGAGTGCGCAGATCTCCAGTTTCCAATTGTGATCTGTTTTTAAGTTTGGCCTCGTCCATGCGCTTGTAAAAAGACCTAAGATTGTCACATTCAGTCTGGAGTGCATCTCTCTCCTCTTTCAAGCTAATAACTTCCTTTGAGAGCTCCTGCCCTCTTTTGCTTTCTTTTACAATTTGCTTCCGAAGAGTCTGTAGTTCCAAGTCTGACACATCCACCTGCCTAGCAAAAGAAGCAAGCTCAGCCTTAAGTCTTTCAATCTCCATATCTGATGCCTGTTGAGACCTTTCTCTCGGAAGGGCATCATTTGAACCATTTGTTGAATCATCTGTACTCAAACCATGTTCAGAACCAGCAGACCAGTCCCAGTTTAATCTCTGGTGTTCATGCACTATTGTTGTGGCATTTGCAGAAGGTTGTTGAGGCTCTAAAGCGTGGCTCATACATGAAACCAA
Organism: Senna tora; assembly: GCA_014851425.1. NCBI lineage: Eukaryota > Viridiplantae > Streptophyta > Magnoliopsida > Fabales > Fabaceae > Senna > Senna tora. The sequence continues at coordinate 19,687,559 of CM026270.1, read as the reverse complement.
ACTATGTGGTTTCTGGTGGATGTTAGTATTTCTTAGTCCAAGGTCATTGGGAGTATCAAGTCCCGAGCTGCTACCACCAGAACTGGACAATGTAATGTCAGATCCACTAGATGTCCTATAATCAGCATTGAATTCAGCTCTAAGAGTAATTGCTTTGTCAGAGACATCCTGTGAAACAGAGAAAGAAGAATTTTAAATTTAAATTATTTCCATAAATTTTTTAGGAAGAATAAAAAGATAATAAGATGGACAGATCAAGTTCTTGGAAATTTTCGTATCATTAAATTTAGAAAATTTAAATTATGAAAACATGATAGTTGTCAAGGAGCCCATTCTTCAGAAGGTCTTAGAAAACATGTGTAGGCCTAACTGCCTAAGAATATTTCATATCTGAACAATATTAAAGGAGCAAATTATTCACAAACCAAACAGGCCCCTCAAAAAGAAAGAGAAGAAAAACGATTGTAGAAAGTAGGGCATAAAAAGAAGCCAAAAATAAATCCTAATTCAAATGAGAGAAATCTTACTTCAGTGGAATTACTCTCAGTGCTTTCATCTGTATCTCCATTACTTAAATAGGTTCTTAAGCTCCTATCTTGGGGTTTTGCTTTGACTTCTTCACATTCCTCCTCTTCCCTGTAACTGTCATTCAACAAGAATAAGCCCATCTACAAAACATGTTAAGCTTAAGGGAAATCTGTAACCTGAAAAGCACACGCAACATACCTTCTATCACCATTTTCCTGTAGCCTCTGGATTGATACCTGTTTATTAATCAACAAATCAACTTAACTGAAATTTATATTGTAGACTAGTGAATTGTGTTTTTGTCATAATAATGATGCGTCCATATATCATAAGATTTCCTTGAAATTTCAAGTAATGAGATAAGAGCAAGTACTGACATGCAAAACAGCATCACATTGAGAATTCTTGATCGGTAAAGAGACAGAGGAAGGCTTTGTGGCCTCAGCATAAGCAGCGAAGTTAATGGAAACTTCCCCAATGTTGTTATTTTTCGCTACTCCCTACATAGGTGATAGAACCCAGAAATTATATCACGTTCTGCAAAAATACCAACTACAAAACTAGACGAGGGAGAAAATTTATACCGTTGACACTACAAAATTATATATCCTATCATGGATCTTCCCAGTCTTGGGCTCCATCGAGAACTTGACTGTTTCGTAAACCGGATTTTCCCATCTACAGAGTCCATCTAGAACCGTAGCTTTCTCTAATCTCGTAGTTGGCTTTCCAACGTCCTCCGGAATTATAGACAGCATCAATGCATCTACTCCAGATTGCAGCACCTGACATTGCAAAGTAAAATCTATCAATTGTTCATGTAAATAGTCAACCCAATCACATTGCGCACAGTAACACCATCTGAATTCAGATATTAACCCCAGCGACTGACTCGATTTTCGAGAAAAATCACAAAAAGGGCTTTATAAATTTTATTTCCTAAGCATTCAGACAAGCGAAATGGTCTCCCAAGCGAGGCGGTACGTCATAGAAAGCTAGACGACTCCATATCGCTCAAAATTGTGAACACTTCGAAACCGAAGAGAAAAAATAAATTGAAATTTTCTCAGCAGCCAAACAGAAGCCAGAATGATTTATCACCACCAGATTGAGTTCAGTACTCGTAAGCATCAGTTAAAATTGCGAGTATCCTTCAACAGAAACAAGCTCAACCTCAACGTAAATCGAAAATACAAAAAACGCACAAAGAAAACGAAGCTGAATCGATAGTAAACTAGCAATGCCTCTCACGCTACCTGACTGACATGAAACTGCAGCTTGAAAACCGCCTTGATCCTGTGCTTCTCGCTCCTCCATCTCGCGGACCGGAACATCTTCCCCTCACTCTACCGCCGACTCAGCCTCTCAGTATCACTCTGATCCGAAAACTGAGGTCCGGTCGGAGCAACCATGGATTCTGACCGAACAACTACTCCACTATCCGGAGCTCCGGAAAAACGCCGGCGACGAAAATTCCGGCGATACGATAAACGACATTACCGAGCTCAGTGGTTTCAACTTTCAACTAAATAGCCTTAAGACACAGAGATTAAGAAAGAAGTAAAATATCGCAATGGATAATGAATAAATATAACCATAGAAAATTCAAGCGCGAGCTTCAGAATTCAAAGCTTGCAGAACAAGTAGATCTGTGTGTTTGTGTGTGATTTCTTCTCTCTTCTCTCTCTGTTCTCTATAGTCTCTATAGCAACAGTATTTAAGAGAGAGAGATATGACATATGATTTGAAAGAAAGAATTAAAAAATAATAAAGGTATTCATTCCCATGCGTCGTATATTAAAAATAAAATAAATAAAAAGAAATTGTTGAAGAAGAAGCTTCAGTTACTTCCATATATATGGAAAGAAAGAAAGAAATAATTAGGAAAATTATATATGGTTCTTCATTGTTTGACAAAGATACTCATGTATATTTGTCAGTTTTCTATTCTATTAAATAAATAAAGAAAATGATTGATTTTGAATTATTTATCAAACAATCATATATGGTTTAATTTTATATTAAGCTAAATTATTCATGTAATTCCTATACTTTTATTTAATTTTTAATTTAGTTCAAAAATATATAATTAAGTCCTTAACAATTTTTCAAATTAGTCATTGGTGTCATTTTTTGTTGAAATTATATAAATTTTTTAACATATAATATCTAATTACTCTAAATATATATATGATTTATATATATCAATAAAAAACAAAAAATGATGAAAGAATCATGTAAATATTCCAAATGAAACGTAATTTATGTTAGATTATAATTAGATTGACTTAAATTGAATAAAGTACTAAATTTAGACAAGACTTTTTATATATTTGTTATAAAGTTCGTCAATAGAAAGAAAAAACGTGACAAAACAAGTTTTGCATGACCAATCACATTAGAAAGAGAGGATAAAATATTACTTTTTATATAATCAATCATAGAAAAAAAAGAGAGTATAAATTAAGCTTATGAATGAAAAACTTTATGAAAAAGATATAAAAAATTTAATCTAAAATTTTTCTTAAATAAATTTATAATATCAAAATGGTATATAATTAGCATATCGTCATGGTTTAACAAAAATATTATTTAAGTTTAGAGACTAATTTAAAATTTTGTTAAATTATAAGGACTTAATTATAAATTTTCAAACTATAAGCACCCAACTAAAAATTGAATGGAGTTAATACAAGGATAAGAAGAATAATTTAACCTTTAAATTATTTATCAAAATATTAAAAAATAATAATAATAACACTAAAACATTTCCATTGATTGAGCCACTAACACAGAGAAAAAGGAAAATCATACATGGAAACGGTTGAAAAGGAAAAAACTTTTATTAATTATGATTTATGAGGATTAAATTAATTAAAGAATGCGAATTAATTATTTCTGGAATATATATATTAATGAATTCCCACGTAATCATTGTTTATTGTGTTTGGTTAGTGGGATAAAAAATGTAATAAAAATAAAAATAAAAATATTAATATAATAAAAATGTCATGTTAATATAAAAAAAATAAAATAATTATTTTATTTTTTAAAAATAAAATAATAATTAATAAAAAATATAAATAATATAAATAATTTTTAAATTGCATAAAATAAAGTAAGTTTGATCCAAACACACCATATATGTACGAACTAGGAAGAGCAGATTTTGACTCAGTGTGTCATTGGATTCCATCAAGTCCTTTTCATTCTTTTTGAATACTTGTATATTCCGCCACGTTAAGTATTGTGATTAATTAATATGGATTATTATCGTGAAAAAAAATTAAATAATAAATAAAATGTGAATATTGTCACCTAACCTAAGACAAAATATTATTATTTAGAATAAATAACATCCTTATTTCTTAAAACATCCTTAAATTACGTTATAAAAAAAAAGAGATCTTTAAATTACAATTCTTTATGTTGAAAATATATACTTTCTTCTTTAGAAAGATTTAAAATTTTATGGTTTTACTTTTTTTATTAAAAAAATATTATAAAATTATGAATTATTTAAAATAATTATAATTTATTATAAAACAATATTTTAAAAAAATTAACATTTCACTATTATGTATTTTGAGTTGAAAATAAATATTTTATTTTAAATTTGTAAGAAACATTGGTTTATAACATTTAATTAAATAAATAATAAATATAAGAATATTTTCGCTAAAATAAATTAAAATTTTTTCTTTTCATTACAAATTGTAAATTATTTTTTAAGAGAGGATAATATAATATTTTAAAGACTAAAAATATATAATTTAAGTATTTTTTTTATAAGAAAGAGTGTGTAACTTGCTCTATTATTTATTATATTAATTTTAAAAATTGGGAGTGATTATGTTAAAGAAGGGAGTATTTGAGGTAAAAAGTACAATCTTTGTTGGTATTATCAATCTCTGCCATGCAGATGCCGATGGAATGTTAGGGGCCTGTCTGGATAGGATTATTCACGTACAGAAAAAACAAATTTTGAGAAATTTAAAAAAGAAAAATTAAAAACTAAAATGAAAAGCCAACGGTCGGCTTTCAGTTTTTGTTTCTCGTTAAAAAAAAACTAAGGTTACAGAGTTACAAGGAGCTTTAACTTGGCACAAATGGTGAAGTATTTGAAAGAAAATTTTTGTCTCAAGGGTTCGAATCTCTTTAAAGTTATCTAAAATTTTGCTTTGGTGGACATTCTTCCCCAGGAAGATCTCTTGGTACACAAGAACTAATTGAGTAGCTGCAACCGGGTAAAATTGCTTGCGGTTTATGCCTGTGCAAGTAGTACTTGGGAGTGCCTTCCCTTACTACCATTTTTGTTTGACAAAAAAAATATGTATTTGGTACAATAGTTAAATTTTTAATACCAGAAATTCTAATTTCGAGAATCACATTCCTGAGAATATTAGAATAATTGTTTAGTTTAACTTTCATAATTTCGAGATTATTTTACAAGATTCTCAGGAATGTTATATTAGTTGTTTGGTTCAATTTTTATAATCCCAGCAATGTTTGATAATTTTCAACTATTCCATTAACTTATCTTCTAAATAGTAACTTATCATTCAATAAATAAATAATTTGTAAAATTATTTTAACTTATATCAATTAATATTAAAAACTATATTATTATATACTACTTATATTTTTTAAATTTAAAAAATATTTTAGATTTTAAAATTGTTATATTATACACTTCAAGGATTTATAGAGTAAATAAAAGAAATTTAAAAACAAATTCAAATACACTTAAAAATAAGAAGTGAAAATGATGGTATTGAAAAATGGATAATTTAGTAAAAAGATGTATTGAAAGTTAATGGTTAATAAATAGGGTAGGGGTAATTTAATAAAGAAAAAAATTTAGGTCCATTTCCTTATGTCCATTATATCCAGTTTCCTAATATAAATATGACACGTGGCAAAAAATATTTAAATGACTAATCACAGTAGAGAGAGAATATAGAAGAACACCTTTTATATAACCAATAATAGAAGAGAGAGTGTGTAAATACAATATATGATTGGTGAAATTGGATGTAATGGACATAAGGAAATGGACCTAAGTTTTTTCCTTTAATAAAAACATGTATTAAAAATAATCTTATCTCATAGAATTATCATAATTTCATCCCCTTAGATAGGATTAAAAACATGAAGAAAAAAGGGATAAGAATAAACAAGGAATGTAAGATTCCTAGGATAATTTTTTTAAATATTGTACCAAACACGGGATTACAAGATGATGGAGAAATAATCCCAGGATTATTTTTCTAAACCTTGTACCAAACGCACGTTAAGTTCATTATCTGCTAGTCGTTGGATCTGTCTGAAGATCTGTGTCAAAATACTTTTTCTTTTCAAAATATAAAATGACACATATCTCAAAACAGATTCAACGGCTTGCAACTAGTGAGTTTGAATTTTTAATAGCTCCAAATACTCAACTAAAAAAATAATAATTTCCCCGTTTTCCGTTCGTAAGTTGAAAATGACATTTTATTGATGAAAAAAAGAAAAGAAAAGAAAATGACATTTTAACTATGACAAATATAACCAATCAAAAAAAAACTATGACAAATATAAAAGATTAATTCTATTCACCGCCACACTCTAATAATAGTTATGTAAATTTTGTAGCCAGGCATAAACTATAAAATTTATGTTAATTTAGTTACTACAAAACAAATTATATATATATATATATATATATATATATATATATATATATTATTTTCAGAAAACAATATAAGATAATAATAAATTATTTAAATTCTTAATCTTTCACATTTTTTTTTTATATTTTTTATGTTTAAGAAATTGTTCTAAAAATCAATAACAAGCTCTAAAAGTTTAAATATTAATATACACATTTTAAATTTGGACTTTCAAAAAAAAATTTACAATGGTTTATTATAAACATTTCTAACCAAATGTTATATATTTTTAAAATTAAAATAATATATTATTGAATATTTGTTTTAGTGGTATATTTTTTTAAAGTAAAATATCAAGTCTTGCGGATGAAAATATTTATATTAAAAATAAAAGGTGAAATACAGAAGAAGCAATGATACTATACTTTCAAGGAAAAAAATTTATGTGATGTTACTTATATATTTTTGATAAGGTTAACCAATTAAAAAAAGACATGTGTCAATTTCAAGAAGAAAGTTGACACATGTCTTTTTTTAATTGATTAAATTGACACATGTCTTTTTTTAATTAGATAACCTTACTAAAAACATGTAAGCAATAGCACATAAATTTTTTCCCACCTTCAACTGCAAATACAACTTACATGGATTCTCCATACCATAAACAAATGATGGATTACATATTGAATAAGGTGCATCCACCATGAGTAAGAACTTTGAAACAAAGTTAAAGAAACACTAGAATATTAAGTTGGTGTAAATATATATATAGATAAATTATTTTTTTTTTTGAATTATTGATCAAATTATTATTTAGTTTAAAAAAATTTTAAATAGACTATTTGGTCCATAAATTTACACTCATGTCAATTATTTAGTCCATGATATGTTATTCATAAAGTCACCATGTAACGTGACCGTTATGTACTTAACGAATAACGTAACATCCCAGATGGCAAATAAACAACGCCTCGTCAGTACATAACGGTTACGTCACACGATGACTTAATGGATATTGTCTTAAGGACTAAATAATTGATGAGAGTGTAAATTTATGGACCAAATTATCTATTTATAAAATTTAAGGACTAAATAGCAGTTTGACTAGCAATTCAGACAAAAAAGTAATTTATCTCATATTGTAACATTATGCATCGGGAAACCCGTATCTACCTCTTGGGATAAAAGTTACTACTAAACTTCAGTGCATCCCTCTAATCATGTAGTGTCATTTGTTAATATTAATAAAAATTCATATTAATTAGGACTCACCTTCAATGGATTAGGGACCAACTGATTAAAAGGATGTACTGAAGTTTAGTACTACCATATTACTAAACATCTACTCCTACCTCTCGTGTGTGACTTTAGAGAATAAATTAATGTAAATAGAATATTAAGAAAATTAAGACATACTTAAATAGCAGTGTGTTTGGTTAGAAATAAGCAGACAACTTAAGCTGGAAGTTAAGCTAATAGAAGAATAGAATTCTGACCAAAAAAAAAAAAAGAAGAAGAATAGAATGGTGTTGTTGTTTATAGATTCCTGGCTATTAATTAATTTTAATAACAATAATTTCATTTTTTTTTTCGTTTAGGGAATTTATTATACTTTAAAAAAAGGAATTGAATTATGCTTTCTTGCATGTTTGTAGATATACCTAATTAATAATATTTGGTTTAAATGTATGTTTGATCACTCTAATTTTATAAAAGTTTCAATTCGATCTCTCTCTAGTTTAGAAATAAACAATCAATGTGTGAAATGATTAAATCTTTGTCATTTTATCGATCTATAATTACTGAGCCAAATTTTAATGTGGAAATTGATAGTTTGTTGATGTTGATCAAGCAGTTATTTATTTACAAAGAATTATGGTCAAATTATCAATTAAAAAATATAATTTATCTTAATCTAATTCTTGAAAAATAAAATTATTGAATTTAATATATGAAAAATGCAATTTACCTCACTTTAGTTTCTATATGAATTTTCATTAATAATATAACTAAAAGTAATTTTTCTAATAACTAAATTAAGACGGACTACATTTGACATTTATATATATCTTTCAATGACTAAATGTCTAAATTAATTAAGGCAAATTATATCTTTTATGGACTATTGACAATTTTTACATCTTTTATTTTTTTAATGATTAAATTGAGAACAATTTCATATCTTATTTATTAAATTTGATATTTTTATCTTTTAAAAACTAAGTTGAGACATATTGACCCAGTGACCACCAAAATAATAATTTGCTAAAAAAAGCATCAACTTAATTACACTTAGGGGTGGTCATCAGTAAGGTTCAGGTAGGGTATTATAGTCTCTAAATCCATAATCAAGCGAGTATTCCTATCTGCAGACCCTTCGAATACCTCAATCATCTTACCCATACTCAGAAAAAATCAAAATAATTAAATTTTTTTCTTCAAATTAATGTGATAGAGATAATAAGATTAAATCAATTCACAAAATAGAAGGACCAAACAATTATCTATGTCAAAGAGTCCAAATTAAAAATGCATTTAAGCCACAATACAATATTGAAAGATATTTCCTTAAACATCATATTTCGAGTTCGATTTTTTTGGAAGTATGAAAATAAAACATTATTTATTGATAGTATTGTCTTTAAAAGTAAGGGTGTGTTTGGTTAGTGTGGTACCGAAGATGTAATGGAATTGGAGAATATAATGAGATTGCAAAAGAGAATGAAAAAAGTACTATGAAAGTGATGTGATGTGAATGGAATAAAAGTGGATCGGATAAAATGATTAAAAGTGATAATGAAATAAAGTGGGTAAAAAAGTAAGGGTAAAAAATTAATTTCATCACATTACAAAAAGTAGAGTGTGTCAGGTTGAAAGGATGTAAAGGGATTACGTCTACAATTACGTCGACCAAACATTCAACCAAACGTGCCCTAAGTCTTATTGTACTCTATTATTTTTAGACTTGCTCTAATAGATATCTGAATCGAGACAAAAAAAAAAGGACAATAATAAAAGTGGAATTGATAGAAATAATATAGTGATGGCTAAAGGTGATAATTTTGGGTGATTAAAAATATGCTTGGTGATCTTATCAGCCATTTGTTAGGTTGATGCTTAACGTAACAGAAGTACATAAAAGGAGTGGTTTCTTTTTGGACCACACAGTACATTTACAAATCACATCTACTTATCAAACTTACTACAATGTTCATATTATATATTTATACAACTCCAATATATAAAAATTGTATTTAATTATAAATTCAAATATAAAGTTAACAATATAATGTAATTAGTATTTTGCTTTTAAAACTTTCATTAAAAGAAAAGGATTAGTGATGAATAATACGAATTTAATTTAATATTTCAAAAATTAAAATTAAGAATATTCAAAAGAAACACAAGTCAACAAACTAAGGTACATACATTAAACGGTTGCAATACATTGATTTTATTGTCATAAAATAGTTATTTCATAATTAAAAAATAAAATAAAATATGTGATGTGTAATTGAATGAAAGAGAGAAAACAGAAATGATACGCAAACTTTTCATACTCATAAATACCTCAAACACTTCAAATATTTAAAAAATGGATATGGATGATATAGTTATCCAACAAAAAAATTTATCCAATATTCACTATAAAAAATTAAGATTTTTAACAATATATATTTTAACAGCCACTTAATTATTGTTAAAAACAAACTGTTGACAAAAGATAACAATAGTATTTTTAACGATTAAGTATAATTGTCGTTAATACTTTTTTGATAAGACTACTTTTCTTAACGTATTTATTTCGACGATAATTTGTTAAAAATAATATTATCGATAATTATTGACTATCGAAAATATTATTATTAATTTTTTTAACAATTTACTTTGACAATAAAAAATTAATTATTAAAAAAATATTTATTTTTATGTCCAAAATTTAATAATTAAAAAAATTTTGAGAACAAAAATAATGTTAAAAATACTTTTTTTAGTAGTTCAATAATTAAACCGATTAAATACTCAATATCGGTTTTATAAAAGAACTTTAAATCAATGTTGTAAGAACCGAACCGGACAAAGACTCGGATAAGTGTTCGGTTAATGGTTTGATCGGTTTAACCGGTCGAACCGGATGATGCAATAAATAATAAATAATAAATAATAAATATTCTTAATATATAAAATGGCATCACTCAAATTTTAGGTTTCAATATACATAATTTTGAAGTTTTAAATTACATAACTTCTCAAAGTTTTAATTTTTAAGACTTGTCAAGCTTTGAAAGAACTTAATCAAACCAAATATTAAATTATTGATAATCAGAACTTTTAAATTTTAATTTTTAAGACTTTTCTAATTTTAATTTTTAAGATTTCTCTAATTTCTTTTTTTTATGTTATTTTTCCTTTTTATTTTTTTATTTTTTAAAAAATAAAATTGAACCGGTTGGACCACTGGTTGACCGGTCCAACTTCGGTTGGCGGTTGAACCGGTCGGACCGTCCGGTCCGGTCCGGTTCTTACAACATTGCTTTAAATATTATAAATGACTATGAAAATTATTTTACGATAAAAAGTTCTATAATTATTATAAATTAAAATTAAGTTGAAAAACAATTTTAATAATATTAAAATATGAAATTTTATTTAATAATATATATTATATTTAATTAGATATCAAATATTAAATACATTATTCGTCCACTAATATAATATCAGACAGACAAATATAAGATATAATTGATGTTTCAAAAAATATATATATCACACGAATATAAGATATCCAAAGGTAATATATTCAATACATTTTCTTAATATTCAATTGATATAGTTGCAATTTAGTATCCGTAACCTAATTCGGTATTGGATATCGATCAGATTCTTTTTCAACTAAATACCATTAAGTATCCATTATCATTCTTATTTACACACTAAAAAAAAATACTACATACTATATATAAGGTATATTTGATATGAAGAATGTTGGATGAAATGGAAATAAAAATAGGAATGAGAATGGGGATGGGAATATGATGTGAATGTAATGTGATCTGAAAAGAATAAAAGTGGGTAAAATGACTATTTTATCCTTACATTAAAAAGTGAGAAAAGTGGATAAAAAAACAAGGACAAAAATATAATGGAAAAAACTTAGGTCTATTTCTTTATGTCCATTTCATCCAATTCCACCAATCATATATTGTATTTACACTCTCTTTCTTCTATGATTGGTCATATAAAAGGTGGTCTTCTATATTCTCTCTTTACTGTGATTGGCCATTTAAACACCTTTTGCCACGTGTCATAATTATATTGGGGAATTGGATGAAATGGACATAAGAAAATAGACCTAAGTTTTTTCCAAATATAATTTCATCATATTGCAAAAAATAAAGTTTGTTTGATATGCAAAATGTTTGTTTACTTCTAACATCACCTTGCAAATTCCTGCAACCAAACAAACCCTAAGGGCACGTTTAGTTACGTGAATGTTGGATATAATAATAGGAATGGAAATGATAATGCAGAAGGGAATGGAAATAGTAATGTGAAAGTGGAAGTGAAAGTGATGTGAATGGAATAAATTAAGGTCTTGTTCTTTAACAAGAAATAACAATGGAAATGAAGATGGAATAGGTGGGGCCCACTGGATCCCACCTATTTTTTACTTTTTCATTTCCATCAACTTTTTTAAAAAAAGAAAAAAGAAAATACAAAATATCTATTATACCCTTTGATTTGACACAATCATAACTTTCTTTTTTTTTATTATTTTAATATAAGGGGTAAAGTAGTAATTTTAATACATTCCCATTCCATTTCCATTCTCAAACTTTTACTAACAAACACAGAAAACGCATTCTATTTCCGTTTCTATTTCCATTTCTGTGTAAAGAACGTGAAACAAAGTAGGTAAAAAAGTAAAGACAAAAATATAATTTCATCACGTTACAAAAAAGAAAATATGTTTAATTGAAATAATATTGAAAGGGAATGTAAGATTACTTCACCGATTATATCTACGATTCATGCAACCAAACGGACCCTAAATCATCAAATCCACCAATTAATAATAGGGCAAAAATGAAAATATAAATGATAGAATTAAAGACAAAAAAGAAAAAGAAGCCTAATAAGTGGTACGTACGTGGAGGGTTAAGAAGGTGGAAACTTAAATAGGTGGGATATATAGTATATATATTGAAGTTAGAGAGAGAGAGAGAGAGAGAGAGAGAGCTGAAGTTGCTTTCGTAGAGCTTTGAATCTTAACTTGGCTTTAAAAGGTGGTCATGTGGAGGCCGTGAGGTGAGCTTATGAACAACACTCTACTCACTGAATCAATCACTACTCCATTATATATTTGTGTTGTGTACTCATCGTCTATATATATCTTGGTGAACCTTATCAAATATGTTTAATCTCACTTTTAACTGGTGAATGATATCGAACGTGTTTTTAATTTTCGAGTACTCAACCACATTTTTTCTATTTTTTAACATTTTTTCAGCTGCATCAACAATTTTATTCAAGATAGTGAAAATTGTTTTAATAACTTTTTAATACTTTTCATCTATGTCAATATTTTTATTTAATATTTTAAATAAAATTATCAAAATACCGTTATGAATTGATTAACTATAATATCGATGTAGTTGAAAAGCGTTAAAATAGATAGAAAACTAATGAAAAACTTCACTCGATCCTAACTTAAAATTGAAGAACCTTTTATGCATTTTAGCCTATATATAATTGTATTATGTATATACCACTACTCCAACCAAAGGCATTGCCTAAGCCTTTCTTTCTTTCTTTTTTGGTATAATCATGGGTATCCTCCACCTATCCATTTTAACGGTTTAGATGAAGACTAATTTTAATCGGACCGAAAACGAATAGTTAAAGCTCTTCCAATAATATCGACTTCAAGACTCAAACCTAAATTCCTCAACCTGCATTAAAACTCGCTTACCACATGTTTGGTGCCTAAGCCTTTCCGTTACACCCTTAAAACACAAGTACCACACGTATGTATCTCTAATTGGTATGGCGTAGGCATAAAACGCCGACGCACGTTGTGTCGTCTATTTCCACCTTCGTCTTCCAATACCTTTCAACTGCCAACTTAACTACCTTCTACTTTATGTCAATATAATGGGGTCCCTATGGTCAACCCCACTTCTTCTATTCTATTCTATCTATCCAATTAATTTTCCAAAGAAAATGAAACCTAAAACCTATATGTATGTGTCACGTTGCTAGCTTTGCGTTTTAAGTTTGAAGCCTAGAATAATTGACATAAACGGCAATATTGCCAAACAACTTCCATGTGTGTGCATGTTTTTGGGCCATGTTTTGTCTATTTAGTGGCTACCTATATATTGTGATGCTGTATTTTACATTTATACATTATATATATATATATATATATATATATATATATATATATATATATGTGGCAATTATAGCACTAGCTTTACCTATCATTCTGATAGTATCTACCCTATTTATGGACACCATTTAATTAATTTAATTGGTTACAACTTACAATCTGATAAAAATTTAATGGTACCGTATCATTGAAATTCAGTACATCTCTTCAATCATCTAGAGTTATTTGTTAAAATTTATATAAATTCATCTTAATAAGGACCCACCTTGAATATGGTTTAGGAACCAACTGATTGGAGGGATGTACTGAAATTTAGTACTACTGTACCACTGAATATCTACTCAACATTCCTTGCCACGTTTAATTATTGCAAAGTCTTGCAATTGGTTTCGTCACTACTTAGGTTTGTCTTATTTATGCTCTTCTGCTACTGAAATTAAGGCATTTATTCTTTCTTTCTTTTCTTTTTTTTCTAAAAAAGGTTAGTAATTAAGGAGAGATTTTGAATATCATTATAGAATTATTTAATGCTTTCCTAATAGATGTAGATGGATTGTGTAGTTGAAGAATAACTACATGTCTTTTGAATATATATGGTTGAGTGGAAGGGACTTATCCATTCTTAAGTAAATATAAAAAATTTGTCATTAGTCTTATGTATGAAATAACTTTTAAGTATTAGGCTAGTTATTTAACGAAAGAATTAGTCATTATTTTACGGTGAATACCTTAATTTAATTTCAACCAAGAAAATTAAAGAAAAGGAGAAATTATGACACTGCAAAAGAAAAAAAGTCAACATGATGGTGAAATTTTTCTTGTGAGAACTGTTTGAAGCTTAGGTTATTGTTTTGTGTTTTTTATATTTTAAAATTATTTTTTAATTTAGTTATGAAAATTCATATAATTAATATGGTTTTAAAGTATTCATGTACATTCTATTAATAAAAGACTTTTTTTTTTCTTTGTTGTCAGACCGACGAGAAATTGTTTCAAATGATAAGCAATTTTTTTGGTTACCTATATATAGGTATCCTCTTAATAGAGGCAATTATGTCCGAGCTAGCTGAAGTCCTATTAACGGGGGTAGAGTTCTACCCGCAGAGATTTTTTCATACACAATGCTCGAACCCGAGACATTGCTTAAGGGGATTGGAATACTTACCACTCAAACCAACCATCTGTTGGTAAGTGGTAAGCAACTTGGTATCACTTAAACAAGGTTTTGTGAATGCAGCTATCGCCATTGGAAGACTCTTCTATCATAGCCAAATGCACGACGTGAATTGAATTAGGATGAAACTTGATTTATCTCTAACAAAAACATGAGTGAAAAACTTAAAAAAAAAACATTCAAAAATGAAAAGAAAAAATAATGAGTAAAACATCATTTTCGTCCTTTTTAGATAGCACCTTTCTCAATTTGGTCCTTCTTAGATGGCCTTTTTCAATTTAGTCCTTTTTAAATTAATCAGTTATCAATTTGGTCCTTACCGTTAAAACTACTAATGGAGTTAGCTGAGGTAGATAATTTGGGGTAACTTTATAATTTTTAAATATTAAGAGGCTTTTTTAATGTAATTATTTTGGGAAATTTTATAATTTTCACAAATTGAAAATGGTACCTTGTTTCTTTTTCAATTTTTGAAAATTACAAAATTATCCCAAAATAATTACATTAAAAAACCCTATTATTATTTAAAATTATAAATATTTACCCCAAAAAATTATCCACTTCAGCTAACTCCGTTAGTAGTTTTAACAGTAAGGACAAAATTAATAATAGATTAATCTAAAAAGGACAAAATTAATAATAGATTAATCTAAAAAGGACTAAATTAAAAAAAGGCCATCTAAAAAGGACCAAATTGAAAAACGTGCGATCTAAAAAGGACCAAAATGATGTTTTACTCAAAAAATTATTATTTGTGAGAATCATGGGTATGTCCTCCCTTAAAAGTAGCACAGGACAATAAAAGTAGCAAGACATCCAACCAAGTTTTTAGTTCCTAAGAGGACTAATCCAGCAAATTCGTAAGAAGCAAAGATTATTCTTGGGTTTGTCTACTATAATTAACCAACCTTTAAAAGGATTATTACACATTAATTAAGATTAATTAGAGATCAATAATCATGGCAATTAATTAGAGGGGCTTAATTAATTAATTGTTGGAAACACAGATCCATCTCTCATGCGACACAAAAGTGGGGATCCATATAAAGAGTTTGATGCTCTCTATATATAGCTTATGATGATGTTATTTTTTTTGCAGAGAGCATCATTATTTTACATCCCATATATATATATATATATATATATATATATATATAGTTTGGTCCCCTTTGGATATTTTCAACGAGAGGGACCCTTAATCCACTTTGTTCTTCATGATTTCCACTTTTTAACTTTACCCATCAAATAAAATTACATTTATTTGGATATATATCGATGGCAAATTTCTTGTTCCTTCTCATGTCTTATAAGCATTTATCTTCGTTAATTTACACAAAGCGTGCCGTTTTTGGCTTTATTATAATTGGCCAATGATCATAATGTAAATATGAATATTGAAAATTGTTAGATGAAATGTTTATCACTGTGCCAAAAGCTAAAGCTATTAGTTACTTAACTTGGCTTGGCTCAAGCGTCATGCGGTTCGACTATGACTTGGCTTCTACTTGAACCTCTGTCATGAGACAATTGTTGCTGCATCTTGGCCAACAATCTCTTCCTCAGCAATTGCCCCGCTGCGAACTAAACTTGTGAACTTGGCTTTGATATTAATTATTGGATTGAATGCTTACCACTAGACTAATTAAACTATTGTTATTAGTTAGGGCGCAACTTATTTTACTTAACTTGGCCCAGTCTAAGTACCATACGGTTCAACTATGAAATAATTTGCTGTCATACCTTGGCCGACAAAGATGTCTTTAATGTTGTAGCTAATTAAATTTTATAAAGATTAGTGTATTAGGAAATTAACTTTGTTCAACCACGGGACAATAAAAGATGGTATTTAATTGGGTTCTTTAAACATTTAGTCAGGAGTTCGATTTTTGTGGCTTTGTATAAAGAGTTTTGTGGCCAGCACTAAAATAATTTTCGAAAGGTCTATAGTACAAAGGGATTAATTACTTCTGTCGGCGGTAGTGAATACCCTTAGAATAACAAAAAAAAAAAACATTTAGTGCCAATTTAATTATCTCACTACCATACTGATCTAATTCCATTCTGTATTTATTTACAGAGATGGGATAAAGAGAAAGTGCTAAATTAAAGCAAAGTAATTCTTTGGTGTGTGTGTGTGTGAGGAATATGCAGAAGGAAAATGTGCATGTGATGATGTGAGCTTTGATGTATACCTATAAGATACAGTCATGCGGGATCATTCAACTATATTTGTTTTGGATCCTTTCCTTCACCAACAAGAATTCGGAACTATAATACATTAATTTATTATACATATACATACATACATATATACATACATATATATATATATATATATATATATATAAATAAAGAGATGAAATATTATTTAGTCCCTAAATTTGCAACTCCATCAACTTTTTAGTCTCCAAATTTGGCAAAAATACTATTTAGTCCCTGAATTTAAAACTCTATCAACTATTTAGTCTCTAAATTTGGCAAAAATACTATTTAGTTCCCAAATTTGTAACTATGTCAACTATTTAGTCCCCTAATCGTTACTCGTTAGATAACCAGGCATCAGCTGATGTGGCCGTTGAATGTTGATGTGGCATCGTTAAGTGCCTGGGCACATGCCACCTCACACGCCACATCAAAATTTAGCGGCCACGTCAGCTGGTTATCTAACGGGTAACAGTTAGGGGACTAAATAGTTAACAAAATTACAAATTTGAAGATTAAATAGTATTTTTGCCAAGTTCGGGGACTAAATAGTTGACAGAGTTATAAATTCGGGGATTAAATAGTTGACAGAATTACAAATTCAGAGATTAAATAGTATTTTTTAAAAAATTCAAAGACTAAATAGTAATTTAACCAACAATTTAAGGACTAAATAGTATTTTGCCTCGTATATAAATGAATGGAATAATTGGGGAACCTAATTCAACAACTTCGTCAGTTTTGGATGGTAAGAATATAATCAATTACTGAACTACTGCTGGAATAATTATAGGCTTTGTGTATTTATTAGAAAACTGGAAATTAAATATATATCCTAGCTACTTCATCTCCGATCCTTCGATTCGATTTAATGAAGTGTCCTCCTCTCAATTCTTTATTTATGCCATTATCTAACTAAAGCTAGCAAGCTTAAAAAAGAAAAGAAATTAAACTAGCTAGAATTAAACACCTGGGGTTTGGACCAACCAAAAAGTTGGATCTAGTATAAATAATTAGTCCTTACGATGTGATGAACAAAAACTCAAATTCTCACATTAAGTACTATCTTAAGTAAAATTACATTCAATAGGTAAGAGAGAGAATTAAATAGACACATGGTCTGTTAATTAAATTTAAAAAACAAATTAGCTAAATTTTTTTTATATTTTTGTTATAAGGAATCATATGTTAACTTTTCTATAGCTCAAGCTCTAAATACTCATCCTTATTTATACACACTCTCTCTTCTATATGATTAGTCATGTAAAAAATTATTTTTTATATTCTCTCTACTGTAATTGATCATTCAAATATATTTTACTACGTGTCTTATTTATATTATAAAACTTTATAGCAAATATATAATTAATAAAAGTATAGTCCTTTTAAATTTGTCTCATTTATAAACATTCCCAATGTGGTTGGGATTGGAAAGGATGTTTTTAAATTTGTTTAGTGGCGACATATATTCTTAATACTCACGTGAACTACTTGGTCTGGTTTAGTTAAGACTTAGAATGTTTCACTTTATTATTTGTTTGCGTAAGGTGCGTGAGACGTGAACCCTTGGAGCGTTTTAGACAATTAACACACATAAATTATTAGAGTAAATTATCAAGTTGGCCCTTAAAGATTAAGATTGTTCTAATTTAATTTCTGAAAGATACAAATGTTTAATTTAGTTCTTAGAAAATGGTTTTTTGCCCCAATTTAGTCATTTTTAGTTTTTCTGTCACTTTAATAAATGAGCCAATAACATGTGGACAGGTGACTTATATTCCTTCTTTGTGTATTTTACCTCACCGTGACACCTGTCCACATGTCAATAGCTATTTTTTAAATTGACGGAAAAACTAAAAAGGACCAAATTTGGACAAAAAACATATTTCAATGACTAAATTAGGCATTTGCATCTTTCAAGGACTAAATTGGAACAATCCTAATCTTTCAAAGACTAACTTAATGATTTACTCTATAACTTATTTATGGGACTTTAGTTAATTCGAAAAATATTGCTTCTGATAGAAGGATATATGTAGAAAATAAAGAAAAAATGTATATAGAGAATTATCAATTTGGTCCCTGAAAGATACAGATTGTTTTAATTTAGTCATTGAAAGATTAAAATACTTAATTTAGCCTTTAAAAGATTTTTCTTGTCCCAGTTTAGTTCGTTTAATCCTTAAAAGAAGTTACACATTTACTGACAAAAAAAAAATAAAAGGACTAAATTGAAAAACAATAAAGGATATATTTTAAGAACTAAATTAGACCTTTTTATATCTTTCGAAAATTAAATTAGTAATTCTCTCTAACTTATATGAAATAAGATCATTAATTCATTTATAGTCACATAAGCCACCAATTAATTAATTAAAGCCTTGATCTTTTATTTTGAAGAGTGAGGGAAATAACAATGAAAAATCAACGTATAGTTAATTAAAGTGATAAATACCCCGTTTTTTTAAATTAAGTTTTAGATTTAAGTCTTATATAAAAAATTTATTAAAAAAATCTCGGTTACGAGATATTAGTTAATTTTAAATCAAATTAATCAAAATCTAATGAATTTATGATTCAACAAAAAAGAAAAAAAGCATGATAATGATAAGGTAACTACTAATTAACTAGTGTGCACACATGAGAAGAGACATGAGGGACAAGAGAAGGTGGTCACGTGACAAGGTGGTCGTCCCCATTTTCTCATACTCACAGGACACACCCATTTCACCATTAAAGCACTCAGTACCATGGGGTCCTTAAGCTTTTTATATGTATTTGTAAGGTCCATCACATTCACAATACCTTATGATTATCTTTGTGTTGGCCCATTTGATTAATATATATATTGATTGGTCCTTTTTTTTATTTCTTTATCAAAAGTTTAGATAGGAGTAAGCACTGACATCTCAACATAGTTATAAAAGATCTATCAATCTCTTTGAGGATTTATATAAAAATTTAGGTATTATTCACCAACAAAAACCTTCATATTGACTAAAGGGTTTGAACACTCACCCGTAAGGTAAGTGATCAAACTTTAATCAACTGTGCCACTTCTGATCAGCATATATATATATATATATATATATATATATATATATATAGGTCAAATGCTCAAATTGATTCTAAAAGTATAGGGTAAGTTTCAAATTGGTTCTAAATGTTTCGACCGTGTTTCAAATTGGTCATGCCGTTACAAATCATTATATTTTTCTGTTAAGTGCTGATGTCATCATTGTCCAATCAACGAAAAAAATTTCAAGTCATCAATTCTTGCTACATCATCATCTTCCTCTTTTATTTTTATACGTTTCGAAATGGAAGAGGGGTATTGTGTGAGGAGGGAAAACTGAATTAAAAGTCTGAAATGCTGAAAAATAAAAGAGGAAGATGATGATGTCGCAAAAATTGATGACTTGAAATTTTTGTTGTTGACTGAACAATGATGACATAAGCACTTAACAAAAAAATATAACGATTTGTAACCAATTTGAAACAAACGAAACATTTAGGACCGATTTAAAACTTGTGTATGTATAGTATAGGTCCCTTTGGAAGCATCTCTTGGCGCAGAAAAGGGAAATGAATGAAACAAAAGAAGGAATTGATGCAAAGATATGTATCAAAAAGAAAAGGCAAACCAAAGAATGGAAGATAATTAAAAGAGATGAAAGAAGAAAGACCATCATAGGAAAATAAAGATCACGTGCTAGACAGCCATACATGTACAGGCCTCACGTGATGAAAGAAAAATCATATGCTTCTCTTTCTCTTTTTTTTGTCTTTCTTTTTTTGTCTTTCTATATTAGTCTTATCTTCATCAGCAGAATGTTTGTTTGGCTTTAGATGTGCAGACACAGTTCTGAAACACTTGAGGATTTTTTAACTTTTATAATGACGAAATTAAGCACTATTTAAGATCAGTACATATATGACAAAATTGTTCATAAGATAAAATAATTAAGTGAAGGGTTTTTATTCATTTGAAACAAATAATTTATTTTATTGGCTAAAATGCATATACGTTCATTGAGTTTTAAAACGTTGTACAGATACTTTATAAGTTTTCACTTGGGGCAGAGACACTCTTTCTGTTAGGAGCAGAGACACTCCTTCTGTTAGGGTTCCGTGAGTGTTAGAGACACTTCTTCTGTTAGGGTTCCGTGAGTGTTTTAAAACGTTGTACAGATACTCCATTGAGGTGGCGTTTGGTATCCGGTGAGTGTTTTAGTGGGAAGTGGAAGTGGAAGTGGAAGTGGAAGATTTTATATGTGTTTGGTATGTAGGGAAAGAAAAATGGAAATAGAAATTAAAATTGTTTGGTATGATAGGAATGAGATAGGGAAGTGGAAGTTAAATGTGTAAAATGTCATTTTTGCCCTTACTTTAATTATCTATCAAGTAAATAAACACTTTTTACAAGGGTACTTTAATCCATAAAAATTACTTCTTAGCAACCTCTCAAACTTCCCTACCTCCACACATGGCACCTTACTTCCCTCTTTTGAGGGAAGCATCTCACCTCTCAAACTCATCTCACTACCTACCAAACAATCACCTCCCTCACCTCACCTCACCTCATTAATACTCAGCTCATACCAAACAAGCCATTAAGACCTATGTCAGCAAAGTACATGTGTGAGGGCAATGAAGTATTTTCAAACCCCTTGAGTTTTCATTTTAGGGGCACATACACCCCTGAGTTTTCACTTTTGAGCAGAGATGCCCCTCACACATACTTATTTATGTGACACTTAACGCATAATTTTCACGAAATCCTAACAGAAGGGATATCTCTGCCCCTAAGTGAAAACTTAGGGTGTTAGGTGTATGTGTATTTTAGCTTATTTTATTTTGTGTGGGAATTGGGATGGATATATTTGGAAATTTGTTCGTTCGGGGATATCCAGAAGGCCCAAAATAGAGACAAAATTATGGTGGGCCGATACTACAAGCCCAATATTTGTGGGCTTGTAAGTTGACACTTGTTAATAAAAGCCACGAACTTTGGCCCAAACATTAAACAACATTGAACTCGTTGGGCTTTTCTTTTCGGCTCACATGTGATAATCGGGCCTACCACTCAAGTTATCATGTAGTAATTGGACTTGTACAGTTATACTATATATTTGAGACATTACCACAGCATGTGATGAGACAAAATAAGTGCATCACTTAATTAAACCACTAAGTCCAATCACTTAAGGTCCGGGGGATTTATTTGACGGAATGAGAACGTGAATAAAAATAGAAGAGAGAATGAGAGAGAAAATAAAATGAGAATTAAATATAGATAAAATGATAATTATATCATTCATTTAAAAATTATTAATATTTAGATAAATTAATTTTTACCACTCCCATTCACTCTCCCCCCAACATTCCCTTATCTAAATCTTAGTAACAAACGAGGCCTGTGAAACCTATTGTTCGTTCTTGAAAAAATTAGCAATATAATGATTTAGTTCTTAAAATTGTAAAACATCACAATATATATATATATATATATATATATATATATATATATATATATATATATATATATACTTGAATTTATGTTTCGATTGGATATTAAAAGGGGAAGGGAATGGAACAGTAATTAGTGACCCTCACTTTGTTTGATTTTTAAAATTTTGAAGCGAAAGATATTGGAGAATTTTATGTTAACCATCTTTTACCTTCTCCCTTTGTTAATTTAAATTACTACAACTTAGGGTATGTTTGGATTGGGGATTAGGGAGGAGAAAGGAAGGGAAGGAGAGACTTTCAAGATATCTTTCCCTTGTTTGGAAAGATGAAAATTGGAGGAGAAGATAATGGAAGATCAAGCCTTAATCCTCCATTACCCTTCTCCTTCACAAATTCAAGATACCCCAAATTGGGGTGTTTTGGAAGAAGTATCAACACCCAAACAAGGGGAGGACATATGGAAGGTTAACCTTCCCCTCCCCTCCCCTCCCTTCTCCTCTAATCTCTCCCCTTCCCTTCCCCTCTTAATTCCCAAACAAACCCTAAAAAATTTTGTAAGATCCAAACAAGGAGAGAAAAATCATTCATTTAACTTCCCGTCTTATTTCCTTCCAATGTCTCCCCTTCCCTCTCCCTTCTAAATACCAAACATACCATGGTAACTGAGTGGGGAAGGAAAGGGGAGACTAGTGCCCTCTTTCTCTCACCCTTCTTTGGTTATCTTCTAAAATACTATAAATTAAAGTATTTAAAAATTGTAAGAAATAAGGAAAATGGAAGATTTTAAATTAATTTTCCTTTATCTACCCTTTCATTTTTAAACTTTTCAATTAATGGAAAGAGATTATATTTTTCTCCCCTTCCCTCCCCTTTTCCTTTTTAATCCCCAATTCAAACAAACCCTAAAAATCATGAAAATTAATTCGTTAGTTGATACGAGCACAAGTCCTTGGGAGAACAGAACACACCCCAAAAGCTAGTTATTGGAGTTAGAGAGCCCAATATCTTATAAGGCCATTCCTTAAAGTTAACTTCCTCGATGTAGGACTCGTATAATTAGTTCATGAAATGTTGTCAATAGGATAAAGAGAAATTGATGCAACTTGTCCCAAATGACTACGTGAGTATGATACTTGAGATCAACCTCCTAATCCTATTTTGGGCCCAGATCAAGCGTACTGGAACCCCGATAAGGATGGGATTTTCTCGATAACTAGTGCTTATGAAAAGATAAAAGGTCTCAACTGCACCAACTCTGACATTATTTGGACTCATCACTGGAAGAGCAAGTGCCAAGAAAGAAATAAGGGAAGAGGATCTAATGAAGTTCAAAATGTGTAAAGTGTATGAAGTGCATCATCCAGACCGTTAAATAAAAATTGAGATTCGTATCCGTACTGTAACTGTTTCATCCAACGGTTTATATTGTGCACTTTATGCACTTTATTGGATCTGCATTTTAGCAGATCCGAATTCAAAAATAAGCTACTGCTTTGGAGATTTTGTCACAATTGTCTGCCAACAAGAAGCAAAACCACTGGTTGGAGTACAATTAGTCCCCTATGTCTTTGGTGTTCCAATAATAGAGAAACAAATGTCCACACACTGAGGGATTGTACTACAATTGCTCAAGTTTGGAGAAGGTTTATCAACCCCAGAGATATAGAGCCCTCTTTTTCAACCTCTCAGCCAAAGAAAAAAATACATTCTGTAATGTTTCTTGGCCTTCTATTTTTACTGTTGCGTGTGGCCGCATTGGAGAAACTTAAAACAGCATGATAAGGATTTAGAGATTCCATGTGAAGGCCATAAAATAATTCTTAGTCAAGCCAAGATTCAAGCTCATGCTGTTTATCAGGTGATTGACATAAATTAAACATTGATGGTGTCGAGCTTAGGGATGATCAAAATATTCATATTAAATGGGTACCCTGAAATTTTATCCTGTGGACCCGGGTACACAGTCAACGGGTTCGGGTCTAGGTAAGGAGGTATCCTATCCGTATCCTACCGCAATAGTAATTATTTATTTTTATATATAAAAAATAATATTCTTGAACTTTTTTGTGTTGAGAAAATATATAATTATAAGAAAAAATGATAAATATTTTATAAATATTAAAGTAATTTAATAGTACATTTATATTTATGATATAATTTTTTTTATTATTAGATGAAAAAAATTGATAAAAATAAATTTTATATTAATAAAATAATAATTTATTTAAAATTTTATAGGTCTAGGTCCGGATATGAGAATTTGCCTATTAGTAGGGTCTAGAGTATCTGAATGCTGAACTTTGGAGTATTTGACATGGGCTGAAACTTGCTTGGGAGATCAGTTCGAAAAAGGTTGTTCTTGAAAGTGACTCCCTTTGCGCCCTGAATTTAATTAAAGTTTAGAGCCAAGATGGTTCGAACTGCAACCCTGTGCTTAGATGTATCAAGGACCTTCTCGTCAGAAGATGGGAGGTGATGACATATAAATGAATGTGCTGATCTTTTGAGATAGGATCCTCTAAAGTAATCCTCTACATTTCTTGGTGAAGTTATGAGAGAGATAGAGAGAAGGAAAATATTTTCTTTCTTGATTTTTTTCTCTTCAAAATTTTCTTCTCTCTATCTCTCTCATAACTCCACCAAAAAATGTAGAGGATTACTTTAGAGGATCCAATGTTTTAGCTAAAAACAGACTTGAGAAGGACTCTAATTTGTACATTCTTGATGTTCCCCCTAGTTGGCTTGTCCAGGTCATTCAAAAGGATGAAGCATATAACATCCTGCTGGACCCTGGTGGTTAGGCCTGTCTTGTCTGTTGTCCCTTTGGGTATTAGGGCCTTGTTTCTTTACCAAAAAAAATGATGATATTTCGTCGTCTTTTATTGAATGTCAAATAAATTTGTTTATAAAAAAAATGTCATCTTAGCGTATTACGTGATAAATTCATCTCATATATTTAGGGCACGTTCTTTATGCGGAAACGGAAAGGAATAGTGAATGCATTTACTGTGTTTGTTAGTAAAGTTTGGGAATGAAAATGGAATGAGAATATATTAAAATTATCACTTTATCCCTTATATTAAAATAATAAAAAGAAAAAAATGTTATGATTGTGTCAAATCAAAGAGTATAATAGACAATTTGTATTTTTTTTAAGGAAAGGAAAAAGTAAAAAGTGTGTGGGGCCAATTCCTTTCCATTTCTTACATTGCTACCGATCCGGCCCTTAGTATCCAATAAAGTACTTACTATAATGTGGAGATGAGTTTATAAGATTGCAGGCTTGGAACGTATTGAGATAATATTTTTTCGGTAAAGAACATTTTTTTTTTATATAGAGACAAGTTTATTTAGCAAACACTTAACGGCACCATGCATGTCATCTTTAAGGAGCACTACAACATTTTGGGAAGGCAACAGATTTTGATAGGTAGTCTTTTAAAATTTTGTGTTGCATATACTCTTATTTGCAACATCTTTTGAATAGTTTGGACCGAATACATTTTACTCATATAATAAGCAACACTATTTTGCAACATAAATGTTGCTTAAAAGTATAACAAGTTTAAAGTGCAATTATTTTATATAAAAATGAAAATTATTTTAAAAATAATTTCACCGTTAATTATTAATTATTGTTGTTAAAGTCTTAAAAGAGGATTGATAAACATGGTCTCATTATTTGTGGAATTGAAATTACACAAAATTTTTTAATGTTTTCTATGGTAAAAAAAATATGAAATAAGAGTACGTTTTTTACGCAGAAAGAGAAAGGAAAAAGGAATAAAAATGGGTTTACGGTATTTTGTAGTAAAAATGTGAGAATAGAAATAGAATGTGAATGTACTAAAATCATCATTTTATCCCTTATATTAAAATAGTAAAAAAAAAAGTTACGGTTGTATCAAATCAAAGAATATAATAGATATTATATATATATATATATTTTTTTAAAAGTGTCACAATTTTGAAATGGAAATGTTATTTCCATGAGTGGTGGGGTCAGGTGTGGAGCCCACCACCTGACCCTACCACCTTTTTTATTTTCTTTCTGTTAGGATTCGGGAGTACTTGTGAAGAATTTGATTCCGACTCCGACTCCGACTCTATTTCCAGGTACCCACGCACACTCCGGTCACCGGGATGGACTCCGAGTATGTCACACAGCAAATGAACTTGAGTAGAGCAAGCAGAGATTGAGGAAGCAGAAGAAATTCTAAATCTCTTCAGAATATTGTGTGTCATGAAATATGGAACCACTCCACTCTTTCACGTTATTCACCAAATAACTGTTCCCACAATAATTTAAATCAAAACAACAAAAAAGGAGTTAATTACTCCCATAACCCACAGCTTTTTGTTATTTATAATAATGGCTCTATTTGGTCTTCTCCAATTTGGGCTTGGGTTCAATCCACCAAGGGTGAACTGGCCCATATACTTACACTTTCCATAAACATTTTCATGAAAGGAACACACTCTAAGAATTCTTAGAAATAAAATTGTCTAATTTCAAGATTTTATGGAACTACAATTCCAATAATGAGACCATAGAATTGCTAGTTAGAATTATAGTTGAGGTGAGAAAAGACTTTTTTATCCCTCTCAGTTACTTAATGTAATAAGACTGTATTTTGTATAGATATATTTTATTAAAAATATATTATGAAGGATAATTTAGTCTTTTTAATTCAGTGTTCTTCACAAAATTTTCATTATATTTTTTACATTCTAAATATACTCTTTATCTTAAAAATTCAATTTCATTCCATTCTCACAATTTTAATTCTATTTTTTCTTTTCAATTTTATTTTTTTTTGATAATTTTTCAATGGATTAAACTAAGGTAACGTTACTTAGGTGCTTGCTATAAATAATGTTAGGTTTCAAAAAAATAAATAAATAATGTTTGGTGAACTTTATAGTAAGCATCATTCCCATAGTTTTGGAAAAAACTTATGCCCATTTTCTTATGTCTATTTCCTCCAATTCCATCAATCATATATTGTATTTATTCTCTCTTTCTTCTATGATTGGTCATATAAAAGGTGGTCTTCTATATTCTCTTTCTACTGTGATTGGTCATTTAAACACTTTTTGCCACGTGTCATAATTATATTGGGAAATTGGAGGAAATGGACATAAGGAAATGGACATAAGTTTTTTCCCATAGTTTTTTCCCTTTTCAATTCCATTTCATTTTATTCTATTAAGCCCTTAGTTTTACCAACAAATGTTTGGTACAGTGGTAAGCGAAATGCACCCACGTCGAGAGACATATGTTCGAGTTTTGGAGTCGGCATTGTTGAAAGGGTTGTAACTGTCAGCTCCCGGCCTGAATGAAATTAATCTTCATCTAGATTGTTAAGTGAGAAACACCATGATTATAAAAAGGGTTTTGCTAACCAGTGCCATAACCCTTAGGGCATTGGTTAAGGAAATATTAAATGAGGTTAGGTAGTCAAAAAGTGCATAGAAACCAGAATTTATATTAAATGTGTTTTTTTATAACAAAATAAAATAATATAAGAGAAATAAATATAAAAAATATTATTGAGATGTAATTATGAATATTTATTGAGTAATAGGTTGATGGTATTAGTATCTTTAAGAAAAATAGAAAAACATATTTAATATAAATTATAATTTTTATACACTTTTTGACTACCTAACCTCATTTAATGATTCTTCCTTAGCAAAAACCATTATAAAAAAGAAAAAATTTAAGCCCTACTTTACAAGTTTCAACTTTCAACAGCCTTATTTACAGTTCTTCATTCACGTTCTTCGCTGCTCAACACTAGCGTGCTCGCCTCTCATCTCCGCCGCACACTACCGCAGAAGTTATCATCGCAGACCGTATCGCCGCCGCATCAGCTCTGTTTGCGAAGCTTTCAATCTCGCATCTCGGTGCCGTCTCCCACCGTTGTCTCTCACCGCCTTCTCCTCGCGTCAGTCTCTCTCTAGCTCCGCACCATTCCTTTATTATTTTTCAATAACGTCATTCTTGTTTGGGTCGCTTTACCTTGAGTATTTTCTTAGCATTTGATTACTTATTTTAGAGTTTTTTCTGAATTGAATTATCTAAAATGCAACGCAACTTGGTGCTTTGTTGAATGTATAATCTGCACTATCAGAAATGCAATGCAATTTGGTGATTTGTTGAATGTGTCCTATTGACAAGAAGCAATATAATATGCAGATAAATTTCAGAGTTAAGACCAACATAGATCTAGAACTTTGGCTCCTTTATGGCGTTTTTTTCTTTTTCTTTGTTCTGTATTTTTTTAATTGTGGTTAGATATAAAAAAAAGGAGCAGTGGTGTAATTTTGAATCATAGATGAATGGTGTGGAATTTGTAGATGTACTTGTTTGTGGATTGTGGTTACTGCTATGTTTTTAATACTGATCTTATTGGTTGGGAATGCAACAACAACAACAATCAAAGCCTTCTTCTACTAGGTGAGGTCAGCTATATGTATCAAGCGACACCAACATGTTCTGTCTTTACACATTTATATGGTTAGATTATTTACGGTTAGATCTCTCTTAATCGTTTCTCCTATTGTTTTCTCTGGTCTTCCCCTACCTCTAATTATTAAGCTATCTTTTATTTGGTCAATTCTACGTACAGGAGCCTCTACCAACCGTTTTTGTACATGACCAATCTTATTGGGTGGGAATAAATGGAAGAATTTGGCTTACCAAGGCAACAAGGTCTAGGTCTTCGTTTAGGAAAGTCGGCCACAAGCGTCCAGGTGATCTCTCCCTTGTTTTTGGCAACCTAATCTTTATTGTCAGCATTTATTTGTTTATTATATTTAGTTTGAGTAAAGACAGAACATGTTTGCGTCGCTTGATACATATAACCGACCTCACTTAATGGAAAAAGGCTTTGATTGATTAATTATATTTAGTTTGAGTATGTTTGGCTTGATGCATCTTTGTTGGTTACAATGCAATTGATTCTGGTTATTACAAATTGAAGGATGACTCTTAATGCATCTTTTATGTATGTTTGGCTTGATAAATCATCGTTGGGTGACAATGGAATTCATGCTCTAGAACTTTAAGGTGAATTTATCCCAATCTCTTATAGCTGCAAGAGCAAGGAAAAACAGAACAAGAAAAGAAATATTTAGGTACTAGTAACACTAGGTTATTTAAAATTTTTCTGGTTTTCATGGAATATTAACTAATGGTGGATATACTTAGGACAAGGAACATAATTCTAAAACCATGCAATTAAAGTGTAATGGAGTCACATTTGCTTTAGTCTTTTTTTAGATGTAAGTATGGCGAGAAGGATAATTTAAATGTTCTCCCCCTTTTTTCCCTTAGGTGAGTCTATGATGCAATTTGTTGCATGCATGCAACGCAATTTCGACTGATAGGATTGTGACATGTGGGAAATTGCATTGCATCTCAAGTCATCCTACCTACATGTGACAATCCTATTGGCTGAAATTGCATTGCATGCATGCAACAAGTTGCAATGAAACAAACTAATTATTGCTACAGGTTGACTTGTGAAGTTTTTGATTTATTTCTCTAATTATCTAGAACTGTAATGACATTTGTCATTTCTCCCTAATATGTCACTTTGAGAAAAGATAGCATGTATTTCCAATTATTAATTTCTCTCCCTCTCTCTTCTTCTCTTTCTCTACTTTATCTGCCACTAGAGGAAAACAAAACCTCAGCAACATTTTCTTTTCCTTGTTCTGTGTTGAAGAATTAGGAAGCCCTTGAGACCAACATTAATCGGAAGAAAGTCCCCTTTGGCCTTGTATAAATATAATATACAGTTTTGCTACAATGAAGACAACTACTAGGCTAATTTGTCCCCACACCCCACCTTCATGCCATCCTCATTATATATACTCCTTAAACAACTACTTATTTTATCCTTTTATTCTTAAATTTAATTTTGAGCTCTTATTTCTTTAGTTATTTCAAGGAATAACCTGACCATGTTATGATATATATAAAAGAGTAGAGATAAGGTAGACTCATTTAAACAGTAAATAAAGAGTGAATTTGTATATAATATTATTATCCAAAGACAATTTGGCTCGTTTATGAGTGATGATTTGTGTCTTAAGCTTAATGGAGTCTAAGAAATTGTTCTCTTCTTATCGAAAAAATATATGAAAAAAAATTAAAAATTAAAGAAGTAATTTTTTTTCATGACTTTATAAATTTTACTTATTGTATCTATTATGTAAACTATCATTAATTGGAAGTTTATTGGACTGAAACATGATTGAGATAAACATTTTCTTACAAAATTTGAACCTAGATTGTTACTTAAAATAGTATGGAGCATCTACTATTTAATCAATTACGTTTTTTTCTTAATTTTATCATATACAATTCTTAGGATGTGAATCCAATGATTATCCCTATCTTTCTGCTGGTATCTACATTTTTCAAATCCTCATTTTATTGGCTACCTTAGGCCATTGGGTAGCCAAGAAATATTACTGCAGTTTAATTTAAATCCTCATCTACAGTGATAATCACTTGACTATGTATGACATTTTCAATTTGCTTAGGAATACATGCATGTGAATGTGAATGTACTGACTAGCATATTCTAAAAGTAGGACAAAGTTGCAGGAGATTAGCAAGTACGTAGGACTTCCTTTAAAGTGAGTTTAATTGAAGTGGGCTACACAATGGTGCAAAATATTCATAGACCACGGTGCAAAGATCTCTGTTATCTTTTCCCTAAAATGCAATACAAGGATTTCGCTTCTTTCCATATACTTGGAGGTTATCAAAGGTGTCAATGATCTCCTAGTCTATTTCAAAACATTTTTTTTAAGTTATGTAATTAAATTTAGTTTATGTGTTTCTTGTTTGTCAAGTTTTAAGAATGTTGGCATCACATCTAACAAGTAAGGAAAAAGTTCCATTAAGAAAATAGCTCCATTCATTCCTTCTTCCATTGTAAATTCCAGTGCCCAGCTAACTGAGACTTCTTAGAAGCAACAAGGTGCAAGAACTCTACTCGTCAGGATAACAAGATTCAACTTAAACATATGCAAAATGTCAAAGTCTAGGCTAAAAACTGCTATGACCAATGATGAAGACAATTAAATTGAAGAAAATGAAGTGGAGGGTGACCAAAATGAAACAAATATAAAGTCAAGTAGCCAGTTAGCTAAGGGCTTGGTTGGAAGGATGGTTTGAGAGTGGTGTGGGGTGGTTTAGGTTTGTAAACCTTTGGTTGGATGTTTAAGTGAGTAATGGAGTGGGATGGCTTAGGATGGTTTAAAACCCTTCTAAACCATCCAACACCTCAATTTTCAAACCCCTCAAAATTGGGGGATTTAGGATGGTTTGCATTGTTTATAATATTTAATTCCATTATTAACCCTCTTTTATTTTATTTTTGTTCATCCATTATAAGGGTAATATTGTCTACCACCCTCTTTATTTTTTTTAAAACTCCCATCAATGAATTGGTTTGTTTGAACCATTCCACCCCACCCCACTCTCTTCAAAACTCCCAACCATGCCCTAAGACTTCTTATAGGCAACAATGTGCAAGAACTCATTCTCGTAAGGACAACAAGATTCAACTTACACATATTCAGAAATCTCAAAGTTCTAGGCTAAAAACTGCCATAGCCAACGAAGAAGACAATGGAGTTGAAGGAAGTGAAATGGAAAGTGACCAAAATAAAACTTAGAATGAGCAAAACAATATGGAACAACAAAGTCCAACGAATCAAGAGAAGCAACCAAGCAACTTAGAAGCTAGTTTTGAAGGTAAATTACTTTTAAATAAAATTGTATTATCATATAATTCATATATATTATGAATTTTTAATTTGTATTATTTTGTGAATATAGAAGTATAATCAAACAAATAAAAAACTAGAGGTCCAACATTGTGTACCGAGGCTCATGGAAGAATATTTGAAGAATGAGAACAAATTATTTTCAATACAAATTGGCAACCAATAGGACCAAGTGACCTAGCCTTAAGTAATTTCAGCAGTTTTTTAGGAACTATTGCAAGGACACATGTGTATTGTCCCTTAACGTATAATAGCTGGAAGGAACTCCATAAGACAAGGTGAGACGAAATTTGAGATTATGTCAATCTATGATTACAAATTTTTTTATTCAAATATATTTATTATGATTCTTTCAATTACTTTATGATTAATATCATTCTTAGTTTTTGTTCTTTGTTTTGGTAGTCAAAGTATATTCTTCATGCTCAAGGTGAAAGATACGTCATGAAAACAATCAATGAGGCGTGGAGGATGCACAAGTGTAGAGTTAAAAGTTCTCATTTTACTTAATATAGAATTGATGCGGAGCGTTTGAAGAATCGTCCCTTAAGCATACCTGAAACCTAATTAAAAAAACTCATTAAATACTGGAAAACAGAGAACTTTTAATGAGTATCAGTATGAATTGCATTACCTTTACTTTCTCTGTTTTCCAGTACTTAATGAGTCTTTTGAATTGGGTTTCAAGTATGCTTAAGGGATGATTCTTTGAGCGCTCAACATTAGTTCTATGCTTTGTAAAATGAGAATTTTTAGCTTTACACTTGTGCATCCTCCACGCCTCGTTGAATGTTTTCATGACGTATCTTTCAGCTTGAGCATGAAGAATATACTTTGACTACTAAAACAAAGAAAACGAAAATTAAGAATGATATAAATCATAAAGTAATTGAAAAAAAAAATCATAATAAATATATTTGAATAAAAAATTTTTGTAATCATAGACATAATTTTAAATTTCGTCTCACCTAGTCTTATGGAGTTCCTTCCGGCTATTATACATCAAGGGACAATACATATGTGTCCTTGCAATAGTTTCTAAAAAACTGCTGAAATTACTTAATGCTTTGGTCCTATTGGTTGCCAATTTGCATTGAAAATAAATTGTTCTCGTTCTTCAATGAATCTTAGTACACAATGTTGGACCTATATATATATATGAATTTTTAATTTGTATTGTTTTGTGAATATAGGAGAAGTTGAATCAAACAAATAAAAAACTATAGGTCCAAAACAATACAAATTAAAAATTCATATATATATATATATATTTTATTTAGAAGTAATTTCAGAACTAGCTTCTATGTTTCTTGGTTGTTTCTCTTGGATTTCTAGACCTTGTTGCTCCATATTACCTTCCTCATTCTAGGTTTTATTTTGGTCAACTCCATTGTCTTTTTCATTGGCCATGGCAGCTTTTAGCCTGGGATTTCGACGTTTTTGCATATGTGTAAGTTGAATCTTGTTGTCCTTACAAGGATGAGTTCTTGCACCTTGCTGCCTATAAGAAGTCTTAGCTAGGTGGGTACTTGACTTTATTTGAGTTTCATTTTGGTCACCTTTCACTCCATTTCCTTCAATTTGATTGTCTTCTTCATTGGTCATGACAGCTTTTAGCCTAAGATTTCGACGTTTCTGCATATGTGTAAGTTGAATCTTGTTGTCCTTACGAGTATTAGTTCTTGCTGTCTATAAGAAGTCTAAGCTAGCTGAGCACTTGAATTTACAATAGAATGAATCGAGTTCTTTTCTTAATGGGACTTTGTCCTTGCTTGTTAGATGTGATCTCCACATTCTTAAAACTTGACAAAGAAGAAACACATAAATTGAATTTAATTTCATAACTTAAAAAAAATGTTTTGAAATAGACTAGGAGATAATTGATACCTTTTAAAACCTCTAGGTATATGAGAAGAAGCAAAGTGTATTGCATTTTAGGGAAAAGATACTAATAGACATCTATGCACCATGTAATTAAGCACTTTTAACTCTCTATATATATATTTAAAGAAATTGATGAGCAAAAGAGGGTTAAATATGTAATTAAAGTAACAAAAGGCATATATCAAACTGGACATAGTCTTATGAAGAACTCAATATGAGCGTTATCATTTAAAGAAAAAGTCTTAGGGTCTAGAATGTTGTTAGACTTTGTCTGTGGCCAAAATATATAGGCTATGTTTGGTATACTCCCAAGTGAAGGGAAGGGAAACAAAATTTCGGTTCCCAAAAATTTACATTATTGGGTATATTTTACATGTAAAACATTGTCCACCATTTGACATTTTCTATGACTTTGATTGAAGGAGAAATGTCGAAAATACCCCTCCTAATTACTCTATTTCTTTACTTTCCCACTTACCAAGAAACACTTTAACTATAAAATAAGGGCATTTTAGTCTTTTCAAGTACTTTACAAACATTACATCTCATTTTTACATACTAATCACATTTTTTATTTTTACATCCTTTTATTCTACGTTACTCAACTTTACATTCCTTCCCTTCGCATCCTTGCACTTATACCAAACATTAACCCTACACTCCTTTGAGATTCTTTCATTATGTGTAGAATCATATATCTTGTTAGGGGTTAATTATTATAGCTATCAATTAGTGGGCACATATATATGAAGATAAGGTTTATTTTTTCTTCTTAATTGTTATTGTTAAGAATTCTAAAACATTGTGACTCCATCACTCTGTACAAGTAAAAATATATATATCATCTTATAGGCAAGCTATGATATATATATATAGGTTTCAACTAGAGATATGATTCTTTTTATAGAAAACTTAAAACATATGATCAAAGTATTGAATATCAAATTACATTAGTGTGAGCAAGACATCATACAGCATAACCAATACATGTAAACATACTGATAAAATAAAGCAGAGAACTATAAAAATATAAAGGTCAAAATCCCAAATTGATCCCTTATATTTGCACGAAGTTTTATATTGATCCTTTATGTTTCAAAAAGTTTAAATTGGTCATTCTGTCCAAGTCCGTTTATTTATTCCATTAAGTGCTGATGTGGCGTGCTGAGGTGAACATATCATCTCTCCTACTTGTCCATTTAAGCTGACGTGTCATGCCACGTCATCATCTACTATCATATGTGATGATGTGGCGCTGATGTGACAATGACATGGTATGACATCAGCTTAGATGGACACGTCAGCACTTAACTTAAGAAATTGACGGAAGTGAACGAAATGATCAATTTGAAACTTCTTGCAAACATAAAGGACCAATTTAAACTTTTTGAAACATAAATGATCAATATGGAACTTCGTGCAAACATAAGGGACTAATTTGAAATTTTGACCAAATATAAAATATCGAGCAACTTGCCACAGATGAACAAATATTATATAAGTTCCCTAAATGTAATTTTGTTAAAGATGGTCTCTTTGTTTCTTCCGCACAGGCTATAAAGTTTGTGGCAATCTGAAAATGAATGCTTAAACCCAATAATTTTAATACAACATGCATGGCCTCAAATGACTAAAACTGTTTGTCTGTTGGTCCATTTTAGCTATTATATGGCAAAATTAAAATATAAATCAACATGAAGTGTGATGATGCCCCACACTATATATCAAATTTTCATTTTTTATTAATAAAATCCAGCATATAAATAAGGG
Source organism: Senna tora (assembly GCA_014851425.1). NCBI lineage: Eukaryota > Viridiplantae > Streptophyta > Magnoliopsida > Fabales > Fabaceae > Senna > Senna tora. Next base: position 19,651,669 of record CM026270.1, on the reverse strand, counting down.
TAAAAATGTAAAATGCATATACCCCTCAACTATCACTCAATTGTAAAGACTCCCTAACTATTAATTGTGGTGAAGACCTCCTTCCTCTCACTCTCCCTCTACACACACATTAGACATTACCTCACTATTCATCCTCTCTCTTTTCTCTCTATCCTCAACCCCTTCTCTTCTACTCTCTCCGTCATGGCTGACATAAGCATCGGAGTTCACAACGGGGCTTCGGCTCCCTCGTGGCTCTGACCTTCTTTCTATCTTGCAGGACCTATCTCACTAGAGTCGGACCTCAGGACCCACCTCACCAGAGCTCAGAGATGACCACCCGAAGATCCAATCAGTAGGTTCTCTAGGACTTATGCATTGGTAGGTTTGACTGGACTTATCAACTATCATTGTACAGTTGTGTGCAGCAATGGTTCCTCTGGGATTTGATGGTAAAATAATTAGGGTTTACTTGGACTTTTCGAATAAAAATATGACACAAAAATATTTGACAGCTTTAACAGAAAATGAAAAGATAGAGTTAAATTTGAAGCGATGGAATGTAAAAGGGGGTCTTTGCTGAGTCTTTGCAATTGACTGATAGTTAGAGGGGGATATATGCATTTTATCCTATAAATAAATCATAACAGTAACACGTCACACGTCTCATGGCACTCCTACTCCCACCACCTTCCCTCACACTTTTATACAAATCCTGTATCTTCACCAAGCATGTAAATAAGCAAAAGAGCTGGCAAATAATAAGGGTAAGCAATCAAATAATGTATAAGAGCTAGGCGCTAGCCATCATATATATAACTAGAGCTATTTATGGGTTGGGTAGCCTATGAGATAACTCAAGTTCAAACTCAAGGGTCAACTATTCAACATTAAGAATAGATTATGGGTAGTAGACTAGTAGTTGGGTCATACTCATTAAATACCCAATTCTTTAAAAATATTTGGGCCAAAATTCTAGTAGTACCTAGATCCTACCCATCAAATATTTAACTACTATACCCTTCAATTTTTTCACTCTTCAAAAACAATAGTCACTGGAACCGGACCGGCCATTGACGCGGTGAAAGGCTCGGGTCATTGGTCCAACCGGTTGGCCCGATTAAATGTGTATATAATATTGAAATATAATAAAGCATAAGTTCATACTTGAAATTAAAAAAACAAATACAAACAACCATCACATTTTATGATTAGTCAAATACATTCAAGCAACCAAATACATTTATATTTGAGATTGTAACAAAACTAAATAATCACACTTCACACTAATTCATAAAAATTAAACCAAATATCATAATTTATGAATAATCTTTTATCTTTAGTTGGTTAAAAGGAACACAAAAAGTATTTAACTAATGGTCTATGATCTTGAACTAGTTGTCTATTGGCTTCAATGTCATTCCCCTCTTCCTCCTCATCATCAACTAGCTCATCCAAATTTAGTTATGCAATAAATAAATAAATAATATTAGGATGTAGGAATACTCTAAATGCATATTGTTGTATCTTTTGAAAATGCTATGTTGAAAAATTTATTATTAATCAAAATAAAGGATCATAAAATAGGTATTACATTCACATTGCAATTTGCAATGGATACAAATATCTTAGTATCCCAATATATTTACGCCTCCAATAAATTCTGCAATTTGCTCAAGCAGTACATTGATCAGTTTATGAGTATCAGAATTCCTAACAACACCACTTTCTCTGTCCAAATCCCTCTCAATAAGGCTCCCATAAACCCCTTTGTGTTTACCATATAATACAAAAACTGACCTTAAACTTAAATAACTGTATTTGAGGCACAAAAAATATTTTTTTGTAAACTGCACCGGGTCTCAGCTTGTACCGGGTCACCGGATCACTACTAGGTTAATGCAATTGCGGTCCTTTCCAGTTACCCAGACCAGTTTTGGCTTCGGGTCGGCGATCCACCAATTAGACCGTCCGGATCGGTCCAGATTGCAATACTATGTCAAAAACTTTACACCACCATCACACTCTTCAAGACCAATAATCTAATTCTTCTTTTATTTGATGTTGTCATAGTTTTTGAATTGTCAAATATTATTAAGAATTTGTTATAGTAATATGTATTTTTTTCATGATTATGTATAATTATGGCAAAGTCTGGGCTTAGCGTATTTAAGTCGTTTGCAAGGAATTTTACCTGCCGCTCGATGGGAATTTGTTCAAGGCGTCCCTTGCGGCTCATCCTTCGTACGGGATTCACCAATGACACGCGCCTTTGGGGGCCGAGGCCCCTACTGCTGGTCGGCAAACGGACGGCGGGCACACGCATCGCTTCTAGCCCGGATTCTGACTTAGAGGCTTGAATAAATATCAGACCTATTATAATGAGTATTAAATCATAGGCAAATCCAAGCTCATATACACAATGCTCATGGGCTTAAGCCCAGGTCCAGGTATATATAACACTATAATGAGAAGGCATAAGATGTAAAGACAGGCGCAAATGCCTTCATATAAAACTCATCTATCTTCCAAGTAAAAGAAAACTAATAAAGTAATTTATTAATTGAAATTCTGGATAAACTTGGAGCATATGGGTTGATTTACCATTTTGTTTAGATGGAAGCCCACTAATTTTTGTATTTTTTTTAAATTTTTCACATGTATTCTTTTATTAGAGACAATCCTATTTGAACTAACTGAGATCCTATAATAAGAATAGAGTTCTCTCAACAGAAATTTTTTTATACACAAGACTCGAACCAAAAACCTTACTTAAAAAGATAAAATATCTATCACTCCAACAAAAGTTTAGTGTGTCTTTTAAATTACCTAATGATGCGAGCAGGGAAAGCACAAATAGTGGCCATAATTTATCTCCCGAAACAATTGTATTATTAAAAGCAAGAAGAGTCAAGAAAATCAAATTAAAGTCGCCAGATAATAGTAAAAACGTGAGTTACACATTTTGGGTTGAAAGTGGAGTTGCACAACATGTTTTGAGCTTGAAAACATTAATTTGGAGAGATTGGACCATGTACTATACATGTGGAGACTTGTTTAAGCCTAGATCTTCTTATTTTGGGCTTAAAATCCTTATTTTTATTTGGGTTAAATTTTTGTGCGAAAATCATTATATTTAGACTTTATTATTTAAAGTCCATTAGTTTTTTTAGACAATTATTTAAGATTTAGTGTTTTAATTATATTGGGTTTAAGTATGATTGTTAGAAAGACCCAATAGTTTTATTTTAAAGTTATGTTAGGATTTAGGGTTTTAATTGTTTTAGGATTCTAGAGTTTTTTTTTTGGAGTATAAATACTCCTTTTCTATCTTGTATTTGACAGAAGTTAAGTTTTGAATTATATGAGAATTTGAATTATTCATCTTGGGAGTGAATTTCTCTCTAGGGTTCTTCATTGAACTAACAGACTTATCAAGGTTTGATCATCCTTGTGGCGTCTTCTAACACTTCGGGTCCTTGTTCGTTCGAGTTCAAGGGTTCAAGTGGATTAATCGACCTTTGTTTAGCTTTCTTGGGGTAAGAATATTTCAGATTGATTGTGGGTTCGTGGGGTCAATCCCTAGTGGGTACCAAATGATGCGAACCCATATAAAGTATGTGGTTAAGTGTGCAACTTGTTCTAATTCTAGTATTTTACTTATGGTATAATGTTATGATTAATTATATTCAGGTGGAGATGGACACATATAAAGTATGTAACTAATGTTTAATATGATATATTTTAGTATATTAAATTAAAATATATATATTTAATTACCACCGGTTCAACCACGGTGGAACCAGTGAACTGTGAACCAGTGTCTTGACCAGTTCGATGCCCGGTCCGGTTTTAAAAACCATGCCTGTAAATCAACCAGAAGTTGATTATGAGTAGTACTGTCAAAACGGACTCGGGCCCGCGGGCTAGCCCGGCTCGCCCGCTAAATGGGCGGGGTTGGACAGTGCAAATTAGGCCTGTTTAAAAACGGGCCTAAACGGGTTGGCCCGTTAAGCCCGCGGGCCGGCCCGCCAAAAAATATAAAAAAATTAATTAAAAAATTAATATGTATTTGTTTAAAATATGTATAAATATATATATTTTAGATAATTTTATGTGTTAAATAATAATTTTATTTTAATAAAGTATATAAATAATTTAAATAATAATTAAAATTAATAAAATATTAATTTAAAGTTAAAAAATTACTAATTTTAAGTAAATATATAATTTTATAATTAATTTTTTTAAAAAAATAAAAAAATTGGCCCGCGGGCTAGCCCGTTTAGCCCGCAGGCCATTACGGGCGGGCTTGGGCATTACTTCCCAAGCCCGCCAAATAAACGGGGCGGCCCGGACCGGCCCGTTTAACGTCGGCCCGTCACGGGCCGGTGCGGGCCGGCCCGGGCCGACCCGTTTTGACAGTACTAATTATGAGTCCGTTTGTGCATGTTTATTAACAATGTTGATTTTCAAATGATTTCTTTTTAAATTGAGTTTCTTTAGAAGTACTATAAAAGAGAAACAGTTTGTGTTTGACAAACAAAGTTAAAAAGTTCTTCTATCAGTAGCTAAAAAACAATTTTTGTTTAGTAAAATTGTATAAAAACTAAAACGTGTTTTTGTATGTAAAATTACCAAGAGTATATGTAAATTATGATGTTATTAATGCTATATTAAATAGATAAATAGATATTATTATTTAATTTGTTAAGATTATTAAACAAATAAAAATAAAATATTAATTTTTTTAATTTATTAAAATATTATTTAAATAAATTATTAATTTTAACTAATGTAATCTTATTATCTATGATGAGTTTTTTATTAATTAATATATATTAATGTTATTAAGATAAAAAATAATTATAAATATTTGTTGTTACAAGGTGAAAAGACAGTAAGTAACGTTGAATTTGGGTTTGTATGTAAAACACATGTCTAAATTAGGATTTAAAATAATAAAGGGTATAATAAAAAATATAAAATTTTATTAAAGGTACTTTTGTCCTAAAATATTTAAATTTTAGCTTATGTTACTAGTTAGAAAATTCAATTTCTAATTTCTGCTTAAAGTTGAAAAAGTACGTTTTGCTACAATTAATAATCATTATTTTATGAAATAAGCATACACAAACAACACTCTTTTTTAAAAAAATAAGCGATTATTAGAAAAATAAGTGATTATTTTCTCAAAATAGGCTTGCACAAACCAACTCTAAGGCTATGTTTGGTTGGAGAAAAATGTGGAATTGGAATTGAATTAAAGTTGGAATTGGTAAGATGGAATTGGAATTGGATTATTTGAATAAAAAAATGTGTTTGGTTTGAAAAGATGGAATTGAAAATTGGTAAAAGGATATAATATGAAAAGAAATTATTGCCTCTCAATTAAATATATTATTAAGTAAATAATTTGTTTATTTAAATGCAATAAATAAATAAAAAAGCCAGCTTTTTTTTTCTTTTCTCTTTCTCTCCAACGGTACAATCCCCATTCCCCACCCACCATCACTCTTATTAATTTCTTCAACCCCCACCATCACTCCATTTTTTTCTCTAACCCACCTTCACTCCCATTTATCCCTCTCTTCAACTCTCTCTCTCTCTCTCTCTCTCTCTCTCTCTCTCTGAAGCTCCATGGCCGACCACCGTTTTTGTCGCCGTCGTCGGTAGTTGTGGCCTTAGAACTCCGGTGTCCAAAGGTTCTTCTTCTTCTTGATTTCCCATCCTCTTCTTTTTCACTCTTCTTCCTCTTCTATTTTGGGATCTCTCTGATTTTTTTTTTCAGATCTGGGTCTTTTTCACCTTTTCCTTAGATTTGCGATGGCGACGGCGACGATTGGAAGATGGAGCAGAACAAGAGAGTTGGAAAGAAGATAAGAAAACAAAGGCCAAACTCATGGAGCTTGATTTGGGGTTTTGTGAGGAGCTTGATTTGCCACTTCCAACGCCGGTACCTCCGCCATCGCCGCTGGCAGAAGACATCAAACCAAAGGGAAGGGGGACGAGACCAGAAATCATAGCAGAGAGTAGGGATGATCAAAATACCCATATCCGATGGGTACCCGTAAATTTTACCCGTTGGGTCAGAGTAAAAAGTGAATGGGTCCGGGTATGGGTATTTACCCGTTCAAAACTACGGCCCCGGACCCTACCCGCTACAGTAACATATTTTTATTTAAATATATATATATATATATATATATATATATATATATATAAAATTCTGATTCACTCATCATTCATTATTTCCCAAATCAAAGCCCTAGCAGCCGCTCCTCCTCAGTCCTCCCTCTCTAAAATTTCAACCCAACCCCGTCATTCATTGGAGCTTCACTGCAGTCCTCCCTCCAGTCCTTCATCACGATTCACCACTCCACCTTAGGCGCACCTTCATTGCACAGGTGAGTTTAGTTTTCAAATATAAAAGCTTCTTCCTTTTTTTTTGGTAGAAAGCTTCTTCTTTTTTCTCATTTTAATTGATTTGTTGCTGAAATCTATGAGAAAAGGCGACGTGAGTAAATGGAGTGGGGTAAAAAAGCAAGCAGATTTAAGTAGAAAATAATAGTAGTGATATTGATGAGCCTTAGTAGGAATAGGACATGCTTTCCCATGTTGGAAACAAAAAAGGAAAACCTCTGATTGTTGACTTGAGTTTTAGTATGAAATGTGGAAAGTGGAATCACGCCATTACTTTGTCTCTGTCCTTCCCTAGTTCTTTATTTACTTTGAATTTCAAATGTTTCAATTCTTTATTAAGGTATTCCATTTACTTCCTTTCAAAACTAAATGCAAATATGATATATTTACTTCTTTTCTATTTTTTAAATGTTTTTTCATAATTCTTCATTATTTTTTTGTATATGTACATTTTTTCTAATTTTGTTGATACCCAATTGCCCATAGCATATTTGATAGAATAAAACCAGATGATGATTTGGTTATTGACTTGACTGGGAAGTCAAACCCAATTGTGAAACAAATATGGTAGGAAGTGGGGTATGAAAGGGGAGTATGGTAGGAAGTCAAACCCAAATGTAAAACAAATGCAAAATAAAGAGGATGAGGGGAAGAGATACATTCTTACCTTTTCTCATTTTAAGTGGGGAGTTCAGTTTTCAATTTATTGCTTTTACTTGATGTACTCTTTAAATTATTAGCATCATTTGATTTTTTTTATTTAAATGGAAATTTTTCATAGATGGAGAATAGACAAACAATCAATTTATTGAATGAAGAAGCTATTAGTAGTTCTCCAATGGGCAGTAATTCTCCTGTACATGGTAGTAGTTCTCCATCTCCAATTACGAGTAACTCTCCTTTACAAGGTAGTAGTTCTCCATCTCCAATTGCGACTACCTCTCCACCATCTCCCGATCATGTCTGTTCAATGAGTGCTGAATTTCATTTAAGTCAGCCGATTCAAATAGAGGATGCAAATGTGGGTCAAAAGAGGAAAACATCAGTTGTGTGGAACCACTTCAAAAAATTAAAAGTGAATGGAGATGATAAAGCTGAGTGCAACTATTGTAAGAAGAGGTTAACCGCGAAGGCTAGTGATGGAACTAATCATTTGCATAAGCACTTTAGCACATGTCCTCGAAGAACTACAAGGGACATAAGACAACAAATTTTGTTAAAAGAACAAAAAAGATTAGATGGGTCATCAGTTTTTTTGAGCAGCTATCACTTTGATTATGATAGGTTAAGAATGGACCTTGCTTGTGCGATTATTGCTCATGAGTATCCATTGTCAATAGTGAAGCACTTTTGGTTTAAAAGATACTCTGAAAATCTTCAACCTTTGTTTAAAGTGTCTTCTAGACATACGATGAAGAGAGATGTTATGAAAATATATGAAGCTCAAAAGGTTAAGAGTATGGGGCTATTAGATAAGGTTGGAAGTAGAATTGCAATAACCACTTACTTATGGACATCTAGTAATAAAAGAAAAGGTTTCATGACCATCACATCACACTTCATTGATGAGAATTGGGCTTTGCAAAGTAGAATTTTGAGGTATGATTCTATACTTAACTATTTTACAATATATGTTGAAGTTTGTTTTATCTATGTTGAAGTTTATGGATTTGAACTTTGTTGAATCCTATGGACAAAATTGTTTGTTGAGAATTGAAGTTGTAGTGTTTGAAAGGGTTTTTTTATCAAGTTGTAATGTTCTTTTGTTCTCTTGTGTTTGTTTTATCTATGTTGAAGTTTATTGATTTGAACTTTGTTGAATCCTATGGATTTTGTTGAATCCTAAGGACAAAATTGTTTGTTTTATCTATGTTGAAGTATATAGATTTGAACTTTGTTGAATTGTATTTTTTAAAATTTCATACATTGTTAATAGGATTTAGATCAATCACCCTCTTTTATTTGATGAATTCTTGAATGAAAATTTTTAGAAGTTTAAAAATAAATATTTGGATAGATAAATTATTATTTAAATTTCTTCGGGTCCGGGTCTGGGTCTGGGTATAGGGGTACCCATAGGATCCGGGGATGGGGATTGATATACATACCCGCACGGGTATGGATCCGGGGATGGGGATAATAATTTCCTACGGGTACGGGGACGGGGATCAAGGTACCCTACCCATACCCTACCCATGAGCATCCCTAGCAGAGAGAGAGAGCATATTCAGAGGAGGGAAAAAAATGTCTTCTTGCCCCAATTCCACAAATAATCCTCTAATTCCATGTAAAAAAGAAAAAATTGGATTCCACATATATTACAAAAAATTTGGAATTGATCCAATTCCAAAGAATTGGATTCCAAAGTTTAATTGCTGAACCAAACTATAAAATTTATGGGACTTTGTGCAATTCTAATTCTTTGGTGGATTCCATGGTGAACCAAATGGAGCCTAAGTCTCACAATGTACTTTTTGACTTTGGTATGCTTTGGGTTTTGGAATGGAATTGGAATTGGTGGGAAATGAATGGAATGGAATTGAATTTTTAAGATAACAAGTATGTTTGGTTACAAAAAATAGAATGAAAATTTTGTGAAAGGAAGTAAAGTAAATAGACCAAAATACCCTTCATTTAATAAAATTACCAAACAGAGCAATGTGAAGGGAATTAGGTCTTTTTGCCCTCAATTCTAGTTCTAAGGACCATTTCCATATGTACACAACTCGAATTGTGATTCAATTTTGGCTTGGAATTGGGCAATTTCAAGAATTGCCATCCTATGTGATTTTTGTCATACCAAACACCCTACTTTTCTTGGTTAAATTGCAATTCTAATTTCCAGCCATAATTCTCAGCTTCCAAACATAGCCTAGATCTTTTCTTTTTTCTTTTCCACAAAGTAGGTCTGAAATGAGTAAAGTTATTAAAAATATAAAATTTAACAAATATATATAAGATTAAACTTAGGTAATATTTTATATATTTTTATTATAAGATTCTTCAATATTAATAAGACACGTGGTAAAAAGTGTTTGGATAACCAATCATAATAAAGAGAGAAATGATAACTAATTTCTAAAAGTACTAATTTCTAATGCACTAATTAAAGGCTAAATGAGATAAAATCAAATAATATTTTCCCACGTTTTACCTCCGACAAAATCCCTAATTTAAAATTAACACAAAATACCTCCCAAAAAATTAACACGTATAGTTAAAATTAAATTTTTTATCAAAAAATATAATTTTAATTTTGGCTAAAAGTCTATTTTGGTCCTCAATGTTTGCATGAAGTTTAATGTTGGTCCTCAATGTTTCAAAAGTTTAATGTTGGTCCTCAAAGTTTTTTTTTTGGGTCGATTTTGGTCCTCGAGCATAACACCGTTAACTTTTTGCCATTAAATGATGACATGCCATGCTTATATGGTACACTATCTCTCTTACGTGTCATATTTTAATGACGTGACATGACACATCACTGCCACGTCACCCCAGATTGCCACATCATCATCTTCTCTCCTTCATCAGCATCATTATCATCATCATCTGGGGTGACGTGACAGTGATGTGTCATGCCACATCATTAAAATATGACACGTAGGAGAGAGGATGTGCCATATAAGCATGCCACGTCATCATTTAACGGCAAAAAGTTAACGCCATTATGCTCGAGGACCAAAATCGACCCAAAAAAAACTTTGAGGACCAACATTAAACTTTTGAAACATTGATGACCAACATTAAACTTTATGTAAACATTGAGGACCAAAAATAATACTTTAGCCTTTAATTTTTAAAAAATATTAGCATAAAATTTAAATTAGTTGAGCATTTTTTAAATATTTATAATTAATAACACAATGATAGCTTGGTAAAATTTTAGGCAACACTTTATCATCATTGCAAATTAGTGTTGCCTATTATTTGAATAAAATGAAGGAAAAAACTTAGGTCCATTTCCTTATATCCATTACATCCAATTCCACCAATCATATATTGTATTTACACTTTCTCTCTTCTATTATTGGTTATATAAAAGGTGATATTCTATATTCTTTCTCTACTGTGATTGGTCATTTAAACACTTTTTGCCACGTGTCATATTTATATTGAAGAACTGGATATAATGGACATAAGGAAATGGACCTAAGTTTTTTCCTAAAATGAATTATAAGTTTAAACCATTACAACACTGTTGCAGCATTTGTAGCAAATAAGATTAAATGCAACATTTTTATTTTTGTTGCGCAAAAGTGTTGCCTAACATTTCAAAAATAAATAAATAAATAAATAAAGATTGCAACATTATATAAGTATGCCTTATGCCTATCATATTAAATGTAACAAATTTTAAATGGTACCCGAAATGTTGCTAAAGTCTCAAAATGTTATAGCGTGAAATCCTATATATAATAATTTCAATTATTGTAACTGAATCTATATACTTACTTATAATTTTATAATTAACTCTTTGACCCTAATTTCCTTGCAGTATAATAATAATAATTATTATTATTTTGCTTAAACGGATTCAACTCAATATCACTTACACAATTAAAATTTCACTCAAGTTTTTCCAACAAAAAATATTTAGTCATTTGATAAATGAATTTTATTGATTCATTAAAAAGAGGCAAAGTACTATTTAGTCTCTGAATTGTTAGTTAAACTACTATTTAGTCTCTAAATTTATCAAAAATACTATTTAATCCGCAAAATGTTTAACTATGTCAACTATTTAGTCCCCGAATTTGACAAAATACTATTTAGTCCCCGAATTTGTAACTATGTCAACTATTTAGTCTCCAAACTTGGCAAAAATACTATTTAATCATCGAATTTACAACTTTGTCAACTATTTAGTCTCCTAACTGTTACCCGTTATAGTTGACAGAGTTGCAAATTCGGTGATTAAATAGTATTTTTGTTAAGTTTGGGGATTAAATAGTTGACATAGTTAATAATTCGGGGACTAAATAGTATTTTGTCAAATTCGAGGACTAAATAGTTGACATAGTTAAACATTTCGGGGACTAAATAATAGTTTGACTAATAATTCAGGAACTAAATAGTATTTTGCCTCCATTAGAAAAACAAAAACGGGACAAAATTATAGCGCCATCGTCTTTTTTTTTCCTGTTTTGTTCAATCCTAATTTGAAAAAAAAAATTCTAGTCCTCATGTGTCATGTACGTGGTGTATGACAATTAAAATTTTGATGGTAGAGCCTAATCATCAATATTCAACCATATAAATACAAATTAAACGCTAATTAGCTCCACCTTATAACAATATAGACATATATAAAAAAAAACAATATAGACTTAATTACAAATGACAAGTATAAGATTATGTTCTTTACAAAGTGAGGAAGGAATGAGTGGGCTCCACTCGATTTCACCTATTTTTTCATATTTTTATTTTCATCAACATTTAAAAAAAAAAGAAAATACAAAATACAAAATATCTATTATACCTTTTGATTTTACACAATCATAACTTTTTTTTTATTATTTTAATATAAAGGACAAAGTGATAATTTTAATACATTCCCGATTCATTTTTATTCTCAATTTTTACTACTAAACACAACAAATACATTCTTATTCCATTTCCGCATAAAGAACGTGCCCAATTACTAGAACCTCATTGAAAATTAGAGTAAACTATAGTGACTAATAGATTAATTTAACCATATATATATATATATATATAATTAGAAATTGAATTAGCCGGCCAAGCAGGCTGGCCGGCCATTATAATTATAAAATTAATTAGAGAGTAATGTGAGTTATAATTTGAGAAGCTTGCCTTCCAATATATAAACATGCATGGCTCTTATTACCTAGCTTCAATTAATCAAATGCTTAATTAATTTCTGAGTCAAAATGATCCTCCAAAATTAAGCAGAGAGTAATCCAAGGGTGCGGTTGAGTGAAAGGAACTCGTCATCCTTAACCAAGTGTCAGGGGTTCGATCTCTGCCTTGGGTATGAAGCAACTTTAAATCCTTGGGCCAGCTGTCCCACCCTTCGGAGTCCCTAAAATTCAGCGAAGAGATTAGTCACTCTGCCAAACAAAATTTAATCAATCATGAGACAAGCAGGAGCATATTCAGGAATACACTGTGGGGGTATTTCTGGAAAAATGGGTCCTCACCCTCTGCCATTGGCGAGGATAAAGAAGATAATGAAGAGGTCAGGTTCGGGAGATGAAGTGAAGATGATCTCAGCAGAGGCTCCCATTGCTTTTGCCAAAGCTTGTGAGTTCTTCATTGAGGAAATTACTAAAAGGTCCTGGGTGATGGCCACCCAATCCAAAAGGAGAACTCTCCTTAAAGACGACGTCGCTTCAGCCCTCATAGCCACCGATGTCTTTGACTTCTTGATCACTTTGGTTTCTCATTCTGCCTCCCCCGCTATTACTACTACTACTAATCTTATGTCCATGGACTCTTAAATTCAATATTTCACTTTCTTAGATATATATATGTGTATGTGTATGTGTATGTTACCAAATCTTATAGGTTAAAACATTATTTTGGTCATTTATGCTTTATTTAAGTTTCGTTTTGGTCTTCTATGTTTTAAAAAGTTCAAAATAAATCATCGATATTTCCAAATTGATCCAGAATGGTCATTTTGCCTCACACCGTTAACCTTTTCTGTTAAATGCTGACCTGAAATGTTGACGTGAACCTAGAATGCTTAGGAGAGTTTTGGTCTTCGTCACTATTCTAGGTCAGTGTTTAACAGAAGAGGCTGACGGCGTGAGGCAAAAGGACCATTTTGGACTAACTTGAAAACATAGAGGATTGATTTTGAACTTGAGTTATGCATAGAGGACCAAAATGGTGTTTTGACCAATTGTTACACAAATTCTGTCTAGTTCTTTGATTTGGCTAGAATGTACTGAGAATCTTGAGTTTTGGGTTAAGGGTACATATATCTCTTGAATTTTAAAATCTTGCAGAGTGACTTCTGGCTTTTTAATTTGGGGCACCTAACACCCTACTATTAGTCTTCCGTTCACATTCAACCATTATTTGTCGCATAAACACAATTTGTGAGAGTATTTTAGTAGTTATGTCTGCCACGTAAGTGGCAGAAAGCACATATTGTGAGGGTATTTTAGTCATTATCTGTCATGTAAACACATTTTGTGAGAGTTTTTAATCATTATAATAATATTTTAGTCATTTAATTTGAAGCCGCTAAAATGTGAAATGACTAAATATCCTCAAAAAATGCACTTACGTCACAAATAACGGTTGGATGTGGACAGAAAAGTCAAAAAATCTGTCTAAAAAGTTTTAAAACTCAAAAAATGTATATATCCGGAACCCAAAATTCTGGGACCTCTATACATTTTAGCCTCCAAATTTTAAACCAAAGCTTTGGTGTTAATATTGTTGACCAAAGTGTGAAAAGTAAAGATCACTAACAAGTTAAAAGAATTGCATTATTCTATCACTAATATATATATATATATATATATCTATATTAATATGGTTGTGACCCCTTCTGGTCATTGGGGTCACAAAATAGTCATATTTTCTAATTAAAAAATAACAAAAAAAATTGATTGGAGGAAAGGTAAGTGAGGAAGTTGAGATATATAAAAATATAATGGAAGGTAGTGGGAGAGAAAAAACATATATGATGGTAGTTACTAAAAAAATGGGAAGTAAATAACTTCTCATCATTTAATTCTAATTAATTATGATAATAATTCTAATTAAAAATTTTAAAAATTATGAAATATATTATTTTAAAATATAATAATTATATTTTAAAAAATTAATGATAGATTGCATGCACGAAGGTGCATACGAAGCCTCTAGTATATATATATTACTTTTCCATCTGGTATCAAAGTCAAGATCACCAATTTGATTCTCAAGAAGGGAAATTGTTGAAGGAGAGATTGTTGGTAAAAAATTGATCACAACTATTATCCTATACTGAAATATGGAGACCTAATCTAATCAAATTGTGACATTTGAATTAAGAATAGTTGAGTAGAAATAGTTACTCAACTAATATAATTGATTTTGGATCCCTTCCATTTGCTCTTTGCGATTGTTTTTTATAACAAGAGAGATAAAATAAATAATAATAATAATAATAATAATAATAATAATAATAATAATAATAATAATAATATAGACTTATAGACCTATGCATATTGATAAAGACATACTTGAAATGAATTATGAACAATTTTTTTTCCCTTTTTATCTCTTTTTTCAATACAAAGAAATTCACTAATTTTCGTTTAAAAAAAAAATCCAAGACACAATATACTTATAATTACTTTTTTTTAATAATTTTTTACTTAATTGCAGGCACTTTGATAGAAAAGCATCCAAGTCAAAAGCATTCACGGTTAGTGGGTTAATTATGGGACAGTTGTGACATAATATAGTTAGTAGTTAGTACATAGTTGAATTTTTTAAATATTTAACCAGATATAACATAAATATTTTTTATTAGACTTGAGTACTTGACAAAGTTTGACATTTTAATATATTTGTTTAGTAATTATAATATATATATATATATATATATATATATATATATATATATATATATATATATTTGTTTAATATTTATTAAACAAAAAATTGTGCTCTTAAACTTTCAGATTGCCAACAATATTGAGGCAAAATTGACAAAAATTTTATAATTTAAAGGTATCAAAAATACTTTTGCGATTAAAATTTTATAAATTTGTATTATACAATATTTTTTTACATTAAAATATCAAAATAATATAGTGTTATAAATTTATTATTTTAAGTTATAATTTTAATTTATTTTTTTAAATTTATTATTTTTTGTGATATTTATTTAACATTATTAAAAATAAATATATATTATATTATTAAGATAAATAATTTAATTTAATATATCATTATATATATATAAAATACAATAAAATATAGTGTTTTAAGAAAATTAAAAAAAAAGATGTACGTCATTAATATGTATGAATAGACGGACTTCATAAAAAATTAAAAAAAAAAATTATACTATCTTTTCTTGATAGATTCTAATATTACATTACTCTCCCTTATCATTTCAACTATTACAGTACCCTCTTTTGACATATAAAAATGTCAAACTCTTAAGTTCAAATACCATCTTCCATTAAAAATCTCCTTCCAAGTGGATATTGTTTTTTCCAATTTACTATTTTGCCCTTTACATAAATAATTAACTTAACCATAGAAATGTGTAAAGACAGAATATGTTGGCGTCGCTTGGTCCATATAGCCGACCCTACCTAGTGGAAAAATCTTTGATTGTTGTTGTTGTTGTTGTCGCCCTTTACACCCTAGACCTTCTGCGTTTTGCTTCATCTCTTCTTTCTCACTTTCATCTTCACCACCGCAAGAGATCATCTTTCTCACTTTCACAAGTCTGATAACCAAACCTAAATCCTAAAATTCCTACCACTATGCATAAAGTTCGTGGAGACATTGTCGAGATGGTATATGTTTTCTACTAATTCAAAAAACATATTCATTTTGACGAAAAATTTTAACCAAAGATGATGTTTGAACTCAAGTGTTTTGGATTTTCATGTATTAGGCAGAGTATTTAAAACGAGAGGAGAGATAGTGTAATATTAAGATCTATCAATGAAGGACAATCTAATTTACTCAATATATATATATATATATGCTAATTCATCTGGGTCTGAGACGGATCGGACATGTGACAATAGTCCGTTTAGAGTCCAAACGAATTACTATCATTAAAAGACAAAATGAGACATTTTGATAATACAGGAGGGCTTTTTAAGATTTATTATTTTTTTGCAATGGTTATAAGTAAAATTCCCCTCATCAAAGTCCATATATATATATATATATGTCAAAACTTTAAATTGGTCCTTTATGTTTGCACGAAGTTTTATATTGGTCCTTTATGTTTAAAAAAGTTTAAATTGGTCCTTTATATTTGCAAGAAGTTTCAAATTGGTCCTTCCGTCCAAGTTCGTTTATTTCTTCCGTTAAGTGCTGACGTGACGTGTTAATGTGGACATGTCATCTCTCCTACATGTCCATTTAAGCTGACGTGTCATGCCACGTCATCATCCACTATCATATGTGATGACGTGACGATGACATGTCAACTTAGATGGACACGTCAATATGCCACGTCAGCACTTAACTTAAGAAATTGATGAAAGTGTACGGAAGAACCAATTTGGAACTTCTTACAAACATAAATAACCAATTTAAACTTTTTGAAACATAAAGGACCAATATGAAACTTCGTACAAACATAAGGGACCAAGTTGAAGTTTTGACATATATATATATATATATATATATATATATATATATATATATATATATAATCAACAATCCAAATAGACTTTTCAAAATTGATAATTACTAAGTACTTCAAATTTGAAACCTTACCACCAATTTTAAAAATTTGATAGACTATTTCCAACCTAGTGATCAAATAAAGTTCAAACTAATTTTGAAAGAATTTTATTGAAAGGTGGTCATGACTCATGACATTTACATATGAAAAGACTTGGTCATATAATTAATGTCCAATTTAGTAGGAATCTAAAATTAGAGACTATCTATTATTGAGTTTACGTTTAATTAATTAATAGGATGGGATTCACCTTCTCCACCCATTGAATTATCCATCCCCCATTAATTAGTGGGCCTTTAATTTCGCAAGTACAAGGGATGGTGGAGGATGAGAAATAGAATAAAATTAGGGTCATATTTTTTATATGTGTGAAAGTGGGCCCCATATATAGAAGAATATTTAGAAACACTATTTTGTGTTGGTTTTATCGCTGAACGTTTCTTCTTCTTTAATTGAAGCGATAGGTTTGATCAGAAAAAAACTAAAGACAAAAAGGAAAAAACAAAAACAAAAAGTATAGTAAGAGAAGAATATAAATTAAATAAATAATTAATTAATTAATTAAAGATATGTCGTTCAGCGGAACCCAACAGAAATGCAAGGCTTGCGATAAAACCGTTCATTTCATCGACGCCTTATCGGCGGATGGCGTCGTTTATCACAAAACCTGCTTCAAGTGCAGCCACTGCAATGGCCTCCTTGTGGTATTTCTATATTACTTCTTCTGCATACTAATTGGAATTTGATTGTCATTGGAATTTGATTATCATATTGTGATGGTTGATTAGATTGATAGGTACTCTGTTCTTCTTAAAAAATGTTTTGGTTTCGAGGAGTCTTATGGAAAAATGTTTGTTGGAAGAGTTTTGTTTTCTATTACGGAATCTTTAATTAATGTAGCTCGAAGGATTGGATCTGATAAAATGATACCAAAATGTGATTGTTTTGGGGTTTTTATCCTGTACATTTGATAGATGATACAATTTTATAAGGTAAAAACTCTAAATTGATATTTTATGTTTGTACGAAATTTTATATTGGTCATTTATGTTTTAAAAAGTTTAAATTGGTCCTTTTTGTTTGCAAGAAGTTTCAAATTGGTTCTTCTGTCCACTTTCGTCAATTTCTTAAGTTAATTACTGACGTGTCATGCCACGTCATTGCCACATCAGTGCTACATCATTGCCACGTCATCGCATATGATATTAGATGATGACGTGTCAATAACGTGGCATGACACATCAGCTTATATGGACATATAGGAGAGATGATATGTCCACCTCAGCACACCACGTCATCACTCAACGGAAAAAATAAACGGACTTGGACGGAAGGGCCAATTTAAATTTTTTGAAACATAAAGGACCAATATAAAACTTCGTACAAATATAAGGGACCAATTTGGGGTCTTAACCTTTTTATAAAGAAAAAGCTTTAGACCGGCCCCATTTGGTTTGTTATTTGAAGAGCGTAATCTTGACTGTAATTGAAATATTTTCTCTAACATTTTTCATACTAGACATGCTTTACTTTTTTGTAATTTGATGAGATTATGTTTTTGCTCTTATTTTTTTACCTACTTTTAATATAAGAGTAAAATGGTCATTTTATCCACTTTTATTCTATTCACATCACATAACAGTCACATTACATTCTCATTCTCTCTAATTTATTTTATTCTTGTATCCAAACGAAGCCTTAAAAAAGAAAATTTTTTTAACTCTAATCCACAATGCTTTTGAGTGTGGTTTTTTTTTTATCTCTCTTTTTATTTTAACGAAATTTATAGAGAATCCAAAATCATCACTTTGTATGTGTGTGTGTATATATATATAAATGAAGCATTTGATTGAGTAGATTGATTACAGATAAGCAACTATTCGTCGTTGGATGGAGTGTTATACTGCAAGCCTCATTTTGAGCAGTTTTTCAAAAGCACCGGTGGTGTCGCCAGGAAAGCCCTCACAAGTAAATTTCCCTTTTCCTGTTTTCTTAGAGTTTCATACTTATTATCCAAAGGAAAAAACTTATGTCCATTTCCTCCAATTCTACCAATCATATATTGTATTTACACTCTCTTTCTTCTGTGATTGGTCATATAAAATGTGATCTTCTATATTCTCTCTCTACTGTGATTGGTCATTTAAACACTTTTTGTCACGTGTCATAATTATATTGGGAAATTGGATGAAATGGACATAAGGAAATGGACATAAGTTTTTTTCTTATCCAAATTGGTTCTGTGGAGCATTGATACATATGGTTGAATTTTGAATTGTCAAAATACTATTTTGGTTTTTTACGTTTCATTCAAGTTCTGTTTTGATCATCTATGTTTTCAGAAGTTTAAAATCAATCCTCTGTATTTCTGCATTGGTCCAAGATGGTCCTTTTGCCTCATGTCATTAGTCTCTTCCGTTAAATGCTGACATGGACCAAAATTCTGTCAATGTTCCAGGTCCACGTCAGCATTCCAACTTAGCATTTAACGGAAGAGGCCAACGGTGTGAGGCAAAATGACTATTTTGAAACAATTTGAAATCATAGAGGATTGATTTTGAACTTTTAAAATATAGAGGATCAAAACGGAACTTGAGTGAAACATAGAGGACTAAAATAATATTTTGACAAATTTTGAATATATCTTTAATGTTGAGAATGCTTTATATCCAAAATACCTAAAATAATTTAAGGCCTATTTGAGAGTAGTTTTTAAAAATTGTGTTTGATTTGTTTTTCTTAAAAAACCTATTTGAATTTATGTTTTTGACTGAAAACAAAATATATGTTTTGAGAATAAAAAATACAAAACGATTAAAAGTTGTTGTGAACTTCAATTTTTTAAAACAAAGAAAATACAAATGTAAGTCTTTTTTATTAATTATATATATATATATATATATATAAATGAAAATAATACTAAGAACTCTCAAAACTAGTTTAAAAATTAACAAAGAGAACCGTGGTCAAACATACTAGGCTATTTTTGGAAACGGAATAAGACGAGAGAATAAAAATGAAAATGAAATTGAAAATGTTGGAGGGAATGAAAATATCATGTCAATGTGATGTGATGTGAATGGAATAAAAATGGATAAAATGATCATTTTACCCTTACATTAAATGTAATAATAAAATAAAAGCAAGTAAAAAAAGACAAAAATATAATTTCATCATATTGCAAAATATAAAATTTGTTTTGTAGAAAAAATGTATGAGGGAGAAGCCTTCTCTATTACTTTTTCCATTCTCTTTTTCCCGTTTCCAAATGTAATCTTAGTTTAGCATCCTCACCTTCCTTTTAATCAAATGATGTTTAAATCCAATCTGACTCAGATCTAACTGGATCGATCAAAACTGATTAAACTATTGGATCTTGGATGAAAAATGGTGAAACTTAACATCACTGGTTCAATTTATGGATGACTATGAATGTTATTCGAATAGAACCAATTAATCCAATTAGTTTTATATATATCTATATTAATATGGTTGTGATCCTTTCTGATTATTGGGGTCACAAAATAGTCATATTTTTTAATTAAAAAATGACAAATCTATATTAATATGGCTGTGACCCCTTCTGGTCATTGGGATCACAAAATAGTCATATTTTTTAATTAAAAAATGACAAAAAAAATTTGATTGAAAGAAAGGTAAGTGAGGAAGTTGAGATATATAAAAATATAATGTTCCATCAAAATAAATAAATAAAAATATAATGAAAGGTAGTGGGAGAGAGAAAACATATATGATGATAGTTACTAAAAATGTGAAAAGTAAATAACTTCCCATCATTTAATTTATTATTTTAAATTGTGATAATAATTCTAATTTAAAATTTTAAAAACTATAAAATATATTATTTTAAAATATAATAATTATATTTTAAAAAATTAATGAAATGTGTTTCATATTAATGTGTTTCATATATATATATATATATGAAATGTGTTTCATATTAATAATTATGTTTTGAAAAAAATTTCTCAATCGAACAATTGAACCTGTCATAACTAGTTTGAATCAATTTGATTGGACTTCTTAAGATTAAATGGTTTGAATTACTTTTTATCTCATCGGATTAAATTGATTTGACTCTTTGAACCAAACTGGTCGATTTAATTGTTGTTGTATATTTTCCATATATATATATATATTAAACTATCTCTTTATGAATTTTCATAAAAAAGTATATATATATATATTTTGTAATGGAAGCTAACCAATTCAATCTTTGTTTCATCATATGATATTGTACTCAATCAGCTTCGAAGTCGGGTGAGCTGGTACGTCTTCTTTATAACTACACCTATCTCATATCTCATGCTTTCAAAAGTTTAAATATGTTAGAGTATTTGGAGCTATTAATAGGTCAAATTTATCAGTTATAAGTCATTGGATCTGTTTTGAGATATGTGTTATTTTATATTTTAAAAAGAAAAAGTATTTTGACACAGATCTCCAAACAAATCCAACGATTTATAAATAGTGAGTTTGAACTCTTGATAGCTCTATAACATTATCTTATATGAAAAATTGGTGAGAAAGAAATTAGAGTTTGTTTCATACGGATTCTACATAATATAGGATCCACATTCTTATCTCTTTCTCTCTTATAAGAACTTCTCCAAAAAGAGGATCTCCATCCCTATATATATATATATATATATATATATATATATATATATGACTTTGCATCTTTTTCGTCAATAATTTTATTTTAAATTTGAAAATTATAAATTAAACTAATTAACAAAAATTAAAATATGATGTGAAAATCAAAATATGTACGTATGAGTGTTGAATGAAATGGAGATGGTTTTGAAATGTGTGTGCAGACAAGGGCACCAAGCAAACTGTCGGCTATGTTCTCTGGGACTCAAGACAAATGCTCATCCTGCAAGAAAACTGTATACCCACTCGAGAAGGTTCGCCAAATTAATCTCTTACATACATATATATATATACTCAAATTGATTTTTTTTGGTTGAATTTAGGTATATTAAACATCGATAATAGTGATTAATCTTTTTGGTCCGTAGATTTTTTGAAAGGGTGTTTTAATTAGAGTTGTCAAAACGGGTCAAATCTGGTGGATTGGCCCGTTTAACCCACTAATTTGGTGGGTTGGGTTTCAAAATTCCAACCCGTTTATTAAACGGGTTGGAGGAACCCGACCCACCTAACCCACCGGGTTAAGTGGGTCGGCTCGCGGGTTAGGTGGGTTGGCCCGTAACCCACTTAACTTAAAAAAAATTAAAAAAAAAACATAATTCATAATCATGTTTCTTTCTTTTTGTGATATTTTCATTTTTCACCATATTTGCAAGAGTCAGGAGGAAAAGAAATGAATAATGTTGTGATATTTTGACTATGTTTCATACTTTTATTGTTTTATTTTTAACTATTTGTGAGTGACATAATGAATAATAAATCTTTTCTTTTATTTTATCATATTAAATTTCTTAATTCATAAAAAAAGTACAAAAAAAGTATAGATTTCTTTTTTAAAAAAAGTTAAAATTAAAAAAATTTCAAAAAAAAAAGGTGGGTTAGGTGGGTCGGATTGGGATTCCCAAACCGTTTAACGGGACCAACTCTAGTGGGCCAACCCGTGATATATCAACTCGTGTGGGCCCGATTGGCCCACTTTGCCAGCTCTAGTTTCAATATTGGTCACAATATTTAATATATTTATATTAATATAGTTGTTGTCTTTTTTAGTGTCATAAAATATTTATTTTGTAATTTAAAAATAAAATAGAATATATTATGTGATAAAATAGAAGAGAAAAAGCAGTACCCGTTTGATTGATAGATTGATTTTGAAGAAGTGAAAGTGGGATGTAAACCTGTCAAAATAGGCTAGACCTGACAGGTCAACCCGCTCAACCCTATAAAATATATAGGGCAAGGCTAGAGAATTTATGGCCTTAATTAAGAATGGGTCAGTCCAATCTTAAAAATAATTGGACCAAACTAGGTTAAAGTTAGGCCGAATTAACTCATTTTTTTTAAAAAGATATTTTATTTTATTTTTAATATTCCTACATTGAATTAAATTTATAATTTTTATTTTAATTCAAATTATATTAAATATTTTAGATTTTTATTTAATTGTTCTAATTACTTTAATTCATATTTTATTAACATATCTTATTATTTGAGATTTTAAATGAAAATAAATATTATACTATAAAAATTTTATGATTATTTAATAATCTAAAATATTATTTTTGAAAAAATAAAATACAGGCTAGCCTAACCCCGCCCTAATAGGATTGGACTAGGCTATAGAAATACTGACCCATATTAAAAGTGGGCAAACCCATCCCAATCTTAATAAAAATAGAACCAAAAAGAGCTAAGGTCGGGCTGGATTGGACTAACCCGTTTTAATTTCTTTAAGTGGGAGTGTAAACGAAAAAGAAAATGATATGGTTACATTTAGTATAACATAAAAAATATATGGTTGAAATTGAAAATAAAAATGTAAAAAGAGAACAATATTCAATTTATCTTTATAATTAAATTTGATTTTGGCAATAATGGCAACGACAACATTAATGGTGATGGGTGATGAGAAAAAAGGAAAAAACTAAGGTAAAGTTGTTTATGTGCTTGCTATAAAGTTCACCAATCATAAACCTTATTTATATTTTCTCTCCTATTTGATTGGTTATGTAATTTATTGCTTTTCATTTTCTCTCTCTTCCATGATTGATTATACAAAAATTTTTTGCCACGTGTTTTAATTATATTGGTGAACTTTATAGCAAGCAGCTATGTAACTTTACCTCAATTTAGTCCGAGAAAAAAATGTCATTTTGTTTCCTTCCCATAAAATGGGGACAAATCCCTCCCTTAATAAAGGGATTCAGATTGCCAAAGTTTTAGAACAATTCCAATTCCAATCCCGCGTAATAATTGCAAACCAAACAAATCTAATTACTTCCATCTACTCCCATTCCTAATACCTCCCTATTCCCACTACCATAAGAGCCCCTAAGGTAGTGGATTACTAAGAAAAATGAGTAAATAAATCATTTATTATTATTATTATTATTTTAAAATTAAAAAAATAAAATAACATGCACGAATGCATATACAAAGCTTCTAGTCTAAAATTTGTAGTTCTTTTTTTTAAGTTTCTTGAATTCAATTATTTACTCATGTAAGGATTATATTTTCTAATAGAATTAATATATGAATTGAGTCTTTTCCTTCACAAACCTAATTTAGGAATCTTTTTCAGATTGTGAGATTCATCTTGTAATTCTAATTTTAATACCGTAAAGTTCTCTGATCCACATAAGTTACTGAACCGAACTATGTTAAATTGTTTGTTTCCATCTTCTTCTCTTGTTGGAAGACACTCTGTATCTAACAAAATATACGTAGGTGACTGTGGAAGGAGAATTCTATCACAAATCATGCTTTAGATGTGCCCACGGAGGGTGCTTCATCTCGCCTTCGAACTACGCTGCTCTTGATGGTTTTCTTTACTGCAAGCCCCACTTTGCTCAGTTGTTCAAGGAGAAAGGCAGCTATACCCACGTCGTCAAGTCTGCTTCTATGAAGAAGAACGAGCTCCAGCAAGCTGCTGAGAAGGCTCTCGAATCTTCTTCTGAACTCCATTCTGCGTCCGATCCTGAGACCATCACAGCCACAAAGCAAGATGCTGATGAATAATTATTTCACACTTCATATCGTTCACACTTGATGGCAATGATGATGATGATGCGTCCGACAAACTTATTCACTTATACATCCTGTCTCTTTCCTAATTTCATTATTCCTTCTTTGGGGGCACTATTAATTCTTTTGTATTTAATTTGTTGAATCCAAATTCTTCTTGTGTTGTATTATATGTATGCCCCTGCCGATTAATTTCTTTCATATTCATAATTCCTTCTTTTGCTACATGCCCACCTCATTGTAATTTTCTTCTTAATTTTTTGTGTTCCATTGTTTCGAAGATATATACGGCAAACTTGAAGGGTGCAAAGTTTTTTTTTTTTTTTTATTTATCAAAATGAGCTTGATGACTAATTATTCAAGTACGATAACACTTCACACAAAACCTTTATCATTTGTGTTGAGGCGCTATTAATTTTTTTAGTGATGTTCTTATGGGCTCGAGTCTATATAAATCATATGCCGTGTATTAAGAGTTTAGTGGAGAAAAAGAATGAAAGATGTGGGTTTAGTCACAACTGTTGGTTACGAAAAATTTTAATTATATAAAACTATTTTTTAAATCGTATTATTATCAATTTTAGCCACTTAACATATGGCTGACTCACATAAGATTATATGGACTTGAGTGTTAAACCATAGGATTAGTTGAGTATTAGCTTATGGTAATTATGCATGAGTTATATTACTTACCTTGTAAGATTCATTCACATGTACAGTGGATAGGTGATCTCGAGTTCTTATTATTCTCTCTGTGTGTCAGTTTTTACCCTAGAGCCGTGTATATAAATTGTCGGTTGTAATACTGTAATATTCATTCAATACAATCATAGAATTTCCATTTTGGAATCAGAGCATTACCCTAAAAACAATGGCGGTGCTGTCATCATCTTCCTTAGCATCACATGCTTCCTCTGTATGCAACATCAACCACTCAGACTCGCACCTATTCACTCTTCTCTTAGATGAGTCAAATAGCATCTTTCAAGTTGGATAGAGGCAATTACCTCTTGTGGGAATATGTGGTTCTCCCACTCATCGAAGGAAATGATCTTGACACTCACATTGATGGCATAACTCCAGCGCCGCTGAAGCTCATTCTTGCAGGTGAAGGTGCGGGTGCTGAAATGGTGTTGAATCTTGTTTATTGTGGATGGTTTCATGCAGATCGACTTCTCGTAGGCTGGCTTCGCAACACTATGACTTAAGAAATTGCAACCCAGCTCTTACACTGTCAGACAACACTGGATCTATGGAATGGAGCAAAATGCTTGGCCTGTGCCTCAGTCAAGTCCAGAATACTAGTCTTGAAAGATAAGCTAGTTCAAACAAGAAAGACTGGCATGAAGATGGAAGATTACTTGGGAAAAATGAAGCTGATCTCTGACCAACTTGCTCTTACTGGAGCTCTAGTTCCACCTATAGATTTGATTATCCATACTCTTCATGGTCTAGATGATGAGTACAATTACCTTTTGTTAAATCTTATTCTCATGCTACTGCTCCTCTTGAACTCATCCACATAGACGTATGGGGACCTTCCCCTATTCAATCTGTAAATGGACGTCGCTTTTTATGTTCACTTCCTTGATGATTATAGTCGTTATGCGTGGTTTTTTCCTTTGAAACATAAAGCGAAGTGGTTAATGCATTTAAGATTTTTCAGGCACAAGTGGAAAACCAATTTAACCTGAAAATTAAAAGTATTCAGTGTGATAATGGGGCTGAATTCAAACCACTTATTCCCATTGCTCAAGCTGCAGATATCACCATGAGGTTTACATGCCTATACACCTCGGTTCAGAATGGAAAAGCCGAACAAAAACCTCATCACATAGTGGAAATAGGGTTGGCATTCTTGGCTCAAGCTCATTTGCCCTTAACATACTTGGTTGACACTTTTCAATGTGTTGTGCTTCTCATAAATCGTCTTCCCACTCTAGTTCTAAATGGCTTGTGTTCGCTGTTTCAATTATGGAAAAAGGACCCAAATTATAAATCAATGCAACCTTTTGAGTGTTCATGTTATCCATGCCTTAAGCCTTATAATGAACATAAATTTCAATTTCTGAGTATGTGTTTACCTTGGGCCAGCCTCACAGCAAAAGGGATACAAGTGCTTGAGTTCGACAAGTAAAATCTATACCTCTCGGCATGTTGCGTTTGATAGCTCGTTTACTTATGCTACAGGGTTCTTGAATAAAAGAGTGTCAGAATCTGAAAATTCCAATGTTAAGAAGCTGCCTGTTCTTATTGTCTCACATGATGGAGAAAATATTCAAAGAGAAACATAGCCTTCTTCCTCCACTTTTTTTCGAATTCAAAATGAAGGTCACATTAATGATATAGAGTCATCAACGGGAAGAAGCTTAACGGGTCAGATTTCACCAACGGCTACAAGGTTGACAGCTAGAGATGAACCATGTAGAGATGTACGAAGCTTTGAAAGTGATTCATTTAATCGGTCATGTTCTCACTCGAGTGCCTCATTAGAAGATAGACCTATAGATTCTTCTAATCAGAGTCTTCAAGCCAAGATTCTCAAGCCCATAAAACTCTAAATGGGTCAACAACTCAACCAATTTATCACCATATGGTGACATGGGAAAAAGACGGGATCCATAAGCCCAAATACCCTTATATGTTGGCCTTCTTCAATTTGAATCCTCTCTATCGTTAGCGCTAGCTACTGAACCCAAACATATACACGATGCTCGGTCAAAATCGCACTGGAAGCAAGCCATGGAGATGAATTTTATGCACTGTAAAAGAATAAAACATGGGTTCTAGTGTCGTATGATGGGAAGCAGAAGCTGGTTGATTCAAAAAAGGTTTTCAAAACCAAATTCAAACTGGATGGGTCAATATTCAAGCACAAGGCCAGATCAGTTGCAAAAGGTTTTCAACATAGTGCTGGGATTGATTATGGCGAGACTTTTAGCCTTGTTATTAAGCCCATAACTGTTCCTATTTTGTTAATAGTAGCTGTGAAATTTAATTGGCCTGTAAGATAGTTAGATGGGAGCAATGCCTTTCTAAATGGTATACTTCAAGAGAATGTGTACATAAGGCAACCTGAAGGGTTATGTGATCCTAAACATTCTCATCATGTATGCAAATTGGTCAAAGCAATCTATGGGTTAAAACAAGCTCTTTGAACCTGGTTTGATAGTCTAAGAACCACTATGTTAAAATGGGGCTTTCAGACTGCTAAAAGTGATATCTCATTATTTATACTTCATAAGAAGAGGCTTGTGGTATTCATCTTAATTTATGCGGATAACATTCTTGTTACTGGGAATGATACAAAATTCTTGCAAGGCTTTGTGCAGAGGTTAAATTCGATGTTCTCCTTAAAAGACTTAGGTCCCTTATTCTACTTCCTTGGCTTAGTGATCTCTAGAGATAGTTCAGGCTTATACTTGAATCAAAGTAAGTATGTAATAGCCTTATTAAGGAAGTTTCACATGATTGTTTGTGCATCCGTGTCCACTCCTATGATTACAGGGAGGCAATTCTCTAAATCTGATAGTGCACTAATAAAGGATCCACCACAAATTTACCCATGAAAAATATTCCTGGGTAATCCATGGGAAAATGAAAAAAAAAACGATTTTTTTCTTGAAAATTAGCTCTGTGGGTAAATGGTTAATTTACCCACGGACTTATAGTCCGTGGGTAATTTCTTAGAATTAGCCACGGACTTACAATCCGTGGCTAATCCGTGGGTAAGTGGTCAATTAGCCACAAATTTTCAATCCGTAGGTAATCTGTGGGTAAATGGTTTATAATATTAATTTTAATTTTCAATTGAAAAAAATTATATTTCTCTCTTCTAAAATAATACATAATATTAATATTGTTCAAAGATTATAAATTATTGGAATCTTAATTTATTATGATTTTATTTTATTAAAAGTAACAAAATTATTCTTTTAAAAAAATTATATTAATCATATTTATGTAAAACATTTTATATATTTGCTTAAGTATATAATAAAACTAATGGATTTAACATAAGCTAAATTGCATCTAATTTTAAAATTAAATTTTTAATACAAGTGAAAAACTAATTCTTTATATTATATGATTTTAGGGACTAAAATAACAAAAAAAATCTCTAATCCATATGTTAGATGTATATTTATAAAATGTTTTACATTAATTCTACAAAAGATGACAAATGGCTTAGTGGTTAAGGCAATCACAACCATGCATCATCTCCCAAGTTCGAATCCTCCCTATACCA
The DNA here is from genome assembly GCA_014851425.1 of Senna tora. Taxonomy (NCBI): domain Eukaryota; kingdom Viridiplantae; phylum Streptophyta; class Magnoliopsida; order Fabales; family Fabaceae; genus Senna; species Senna tora. The sequence goes on along the minus strand of CM026270.1, from coordinate 19,622,912 downwards.
TTTTTAAAAAATATATAAGGAGGAGGTTGCCGGCGACCGATGACGATGGCTGGCTACTGGTCGGGTCTGTGGGACCCACAGAAATTGTCCATGGGGAATTGCCCACGGATCTCCCACGGGAATTGACAAATGGTCTTGGGAGGACTCAAACCTGGGAGATGATGCATGGTTGTGATTGCCTTAACCACTAAGCCATTTGTCATCTTTTGTTAAGTTAATGTAAAACATTTTATAAATATAAGGAGGAGGTTGCCGATGGCCGGCCGGCGGTGGAGGAGGTTGCCGGCGACCGGTGACGATGGTTGGCTACTGGTCGGGTCTGTGGTGAATTTACCCACGGAAATTGTCCATGGGGAATTGCCCACGGATCTCCCACGGGAATTGACAAATGGTCTTGGGAGGACTCAAACCTAGGAGATGATGCATGGTTGTGATTGCCTTAACCACTAAGTCATTTGTCATCTTTTGTTAAGTTAATGTAAAATATTTTATAAATATAAGGAGGAGGTTGCCGATGGCCGGCCGGCGGTGGAGGAGGTTGCCGGCGACCGATGACGATGGCTGGCTACTGGTCGAGTCTGTGGTGAATTTACCCACGGAAATTGTCCATGGGGAATTGCCCACGGATCTCCCACGGGAATTGACAAATGGTCTTGGGAGGACTCAAACCTGAGAGATGATGCATGGTTGTGATTGCCTTAACCACTAAGCCATTTGTCATCTTTTGTTAAGTTAATGTAAAACATTTTATAAATATAAGGAGGAGGTTGCTGATGGCCGGCCGGTGGTGAAGGAGGTTACCGGCGACTGGTGACGTGGCCAGCCGGCGGTGGAGGTTGTCGGCTACTGGTCAGGTCCGTGGTGAATTTACCCACGGAAATTGTCCATGGGGAATTGCCCACAGATCTCCCACGAGATACTTCCGTGGCTATTTTCCCCCACGGAATCGTCCGTGGGAAATCTGTGGGGAAAATTTTACCCACGGACTTGGTCCGTGGATAATTTCGTGGGTAATTTGATTTACCCACGGAATTTCCTTAATTTACCCACGGATTTGTCCGTGGGTAAATCTGAATTTTGTTGTAGTGTTGGTTCACTTCAATACTTGATTACTAATCGCCCGGATATTGCATATGCAGTGAATAAACTAAGTGATTTTATGTCTCAACCTACTAAAGTGCATTTTCAAGCTGTGAAAAGAGTCTTTTGCTATCTAAAAGGAACACACAATTTGGTGTTGCATATTAAGCCTTTGAAATCTTTTCAATTAGTTGCATTCAGAGATGCTGATTAGGTGACTGATATGGATGATCGCAAGTCAACAACTGGAATTTGTGTGTATTTTGGTGGCACGTTAGTATCCTAGAGTTCTCATAAGCAGCGTGTTGTGTCTCGTTTAAGCACCGAATATGAATAGTGTGCACTTGCTGATGGTGCTGCGGAATTGAAGTGGCTGTGTTTGTTGTTGTCTGAGCTTGGAGTGTCACTGAAATATTCATCAATGATCTGGTGTGACAATCTTAGTGCTAGAGAATTAGCCGCTAATCCTATACAACACTCACACAGTAAACATATTGATATTGATGTTCATTTTATACGAGAGTTGATGCTCAACAACTTCATTGATGTGCAATATGTTCCCTCATCCTTACAGACTGCAGACTGCTTAACAAAAGCTCTCACTCATTCTCATTTTGTTCAACACAGAAGCAAACTCGGCATGATTGTTGTCCCCTCTCGTTTGAGGGAGGGATGTTAAACCATAGGATTAGTTGAGTATTAGCTTATGGTAATTATGTATCAGCTGTATATGAACTGTATTATTTACCTTGTAGGATTCATACACGTGTACAGTGAGTAGGTGCTCTCAGGTTCTTATTATTCTCTCTTTGTATCAGCTTTTACCCTAGATGATGTGTATATATATTGTCAGATGTAATATTGTAATATTCATTCAATACAATCATAGAATTTCCATCTTTGACTTCGTGACAATAACATTTTCCTTTCTTTTCTTTTTTTGGTATTTTGCTACCTGAATAAAAATATTTGTGTTGTGCGTTGTATATGTATATTTATGCCCTGTCGATTAACTTATTTTATATTCATTCATTATATTATTTTGCCTCAATGTAATTTTCTTCTTTAATTTCTAAGTGCTCCCATAGTTTCAAATTAGCTACAAATTAAAATGGAAGGGTAGAAAGTTTAATTTGTCTCAACCTTTTTTTTTTCATAATGATGTTACAAATTTAAAACTTAAATCTTTAAAAAGACATGGATTAAGAATATATATATATATATATAGTGAAAGTCAATACTTTTTATTTGTGAAAATACATTTTACTTCTACTGTACCAAGCTCCATAAAAACAACGGTGTATGTGGACTATCAAGGGGTATAAGCTCTAGCAATATTTTCTAGGAGCACACGCAATAAATTATGCAATTGATTTTGTTCCAATTTTTAACGTTATCAAAATTATTAACGATAAATATTACACAAGTAATATTAATGGCTTATTATCACTTAAAAGCGACATCGAATCAATATTAATATTACATGATGATATAATCATTTATTGTTAGTAATTAAGATGGTGATAACTAGTTACAATTCAAAATTTTTGAGGATAAAATTCACTAAAAAAAGTTTTAGGAATAACATTTTTTTTGTCAAATATCCATTTTGGTCCTCTATGTTTCACCCAAGTTTTAAATCAGTCCTTTATCTTTCAAAAGTTTTATATTGGTCCTTTATGTTTTCCAAAAGTTTTATCTTTGTCCTTCAGGTTTCATTAAAGTATTGGTCCTTTATGTTTCATTCAAGTTCTATATTAATCCTTTATGTTTCATTGAAGTTTTATGTTAGTCCTTTATGTTTCATTATTGTTTCATATTGGTCCTCTCAGCATGATTTTATTTTTGGCTTAAACGACACTGCTTGGGTGTTTTTGGTGTGTCTAAGTCCACGTCAGCTATCTGATACATATAGGAGATATTATGTGCCCACTTCGGTACGTCACGTCAGCAATTAACTTAAGAAATTGACAAATTTGGACAGAAGGACCAATTTAGAACTTCTGGGAAATATAAAGGACTAATTTAAAACTTTTGAAATATAAAGGACTAATTTGAAACTTGAGTAAAACATAGAGGACCAAAATGAATCTTTGACCCATTTTTTTTAATAACAGAAATAACATTAAAAATTTGTATAAAATTTAAAAATAAAAAAGTGCTTTTACTATTTTATTTTAATAAATATTACGCACTTTCGAGTAACTTTGTTTTAGTATAGAATTTTTATTTTTTTTCTCTAAACCAAAAAAGATACATTTTTAAAAACATATAAACTTATAATTTAACTCTTACTAATTATCAGTTATCAAAAGAAAAAAAATCTTACTAATTATCATCTAAATTTTAATGCAAAAATTAGACATAATATTAATTTAATATCATTAAGGCATATAAATTTATTTATTTTTTATCTGAAGGCATATAAAAGTTTAGCACTATATAAGTTCTGAATTTTTTTAGTATTTATTCTATTCATTCAATGTTAATTAGTATCTACAATAATAAAAATTCATCCTCAAATTAGCTAATTAAAGACCAAATTTTTTTATTAATATTAATAAAGAAAGAAAATACTGAATTTCTAATACCAAAATCTTCTCCACCAGGACAATGTATTTTTATTGACATAAAGACAATATTATAGGCACACAAATGCTCAATGGATAAAAGTAAGTTCAATATTATGATTTATTGAACTTCAATACATTTCTTTAATCACATAATATTACTTGTTAATATTAATAAAAACGCACAATAATAAGAAGTCACTTTAAATAAATTAAAAGATAAACTAATTAAAAGAATATATTAAACTATAAGATTTTGTATTTTAGAATTTATGATGTGAGGGAATGAGAATGAGAATAGTGGAAGGAATGAGGATGTCATGTCAATGCGATGTGAATAGAATAAAAGTGGATAAAATGACCATTTTACTCTTACATTAAAAGTGTAATAGAGTAAAAGTGGGTAAAAACATAATTTTATCACAGTACAAAAAGTGAGGTTTGTTTGGTAGAAAGAATGTCTGTAGGAGATGGACATTCCCTTATTTTTCTCATACTTTTTCCATGTACCAAACATGGCCTTAGCTTTTGAGTAATTTAGGGGTGTTTGGTTGCATGAATCAACAATGTAATCCATCTTGCAATCCAACATTCTCTTCAACATTTTTTCTACTAAACATATCTTACTTTTTATACTGTGATAAAATTATATTTTTGTCCTTACTTTTTTACCTACTTTTATTTCATTCCCACTTTTAATATACTTCTAATACATTCACAATATATCACCCTAGCGTTACTATTCTCATTCTCATACTAAGGGTATGTTTGGTAAAGACACCAAACAGTAAAATCTTGGTTTTTCACGATTTCAAAAAAAACTTTACATCATATTTTATACATATCAAACACACTTTTTATCATACTTTTTCTCTTTCCTAATTTTTCTCTCTATCTCTCTCCTCACTTTTCTCTACGGTACTTTCTTCTATTATTCTACAGTACTTTCTTTACAGTACTTCACATCCGTGCATTTATACATAAACTGCCGCCACGTCACTCTCTGCAAGATAACCCCTTCTTCTTCTTCCGTTCTTCCCCTTCTCGCTACTCGTTTATCCCCGCAATTTCACATAATCCTTTCCCCGCAACCTCAATCGCCGTAAGACCCACCCCACGCGATAGAGAAGAACTACGAGCAATTCCGTTATTGCCTTGTGAACTGTGTGATGAGAATAGTAGCATATTAAGTTCTAAGTGAAAATGGACGGTCTTGCTCTCGCCATTACGGCCACTTCCGGTTTCTTTCCCGGCGGAACACGCTTCCCTTCGGTTCCATTAGAAAGAAGGAGAGATATCGGATTCCTCTATTTCAATCGGAGACCAAATGCGCTCACGGTTTATGCCTCAAAGGATGAAGCCCCTAAGCTTGACAACTACGACCAGATGGAACTCAAGTTCGGTCGCTTACTTGGCGAGGATCCAAAACTAACCCTAGCTAAGGTCCCTTCTTCTTCTTCTTCTTCTTCTTCTTCTTATAGTCTCTAATTTTAGATTCTAGCTAAGTTGGGCATTATATGACCAAGTCTTTCATATATAGGTTAATTTTCTCATGTGTAATGTCATGACCTTCCAATAAAATTACTTTCAACTTTTGATCTTTTAGAAATAGTCTATTAAATTTTTAAATTTGGTCCTAAACTTTCAGACTTTTTACTTCCATTTTAAACTGTGGCTGTGGGATATTGCAATATGACAATTGACAAGAGGTATATTGTTTAAATATAATTTGAAGTGTATATAATATGATAAGTATTGGGCATGATATGATAGGGCTTTATTTTTTACGTGTGGATGCTAGGATGTAAGACCGTCCGTGTAGATGTTCCTATTTGGTCCTGAAGAAAAGGTGATGCTGATCAAAATTTATGAAGGGGTCAAAGAAAGGAATTTAAATGCTGCTTGTATGGTGGCCTTTATTTCTTTTAAATTTTTTAATAACTATGTTTCTGATAACATGATGTGGTAATAAAAGTTAAGACGAACTATGACATTCAATGATTCAGTGTTTGTGTGCATACAGCACTGTCTGTGATTCATAATTGATGATTGTATTTGGTGCTTCAGATAATGGGAAGAAAGGCGAACCCTGATGCTTCTTATCTTGATATTGAGAAATCCTTCTACAAGAATAAGGGTAAACTAGTAGAAGTAGAGGAACTTCCATTTGATGGGTCTAAGAAAGGAAAGTCTTCAAGTTCATTGGACGATTTGGGTTTAGTACGACCTGCTCCAATCAAAGGAACAAAATCCAAATCTAATGACAATGAGCCTGCATCAAAGGTTAGGAAACCAAGCAAACCGGAAAGTAAGGCAGTGAATATTAAAAAAAGTAGTGTCCCAAATGTTATCTTAAGAAAGCCAACCGTGTATAATGAAGATGACAATGAAGACACTTCATCAAGGTTGAGAATAAAACCGAATTTGTCATTAAAAATGCAGAATGGGCAAGTAAAGGATAAGTTTAGTGATATGACACTATTGAGGAAGCCTGTACCATCAATTGCCGAGGATACTGATCAGAAACAAGAGCCTTCAAATCTTGTAAATGCCCAAATGGCCAATGATAATGACTTGAAGAGGAGGAAAGAACCAGATGATGAAACTAGTAATTTGATTTTGCTGGAACGGCCAGAAAAAGTAGCTGGCAAAAATGAAGACAAGGAGTTTGGAGATGTGGAAGTCACTGTCCCAGATGATGTAGGTATTTATCTTTATTGCAATATAAAAGTTAATTATGTGACACTAGTAAAAATAATTTCAGGTTTGATTATTTAGGGATTGGAGCAACACAAACAGATATTTCTGGAGTCTAATCAAGAGCAAACTGGTTCAAGTCAACAGTCAGATTTAAATTCAGTTGATTCTAGAGTCGAGTTGTCTGTGGAAGCTGCACTGCAGGGAAAACCAAAAAGGTATATGAAATTAGATTTACCATTACATCAGTAGATTGTTCCGATTCTAGTCAGCTTACATGTATCTTTCTTATAGATTAGACCAATCTGTGAAACAAATTTCAAAATCTACGGAAAAAGAGACTGCTTTTGAGAATACTAGAGAATACAGAGGCACTGATGAATTAGAAAATCTCCAAGCTACACCAAAATTTCAGGTTCTCTAAGTTATTGATATACTAATTTAATCTTCATGTGCTTACAGATGCTTGGCGATAACCTTCTCTCTCTTTGACTTTGTAGGAAAGTGAAGATGCTGATTGGACCAGGGCAGAAGATTTGGTTAAGACTGGAGATAGGGAAAATGTGGAACTAGTGAGCTGTAGTACCAGAGGTTTCGTTGTAAGTACTTACGTATCAGTATGATGGACTTTCATTTGTATAAAAGATTTAAATGCATTTTGCTGTGTTTTGGATGGATTTTTCTATTTAAATCTCTTCTGAGCTTGGTTAAACCATTTTACAGGTATCTTTTGGTTCTTTGGTAGGATTTCTTCCATATCGTAATCTTGCTCCCAAGTGGAAGTTCTTTGCTTTTGAGTCATGGTTAAGACGAAAGGGCTTAGATCCATCAATCTACAAGCAAAATTTAGGCATTATTACAAGTAATGATGCTGAAAATAGGAATTTTCCTCTAAATTCTCCTCAATATACGAAGGTTGATAATACAGTTGAAGAGAAAATTACATCAGATATGAAATTGGAGGATCTATTAAGGATTTATGACCAAGAGAAAATTAAGTTCTTGTCATCATTTATTGGCCAGGTCTGGTATTAATTCATATGCTGTTTTTAAATATTTCCTTAAGTTTCCCTTTAAAAGTGAAACTCGAATATCATCATTCTTAATAATGTATAATATGATTTGCAGAAAGTTAAAGCCAATGTAGTATTGGCAGACAGGAAAATGAGAAAGCTCATATTGTCACTAAGACCAAAAGAGAAGGAAGAGTTGGTTGAGAAGAAGAGGAATCTCATGGTATGTAGTATGTACTTTGATAATAAAAATTGTCCATGAAGAAGTGAATGATACACACACACACACACATGTACACACGTATGCATAATTGGGGAATTAGTTGTTGATTGAATGCGACACCAAGTGGTCTTTAACTTCCTTTGTTGTTTCTTATGACAGGCTAGACTTCAAGTTGGGGATATAGTAAAATGTAGCATCCAGAAAATAACTTACTTTGGAATTTTTGTTGAGGTATACAAAAGCATTTGGTTCTCAGTATTTGGGAGTTCTTTTTTAATTATGTTAGGTTTTGTATCACTTATTTTATCAAAAAAAAAAAAAAGGTTTTGTATCACTTAAGGCAGTTCAAGTGCCTCTGGGCATATGTTTCGTTAAGTGTCTGAGTGCCCTTCTGTGGAATGAAGCCCAGGAAGGTGACCGAAACGTGTAAAGTTTGACTTCAACCTGATATAAATGTAGGTTGAAGGTGTGCCTGCACTAATTCATCAGACGGAAGTATCTTGGGATGCCACTTTAGACCCAACATCATATTTTAAGATTGGTCAGGTATTTTTTCCGTTACAGTTTCAGATTAGGAAATTGGAGATTACTTAAGAGTAACAATGCAAGGCATGAACAAGCTGTTTGCTGAACTTTATGGCTTTGCTTTCATGATTTTTCCATCTATTATCAGTTTTTCAATCTCATTGAAACTAAATGAGCATTTATGATTTCCATACTCCTTTACACCACTTCTTTGCTTTTAATAATATCAAGCTTGCCTTCTCGTCCAGGTTGTTGAGGCAAAAGTTCACCAGTTAAACTTTGCTCTTGAACGCATATTTTTGTCGTTGAAGGAGATCATGGTAATTTGTGTTTTTGTTTAAAAAAAAAACTTCAAATTAGGGAGAAAGTTACATACTATTAAGTTAGTTTGACTTATTTGTTTACTCTATCTAATTAAAAAAATTCATTCCGTGTGCTTGGCAGCCTGATCCATTGTTGGAGTCTTTGGAGTCTGTAGTTGGGGATAATGACCCCATAGATGAGAGATTGGAAGCAGCTCAAACAGATGAAGAGGTAAATATGTTCAATATTTCTATGAGAACATAGCAATCACTAATATTGCTAAAAGAATTTATCAAACAGACCTGCTGTTTTATTGATTGAATGATTGTTACATAGTGTATAAATGTCCTTAACTCCTTAATTTGAAATTATTCCATGTCTTTGTGACTTGTTTAAGTCAGATGTGCATATATTATTTAGATCATTAGATGCAGTGAAGGTTATCCCTGACAAATTCAAGAAAATCACTCAATAACAAGCAGCCTGATTTTCTTGGTCATTGATAACAAACAGCCTAATTGGAACAGGCAAATTCTGCTAATACCAGTAGTAAATTTTGGGTCTGTGTGAATACAATTTCAGTGAGGAAGATTTGAGTGAAGTTAAACTTCCAGTTCCAGTGGAGGGGAGTAGCCTAGTGGTAAAGCTCACTTCCTGGAAGTCGGGTGACAGAAAGGTCAATAGGTTATAGAGGGAGGCTCATTGGTGTCACATGTAGCAGAGACAATGAGACTCTTATACTTTTGCCTTCTGTGGGAAAAAATTGAACTATAATAGGATTGACTTAATGGAGCAGCCATAGGAATTATGGCTAGGCTGAGTAGGCTCCCGGGAAAGGACCTAAGATGGTTAAAACAAGAATATCTAGAGGCTCCAATGGTAACGCCTAGGAACTTCCTTCCCAGAATGGCAACCCCTCCATAACCCTCTTTTGGTAGCAACAGTTATTTTTTGGATGATTTAAACTAAGCCAGTTAAGTGCTCTTCTGTTTGCTGCTTATTTTAGAGGGCAAGTTCTTAGAATCAGGATCTAGTTATTTCAGGTCATGTTTGGTAACTTCCTTTTCTTAACGATAAAGTCCATGGGGACTGTAAATGAATCATAGGTTCTGATGTGATTGAGAAAGATATATTAAATATTTCTTTTAGGTTGGCCTTCTGTTTGCATTGGGACAGAAATGAATTAACTGCATGTGTTGACTTCCTTTTCTTGACTATAAAGTCCATGGGGACTGTAAATGAATCATAGGTTCTAATGTGATTTGAGAAAGATATTAAATGTTTCTTTTAGATTGGCCTTCTGTTTGCATTGGTACAGAATTAACTGTATGTGGTGATCGGGAATATTTATTAATAGCTGATATCTGCATTTTGTTCCACTCTGCTAGTTCCCACCTATGGCCCTTTTTGTTTAACTTGCAATCTATGAAGCACAGACACTGACATGGACACGGGACACGACACGGACACCTCAACACGCCGATTCTTAAAATTACAGGACACGACACGGCATATATATACATATAAATTTTATATATATATATATATATATATATATATATATATATATATATATATTTTAATTTCAAGAGGACACAAAATATTTATAAATATTGATAAAAGCTTCAAAAATTACAATATTCATGATGTCATATATATTAACAGAGTATATATATATATATATACAGTATATTATATATATATATGTATACTTTGAAGAGAAAAGTAGAGACAGAGTGTCGCAGGCGTGTCGCACGTGTGTTAGCGTTTCAGACACATGGACATGTGTCCGACACGTCGACACGCTATAGAACTGGCGTGTCTGTGCTTCTTAGCTTGCAATCCTATATTATCTTCTGCATGATTTTTTCATCCCAGTTGCTTCTGTTAAATGACTATATGTGATCTATTTGGGGATTGTGCATAAAATGAAGCATCAATAAGTGTACTAATGCAGAATATGCTTATTTTTGGACAGTGGTCTGAAGTGGAATCTCTTATCAAAGAATTGCAGCAGATTGACGGGATCCAATCTGTTACAAAAGGACGCTTTTTCAGAAGCCCTGGTTTAGCTCCCACATTTCAGGTATAGGCACCTATAATCAAAGCGCTACACAATCTATTGACTAATTAAAAAGCTCTCCCAAATCTATTGGAATTCTTAGTGTATGCATTTTCTTGCTTGAAGCAGTATTATCTCATTATTTGTTCTGTCGGAACTTACCATCAAGTTAGTTTTTGGCTTATAAAATTTGCATAATTTGATATTTTTAGATTCTGAAAGGTGCGATATTGAAGTGCGCTATAACAAATTGTCATATGGGTTCTGCTCATTGAAACAGCAAATGTTTGTCTTGTCATTTTGGTCCTATCTGTAGTTAGAAATACACTAGCGCTGATCAACTAGAAAGTAGAAAGTCATTTGTCAAAGACAACCGTCATGGGTTCAATTTTAATATTCCTTTAGTTATGCATCTGTCTCTTCTATTTTTGAGCAGCCATGTTGTTAGACATACCTGTACAAGTCAATGTAATTTTGAAATTTATTTTTGCGAGGACATGATTAATGCTCTTACCCTTGTATTTCCAAGTTCTCATCTGTTCATAAATAACAGGGTATGGGTGAACTTATGATTTGATATATAGTTCTAGCTGGATTTACCACTTCCTTTTGGGCATTACCACCTATTTTACAAGTTTTTCGTTATTTGTTAAGATTTTAATATTTGTCCAGGTTTATATGGCATCCATCTTTGAGGATCAGTACAAGTTGCTTGCTCGATCTGGAAATAGGATACAAGAGGTAAGGACCATTGATGCTGATAAGTCAAATATTACAGATTCTAATTTTAACTTCTTCATACAGATATTGGCTATGTTTGTTTTAAGGAATATGCATCTTCTTTCATTGTACAATATATATCCTAGTGAAACTCACTTTCAGGCTCTTAAAATGGCCGGTCCTTCTAGATTTCCATCATTATCTTCTATTGTACAGTATCTATCCCAATAGAACTTACTGAGACTTCATTGTAAAGTGATAATTTATTTGTATATTTTTGCTTTAAATTACGGGAATGCAAGGTAATCTTCTAGTTATACTCATTTTGTGGTTCCTTTATTCCCTCTTCGTTTAAAGCAGCACCATTGCTAAATGAAAGCATTTCATACTTGCTACCCATAGTACAGATTATAATTTTGACTCTCAACAAAAATATTATCCTGTGTAGGTGATTGTTCAAACGTCTATGGATAAAGAAAAGATGAAATCAGCAATTCTGACATGTACGAACAGAGTGGAATAGTAGAGACCGGCGGCAATCGGTTTTCACTTGATTATTGGTGATTCAGTGACAGTACATTTTTTGGGGGGAGCTAACTGCAATCCAAGCTGCATTATTGCATCTGTCAAGTTAATTATGCTGAAGGCTTGGAGGAAGAAGGTGAACAGAAGCTTTCCTGTTTGGGGGAGGATAATCTTATTACTCAAGATAGAGGCAGATTTGAAATTGGTACATTTTATTTATTTATTTATAAATTTTGGTACAATATATGTTTATAGCTATTGTGAATTGATAAAGAAAGAGTGCAATGCTAAGAGCAATGTGTTCGCCCCCGTTTTCTAGTTGATTTTCTTCATCTTCCTATATTTGTTTTGCTAGCCTGAAAAAGAAGAGGGTTGAATTGGGAAGATGATTTTTTTTTTCCTATAATTTTGGTTCCTTTATAAATTGTTCTTACCAAGAGTAAAGGAAGGTGAAACGGTCAAATTACTCTTTTGGTCCTCAACGTTTATACGAAGTTTAATATTGGTTCTCAACGTTTCAAAAAGTTATTTTAGGTCCTCAACTTATTCTTTTTTTGTCAAAATTGATCCTCTAGTGTAACATCTATCTGGTTTTGCCATTAAATGCTGACCTAGAAGGCTTATGTGGCACATCTTCTCTCTTACGTGCCATATTTAAATGACATGGCATCCTCTCTCACTCCATCTCAGCAAAACGATGCCGTTTTGATTCAAAACAAAACATTTAAATGAATTAAAACGGAGTCGTTTTGCTGAGTTTGAGTGAGAGAGGGTGCCATGTCATTTAAATATGACACGTAGGAGAGGGTGTGTCACATAAGCCTTTTACGTCAGCATCTAATGGCAAAATTAGACAAATGTTACGCTAGATGACCAATTTTGACAAAAAAAAAAACGTTGAGGACCTAAAATAACTTTTTGAAACGTTGAGGACTAATATTAAACTTCGTACAAACGTTGAGGACCAAAAGAATAATTTGGCCAAGGAGAAACTGAACACTTGAGATTTATAAATGTTCAAATTCAAATTTCTGAGTCGTACGTCCTTTCCTTTAACTATCAGGTAGAGTGTTTACATCATCATATTATACAATTAAGTAACCCTCACAGGAAAAATGTGTTTATGTTTCAACACTAACAAGAGTGTTGAAACAACCAAATCACTAAGGGTACGCTTGGTATAAATGCACGGATGTAAAGTATTGTAAAGAAAGTACTGTAGAGTAAAGTATTGTAGAAAAAAGTGTTTGGTATGAAAAAAATGTGATGTAAATTTGTAAAGTAAAGTAATAAAAGGACCAAAATACCCTTAGTAATATTAAGTTATAAAAAATGTATTATTTGTAAAAGTAATTAAATTGAGTAGGTGGAGTTTGGTGTATCATCGTCCAAGAGTATCTCTTTCTTCTTCACCTTCTCTCACCTCTCGTGCTCTGCTTCTTCTCTCTCTCTCTCTGGTCATTTGCTTTGCTTCTTCTCATTTTGGCCTAATGACAAGAGTTTCAAATATGGGTGAAAGCCTACACAAGCTAGGAGGCCCCATATAGATTCAGCTTAGGGGTTCATGAGAGATTGATTTATGGACCTAAGTTAATGCTTCACGACATCACAGTAGCCTAGATCTCGACGGCAAAGCAACGATCGGCAACACCAGTGAGCGAAAACGGCGGCGAACAACGCATCAGAGAGTGAAGAGAGATCCATGTTCGATTCAAGAAACTAGGAGAAATTATCCAAATGGCACGCTTCTATATGCACAAATAGGTTTGATGAGTTAGGAATGGAGGGTGGGGCTTGGGGAAGAAAATACTTGTCTGTGTGCACAAATGGGAAGGGAGCAGCTTTAGACTCTAGCCATGGAGAGAGCCAAGACACAGACAGGGGAGAACACAATGTTCACAAGGGCATTTTCGTCATTTCAATATGCCCAGAGTCAAACAAAAAATCATAGCATGAACAGTACAATCTACTGGATTCCATACCAAACACATGATTATTTTGGAAAATGTGAAAAGCCATGTAATGTACCGTATGAGAGGGATACCAAACGGAGCCTAAAGGTGTGTTTGTTTTGAGGATTATCAAATATACCTTACTTTTTGCAACGTGATTATTTCTTTGACAATGAATCCTTAAACAATGCTTAATGGTACTAATTAGCAAAACCTTTAGGGTGTGTTTGGTATAAAAGTTAGAAAAATAATTCTGGGATTATTTCTCCGACATCTTGTAATCCCGTGTTTGGTATAAGATCTAAAAAATTAATCTCGAGAATCTTACATTCTCGGAATTATTCTTATCCCATGTTTCTTTATATTTTTAATCCCACCTCAGGGGGGTGAGATTATGATAATCCTATAGGATGAGATTATTTTTCAATACTTACTTTTACTAATTTACCCACGTGAGATGTAAAACTATTTATTTGGTTGCAAAATCGAATAAATGTTGTTGTAATGGGGAGTATGCTAATCCTAAAAAGAGTTCCACAATGATTGACTTAAAGGAAACGTTTTTTTTTTCGGGCCGAAGGAAACATGTTTGCTCAAATTAAATTAATTACAATTAAATAAGTTTTTGAATGCTAGTATTTCACATCTTTAAAATGTATATAACATTTCACAATGAAAGAGTTTGTAAGATTAAATAATTTATGTAATATGATAAAAAAGAATAATTATTATAATTATTATATATTAATGTGAGGCATCATTGGGTTTTACATACAAATGAATTATAACTAGGTTTACTAGTGTTAAAAAAACTTATTGAATTATAACTAATTTATTAAATTATCATGTGTTTTCACATAAGTTATTCCTTTAAGTCAATCTTTATATAGATTCTAGTCCACGATTTTTTTTCAAACAATTAACTGTTAATTCATTACTAATAGATTATTGATAATAATAATTAACACCAAAAGCAAAATGTTTAAAATTAAATTTTAATTATATATATATGATATAATATTGAAAATGTGAAATACTGAATTATAAATGAGCGTAGTTTGCCTTGAAGAGTATTATCAGTTGACTAGCATACTCTTGTTGGGATTAGTATACTTCTCAGTACAACAATATCTATTCGATTTTGCAGCCAAATAAATATCTTTGCACCTTGTTGTTGCATTGCACTGTCAAAGTCGATAAGCAGCAGACATTCAAATTAGCTTCATAAGACGCCACTCTAAAACCCACACCGCCACTCATTGGTTTCAAGGACACATTAGATGTTAAAGCCATCCACCAAACTGATGTCCTAGAAGTGTATGGTAGATTATTATTATATGCAAAAACCTTATAGTTACCTTACACATGTTATTATTTTAATGACTTAATTCTAATATAAAAGAGATCTTTGAAGAATTTAATTTGTATGGCAATATAATTTTTAGGGACTAATTTGTATAATAGTATAATCAGGGACTAATTTTTATAGTTAATAATCAACGGTGCCATGCAGGCAGTTAACGGTGCCACACACGTAGGCAATTAACAGTTCATGTCAGCACTTTTGTTAACGGCTTTTAACGGAATTTGACGGAAGGACTAACATGTACAATAATTTTATCTTTCAGAGATTAAGTTGAATAATTAAAATTTTTCAGGACCAAATTATATATATATATATATATTATATACTCAACTTTCTGAGTTTGGATCCAGTGCAATTCCCTTCTGTGCAATTCCTATAAAATACACATTTTTACATCATTTTTGAAGTATTAATACGGATTTACTCTAACAATAACCCACTATGAATGGATTAGGAATGAAATTATTATCAATTTTGACAAATATCATCACTAAATAGCCTTGTGAGACTATTTTCTAATATTAATAACAATTTAGTCCCTAATCCATTTAAAGTGATGATATTTGTCAATATTAATATTAATTTGGTCTCTAATCTATTCATAGTGGATTATTATTAGTGTGAGTCCGTATTAGTACTTCAAAAATAAAGTAAAAATGTGTATTTTATAGAAATTACACCGGAATTAATTTCACGAAAGGGAATTGCACTGGATCCAATTTCCAATTTTCTATATATCATTAACCTGTCATAAACTGTTCTTAAGGCCACGTAATCGCGGTGACCGTTACATTCAACATAAATCCTACGGCTAAAAGTAAGATCTTAAGACCGCCTCGACATGCGTCAAGCTCAACACTTTTTGACCGCCGCAACTTAGACTAAACTTTGGATTTCAGCAAGATCTTAATTCATACCTAATTAACTATAAATTATTTAAAAAAACCCATATTAAATTAAATAATTAAATATGTAACGAAGAATATTTAGGAGAAAAATCTATACGCTATTATTAAAGTAAAGCTTCATCCATGCCTCGATGCTGTGTTGCGTATTTCTCGAGTGGCGTAACGTATTAGATTATAGGCCATGGGATAATAAGTCTATGCTTGATATAAATGTACGAATATAAAGTATAGTAAACAAAGTATTATCGAGTAATGTATTGTAGAATAAAAGAAAGTATTGTAAAAAAAAAGTGAGGAGAGAGATAAAAAAAATTAAAAAAAAAAAAATGATAAAAATTGTGTTTGGTATATATAAAATATGATATAAAGTTTTTTCGAGAATTGTGAAACATCATGATTTTTACCAAACATACCCTAAAAATACCAAGATATATGTGTTGTGTCACGTTATTCATGCATGGATTGATTTTTTGTTTTTTAGAATACATAACTATATGATAAGAAAATAAAAAATAGATAAATATTATTAGTTAATATATAAATAAAGTAATATTTTTGAAAAAAATTTAAGGAAAATTTTTATTATTTTTACCTAAGTTTTTATTATCTTCTATAGGTTTATTGGGTTATACTTGTTAAAACCCTCTTATTGATTAAAGAGAAACCTTAAAAAATACTTAATAAAACCCTTTTTTTTATTATAATTAGTCATTCAACCACTTTTTTACTAAGTTGATTTTCCACAAATGAATAATGATGCGTTCATCTTTTTTGATTGACCAAAATGCCCCTCATATCACACTCTCTCTCTCTGTCCTTATCTCACACCAGACAATACACCCTTTTGCGGTTCCCTTTCCCTCTTCCACTTTTTTCCTTGAAGTGCAAGTGCTACTTCAAGCGTTTACAAGTAACTGTTGCTTCTCTTCCTTCTCCTTCTTCTCCAATTTTTTTTTTTTTTCCAAAGACGAAGAAACCAAAATAAAATAAAATAAAATCTTCTAATATCCAATTCAAACTCCGAAAGTTCTGACATTCTAGCTTCTTCTTCCCCTTTGTTTGGTGCTGCGGAAGACGGCGAGGAACGAGAAAGAAAGGGGGAAATGGGAGTAGGAACGAGCACCTTCGTGATCAGATGGATCAACTTTCTCACTATGGTACGCTGCTTCCTTTCTACATTGTGACTTCGTGTGTGCTTTTTCAGATGATTCTTATGGCTTTCGAAAGCAGGTTCATCTTTATGTATGTGTGTGTGTGTGTGTGTGACCTATTTCTTGTGTGTTTCATATGCGAGGTTCTTGTGAAATGTTAGGAAGATTTGTTTGCTTTCTGATGGTTCATAGTTCGCTCTTTTTTTTTTTGCTTCGTTTTTCTTTTATTTACACCTGAACATGCTCAATTAGCTAGGGATTTTAGGTCCTTTCCTTTCTCTAGTTGGTTTATTTGGTTGTTTAGAAGTTTTGAAGATCAGTATTGATGTGAAACTCGTTCGTAGTATCAAACAATGGTTATTGAGGTGTTCAGTAGATGGAATTGGAATATTAAATAATTGGAAAAAAAAATTAGGTGTAATTTTTATATCTTTGCTATAAAATTCTCCGATGAGAAAATGATACGTGTATGATGGTTTTTTTGTAAAGCAATTTTCACATATATTTTAATTGTAGAACATGATAACAAAGATATAAAAACTGGCAAACTGCAAACTGCAGATAAATTTTGTTCAGGACACAAATATTGCATGCTCTTTCCTTCTTTCCTCCTTGGTTAATTAATGGATGCTCTCTTCATATTTTCCTTGTGCAGCTTTTGGCTATTGGAGTAATAATATTTGGAGTATGGATGAGCACTCATCATGACAGCTGTCGCAAGTCTCTCACACTGCCAGTGATTGGCCTTGGAGCATTTATCTTCCTAATGTTAGCATTGCTTTTTTTTTTTTTGTGTGATTTTGGTGCTTTTTCTTGTTAAAATATTTTCTGCTCGTCCATTGTGATCTAATCCAAGTTTTTGAATTTTATAGATCCATAGTGGGTTTCTTTGGTGCCCTGAAAAACAACTCCATACTGTTATGGATTGTATCCTCATCTGATATGAATAGATATGATGGTTACATACACCCATTGTCACTTCCCAAAACCCTAAAGAATTTAAATTTGGATTCTTGTATTCTCCTTGACACTTGTCTTGCAGTATCTGATCGCCCTGTGCTTCATCTTAATAGCAATTCTGGTCTTCACAGTGTTGGCGTAAGTATGCAAATTCCTTTACCACATTCTTGTTGGCTTCTATATTATCGTTTTTTTTACCTTACAAGTTGTCTATTAAATGGATTTATGAGTGACCTCTTCATCTGCACTAACAAGTCTTAGCATATTTACTTTTCTTTTTTTAATTTCTTTGCTGCCTTAGTCAGTTTGTTGTATCTATGTTTAGTTATTTTCATTTGCTATTGTCTTGATCATTTGACAATTTGTCTTCTTTGGTTTTTTGGACACCTGTTGGTTCTCATATAATCTTGCTATTGTGTCAGGTTCATTGTAACTAATAATGGATCAGGGCATAGTGTGGCTGGCTTGAGGTAAGAAGTCAAGCATTTCATTCATGTGCACATCATTGTGGTCCTCCAGTTGTATATTTGTAAACTTGTTGACGGCATTTGCAATTATAAATGAGAAAAGACAAAACACGATGGTGTCAAATTGATCCATGTAGCCAACCCCACCTAGTGGGGAAAGGCATTGTTTGTTGTTGTTGTTGTTGTATGACTCCTTGGGTATAGACAATTAGACATGAACATCTCACTTTTACTTCTTTCTTATTATAATTCTTTACCTAATCCACGGTTCGATTAGTGAATGATTGCCTTTTGTTTGGTTAGGTACAAGGAGTATCAACTGGAAGATTACAGCTCATGGTTTCTCAAACAAGTAAGATTCTTAGCAACATAGAGAACTTATGGTATACAGTAACACTTCAGTATGCATTTGCTTGATATGTTCCTTTTGTCTTAGTTAAACAATTCTCATAACTGGGAGCGACTTAGGAGTTGTCTTGTCAAATCTGAAGACTGCAATAAGCTATCTAAAAAATATAAGGTCCGCCATTTCTATTATATTGCTGAATTTAATTATCTGTTGTGACTAAATCAACGATTCTCATTTATCCCCTTTACCTTAATAATTTGCAGACTCTTAAACAATACAAATTAGCTAAATTGACTCCAATTGAGGCTGGTTGTTGCAGGCCACCTTCTCAGTAGGTTCCATTCACCCTCTAGTGTAAATTTCAGTTTAGTTTTTACTGAAGTTGATTTTTTGACCAAGAAAACTAGTACACATTCACTGATATTCTTCTATGAAACTCAGATGTGGATATCCTGCTGTAAATGCTTCATACTATGATTTGACGTTTCATCCAGTTAGCCCTAACAAAGACTGCAAACGATACAAAAACTCTCGGGCCATCAAATGCTATGATTGTGATTCTTGCAAGTAAGTAAGCCCTGGTAGTGCTAGCCCAATGTTCTTACTCTGTAGATGTGCTTATGATATTGCTGCTCTTTTGTTTTCCTAAATCATATTTCCAGGGCTGGTGTTGCACAATACATGAAAACTGAGTGGAGAATTGTTGCAATATTTAACGTTGTTCTATTTGTTGTCTTGGTAAGACATTCCATCCCCTTTTTTGTGAGATTCATCAAATTATTTCACCATATAGGTCTCAAGTTACTCAACTGCTAGCATGAATTAGTAAACTTACTTTCTGATCTAAACAATTTGGAAAGGCCTTGAATCTTTGGTTCAATATATTTCTTTTTCAAGAAATTGAAAACTTACTACGATAATAGAGTGAATAATTTTGTTAATAGCTAAATTTAGGTAAAAATTCTTAGGTGTTTGCTATCAAATTCTCTGGTAAAAACAAAATATATGGATAAGCTTTTTTGAAAGGCCCAATCATCTAATACTAAAAAGGGCGGCCCAATACATGAGGCTCTAACCAGGTAGAGTTTGGAGAAGGTCAGATATATACAGAGGTTGTTTTTAGCCATGACCTCCAAGTCACATGGAGGCAACCACCTTACCGTTGCTTCAAAGATCACCATCTCCCAATCATATATTACTGAAAAAAAAAAATCCATATATCATGTTAGCATTGAGGAACCTTGTTACTAAATACCTAAAAGCTGCACCCAAGTAATTTACCTTTTCTCAAGATCCTAGAGTGGGACCTTTGGGATAATTTAGTATTCTATTGTGCTTATCCTTAAGTGCCTAGAATTCCATTGACCATATGCTGTGTTTATATCAGTCTATTATATACTTTGTGGGATGCTGTGCAAGACGAAATGCTGCTGCCAGGAGCCATTCTAAGGCTTGAAGGGAACCTGTATGGTATTGGAAATTCATCTACAAGCTGCTTCTGAAACATGCTGAAGAGAAGAGAGATCAATGTCTGCGGCCTTAGGTTTTGTATTTGTCCTAGTAAATTTTATTTTTTGAACCCCTTTGGTAGCGAATTGTGTAGTTTTCTGTATCCATGTGACCTAAATTCAATTGTTATTTGTTATTACCAATTTATCCTCAATGTGATGATTCTTTGATGTGTATAAAAAAAAATTCAAATTTAGCAAACTTGCAACTACAATAGCCTGAAGGAGTTTGAAACCATCCATACAAACTTCAAGTTGAACTGTGGTTTATTTCCTTCCTTTGGAGGATTTTTCCGAAGAGAATCAAGATATCTGTAGTGCCAATTCTTGGTGGAGTCATACAGATTTGAATGTCCAATGATCATCAATTTTGATATATTCATTTGATGCTGTTTGATTGGCATGCAGTTCGATTCTAAATTTCTTGATCTGATTTATAATATTTTGTTAATAGAAAGAAAATGAATGAACAACTAGCAGGATTTGGAAAAGAGATCAACACATCTTCCCCTATCTCTATCAGTCCCCATTATAAGGCTTTAGGCTTCTATGTTTTACACTACAGATTAAAATGATATATAAATGTTAGTTTTTTTGTCTGTTACGCTGTAATTAATGAAATATAAATCTGGAAATTAAAATTAGAAATACATAGAAAAGAAGGCAAGTCTTCTGCAAGAGGTCACGCTTGAAGATTAGCTCGATTAATGGTTCTGGATTAATCGTTTAAGTATAACAACCCCCTCTAAGGGGAGTAGATCAGTAGAAGGCATATGGTTATAAGCACCAAAGAATAAATAGTTAAATTAATTGCGAATGAATGGCCACCAGAATTAACACTATGCTCCTTATGTCCAAAATCACCAACAGTAGAATGACTAATACAAGGCACAATTTGTATCAAGTGCACTTTATCTAAAGTGAAGAATGTAGACCCTTAGATAAAAATATTATAATATGGACACAAATCTCAATACTCATTTAATGGTCTAGATTCTACACTTCATACATTTTTTTTGCAAAATGCACTTTAGCAGATCTATGTCCATAAAAAAACAAATATCCATTTGAACTAACTTGAATATTTTGCCCACATAGTGGAAGTACTAGAAATAGAAGTGATGTAAGAGTAATGTTGATTGGTAAGCCGGGAAGAAAATAAGAAAATGAAAGATAAAAATATGAAATACTATTTTTACCCTCTCTCCTCTTCAATTTGGCACCTTCCCAAAACAATGAGGGAAGTTTCTCCCCTCTCGATCTACTTCACCACTTACCAAACATATCAAAACCTCTCCTCATCTATACTCCACCACTTACCAAACAAACCATTAGTACCTGACATTGCCTCGAATATACAATTCCATTGAATATATACGTTGGAAACCAAAAAATCAAAAGAACCATTCATATATGATTTCATTGAATTATTGCTGTGAATTTATTAAATCAGGAAGATTTTAAGTTCTGGAAAAGCTCTGGAAGATGGGCATTGGTCAGCTTCGTCCTCTTGCTGATTTCATTCTTCTTCTTCTTAGGCTTGGGCTTCATAGATATGCCTTCAATTTGTGCTGCACTCCTCCTCTTTGCTGTGTTTGTAGCAGGTTTCATCCCATTCTTTTGGAGTTCCTTCTCTATGTCAAGCATATCACGAGGCAATTCAATCTCCCGGAAAAGTTGTTTTATGTCCTGATCTACTGTAATGGGAACCCTGGGGTCATTAGGGTAGGCTATGTCTTCCTGCGAATCGAAGTTGGATAGAAGCCAAATCTGCCCTGCAGCTTTCAAAGCCTAAAAAAGGAAAAACCATACAAGGTCTTATTTGATGCAAAACAAACTATTTGACCAAAATTTGAATCTTCTACATCTAATAAAATATTAGTTAATAAACTACATGTCACTGATTATAGTAGTTTTTTATCAACTTTTTCAGACAGTTCAATTCTATATTTTGATGAGAACACTAAAAGAATTCAGTCATATGAAACTCTATAAGATAAAGAGCAGCAGAGATACAGAGAGGAAGATCATCCACAGAAGAAAGCATAAAGATTGCAGAATAAAGCATGTAAAATGACAAGGAGACCAAGGATAAGAGAGGGGAACTTCAATGGCATTGTTTTGTATACAGGATAAATGGCCCTCTGGACTAAAATATGCTAGGTAACAGACTGAATTCCTTCATGAAAGACTTCCAATAGTCAGCTTTCTGCCTAAATCAGCTGAGTTCCAACTCCTTATATGTGTAGCAAGCAAGATTTAATTTAATAATAAACAGCAAGAATTTGTACCGAGAGAGCCTTTGATGAAACAAAACAAAAATTTATATTTCCTTAGTAGTACCCATAATGTTCAAATGAACCAAAAGTTTAGAGAAGCTTCTAAACTGATCCCACAAGACCCATTAATTTGCAGTATAAGTGCACTGCCCATACAAATTTAGCTTCTTCGAAAAGGATTGTCACCCATAGTTGTCCCAAACATTCATTGTCTACAGAGTAGTCAACTTTGTGAGAAAAGGTTTCGTGTGCTAAATGGACCCAAAACAATACGGGAGTTAAATATATCTATAACCAATATTCTACCAATACTACTGAATAAATTAATGTTCATCAAACAAAAAGAAACTAATAATGTCTTTTACCTGCAAATCCTCCATCACAGTCGGGTAAGCATCCTTTAGGTCAATAACAGCAATGCCCTCTAGATACTTGCGTATCAGGTATAGAAGCTGACTTTTGTCCTTAACGTCGTGCTTTGACTATAGACAAAAATCATAGCCAGAAATGTCATAATCCATAGCTACAACTGGAGGAAAATGGATCCTCGATATTAGGAGAGAGAGGTGAAGTTGGTGAAATAGGAGAGAGATAGGAAGAAAATACAACCTCTCCAGTTGTGAGAATAGATCCTCTATATTAGGAGAGAAGGGTGAAGTTGGAGAAATATGAGAGAGATAGAAGAAAAAAAATAAGTGAACCACCTTGAATGAATTAGGGACCAAATGTTTTTATTTTCTTCCTATCTTTCTCCTATTTCACCAACTTCACCTCTCTTTCCTAATATAAAGGATCCGTTCTCACAACTGGAGAGGTTTGAGGTTTTAATTATGTAAACGAACATTAGAACATATGAAGGTTAAAATAGACGGATGGATAGAAGTTACCTTGTATGAGAATCGTTCCCCATCATAGTGAACTTTAGGGTTTTTCCTCAGATTGTCAAAAACATCTTTGTTGGCTCTCGTGTCAACATAGCATGCCTCATTTATTTGCTCAGGTGTTAAAGCTTGTCTGGTCTATAAACAAGGAGGAGAGCATTAACAACCATCATAAATCCATTAACAGTCATAATGTAACTTAAAGAAGGAAGATATGAAAGAAAACACAATTACAAAAACTCAAGAAGTTATTAAAGTGATTGGCAAAATCTCTAAAATTTGACAACACAAAGTATTCTAATGCTAACTTACCAGCATTATAAAGTAATTCATTAATAAGATTTTCTCATAATAAATACATCTTATAGTTCATCATTAGCTCTAGCCACTCAACAGGTATCCAATTTTGCAGTAACAACTAACAAGTAAATCATATAGGATTCAGTTTTTTCTTTCCCTCCATTTTTCTATCACCAGTGACTGACAATGGCTGTCATGAAGTTAACATAATAAAGTATCAATACATGGGCATTAAGGAAATGCAATGGGAGTAATTTAAATAGATACCTCCAGCAGAAGATCAATAACACGCTTCATCTGAGCCCCAACCGGGGCTTTACGAATACTGTTAATATGTTGAAGCCTCTCAGTATCATTCGAGAATTTAACAGCAGGAGCTGGAGTTCTTCCATTGGCCGAAGATGTAACTGTAGGAGTGGATTTTTGGTTTGTTGATGTCTTACTAGCTGCAATGCTTGTGAGTGTTGACTGACACTTTTGCTGCTGCTTTTTAAATCTGTCTAACTTTTCTTGCAGCGCCATCTAGGATCAAAATTGCTCAACCAGGATGTACAGCCTACACAATGCTAGGAATAATTGTTCTAAGTTTTTTGTTTTTTAGATCTGTCTAACTTTTCTTACACGCCATCAATCAAAATTGCTCAATCAGGATAAAAGTAGAATAAAAACTTATGTTTGGAATAACATTGAAAAAGACCTAAGTTCTCAATCGAAATTGATCCGACTCATAACAACGCAACAAAGGATGGGAAATTCCTATGCAATGCTTATACAAATTAAGGTTTTGTGCTAACAAGTGCAGGGAGGCATTCTTTGAAGTTTTTCTTATTGGTTGAAAAACTTGGTGAGAAGTTAATCAGAAAAAAAAAAAGAGTGCTTTAGGGCACTTGTAAGCAAAACCTTACAAATTATTAAATCACAGGTAATTCCCATGCCGCAAATTCCATAACTCAGAATGTGGAATCGGAATCACTCAATTCAATTGACTATATAAAAAGAGAAACCGATTGAAACGAAAAACAAATTGAACTTCCCCTGTTCAAAACTCAATATAGCAGGTAATTCCATAACCATATAGCGCCATTAAGGGTCAAGAAAAACGGGGAAATTGCAATTGAAAAGAAAGAAGGAGAGGAGAAAAACCAACTTGCAGTTTCAAAGAAAACGGCGCAGTCGATTGATTGAGGTATCGCGATTGAATCGAAAAATCGCCAAAAGAGGGATCAGAGAGAAGAGGAGAGAAAGGCTTTTCAAGGGTTCTAAGTTCTATGGATTATGGAATTGATCCAAAATGCGATTTGGAGATAACAGGTCAACAAGTTATATAAAAGCGTCAGATTGAGGAAATTGGATCCTCCTTTTCCTAGAATGCAAATTTTACTTTATTTATCATATAACAGAAAGATTAAGAATTAAATTATTATTAATATTGATAAATAATATATTTATCAATATTAATTATAATTTAGTTTTTATTTTATTTAAGATAATGTTATTTGTTAATATTGATAATAATTTAGTTTTTAATTTATTCATGGTGAGTCTTTGTTAGTGTAAGTTCATATTATTACTTCACAAATAAAATAAAAATGTACATTTTAAAAGAATTACTTAAAAATTATATATAAAAAAAAAGAATTGCACGAGATCCAGTTTCAGGAGTGGAAGGTCTAGAACGATGGAAAGGCTAATACAATTTTCCAATGAGGTGGCAACGAATGAGAATGTTTGGTTGGTGGAAAGTTGGCGACATAGGTTTGGGAATTTGGCGGGGAGAAGGTAGAAAGTAATGCTAAGTTGTTAGCATGGAAAAAAGGTCAATAGAAAAAAATATGTAGGCCTCACGTGTTATTTATTTTTTTATTTTTATCTTGAAAAGTGTATATAATTAAAAAAAGAAAATACAAAATATAAAATGTCTATTATACCATTTGATTTGATACAATCACAACATTTTTTTTATTATTTTAATATAAGGGGTAAAGTGATAATTTTAATACATTCCCATTTCATTTCCATTATCAACTTTTACTAACAAATACAATAAATGCATTCTCTTTCCCTTTTTCTTTTCTTTTCTGCGTAAAGAACGTACCTTAAATAGTAGTTTGATCAACTATTTAATGACTAAAAAGTACTTTGTCTTTATTTTTAATAAATTGGCTAAAATGCTTTAAGGCTTTGAGTTTTATATTTAATTGTTATCGTTATGTAAGTATATTTTAGTATTCACGTTCGAGTTTTTTGTATTTTGTTTGTCTTGGGAATTCTTTGGTTTTGTTAACTCATGCCAAGTCAATTTAATGGCAAGAAACAAAAAGGGGTTATGATTGAAATAAAAATTTTGAGATTAAAGAAAGGGAGAAATAATAATTTTTGAAAAAATTTAGCATGTTTCTATAAAAAAAAAAATTAGCATGTCACATCATTATTTATTTAAAAAAATTTACTGGTAGAAACGAGACGGTATTCCCTTGTCGGAAGCCCGAGACTAATCCTTCCGAGGCGTGGTTTAATCCTCCCAGCCATCTACTAACTGTGCCAGACCCTTAAAAAGATTGATTTTAAACAAATTAAAAAGATAGGAGATTGATTTAATACTTTTAAAAGATGAAAAAGAAAATAAAACTAATGAAAAAAAAATATCAAAATAAATATTTCACCCTATTAATTATTTAGATAGAATTCTTTTTAGAACAATTATTTAAATAGAGTTAGTCCAAAGGACAAAATTATTTACAAATTAAATTTTTTTAAAAAATAATTGATAGAAAAAATTATGGGATTCAAATTGATAATTGATAAATACACGACTAAAACAATACTTTTTGCCTTTATTTATTTATTTATAAATCTAATCTCAATTCTCAACTCGGTGGGGGTACTTCTGGTAAGGTGGAGCACGTGTCTTCCCAGTCTGATTCGTGGACTCAGCATCCATCAATATATTCATAAATCCTCCAAAAGTCCGTTTCAGTCCATATTGCTGCGCTTCGATTCTCCGATCCTGCAATTCCCAACGCCGATCATATGGCCGCTTACACCTCCGTCGCCACCGTACTGTGCTCTCCGAATTAGGGTAATTCACTATTTGCGTTTAATTTTCTTTCTCATATGTTCGGGCCGATTTTTTTTTGGATTGGCTTTCGGTGTTAATGTCTGAGTTAGATTATTCTCCTCCGTTTGAACCTAATTAATCGAGTGAGAAGATGTATGTTGGTGTTAATTCTTTCATCGATGACACGGATGAGGGAAATCTTCTTCTCCTCCGGTAGCCTAACTGGTTAGTGAATCGGCATAGTAGTAATGAAGAAAAGAAAGAATATAGTAGCGATACGTTGATTGGTTTATCTTATGGTTGAATTTGCTTACTGAAATGGAGGCATAGAGTTAAGATCGGCATCTTTCATTACTGTTTGAAGATTAAATGAATTAGTACGCAAAAAAGTTATATGAAAGATAAAATGTATCAATTTAGTCCCGAATGATCAATTTCTAATTAGTTTGGTCATTTGATTGGGAATTGATCTTTCCGGACTAAGTTAAGACATTTTATCTCTTATGGACTAAATTGATAGAACATACATTTTTGGGGACTAAATCATTCATTTACTCTTGTTTTAATATGAATCTTAGTTTTTCTTGGCAAGACCTTTAATATATTCGAAAATATCCGAAAGTGTACCATTTTTGTGAGAGTATGGTTCTATTTGGAGCCAGCTTTAGTTGGAGGGAATAGAAATGAAAATGACTAAATTATAAATACGTTTATTATGCCTAGATTTATCGTCAAATTTCATTTCTGATTTTCTTTATTTCTCTATCTTGTATTTTGTATGGAAAGCCTGGACTTTATGGCTCCCCCCCAATGAATTTGATTTCAGATACTCATCCTTTTATCTCAGACTTGCATTTGTTATTACTTTCTGGTTTGGGATACTAATGTTTAAGTATTTATCTCTTGATCATTTTTAACCAAGATACCTTACATGTGCTCAACTTTTTCTTGCGAGACTACCATATGAGTCCCCATTTCATATAATATTGGATAGGAAAATGACAAATTGAACTTAGAATGATTTGTTTCTAGTATGTGTGTTGCTTATCGTGTCCTTATCTTAATGCAATGAGTCAGAGTGCATTCTTCCAGCCAAGTGAATAAATCATTAAAAATAAAGGAAATGAGGGAGAAAGTTGAGCTCCAACAGCTTTCAAATATTTGAAGCAGCAGAAGTTGTTGTTTTAGAAGACATCAGTTGCCACCTGAAAATGGATAAAACAAACTTTGAAAAATCTGAAGCTACCAATAAGAAGATCCGCAGTAACTTATCAAGCAATTCGAAGGAAGTAAGTAAAATTTTAAATAGACTATTTTCTTTTCTCAATTTGGCTAAATAATTATCTCTTGCCACTTTATTGATGATTGACAATTTCAGATTATAGAAAAAGCAAATGAGCATCCTGAATGGTTGCCTGAGGGCTGGACCGTGGACATCAAAATTCGAAAAAGCGGAGGAAGTAAGGGAGCTCCGTATAAGGTAGTAGATAAATTTAGTGAAGTAATGATTTGGATATTATTGTTGGAGACGCCCTTGGTAATTCTTGTTAGCTCATCCTTTTTATGTTTAATTTTATTTTTTCCCGAGTATTAAGCTTTTGTTTTTGCTAAAGGGTCTGCCTTTTGTTACTCAAGAGTTAAGGATTGCCACTTATGCACATTTGGCATCCTCACTTTCACACATCTTAGATTTTTGGTCTTGAACCGTGATACAGTTTTATTTAGATTCATCAGTAGCTGAAAATTTTACTTTGGAAATCCTAGATTTGCTTTCATTCCAAGGGACATCTAGCTAACTGCACAATGCTTGAATCGTGCATAACGCAGCTTTATACTATGCTTTCTACTTTTTAACTCTCTTCTATTTATTATTTTCTAAGAGCAAAGGAAGTCGAAGTATTACTTTGTAGATCTTATTGAATTTTTTTCTAAATGTATTTGCTTCAACAAGGTATTGTAATTTATCGCATTATAAAATTGAGTTATTGTTGCAGATTTACATTGATCCATTGAATGGATACAAATTCTACTCTAAGCCAGAGGTATTAAGATATCTCAAAACAATAGAGGGAAACAACTGCAGTTCCGAGAATCAGAAGAATTCCACGCTCATACATTCTCCAAGCAATGTTTGTTCTTTTATTACTCTCAGTTCAAATTTATTTATTTATTTGCTGATTATTTATGAACTTATTGGAAAATTTAGTAATTTACAGCATTTTGTTTCTCTTGTCATCAATTTATGCTGTTTTTGGAGATGCACAATTGATAATTTTCTTAATTGGAGTTGTCTGTAACATGAAGTCGTAGTTGATATGAAGTTTAACCAATAAATGCAACCATGATGAAGAAACATATATCAAACAAATAATGCATCACATAATGTCATAAGATTGCATCTAGACATGTCAACAGTTTTAGCAAATTCAAAGCTACATTTATATTATCCTGTTAATTTCCTAGCACCTTTTAACTACTAGATGTCTATATTTGGTGCTTATATATGACATACATCTTACTTTTAGACCATAAATGGTCTTTAGAGACAATATCTATGCTTTAAGCTCAACTTCTAAATATTCAAGACATAAACATGCGTCCACACTTACAACAACAACAATCAAAGCCTTTTCCCACTAGGTGGGTCGACTATATGGATCAAGCGACGTGTTCTGTCTTTACTGATTTCTATGATATATGCATCCACACTTATGTGAAGAAAAACCAATGGGGGATAGGGTGAGGGGAAGTGCTTTGTGTTATGGAGTACAAGATTCCATAGGATCTCTTCCACCTCTCCTAGTGATTGTGCTATGCTAAGATGCTTTAAACGACATTATTATATACCCATACATCACTTTCCATACCCATTGTAGATTGTAGTCTTGATGTTTATACGGAAATTAAGAAGATTAGTTATTTGTGCAATGCCATCCAAAAAGATTGAAGAGCCAAAGTGACTTGAGAGGTCTCGAGCATGTCTTCAAGATATAAAAAGAAGGAACAATTTTGTTGATAATTGTCCAAGAAACCAAAAATGTGAACTTAAATTACTTGATAAAATAAATGAAAGAAGATATCTGGTTTGTTCCTCATTAAAAAGTAGCACATTTGAATTATGTAGATATTTTTATTCGATGTAGTTTGAACATTACATGAATATGTTTGTTACCATTATGGTTTGAGTAAAAAGAGGGAGAAAGATTTCTTTTTTTTTTGGTAAGAAAAAAATTGCTTGAAGAAGGGAGAAAGATTCTTTGATCACATCACCAATATCCTTAGATTTACTTAACAATATACCATGGCCATGACAAAGTTAAATTAACTGTCAGCTATTTTCAAAAAATGGAATGCTTCTAATAATTTATGTTTCTACATCTGACATAGAATATTGGTGAGTGGATTTTCTTTATGCAAATCAGCTAAAATATGGGTATTCTTATTTTTTTAATATAAAAAAACAAATTACGTTTAAGTTGGCATTATCTTTTAACAATATCAATTTCAAGCATGTTATGTTTGTTTCATTTATTGACAGCCTTGTCTGGCTCTTAATCTCAAACTAATTTTAACTATTCTTCCTTGTACCTCTTCGCATTGTGTCATCTACACATTTCTCTAGTATTGATTATCTGCATTATGATTTGTATCTTGTGTTCAATTGGAAAACAATATAACCAAATAATAATTTTGCATGTGACTTCTAGGGTAAGACTGTAAGAATTTAATTAAAATTTTCATTTTTTCTTTGTTCAATCTAGCCATCATCTACAGCCAAAAGACAGAAAGTAAAGCAATCTGCAACCAAACGGCAGCTTTTTGTAGGTGAGACATCATAATTGATTATATTTAAGATTTTTCTGATCAATTGTACTACAAGTTTATCCAAACCATTTTATTTTAAACTCTTTGATTCAGGCGAAGAATCTGAAAAAAGCAGCATAGGATTATCAGATGCCAAAGAAGGGCACGATGTAAAGGTGTCTTCTCAATCAATAACTGCTTCTATTCCTGCTGTGAAGATGCATTCACTGGAGGATGCTGCTGCAAACCCTTTGGAAATTAATAACAAATCTGACCCAGGTACCTTACAGCTGTCAAAAATTGCATCCTTAGAGTTGGGGAGAAAAAATGTTGCTGAAACTAAAATTTTAATTGTCTCCTGCAGCTGATTTGCAGGAAAAGAATTATGTTTCGAATGTGATGGAGGGTGCTGATAAAAAAGAACACAGTAGCTCTAGCATTTCCAAAACCAAGGAAAGATTGAATATGCCTCACCGGTTCTCAAAACGACTTGCTGGAATTGATCCCAACCAGGCAGCTGCAATGAATGCTACAGGTAACTTGTCATTTCTGAATAATCGTCGTACTGATCATGGCTTGAATTCTGAAGCTTATGTCATAAAGGAAAACAAATTCTATGCAGGTGAGATTGGAAAAATAAATGCACAAGAAAACAAATTTACGAAAAAGAATGATCATTTTCCTTCTCGTACTTCAAAACGACTTGCTGGATTTGAACCTGAAATTACCGACTCTGGGAAGCCTCCTGAATATAAGAGCAAAAATTCTATAGGTGGGGTCAGTCCAAAATCACGTGGAAGTGAGGGTATGCCAGTTGAGGAGCTTGCAAATCCTGCTTCTACTTATATTAATTCATCAGGAAACGACAAGTCACTAAGGAGAAGCAGAAGAGCTAAAATTCCACCCAAAACCAATGAGCAACTGGAGAAGCTTGGAGATGAACAATTGGATGATGAGAAGTCAGAAACTCAGTTATCCTTTGCATTCCACTATTCTTGGTCTGACCCAAGTGTGGATTTTGCAATTAAGAGCGTCACAGGTGTTTTACCAGCTAAGAATACAGTTGATACTGAGCCTGTTTTGGTCTCCAAAACAGACATTGTTCAAAAAAATAATTTGACCAAGAGTGTTAATGAAGGCATTGATGTCAAGAATCCGCAGGATACTTCAAAGAATTCCAAGAACACAGTTGATAATCAGCCTGTTTTGGTTCCTGAAACAGACATGGTTCAAAAAAATAAATTGTCCGAGAGTGTTACAAAAGGCAGCAATGACAATATTCCACAGATACCAAGGAAATCCAAGAACAAGAAAGAGCTTAGTTTGCCTCGCCGGTTATCAAAGAGACTTGCTGGCCATGAACCTGAGGTAGCACCTGCTGAAAGAGCTCTTGAATATGCTGCTAGAAAATCATGCAAAGATGAACCAACTGCTACTGCAATTACAGGCAATGGGGCATCAAAGCATTTGGGTGTTGGGGAAGAAACTGAGTTCACACTTCAAGCATCTGATTGCTCAAAAAGAGAAGTACATGGAGACTACTCATCAAATGACAGTGAGAAGTCTCATGAACCCCAAATTGTTCCCAACGAGAATTTGCTAAAGGTTGAAGAAAACAAAATTGAGCTCACGCACCAATCATTCAATTGTTCGAAAATAAGTGTACATGGAGAGTCATCTAACAAGAGTGAGAAGTCTCATGAAGCTGAACTTCTTCCCAGTGAACAGTTACAGAAGGTTGAAGCAGAAAAAATTGATCTCAGGCTTCAAGCATCTGATTGTTTCAAGATAAGCCAAAATGAAGAGTCATTAAACAAGAGTGAGAAGTCTCTGGAAGCCCAAATTGTTCCCAATGAACAATTGCAGAAGGTCGAAGCAGAAAAAAGCAATGAGAGGTCCGAGCCACACCTATCCTTACCATTTGGGGACACTTGGTCCGATCCATGCTTTGAATTTGCTTTCAAGACTCTCACAGGTGCATTGCCAGAGGAGGAGGATGCTGCTGCTGACATTTCACGTGTTATGACTCCTGATGTTAATGGCCCACCGAATAAGGAATTTCTTGGGAATGTGGTAGAGAAGTGCAAGGCTGATGAAGTTCATGATAACTTGAACCAATCCCAGAATTGTGAAGATATTGATAATGTTTGCCAGCCTTCAAAACAATTCCTGGGTCATCCTAAGTCCATGATCTACTCCACATCTTGTGAAAATGCTCCTACTAGAGATGATGGAACCAATATAACCAATAATTTGAATGAAGGAGAATCCCAGCATTTTGGGCAACCTGAGTTGTGTACCAGCTCCACATATTGTGAAAATTCTCCTAAATTTGCAAGCAGACAATCTTATGGTGATGAGATCAATATAATGAGAGATTTATTTGGAGAATCCCTACCTATTGGATCTGTTGATATGGCTTGCGAGCCTTCAAACCAACTTTTAGGGGTATCTGAGTTGAGAACCGGCTCCACATCTTGTGAAAATGCTCCTGATATGACCAAGAATTTGGATGAAGGACAATCCCTACGTATGGAAGCTGGGAACAAATCCCAATTTGTACAGGAAGAACCATCAGATAGATTTGGAAAGGTTCTTGAAAAAGAATCTGCCCCAGCAGAGCAACCACTACTTGAAAATCAAACCCGAAACCAGAAGTCTGAATTACAGTTTTCTGCTCCACTTATGGATTCTTGGACGTCAGACCCATGTCTAGAATTTGCATTCAAGACTCTTACAGGTACATTATCCATTGAGGAAAATTTAGCAATGCAAGGATGTTTCCAGGAACCTGAAAAATATCGTAGCCAGAGGGATGCTAGCTCAATGCTGCCAGATTTTGGATCTCCCAGCTTTTCCCAAAATGATGTTTCGTTCCACTACAATATGGAAAAGCCTCCGCCAGGGCAGCATTCATCAATGAGCTCGTCGATCCTCCCGCCGGAAAAAGTGAACCTGGATCTTGGCGTCGAGCCTGATTCTAACACCCACTATTCTCAGTGCAGTAAGAATTTTCCAGATAGGTGAACTCCTCAAACATTGTTGGTTAGCCCCAGAATAACTGTTAGACGTTGATTGTACTAGACTATTAGACATTACTGTTTATTTATTTATTTTTTTGGGCCAAAACAGTACTCATTACTATTATTATCCATCCTCTTGTATTTCTGATAACATAGTTGTGAATGCCTTTTAAATGTAAGGCTTCAACAAACTTTGGTATTTTCTATTTTCTGGTGTGAAGGGTCTATAGGATCAAACTGAGCAGTGACGTATGGTCCACAACTTATGATGTGTTCAGGTTTTATTATTGGCCTTTTGTTATTATCAGGTAATGTTAGTCCTACTTCTTTGTAGAGTTACCACATACTCAACCTAGGAGATGTTAAACAGCTTTATGATATTGTAATTCTTATAAAATCCTATTAGTACCCTTGTCTTTTCTGTATCTGATTTGAAATAACTGCACTTTGCCTTTCAGCGCTTCAAAAATGAAGCTTGATAATTACTAGAGGATGTCGGGGTTATCCTTTGTTCAATGTAATTTTTTTTATGTATCAGCAATTTTTCTATGGAACGCAGCCTACGATTTTGAAACCACGTATGATTGGTTGGAGTAGTAGTTAAAGTATGCAATTTTGAAATAAGATTTTACCAATTTGGATTCCTTGTGGACCGTCATATGATCAAATAAAGTGTAAAGTGTATGAAGTGCATCATCCAGACCGTTAAAAAAAATCGAAATTCGTGTCCGTACTGTAACAGTTTCATCCAACGGTTCATGTTGTGCACTTTATGTACTTTACTGAATCTACACTTCAGGAGATCCGGATCCAGATTTTGTTGCTCATTTAACGATTCTGATCTTGCATGAACTTCATGCATTTTTTTTGTAAAGTACAATTTAGCGAATCCTAATCCAATTTTGCACGTCTAGTAGCCTTCTGAATAGGTGACAAAGAAAAGCCTACATCTTTGAAATGATATGTTATAATATGCATCACTCATATTTGTCACACATGTTGTCAAATGTCAATTATTAATGATATATATATATATATATATATATATATATATATATATATTTCTACATGGCTTATTTTGATTTTTGACAAAGAAGAAAAAGGCTACAACTTTGAAATGATATGTGTATATTGCTGTGTAGTGTCTTTTTTTTTTTCTGGGCTTCGGCCCTCATATGTTACCAAAAACCAAATCTACATGGCTCAATTGAATTGGAACATGGAATCTATAAGCTGTATAACGTGTATAATGTGTTATGTGTGCCGAGCCTCCATCTTGTTAGAAATTAGGCATTTGCCCTCATAAATAGCACAAATAAACTAAACTATTTTATATTAGTTAAATATATATTTGATTATATAAATAATAAATATAATATTGTTTTAATTAAAATAAGTGGAATTATATATTTTTCTGATGTATAAGTGAGGGGAATATAATTCTTTAAACAGAAAGAGTGTAATCTAATGATTTTTTTTGGTAAAGAAGGACTATAATTTACTCCAAAAAAATAATATTAAAGTAAAATAAATGGAGGAGTGAGAGACTCGGAGCCCCCACCTTGGACACCTCCCCATTAAGAAAGCATTATATAAAAAATGCAGTGTATTTAGATTTCCGGATAGATAGTAGAAATTATATTCAAAAGTCAAAACCTTGATAATCGTTAAATACACGTTGAAAGCTAGCACTTACAATAATTTAAAAAATAATTAAAGAATAAATTTTAATAATTTTTTAACTAAATAAATAAAGTGTAAGTTCAGTTGATCTTATTTTTTTAAGATGAAAAATCTCACCGTCTTTGATGTTGCCAATAGAATTATTACTTTTATACTTCATGCTTACCAGATTTAAAGTAATCTTCAAAGTTGAATTAAAGTGTCTTAGGCTCTTCTAACAACAAGATGAACGAATGGAATTTTTTTTAATATAGATGATTCGTAGATTTTAGATATGATTATAACAAATCTTGAATGTAGAATCATCTGATTTTCAAAATAATTCACAAAAGAAAATAAATACACATAATAAAATAAAATAAACCCCACTTACTAGATCTGAATCGATCTAACAATGGAGACTACACTCTCAAAAAGGACTAAAAACCAAAAGTAAATCTGAAAGAAAATCACCACCAAAATTGGGAGACTGAATATCTATTTTATTTGGTAACCATCCTGCTAGATCTACAGGAGAAAGCTGGATAAAGAACGAACACAAAGAAAAAAGAAAAAGCAGCTAGGGTTACCTTTTTAATATTGATTACCCTTAATATATACTAGAGGCTTCGCATGCACGTACCGTGCATGTAATTTATTTATTTTTAAAAAATATATTATAAAATTATGATTATTATACTTTAAATTAATAAAAAATGAAATATTAAATTATTTTAAAATTTTAAAATATAAAATAAAATAATTATCATATTTAAAAGAATAAATGTAATCCTGGGAAGTTATCACTATTTTTATTTTCTCTCACCCATGATCTTCTCACATCATATTTTTATTTTCTTTTTTAATTAATTAATAGACTATTTTAGGAGACCGTTAACGAGAAGACTCCACAGTCATATTAATATAGATGATGAATAAAAAGTTAACTAATAGTAATATTAATTAAGTCTATTGGCTATTATATATTGAATTGAATTACATTCAACTAAAATAATATATATAGCTTTATACAATATGTAATTTGTGAAATACTATCATATTTACAAATTATACATAAAAAATATAAATAGTGTTTTTTTTTTTGGCTTGGTAAATAGTGCATTTTATAAATAGTGTTTAACTTGTAAATCTAATGTATATTTTATTGAATATAATATAATGTATTATTTAACAGTCAGTTATAATTTATTAATAATATTGTCTTTTAATTTTTTATCTATCATATTAATTAAATGAGGAAGTTATTAAGAATTGATCTTTTAAAACTTAAATTAAAAAAATTCATCAACAGAGATCAAATTAAAAGAGCATTCACAAGACCAAATCATTAATTTGCTCATAATAAAAAAAG
Organism: Senna tora; assembly: GCA_014851425.1. Lineage (NCBI taxonomy): Eukaryota > Viridiplantae > Streptophyta > Magnoliopsida > Fabales > Fabaceae > Senna > Senna tora. The sequence goes on along the minus strand of CM026270.1, from coordinate 19,586,154 downwards.
CATATATATGTTGTATGTTGTATACGTGTGTTTAATAAAGTCTCACGTTGTCTAAAATAAAGGAGATTAAAATGTATATATAATAAATTGTGGTATAGAGGGTGTAAATGGGTCAAGTGGAAAGTGAACCTTGCGCACTCAACAATTGACCATTAGAAAGGAAACGCAATTGAAAATTGGCGTCCCTCGACACACGATATAGCCGCGGCAATGGGTCCTCTTGTGAAAATTATTTTTGAAGAATAAATTGTAAATACAGTTGAACTAGAGAAGAAAAATAAAAATTTAAATGAACTCATTTGTAAGATAAATTTGAGAAGAAAAACTTTGTCGATCGAACAATAAAGTTATTATTTTTATATTTCATGCATATTATATTTGAAGTAATCTTTTCAATTAAAAGTATCATAATTTCTTCTAATAACATAATGAAAGAGTGAAAGCTTTTTGACATAAAAAATTAACAAATTTTATTTCTAAATATCATAGATCCCAAATTCATAAACACTTTTTTGCCAAGAAAATTTCATCAACGAAGAAAAACACACAAAATAACAATAAGCAAATTCTTGATACCGAGAGCTAAAGCGATCTAATAATTAGAGATCAAACTTTTACAAAAGAGATAATAACAAAAAATAAATCTGAAACAAAACCACCAGAGAAGAGGAATATAAAAGATCTACTTGTTTTTAAAATTAAAATAACCAAAGAAACTAAAAATAAAAAGGGGTTATTAAATTTATATAATCTGACAACCTTTGCTGTGCGAGTTAGATCTGCATTATATTAACAATTCTATACTAAAGTTTACTATAAAAAAGAATCATGAAGTGTAATTAATTATCTCAAAAATGTTCTTATAAAAAAAAAAAATTTATCTCAAAAATGTCAATCACAAACTCGTCTTCATTTTCAGCAAATTAAAAAGTCGTTCATTACCTAGTGATCGATTACGTACTATCATCAGAACAAAAATTTCGGCTTTTTTACATTAATGTACACAAAAAAAAAATTATACTGATATTCATCAACTTTTAAAAACTATTCACAAATATATATACCATTTTCACTGTAGTTCATCAAACTCGTCTTCCATGATGACACTTATTCGAAAATTTACGAAAAAAAAAACCGACCTCGTTGAGAGCGATTATAGCGTCAAGACGTTCATCATATAATCACCTTTAAGGATTGCACTTATCTGTCACACCACCATTTTTACCTCTTCCAAGATAACTGCCCTCCGTAAGAGCTATTATATGGTTGATTGCTTGACCCTATAATCGCCCTTAACGTTGGCGTTTTTTTGAGTAAAATTTCTAAAAAGTATCATCATAGTGGATGAATTTAGTTAGATACAGTAAAAATAAAAGTGGTATATATCTTTAGATAATTTTTAAAAGTTGATAAACTTGAGTATAATTTTTTTTGTGTATATTAATGTAAAAAAGCCAAAAAATTTCACACTCAAAAAAAAATCACATCAATCTCATTCATTTTATTAATTACTCCATCATGCTCCATGACACAAAACCACTCAAAAACACAAAACAAACTCAATTAATCCATAGATCGCCTTCTTATTAATATCATTAATCTTTCATACAAGTGAAATTCTTATCCCAAAAAAACTTCACCTTCTGGAAAGATATCCATCCCAATAATACTCACTCACTCACTTCTTGTGCTTCCAGGCATCTCAATGTGAGGAGATCCAAGAGGACAGAACCCAATTTTGTAATTAGTTCCAGCAGCACAAGTAAATGTACTTGAAGGATCATCCTGAGGATAACTATAAGCATCTCTGCATCTATCTTTAAAGAACCTAGAATAATTAGTGGGCCCACAACTTCCTTGTCCATTAGTACAACAATACTCATTAGTCTTAAATACCGTACAAGGGTTATTACACCCACCAGGTGCCCTTAATTGGCTAGGACACTGCCCGTTAATATCCGCCGTACACCTAATCTTGGGACACCCATCATTGAGGGGATAGAAGCCCATGGGGATATTGAAGCCGTCCACTAAGGATATGTCATAGAAGTCCATGTTGTTGAATTGGTTCAGAGCGATCTCGGCTAATGTGTTGGGTGGGACACCCCACCCATTGCATTGGAGGCCACCAGTACAGTCACCAGTCTGGCACCGGCCGCGGCCAGTGCCGTCGAAGTTGCAGCCGGTGCGGCCCCAGATGCGGACCATGGGCGTGCCCGGTGGTACTTGGACATTCCACCTCTGGCCCTTGTCGAGGCGCCGGCCGCCGCCCGGGCTCGCCGCGGCCCACACGGTGTAAGGGCAATGGTTGACGATCTCGAAATTGGCTGCTTGGGTTGAGATGAAGGAGAATGAGAGGAAGAAGAGGGAGCAAAGGGAGAGGTTGGATAAGTAGTAGTGAGCCATTGTTTTTTGTGTGAGTGATGTTTTTAGTGAGATGAAATGGCATGTGGGAGGGGGATATATATATAAGGGAGGGGCTTCTAATTTACTAAGAAAAAATAAAAATAAAAACTAAGGGGCTGCTATTTGTGAATTAATATCTTCTAATCCATTGCATGGGACCTTTTTTTGTTCTTTTGGACATTGTTTTGATGAATTTGTGTAGAGGTAAAATACTAGTTAATCTCTGAATTGTTGGTCAAATTATTATTTAATTTCCGAATTTATTAAAAATACTATTTTGTCCCTGAAATTTTTAATTATGTCAACTATTTAATTCCCGAATGTAACTATGTCAACTATTTAGTCCACAAACTTGACAAAAATACTATTTAATCACTGAATTTGCAACTCTGTCAACTATTTAGTCCCTTGACTGTTACCCGTTATAGTTGACAGAGTTACAAATTCGGTGATTAAATAGATTTTTATCAAGTTTGGGGACTAAATAGTTGACATAGTTAAAAATTTCATGAACTAAATAGTATTTTTAATAAATTCAGAAATTAAATAATAGTTTGACCAACAATTCAGGAACTAAATAATATTTTTATTCATTTGTATGATAGATCTTTTTTTTCTTTGCCATTAATGTATGATAGATCTGATTTTCTTTAATTATATATCAATATGTTACGTGTCAATAGTTAAGTAGTTAAAATTAAAAATAACATAATTTAAAAATAATTTAATATAATTAATATTTTTGGGGTAAGAATATAATTAATTTTTATAGTCGTCGATTATGATTGCACTTACATTTGTTTTATTTTTCTCTAATAAACTCTTAAACTCTTAATACATGAAAATTTCACACGTCATTTATATAAATTCGAGTTCATAATTAACAACGTCACTCTTATATATATAAACTCGTCACTTGTAATAATTAAGTACATAAAATTTAAAAAATAATTTAATATAATCAGTTTTTTATAATGGTTAATTTTAACTAGATGCATATTTTATCTATTTTTCTGAATTCAATTCTTATCCCATAACAAATTTATGTACGATTTATATAAATTTAAGTTTATATAATTGGATCACAAAATTACTTTTGAAAAGATTATATTTATATACAATTCTTTAATTATTTTGTTAGGCTAAAGTACTATTTTGGTCCTCAATGTTTACATGAAGTTTAATGTTGGTCCTCAATGTTTTAAAAGTTTAATGTTGGTCCTCAAAGTTTTATTTTTTGGTCAATTTTGGTCGTCAAGCGTAACACCGTTAACTTTTTGCCGTTAAATGATGATATCGCATGCTTATGTGGCACACCCTCTCCCCTACGTGTCATATTTTAATGACGTAGCATAATACATCACTGCCACGTCACCCCACATTGTCACATCATCATCTTCTCTCATTTATCATCATCATCTGTGGTGACGTGGCAGTGATGTGTCATGCCACATCATTAAAATATGACACGTAGAAGAGTGGGTGTGCCACATAAGCATGCTACGTCATCATTTAATGGCAAAAAGTTAATGGTGTTACCCTCGAGGACCAAAATCGACCAAAAAATAAAACTTTGAGGACCAACATTAAACTTTTGAAACATTAAGGACCAACATTAAACTTCATGCAAACATTGATTACCAAAATAATACTTTAGCCATTTTGTTATTATTAAGTTTAATTTTTATTTAGAATCAAACAGGTAAAAATAACTTTTAGAAAACAAATTGTATAAAAGAAAAAACTTTGAAAAATTAGTTCTTTAATGTTTGTTATAAAGTTTTTAATCACATACTTAATTTTTTCGTTATCTCTTTAATGATTGATGGTGATGTAAATTATTGTTTTCTATGTTTTCTCTCTTACAAGATTCATTATAGAAATTTTTTGTTATGTATCTTATTTATATTAAAAATTTTATAGCGAGTCACCTAATAAATTTGAACTAATTTAATTTTTTGTAAATTATAAAAATATTAATTTTTAATTAAAGAATCTTTCTGAAATAATATAAAAAATTAAAAATTGTGCCTCTAATTTTTTTTTTTTTCCCTTTTTAAAAACCTACTAATTTCACCGAGAGGGCTATCTATACTTTAATTAATAAGGGGAGGCGGCTATCGGGAATGAGGCTCATCGATAATGAAGATAAGTTTATTACCTTATTGGTGTACCCCACGTTGTTACATCTTTCTAAGTTCCAATGCTATTTTTTTATGCTAAAATGGTGAGAGACACATAGTTTTAGATTATGAGCATATATATTTTGTGGATTTTAAAATTTCGTAGATAGACTTTCTAAATTTATAATTTGGGGCACATAATATCTTTTTGTCAGATTTTGTCCACATTTAGTCATTATTTGCTACATAAGCGTGTTTTGTAAGGGTAATATAGTCTTACTTGTCACATAAGTACATTTTGTGAGGGTATTTTAGCTGTTATCTACTATGTAAGCACATTTTGTGAGGGTATTTTAATCATTATAATGCTATCTTAGCCATTTTATTCATTCAGTTTGGAGCCGCTAAAATCTGAAATAATTGAAATATCCTTACAAAATGTGCTTAACGTGATAAATAACGGCTGAATGTTAACAGAAGGGTTCTATAAAAAGAAAAGAATTTGGACAAAAGGGTGTTAGGTGCCCAAAATAATTTTTTTTTTTTAAGTTTTGTTTCATTAGTTTCCAGAAAATTTATTATCTTAGAATTGACAATAAGTCAATAAGAATAATTTTATAAATATTCTTATATGTAAGGGTGTACACAAGACCCGAAACCTGAGCAACTCGATTTGACTCGAGCACTTTCCTTGCAATCGGTCTAGGTTGGTTGGGTCTCGAATCAGGCCTCGGTTTGGCTGTTTCTGGACTTTGCCCAACCCGAGGTACACCCATTTTTTTAAAAAAAAAATTGTTTTATTTACTATTTAAGTACATTTACATGTAAGACATATAATATTTGTATGTATAATTTTTTTTATTGATTATTAATTGAAAATACACAAAATATAATCACAATTTGATTAAATTATTTTTAAAATTATTAAATAGGTTAAATTTAACTTTTTATTAATATAAATTTTATAATAGATATATATAATTAATTTTTATATTAATATATATAGGTTAAAAATTAAAAATTAAAAATAGTCTAAATTAATTATAAAAATTTAATTTCAATTTATTTAAATTTTTTATAATAATAATAATAAATGGTCGTGTCAAACCCGATGGACCTAACCAAAGTCGGCTCAGCCCCGAACCCGGCCCATGTCATATATGATTTCTCTAAAGTAATATCTCATGTTCAAGTTTCGTATATAAAAAAATTTTTGCTAAGAAAGTTTTATACTCTTATTATGAAATTTCATTTAACTCAAACTAAATTTGGACATAACTAAATACTTTTTTAAATATTGGCAATTTCAAAAAAGAAAGTAGCATAAATAAAAAAAAAGTTAATTTATTAGGGACTATGGAGTGTCAGTTAATTTACTATGAAGTGTCAATTAACTTTGGAGGACTGTCAATTAATTTGGGTAGTAATTTTTCTAAATTAAAACTAAATAAAAATTCTAGTTATAAAGTGTATGCCTATATATTATAATTAAATATTCATAAAAATATTTTAAATTGTAAATATTTCTCTTATTTATATGGTACCAATAGAAAAACAACAAATGGTTAGGTAACTTTGAAATTAAAGTATGTCCCATATCCAAATTCCAATTGACAATCTTTTTTTTATTGTTTTTTTTTTTGTTGTCTATTGACTTATTATATTATATATACTAGATCTAGATTTCTACATACAAAAATACATGTTATTTTAATATATATATATATATATATATATATATATATAATAATAATAATAAAATAAGTATTCTTATATTTTAACTTTCAATTATTGTTTTAATTTGCTATTGTATTTATTTTCTTTCTCTTCTTTTTTACATACATATTATTTTATATATATATAAAACTAGAATAGTACCTGTGCTAATTGCTAAGCATGGGCACAATTTAATTTTTTGTATATAAATTTTATTTGTTTTTAATAATTTAATAATGATTTCTCATTGAAAATTAAAACCAACCTTAAATTTAAGTATGCTAAATTAAAGTAATATTTTTATATTTAATTGATAATTTTCTTCCTACTATCTTTTTAACCCTAAAGACTATTATTATTATTATTATTATTATTATTATTATTATTATTGTTATTTTAAAATTCATATTTTTTTTATAAATAAATTTCATAATTAACATAATTTAAAGAGTGGGAAAGTTATGAATTTCAGTCTATATGTATATCATTAGCTCTAATTGTAATATTTTAAATTACTCAAAATTAATAAATTATTTTATTAAGCCTGATTATATTGTCGTGGTACAGGAAAAACTCATAAATTTCTCTCTTTGTTATTTCTTTTATTAAAAGTTAATATTCATATAATTATTATGTTTTTCAAGGTTAATATTATTTAAGTGACTAAAATTTTTTCTTTAAAAAATTTACTTTTTTTGTTATTTATTTATTTTAAATACTTTTTTATTGCACAAAGATGTATATTATTATTATCCAAATCTGATTTGAAAGCATAACTATAAATTTTATTTGAATATTTTATTAAAATTATACTATATTTTTTTATCTTATTAAATCATAACAATAAATCTTATTTGAAGATTTATTATATTTTTATTTTATTTGTTTGATTTTTCTATTTTTCTATAAATATTTTTATTTGAAAAAGTTAGATTACCTCAAGGTGACACTTGTCAGGATCTCTTTTAGTGTACTCTATTTTAGTATATAAAATAGATAGATAGATTTGTGAGATCCATAGCACACACTAGCCATTATCATGTATACTAGTCTTTGTACCCGTGCCCTACACGGGTTATGTTTACAGGTGCGAACATATTAGTATGAAAATTTTGTTTACAAAGAAAGACGATAAGTTTTTGTTATCTTGTTATTCATAATACACACAGCTACGTCCAATGTGATATATAACAATTAACTGTATTGAAATACTTTTTATGAAAAATTATTTGTGTAATGCATATGATACTTTTGAAAAATTAAACGTCAACACAATGATCAATAGTGCACCATGTAAGGAATCTAATTTGCAAAGTTATATCAATAAAAATTTGTATGTAGTAAATATTTTTAAAACTTTTAGAGTCTCACTAATAAATCATACGTGTAATTAAACAGACCAAGGATATAGAAGATATGATAAAGGATGATTGGTCATATACATAAATGAATAAAAATAGAACTGTGAAAGCAACGAAATTGATTATCTAGCAATTTTGAATAGAAGATAATTACATAAATTTCCTTGGCAAAGATAATAAAACAAATATAGTTAGTATAACGAGATATAATTTTAGACTATTTTATAATTAAATTTAAAAATTATAAGCATCTATTAATTTTAACATATTAATAACAATACATAGTACAAAAAATACTTTGGTTCAACTAATACCTAATAAATATTATGATATTGATTGTTTAGATGTATAACCTTATCGATTTATCTTATAAACAAAAATAAATTTAAACAAAAGATATATACAATGTAAACACGTGAAAAATGTAACAAATATATACTAATATACACAAAATGTATATGATACAAACTACTTAACATTCTGAAAAACTTCCCTGTAGACAACGCTATGTGTTTTGTTGGATGGATGTCCATCATGCTTATAAAACAGTACTTTCAATTATAAATAAGATGTATGGGATATAAATCATATGTATTTTGGACGTACTGAAGTATGTATAGGGCACGTTCTTTAGGCAGAAAGGGAAAGGGAATGGGTTTGATGTGTTTGGTAGTAAAAATTTAGAATGGAAATGAAATGAGAATGTATTAAAATTACCACTTTACCCCCTTATATTAAAATAATAAAAAGAAAGTTAGGATTGTGTCAAATCAAAAGGGTATAATAGACATTTTGTATTTTATTTTTATTTTTAATATGTCAGTGGAAAAAAGGGCCCCACCTACTTTTTTTTTTCCATTCCCTCTTTAAATCCAGCAAAAGAACGCCGCCGTATTTCGGACGTACAGAGTTATGTATCTTGATGGCAATTTGATTTTTGAAACATGGAGATATGCATTTTGGACGCAAGGGAAGGAAAACAGGCCTAAAAAAATGGAGAAACGAAAAAAAATAGTTGGTTGAACCCAAACCAACCCGTTCATTAGGTTGGTTCGGTTCGAGTTCTATAGCTTTTTTTTTCAAAATCAACCAAACCCCTACTACTTTTTAATAAGTTCGGTTCCATTTTGTCCTCAAACAGAAACCGACCTGACCTGTGATCACCCCTAATCATGTATGTTCTATGATCTTAGCTTTGTCATCCCACTACTAAAGTTTTATTTTTTGTATTAAAAGATAATATAATTACAGAAAGTAGTAAGTACCTACCGGCCGGTCGTCCTTGAAACCCAAGGGATTCCTAGGGGTAACTACATGATATTATTTGAAATTCGGAAAGCTTGAGATCGAAAATCAATATCATGTGAGAAATAGAGATTCATTGAAAATTGAAGCAAGTAAAGCATCTTCGAAGCTTTTTTTCTATACAAAGTACGTAATTTGATCACAAAGTATATGAGATCTAAAAAATATGTTAGACACAATTAATATTTAGAAAAGCAAAACCTAAGAAATAAGAATAACCTAATTAATGTGAAGGAAAAAAAAGAGTAATCAAACACAATAACCCATACATTCTTCTTCTTTCATGATGAGAATCACGAAGCTTTAACTCCTTTATAGGGCATTTCTTCAAGATTTTGCCATTCTATCCTCTAGTCTCTTAATTAGGGATGATCATGGGTAGGGTTTGGATAAAATACTATATTCATCATCCTTGGACCCAATTTGAGTAGGTATCAAAGTTAATCCACATTCCCGGGCCCTATGAATAGTCGAATCTCTATATTCGGACTGAGACCCATAAAAATTTTTAAATAAATTATTATTTTATTAATATAAAACTTATTCATACTGCAATGTGCACAAATCAAAACGGTGAAATTACATTATAATTTTTTTTATTGTTTCGGTTAACAAAATGTACAAATACTCAATTACACAATAGAAAAATGTAAACTTTATATGAAATTCTCAACAATTTTAGTTCTAAGGTCTTAAAAGTCCTTAGAATTAAACAATATAGTATATTTCTCAAACTAATTCAAGTATTCTTCCCAGGCGGCCGTGGATTGTTGCTTGTGCAATTTGATTGGTCCCTACACATCTCTAAATCATATTTTACTTTGGAGATAAAAATCAAACACAAAATAAAAAAAATTAAGAACGTCAAATTGCAAAAAAAAAATGCTACTTTTCCTAATCAAGATAAATAATGAGAATTCTCGGACCATTAAAAAAAGATAGAAAATTTATCCCAGTAATTGATATAAATTAAGAGTTAAATCATTGAGTATGAGATGTAATAAATCTCTAATACCATATACTCTTAGAAACTTATGCTTAATATAACTTCAATACAAATGACAATGATTTCAACAACACAGAATTCTAAAATAACACCAGATAAGTATTATGGACTCCCATTAAGATAAATATATTTTCAACAATTTTATATTTTGACGGCCACTAATTAGTTGTTCATAAAAGATATGTTTGTCAACAATTAAATTTTAGTTTTCGAAATAAGTATCTATTTTTCAACATTTTGATTGCGGCAGCTGAAATAAGTTGTTGAAAAAAATTAATGATAATATTTTCGACAGTTGACAATTGTTAATAATTTGTGTGATGCATCCATACATGGTTAACAATAAGATCTCTTTGAAAATCAATATGCTAAATGGTGTACAAATTAAAATAACTATTAGATTAAAAAATTATAAATTGATCGAGAATATAATTGGCCAACTTTTTGTTTTGGTTAATAAATGTTGATTTAATTTTGATATTCATACTTCTAGAAATTTTTAATTTTCTTAATCAAACAAAAAATAAAAATTAATTTTTAAACAAACAAAAAAATATAAATTAATTTATTATTTATATGTTATTTTAGTCAATTTATTATTTGAACCAGCTATTACCATTGAACACAGTAATTAATTCCATTGAACACAGTAATTATTTCATACCCATGCCAGAGATCGTACACCTTATACTTGATTGAATGAATGAGTTTCCTTTACTTAACCACGCATTTTATATTATCAACTTATTATTCAAGTTACATAATGTGTAAACATTAAAGTTTGCATCAAATGTCAATATGATCAATTAATTACAATTTTTTATCCCATTTATTAATTAAAACATTAATGCATAAATAAATTTTAAAATGAAGGTCAAATTTATTAATGCGTAAGCAAATTAAATCATTAATGAGCAAATAAATTTAAAAATGAAGGTTAAATATAATGACATTTAAGGTTTGCTAAATTAAATTGTCAATGTATAATTAGAATAATTTCTGATAAACATAATATATGAGAATTAAATATGTTAGTCATTAAAATTTCAACCTATTGATTTACGCTAATAATCACTTATTGCTAACTAATTCCAGCGAAATTGAAATGTATATTTAATAATATATTAAATTTTATAATTCATAATAAATAAGATTATATGCTAATTTATTATTGAATTTGTAATTATTTTTTATGGTAGTAGTAGTTATAGTTATAGAATATAGAAAGAAATAAAATCAGAGGTTTCGTAGTAGTTATAGTTATATTATATATTAATTGATCAATTTAATTTTATATTGATTGCCGAAATCATAAATAATTAATAGATTTTTTTATAAAATAAATAATAGTTTGATTGTTATACTTTTTAAGAATAATGGAGATGAATTCTGAATTTGAAATCAGATTATGAAATTATATCAAATAATCATAATTTTCTTTTATAAAATTACCATTAATTTAAATAAAAAAAATTATACAAAAAAAGAATTAATATTTAGGAAATCAAATTTTGAATTTTAAAATTTGTAGATGATAAAGATTATGAATATATTTAGGTGCATTTAACATGAATTAAGGAATTTAAAATTAATGAAAACAATTGACTTGTCATATATATACATATACTAGAGGCTTGCATGCACGTATCGTGCATGTAATTTGTTTTTATTTTTTTAAAAGTATTTATGATAAAATTATTATTATGATTTTAAATAATAAAATATTAAATATTTGATAATTTTTTAACTTTCAAAATATAATATAATAATTATATTTTAAATAATATATTAAATAATGGGAAGTTATTTATTGAGAAGTTATTCATGAGAAGTTATTTATTGATTAGTTGTTTTTAGTGGGGAAGTTATTTTTTTGGTATCACATTTTGCTTGTGTGACACCAAAAACTCAAAAGTCATATATATATAGATATATTAATGACAAAATAATAATTCATAATTTAAAATTTAAAAAATGCTTATTTGGATGAGATTTGCCACATTGTTGTCTAGTTGATTGTCACTGGGATACACATGTTGAGATTGCAAATGTTAAAAAAAGCTTATATGGCATGAGGCTTTAGGCCTCTTCTTTTATATATTTATATAGAATATAGAATATAGATATATAAATATAGATATATAGATGTATAGATCTTGATTTTAAAAATTGGACAAGTCATTGACTCAATCAGTAAAGGTACCGGTTCATTGATTGAACCATAGTTGTACCTGTATTAATATATATTAATTTTTTTGATAAATATATATTAATTTTATATCATAAATAAATATAATATATATTTAAATTATTACTTATATTAATATATTTAAATATATATATATATATATAATATATATTTAAATTATTACTTATATTAATATATATTTTCTTATGTTTGTAATGAAAGTTTTTCTTAATTCCAATAATTTAATATATATATATATATATATATATATATATATTCTTTTTTCATACTCAATTATCATCAAAATAATTACTTGCTTGCAGCACGTACTCTCATACTAAAAAGATTATTAATATTAAATATCATTATTTATCAATTTAATGCAAAATCTATAGTTGCACACGGCACATTAGATGGAAGCAGATCAAATAAAGTAACTAATGACTAATGACTTTCTTGTTTCTATTATCACATTCATACATGAAATAAATATTTTGGTTCTCTAGGTACTCCTTGTATCACTGATTGTGTGATTGTAGAGCTTGAGAAATTAAGCCATAAATATCGTGTAGCTCTCAGGTAGAAAATTTTCTGTTGCTTTTATGTATCCATATATATTATTTGATTATTGGTTTATATTCTCATATATTTGGGCAGCATATGTATAATATCAAAATTAATATATGATATAAGTTCAATATCAGGAAGGTTACCTTCAAGTAAAGGCCTTATAAGGCATTGGGCTCTCCTATTTCAACATCCCTATTAGTTGTGATTTACCTCTTAGACAATTTCAACATCCCTATTGCAACACGTTTTTACCATTATATATAATATAATATAATATAATGGTAAAAACGTGTTGCAATAGGGATGTTGAAATTGTCTAAGAGGTAAATCACAACAAATATGATTTATATGGCTAAAAAGACAGGGTCTGGCTTCCTGCACATTGCAAACGGTTTTCCATTATCATATAAATATATATGGTGCAAGTAAGGAAAAATAAGTGATCATTTTATACTCTAATTTTTTGGGTTCTTCCATGTGTGAATTCTAGTATGAGTTTCTAAAATTCTTTTGTTGTTCTTGTCTCCTCCGGTGTGCAACATCGGGGACGAGTTCATTTTATCCTGTGAGAGTGTCGTTACCTATTTTGTGAGGGTACCGGAATATCTCTTAAAGTGAGTGTCCTAATCGGCACGACTCGAACTTAATTTTGAGAGAATCTCCAACACATGTATCACATAATTTTCAAATTCTATGATTTCATCACATACATCATATTAATCTGTTTCTAATCATGCAATTATGATAATCTGAACCTCCCTCTGATACCATTTATTGTAGTTTTCGGATTAAACAACCAAGATTTAAAGCACACAAAATTACATTCACATTGGGGATTAAAGGAACAATCAATGAATTAAACACATACTTGGTGTGAGCACTGCCTCGGAGGTCTCAACCCTCCCTCTTTATAAGAGGCGTACCACTTTTTTCTTGATAGTGCTTAACCTTTGAAATGTTGGATTCGCCACCAAGTTATAAAACTTGAAAAATAGTTTCAAAATTTATTTTGAAAAGAAAAATAAAGTAAGGTGTGTGAACTAGATTTAGGATTCTGGAGTCTATTTCATGCAAGGGGAAGGTGTTAGGCACCCCTCGCCCTCTTCCATAGTATGATTACCTTAAAATAAAATGTTAATTCATATTTGACCTTTATTTCCACTTTATTGATTGCATACAGATTGTGTTTTATTTGATTTTATTATTATTTATTAGGCGGACTAGATATAGGACAAGAGCCTAGGACCTACGTGGCCTACATACCTCTCCACAGGGATCAAAGTCCATATAGTTTGAACAATGTATGTGAGAGACTCATAGAGTCAAAGGACACTCATAGTGTTGCTGATTTGGCCATATGAGGATAAAGGACTCTCTCTCGGACCTTTGTGTTAAATTAGGGTTTTTGATAGGTTAGCCAAAAGGGAAGATGTGCATCTCTAGTTGACTTTCGGGATTGACTAAGATCACAGGAGGAAATAGGTTCCACTTGTAGAATTTTAGGTAAAAGAATTTCTGTGTATTGCATAATAGGAGATACATGTATATATACAAGAGGAAACACAAATCCTAATAGGAAACTAAGTCTCAGTTATCCTTATCTAATTATCTCTATACAAATATATTTAAACAAATAATATATATATATATATATATATATATATATATATATATATATATATATATATATATTCCTAACACTCCCCCTCAAGTTGGAGCATAGATGTTAATCATGCCCAACTTGTTACAAATGTAATCAACTCTCACTCCATTCAAAGTTTTGGTGAAGATATCTCCTAACTGTTCTCCGGTCTTTACATACGCCGTGGAAATCACTTTCTCCTCGATCTTCTCACGTATGAAGTGACAGTCAATTTCAATGTGTTTAGTTCGTTCATGAAATACTGGATTAGACGCAATATGGAGTGCAGCTTTATTATCACACCATAACTTTGCAGGGAACGAAGTCTTTAGTCTAACTTCGCCTAAAAGTTGCATGATCCACAAAACCTCACTAGTTGTCTGAGCCATAGCCCTATACTCAGACTCCGCACTTGAGCAAGAAACTACATTCTGCTTCTTACTCTTCCATGAAATTAAGTTGCCCCCCATAAATTCACAATATCCTATTGTAGATCTTCGATCTGCTTTGGATCCTGCCTAGTCTGCATCAGAGAAACACTCAATATTAGTGTGCCCATTGTTTCCATACAATAAACCGCGTCCCGGAGCACCCTTCAAGTAACAGAATTTGTTTAACGGCTTTCCAATGCTTGATTGTTGGGAATGACATAAATTGACTGACAGTGCTAACGGAGTAAGCAATGTCAGGACGAGTAACTGTGAGGTAATTCAACTTCCCAACCAATCTTCTATATCTTTCAGGGTCATCTAATGGTTCATCATCATCTTTCAAGAGTTGCAAGCCAGGAGTCATTGGTGTGCTGCAGGGCTTGGCTCCCAACTTCCCTGTTTTCGCTAGTAAGTCAAGGACATACTTTCTCTGAGATAAGAAAATACCCTTCTTACTCCTTGTGATTTCAACTCCCAAAAAATACTTCAACGGCCCCAAGTCTTTTGTCTGAAATTGGGACTGAAGGAAGGACTTGAGTGAGGAGATGCCTAAATCATCATTTCCTGTGATTATAATATCATCCACATACACAACTAAAAGGATGATGCCTGCTTCAGTCTTCTTATAGAACACCGAATGGTCGCATTTGCATTTAAGCATCCCATACTTCATAACTACCTCACTAAACCTTCCAAACCAAGCCCTAGGGCTCTGCTTCAATCCATACAGGGCCTTGTGAAGATGACAAACCTTCCCACACTCCCCCTGAGCAACAAATCCTGGAGGTTGCTCCAAATAGACTTCCTCCTGCAGGTCACCATGCAGGAAGGCATTCTTGATATCTAGTTGGTGCAAGGGCAAATCGTAAGTGGCAGCCAGAGAAATAAAAATCCGAACAGAAGTAAGCTTGGCCACAGGAGAAAAAGTATCAGAATAATCAACCCCATAGGTTTGGGCATATCCTTTGGCCACCAACCGGGCTTTAAGACGAGCAACGGAGCCATCCGGGTGAACCTTGATTGTGAAGACCCACTTGCAGCCAATTGCTTTCTTTCCCACTGGTAAATCAACTAGCGACCATGTACCGTTATGATCGAGAGCCATCATCTCCTCAACCATTGCCTCACGCCAACCAGGATGAGATAGAGCTTCATGAACAGAGCGAGGGAGCGAAACTGTGTCTAGGGAAGCAATGAAAGAACGAGAAGGAGAGGACAAATGGTCATAGGAAACAAAAGAGGACATATGATAGGTACATTGACGTTTACCTTTACGAAGAGCAATGGGAAGATCAAGAGTAGGGTCAGGTTCTGACATAACTGGATCTGACGACGAGGAAGAGGGCACAGGACATGGGTCGGGAGTCACATCAACAGTTGTATCAATAGTCTGTCGGGGTCGCCTGGAGTAGACCTGTGTAATTGGAGGGTGTGTGTCCTCTTGAAGAGGAGGTGACTGGGGCACTGTATAAGTCAATAAGTCATCATCATCTCCCTGTGCGAAATCCTGCAGAGTATAAGGAAAGAAAGGTACACTTTCATGAAACGTAGCGTCTGTAGACACAAGATATCGGTTAAGGTCAGGAGAAAAACACCGATATCCTTTTTGTACTCGAGAATAACCAAGAAAGACACATTTGATAGACTTAGGATCAAGCTTAGTGAGGTGGGGTCGAACATCCCGAACGAAACAAGTGCTACCAAAAATCCTGGGCTCTATAGGAAACAATGATTTAGAAGGAAAAAGAACACTATATGGGATGTCATCATTAAGTACAGAAGAAGGCATTCGATTGATTAAAAACAGGCTGTGGAAACAGCATCAGCCCAAAAGGGTTTAGGAACCTTCATTTGAAAAAGTAGGGCCCGGGCAACTTCAAGTAAATGTCTATTTTTTCTTTCAACCACACCATTTTGGGACGGTGTATCAACACAAGAAGATTGATGAAGTATGCCATGTTCTATCATATAGGATTTAAATGAGGCGGAAAAGTATTCTTTGGCATTGTCACTTTGTAAGGTATGCACAGAAACATTGAATTGAGTTTTAATTTCAGCACAAAAGGCACAAAAGTGAGAAAATAATTCCGAACGATTTTTCATTAAATATAACCATGTAACACGAGAATAATCATCGACAAAGGTCACAAAATATCTAAAACCAGACTTAGACAAAATTGGACAAGGACCCCAAACATCTGAGTGAACTAACTCAAAAGGGGCCGCAGCCCGTTTATTGACACGAGACACTAAAGGAAGACGATGGTGTTTAGCGAATTGACATGACTCACAGTCTAAAGTAGTCAAACTGTTAAACTGAGGAAAAATTTTCTTAAGAGAAGACAGGGAAGGATGCCCCAAACGACAATGCACATCAAAGGGAGAGAGAACAGTCTAACACGCCACAGGCCTAGGTACTTGCGACTCCAAAACGTACAGACCCCCAGACTCATGTCCTCTACCAATAATCTGCCTCGTCGTAAGATCCTGAAACAAGCAATGGTCAGGAAAAAATGAGATAACACAGTTCAGGGAGCGGGTGAGCTTACTGACAGAAAGTAAGTTATAGGCAAAGTTAGATAAACTCAACATAGAGGATAATGGGAGAGATGGAGTGGGTTAACAGTTCCAGAACCAAGAACACGAGAATGGGAACCATCAGCTAAAGTAACATTAGAAGCAGTGGTATAGGGTTTGAAAGAAGAGAAAATTTGTTGGTTACTTGTCATGTGGTCTGTGGCTCCAGAGTCAATGACCCATTTGGAGGATGAGGAAAGTAAGCATGTGGTAGATTTACCTGATTCAGCAATAGCTGTAACATGAGAATCAATGGTTAGAGCAGAATTCAAGGACTCCTAATATCATGTGAATTGAGCGTATTCATCAGCAGAGATTTGAACAGTCTTGTCAGATGAAGGTTGAGTGGAGGCAACATTTGCTGATTGGGACCGCTTTCTCTGAAGTTTCTTACAGTTAGTTTTGGTATGTCCCGGTTCTTTGCAATAATAGCACACAATCCCTCCCGATTCTTGGTTGCGACCTCCATTATTAGATGCTCCCCCTGCCTTGTTATTACTGCGACCGATAAGTGCACTGAAATTATTGGGAGGTTGTGAATGAACACTCTCTGTACGTAGTACTCGAGTATAAACCTCCATCAAAGAAGTAACCTCAGTACCAGCAAGGATCTGTTGCTTGGCACCTTCATATTCTGAAGGGAGACCAGAGATCCAACTCATAACTGCCATTTGTTCTCTCTGCTTCATTTGGACTTTAATGTCAGTAGTATATGGCAACAAAGTATTCAGCTCTTCATATGCCTTTTTAAATTCCATAAAATAAGCCACAAGAGACTTATCCAACTTCTCAGGACGATAAAAGGCCTTACACACATCATAGGTATGAGAGAGATTACCCTTACCAGAATAAACAAACGCCAGATAGTCCATTAGTTCTTTAACGAGATCACAATGAGTAACGTAACGGAGTACCTCAGAACTAATAGTGTTTTGAATCAAGAGAAAGAGTCTCTGATCATCCTTTAGCCAAGCCTTCTTCGTACCATCCGTGGGAGGATCATCAAGATGATCTTCCTTATCAATGCTTTGTAAATAGATACGAATTGTCTTGGCCCATTTCAAGAAGTTTGAAGAAGTAAGTTTATGCTCCATGATCCTGGTAATAACAGGAACCGCATCACTCACAACTTCAGCTTTGTCTTCCGCCATCGACGAATGGCCCACAATAAAAACAGCAGCAAAGTAGTAGCGAAGCAACCAAATAGGAGCCAACACTTTGCCAAAACAAGATCGAAGCTACCCAAACAGCAGTAAAGTGCCCAAACAGTAGCAAAAATTGACCAAACCAGTGATAAAACACCACCAAACCACCCAAAACAGTGGCAAAGCACCACCAAATAGCAACAAACTATCCAAACAGTGGCAAATCACCACCAAACAGCAGCAAGCTATCCAAACAGTGGCAAGTGACGAAAAACACCTTTCGCTCCTTCTCGTGCTGGCGGTGTAACAAACGGCCACTGTCAACAGTGGTCCCTCAAACCTCCACCCTTAGCAACGTAGTAGAGTAGACACGTATTAAGCAAAGACACAGAAGGAATTTAGGTTTAGCCTCTGATACCATGTAGAATTTTAGGTAAAAGAATTTCTGTATATTGCATAATAGGAGATACATGAATATATACAAGAGGAAACACAAATCCTAATAGGAAACTAAGTCTTAGTTATCCTTATCTAATTATCTCTATTCAAATATACTTAGTTATCCTTATCTAATTATCTCTATACAAATATATTTAAACAAATAATATATATATATATATAATATATATATTCCTAACACCACTCAAGATCAAGGCACTTTGATTGCCACTTGGGGTTTTCCCGTACCATTGACAGTCAAAGGAGGCAACACGAGCTCTTCGTTGAAGCAATGGCAACGGAAATCTATGGAGAAACAAGGTTTCTCTCATGATTCACGTCATATGGGAGGTCATAAGGCTTGTAGAATTTAAAACAACCAAGGAAAGCTTTAAAGAATTAAATTCTAGCCTTGAACATCGCGAGCTTCAAGCTAGTGTACCTTGAACGTCGTGACTATCATATAAATACCTCGCGATGTTTAAGCATCTACTTCATGTTTTAGGTCTTGAAAGTTGCGACTTCCATAGCCTACGTCGCGACCTTCATCCGTATATTACTTCTCGTTGACTTTTGTAGGCCTATTTTGATACCTATGATTTACTGGTTTGAATCTTGGCATTATTTAGGCCTTTGTACCTGTCAGGGACAACAAAGAACAACAATAATCTTGGCGTTTTGACAATTGGTTGAGACCTATTGATTAGACCCCGACCTATGCCCTAGCTTCTAGGGTTAGATCGCAGATAAAAAACCCTACTCTATAAGTGCTATCTAGGAAGGCCTAAATGAATATAATGGAGTAATAAATATGTATGCAAGATTATTTGGGATGATAATAAGCCAAGGGTTTTGAGAAGACTTGAAATACCTAGGAGGCTAGGGTTTAGATCGCGTACCTGGGTCAATAGGAGGTGTTCGATCTTCAAGAGTATGACTCTTGAAGTTGGGAAAAGACTAGAATAGGTCAAGGGGTGTGCTTAATTAGCTAGAAGACTCTGTTTTGTCATTGAAGACTGTGTGTTGAAAGCTGAGGAGTGAGGTTCTATTTATAGGCTTGACAAATAACTAATTAGTCTATTTTTAGGGAAACTAGTCTCATGATGTTCATTCAATTAAATGCAAGCATTAGTCCATTAAAAAATCAATGCTAATAAAAAATTTATTAATACTTTTAATTTCCCTAAAAAAATATATAAATACTTATTCAATCAAAATAATTTCATTTGTATTCAAGATATATTTAAAGTTTTATATAAACTTATAATCACCAAGTCAATATTAAACATCAAAAGTTTTACAATATTGCAGCAATAGTCATATATGCATATAAGTTCAATAATCAAAATAAAACAAAAATTCAGTTTCAAGGATCATGACTTCCTTCTTATAATCTTCAACACGTTGGAGGTGATGCCTCTGTGCTTCTCATATCAGTTGGCTGTAAGAAATGTGAAAAAAATATAAATAACTACTACATAATAAATAGTTCAAAAATTTTTTAATTTATAATTTTCTAATTCTTTTGACCTAATAACATTTCCAATTATTTCATAGAGAAAGAAGGTAATAGTAATGTTGTCATTACAATATCTTAATTACTCTCCAATTTCTCGAGATGTGATTTTCTTAAAAATGATATTAAAGACATAAAGCAGTGAGTTTTAGAAGTTTTTTTCTTTCGGTGAAAAATGGATTGTAATTAAAGAAGTGAGTTCTAAAAGTTAGAACTAATAAATCTTTTTATATTTTAAAACGGTAAATAGTTCAATAATGCTTCAAAATAACTAAGGTTGAGATAGAAAATTTATAATACTGAGTTAATGCGAACTTGTCAGTAGAAATAAACTACCAGTAATTAGTAAATGTTATTTACTGCACTCTTGGGAATCATAATTCCCTTTCATCTTTTGAAAGTTGAAACTAGAATAAACTATAGGCGTACATTGCATCACCTCCTTCCTTCAAAATGCCCAAATCATTTTGAATATCAAATCAGTAAAAGTTTCTATCTCAAGTTCCTTACTTATCTCCTATAGGCTTTCTATTTATTTAGTCTCATGCTCTACCAAGCTCCACTCATATAGTTTTGTTCTACTCCATACGAAGCCGAGGTTAATTAAATTAAATATTTGGCACTTAACTATGGTTCATATAGAACGGTGGTAACCCTAGCTAGTAGTCTGTCTTTAAATTTCACCTTTTTTGACACATTTATTATAGTGTTATTTTTTAATTTTTCGATACTTCAACTCCACGAGATTATATGGCCTTGCCCTCCTCCAATTTTTTAGGTTAAATTTACATTTTGGTCATTTATGTTTTATCCAAGTTTTAAATTGGTCCTTTTGTAACTTAAAATTAAAATATGTTTATGATGGAATCATAAACATCAGTAACAGTCATGTAGCATTCATAGAGCATAATTGGTTCTAAATGTGAGTTAAAACATTGTAACGGTTGATTCCACCATGAATGGCTATTAATTTGTATACTTATGGCTTGGCTATAAAAGGGGTCCCTGGGCTCAGGCAAAAAACACAACAAAACTTCAGAAACAATACACCATATTTCTGAGAGTGTGAGTCTAGAGTCCAGAAGCATCATGTTTTGAGCAATGGCTGGATGTTAGTTTTTCGTCTAATTTTTCTTATTTAAAATGATGTATTTTGCATCATTCATGCTTAAATTTCTAACATTTGGTATCAGAGTTAAGATAGCCTCTGCCTTGTGAGCTCCAAAAAAATTTTGTGAGATTTCAGAAAATTTTTCGGTTCTGTATTTGACCTTATTTTACAATTTTGATTTCATAAAATGATTCATTGCGAAATTCAAATAAATTTTGGCTTTTGAGTCACTAAAAATAGAGCTTTATAGCAAAAGTTATGGTGCTTTTTTGATTTGAGTCTGAAACAGGTTAATCTGACCCGTCTGAAGGTAAAAGACGACATAAACAACACGTCGTTTTGACAACAGATGCATCGTTTCTGTTTTGTAAAAAATTGGACGCATTTTAGCCCTTTCAATGTTCGAACTAGGCACCTTTTTTAACTAAAAATTAAAATATGTTTATGATGGAGCCATAAACATAAGGAACAGTCATGTAACATTCATAGAGCATAATTGGTCCTAAATGTGAGTTAAAACATTGTGACAGTTGTTTCCACCATGAATGACTATTAATTTGTATACTTACGGCTTGGCTATAAAAGGGGTCCCTGGGCTCAGGCAAAAAATACAACAAAACTTCAGAAACAATACACCATATTTCTGAGAGTGTGAGTCTAGAGTCCAGAATAATCCTGTTTTGAGCAATGGTTGAAGGTTAGTTTTTCGCTTAAATTTTCTTATTTAAGACGATGTATTTTGCATCATTCATGTTTAAATTTCTAACATTTGGTATCAGAGATAAGATAGTCTCTGCCTTGCGAGCTCCAAAAAAAATTTTGTGAGATTTCAGAAAATTTTTTGATTTTGTATTTGACCTTATTTTAGTATTTTGATTTCAAAAAATGATTCATTGCGAAATTCAAATAAATTTTGGCTTTTGAGTCACTAAAAACAGAGCTTTATAGCAAAAGTTATGGTGCTTTTTTGATTTGAGTCTGAACCGGGTTAATCTGACCCGTCTGAAGGTAGAAGACAACATAAACAACACGTCGTTTTGACAACAGATGCGTCGTTTCTATTTTGTAAAAATTTTGACGCATATTGGTCCTTTCAGTGTTCGAACTAGGCACCTTTTTTAACTAAAAATTAAAATATGTTTATGATGGAATCATAAACATAAGTAACAGTCATGTAACATTTATAGAGCATAATTGGTCTTAAATGTGAGTTAAAACATTGTAACAGTTGATTCCGCCATGAATGACTATTAATTTGTATACTTATGGCTTGGCTATAAAAAGGATCCCTGAGCTCAGGCAAAAAACACAACAAAACTCCAGAAACAATACACCATATTTCTGAGAGTGTGAGTCTAGAGTCCAGAATCATCCTGTTCTGAGCAATGGCTGGAGGTTAGTTTTCCGCTTAATTTTTCTTATTTAAGATGATGTATTTTGCATCATTCATGCTTAAATTTCTAACATTTGGTATCAGAGCTAAGATAGCCTCTGCCTTGCAAGCTCCAAAAAAATTTTACGAGATTTCGGAAAATTTTTCAGTTCTGTATTTGACCTTATTTTACAATTTTGATTTCATAAAATGGTTCCTTGCGAAATTCTAATAAATTTTGGCTTTTGAATCACTAAAAACGGAGCTTTATAGCAAAAGTTGTGGTGCTTTTTCGATTTGAGTTTGAAACGGGTTAATCTGACCCGTTTGAAGGTAGAAGACGACATAAACGACACGTCGTTTTGACAACAGATGCATTGTTTCTGTTTTGTAAAAATTTGGACGTATTTTGGCCCTTTCAGTCAATGTTGTAAGAACCGAACCGGACTGGACGGTCCAACCGGTCTGACCGCCACCCGAACACTAAAACGAGCTGGTTCAACCCAAAAAACCAAATTGAGAGTTAGACCGGATTGGACCGGTTTTAACCACGGTCCAACCGGGTTGGAACGTCCAACCGGCCGGTCCAACTATTTTTTTTGACATCCCTTAAAAAAAATTAAAAATTGAAAAACTAAATAAAAAGTCAAAACTAAAAAGAGTAAAAGACGCTGCAGTGCTCTCGAGTCTCGATGCCTTTTTCACCTGTTCCTCATTTCCTCACTTTACTCTTTCTTAGTTTCTCTATTCACATTCCTTGCTGCAAGTACGCCTCCAAGTCGAAGACGAAGACTCGAAGCACCCCAGCCGTCGTCGTCTTCTGCCTCTCACCACCGAAGCTCACCCCGTCGTCATCTTCTCCGGTCTCTACCTCTTGCTAAGGTAATTTTACTGTAATTTATTAATTTAAAAACTTAACCTAAAGATGAGAACTTTGAAACGCAGTACTTTTCACAAATTTTTTCCTCTTTTTTTCTTTCCTTTTGCTTTGGGATTGAGTATCTGTAGTCTTTACTTGAATGGAAATATGGAATGGAAAATTAAGGTTTACTCTTTACTTGAATGGAATGGAAAATTAATGGCTTAGTCTTTACTCTTTTCTCTTTAGTCTTTACTTGATTTTGGTCTTTACTCTTTACTCTTAATGGAAAATTAATGGCTTAGTCTTTACTGTTTACTCTTTAGTCTTTACTTGATTTTGGTCTTTACTCTTTACTCTTAATGGAAAATTAATGGCTTAGTCTTTACTGTTTACTCTTTAGTCTTTACTTGATTTTGGTCTTTACTCTTTACTCTTAATGAAAAATTAAGGTTTACTCTTAATGAAATGGATTGAGTGTCTTTAGTCTTTACTTGAATGTAATGGAATGGAAAATTCTTTACTCTTTAGCAAGAATTAAGCCATCAAGGTTTTAGTTTTAATTATCTTCCTTTTTTTTCTTTATAATTTTGTAACAGTACAAACTAATGGCCACATCCGAACAACAATCAACTGCGTCTACACCATCTACCCAATCAGTACGGTCAAGAGCAGATCCTACTTGGGAGTATTGCATCGAGATGACTGATCCAAATGGGAAAAAAAATTGGAAATGCATGTATTGTGAAAAACAATTTAAGGGTGGAGGAATTCATAGAATAAAACAACATCTTGCTGGAAAAAAGAGAGATGCAACTGTATGTAAGAAAGTGCCTTATGATGTTCAATTTAAGTTGCAAAACAATTTGAAAGAAATTGATGAGAAGAAAAAGAAGGGCCCAAATGACTTGAAAAATATGCAAGCTTTTGAAGATAATACGGACTCATCAGAAGTGCCACCAGAACATAATACTCAAATTGCAGCCGCAGATTCTAGTCAAAGAGGGATCAAAAGAAAATCAAATGCATATGACAGTAGCTTTTTTGCACCAAGAACTACTCCTGAAGCTCAACCATCAATCAAATATGCAATGGCTGGAAAGGAAGCTGTGAGAAGAGCTAATATGGCCATTGCCAGGTTCTTTTATGATAATTGCATTCCTATGAATGTTGCTAATTCAATTTTTTATCAGCCTATGATAGATGCTATTGCTTCCATTGGTTCTGGATATAAAGGTCCAACTTATCAAGCTTTGCGAACTAATGTTGTACATGATATGAAAAAGGAGGTTACATTATTGGTTGAAGCTTGTCGTAGTAGTTAGTCTGAGTCTGGTTGTACTATCATGGCTGATGGTTGGCAAGATAGAAAGAATAGGCAATTAATCAATTTTCTTGTCTATTGCCCTCGAGGTATTGTTTTCGTTAAATCTGTTGATGCTTTTGATGTTATTAAAGATGCTGGAACACTTTGTAACTTGTTTGTTGAGCTGGTTGAATTTGCTGGAACAAGTAATGTTGTTCACTTTGTGACTGATAATGCAGCAAATTATAAAGCTGCACGAAGATTGTTAAATGACAAGTTTCCTTCTATATTTTGGTCTCCTTGTGCTGCACATTGCTTGAACTTGATTTTAGGAGACATTGGCAAGATGGGATTAGTGAGTAGCTTAGCCAAACGTGCATCAATGATTACAAAATTTGTTTACAATCATGCATATTTGCTAGCTTGGTTAAGAAAAAGAGATGGATGGACATAAATTATACGTCCTGGTCCAACACGATTTGCAATTACCTTCATTGTATTAAAAAGTATTCATGAACATAAACATGATTTGCAAGCCTTGGTAACTAGCAAGACTTTTACAGAATCTAGATACTCTGAAGACCAAAAGGCAAAGGAAGTTATTGCTATTCTTTTAGATAACAAATTTTGGAGTGATTGTGGAATTGTTGTCCAAATTGTTGCACCACTTATTGGGATGTTAAGAATTGTTGATGCTGATAATATGCCTTCATTAGGTTATGTGTATGATGGTATGTATAGAGCAAGGAAAACCATTAAGAATGTCTTCATGAATAAAAAGTCTTTGTACAAGCCTTATACAAGGATTGTAAAGCAAAGGTGGGATAGGCAACTTCGTCATAGTGTTCACGTTGCTGCATATCTTTTGAATCCAGTGTTTTATTATGGCAAAGCCAACTTTTCTAAGAAGCCAGAGGTTATGGAAGGATTCCTTCAGGTTTTGGGCAAAATAGTTACTCATAACAAGACCCGTTTTGTGGAAGAAAGTATGCTATATAGGAATAGGGAAGGGAGCTTTAATAGTGATCTAGCTATTAAGTCTTCAAGTAAAATGAAACCAGGTAATATTCCTTATGTTTTAACTTTTAAATATACTTTATGTTAATATGTTTTTATGTTAATGATTGAAATCATAATATTTGATTCATAATGACAGATGATTGGTGGAAAACCTTTGGCTATAGTTCTCCAAATGTTCAAAAGTTAGCTATTCGCCTTTTGAGTGAAACAACATCTTCATCTAGTTGTGAAAGGAATTGGAGTGTATTTGAAAGAATTCATACCAAGAAAAGTAATAGATTGGAGCATAAAAGATTGAATGATCTTGTTTATATTCATTATAATTTGCGGTTGAAAAATTGGTATGTCTTCTTATTCTAGTAGTAAATTTGTTTTTTGTCATACTTATTAAATTATATCTTTGTGTTGATTTAATATTTAATTCTCCTTATTTGATTTGACTTTTAGTGATGCTAACAAAAGGAGAAACTGTGATCCTATTGATTATGAAAGTATTGAAAATATTGAATTCTGGATCACTGATGAAGATACTTCCCCATTCCTTGATTATGACGAGTTAGAAAATATGATCTATGATGAACAAGCAGTGCCAATAATTGCAATTGAGGAAGGTTAGATCATGTTTTACCCATATATGTTTTTGTTGATTTTGTTTGTATATAATCCTATAATGTTTCTATATTGTTTATTTTGTTTGTTGTTGTGGTATGAAGATAATGCCCATCAGAATAATAATCCACAACCAAGTCAAGGAGAACACAATCTGGACTCATTTCCTCAAGAACATGTAGCAAGTTATAGTGGAAGTGATAATTATCAAGAATTTTACGCTTGGTTTGATCAAGTTCCTCCAGAGTTTGACAATTGAAAATTAAAATTTGGGAAGTCACGTAATCTTATTTACTTTTAGACTTTGAAAAGTTTGCATTTTGAAAGTTTGAACTTTGAATTTAGAACTTCAAAATTATGTGTGTTGAAACTTAAAACTTCAATGATGTCATTTTATATATTAAGAATAATTAATATTTATTATTTATTGCGTCATTTGGTTCGTCCGGTTAAACCGATCAGACCGTGAACCGAACACTTGTCCGAGTCTTTGTCCGGTTCGGTTCTTACAACATTGCTTTCAGTGTTCGAAATGAGCACCTTTTGTAACTGAAAATTAAAATATGTTTATGATGGAGTTATAAACATCAGTAGCAGTCATGTAGCATTCATAGAGCATAATTGGTTCTAAATGTGAGTTAAAACATTGTAACGGTTGATTCCACCATGAATGGCTATTAATTTGTATACTTATGGCTTGGCTATAAAAGGGGTCCCTGGGCTCAGGCAAAAAACACAACAAAACTTCAGAAACAATACAATATATTTCTGAGAGTGTGAGTCTAGAGTCCAGAATCATCCTATTTTGAGCAATGGCTGGAGGTTAGTTTTCCGCTTAATTATTCTTATTTAAGATGATGTATTTTTCATCATTCATGCCTAAATTTCTAACATTTGGTATTAGAGCTAAGATAGTCTCTGCCTTGCGAGCTCCAAAAAAATTTTGCGAGATTTCGGAAAAATTTTCGGTTCTGTATATGACCTTATTTTACAATTTTGATTTCATAAAATGATTCCTTGTGAAATTCAAATAAATTTTAGCTTTTGAATCACTAAAAAAGGAGCTTTATAGCAAAAGTTATGGTGCTTTTTCGATTTGAGTCTGAACCGGGTTAATCTGACCCGTCTGAAGGTAAAAGACGACATTTCTGTTTTGTAAAAATTTGGACGCATTTTGGCCCTTTCAGTGTTCGAACTGGGCACCTTTTGTTTTGGATAAGACGCCTAAACCACTGCACCACCCGATCTTACTTGTTAATATTAATGTTTTTTAATTTATTTAAGGTTCTTCAAAATGATGAATTAATGTGCTATTTTTTATTTCCATTTATTTTATTACTGAAAATTAATTTTGAAATATTATTTGCTGGCATATTATGAAATGTAAAAGATGTGATATTTGTTTAATTTATTTAAATTTATATACACATTTTGTCACATAAAGGATATATATTTAATTGTGTATATATATTTATATTGGTTTGACATTGGTTAATAATGTCTATATATATATATATAAAATTTTAGTTTGAATAAAATTTAGCTACAACACTTTTATTTATGCTAAAATTATATTTTAAACATTACATTGAAAGTCACATAAGGTTAAAGACATTATATTGTAATCAATTATATTTAATATAATTAACATTATCCTACAAGAATGTAATTATATTTTATATAATTGATTAGTATGTGATAGTAAATTATTATTTTTTAATTTGTCCACAGGAATTAAAGAAGGAATATATAATTTATTAGTCTCATCACAAGCTATACATAAAT